>CM077832.1:16339849-17770059 GCA_039720395.1 Liquidambar formosana | reverse complement strand
TAACCCACTTGTCCTACCAATAATGATTGGGAGTAAACCATGCATGTGGTGTCCCAATTATAATTGGGATTAAAACAAAAGAATGTATGGTAAAAAATGATCCATATGATCGATCAATTTGGATGGGGTTGGTCAGTGATAGCGAAAAACCATCTACCCCATATCCCATATCAACTGCAACATCGTATTCAGTGTTGGGGTTGCTATTGGTTGCAATTATGCTATGTTTGTAAAATTTTTATTAAATTTTTTTTTTTTTTTTACAAATTCCATCTAAAAATTTTTTATCCAAACATAGCGTTATAGATTAGTTCATGAGACTACATAAATTCGATATTTAGATATGATTATTTTACCTTTTCGTAATGATTTATCTGACATAGATCATGTTATATTCCTTGTTGGATAACTTATTTTCTTTACTCAAGTATTTTTATTTAGTTTATTCTCAAGTATGAAGATATAAGAATCTAATATTGTACTCAATAGTTGATATATATATATACTAGATATGGGCATACGTGCGTTGCACATGAATATTATTTAAATAAAAAAAATTTATAAATTATATATATATATATATATATATATAATATATATTGAACATGAAAATCTAATTATTTGTTACTTTTGTGTTAATTTAACTTATTAGAATAAACGCTCAACACAATAGATCAAAATTCTTCAATTGTTAGGAGTTATGGAAGGAATAAGAAGTTAGCTAGAACACATGCATAATAGTGGAGGCTGTATAGAATTTATGAAGTGAATAAATTGTGTTATCTTTTTTCCTTATTTTTTGCTAGAAAATAAACATTCTTAATTGGTTAAATATAGGAGGCAAATAAATATTTAAAATTTAAAATAAAGATATAATGGTCAATCAAAAGTGTTTCTAAAGTATAAACTTTTATAGGTAAATAAATAAATATAATTAATATGTGATACAAGAGCATCTTTGAGGGAGATAGCAAAAAAAAAAAAAAAAAGTAACAAATCTGTCTTTTGCTACCTTACGTGGGCTGTGGCAATTTGCTACTTCAATTTGAGATGTGCATTCCAAAGGGAAGTATCAAACATAATTATTTTATTTTTATTTTCTATATTTTATATTTTGATGCTTTTAAATTTTATTTAATTTATTTTTTTAATAAGTGAAATTGATCCCTCATAATATAGTTTTTCTTACTTTTTCTAAAAAAAGATTCTCAATTTTATTTTATATGGTATCATCATTTACATTTTTTTTTTTGTTCACTTAGAGATTGAAAAGAGAGTGGAGATCGAGATTTTCAATTTATTTTTTTCCTCATTTTTTTATTTTTTTTCCTTTTTCTTTTTCCCCTCCCTTCCCATCAAAAACAAATTTAAGCAAAATAATAATAATAATAATTATCATATACATATATGACCCATTTCAACAATTTCCACGTTACAATTAAAACACATTCAAGGGTTTTCCTAGTCTACCCAAAATCCTCAAAAACAACCACCCTAACCACAAACAAATTCAACATTATATGAATTATCACCAAATTTCAAGAAATACATAATAAAAGTATAAAACACTCACGCAACAGCCCTTGAGATCCAGTATCGTCTCCATGATGTGGATATTTGGTTTGTGACTGCGCTGGGAAGTAGGTGTGCCTCTAACAGGCCATTCTCGTTTGCTAGAGAATGAGAGGAAGAGGGAGATATGAAGTCAACGTGTTTAGGATTATATGTATAGTATTAAATGGAGTATTTGATTTAAGGTTTCCTTTGAATTCCTATTTGTGTTTTATATATTAAGGTATGTGTTTTAGAATTATAGTTTCCATATTGCTATATTTCCTATATATGTAGAAGGGTGGGTAGTTGTGTATTTAAAAATTAAAATAAGGGTATATTAGTCAATCAAAAGTTTTTCTTGCATTCATCTTTTTATAGGTAGTATAGATATATATATAAAAGATGATGATCAGGTAAGCACGTGCTGATATAACTTATATCAACACCTGCATTGGGAGTTGAAACTTGGGCATTAATGGGATATGAGGTACAATCCCTAATGCATGGTGCTGATATAACTTATATCAACATGTACTGATGGTGTATATATATATAATATATATTATATATATATATATATATATAATATATATATATTACCTATAAAAGACTAAATATTAGAAAAACTTTTGAACGACCAATATACCCTTATTTAAAACAAAAAATACATATCTACCTTTCCTTTAATTTGAAACGCATAGTAAAACGTTCTTATCATTTGATAACAAATGAAAGTTAGATTTTAACTCAAACTTTTAACAAATTAAAGTTAAATTCTTACCCAAATTCTTTAAAAAAATATATATACTTTTGAATTTTAAACTTATCTTTTTATGAAAAAAAATATAAAATCTTTATATTTTATTATTTTGTATAACTAATATTATTTAAAAATATTCATATGCAAAGCACGTGTGTTATATCTAGTGTATATATATATATATATATAGATATGCCATGTCATTATTTGCAAGCATACATAATTGGATATCGTTGCATTCATGGTTGATAATCAATCTACAAATGAGGGCAATTGATATTGGTGGTCTTCATTAAGGTCCCTTGCCACAAATCGATCAGAACGGAACCCTGGCTCATAATATTAGTCCCTATTTCTTTATTTGTTTAGTTTGTTTCAAAATCTATGTACTTGTAAAAAATTCGACGAATCAATTTTGAATATTTTCAGAAAATAATAATCATATTTTGTGGTAACTCTTCGTCATTGGTATGTAAATAATAACATAGATGACAAAAAATCATGGTATAAGATATATTCGGAGGTCTCAAATTTGAACCTCTACTAATTATACATGAGTTTACAAGTGATTTGTACATTGCTGTAACTAAGGTCATGAGATACCTCTCATTTGAGGAAAAAAATCGCTAGAATAATAAGACAAAGGAAGTATAAGCCAAAAGTCATTAATTGCCCATTTGGAATGTGTCAATACCTGGATCGTTAGACACTATTTTGGAGTGCCATAGAAGAAAGATAGTTAAGTTTTGACTGACATCCAAAATGATATGATAATTTCTTTCTTTTAATTTTTTATTTTTTTGTTATTACTAGCATCCCACGGCAAATGTGGTATCCTACGCTATCTTATAAGCCCATTCTAGAAATCATTCGCATCTGATGTGAAATACTAATATCTTATCTTGGCGTTGAACACTCTTTTTTAGAGAGGTACCTTTAGACTCAAATCTTAGAGAGACAAAGCTCGTGAAACCAACTAGTGTATGTGTTGAGTCAAAGAGGATAATAACTCAAGGTAGGGGTTGGGCTGCACATCTAATATTGGTATCAAAGCCACAGTTATATTTGCGCGGAGGTGGGGATGTTAGGACAATGTTGAACACTCTCCTTAGAGAGTGTTTTTTGAGCTCAATGCCCAATAGAACAATCCTATGAGGCCAACTAATGTGATGGGCCAAAATAGATAATACTTGGAGATAGGGGTTGAACCGCACATCTAACAATTACCTTGGAGGGGATTTACCCTTATCCATAACCGAACCCCATTTGGATACCACTAGACTACAAAGATGGTGGTCTCTGTATGGTTATTTTACATTCAATTTGGATTAGCCCTATCTTTGCTCTTGTTCTTGCTGCATCCATTCAATGAAATGAGATAATATATTGAGTGCATTAAAATTTGTTTTGATATGGTGATCTCATTCGTATAATATTAATAACTCGATCTTTCGAACAAAAAATAAAAAACGACATTTTGGAATGGTAACTGTATAAGCTTTTGATTGCTCTACCCCAATGGATAGTTTTGCCCAACTCAACCAGCTGCTTACGACCCATATACTAGGAATGGATGACCGAAGCAAAAACAATTTTAGTAGAAACAGCAATTGCATATTTACTATAACATTGATTATTTGGTAGTAAGTGTAACATTTATTTATTAAAGCAAAATACAAAAATATTTGATAAGTCTCATATATACTAGTTAATGTGACAATGAACATATGAAAAAAAAAAATAATAATAAATAAATGAAAGAAAGAAAGCACACCAACAGAGAGGCTTGGTCATTTTTGTTGTGAACTCGAAAAAGACTAATGGAATTCACAATGGTTAGAGAAGGAATATAATATCAGGATCATGCATTAGGGGTGTGTCTATATATATATATATATATAGTTATGTTCCCATCAGCACGTGTTGATATAAGTTATATTAGAATCATGCATTAGGGGTTGTACCCCTTGCATTGGTCCAATGTACCTCATATCCTACCAATTTATAAGGTACAATTCCCAATATGAGTGCTGGTATAAATTATATCAGCTTGTGCTTATATACTTAATCATTATCCTATATATATGGATATGGTTCCGTTGATATCTAGTATAAAACTTTTTATATTTATACCCATTAATATCTTTCTATATATCTATTAATATTTTTTTATAAAAATCATTTTTCGCCAATCGAACATTACATCTTCTTCCACGATTACTCGGGCGAGAATCACCGACGTTTTTTGAATGCGAGCGTGGGGCTTGGGTCCTCCTCAACAAGTTGTTGGTAACCGGACGAGCAGGTCAACATATGCTTTTGCTCTTTTGTAGGAGTACTTTTGCTGCCTATCGTATTCGACATTTCAAACTCTGCAACTAGAACGAGTTTTAGTTTAGTTTGCTGCAAACGAGGAATTTCCTCTTTTGATAGAACGAGGCTTTCTGGTTTATCAAAGATAAAAAAACCAAGCTTTAAGATATTTTTGTTTTCTTTTCTATATAGCTTCAATAATCTTAATTGGATCTAGTGGTTAAAATTGTTTTTTTGTTTTCCCCTCTATTAACTGGAGTCGATCTGAAATGGAGAGAGATTTTCTGGGATTGAAATGGAAAGACCCCAGAATGCTGTTGAAAGAGAAAAATAAGGATAGAAGCAAAGATTCAGGTATGTTTTCATATATCATATATGTTTGGTATTTTCTTTTTAATTATTTTTCTGTGTCTTTCTGTTCAAATTAATTGGCTTCAAGGACTCACATTTTCCTCAGACAGTACCGACCAACACAAAAATGGATTATAATTATTAATAATGCTTTTTTTTTATTATTATTATTACGAATTGCATGTATTTGGCATTCACAGATATCTCTGGATCTCTCTCTCTCTCTCTCTCTCTCTCTCTGTCTCTGTCTGCATGCATGAATGTCGGTGTGCGCTTTAGTTATCTCGACTCTCTCTCTCTCTCTCTCTCTAAATGATAGTTTCACAGATCTCTTTCTCTCTTGATCTCATGCACAACGCTAGTGTGGGCATGCATGGGTGTGTGCCTAATTTTGTGATGATCTTGCAAATCTCTAGCTTTAGCGAGCTCCATGTCTTAACAATTTCTGGGATCTATACAGCAAAATTTGTGAAATCACCACCACTTTTTGGCTTATTGATTTAATACGTTAACTATGACGTTTAAAAGATGTTAGTTACCATAGAAATATAAAGTGGGAATGAATAATATGATACAGAGGACTTTAACAAGCCAAAATATTATGACTGTACAACACTAGTGTTTTCATTTGGGAGAGTTCAGATAAGGTGCCTTTATTTGCCGCATATATAAACAGATTTTATTGAGGTATAACTGTTCTGCCCTTTTGGCATTAATCACAGTTGTACGCGGTGCCAATCAGTAAGTTGGACTTTGTTTTTTATGATTAAAATATATAAGGAGTATACATTTTTTAATTTAAAAAAAACGTACTTGCATACCACTGTTTACTAATTGGATAATGCCATTGGACCTCTCTTAAGAGCCCCAAAAAATCCCCCAAGATGTGGCAAGAAAAAAAAGCATTATGTACGTTTTTTAGCCACATAATGTGGGGTACTTTAGAAAGGTTGTTAAGAAAGGCCCAAAAACATTTCTCTTATAGAAATTACTCTGCATAATTATATTAATTACTTTATCAAGAAGCAAATGCTTTTGATAAGCATATGGTGATATTGGTTTATCAATCCGCTTAGAAGTAGGTTTTTTTTTTCCTTTTTTTTTTTTTTTTTTTAATATATCAGCAAGAGGAAAATTTTATTAGATTGATAAATAGAGATCACACCCTACAAACAAATAAGAAGAGAGATCACCCCCACCAATACAAGCTAGCAGAGCAAGAAGCACACCCAGACAACCCCCTAGAACAAGGATCATGCGAGAACAAGACACTACCAGCCCCCCACCTAGGGATGTAAACGGGACAGGTTTTTTTGGGGTTCCACCCGTCTGACTTTTAGTGGGAAGGGTTTGGGTTACTTTTTAATAGGGTAGGGGTGGGTTTGGGATTTTTTTAAAAACCGTTAAAGTTTAGAGCAGGGTTGAGATTTTCGTTAAAAACCCGTTTCGAACCCACCCCAATTGTCTACCTACTTTTACTATTATACCTCTATTAATACATAATGATACATTTATGTCATTTATAATATATAAAGGCTTCTAATTTGTTAAGTTACTTTTTGCTTTTGTTAGGATCCTGTTTCTTTTTCTTATCCCTTTGTTTTATTCTGTTTTGTCGCTAGTTGTAACACTTTTATTGAAAGAAATTCTTGTTATTAAGTGACTCTTTTTAGTTTTTATGTTGTATTTTATTAATCTTTCATATAGGAAAATTGAAAGTAGTTTGATGAATTTAATGAACGAATTTTAAAAATTTCTTATTATAAATATGGTAAAATAAAATAATTATTTTTTTAAAAAAAACAAATTTATGCTATAGAATATAATCGATTTTTTGTTTTGTCCCTTCCCATCCTATCCTGTCCCACAAAGTATAAACGAAACGGGATGGGGCAGGGTGGGAATTGGATTTTCAAATTTAAATGGGATGGGAATGAGAATTGGATGTTAAATTCAAAATGGGTTTGGGACGGGATTGGGAAGAGATAAATCTCAATGGATTGGAGTTGGGAGAAGGCTCCCCGTACTAAACCCGCCCCGTTGACATCCTTACCCCCACCCCACTCCAAAACAACAAGAAACAACCCCAAACCCACAAATATAGAGAAAAGTACATCACTACAAAGAGGCAAAAGATCAACCCCAACAAAAGCTCATAGATACCCCACTCAAGCAATGCATAAGCAGAACAATAGAAAATGCTTTAGACCCAATATAAGAAAGAAAAGCAAAAGAAACTCAACGTACTGCTACACCTCACTAACGGACGTGCACCCAACCAAGCTTGACATCGTGAATCGATAATAGTGCCAGTAGCTTCATCAAGACAGCCTCGGCCCATACTCTAATACCTCTTCTCAGGAGACACTTTCAGCATTCCTAAGGTTCCTTGACAAGATTTCACTCTAGATCGACCACTATCACCCATTATCACCACACAGAAGAAAATCTCGGAGGCATAAACCAAATACGATTAAAATCGCCCAACAGCAAAGATGCACAACAACTAAGAGTAAACCCACTGCCGTGCCCCAAATTTCGACGCATAAACGAAAACACATTCAAATCTTTGAGTTTCATAAGATAAATTGATTTTTCCAAAATGAAATTTCTTTGAAATCATTGAACAACTGTGGAAGCTAAGTGGCTAACCCATTAGAAATCCATAAAATATTCGAACACATATTACAATTTGTATTTACAAAATTTTTAAAACAATAAATTAATAAATTTAAATAAATGCAATAATCTTTCAAATATTTGCTCCTTCATTGACAACACACTTTCAGTGATAATACTAGAAAATATTGGGATGAGTTATAAGTGTCCAATAAGAAAAATAATTCATATACAATAGATGAAGTTTCAAATATTACAAAAATAGTAAATTAAAAAAAAAAATTCTCAATTATATATCTAAAAAATTATCTCCAAATATTTTCACAACAAATAATATCAACCAACATATATCCTCACTTCAAATAATAGTATAATTATATTTAACAACCATCTCACATAAAATAAAGCTCAACATGTGCATCAAAATAAGCATCTTTTACTATACAAGAATTAAATCTCTCACCGGCCTACAAACTTATACTCTTTTTGCTAAAAAGTGAACGGTACACATATATACAAGACGATTGGAAGAAACTATACAAATGAGAAATTCAATTCCAATCTGGGATCCCAAACTTGAATTCCTGTTTGGGCTTCTTTTTGAAGCCATTGGATCAAGATCCAGGTGGATTAATGAGTTAGGTGATCACGATCTGGATGGCTTGAAGTAGGTCGGATGGGAATTACGTCCGGGATCCTAAACTGGAAGATGTCTATAAATATGAGTAATTTTAAGTTTTGGCTATGATAAAACCATCATGTAATTAAGTGTTAGTAATTTGCTTGAAGCAATTTTAATTTCTTTTTTATTTTGGGGGTAAGCAAAATAAATTTTATTAATAATTACATCATAAGTTACATGAGACAAATACAGTCATATAATTAAAAACTCTAAGATACACCCTTATGAAGGAGTCAAAGACACCCAAAGAAGCTACTACACCTCCAATATAAAGTAACCCAAAACTTACCAGAACAATACAAACTCAATAGACATTTTACCAATACAAAACACTCCCCAAAGCACCCATATACATAACAACGTAATCTTATATATCAAACAACAACATCCAAAAGAAAACAATATCGGAATGCATACTTCTTGTTTAGATGATACCCTCATTGATGGCATACCACACGTACACACCATTAATATAAGCAAAATGATAGAGGGGCCTAACCTGTTAGCCTAATAGATTGGCCTACAACCATTTAAGGGAAGTATATCATAAGCAGTTATACCCTACAATCCCACAATTGTAGGGATTTCAGTTAACAACAATATTCGTTTCACGTTTTGCTGAAATTCAAACATTATTTCCCATAATTATAGCTTTCTCACATTCTTTGATTCCCCGACCAGCCATTTCTACTTTTATTTCATAGCCAATCCATCTGTTTTAAAATTCTCCCAGAAGCATATGGACTTGATAATTATGTATTCGCTTAATAACTTGATAAAGCTTGACAAAAATACACAACTATATCACTTACTAACTAAAGTATATCTCATAATAACTATTTATATACACAGATCCTTTAATTTCCTCGCAAGTGAATTTTGTGACTTAATAACTAGATAAAATTGGACAAAAATATAAAACTATATATATGACTTAATAATTCACTAACTGCACGTAAGAACTTTATCTCTTAATCACAAATGAATTGTGTCACTTGATAACTATATAAATTGTGAGAAATAAACAACTTCATAACTTAATAAAATCACTAATTAGATACATATAACAGAGTTCATAGTTAGGCTTAAAATTTTGATACAATTTTATAAAATCACTTAATAAATAAATTAGATAGTACGGGTTTGAAAAACATTAGAGGATTTGGATATAACAAAAGCCTTGTTCAATAAACCCCGTTGTGATACACTCTTCTATAACTTTACAATTTAATAAGTCGATTTTTTGATCAACTATTCATTTTTTTTATGGTTAATATAAATTTTCATTGGTGAAAAAACCCACACAATAGAAGCCCGTTCGTTTTACCGATGAAAATACCCACACAAGAAAAGCTTCTTCTTTACCACGACTACAGATGAATATTGAATAATAAACGATTTAATCCTAAAAATGGGATGAATCTAACCTATTCTTTGACTCATCTCAGATTATCACTTGACAACTGAATGTTGACTCTTGATTGACGACAAACAACGAACAAATGTCCATCGATTCTCCTTCGTAACTTAATAGGCTATGGAATCAACTCTTCGGCTATTGACGATACTAACTTGTTTTAGAACGAGAGGACGAGAGATGGGAAGTTATTCAGTGATTTTCGCCAGTTGTTGGGCGATTTGAGGATTTCAATTAATTTCACCATATTTTTCCTTTAAATAAGAGACCAATAGAAAGTGGCTACATCAATAGGCCAATGTAGTAGGCCTATTTGGTAATCCCATATAGAAGAACTCTTAATATAATGCTGTGAATAATTAATTTTCTTGTAGACATTAAAGTTTTTCATAAGGAGAATGATCATTCTTAATGGGAACTACTCAAGCCAACTTCGTCCTTTTAGTTAATATGGAATTTTTTGACCTTAATCCACAATATGACATTTTATTTTGGAATGAAAATGAGCAATTATGAGCCATGCACGTTAATTTGGCTGGGGAGTCGAAATGGCAAGTCAGCTTTATAGTATCACTCTTTTCACGACATGTCCATATATTCTAGTAAAATATTTGTTGATTTAAATGGGAGTTGGAGCTAATCATTTCTTTATAATTTGAGAAGGAACAAAGAGAACTGCATAGTATTCTTATATATTTGTAAAAATCAATCATTGCTATCACCTTAATCTAGTTAGGAAGAAAATATTTCGATTGAATTTTTCTAGCCTAGAAAGGAGCCTAATTAATGAGATTCAGATCCTATTGATCAAGTGTATATTGTTCGAAGATTGAAGTTATATACGTAATTTGATGAAAGCAGTACTAGAGCTGTGTTATTTTATATGTATAGCTGTTCTTTTCTGAACTGAAATTATCTATAACAGTTATTGGGGTTCAATGGCCATTTGCAAACATGGTAAATTCCCTGCCTCCTTCCATGCCTTTGAAACCTCCTCAAGAAAACAAGCAAAGGACAATTGGGTATCCTTCCCTCACTCCGTCCATCTTCCAGCCTGTGTTGACTGGCGACGCTTTTAATAGCAATGGCAAACACCCTCCTAGTTTAGCCAAGGTCTCATTCCATTCTCTTTTTGATCAAATAGACTCCTACTTTAGAAAGCTAGTTCTAATTAACGAGTCACTGACTTTTTCTTTGTCTTTAATTTCCTATATATGGTTTCAGAAAAACTATGATGCAGCATGCAAATTACCGCTTTCGAATAGAAAAAATTCAAATGGTAAGAGCAACTCAATTCCTCTTGGAGAAATTTGGGTTGTGGAGCAGCTTTCGAAATCTCCCTCAGGTGTTTCCGAGAATGATTTCTTGAGTGCGGGGACAATTGATTTAAGGTGTCAATAAGACATTTTCATATTTAAGACTGGCTTTTTATTATAATTTTCTACTCTATATGGATGAGGAAAACATATTAATTCTTCGAGTTAAAAGCTAAATTGAACTCAAACACTGGTTCATAGGAGAGGAGACAAGCTATTGGGGTCACCAGCACAATTGACTATCTTTTATGCAGATACTGTCTATGTTTATGATAATATTTCGAGTGATAAGGTCTCTCTCTCTCTCTCTCTCTCTCTCTCTCTCTTTCCTCTTATTTACTCCTCTTATTTATTAACTTAATACATTTAGGCTAAGGCCATTGTGTGTTTTGCTGGAAACGGGTCTTCCATGAGTGCAAACACCTATCCATCCTCAATGCCAGTAGTTGGAGACAATCATAGAAACCAAGCACAGCCTCCTCAAATAGTGAATTCAAGACAATCACAGCAACCAAGCACAGCCTCCTCAAACAGTACATCGTTACAATTTACTTCTATTTCAAATTTGTTAACAACTCTACATTTGAAAATTTTATCAAACCAAGTTTCACAAATTAATGACTTGTTCTGCAGCTGTGCCTCAGGCTCGAAGAGCATCCTTGGCTCGATTTTTGGAGAAGCGCAAGGACCGGTAATATTCTTTAGCCTTGTAGTATCTTTGAAGGACATTTGAATTTTCATACCCTTTTTGTTGCTGAGAAAACATAAGAAATGAAATGGAAATTGAAAAAAATAAAAAAATAAAAAAATCTATACCTTATGTTGTTTTGGTAATAATAATAATAATAATAATAAAGATAAATGAGAAACTCACTCAATTATACCTTATGTTTGGATAATTTTAGAGTTTCATAAGGGTGTATCTTTGTTATGTAGTTCTCTAATATTGGTATTAATAAAATTTAATTTTCCTTCCACCCCCCCCCCCCCCCCCCCCCCCCCCCCCCCCCAAAAAAAAAAAAAAAAAAAAGAAACAAAAAAAAAGATGTTCTACAAGGTTTAGTTGCGTGAAGCCGTGGAGGTTCATGATTTCTCTGATATCACACAACGGAAATTCTAAGATCTAAGGTTTTATTTTATTTTCTTAACTTTTCTCAGCAATCAAATGTGGTACTAAATTAAGTTGGTATTTTATTTTGTGGTACAAAAATTAAGTTGAGAGTAAATGTTTAGGAACAGTGACATTCGATCATTGTCTATCTACAGCTTGACGAATGCGATGCCTTACAGTCTCGTCCAGAAACTTTTGGAGAGCACTGACCCCCAAGTCAATAAGCCTCAAGTAAAATGTTCCACTTTCATGCAGCAAGGAGCAGTCAGTGTGTTGGGTTCAAATGTAGGAGGAAACACACAAATTTGCACATTTCTACAACAAAATTAGTCACGTAGGCAAATTTTTTCATCAAATAAATGTGTAGGACATGGTTTCTTTCCCATTAAACGTGACCAAATTGCTTAATTTTTATTTTCAACCAATTACATAGTACGATATAAGGACTTTGTGATGACTTAAATACTGCTTCTCGTAAAACATTTTCAGAAAGTATTTAAAGAAAGCATGTTATTTAAAGCTCAAATGTATGAATTTTCACTTTCTAATTCATACGGAAAATCGCTTTTTAAAGCTATAAATGGTTTCTTTCTTCCACACATATTAGTTTTTTTAATCTAATATATTTCTCTTTTGCCCATAAAAATAAAATAAAAACTAAAAAAACATTTTAGGTTTTTGAACAAGGAAATACCATCTCAAAGAATTGGATCGTGTAACCATTAATTATAAACGGTATATGTGAAGTATATATGATTCGAAACAAAATATTTAGCACTATTAACAATTGAAAGTGACTTGACTTTGCTCAGTTAACCCCCTAGGACGGACCTAGGAAATTTCCCCTGATGAGGCTGAATTTGTAGTACGAACACAAAATTATAAATTATAAATAATAATATTTTGTTTATATATCTATATATAGTAAAAATGTTATTATATATTCTTATTTTAAAAGAAGATCTAAGATTAAATTATTTATAAACCAAACATACTTCATTTCTCATTTAGTGCATAGACAAATATATCTTATTAACTTTGGCATAAATTTTTTTTTGCCAATTGAGGGCTATCCCAAGCCACTAGACCTAGACGAATCCCCTCATGATGCACAAACCACCGGCAAACTCGTGCATCTAATAGTGAGATAGTAGAGACTTGAGCTCGAGACCTATGGTTCTTGAGCCGTGGTCATTGATCATCTGAAATATCCTCACGGGTTAACTTTGGCATAATTCAAAACTACAAAAAAAGATCAAGTATCCACTGTCAAAGTTGTGCCCAACAATTTAGAAATCATCCGTTATCAAATATGTCTTGAAACTCTAAGCGATTTCTTTCTCAATGTAGACAGTTAACTAATCATCCATCTTATTTCGAAGTTGGGTTTTGATCATTTTCGTAGCTGAAAAAGCATGTTTTCTAGTCCTAGTGGAAACCGGAAGAGTCAATACAAGACAAATCAATCTATCAATCAAATAGTAGACTTTGGACTTTCCAGTTTCGACTAATTATCAGAATAGTTCAAAAATTGTATGCATATTCAGAAAAATTGGATAATAAGGTACATTGAACACATAATGTTGCTATCAAAATCTGAAAACATCTCTCTTTTGCTCCGCGAAATCTTCAAGATAAAACTTCTCTACACACATACAAATATCATCGATTTTAAATGACTTGTAATTATCTCTAGGATCCTAAACCGAGTTAAGAATAAAGAGTTCCATTGCCCGCTCGTAAATCTTTTATTTAACTCCTACAATTGAAAGTCTACTGCATGGTGAACATATCAATCCTATAATGATGCTCAATTGTAATGTGGTCCTATTAATAGAGAGAGTGGCCTCGACTTCTTGTATAATGAGCATTCATATCAGGCACATCAATGTTACATCGTTCGCAAAATGTTTCCATAGTGTCAAGTAGAACATCCCAACCATCTCTCAACTTTTGAATGAGTGATTGGATAGTTGACATTAGATGCATAGCATTTATGATATCCTTGATATTTTTTCTACAAAGCTTGGCAAAGAATATTTGTAATTCCCATTATTTCCTTCTCCAAATGCAATGTAAACACAAATCAAAATGATGAAATTGCACTATAAGCACCATCGGCATCCCCCCACTGAGAATAAGTGGATTCTTCATTAATGACATCTTTATGAGCAAAAAAGTCATACTAAACATCCTTATCAATTTGTAAATTGAAAGGAAATGAGAGCCCCAGCAAATATCTCCAACACATTGCATAGTAGCTATCTAATTTGCACCTTTACCAATCTCAAATTCATCAATTTCAATATATCCAATTTCAACTGTCGGGGAAGATTTTAATTCATTATTACGCTTGCAAGAAGCGCCAACAATATTGACAAAGGAAATGACTTTGGAAAGAAATGATGGACAAGAATTACTCTCTTAGACTCATCTCGCGCTTCATCAATAAGAATACAAAATTTAGTATCCCTAACTTCCTCACTAATCTTGTTTCTCACTTTATTAGAGAAAATATCCAAAATCTCCTTCTGAATCTTTGGTGCGATATACGTACTTACCACTTCTTGGAGCATTTTCTAAAATGGTTTCAGCAACTTCATCATTACGTGATACCAAAATCTTGATTATTTCAATGAAATTCCCCATTTTTTTTTTATTTTTAATCTAGTCATTCATCATTAGCTCTAAAAGCACATCCTTAAATTAATGTGAGTCATCGAACGAAATCAATTAAAGTTATAATCCATAATTGATTCTTCTAAATCTAATAAGAAGTTTGTGCATTCATCACTTTATTCGTTTTGTAGTAAATCATTATTGAGGTTTACATGTGGGTTTTGTCTAACATCATAAGAAGAAAAGAAAAAAAAACGGCTTAATATATATACAATTAATGGGCTAACCATCAATAGGCTAAAGCTTTTTGAGTAAGTATGAGTTCTAGACTTGTATATTAGGTTTGTCAGTGTTGGATTTTTAACTCCCCTATCTCCACAAAAGATTGGTATCAGAGCCTATGTTTTCAACCTGGGTGTTAGATCTTTTTATCATTAGTTTTTGGTTATGGATTTAATTAATGAAGGAATTGATTTCAAACACTTCGTCCTCAAAATCTCCATTGATGGTAAGAATTATGGTTTCGAATGTAAAATTCAAAGTCGAGAAATTTTATTGGAACAAATAACTTTAGCATGTGGCAATGCGAAATTTTGGATGTTCTAACACAACAAGGGTTAGATATTGTTCTGTAGTATAAATTTGCTGATATGGTGGAAAAGGATTAGGTGAAGATCAATCAACAGGCTTGTGACACTATCTTTGTTGATTTACAAAAGCTTGATGTGACAATTGTGGATGAGGATAAGGCACAATCGTTTGTTTACTACTTTGGTGTATGAGATAGATAAAGTTAAATTTGTTGATGTATCTAATGCTTTGATGAATAATGATTATCGCAAAAATTATCAACAAGTCCATAGGCACTCAACATCAAAGTCTTTGACAGTAAGTTATAAGACATAGGACAGAATCTCGTAGACGAGACAAGTCTTGTTCTAAAACGAGATGAGCATCATTTGATAGAAAAATTCTTGTGAATGATAAGTGTGCTTTCTATCATAGTAAAGGGCATTGGAAAAGGGACTGTTTGAACTTGAAAAACAATAACAATAAGCGTCCAAATGCAAACATAGCATAGGTTAAAGATGAGGGTATAGAATTTGCTTTAACTATTTTATCATTGGTTATGAGTGATTTAGGGTGTTCTTATCATATATCTCCCTGCATGGACTAGTCTTCTAGCTAGCTTTCAGGAGTTATAACAAGGAGTTGTTTTAATGGGAAACGATAATGCTTGTAAAACAAATGGGATAGGAGACATATGATTGAAAATGTATGATAGAGCAGTCAGAATTTCTAAAAGATATATGTTGTGTATCAGATTTGAAGAAGAATCTCATCTCACTAAGAACTTGAGAGTTAACGGGTCTCAAGGGTTACTATGTATGGTGGAGTCCTAAAAGTGGGAACACTAGTTGTAATGAGGGGTACCGAAAAGAGTAATTTGTATTTTCAGATGGGAATACAGTCATAGGGAGAACGGTGGTTTCTAATTGTTCAGAGGAGAGTGTGTTTGATACATCCATACTATGGCATATGCACTTAGGGTATGTTGGGAAAAAGGCTTTGCAAGGATTGATGAAGTATGGTTTGTTAAAGGGTGTCAAGAATTGGAAATTGAGGTTTTCTTTTCTTTTTTTTTTTTTTTTGCCAGAAATATCACAATCCATTTTCTTTTTTCTTTTTATTTTTTTGGTGGATAAAAATAGAGTTTCAAGTATCAAAAGATTAACTAACATCCCAATTAGGTTAGCACCCTAAAAACTCCCAAATTATCTGCTATAGGGTTGATATGTTATTAAATGAAGAAAAAGAGAATACATGAAAGAAAAGGAAAAATAAAGAAAAGTCTAGTCTTGGTGGCTTATAAAATACCACAATCCAACTCACAATGGACATAAAATCACCCTAAGGTTTGACCCTATATGAAGGGAAGCTATACTTGTCATTACATAGCTAAGTAGCAATCTCAATAGTGTTGCCCACCACCACTGAAAACCCTAATAAGATAATCTCTCGGCTGCATCATTTCCCTCTCTAAAAATATGACTAAATTGGAAATTCATATTCTCCAAATAATACCTACAATTCAGCCAGAGAAATTTTAAGGGACCAAGGTACCAAGGTGGGTCATAAATAGATTAGCCAAACATTGAATGATAGAGTGAGAATCAGACTCCAACCAAAGATACCTCCATCCCTTACGCCAAGCTTGTTCAATACCAGTTATAACTACAACCAATTCAGCAGAAAAAGCAATGTGCACACTAAAAAATTCACTAAAAACACCCTAAACAAAATCCCTACTAGTCCTGTAAACATAGGCAGCAATAGCATGCCTAGTGTCATGGATCTCCCTAGTGTCATGGATCTCTGTCCCACATCAGATAGGCACTGGGAGAATCTTGGGCATATAAGTGGGAAGGGCAACTCCACCTAATGGGCTAGCCTTTTGGGTTGGAGACCCGACCCGTGACAAGTGGTATCAGAGCCAACCCGGTCCCTTATCCGATGTCACGCCAAGTGCCTAGGCCCACGGGGTATCGAGGGCGTATGTGACTCGCGAGGGGTACGGGGTGCGGACAGGTAGTCGTGGTTGGAGGTAAGCAGGGTGGGCCCAACCACGACGAGGGCGTCGTGCGGGTTGGGTGGGGGAGAATGTCATGGATCTCTGTCCCACATTGGATAGGCACTAGGAGAATCTTGGGCATATAAGTGGGGAGGGCAACTCCACCTAATGGGCTAGCCTTTTGGGTTGGAGACCCGACCGTGACACTAGGATAACCTTTGGCTAAACTATTTGTATTCAACTTGATCCAACCAATAGGAGGGGCAAACCACCTTACAGTAATAATCGAAGGAACCTTTGTATATAGGCCTTAAACATCAATAGATCTAAGAACCAGCAAATTAGAAACAGAATTGACCATTGTACTAGCACTACTTTTGCCGCTAGCAGAATGCATAGAAATAATATGCACGAAAGGTAACTCAATAAAACATCAAACCCAATCTTCCCCTCCCCGACCACCCCCACCCCCAACTCAAAAATAAAAAATAAAAATAAAAATAAGAAACAGAGGGAAAAAAAAATAATAATCAAACTGCAAGTTTGTTCTCTTCCAGTCAAATCTATTCCAGGAACGAACCCGTCTTCCAATCCACCTTACTCCATATTATCTCTCTGTCTAACATTATTCAATGGTGTCTTTTTTTTTTTTCAAAGAAGTTTAAGACTATCATGTAGTATTCCCCAAGGTTCACATTGCCATTTAAAAATTCCATATGGCATCTCCGCACATTTTACCATTGCTGAAATGCTGGCACAGCCCACAACAGTATCTTATTATTAAGATCTTGATCATCATGCTACGGAGAGTCCAAGAAAGAACCAATAAAATTCCTGGGCCTGCTAGCAAGCACATAAGAAAAGTGCGATGTACAACACTGCAACAGACTCACAGAATGCAAAGTTTTAAAACAATACTTAAAAATTAAAAATTAAAAATTGTGAAAGAACAAAAAATAAATGAAACATTTGTCTCAACTGTTCCAGCACTGTACAAAGCACTTATTTGGAACACAACTACAACCAAATAGGGGTAAACATATTCTCCCAGGATGGTATTTTTATCAAATTTCAGCTCCTCAGCTTGGTACCTTAACCTCAATAATTCTTAAATCGAACACCTCATAGAACATAGAAGGTCAGACCATAGGACTATTGTGCTGTCTTGGAGTGTTTGATAAGCCAATCAATGACAACATCTATGTTTATTGAATCCTTGCATGAAATCATGTAGCAGCAGACCTCTCTGTCTGTGATTGACTCAAGACCTCTGGAAACCCACCAACAAAAAACAGAAAGAAAAGTTGAAATTACGTAAGGAAAATGAGAAAAATGGAAACAAGTAAAAGAAACATCATTATCAAGATCTACTGATACACCCATTGCTTGTAAGGTTTCCCGAACTCACAGCTGATCCACCAATGCTTGCTTGGAAAGTGCTTCTGACTTGTCAATTTTGTTGCCAAGAATAAGCAAAGGAATCCCAGCTAAGGAAGGTTTCATCAGCAAGTCATGTAGCTCACTTCGAGATATGGGAACACCGTCCCTATCAGCAGCATCAACAACATATCTGCATTTGCATCCATCAAATGTAGAATGAAACCAATTGAAAGACAAAAGAGTAAATAGATGTGGGGGCTGTCAGACCCTCTAGATGCAATATAATAAAAAATAGTGCTCCCTTCATAATGAGAGAAAGGAAAAAGAGAAAGGGGGGAGGGGATACAAGTATGTGGATTTGGAATAGAGGTTGTAAGATTCCAAATTTTCATTTCTTCATCCTCCATCTTCTCAATCATCAAATAGAACATAATGTCCCGATTGTAAAGAAAATTGGTCTTTTTTCCAATTATAGCTCCACTTGTTTCAATGTGAAAATAGTATGAGGTCAAGGATTTGATGGGAATCAGCCATAGGACTTAGTTTATTTCTTAGCAGTATTTTATTTATGGTACTTTATTTGTTTTGTTATTTCTTAGTTTATTTATTTTTATTTTCTATTACTTTCCTATTTTTGATTTTAGGGTTTATGGTCGTAACCTATATGAGGGCATGAGGCTTTTAATTTTATTCAGACTTTGATGAATTCAAATTGAATAAATAACTTCTTACCTCTGTTCTTCTTCTACTTCTCTCTTTCTCTCTCTTCTCTCTTTCTCTCTCTCTTCTCTCTCTCTTCTTCTCTCTTTCTCTCTCTTTCTTATTCTTCTTGTCTCTCTTCTCTATTCATCAAATGCTGTATGATGAGGGGTCTATCATGATGGTAATGATTCATATGCTCTTTTATTTTTCATAGTTTCTTTTTCTTCTTCTTCATTTGCTAAGCAAAGATCATATGCTATTTGTTATCAAGGTAATGTGTTGAATGAAATGAATGGAATACGTATAGCCAGCATCTTATCCAAAAAAACATCTTAAAAATAAAATAAGTCACTCTTCCTTCATTTTGTCGAAATTAGAATTTATTTTCAACAAAGTATAATTCTCTAGTGTTCCAAACAGAGTTATGGAAAATTTCTGAAATCCAATTTCTGAACAATCTTTTCTGAAGCACCACACAAAGCCTATATTGATGTGCTATTTCATATTTAAAAATTTATTTTTTGGTTTTCACAGTACCGACAGTCAACACATCTTCAGCAGCAGTTCAGCACCATTAAGTCTAGTAGGAAATGGGTAGTATTATTAGTACACAATGATCTCCCCTAATTAGTATAACAGCTAAGATTTGGGATTACATTATAACATAAAAAAGTGATTTCAATATGCTGTTGACGAATATAGGAATATTTATAAAGGGCAAGACAATGAGTTCAGGTTTTTTTTATTGTGGATAAATTTCCCTGAATACAAAGAAATAGTTGTTGCAAACTCATGGGCATTGTCTTGTAATTAAAAAGCAGATATATTCTAAAAGGTGAATATCAAACAAATAAAGTTACACATTATATAAAAACTAGAAGGTTAGGAAACTGAGGTATTACAGAATCGCAGAGACACCACGACAATAACGCTCCCACATGGTGCGAAACCTTCGTTGCCCTCCAAGGTCCCACAACTTTATTGTCACATTTCCCTTTGTAACTTTTCGCATATTGAATCCAACCTGGTTTTATAGCATGAACAATTCATGATAAAATATCTTTAAAATATATCATTGAATGCTTTATCAGGTTTTGTTTGAGGAAAAGATGCCTACGGTTGGAATCATGTCTTCACTGTAACCTCCTGTCTGTTAAACATAAAAGCATTATCATTAAGAGAAAGCCACTCGCAAATACCTGAACAAGATTGCAGAAATTATCATTTACTCACAGCAATGGCATTAACCAGAGATGTCTTTCCTGCGTTCTGAAGGCCAATAAGGGAAAGCTCCATTTCCTGTTTAAAGAATAAGCTGATATACACACATGGTAAGAAGCCAAAAGGACTTCGAAATATAGGAATAAGTACACTGTTCACAACAAAACTACAGAATGAAATTAATATTTTATTTTCCCAGCCACTCAGGCTTATCCTGGCTAGATGTTAAGGAAAGGCAAATGGTGATGCAGATTTGGAAGCTAATAATCATCATAACTCAAAGTAACTCATACCAATTATACATTTGAGCATTTAAGCTTGTTGACAACATAATCACATAACACTATCAAATGCTTTATGAGTCTAGGTTTTATGGACAGGAACTCCTCATATTAACAAAAGAATAAACCTGGGGAAAAATGTGATTTAAGTAAAAACAACAGTAAATAGTCATATGCAAGGAGAAGCATTATTTATGAATGTATAACATGTACAACCACTGTTCCCAAACACATACATATTTTTACTAATGTATGTATGGATGAGATGGATTTAGACACCTCTCTCTCTCTCTCTCTCTCTCTCTCTCTCTCTCACCCACACACACACTGAGCAATTGGTTGAGATGGGTTGCATCTAGATCCAACCATACATCCTATCTTGTCTTTGATGATTTCTCTTTCTCATTCTTAATATTTTGAGGCTTGTTCCAATCACATTAGTCTGCAAATTCTCTTATTTAGAAACATTTTGTAAAAGGATTGTGTGAAACTAGTTCCAAATTATTTAGTTGACATGGAGCATTCCCATTACTCTTTTAAGAATTAAATTTTCGAATTTGCGAACTAGATTTGAAGTAAAATTACTGTAATACCATAGAAGAGTTAAATGATTCTAAGCACTGAAGTTCAGTGGGGACCGACAGTTTCAGGTGGAAGGTGTAGCATGCACACCCATATGTGCACACATGCACAAACGAAAACAGATATTAGAGGTCGCACACATGGATCAAATGCTTGGAGAAACTTAACACCAAGCACGAGGGAAGAAGGGAAAACTGCTCTGAGACTTTCTCCTTGCCTTCTTATCATTTATACCTCATTTCATTTTTCTTTTGGGTATTATTAATTCTATAAAAAGATACATAAACCGAGAATGAATTCAGTAAAGATTAATTGGAAGTTTTTGTGACATAAAATTTCAGGTTTTCACTACATCACTCCATTAGAGTGGCCATTACCATTCTCTCTCTCTCTCTCTCTCTCTCTCTCTCTCTCACACACACACACACACACACACACGACCAGATGTATAAAGGTTAACTAGAGTACCATTCAAAATTAAGTAGACCGCATCGGATTGGTTATGGATTCTCCAAATGGATTTTTTCTAACAATAGAGTAATAGACCACCCCGCCTGCGTGAACCTTGCAGAAAGATCTTACCACAAAAATGCTGCTTATAGATCATCAGAGCTCAATCAAACCCATCTCCCAGTCCTACTAATTCCTACTGTATCTGGGGTTGAAAAATACCCCTTGCTCCACGGAAGCCAAAAACAGACCGGTATTTTTGTTCAAAGATATGTTGAATGGATCAAGGTACATACGACACTATGTCCTACTCTTTACACCACAAAACAGTCCAAAGCTTTACATTTTTCCCATTCATTAACATACATATCTGTCACTTGCATGAATTTCCCTAATTATTTCAATATGCACTTCCATAATCTGCATCAATAAGCACAGTTAACCTCATTAGGTGTGCAGCTGTCGCCTAGATCCCATGCTTAATAGCCACAACAGCCTGCAGAATTTGTCCTCCTCTCCAATTCTGCTAAGCATTCCCATGAATAACCTTGTTCCGTTGTTCGTGGTTATAATGGCAAAATCTTCCAATTTCTTTCTGCTTACCAGCATAAATTTCTAACAGAACTTGAGTAGTACATTAACTTGCTTATACTAGCTCCACAAGAAATTCTGTTATACCATCTTTAACTCATTAACATGTTTATTGGGATATGAAACAATGCAAGGAAAAATGTAGGCAGGTTGCACAAGGATTTTAGAATATGTTAATTTACCTACTTTTGGAAGAGAGCCTCACTTCCATTTTGTTAGCTAGTCTCCTCTCACACCTCTCTTAAACACAGGCACCAAGATAAGACCTATAGGAAGCATGTAAGCCCCTAATATGTCCATGGACCGTGACCCATGCCATAAGTTCACTATTTCTACATTTGACACTCAGTCTAAAGCCCTAAACACAACTATACAGCACCTAAAAGCGTATCTAGGAATGCACAATTGGTCAATTGCTAAGAACCCGACTAAGGCAAAACAAAGAAAAAGCAATCCCATTGCCTGATGCACCTAGAATTTTGCAGGGAATCCATATGCCACATCAACAAAGATGCTCAGGAGACGCACCAAAAAAATTCCATCTCCATTGAAAATAACTCCAAATCTTCAATCTACCTAGGATTTAAAGCAAAAATTCCACTAGAAATATGATGAGACGCCATGTCTGTGTCAATTTTATACGGTAATAAGTGATGATCACATCTAGTTATTGCATTGATACGCTCATTAGTGATGAGCACACAGCTCAAAAATCTTCCTAGGCAGTACAAAAGCACTCTGCATGGGCAAAATCTTGCGTTCAGAACAAGGCTGGAAAAGTTAAGAATTTTCTTTGGATGGGCATGGAGATGAGTTCATGTGTGCTCTCCAAGAGAGGAGAGTGGTTTGAGCATCAGTCCTTTGAGTTCGAATAATCGAGCTTTATTAAGTAGATGGCTATTAAAATTTGCAGTTGAGAATCAGTTCTTGTGGAGGAAAATGGTGGAGTGGAAGTATGGTGTGGGCAGGGGAGTAGTGTACAAAGGAAGGTAGTTATGGAGTTAGTCTTTGAAAAGCTATTAGGAATGGCTTTAAACTTTTGTAAAGGAGGTAGGTTTTAAAATGGGATGAGGGAGTAATATTAGCTTTTGGAAGCACAATTGGCATGGAGATAAGGCATTAAAGGAGGAATTTCTCAAATTCTTTGGGATTGCATTGGATAGGAACGCTTGGGTAAAGGATTTTTTTATAGAGTGGGAAGGTGAGGGGATGTTTTGGGTATCACTTTTATTAGAAACTTTCATAATTGGGAGATGAATAGGGCTATATCCTTTTCTGAAAAGACATATTCCATTAAGGTAGCAAGAGGGTTGATGATTATGATTATTTGGAAAGGAAGTGGAAATGGAATTTTCTTGGTTAAGTCATTTTTTAAAGGCTTATCAAGGAAAGAGGGTCAAGATTTTCCATCTTTTAAGGTGTTTAATATTTGATTCCTTATAAAGCAGTCTTCTTTACTTGGATTGCGTGTGTAATAAGTTCTGGACAATTGACAGCTTAATAGGAGAACATTGTAATGTACTAGTGTCAAATTGACATATTATGTTCAAAGAGGCAGCAAATTCGTTTGACCATTTTATGTTGCACTGTAACTTGTAAGGTGGATTTTGAGTGTGTAGCCCAATGGCCCATTGGGCCCTCCTTTGAAACCAAAAATAATAATTTTAAGAAAGGCAAAAAAAAAAAAAAAAGAAAAAAAAAAGGGCTTCTAAGTGATAGGCATTGTGCTCTTCAATATTTCGGATGAAATGGGTCATGCCTTCCATGACATTCCATGCAATAGAGAGTTGGTGGGTTAGATCCAGTAACAAGAACCCTGTCTTGGTTTGAGGATGCACTTCTTGCTATCTTTTAAAAAATTTGGAGAAATAGAAGAAATTGATTTGTCCATTGTAAGGTTAAAGTCAAATCTAGATAGGAATCTTATTGTTCAAAAAGGATCCATATGTTTTTAAACCTGAAATTCCTTCTCCAATTTTTTTGGATTCGCTTCAGTGGTAGTTTTTTATTATTATTGTCGTCATCGTTGTTGTTGTTTTTTTTTTTTTTTAAAAAAAAAAAAAATTTGGGTACCTCACATTTATAGGGGCTGCAGCCTTTCTTTATCCCCTCCACCATCCCCCCCCCCCCCCCCCCCCCCCCCCCCCCCCCCCCCCCAAAAAAAAATTAAACTGATTGAAGCCAAACAAAACTATGAGAAAACTTGGAAACATAAATTCATGGAATAAATAAGAAAATGTGTACATGTTGGCTAGATGGAAGCTAATATTAGACATAAGGAAGAATCTGATAGAGAACCCTAAGTCTTAAAAGCAATGGCACACTATGTCAAAAAAGGGAAGCCTAGAACTAGAGACCTAAATTAAAAAGGGAATTAAATATTCTGAGAATTACAGATGTATATTCTAACCTGATCTCAGGAGGTGTGTTTAGGTCTCACCGTGGTTTTTTCAACAAGGATTTCTCAGTTACCTGGGGATTGCTTCAAATTTTTATGCAGAACATTCTGCAGTGATTATTGGCATTGAAAGGGCATAGATGGTTGGGGAGTGACTCTCTCTAAGTTATCCAGTGCTGGAGTAATCCTTCTTACCATCCTCCTTGGCAGCTTAAAGTTCGGTGGAAGAATCGAAAATTTTTTATTAGTCAAATGGAAATTCAGTTTTCTCATATTTTTAGGGAGGGGAACTCAGTGGCAGATAAAATAGCAAACATTGGCATTCATGAACCTGGATTTAAGTGGTGGTGGTCTGATCCTTCTGAGATAAACACTGTCCTCTGCCATGGCATGTATCATTTGCCTAGCTATAGGTTTAGCAAAAGTAGTTTTTTTGTTTTCTGAATTGTGCCATGTTATAAGGCACCTTAACCAGACTTTGTTCATTTTCTCATTTTCACCTGTATTTCTTTTTTCTTCTATTAATAATATGAGTTTACAGCACATGATTTGGAGAACTTAGGATGCTAAAAATAAAAAAATAAAAGAAGAAGAAGAAACACGATATAACCATACTAATGGAATAGTTTAGCATAGTACACTACACCATAACCCCATACAACCACTCATGATGATCTTTATCTTCGACATAAAATAATTTTGAATATCTAGTTGTTGTAGCCATAAGTCATAAGGACATGCCGATGGTTAAATCCTCTTAGAACATTCACCAACACATAGAAGATAAAATAATAATTGGGAAAATAAGAAATAAGTAAAAATAAAAAGCTACTATAATAGCACAATTTTTGATAAGGTATAATAGCACATTTTTTCTTCAAACATTTACTAACCCACCCCTTAAATGTTGGACCTTAATAATTTATTAAGATTTTAAAGACATACACTATAATACTGTTATTGTTGATTTCTAGTGATGAACCTGATATATTACTCTTCCTTGAAGATTTTCTCCATAATTGACTTTGTAAAAAGTAAGTCTCTTTTAATAAGTAATATTTGTAAAATGAAATTCTCTTCTAACAGGTAATATAGCTAAAAATTGGCAATTTTGGTGGGACATTAATCAAATCAAGATTAATTAAACATATTCAAATTCGTATTGGCATCCACTTATTGTAAGAATAGGTGGGGAAAAAAAAAAGACTTGTGTTCAATCATCAAGTTTACCACTTATAGAAGGTCCAACAGTCCAACCACAAGTTTAAAACTTGTAATCTCAAGTTGTCTTGTAACCATCAATCTTAGAGTTCACTTCACCGACATTCAGTGTCATACTAAAGTTGAATTCCATGTATTCTATTTTAATTGGAATTAATTATAAATCATGGCTCTACCATCAACAATTCTAGGTTTGCATTTATCACCAATCTAATAACTAGCCCACCAGCCAACATGACATCATCCATAAATATAAACCAACTAACCAAGTCACCTAATTTAAAAGGAGCAGCCAATTCATCCATCACCAACAACAAATATATGGACTCAAAGCTACGTAGTAAACTCTTCCACAACACTATCAACCTCTTCCTAGGCCAGTTAATGCTCCAATCACAGATAGGGTAGCAACTTGGAGTGAGTATGTTGAGAAGGTCAACTCACATTCAACACCAATTGTAGAACCCTAGCCCTTCTCAGTCATCTGAATCAAAACCGTTTCCAGATCACCATATCATATATGGTGCCATGGCAGACATCCAGCTGCTCAAGCTGGCCCAAATTTAACAGCTCAATAAAATGTACAAGCATATAATACAATATGCATTGTCATCAGAGGGGCCTGAGCAGGCATTGTGGTTAACTGCAAAATTTCTCCACAAAACTATTCCAAATAATGAGTTCTAAAAAAAACAAAACCAGTTTTTATTATTTCCTTTAATAATTATCTATTCTTGTTAATATAAGCCATCACTGAACTGTAAACCCTAGTTTTTAGGACCACACCATTAGAAAAACCAGTGTGTAACACAGTGAGCTATCAACTACCCTCAATCATTTTGGAACAATAAATAATAGTTGATAAATTGTAGAATGCAGAAGAGAATTTTAGGCAACGCCCGTTTAGTTGCCGAGAAACCAGAGGAAAAGTAAAGAGAAGAAAAATTGAAACCTTGTCTTTCTCAATACTGTGGTTTCTAAAACGAAATATCGACTCAACTAAGTCTTCTGAAATCACATCGAGTCTTTCGTCTACTTAGGCACTAAAGAGTAGAAATTTTAAAGATTTCAAAATTCTATTTTTTTTCCCTTCTAATTTCTTCAGTTTTCTCGGCAACCAAATACAGACTAACAAAGTTCCAAGGCAATCATATGCAATCAAATAAATTCTTAAAACTGACAAAAGCAGTCGAATTCCAAAATTTCAAATCGAAACCCGAAAACCAAGACCAGGGGATTACCTCCGGAGCCAGTTGAGAAGGGAATCCCACAAACCCATTTTCCAAGAAAAAGGAGCTTCACAGTCTTCACTGTACGAGTGATTTAGAGAAATTGAGAAAATATAGTGAATGAAACGGGAGAATGTACAAAACCCTAATTTTCGAATTCCCGAGAAACAAACAGGAAACAGGAAATTGAGGGAAAGGAAGAAGGAAACTTCGCGCAGTGGGTGGAATCTTTATGGCGCTATTGTCCGTTTTCTGGTAAGTTGTCGAGAAAACTGAAATAAGAAATTGCACAATGGAGGTAAGGCATAAATGGCAATGGACCTGGGGTTTTGTAGGCCCTACACGTGGCGAGGAAGTCAAATATGTCACGATTGTCCTTTGAATTCTTTTGACGGTTGTCTTCCGTCGATGAAAAATGAGGACGTTGTCTTTTGTCTGCATTCGGATTCAATGCTGAAGAGGTGTTTTCTCAGCACCGTGCCAAGGTGTTTTAGATTGCACTATGTAGCGCAACATCTCATCCAACGGTTGAAACAAGTTTATCGAAGAAAACAACTCAAGCCTTCGCGTTTTGAGTCCAAAATGCAACTTTAACTATAGCAATTCACTGTTACCCCAAAAACACTACGTTTTGCCCATTCTCGCTTAGGATTTGGTTATCCTCTCACTAGCAGTGCCGGCATGGAGGTGTTCCTTTTTCCTGTGATGGAGGTGTTCAACGATAGCTGGTGCAAAAAAAAAAAAAAAGAAAAAGAAAGAGGGAGAGACTCCACCCAAATCCTATGCTGGCAGTAGTAGTCTTGCCATTGTTGTGGGAAAACTTGCTGTGTGCAATTTCAATTTAGGGCTCTACCCTCTTAATCTTTCAATACCGCGAGTAGAAGCAAGGTAGAGAATCAACAACGACGAGAGTCTTCCTTTGCAATCATTGAACACTACTGTCAAACTACCGTCGTTCATTGTCGTTAAACCTCGAGACATTGACAAGACACATTTAAACCCCATCGTTTCATCTCTACTAAACCCACCCATGAACCACGTCAAGTCCTGTTGCCAGATCCGTTAAGTTTTCCCCGACAAGACACTACCAATTGCTTGCTGTGACAACCCCGCATGAGAACCTCGAGTCCTCCTTCCCATATCTGAAGTTGGTGTCAAGGGAAAGAGGAAATGGAGATGCCACCATCGTCATCAACATCGAGTGGAGTTGCCATCAAACCCATCTCACATTGCAGATCTGAAATTTTGTTGCAAACCCACCTCAGATGGCAGATCTGGAAGCGTTGAGTTCCACCTTACTTGGCAGATCTGGAGTTTTCAAATTTGGGTTTGGATCTGATTGAGCTTCAAAGCCCCTTCTTTTTTATGGTCAGATTTGGATCCGAAGGCGACCTCCACTGCTAACATCGTCACCGACACCGATATGGAGATGCCATCAAAACCGTCGACCTCCACTGTTGTTATGGTTGCCATTCTCCCTTCTTCTTCAAATGGGCCAAACACAGTGTTTTTGGGGTAACAATGAGCAGTTGCTGTTAACGTTGTGTTTGGGAGTTAAAATGCAAATGCTTGGTGTCGTTTTATCAAGTGAAGTTTCTCCTACCATCGGATGAGGCACTAGGCTTTGTGTTGAAATCTGGAGCACCTTGGCACCATGCCAAGAAAACACCTCCTCAGCACTGAATCTGAACGCTTTTGTCTTGCAATATAGACACGGGGGGGAGTATGGATAGAAATTTTGGTGAATTACAGGAATTCTTTTAAAATTTAGTCTTCTCTTTCATGTAATCTCCCTAAAGATAAATAAAAAAAATAAATGATCGTTGCAATGTCTTTCGAACATTAAATCATATTAACCATTAAATAAAATGACCAAAAATTATAGAAATGAGTACTCAGACAGACATGATGCATGTATAATAGTATTTTCCAAAACAAAACAAAAAAATCATTAAAAATCCATTGAACTTTAATTAATTGAAAAATATTATAAAAGACTTGCCAAATTACAGAATGTAAAATTTCATTCAGAGCAAAAAAAACAAAACAAAAATATGAGTTGCTTACACATACCTTGCAAAGTTAAATCAAAATAACCGGACAACAATTCGATGTAAATAGCCTCTTAGTGCATAGATGGAAGATGAAGATTGTCAATCAGATTTGATGTAGATGTTTGTAGGTTTCTTAGTGCATGGAAGATGGAGGTCATGAAGAAGAATGAAGAAGAGAGGGAGTAGATAGAATTGTAGAACTGTTTCGTGAAAGATTGGGAAACATGGAAATAGAAGAGAAAAGGGGAAACATGGGATGGTGGGAGTTTTGTATAATTGTTTTAAGATTACTAAATTTACTAATTAGTCTGTAAGGAAGATAAAATTTTAAAAGTGTTTTAGTAAATCCAAGTACAATTGAACCACAAAGAGAATTCTCTTAATATAGTAGTATAGATAATATAATTCATTTAAAAATATGAGGCCTAGCATTTCCAACTTTTATGTAGACACAAGTAAGAAATTTCAATATTTACAAAATAACAGAATCCATTCAAATACACATGATAGGTCAAGTGACATTGTAATGATTTTTTTCTTTAAGAGAGTTAGGTGAAAAATGGTTAAACTTTAGGGGGACTTTCTGTAATTTACCCTAAAAATTTATATCCATCTAACAAAGGATACAAATCAACTTGAAAGAGGACCAAGTAATCTTGAGCCCTCTTGCCAAGCATGAGATCTTGGGTTCAATTTTGACCACTCTCCCTCAGGACCACCCTTGTGGACTTTGTTTTGTAATTGCCCAGTACATATAAGACAAGAGGATTGTACATGCCTACGAGAATTAATCAAGTATATAAGCATCTCGAAACCTCCAGTCAAAAAAAAAAAAAAAAAAAAAATCTGCCATAGCATGGCAGAGGGTAATTGTTCCATAAGTCCTAGCAACCTCCCATTTCCCAAGCCATCTAAGAGAAAACAAAGAAGAAAAAAAACAATAGAGAAGAGGGGGGGGGGAAGAAAGAAAAAGGAAGCAAATGAGAGATGAAGAGGGTGAGATATAAAGAAAAGGGGTATTGGTTGTCTTCTCGATGAACAACTCAAAATCCATAAAACCTAAGACCCATGTCCACCCCAAATCATTCAGATCTGAAATAGATTTGATCTCTCCCATTTTCAAACTGCAACATCCACCACGATCACCATCCTCGAGCTCCATATGGACCTATTGACGGTGGGGAAAGATGATTTTTGGGTCTCAATGTCGGATTTGGTGGTGCAGCAGGTGAATGTGAAGTTCTCGACTTCTTATTCTTGTAGTGATAGTACTGATTGTGGACAGAAAAAGGGTTGCCATAGGGTTTCCAGAGGAAGATTTTGGGACATCTGGTTGCCGGGAAAAGAAGGCAGAAAAAAATAAGTTCAAACGACACCGTTTTTAAGGTTCACCCAGTAAAAAAAAAAAAGGGTAAATTACATTAACACCCCTTCTAAATTCTGACAATAACGAATACACCCCCTCACGTTTCTAAAATTACACTAACATGCCATCAGGTTTATCAAGTAACGGATTTAATAGAGTTTTTTAAATGTCTAAAATACCCTAATTAGACGAACACCTCAAGTGTGTAAAGATTGAAACCAGCAATTTGCAATTGTGAAAACCAATCGAGCCACTAAGGATAGAACTAAGAATTCGTCATTAGAGGGTGGATTATTTGTAAGAAAAAAAAATTTAAAATTTAAAAATATAAATAAAAGTTTAAAACATAAGTAGTAAGGTGACTATATCATAGTAATATGAATAATAGAAAGACGAGGATGAAGCCTACTAAATGTAAGGTGGCTATATCATAGTAATATTAATATTAAAATTTGAACCCTCAAATTATTTATTTATTTAATTTTTATTTTTCAATTTTGAGAAATTTTTTTTGCTACAAGGACTCAAGGAGCTTAGGCTTAGAATAGAAAATAAAATTAAATTAAAAGGGTAATAGAGCCTATTAATCATATGAATAATAAAATATTTTTTAGTAATTAATCATATATTAGTATTATATATCTCACTTTGTTTAGGAAAGTATTAATAATATTTTTTTCCCTTTTGGTACCAAAAAGTATTTGGAATTATAATATATCTTTTCTTATATTTTTTGGAAACTTTTAACATTTAGTCAAAGTGGAATAGAAATTAATTAGGAAATAAATATATAAAGAGAGGTTTTCTCCTAAAACTTAGGAGCATAATGAGAGTATAATTTAATTTTGGGAAAATCATAATACAATAAAGGTCTACATAGGTTGGGGGTAGAATAATGTGCTTGGGTTATCTCCATCTTTAATATTGATGTGCATTCATCCAACAAGGGTAGTTTAGGTATTTTGAACAAATTTAGCATGATGTCCCCTTTGTTTAACAAAGTAATTGACGAAAGTTAAAGGAAATGGGTGTCTTTGTAAGTTATTTTGCAAAGTAAGGGATGTCAGTGTAATTTCAAAAATGTTGAGGGGTGTATCTGTTATTGTCAGAATCTAAAGGGGGTGTTAATGTAATTTATCCAAAAAATTAAAACATGATTTGATCCGTTTGATGGGTGATTTTGCCACGTGTTGCTTTTTACTGAGAAGTATGGCAAGATCACCCTCTGCCATAGCATGGCAGAGGATCCTGGCCCAATCGTGAGGGTGTCATAAATGGTAAAAGATCAAGAACTAAGAATTGAAAGTCTCGAATTTGAATTTCGTCATTTCATTATTGGATGCATCGGCATGTGGATGGACTATTCATCGCATGAGACAAGTTTTGACTCAAATCTTAACAAAAATAGTCTTGATACTAATGTTTTGATGAAAAATAAAATAAAGATACAATATTATTACAAACTTAATTGGTACTCCTTCCGTTTCAAATTAACTGTCCTATTTGAAAAACACGCTTTTTAAGGAAACTCTATTAAATGCTTTCACATCAACGCATATGTTTTGAGATTCCAATTTTGCCCTCAAGTGTGCAAAACATTAGAAAAAGAGAAAATACCTTTTTAAAGGTATTTTAGGAAATGAATAAAAAAAAACCAATGACTTTTGAAATGTGACAATAATTTTGAAACATCCTAAAAAAAAAAGAAAGCCACTTATTTAGGAACGGATCGAGTATTTGCAATGAATGTTTTTTCCCTTATTTATTTATTTTTTATTTTTCATCTTTTTGTAGTGGGCTGAAAAAGTGAAATGACACATGGCATTCGACATGCATCTAACGCCCCATTTTTGAGTTTTTTTTTCCCCTCATTAGCTGCTAGACAAGTCTTGGAAACTCAGACGCTCAAACTTGATACCTACAGCTAAATACCACATTGTATTCCCACCAATCATTTCGCGCAAACATGCGGTCTTTCTTGTTTTGTCTTGAAGCACCAACCAAGAATTTGAGATGTACACAGGAACCAACAACTGCGTTGTAAGCTATCAACATAATGATCCATTAAAACACAAAACCCCTTTATTTTTACCAGCCTCCCATTTTACCACCAACAGCAAGCCCACAAGCACTAAACCTCCTGAGACGCAGACCCAATCTCGCCTTCCCTTTACTCAGCAAAAGAGTCAGATAAATGTTTCGAAGCATCCCTCCCTTGGCAATCATAACAGACCCTAGAAACTCAACTCCTTATCGTTTCCCACAGCAAGCTGTATGTGCTTTGGAGCAATCCTACTCTTCTTGTTATCCCTTGCTGCATTCCCCACAAGTTCAAGAACCTAAATCAGAACCACAAAAACAAAACAACCATACTATAGTTTTCCAGGCTTGGCATGCATCTTTGTAGATCGAATGATTTTGAAATCATATGCACAATGCTTCTATAATTAATATGTCAAATTACGTACGTGTGTATAGATAGTCAGATACGTATACGCATAAACATAATAAACAAACAGCCATACATAACCGCCACAAATATAAGAGTGAACCTATCTTGTTATAGAGGCACTGGTTGATCTGCTGAAACATCTTCATCAAGAATGAGATAGGGTAGGCATATTGGATCACTTGCTTGATCATCAGACAGGTAATCCTTCTCATCGTCCTCGTAAATCAAGCTGACCCCACACTCCTTCACATAAGCCTCCATAACTACAAAATACTCTATTTCATCCCCGGCTTCCATTTGAATTTCAAGATAATTTTGTGCTGCATAGTGGAGCCATGTAAGATCTTGACGGGTTATTGGATAGGCATCCAGTGTTGGTTCGTAGACCTTCGTAAGACGTTTGGTTTTATTTTGGACTACATAGAAAGAGTCAACACCCAAACCAATTTCTTCTGTAGGGTTTGCAAAAATAGCACATAGAATCCACCCTCGAATCCTTCGATCAGGAAGTGGGGACACAACAAAAGATAATATTGATCCCACACTCTGGTAGTTGAACGAGTCAGGAACCTCACCCCCAGGAAGAAAGATGATAAAATCACCAAGTGCAAACAATCCCTGTTCCATCAATTAAATCTTGAGTTATCAATACATAAACCTCGTTCCAAAAGAGAGAGAGAGAGAGAGAGAGAGAGAGAGAACCTGGGATTGGAGGAGACTCTTTCTAAAATTGCTTGCAAGATTGTTCTCGACTAATTTGTTGCAACCAAAAAAGGACAAGTAAGGTGATGCTCGCAAGTTTATTCCAATTGATATACTTTCCAATGACGTGCAATGACTTGCATTCACCTCTTTCAAATTTGATGGAAGCTCTGGAAGTGATTGAAGCCTGGTACACTTATCCAAAGAAAGGCCTTCAAGTCGAGAAAGGTGAATAATGCTAGCTGGTAGGCTACAAAAATTGTTTCCATGAAGATTCAAGATTCTTAATCTGATTAAACTCCCAATCTCATTGGGAACATGTGTCAAATTGCAATGTCCCAGATCTAATCTTCTTATTGAAATTAATCCCTGTATAGAGGTTGGTGACAGATTGATGGAATTAGGATTTCTCCTTAGTGATGCCAAAGACGAGAAGAGTGAAAACAATAATTTTGATTGTGATCCTTTGAATCCCGCTAAATTTTCTACTTTTGAGCAGCCAGTGAGATTAAGCATTTGAAGAGATTTTAACGTGAAAATGCCTTGTGGTAGCTTTGTAAGGTTTCTACAATTTTTCAAATCCAAGACAAGTAGTTTGCCAAGACATTCAATTGATTTGTGAACTTCTTCCAACCTTAGACAACCGTTAAGCAGCAACATCTCAAGACTAGTGAGTCCTGAGAAGTCCGGGGTTTTGGTTAGGTGATAGGAATGGCTAAGATTAAGGAATTTCAACTTGTTGAGAATCTGTTGTTAAAAATGAAATGGAAGGAAAAAAATTAGTATAATTTGCACAGGATATATACAAAAATCAAAGTTGGAAAGATGTATGTAAAATAATATCATACCTTCGTTCCCTTCCAAACTTGTTTTAGGCCGCTATAACGCATGTCAATGGCAATCACTTTCTCCATAAATAAGTTGGATGGTATACATTTCAAAGGGAATCCGTGCCAACATAACCATCTCAGCCTTTTGGAAAAATGTTCATAGCTTCCAGTTAGGTGTACATAATTGAGTTGAAGTAATCTCAGTCTGTTCATCTTTGCAAATACCTGTGCATTCACTTCTACATCATTTGACCAAGGCGACTTTAAGACGATACCTTCAACCGCTTCTGTTCCCTGATAAAGAGGAGCATTGCATAAGTGAATGTATACAAAAGTCAAGCTCTATTCCTTAATTGCATGACGCATGGCGAAGTGCACTACATTGCATATCTGAGGGAAGTGTGGTACGCAAATAGTCTCCTTAGCACTTCGCAATGTGTTATGCAAGCACCAGTCACCACTATGCTTATGAGAGAAACAAAGTGAAAGCTCAATAATATAAGATGATCCGATATTCTTACTATTCCAACCCAATAAACCTTATTTAAAAAATAATTCATGCATACAAATCTTACCGTATGATTTGTCAACACATCATGGATGTCCTCATAAAACCACAATCTACTACGTTTTCCAGGCTCCTCAAGGCATTCTCTGCGAACAATTTCTCTACCCATGTCTCGAAGCATGTCATGCATCATCAGCCGGTTTAATTCATCAATTCTTACAAGAGATCGACGAGATAGAACCCCAATTCCAATTTCTGGGAAGAAGTCACAGCCTTCTAATATTTTGATTGCATTATATTTGCTCATTCCAATAAAGAAACATGCAATATCTAGGAATAAGTTTTTCTTTTCACAATTTAACGAGTCAAAGCTTACTCTAAGCTTTTTCTTGAACTGCATCGTGGGGGATTACTTTTAATTTCACCAATGCGCTTTTCCATTCGGGCATGCTTTTGTCAAACAAGAAAGAACCCAAAACTTCAAGAGCTAAAGGGAGTCCTCCAGCATAACCCACTACCTTCTCTGAATGTTCCACATAGTCCTCTTTAGGATGGTCTTTTCCAAAGGCATGCCAACTAAAGAGTTGAAGAGACTCATATTGATTTAATAATTTAGGCATATATACCTCATCCACTTCCAGCAATTTCAATAAAGACTTGTCTCTAGTTGTTACTATGATTCTACTTCCTGAAAGAAACCAATCATGCCTTATGGCCAATGCCTTTAACTGGTAGAATTCATCCACATCATCGAGAACAATAAGAACCCTTCTACACCATAATCTCTGTTTTATAACCTCAATTCCTTGGTCAACATTTCTTATATCTTGATATTCATTCTTAAGGATATCAGAGAGAAGCTGTTCCTGTAAACCAACTAGACCGTTGGGTTGCTTTGAAATTTCTCTAACATTTGCAAGGAAGCTACTGCCTTCAAATCTGAGACGTATTAGGTTATAGACAGCTTTGGCAATTGTTGTCTTACCTGATCCGCCAATCCCCCAAATCCCAATCATGCGAACATCATCTAACTCCATCCTTAACAACTTGTTAACGCTTTCTACACGAGACTCTATGCCAACTGGGTGGGTGGCAACACTTGAGTATGCCAGATTTAGTTTATTTGAAATGTTCTCAACAATCTTCTCAATAAATTTTGCCTCATGCCTGCCAATTTTGACCACAATGAAAGAAAGATGCAAAATAAAGGTTAGTTAAGTTCAAATGGGCCATCGAAATGCAATTAAGATGGAAGTGAATTCGAAGATGCAACAGAGGTATAAGAAATTAAAACTCTACTGACCAAATTGATCAAACCATAGAAAGGACTTACACAGTCACATTTGTTAATTTCATTGCATTACAATGCTTAGCTAAATAAATTTTTATTTACTTTTGAGGTATTACAGCATTAATTGAAAATTTTTTTTTTAAAAGATATGCGGGACTTGAGAAAGATCGGAAAGGTGCTTATCCAAAAAGAAAAACTAGATCAGAGAAGGTGATATCATGATGGAAATCAGAATCTCAATTTCTTTTTAAGATGGTAAGATATTCTCAATGTGTGATAAAGCTAGATCAGAGAAGCTGATGGAAATCAGAATCTTGAAAACATCCAGTTTCAGATTATTCTTGTTTTAAGCAGATCAAAGCATCATTAGTCTGCTTAATTATTTTTCCTACAAAAAAGATACAGAGTAGAAAGAAATACCCGCTTTCTGATTATAATTATTTTAGGTAGATATCTCAGCTAGCCTCATTAGTCTTGTTAATTACTTTTATAACCAAAAAAAAAAAAAAAAAAAAAAAAAAGGAAAAAAGGAGTGAGAAAGAGAGAAAGAAAGGTCCACTTTCTTCTTATACTAATTTTAGGGAGATCTTCTCATCGTCCTTGTTTATAATTTTTCATATCAAAAAACGAAGAAAAGGAAAGAAAGAAAAGAAATACCCATTGTTTGGTTAAACCTTTTTTTAAAGGCAGATCTAAGCTTTTTCTTATTTAAAAAAGATAAAGACGTTTTTACCTGATTAGACTTGCTTTAGGCATATCTAAGGATTATGAGTCTTCAATTATCCAAAAAGCAAAAAAAAGCTTCATCAGCCTTTTCATTATGTCTTTTCACAAAAAGAGAGCAAGGAGTACCTGTTTTCATATTAAATTTCCTTTTAGAGAGATCTATCTCAGCGGTCTTGTTAATTATTTTCTCTATATTTAAAAAAAAAAAAAAAAAAAAAAAGAAAAAAAGAAAAAAGAAGAAGGTCTGTTTTTCCATTAGGTTTGATTTAGATAGATCTAAGCTTCATGGGTCATGTTAATTATTATTCGCAAATTAAAGGAGTAATTAATAAGAAGAAAAACAGATACCCGTTGGCCACACTTAGTAATTCCCAGCCGGACAAATTAGCAGCCTCTGTCAGTGCAGCTCTCCACCTCTCCACCTTCCCACCACCCTTGAAACGCACTTCATGCTTGCCAAATGCTTCTGCAAAAGTCCCACTCTGTGCCCGCACGTCGGATGGATCAACGTCGTAAAAAATGGGCAAAACCATTTGTTTTAAGGTGCTCTTGCATTCCAGAATCTTCACCAGTTCATCAAGGCACCATCTCGAATCAGCATAGTTTCTTGAGAATATAACCACGGAAATCCTTGAGCGCTCGATTGACTTCAACAGTTGGGGCCCAATTTCTTCTCCTCTCGGGAGTTTGTTGTCATCTCTGAACGTGGAGAAGCCGTGACGGACCAAAGCAGAGTGGAGGTGGTCCGTAAAGTTCTTACGTGTATCCTTGCCTCTGAAACTCAAGAAAACATCATAGTATTGTGCTGGAAGGGAAGCAGACGAGGCGAATGATTCTTCTTCGGTACTATTAGCAGCCATGGCACTGACACAAAAGAGATCAAATTGATGAGTTCAGGAGGATATTTCTTCCATTGATGGGAACAGATTGCAATTAAGTTGCAAGAGGGTATTATTCAGATACAAAGTACGGGAAAGTCAAGTAGCATTTTTTTTATTAATATGTTTGTTTACTTGGAAAAGTTCGTAGGAAAACCAAATTAAATATATATAAAAAAAAAAAAAAAAAGAGTTAAAATATATGTATATATCGAGGAAAGTGGATGGTGCATGTGGATTCGATGTATTTCTTGCATTGCTGGAAAAATGCTTAAAAAATGCAGGAAAGTTGGCTTGACTTTCCTTTCTTAAAAGCAAATTACATAACAGTCCGTTTTCCAGCCCCATTAAATTATAGGGGAAATTAGCGTGTAATACCTTTTTTTTAGACTCATAAAGCCTTAGATCCATGCATTAATCTTATAAAGTCTCAAGTCCAAAATGAAATTAAAACTCTACCGTTTCATGCTTGAGTGAGCTAAAAAAAATTTTAAAATGGCAATTTTGCTCTTGTAACAGAAAAGCTTAGTATATGAAGTCTGTACACCCTTATACGGCTTTACCTTACCCTCTTTACAGTCAACATACCCATAGATCTAACTCATCTCTCTCTCTTACCATTCAACACACCCATAGATCCAAGTCTTCTCACTCTCTCTCTTTTACAAGCTTTGCCTTTCATTAATGGTGCTGACCACTATGGGATAACCTGTAGATCCATTGATTAGAGGGAAGAGTCTGTGCTCAACTAAAATGGAAGCAAACCCACTGTAGCTGCTTTTTTCTTTCCAGATCTGATGTCCATGGCAAGAGAGATGGAGAGAAAGCATCGTGCCTGCTTTTTCTTTTCAAATCAGATCAAAGAGAGAGAGAGAGAAACATAATAAATAGCAGATATGATGCCCATGGCATAATATTCCTAAGAAACCTTTGGAATTAGATTTTATCAGAAAATTGAGTTAGCATTTAAAATTTTTTTATCAGTTCTTGGTCCTTAGGAGTTTTTTTCCTTGACATTGGGACCTGCTCCATTTTAGGATATTTGCACTAACCACAGTAGTAGACTTTGCTGATTGTTATGCTTTTGAAGAATGACTATGCTCACCTTCTTTGCTGCTCTCTCTTTTTCGTTTTTCTTCTTCTTTTTTTTTTTTGCTTTTGTAGATGAAGATAAATCAACAACACCTATTAAAGTATTTCCAATTAAATCTTCCCAGAGAATGACTATAATTTTTTTGAAACAATAATATTGAAACAGATACATGTAACTATTTTCAACTTTTTATAATGTATATGTGATATATAAATTATAACTTTACTGCATTGTTTATGTAAAAAATTTAGTTGTATTCATTTAGTTTTGATTGCTTTTAACATTTTTTTTTTTAATCAATTTTTAGTTTTGTAGTGTTTAATTTGACTTAGATTGAAAAAGTTGCTTGTAACTGCTTTCATTCATTTATGATATTGGTGTGATCTATAGATTATAATTTTTATTACATTGCTTGTGTAAAAAAATTAGTTGTATTCATTTAGTTTTAACTGTTTTTAACAATTGTTTATGTCATTTTTATGTTTGCTAATATAAAATATTTTTTTTCTAGGTTTGTCAAGAAGAAATGGTGAATGTAAAACTATTTTGCTGCATGTACCTATTCTTAGATGTAACCTTTTGCAAATTTGTGTGAAAGAAATGATAAATGTAAAGCAGTTACATGTAATTGTTTTGTTTTATATAATTATTTTAGATGTAACTATTTGTAGACTTGTGCAAAAGAAATAGTGAACGTGAAACAGTTACATATAACTGTTTTGCTGTATGTAATTGTTTTTAGATGTAACTGTTTACAAATTTGTGCAGAAGAAATGGTGAATGTAAAACGATCATATGTAACTTTTTATGCTATATGCCTATATGTAATTATTTTTTGGTCTAACTATTTACAGATTTGTACATAATAAATGCTAAATGTAAATTAGTTTATGAACTTATGTGTGTATAGTTAGTTTTAGATGTAACTATTACAAAAAAAAAAAAAAAAAAAAAAAAAAAAAAAGTGTTTTTTAAAACAGTTACATGTAACTGTTTTTAAATAAACTTAAGATTAATTGTTATTTTTGCACGCACGTTTGATAGAATAAGTGTTGAAGCCAGTAGAGAAAGAATTGGAGTAGAGAAGGCATTAGAGAAACAGAAATAGGGGTTGGTAGAGCAGATGCAAAATATAGTAGTTTTACCACAAAATCTCATGTAGAAACTGATGATTTCACCACTAGAGGAGGTGTTGGAGAAGCTAGAGTAGGGGTTGGGGGAGTTGGTGCAAAAACTAGAGGTTTCACTGCCAGATCTGGTGCAGAAACTTCACCGGAGCAAGTCACCACCAAATCTCATGCAAAAATGAATGATTCCACCACTGGACGAGATGTTGGAGAAGATGGAGTGGGGCTTGGTAGAGCTGCTGCAAATACTTGTGATTTCACCACTAGATCTGGTGCAGAAATTTCACAAGAGGAGGTGCTGGAAAAAGAGGGGTAGGATGTTGATAGTGTATGGACGGCAGAAACTTCTTCAAAGAGAATGCAGGTATAAAGCTAGCAGGACATCATAAACACAGGTGAGTGATGAAGGGTATTTTTGTTTGTGTCTAGTTTCATGGACTTGAAGCTGTACAAATATTTTTATTGGACTTATGGCTGCACAAATCCAATTTTATGGACTTACGACCAAAGTCCCCTTAAGTATATAAATCTTTCGATGAATGTATCCTGATCAGCATGCACTTTCCATCGCTTAACATTTGACAAAGTCAATTAAGTTGAACACATGAACCTATGAAAGTCAATGCGGTTTAGCAAGCATTGCAGGGCATAAATAGAACTCTATTCTACATATTGGGAAACAAAAACCCTCATTTCAATAGATGAAATGCAAGACTAGACCAGTTACCCAAGTACCCAACTAGCCTTGTCAGAACTGAACATTATAGGACCAATTTTTAGGACTTAGGATTAACGCAAGTAAAGAAAGATAAGAGTGTCAAAAAAGTTTAGTTGGACTCTTGTGCTTGGATAACCTTATTGTCCCTCCCATTACACATGCATATAGAAAACAAGATAACTGGTTAGCTCACCTCATTGTCATTCCCACCCCCTCGCATAAAATTATCTGGCTGGCATTATTAAAAATGTTGGTATTATCTCACTAACACCTATTAATTTCAATTTATTCCCTTTTTTTGGGTTTAATAATGGGTTGATTCTGCCAAAGAAAATGGAAGAGGAGGAGAAGGCGGACGAGAAAGAAAGGATGATAATAATGTTGGGGCGTATAAATTTCAACAAAATTATGCAGCAACAATTTTCATGCTTTGGTAATTGGTAGGAAAACAAATGCAATTAATCTATCTGTAGACATATTTTAAATGGGTGATAGAATCAACTACTTGAAAGATCTGGCTAAAACATTTCTACCAAAGTGGAAAGTTTCAAGAAAATTTTTAGATATTTAACAATTTTTCAGTACCATTTTTTCAGTATGGAAAAATATTAGGCCAAGGCAAATTCAAGCTAAAATATTTCTCAGCACTTATAATTCCAAGTTTTTAAACTATTTTGGTAACAAAACCCAAAAATGGGATAATCTAAGTAGCCAACTTGCTTGGAACAATAAGGGAAGACCATTAGAGAGGAGTAGGATTCAAACCTAGCCAACTTTTACAAAGATTCATTAGGAATGGCTACCCCTGCATCAACAAGAGGGAGGAATCCCATCTCCAGGCGAGTTTAACGCTGGCATTTCCCTCTCGGAACTTACACCATCATAGTTGCCAATCCTCAAGACTTGGTTTAACATCGGAAATGGCAGAATCTGGTAGAGCCTCTAGACCAGGGGCTACCTCGGGCAAGCCAGAATCTGTAAGAGCTTCTGGGACCTCTGGAACAACATGGTCCACAATCACTATGCTGGTACGTACCCCGATTATGTTTCTGACTACATGTCAGAGACCAATCATCACTCTCGGTAGCAATGGCCTTGCCCTTCTCTTGACTAACGGGTCTACCTCACTTTAAGGCCAATGGCGTCGATCGTTGAGTGGGGTCATCGCCCCCATTACCTTCAGCTGTTTCAATAATCTGCAAAAGAACACATGCATCAGTTGATATAAGTAGACAAGCAAGCAGGGCATTTTCCACATGTAAGGTTAGGGGAGAACTTAATCAGGGAAATAAGGTAAAATAAAAGTTAATTCCAAATCTAGGGTAAAACGTGTTGGGCCAACACGATTTTGTAAAATCGTGTTGGGCCAACACGATTTCAGCCCAATTTGTACGCCCACTTGATCCGTATGGTGTTAGTATGTAGAGGCCCAAAATCATGGTGGCCCAACACGATTTTTATGTAAATCGTGGTGGCCCAACACGATTTTGGCCATTTTTTATACACCCGTATACACACCGTACCGTATACATATGACAAGAAACTCGTGTTGGGCCAACACGAGTTTGATGTAAATCGTGTTGGGCCACCACGATTTACACCAAAATCGTGTTGGGCTAACACGGTTTTGGCCCAGTTCGCATCCGACGCCAGCCCGGTAGGAGAGAAATATAAAACAAGAAAATCGTGTTGGGCCAACACGAGTTTGATGTAAATCGTGGTGGCCAACACGATTTAGACCAAACTCGTGTTGGCCCAACACGATTTTCTGCCTGAAATTTTTTTTTTTTTTTTTTTTTTGGGTGAGGGGGGAACGTGGGTGTGCGTGGGGTACCTAACAATTGGAAATTAAGCTTTGGAATCTACAACTTGCATGGATACTCTAATACAATTTGGAGCGTAATTTCATAATTCACCATTTGTCCACGGATTTTGACGCATCCATGAGCAAAAATTGAACAAATTTTAGACACATAGATTGGACATTTGGACATTAATTACAGAAGGAAAAAAAAAAATGAAAAAGGCCAATCTTTAAAAAATTCGACCAAAATAAAGAACATTCAATTTTATTTTTTATTTTTTAAGCACTAGTCAATTCGCATGTGCTTTTGCATGTCCTTCTAATTACATACATAAACATAAGTTTATGTATGTCCTCCCTCATTAAGATCTAGCCATGGACGCCTTTTCGGTGACCAACTAGATGAAGAACCAACTAGATGAAGACTTTGAGGATAGTAGGGTCTTTGGTGACGGAGATGTTGGGGATGGCAGTGGAGATCTTCAACTTTATCATCTAAATTTTCTACAACTACATCAATGGGTTTTTCAACCTTTGGAAGTCTAATTTCTATTTTGGATCACACCTTTCCCCACCTACTACAATAGGTCCCACACTCAAATCAGTAAATATATGCCACATTTCCCTTCTAATCCATGAATCTGTGATATGTGAGATATTCTGAAAACCACCCCTTTGCCAAATGAAGATTCAAATCTTAGCTCATGACTTTTTTATTTTTATTTTTTTCCTCCAAACTCATTCATGTCTACTAGCTAGTAAGCAAAGTGCTTTGCCTTTTTTTTTTTTCCTTTTTTTTTAAATATATTTATATATATATATTTATAGGTATGTAACTATGGCGAAGTGGAGCTGCTCCCCAGACATCCAATGGAGCCATGAACCCAAAGAGACCAATTAGTTGAAGTCGAAGTCGAAGTCTTCTAGGTTTTTTATTTTTACGTTTTTTTTTTTAAAAAATTTATTGGATTTTTGAGACGTTGGCTTAAAACCTTTTGGATTTGTGTTTTTATGAATTATATACAGATAGGTTCCGGGGTGTTGAGAATTTTTAAACTTTTGGAAAGTTAAACTTTGGGGAAAACCACACGTTTAAAATTTTTAACATCTATCTAGTTTTTTGTATGGTGACATTGAGATTTTCAAGAAATGATGGCCTTGTAGTTTTAATATAAATAGATTTTTCATAAAATTAAACATTCTGTAAAAATGAAAAAGATATTATAAATTGTCAAAAAGTTTACTTAAATAATAGATTTTGAAAAAACTTTTTACAAAGTTGTTTAAAATGATTTTTTCTATTTGAATAAGTTTTTATGAAAACTTTTTATGTTTTTAATAAAACTTATGCCGAATAATTTTTTTGGTGATAATAGCCTGCTCCATTTTTTTATGCATTAATATTTGCTGACGTGGACAATAATGTTGAGAAAAAATGGTCAATATAGAGAAACTCTTTGCAGTCTAGTTTTTGTCTAGTGGTTGATTGGTTTTTTGGCGGGGTTTTGTCTATTGGATCGATCTCCTAAAAAAGGAAAAAAAAATAATAATAAAATAAATTAGGTAAGTTCCCTTCTATTGCCGTTCTACTGGTTCTTACTGCTGTTTCATATTTCTATCAATGAAATAGCAGTAATATATTGGGAGTTTTTCCAAATCAAAAATTTTCAAATGCCAAATAGAAACTAGGTATCAGGATTTATCAGTACAAAAATGCTTATTCATGTGATCAGTTTGGACAACAGTACGAAGACAAACTAGATAATATTTAAGGTGTGAGTAAGTGGTAAAGTGAAGGTGCCTAGTGTGTATTACAAGTATGATAATATTGTGTGAATGAAAATTTAGTCTCTTTGTTAGAAGTTAGGAGGGTGACCATTACTCGGTCACCCCACTAACCTCGTACCCAGAGAACATTAAGGAAATGAACCGAAACTTTTATAGAAGTATCAAATCTATGAGTACGTAATAGATGAGCGATATACATTCCTAAACTGTCCAAATGGACAGTTCAAGAATTGATACGTCTCGAAGGTGCCAACTACTACCATCAACACTTAGGATTCTGTTAGGAAACAAAGTGTTTACCAAACACCATCCTTGTGTTGTCATTGATTCGTAGTTAGCACATTCAACTGGCGTATCATTCTTGAACGGGTATTCTAGGCAGCTATGTATGTGCACATACGATTGGTGCAGTGATGTGACTATTGGTATCTTCATAAATCAATTTGCATAAGTCTACGACATACACTAACATGCTGAATGTTTAGTAAATAAACAAGAATGATTGTCATGTTAGGGGATAATGCAATTAGATTCCACAATGATAAAACTATGAAGGTATGCAACGCGTGCTCAGCATGCATGACATGGATAATATGGTATTCAGAGGGTTTGGTGGTCCTATCCCATTCAGGAATCGTATACCATTCAACTATTACGTGACTACACAAATTTGAAACTTCAATAAAAATTTCGGCAACATTTCCCTACAGTTCTCCAAGTACGTAAGTTAGGAGGGTGACCATTACTCGATCACCCCACTAACCTCGTACCCAGAGAACATTAAGGAAATGAACCAAAACTTTTATAGAAGTATCAAATCTATGAGTACGTAATAGATGAACGATATACATTCCTAAACTGTCCAAATGGACAATTCAAGAATTGATACGTCTCGAAGGTGCCAACTACTACCATTAACACTTAGGATTCTGTTAGGAAACAAAGTGTTTACCAAACACCATCCTTGTGTTGTCATTGATTCGTAGTTAGCACATTCAACTAGCGTATCATTCTTGAACGGGTATTCTAGGCAGCTATGTATGTGCACATACGATTGGTGCAGTGATGTGACTATTGGTATCTTCATAAATCAATTTGCATAAGTCTTCGACATACACTAACATGCTGAATGTTTAGTAAATAAACAAGAATGATTGTCATGTTAGGGGATAATGCAATTAGATTCCACAATGATAAAACTATGAAGGTATGCAACGCGTGCTCAGCATGCATGACATGGATAATATGGTATTCAGAGGGTTTGGTGGTCCTATCCCATTCAGGAATCGCATACCATTCAACTATTACGTGACTACACAAATTTGAAACTTCAATAAAAATTTCGGCAGCATTTTCCTACAGTTCTCCAAGTACGTAAGTTAGGAGGGTGACCATTACTCGGTCACCCCACTAACCTCGTACCCAGAGAACATACACTAACATGCTGAATGTTTAGTAAATAAACAAGAATGATTGTCATGTTAGGGGATAATGCAATTAGATTCCACAATGATAAAACTATGAAGGTATGCAACGCGTGCTCAGCATGCATGACATGGACAATATGGTATTCAGAGGGTTTGGTGGTCCTATCCCATTCAGGAATCGCATACCATTCAACTATTACGTGACTACACAAATTTGAAACTTCAATAAAAATTTCGGCAGCATTTTCCTACAGTTCTCCAAGTACGTAAGTTAGGAGGGTGACCATTACTCGGTCACCCCACTAACCTCGTACCTAGAGAACATTAAGAAAATGAACCAAAACTTTTATAGAAGTATCAAATCTATGAGTACGTAATAGATGAGCGATATACATTCCCAAACTGTCCAAATGGACAATTCAAGAATTGATACGTCTCGAAGGTGCCAACTACTACCATCAACACTTAGGATTCTGTTAGGAAACAAAGTGTTTACCAAACACCATCCTTGTGTTGCCATTGAGTCGTAGTTAGCACATTCAACTAGCGTATCATTCTTAAACGGGTATTCTAGGTAGCTATGTATGTGCACATACGATTGGTGCAGTAATGTGACTATTGGTATCTTCATAAATCAATTTGCATAAGTCTACAACATACACTAACATGCTGAATGTTTAGTAAATTTTTCCTTCTCTTAAATTACACACTCTTCCTATTGGTTCACATGGCAACAGCCAAAAATAAAAAATAAAAATTGATTCAGTAAAATCTCTTCAAGTTGGTGGATGAATCCAATAAATTTGCATAAGTCTATGACATATTGTAGTAAAATTACCACTACACTACGGACACCATACAGTGTATACGTAGGAACACTTCCATTTGGTCCATGAGAATGTTAAAATTTGAAGGACTGCAATATATATAGTGCGTATCGAAAAATTTCATATTAATATTCATTGTATTACATTTTGTTAATTTGCAGGGGTTATATTTTGTTCCATGATTGCCTTCTCATTGATTTTTTTGCCCTTTTTTTTTTCCACTCTTATTAAGTTCATTTGATGCATCCATAGGTTGCCCTATTCCTACGAGGGCGGCTCTACAATTGTGTCTTCAAATACAATTAAGTTTTGGTTTATATTTTGTTCCCAGCCTGCTTTATTTACATCACACAAATTGTATAATATTTTGGTCTTTGTGGAAGCTATTGTTGTAGACTTCAAAATCTAATGAAGATGGAGGATTAGAGATCTTGTGCAAGTTATTTTATGCTATTTTATTTTACAGTCTTGTACGTTTTCAATGTTTTTCCTTTTTCCTTTTTCTTTTTTATGTTTATTTTTATTTTTTTAATTTAGTAGATCTGAAAATGAAATGCTATAGTAGTTGGAATTTTTTCTTTTTTATTTTAAATCCGGTTCATGAGATTTTATATTTTAGAGATCACTTAATGCAAAAATAATGGACAAATGTTTTTTGTTTGTTTGTTTGGATTTTTTTTTTTGGGAAAAAAACCAAAAAAAAACAAAACAAAAAATCTAAGGGAGCAAAGTCACCCAACGTGACAGTCACCAAAGTCTTAAACAGGTTGGTGAATGAGCAAGTCAATGAATGGGCGGGGGCATGTATGCTTAGAACGGGGGGCCATTTCCATTTGTACGGTCATTGGCAAACATATTTCAAAAAGTACAGTAAATTGAAACTTATTTCCAAATCTATAGTGAATCGTGTTGGGGCAACACGATTTTCTCCTTTTTATGCGCCCAAATCGGCCCGTATAGGGGGAGTGTTTGAAGGCCAAACTCGTGGTCGCCCAACACGATTTTAGTGTAAATCGTAGTGGCCCAACACGATTTTCAGCCCAATTTTATACCCCCCCACTCGTACACGGATCGTAGGTGAAGGCCCAAAATCGTGTTGGGCCAACACGCTTTTGGCCCATTTTACATATCCATCAGCCCCATCAGCCCGGAACTGTGTAACCGAAAAATCGTGCTGGGCGAGCACGATTTTGGGGTAAATCGTGGTAGCCCAACACGATTTTGGGCTAAACCATAATTGTTTTTCTTTTAATTTATTATTAGTATTATTTTGTTTTTTTAAGGAGATTTGACTTATATTTCTCTCTTTGTGTTGGGCCAACAAAATTTTTTTTTTATTTTCATTTTATTATTATTAAAAATTTGGAAAAAAAAAAAAAAAAAAAAAACTAACTAACTAACTAACTAACTATTGAGAAAAAACTATAATTTATTACTTCCACACAATGAATTAATGCAAGTTGATTACATTATTTTTCCCATCACCAAAAAATAAAATAAAAAAACGGCCATTTTGTGTTGGAAATGCAAATTCTCAAAAAACATTATTTAATTACAACCAATTAAGAAAGCCAAGAATACACCTAAGTCATTTGAAAATAAGTGAAGATATTAAAATTGTTTGAAGCATGTTTTTTTTTTTTTTAATGCCAATTGAGGGAATCTATGTTGCCAAGTATACACCACGATTTACTGTACTTTTTGAAATATGTTTGCCAATGACCGTACAAATGGAAATGGCCCTAGAACGGGTGAGTTAAGGTGAGTTTGGGTTTCAACCATCAATAAATAGGTGACTTCGGGTTTTGCTAAATGGGTTTTTTAGGTAAATGGGTTGGGTTGGGGTTGGGTGATGTTTTGACTACACCCAGTTTAACCCACCCAAACCCACCCAACCAATTAGTAGGCCTACTTCCACGGCTCATCAATTTTTTTAAATGGTTGAATGACAAATTTGCCCCTTTAAAGTTTGAAGTGAGGATAAGGAAAAAAAAAAATTTTGAGGAAAAAAGGACACGACCGCACTCTTTCCACCAACACCCAAAACATCCACCATCAGTCCCTACACATACCCACCTTCTCCACCTTCAAGTAACCTCTTAAACTCATTTTAGCAAACACACGACTGCACCCGAAACTACAATCAACCCCACCGGAATATATTTTTCTTTTTTCTCTTTGTACTAAAACAATCTAATATTCCATCTCTTTCCAAACAATGAAAGAAAATTCTAAAGTGGAATTGTACAGGCTAAAAGTATGGGAAAAAAAAATTACATATATTTCCAATTGCATAAAGTATGTAAAAAAAAAAAAAAAAACATATATTTCCAATTGCATAAAGTATGGAAAAAAAAAAAAAAAAAACATACATTTCCAATCATAGGCGAAGCTAAAGAGGGGTTAGCTCAGGCAACTGCCTCACCTGAATTTTTTTTTTTTCCCTTCCTATTTTATACATTAAGTATATTAAAAATATATATTTGCTAACCCATTAATATTTTTAACCCCCTTTATAATTCCTTCTCACCCTCTCATTTCTTATTTTTTTCCTCTATATAAAACCCCCAATCCCCACCTCCAATCTCTCATTCCTTCTTTTCGACGACGATCTCGGAAATAAGGTAAGGTCAGGGAGGAACTTAATCAGCGAAAATAAAACCCAATCCAACATATAGTACGAAGTAGGTTTTTTTTTTTTTTTTTTTGGGGTGGGCTTGGGATCACAATATTAAATATGTAGAAGTTATGTGACTAATAGTCTAACGCTGTGTTTGGTTGAGAGGATGGAAAGGGAGAAGGAAAGGAAATGGGAAAGGAATGGAAAACCCTTCTCTAGGGAGAGGAAGGGCCCGTTTGGCGCAGCTGTATTTTTTGGTGAAGTGCTTTTTTTAGAAGATCTGTGAATAGAAGAGATTCCTATAAAGAAGTTTGAAAGTGTTTGGATACTGAATACTTAAAAGAGCTTCTGATACAAGAAGTGCGTTTTATGTGTTCGGTGACCATACTTGTTGAAAAACTTATAACCTTCAATTTGACTGTAATGCCCTTTCTAAAGGTTGCTTATCTGTCTACTAGGTATCTCACTATTGAAGCACTCTTAAATTTGACAACTCTTGGCATTCATTACCTTATAAATAAATATGATTTATTTACATGTTAATCAATAACATCAATAATATTAAAGTATTTATAACCCCCATCAGTAATACATGTCAAATTAACAAACATGCCGAGGGTGGTTTGTTCACTATGAAGGGATTATTCTGGATTTAAAGGTTTAGGATACCCTTTATTTGGCAAATAATAATAGAGTAAATAAAATGAAAAAAATAACAAACATCCGTTATCTTTCTTTGCAAACAAATAGAGGCTAAGCCAAAAACATATTTCTAATAGGTAGTTCCGTACATCACCATAAACCCAAGGTCATCAATAGTCGTCATTCCATTTCTACCCTCAAAATATATTTCAATAATAATAATAATAATAATATATATTTGTCAATTTGTGTATGGGTGTATGATGGAATATTGGAATTATTATAATTACAATAAAATGGATGAAACCCAACAAACAAGTATAATAATACAAATTTTTACCATATTACCCTCGTAGAGGACATACAAATTGTTTTTTTGGGCAGTTGGGTTTTTTTTTTTTTTCATTTTTTTAAAATTATTTAATTCCCAAACAGATTAATGCAATTTTTATAGGGAGACATATTGCCAGTGGATTGTTGCTTCCACGGCACCACCATCACTTTATACATCATTTGTGAGTAAAAAAAACGAAAAAAAAGGGTAAAGGTGCAGCTGGAGAAGGGTTCTTCAGCCCACAACGGCTGTCAGTGGCTCATCGGAAAAAAGAGAGAAATGAGAAGGGAGGAGGGAAAAAGGGGATCATGATGGGAATGGCTAAAATGGGTGCCGGCGACTTTTCCTTTGGCCTCCTCAGCTATTCAAAGGCCATCGGCCACACAATTTTTCCGGTAATGAAGCCAAAAAAAAAAAAAAAACAGCAACCACAGTAAAGGTGTTTGGATTTGAGTTGCCAATTATGGCACTTGGTTTGAACGATGGTGGACTCGACGGCGGTGGAGTTGGGTTTCATGGAGATAGCGATGAAGGGTGTTTGGATTTGAGTTGCCGATGATGGCTCTCAGAGGCCACACCATTTTTTCCGGTGATGAAGTCAAAAAAAAAAAAAAAAAAAAAAAAACCAACCACATCTGCCATTTTTTCCGGTGAATAAAATGAAGCAGTAGCAGCAACAGCCGCCGACGCCACGACTGCCATGGGTTTGACCAAACCCCCATCCCACCCTCCCTTTGCACCCATGACAGCCGGCAAGATGAAGCAATCCTCCATTTTTTCCGGCGAATCACCGCCGAAGCATCCCATAGCCATTCAAGGGTTGTCTAACCCTTCTTCTCGAATTTTTTTTTTTTTTTTTCAATTTATCAATGGATTATAATTTTTTACAATTTTTTCCACCTCAAACTAACAACACAAGAGAAATTTTTTTGCAGTAGGATATAGTTCCAATTGATATATTTCACAAAGAGAGAGAGAGAGAGGAGGTACGGACGCCCTTACCGGTGCTCAAATGTGTGAGCTGGATCTCGTCGACGGCGAATGGAAACCCGACGATCCTTGGATCTAAACCGAGATCGTCATCGAGAGAACGTGACAGCGATAGAGTCGCCGGCTGATGACTGGTATACGGCGTCGACGGCGGAGGATGGGGCTTCGTCTACGACGGAGGAAGGAGATTCGACGTCGGTGGCGGAGGTCCGAGCTTCGACGTCGGCGACCTGGTACCTCAGATCGAGATCGAGATCGCGATCCAGAGACAGAGACAGTGAGAATGAGAATCACAGAGAAAGGGAGAGTGTGTGACTCCGACTGACAGTGAGATCGAGATCGCGAGAGAGATGGAGAATGTGAGATTCCGACTTCGCATGTGATCGAGATCGAGATCGAGAGGGAGTGAGAATGACAGATAAAGAGAGAGAGGGAGAGTGAGAGTGCGACTGGAGTGGGTTTTTGTTTATACGGGTGGGTGTTTGTTTATACGGTGTTTGGGTTTTTTGGTTTTTTTATACGGATTGGGTTGACAGTATACATGGACAGTATAGCAAGGGAAGAGGAGGGGAAGTATACAAAGCAAAGTCGTGTTGGGCCAACACGATTTTGCTAAAATCGTGTTGGGCCAACACGATTTACCCTAAAAGTGGAATTAACTTTTCTTCCACTCTATATTTTGAAATAAGATGCCCACTGACCATAGAAATGGAACTACCCCCAAGCAAGCATGAGTGGTAACAAAGAACAACAAACAATAACCCACGCATGAAGGAGAAAATTTGCAAAAAATAGAATGAAAAGGAGATCTTTCATCCTAATCCAAAGCCACCAAAGCCCTGTACATATGGGACAACAATTCACATGCAATTTCTGTACGAAAGCCAGGCTCTCTCCCTTAATTGCATAACGCATGGGTAAATGCCCTACAATGCACCAGCTTTGAGGGAAGGGTGGTATGTCTTTGTCCCTAAATTTGTTATGCTACGCTATGCTCGATCAGGCGCAAAACAAATTACAAGCTCAACAATTTAAGATATTATGCATTCTTACAAAATTAACCCAATCCACCTCATTTATTAACAAAAAATAATTCGTGTTGTTTCCCTCAAAATCGGTTTTCAGCAAGGTTGAATGTCATTAGTCCGCGTGTGCTTGGAATTCTCTGATTGGTTGGGTATTTGGCTAATAAAGAATTGACACATGTTAATTATTTGAGTGCTTATAAGATGAAGATAGGAGAACGTGGGTGAGTTCAAATAGGAGAACATGCATCATGAGGAAGTTAGTGGTTTAGCGATTTGAAGTCATGGAAGAACACCTAGCATTTTGCTACGAGCCAAAGGTAATTGCTTCATGATCATGGAAGTTGAAGCGAAATTGAAAACTGCAAGAAAACTACTGGTAACTTCTAGACAGTTGGAGTTGGCTATTTTTCTATAAAAGTCATAAATGAAGATGAAGTGGAGGTTCCACAACCAACAATCCTTCGCAGGATCCTTTATCTCTAGGAGTAGCTTAATTTAGTTTAGCTTTCAAACTTCTAATTCCAGCAAACAATCTCTTTTCAGTTCGTGTAATCTTGCTTTAGTTCGTGTTGGGATTCAAGCATTTGTGGATTTCATTTCCGAACCATGTTTGGTAATGTATTTGCTTTCATTTTTTCATTTGGTTTTAATGCTTATAGGTGTGTCTGATTTTCTTTTGTGATATTCACGCTTGAACCTTGAGGGAAGAACCTCTTTTCCTTCTTCAATCGCCTGAAATTTTAAGCATCAATTCGTAAAGCGTTGTGAATGTACAACTTCAGTCCGAACTTGGCCCTAGCATGCCCACGCAATCCATCGACCTAGGAATACCATTTTTAGTGCGAACACATGCATATAAATCTTATCGTGTGATTTGTTAGTACAAGGACATCCTCATGATACCACAATCTGCCACACTTCCCAGGCTCCTTAAGGCATTCTCTACAAACAATTTCTCTACCCATGTCTCAAAGCATGTCATGCATCATCAACTGGTTTAATTCATCAATTCTTACAAGACATCGGCGAGATAGAACCCCAACTCCAGTTTCTGGAAAGAAGTCACAGCCTTCTAATATTTTGATTGTATCCTTTTTCCCATTCCAATGAAGAAACAAGCAATATCTAAGAATAACTACTCCTCTTTATTATTTAATGAAACAAAGCTTATGGTAAGCTTTTCTTGAATTGCATCATGAGGGATTTACTTTTAATTTATCCAATGCGCTTTTCCATTCACTCATGTTTTTGTCAAGAAAGAACCCAAAACTTCAAGAGCTAACGGAAGCCCTCCAGAATAACCCCACTACTTTCTCTAAATGCCCCACATAGTCTTCCATAAGTGGTCTTTTCTAAAAGCATGCCAACTAAAGAGTTGAAGAGACTCATATTGATTCAATAGTTTAGGCATATACACCTCATCCACTTCTAGCAATTTTTGTAAAGACTCATCTCTAGTTGTTACTATGATTCTACTCCCTGAATGAAACCAATCATGCCTTATGGCCAATCCTTGTAACTGGTTAAATTCATCCACATCATCGAACACAAGAAGAACCCTTCAACACCATAACCTCTGTTTTATTACTTCAATTCCTTGGTCAACATTTCTTATATTATGATTTTTGTTGAGTAAAGATACCAAAAAGAAGCTGTTCTTGTAAACTTACTAGACCGTTGGGTTGCTTTGAAATTTCTCTAATATTTGCGAGGAAGCTGCTGCCTTCAAATTTGAGATGGATTAGGTTATAGACAGATTTGGCAATTGTGGTCCTACTTATACCGCCAATCCCCCAAATCCCAACCATGCGAACAATGTCTGACCCCATGCTTAACAGCTTGTTTATGTTTTCTACACAAGACTCTATGCCAACTGGGTAGGTGGCAATATCTGAGTATGCCAGATTTAGTTTATTTGAAATGTTTTCAACAATCTTCTCAATAAATTTTGACTCATATATGCCTGCCAATTTTGACCAGAATAAAAGACAGAAGCAAAATAAATGTTGGGTGATTTGAAATGTGCTATGAAAATGGAACTCCAACATGATGTGAATTTGAAGATGCAGCAAAAGTATAATAAATCGTTGACCAAATAAAAAAATATAAAAAAGTATAATAAATCATAATACTGGCTAAACAATAAGATCAAACAGTAGAAAGAACTAAGCCACTAGGGCTAACTTAGTGGTGGTGAGGGAGGGTGGGAAAAGGGTAGGAGTAGGTTAGGTTAGGGGTTCGAACCGTACTAATTTATCCAAAAAACAAAAAAAAAAAAAAAAAAAAAAAACCTGTACAAAGAACTTGCACAATCATATTTGTTTATCACATTAAGTAAATTATTAATCACATTGCAGGTATTATAGAATACTTTATTATACTTGTTTTAGGCAGACCTAACCCTCAATGCTCTGGTTAATTATTTTCTTATTACGAAATACTCCTTTTCTAGTTGTACTTGTTTTAGGTAAACTTAAGCCTCATCAATCTTGTTAATAAATAAATAAATAAATAAAACCAACAAAGAAATCAAAGAAATTCCTATTTTCTTATTGTATCCGTTGTCTGTTTGTATTTGTAAATTTTATTATTATTTTTATTTTGGAAGGAAAAAAAAAAAAAAAACAAAAACCTAAAAACTAAATGCCTCTTTTCTGATTATACTTGTTTTAGGCAGATCAAAACCTCGTCGGTCTTGTTATATCTATAAAAAATAAATAAATAAATAAAGAAATCCTCCCATGTTCTCTGTTTAGATTGATTTAGGCACATCTAAACCTCAATGGCCCTGTTAATTATTTTCCTACAAGAAAAGTAGAAAATAAATACCCATTTTCCAATTAAATTTGTTTTTGGTATATCTGAGCTTCATCAATCTTGTTAATTTTTTTCCTACCCGGAAAAAAAAAAAAAAAAAGAAAAAAAAAAAGAAAGAAAAACCAGAGGATTTAAAGAAAAGAAATGCCTGCTTTCTAATAATATAATTGTTTCAGGCTGATCTAAACTTCATCGGTCTTGTTAATTATTTTTCATCCCAGAAAACAAAAATTAAAAGAAAAGAAAAGAAGACACCAGTTTTATGATTATACTTAATAGCAGATCTAAGCGCGGTCTTGTTATATCAATGAAAAAAGAATTACCAGTTTTCTGATTATACGGAGTATCTATTTTAGGCAAATCTAAGCTTCAATACTATGTTTTTCCTAGTAAACCTTTGTAAAATAAAAAATAATAATAGTTATAATAATAAAAAAATACCCGTTGGCCACACTTTCTAAGTGCCATCTGATAGACAAATTAGCGGCCTCGATCTGTTAGCACATCTCTCCACCTCTGCAGCTTGCCTTCCATCCTACCACCCTTGAAGCGCTCTTCATGCTTGGCAAATACTTGTGTAAAACCATCTGTCTCAAGGTGCTCTTGGATTCAAGGATCTTCACGAGTTCATTAAGGCACCATCGCAAATGAGCATAGTTTCTTGAGGATACAATAACAGAAATCCTTGAACGCTCGATTGCTTTCAGCAGTTCGGATTAGGGATGTTAAAAAAAACCCCAAGCAGTTTGAGAGGTTAAGCGGCGCAATTTGGACAAATTGAGTAACATAATTGACAGTTTGGTTTGGTTTGGTTTAATTGATAGATTGAAATATATCAAATCGGCCAATAAACCAAATCGCCAAGCTTTTATCTATATAATATATATATAAATTAAATATCTCTAACTTCATAATAATGTTATTATCTTATTAACATTTAGTACTTTGTTAGGATATTAGGTTGTAAATCCTTCAACCTTTAATAATAGAGTAATGATTGTTGAGTCGAATTGGGTTAAACGACCGTGAGCCGAAAAACTTAAATTACTGAAATGCCTATGAAACAATAGGAAGGCTTTTAAATGATTGAAAAGTATCTAATAAAAAAAACAAAAAAAAAAAAAAATTGACAATTAACGTGCCTTGAAACTAGGGAAATGACATAAAGAGGTTCTCTTACCCAAATCAAAACCATAGGCGGTTTTAAAAGGCACATTCTCTTTGCTTCTCCATCTCTCTTTCTCTTTTTATGGTATAGAAGCACAAACCCATTACAGATTCTCCATTGATGCGGTAAGCATCTCAAATTAAGAAGCACGCTCCAATTCTCTCTCCATCTCACCTCTCTTTCTCTCTCTCTCTCACAATATCTACATTTGTAAATAAAGAAACTGCAAAACTACTCAGCATGGTTTGGTTACACAACGACGGCGAGATGCCCGAACAGCATTGACATTGATGGTGCTAAAAAAATGAGGGGCTTCAACAGTTTGGCAAGCCATCCCCTCTGCAATCCAATCTACCATTGTCGATCTGTAGCTCTATGATGGTGTCAAAAGTGAATTTGTGCAAATCTATGAAAGTGAATAAGGTTATCTTTGAAATTTTTTGTAAAATTAACTAAATTGTTTTGTAAAGTTAGCTAGTTTTTTTTGGCAAAGTTAGCTAGAATTTTTGTAAACTTAACTAGATTTTGGTAAAGTTAGCTATATTTTTTGTAAAGTTAGCTAGGTTTTTTTGTAAAGTTAGCCAAATTTAACTGGGTTTGTCATTATGTTTTTCTAAGTTAAAATCCAAGTAAATAAATTTCTAACTTACTTTACTTGATTAATAACGAAGAATCAATGATGAGGAAGGATCTATGGTTACGAAGCAGATCATTGTATAGGAGGATTAGATCTATATAGCAGCTACAAAGCGACTAAGCTTCACCGTCAATCTGCCTTGAGCTTTGTCGTCGATCTGCAGTCATGGGTTTATGTAGCTCCATTATGGTCTATGTTTCCGTCGAGCTTCTTATGGTCGGCAATTCTCACTTTAGCAATGCTTTTTTGGGGAGAGAAAAAGAGGAAGGTGGGTTTGACGGAGTTAAGGGCAGTTTTTACTTTTTGTATTAAGCTAGCTTACGGTCGGCATACAATGCTCGGTCTGTATAGCACGACTCTTAATAATATTAACTATCACCAATTTTATCAACATTGATCAAGTGTTTTTTCTCATAAAATCATAATTCATCTTTGGAATTTTTTTTTTTCCCCCCAAAAACAGAGCTCTACTTAATCACCTTATATAAAATATTAGGTAAGTATATATGTATCAAGCTCTACTTAATCACCTTAAATAATTATATTTTCTTGTTTTTTTAATTTATTTACAACGTACTAATTAGCTAAGGCCAAATATATTAGAAATGCCCCCAATTAGAAAAGGTATGATAAAACCTGTCAAACCTGCCCAAACCGTTAGTGGCAAAACCGCCTAAAAAAATAATCAATTCACCAATTTTTAGCACTTACGGTTTGGCAGCAGTTTGAAAAATTGATAACCCGCTATGAATGGGTTGGTTGATAATTTTTTCCTAAACTGCTCTAAACTGACGCACGCACAACCCTAGCTTAGACCCAATTTCTTCTCATCTCTTGAGAGTCAAGTTTTATCGTCATCTCTGTATGCGCGTGTATAGCCCGTGACAGAACAAAGCGGTATAGAGGCGGTCTGTGAAGTTCTTGCGTGTACTATTGCCTCTGAAACTCAAGAAAACATCGTAATATTGCAGTAGAAGGTGTTTACAACAAAATTTTACCAATTGATACTTGTCATTTTGTGGCCAAAAGGTGAGTCTTTAGTTTGTAAAAGAGTAAGAAAATGATTAAGAAAAACCAAATAATTTATTGCTTTAGACTGAAAATCCTTAGGCCAAGGATTTTCAGACTGATGAAATTAAGGCCAAGGGTAGGTGGTTAGAGAGATGATGTCCTCTTGGCCAATGATAAGTTTGTTCAGATTCAAGTGGGTCATGTGACAATCATGTACTTAGGTTAGTTTGATTTTGGACCAGCAAGGGCTTGACACATGTCTTTTGGCAAGACAAATTGGTATTTATGCATGATGTGCAGGTGAGAGAACGTGGGAAGTTAGGGGGCTAATGTCTTTGATTCATGGGAGTTAAAGTGGATAGGCGGCAAGATTTCCCAGGTCGAAGAAAATTGTTAAGGCGATTATGGGAAATGGCAAAAGTTCAAGCCTAAAGATAACTATTGGTACTTCCAGCGGTTAGAGAATTGAATTTTTTTCTATAAAATGCATATTAGAAAGGACAGGTGGCAAAAGTTCAAGTGTTGAAGGTAACTCCCTAGTAACTCCTTGTAGTTATAAAGAATTTGCATATGCGCTAGACATAAATCATAACTACCAATCAGTTATTAGGTCAAGCTGGAGAAACCGCTAGTAACTTCCAATAGTTAGAGAAATGGACTGTTGTCTATAAATTTAAAAAATGAAGTTAAAGAAAAGGTTCCACAACCACCATCTTTCACAGGAGCAACTTCTTAGGAGTAGTGTAACTTAGTTTATCTATCTTCCTTTCCAATTATTTACTATAATTTGCTTTCTTACTTTGTTCGTGATTCTTTTCTCTTTATAATTGCTTGTGGACTTGACTTTCAATTTGTGTTTATGCTTGTAAGTATGGAGGCTTTCCAATTTACTAATGCATTTCCATTTCCATATTTTTCTTATGTTAACAAGTTCTTCAAGTTTGTTTCTCTTTAGAAATTCATACCAAAATGTTAAAGGAGTAACCCATATCCCTTAAACAGTCGCCTAACGTTAAGAAAAGTGACCGACTAAGCAATTATAGTTCACGACTATAATCTCTTGGCATAGAAGGTGCTGGGGGTTGTGTGCGCATGACTTCGGGTTGAACTTAGCCTTGGCATACCCACACAAATCCACAGACCGTAGAAAACACAATTTTTAGTGCGAACACCATTTTGGCACGCCCGGTGGGACTGGAGTGTAGACACCCAAATTTTGCTAGGCTGCCTCCAAAAAAAATCGGTCAACCTGTTAACAGTACAATTAGGTCAAACACACTCCGTCCCTAACCCTGTTCACCTTGTCCTACCCACTAGGGCAAGGCCTCTCCCCAAATCGAACCCCTAAATCAACACTAAGTGGTTCAATCTCCAACAATCTTTGATCCAACGGTCAATTCAACCGTAAGATCTTCAATTCAATATCCCTAGAGCAGTTTAGGACCATTTGATTGGGAATCAGAGAGCACAAACCCTTCGATCCCCAATTTACCCCAAATCGAACCCCTAACACAGCACTAGGTGGTTCGATTCCCAATAATCTTTGATCCGATGGTCAATTCAACCATAGGATCTTCAATTCAATATCCCTAGAGCAGGCTAGGACCATTTGATTGGGAATTAGAGGGCACAAAACCTCCGATCCCTAATTTACCCCAAATCGAATCCCTAATACAGCCCTAGGTGGTTCGATTCCCAACAATCCTTGATCCGATGGTCAGTTCAACCGTAGGATTTTCAATTCAATATCCCTAGAATAGTCTAGGATCATTTGATTGGGAATCAAAGGGCACAAACCCTCCGATCCCCAAATTGCCTCAAATCGAACCCTAACACAGCATTAGGTAGTTCGATTCCTAACAATCCTTGATCCGATGGGCAATTCCACCATCGGATCTTCAATTCAATATCCTTAGATCGGTCTAGAACCATTTGATTGGGAATGAGAGGGCATGAGCCCTCCAATCCCCAAATTACCCAAAATCGAACCCCTAATACAAATTTAGGTAGTTCAATTCCTCACCGTTTCTCATCCAATGGTCAAATCGACCATTGGATCTTCAATTCAATCCCTCAAGATCAATACAGGATCATTTGATCAAAGATCGGGCCTCATTTGGCTCACAATCAACAAAACCCTAATTGCAAAACCCTGCAAGCATCATGCTCGCATCCGAGCTATTCAATCCCACCCTAAAAGCTGCACACTCCACTTTTTGGTCCCAAATCAAGTTTAGGGACCTAAAGTTTCAATCCCCATTCAAGGTCAACGATCAAAATTCACCCGATCATCGATTAAACGCAATCGCATGATCATATGGCCCCACAGTAGGTTGGACCACCACTCTAGGCCCACCTCAGCGGCCCCACAGCTTCTAGAAGTGCACACTAATCTAGGATCACAAGTCCCCATGTGTGATGATGAGAAATCATCACAAATGTGGGATAAGAGTGCCCACGCTAGCCATGCCAGCGTGAACAAATCTTCTTTTGGTTCTGTAGTATCCTGCAGTCGAAATGCAACTGCCTGGATGAGACTGGTTTCCACGTTGGCCAGGCCAGGGTGGGCCATGCCTACCATGCCAACGTGGATAGGCAGTTTGCCCTTTTGCCACTTTTGGACCATCTTGCCCTCATCCAATGAGGTAATTCCTTCACCAAACAAAACCTAAATGCCCTCCATGTCCTATGTGACCATAATGCCCTCCCAAATGATCGTTTTACCCCTAAAAGTCCATGTTTTCCTATAAGTAGCCCACATTTTTATTCATTAAAAAGAAAAATCCTAACCAATTCCATCTCCTACACACAAACACATACCTTAGATCCCTCACATCTATCATCTATCTACATATATACAATCTCCCCAATCTCACTTAGCACCAATCCATTCCATCTCAATCCAATTCAATTCCATCCACCACAAAAGCCTACCACACATCCTCTCACAAACCCTCTCCCACAAATTTAGGGGCTGTTCTTGAAGGAAAACCCAAAGGTCGAACCACCCAAATTGCATTGGAATAGCATAGGGAAGCACAAAGTTTTGTTGCTGTTTTACTACAAAAGGACTGTCAATTTCATGTCTTCTGATTGACAACTTTACATCTACTGACTGGTAACTTCACTGTTATCAAGCCTTTCTTCTCTAATTCACTCCACCACCCTCCAAACACACTTGGAGGCCTTCAAGAGAGCATCTCAAAAGGAGATTTTCAAGCTTAGGAAAGGAGCACTCAAGCCTAACTTGGTCAACACTAGGGTGAAATCACTTACACTAGGTAAGCTTCCCTTTTAAAATTCATTCTTAAGTTTTTAATTTAATTTCCTATTAAGTTCATTATTCATTGCAGCCTCAATATGTGATTGTCGCCCTCCCTACCTTTGCCCAAGTACGTACATGGGCCTCCTAACATGTGTCGTGAAGGGATCAAAGTCCTGTCTGGTGGGTAAAAGGCAGGGAAACCTAAACCACCCTTTGCATGCAAACCATTCCAATAGGTTGCTAGCACCCACTTTTCATTTTCTTTTATTGCATGTAAGCTTGCATTTGTGATGTGTGAAATGGAAATTTAAGCATATCAAAAGGTTGAGATGATGTTTAAACAAAATCAAATTTGGCAAGGTTAGGTTCATGCATGCATACATATTGTTTAAACTAAACTTTTCTTGTTTCCTTGTTGGTAATCATACTCAACTTGAACATAAAATAATCCCCTTTGCTACGGAGCTTATTGGACTTAATTGATTATCCCCATACTTGGATAAACGGATAAATACAAGGACTTGGACAAATTCATTCAAAATGATTGTTCTCATTTTTCATTTTCTTTATTTAGAGGCTATGGCTTTTCGCTACCCTCCGGGTTGTAGTCGTTCTGACTCTTTGCCCCATCGCTTGTACATTTTCAGCTTTTATTTATTTATCGTTTTATTTACCGCTTTATTTAGAGGTTATGGCTTTTCACTACCCTCCTGGTTGTGGTCGTTGCGACTCTTTTCCCTAATGTTAGAGCACTTTTTCCTTTTTGTGGTCATTTAGCCCTTTTACTTCTTGTACATATACTTGTGCTTTTTAAAGCAATAAACATCGCATACATGAATTCCAAACCTTGCCAGGATTGATTATATTTATATAACTTTTGACATTTTGATATGTTTATCTTGAAATTTCATGCTATGTTGATATTTTGATTATATTCCCATGTAAATAAGGTTGTAACTAATGTCTCAAGGTAAACTACCATACTATGGATAAAAGTTTACAACATCAAATGCTTAAAAACTCATCCATAGCATAATAGCTTATCACCATCAAATGGATTTAGTCCATTGACCCACCATATTCCAATGAATAACCCTACCCCAAATCTGGGAACTCCTGCGTGTCCCTATGTCACGTAGTATAATATCAATCCTTAGGAGATTTAATTGATCACATTTTTATTCAATTAACTCAAGTGCGCACCAAGATTGCGTTCTAGATTCCTCCTAATCATCTTTATGCTTCAAAAAGCTCCAAGTACTTTTTCCAAAAGTCTTTTAAAATTGAAAGTGATTCTTTACACCTCAAATCCCTGTTAAAAGGTTTAGCTTTCAAAAAAGGGTTTTATTCATACCTGCATGGGATCATTCTCCCGTAAATCATTTTTGACAACATTACTATCTTTATCAAATAAAGATTTTGATTCAAAAAGAGTTTCTTGTCACCAAACGAATTGTTGACGCGTGCAACATTTTTAATTGACGAGTTCATTCCAAAAATGACTTGAATAATTCTTTTCATTAAAAGGGCACGTGCTCTCTTTTCGAAAACATCATTTTATCACATAAAGTCAATTTTCCAAAACTATCATTCCATGCAAGATTTCTTTTCTAGTATGGATTGAGAATCATAAAGTTTCACTTTCACTTTGTTTAAACAAGATTCCTTTACACTTCAAAAGTGTTCTTGTCCCAATTAAATATATTTTTCTTCCTTCAAAAGGAACCCCTACCTTCAAAAGGCAATCTTTTCTCTTCAAAAGCGGATATCCCCTTTACTTCAATAGCTTTCAAAAAGCATCCTTTTCTTTACCCATTCCATCGACTTCAAAAGTCTCGAGCTTTCTCAGGATCCCAAAAAGGTTCACACTTGATATTAATTCTTAAAAAAAATGAACTCACATCATTTACATTTCCATCTTTCATAAAGGATTGATTTTTACCACTACAAGATAGGGATACTTTAGGGTTAATCAATTTGACTTAAGATACCCATGAGAAGGAAGGCGAATTTGTGGTCTTTTAAAAAAGGTTCTCATTTACAAAAAACCTTAAGGCATACTTTCCAAGCATCAACACTTTTAAAAAGACTTTATTCTGATGCCTTTAAGGATTTCTTTTCAAAATAACAGAATTCACTGCCCTTCAAAAGGGTATTCTATGTCAAATTATTCGTATAGGAAAGCAATAATACCAAATGGGATTTTAATCAAAAACATCATCAAAAATCGAGAACCGTTGGATTCCAACGGGCAATGTGGGGTGCCTCACACCTTCCCCACTCGTAACTAAACCCCTTTAGCCTTAATCTTTAGTCTCACAGACCACTAGGAGTCAATCAATTTCCAAACGGACCTCAAATGGACCCGTTTGATAATAAAGCCTCAGATGGACTTATTTTAGGGATCTCATATGACCCCATTTTCTAAACCAACTATAGGATAACCAATCGTGTCCTCAAACCCCCGATTGGTGGCAACTCTATAGCCTTGATAATTCTAAATATGCTTGCATGCCTAGGACAGTCAAGGTGCCTTTAAACTGAATCCATCTTATTCAACACCGCCCACCAGAAACGGATGCCCCGAGGTCGTCCCAACTTTAGGAAGGGAAACATCCCATCCCTTCTTTTTTGGGGTAGCGACACGGAGTTAGGTGTCAATATTGAAGAGAAATACTTGTGCAACTGGAAGATTTTTGGAAGGACAGCAACCTTCTAAGGAAGAGGTTCAACTTAAGGAAGTTCCTATTAGGGAATTTTCAATGATTGAAAAGATGGACATGCAATACCATTAAAGATATGTCTGAGACCGAGCAAGGCCTTGTGGTTTCAACTTTCAAGTAAGAGGAATTCGGATTCAATTACTGAGTCTAGTAAGAAAACCAAAATTTCAATGACCAAAATTGAATTGGTTGTGGTTTCTTTAACCAATGCTATTCAAATGCTTATTAATAGAACTCCACCAGTGGACAAAGGAAAACAGAATGAGAATCTCATAAACTCAAGTCAAGAAAAAATAGATGGTGTGAGTGAACAACCTCAAACTGAGGTTTTTAATCATTCTACTGGAATATATTTCCCTCGAACAAAGGAAGATAGAGTTTATGTACCTCCACCTCTTAAAATTGGTCAATTTAACCGACTTGTGTCTGAGACTTCCAGGGAAGAAGGGCTAAAATGAATGGTAATTCAAACAGCGAAGAAGTTTTAGGTTAAAGCAATTTTTATAATGATGTTATTTCGACCTTTGAAAAAGAAGAAGTTGAAAGAATTGTAAATCCTTTGTTTGAGCCTAATCCTAGGCCTTATAAAGGCCAGATATCCTTAGAAACTATGTCTCTATCTAGGAAGCAAAAAGGATGGCCTATAAAAAGGATAATGAACCCTTTGTTCAAGGAAAATTCAAAGCTGAGTGATCAATTCATTCAGGAGCTAGTTTTTCCAAAGCCTAAAAGACAACCCCAGGGAGTTGGGATTCTAATTGGGTTACAAATTGTTCTACAAAGGCTGTTGGAATTTAATAATGACCTTGATTTATTGCCACCAACCTTACATAATGTCATCGGCTAGGGAAATGGCATGAGTTTAAAACTTTCAATATTTTATCGACATGATGTGAAAAATGAGAAAAATATGTTTAATGAGGTAACATTTGGGGAGCAGTACTCATTTTTACTTCTCATCTTTGAGTGTATTCGACTAAAACATCCTCCGGTTTCTTTATACTGGGAAAAATTTTTAATATGGTTAAAGGAACTTTTGAGCAAGAATTTAATTTGGAGTTCAACCATTTATCTCACACAATATTGAATTCTAAATGGACTTCTGGAGGCCATCAAGATATGATAAAAATGAGATGGTTGATTAAGAAGGTGGAATATTACTAGCCAATGAAAATGGCCAAAACAGTCATGTTAATTGAATAAATTTGTTAAAAAGGGAATCACAAAGGCTTGAGAGGAGACAAAAAATGCTACTTCGGTCTAAAATACTGAAGAAATTATCAAAATATTAGAGATACAATCTCAGGCCAAAGGAAATGGACATAATGTATCTTCGGTCTTAAAGACTGAAGGGTTAATCATAATATATTTGTTTTGTAGGCTGAAGAAAATAAGTCTAATTTATTGTTTTCAAGCAACATGGAACTAGGGGGTTTTCATCATCTATCTTTTCAAACCTTTTCAAAACATAGAAGATGAGGAAGCAAGTGTTTACACCAAAATTTTACCCAATACGTGTCATTTTATGGCCAAAAGGTGAGTCTTTAGTTTATAAAAGAGTAAGAAAATGATTAAGAAAGACCAGAGAATTTGTTGTTTTAGGCCGAAAATCCTCAAGTCGATGAAATCAAAGCCAAGGGTAGGTGGTTAGGGAGATGATGTCCTCTGGCCAATGATAAGTCTGGTCAGATACAAGTAAGCACGTGGCAATCATTTACTTAGGTTGGTTGGATTTTGGACCAACAAGGGGGACACATGTCTTTTGGCAAGACAAATTGGTATTTATGCATGATGTGAAGATAAGAAAACATAGGAAGTTAGTGGGCTAATGTCTTTCGTTTATAGGAGTTAAAGTGGACAAGTGGCAAGATTTTCCAGGTCAAAGAAAACTGTCAAGGCAGTTATAGGGAAATGGCAGAAGTTCGTGCCTGAAGATAACTACTGGTAACTTCCAACGGTTAGAGAATTGAATTGTTTTCTTTGAAATGCATAATTGAAAGGGCAGGTGGCAAAAGTTCAAGTACTAAAGGTAACTTCCCACTAATTCATAGAAGGTAAGGAGAATTTTCATATGTGCTGACACATAAGACATAACTATCAAGCAATTATTAGTTCAGGCTAGAGGAAACCGCTAGTAACTTCAATAGTTATAGGAGTGGATTGCTATCTATAAATTGCAGAATTGAAGTCAATGAAAAGGTTCCACAACCACCGTCCTTCACATAATTCTCTTCTTAGGAGTAATGTAACTTAGTTTATCTATATTCCTTTCCAATCCTTTACTATAATTTGCTTTCCTAATTTGTTCGTGATTCTTTACTCTTTGCATGTAATCGCTCGTGGACTTGACTTTCAATTCGTGTTTATGCTTGTAAGCATGGATGCTTTCCAATTTACTAATGCATTTCCATTTCCATATTTCTCTTGTGTTAACAAGTTCTTTAAATTTGTTTCTCTTTAGACATTCATACTAGAACGTTAAGGGAGTAACCCCCTATCCCTTAAACAATCGCCTGACATTTAGAAAAGTGACCAACTAAGCGGTTGTAGTTCACGACTATAATCTCTTGGCCTGGAAGGTGTTGAGGGTCATGTGCGCACAACTTCGGGCTAAACTTGGCCTTAGTACACCCACACAAATCCACAAATCGTGGAAAACACAATTTTTAGTGTGAACACCATTTTGGCATGCCCAGTGGGACCAGATGAAATGTCAATGTCAAGGAGAAATATTCAAATGGCTAAAGAGATGGGTAATGCCATCAGAGAAATGTCTGAGGCCATGCATGGCCTTATGGTTTTAAGTAGGAGGAACTCAGATTTAACTAAGATTATACTTAGTAAGATATTTAAGCAAACTAAGATTTTTAAAGAATCTAGTAAGAAAAATGAAATTTTAATGGCTAAGATTAAATTGGCTATAGTTTCTTTAACCAATGTCATTCAGTTGCTTATTAATAGAATGCCACCAGTGGATACTGGAAAGCAAATCGAGAGTTAAATTAACTCTGGTAAAAAAAAAAAAATTGATGTGATGAGTGAACAACCTTAGAGTGAGGTTTCTACATAATCTCTTGTTGTATCTTTTCCTCGTTCAGAAGAAGAGAGAGTTTATGTGCCTCAACCTCTTAGGATTAGTTAATTTGATCGATCTATGTCTAAGACTTCCCGAGGGAGAGGGGCAAGATGAATGGTAATTCAAACAGCCAAAAAGTTTCAAGACAAAGCAATTTTCATAGTGATGTTGTTATTCAGACCCTTGAAAAAAAGAAATTAAAGGACTTGTAAACCCTTTGTTTGAGCCTAATCTTAGGCCTTATTAAGGTCAGGTATCATTAGAAATTATATCTCTATCTGGGAAGCAAATGGATGGCCTATAAAAAGGATAATGAACTCTTTGTTTGAGGAAAATCCAAGGCTAAGTAATCAATTCACTCAGGAGCTAGTTTCACCAAGGCCTGAAAGGCAACCCTAGAGAGTTAGGACTCTAATCAAGTTACAAATTGTTTTACAAAGACCGTTCGAATTTTATAATGACTTGAACATATTTATTGCCATCGGCTTTACATGATATCATCGGCCAGGGAAATGGCATGGGTTTTAAACCTTCAATATTTTATCAAAATGATGAGAAAAATGATTAAATAGATATACATACATATATATATATATATATATACATACATATATATATATATATATGTATACATATATATGTATATATATATATATATACATATATATATATATATATAGATAGAATGATGTAATATTTGGGGAGCAATACTCATTCTTACTTCTCACTTTTGAGTGTATTCGACTAAAACGTCTTCCGGTTTCTTTAGATCAAGAAAAAAATTTCAATATGGTTGAAGGAACTTTTGAACATGAATTTAATTTGAAATTCAAACATTTATCCCATTTAATCTTGCATTTTGAATGGACTTCTGGAGGCCATCAGGATATGATAAAAATGAGATGGTTAGTTAAGAAGGCGGAATATTACTGGCCACTGAAAATGGCCAAAACAATCATGTTGATCGAATAATTCTGTTTAAAAAGGGAATCACAAAGGCCTAATAGAAACCAAAAAATGCTACTTCGGTCCTTAAGATTGAAGAAATTATCAGAGTATTAGAGAATGACTTTAATTAATGTTTTCAAGCTATATGACACCAGGGGTGGGGTTTTCATCATCAATCTTTTCAAACTTTTTCAAAAAATAGATAATGAGGGGGCAAGTGTTTACACCAAAATTTTACTCCTTGACATATGTCAATTTGAAGCCAAAAGGTGAGTCTTTAGTTTATAAAAGAGTAAGTGTAGACACCCAAATTTTGTCGGCCCACCTCTGGACAAAATCAATCAACCTATCAATAGTATAATTAGGTTGGACACACTCGGTACCTAATTTTTCTCACCTTGTCCTACCCACCACTAGGGCAAAGCATTCTCCCATTTTAATCTTCGAGGCCCTAGAGCAAGGAACGGGCACAATGCCCAAAACCCCCAAATTGAACCCTTAACACAACCTTGGGTGGTTCGATTTCTTACAATCTCTAATCCAATGGTTAATCTAACCGTTGGATCTTCAATTCAATATTTCTAGAGTGGTCTAGGACCATTTGATTGGGAATCAGAAGGCACAGACCCTCTGATTCCCAAAACCCCTATATCGAACCCCTAATACAACCTTGGGTGGTCCGATTTCTCATAATCTCAGATCCAATGGTCGATCTGATTGTTGGATTTTCAATTCAATGTTCCTAGAGTGGTCTAGGACCATTTTATTGGGAATCAGAAGGCACAAACCCTCTGATCCCCAAAACCCCTAAATTGAACCCCTAATACAACCTTGGGTGGTTTGATTTCTCACAATTTTTGATCCAATAGTTAATCCGGCCGTTGAATCTTCAATTCAATGTTCCTAGAGCTGTCTAGGACCATCTGATTGGGAATCAAAAGGCATAGACCCTCTGATCCCCAAAACCCCTTAATCGAACCCTTAATACAACCTTGGGTGGTTCGATTTCTCACAATCTCTAATCCAATGGTCAATCCAATCGTTGGATCTTCAATTCAATCCCTCGAGATAAATGTAGGGCCATTTGATTGGGAATCAAAAGGCACAAACCCTCTAATCCCCAAAACCCCTAAATCGAACCCCTAATACAACCTTGGGTGGTTCTATTTCTTACAATCTCTGATCCAATGGTCAATCCGACCATTGGATCTTCAATTCAATGTTCTTAAAGCGGTTTAGGACCATTTGATTGGGCATCAGAAAGCACAAACCCTTTGATCCACAAAACCCCTAAATCGAACACCTAATACAACCTTGGGTGGTTCCATTTCTCATAATCTCTAATCCAATGGTCAATCAGACCGTTGGATCTTCGATTCAATGTTCCTAGAGCGGTCTAGGACCATTTGATTGGGAATCAGAAGGCACAGACCCTCTGATCCCCAAAACCCCTAAATCGAACCCCTAATACAACCTTGGATGGTTCGATTTCTCATAATCTCTAATCCAATGGTCAATCTGACCGTTGGATCTTCAATTCAATGTTCTTAGAGTTATCTAGGACCATTTGATTGGGAATCAGAAGGCACAGACCCTATGATCCCCCAAACTCCTAAATCGAACCCCTAATACAACCTTAGGTGGTTCGATTGCTCACAATCTTTGATCCAATGATTAATCCGGCTGTTGGATCTTTAATTCAATGTTCCTAGAGTGGTCTAGGACCATTTGATTGGGAATCAAAAGGCACAAACCCTCTAATCCCTAAAAACCTCTAAACCAAACCCTTAAAGCAACTTTAGGTGGTTCGATTTCTCACTATTTCTCATCCAATGGTCAATTCGACCGTTGGATCTTCAATTCAATCCCTTGAGATCAATGCAAGGCCATTTGATTAAAGATTATGCCTCATTTAGCTCACGATCAACAAAACCCTAATCACACAGCCCTACAAGCATCACGCTCGCATCCGGGCCATTCAATCTCACCCTAGAAGGTATACACTCCCTTTCAATCCCAAACCAATTTTAGGGACTCAAGGTTTCAATCCACATTCAAGATCAACAATTAGAAGCCATCCAATCGTCGATTGAACGTGATCGGACGATCGTATGGCCCCATAGTAAATCAGACGACCACCTCTGACCCACCATAGTGGCCCTACCTCATCATATGAGGCACACATTTTAAGGATTATAAGTTCCCATGGCAAATGATGAAAAATCATTGTAAATGTGGAAAAGTGAGCCCACACTGGCACTGCAAACATGAACAATGTGCTTTCGGCTCTACCAGCCACCCTACAATCCCCTTTGTAGCCGTAATCCAGCTGCAAAGATGGGATTTGGCCCAGGCCTACCAGGCCAGCATTGCAATGCCAGCATGGGCAACCTGCCATGGCAGATTGCCCTTTTGCCACAAATAGACCATTTTGCCCCCATCAAATGGGGTATTTTCTTCACCAAACAATTTCCAAATACCCTCTATGTCCCATATGACCATAATGCCCTTCTAAATGACCATTTTACCCCTAAAAGTCCAATTTTTCCTACAAATAATCCACTTTTTATTCATTAAAGGGATCCCTAACCTTTTCTACCAAAAGGATCCCAACTTTTCCTACCTAAACACCAACTCTTTCTACCTTAATCCAATCTCACTCCATCCACTACAAAAATCCTCACACAAAATCCTCCACTGCTCGACTACATTTCTCCCAAAGATCTATCTTAATGCATGCACCCATGCATTAAAATTTCTTCAAAGTTGTCAAATCCTCAGATTTAACCACCATCCAAGTATATTTGAAACATCAAAGGAACATCCCAAGGAAGGATTGTCAATCTTAGCAAATGAGCAATCAAGTCTACATCGATCAAAGTTAAGGTGAAAACCACCTATACTAGGTGAGCTTCCCTTTAAAATTCATTCTTAAGCTTTTTTAAATTTTCTATTGATACCATTATTTATTGCAGCCTCAATATGTGATTATCACCATCCCCACCTTTGCTTGAGTACGTACATGGACTTCTTAACACGTGTCGTGAAGGGATTAAAGTCCTGTATGGTAGGTTAAAGGCAAAAGAGACCCTAAACCACCCTTTGCATGCAAACCACTCCAATATGTTGCTAGCACCCATTTTTCATTCTTCTTTTATTGCATGTGAGCTTGCATTTGTAATGTTTGAAATCGAACTTTAAACATATCAAAAGTTCGAAGTGATATTTAAGCAAAATCAAAATTGGCAAGGTTAGATTCATGCATGCGTGCATATTATCTATACTAGCCTCTTCTTGTTTTCTTGTTGGTAATCATAATCAACTTGGACATAAAATAATCCCCTTTGCTGCGGAGTTTATTGGACCTAATTGAATATCCCCATGCTTAGATAAATGGACAAATGCAAGAACTTGAACAAATTCATTCAAAATGGTTGTTCTCATTTTATTTACTTATTTTAGAGGCTATGGCTTTAGCTATCCTCTGGGTTGTGGCCATTGCGACTCTTTTGCCCTAATGTTTGAGCACTTTTTACTTTATGGTCACTTGACCTTTTTATTTTTGTACATATACTTGTGATTATCAAAGCAATAAACATCGCATGAGTTTATTCCAAAAATTACTCGAATAAATTCTTTTCATTAAAAGGGCACATGCTCCCTTTTCAAAAATACATCTTTCTATGATCATAAAAGTTTCGCTTTCATTTTGTTTAAACCGAATTTCTTCACACTTCAAAAGTGTCCCCTTTTCAATTGAAATGCATTTCTCTTCCTTCAAAAGGAACCGCTATCTTCAAAAGACTGTCTTTTTCTTCAAAAGGGAAACATTAATTTACCCTCCAAATGCTTTCAAAAAGCATCCTTTTTCTTACCTATTCCATTGACTTCAAAAATTCCGAGTTCTTTAAAAATCCAAAATAGATTCACACTTAGTGTTAATTCTTTAAAAATGGAATCATATCATTTCCATTTCCATCCTTTCATAAAAGGATTGATTTTTACCACTACAAGATAGAGATACTTCATTTTTGGGAGTTAATCAATTTGATCTAAAATACCCCTAAGAAGGAAGGTGAATTTGTGGTCTTTTCGAAAGATTCTCATTTACAAAAACCTTAAAGCACATTTTCAAACACCAATACTTTCGAAAAACTTATTCAAACTGCTTTTAGGGATCTTTTTTCAAAATGGCAAACTTCATCACCCTTCAAAGAGGGTATTTTTTGTCAAGTTGTTCACATAGGAAATCAATAATATCAAATGGGGATTTAAACAGAAACATCATCAAAATTGAGAACCGTTAGATTCCAACGGGCGATGTGGGGTGCCTAACATGTTCCCCACTCATAACCAAACCCTCTTACCCTCAATCTTTAGTCTTACAGATTACTAGGAGTCATTCAATTTTCAAATAGACCTCAAATGGACCCATTTGTCAATAAGGTCTTAGATAGACTTATATTGGGATCTCAGATGACCCCATTCCCTAATAGACCATAGGATGCCCAATTACATTTTCAAACCCCCTAATTGGTGGCGATTCCATAACCTTAATTATTCTAGATATACTTGCATGCCTAGGCCGCCGATCAAGGCGCCCCTAAACTCAATCAATTTCCATAACCATCATTTCATACACCCACAAACTAATGACCCAAGGATCGTCCCATCTTAGGAGGGAAATATCCTATCCTTTTTTAGGGTAGCAAAAGTAAGAAAATGATTAAGAAAGACTAGAGAATTTATTATTTTAGGCCGAAAATCCTTAGGCCAAGGATTTTCAGGCCGATGAAATTAAAGCCGAGGGTAGGTGGTTACATAAGTGATGTCTTCTAGCCAATGATAAGTCTGGTCAGATACAAGTGGGCCACGTGGCAATCATGTACTTAGGTTGGTTGAATTTTGGACTAACAAGGGCTTGACACATGTTTTTTGGCAAGACAACTTGGTATTTATGCATGATATGCATGTGAGAGAACATAGGAAGTTAGTGGGCTAATGTCTTCCGTTCATGGGAGTTAAAGTGGACAGGTGGCGAGATTTCACAGTTGGAAGAAAACTGTCAAAGGTAGTTATTTCCAAGTGGCAGAGATTCAGGCCGGATGTAACTTAGAAAAACTTCCAGCAGTTAAAGAAATGAGTTGTCTTTTATAAAGTGTAGGATTGAATGGATAGGTGGCGAGATTTCACAGGCTAAAGGAAACTACCAAGTAACTCCTAGTAGTAAAGGATAATTTCCACATGTGCTGACACATAAGACATAACTACTAAGCAGTTATTAGTTCAAGTCAAAGGAAACCGCTGATAACTTCCAACAGTTATAGGAGTGGACTACTGTCTATAAATTGCAAAATTGAAGTCAGTGAAAAGGTTGTACAACCACCATCCTTTACAGGATTCAGGAGTAGTGTGACTTAGTTTATCTATCTTCCTTTCCAATCTTTTATTGTAATTTGCTTTCCTCCACCTATGAAATCTCGCCACCTATTCACTTTAACTCCCATAAACTGAGGACATTAGCCCACTAACTTCCCACATTTTCTCACCCGCACATCATGCATAAATACCAAGTTGTCTTGCCAAAAGACATGTGTCAAGACCTTGTTGGTCAAAAATCCAACCAACCTAAGAATATGACTGCCACGTGGCCCACTAGTATCTAACCAGACTTATCATTGGTTAAAGGACATCACTTCTACAACCACCTACCCTCGGCCTTAATTCATTTCATTGGCATGAAAATCCTCGACATGAAGATTTTTGGCCTAAGACAATAAATTCTCTTGTTTTTCTTAATCATTTTCTTACTCTTTTATGACCCACTTTTTGACCACAAATTGACACATGTCAAGGGGTAAAATTTTGATGTAAACAGAAGGGATGAAGACGAAGCGAAGGATTCTTCATCTTGGAAGCAACCATGGTTCTTAACGCAGAGATCAAATTGATGAAATGAATTCAGGAGAACCTTTCTTTGGTTAATGGTAAAAGTTTTGCAAGTTGCAAGAAATCATCATTCGGGGAAAAGTACATACAGTATGGTAAGGTAAAAGACTAAAAGCAAAGAAGCTTTTTCTTTAATGTGTTTTCCCCTTTTTATTTATTTATTTATTTTTTATTTATGGTGTGATTATTTTTTATTTTTGTTTTTAATTTTAACAAGGAAACAGGACAAATCACAAGCTCATATTAAGACCCTACACCTATAAAGGTCAGTTCAAGACCTACCAAAAACATGAAATCTTGTGTGGGTAATACTTCCAAGAGTTTAGCATGAGTTATTCTACTTGAAGTGTAGTCCTTTATCAATTGGGGCAGGTATTATATGTTAGAAAATATGTGGGTTTTTTTTTTTAAAGTTTCAAAACGTTGGACCACACACGTGTGCACACATACATAGCCTACCTTGATCTGGACCCACTATGTCGTAACATGGCTCATGAGAGATATGACATGGCACACATATGGCTTTTTGGGCTGACTTTATGAGTTTTATTTCATAAGCCGTTATTCTACTTGAAGTGTAGTCCTTTATCAAATGGGGCGGTGTTATATGTTAGAAAATATGTGGGTTTTTTTTTTAAGTTTTAAAACTTCGAACCACATACGTGTGCACACGTACATAGCCTACCTTGATCTGGACCGACTATGTCGTAACGTGGCTCATGAGGGATATGACATGGCACAAATGTGGCTTTATGGGCTAACTTTATGAGTTTTATTTCATAAACCGTTATGTCTTAATTTCTATAATTTATGAGTGTCTGTTACTAACCGTTGGACTTTTATTTCATATTATTTATTGGGCTGTTATAAGAATTGTTATGACATTTATTTTGGGCCTTTATTAGCCCAAACTAAATTTAGCCATATTCTATTATAAATAGTGGGCTTCTCTACATAAATGAAATATGGATTCACATATTGTTTTTACAGGGCAATTGATCGTGGATGAGTTCATCATAGTCTTCATGTGGATATACCCATAGAAGAGGAAACTGTGAGTTCTCGTGTTGATTTTGCTAATTTAAATTGTCATTATTATGAGATTTATCCGTGTACAATTTCATTGTATTTTATGATTTTTGATTTGTATTGTAAATTATATTCATGTTTAATTTTTATAAAGATTCTATGTCGATCATATTATACAAAATCCACGAATATTCCCAACACCATATGAAGTTTTTTCGCACAACACCTCATGCAACATCCCAACCCACATCAATAAAAAAGATATTTGTTAAATAAATTGAAGAACTTTTGGTCCATATACATAGTGTCACATAAGATGTTGTATTTTGATACGTGTTGCACATAAGATGCTGTACATAGGATTTCCCTATCAAATTAGGTTACTCCTTAAAGTTTATTGTGTTTGTTTTCGAGTAGGAGAAGTTTGTAAGAAAGTTGAAAAATAAAAAATAAAAAATGGAGAGTTTAAACTAGGTTCAAGGATTTCACAGAGCCAAAAGTTATAGGAATTTACGGGAAAATGTATCCTTAAAGTGGATGAGGTCATGAGGTGGGTTTCACAGTATTTCTAAATTTCCTTACCTTGTCTCTTAATAACAAACAAAGCCTAAGGCTGCATTTGTTATAAAGGAATGAGAGATGAGATGGAATGGTAATTCTATTAGTTCAAAAAGATAATTATTTGGAACTCTAAGAGAATGGAATGACCATTTTTTTGTAGGATCTATTCTCCCAAAAAAGTGAATAATTATTCCTTCCCAAACCAAGAATGACCATTCCCACCTTTAAGAAAATCATTAAAAATGGATTCTACCTAATCTTTTCTATTCCATTTCCATCCTTTATCAATAGAATGAAATGACCATTCTCATTCTCATTACATTCTCACTCGTATTTCATTCTTTTCCATTGTACTCACTTATACCAAATGCAACCTAATAGCTTTTAAATGCTTATACAATGTGCTTTAAATATAATTTTGTAAACAAATCCATTAATTGTTATTAGCATATAAACTCTAAACGAAGGCATCTCATGCATTTCCAAAATAAATGGAGACATTCGATCTCCATGTGACAACCAAAGAAGGCCTAAAAAATCATAATATTTAAGCAGAGGGCTCTTTTCCAATCCAGTGGAGACCTTAAATCAATTCACACGTAGATTTAAGGGGCTAGATCCTCTGTGAATAATAGGCTATGTATGGATTGAGAGAAATGGAGAGAAGAGAATAGAAAATGATTTTTTTTCCTCATTTTTCTCATTTGGATTGAAATTGGGAGGAAAGAGAAAAGAAATGGAGAGAAAATGAAACTCTTTACCTTTCTCACCAAATTGGAGAGATTTGGAAAGAAATAGAGAGAAAATAAATGAGTGAAAAAATGACAAATAGATTCCTATACAACTTCTTTTTAATATGTAAAAAAATGTAATAATGTAATTATGATTTTTTTCTTTTCTCTTAATGAGGTCCAATTAACCAAATTGGGTGGGAAAAAAAAAGTTATTCTCTCTCTCTCCTTTTTTTTTTTTTTTTTTTTTTTTTTCTCACTATCAATCCATATATAACCTTAATGTCAAATACATACGAAAATGCATATGACTCCATGTTAGTGAGAGAGGTAGCTGGCTAGTAGCTCTCCAGCAAACCAAACAAAATGTTTGGTAGTGGATAACCTTTTTAGGGGCAGGATAACCTTTTAAAAAATATTTTGTTAAAAAACTAGTGGCAGGATAACTAAACGGAACTGGCTCTTCCCTTTTACATTACTGACATCAAATATATGTGACAATCATAGTGCACACTCTTCTTTTTTTTTTTTTTTTTTTTTTTGTTTTTTTGTATATGAAGAAGATCAATACATCCTAATACAAATAGGATCAACTAAATCTTCCTAAAAAATGACCAAAATATCTGTAGGAAAATATTTATAGTTCTCGCTCGTTTGAAATTTCTGTACCATTACTTAAGTTTGGAATTAAGTAGATGTCCTAAACTCCAAAACATGGTTTTATAAACTAGTAATGAGTATGCAACTAGCAAGCCAAACACGGATTCAGAAAGCATCCTAAAACAGTGAATTCCACTCTATATAATTAAAAAAGAGGCAATTCAAATTTTCGAAAGTCACTCGTGAATTCAAGAATTTAGAAAAAGTTGTATTTGAGTCTTAAAAATAAAATAAATAAATAAATAAAAATTTGCTCATTAGTTTGTGGTGAGTTCTAAACCAATGGTCCCAAATCCCAACTGTCGCTAAACTTATCTCATGAGAAGAAATAAATACTGAGACTGGTCGAATTCACCATGTAAGGTACGGTGCAACCGTGCAGGGACTCGGTTGCTCTTAGTGGAAGTCGCATGGAAACTGAATCTATGCTGGCATGCTGCTATGCATTTTACATAACTTGACTCTTACCCTCTATTTGGTTCATGGATTCAATCCAAGGAAAAAAAAAAAGGGAATGGAAAAAAAATGAAGAAAAAAAAATTTAAAAAAAAGATAAAATCATATCAAGTCAAAATTGTTTTAATTTTAATTTTTTTTTTAATTTTCTATTGCAACCAAATAAAGAAAAGTACAATTTCCTATATATATATTTTTTTCCTTGATAAAATTTGCAAACCAAATAGAACCTTAATAAATGTATAATGCTGCAAGATGGGAATTGAGCAACCAGTCGTAGGTTTTCAAACCCTTCTTTTTTTTTTCTTTGTTTTTTTCTGCGAAGAACATATAAAACCAAAGAAACAAACACAGAGCCAAACAACCAAAAGGGACTAAACAACACAATAACAAAACAAAAAACAAAAAAACAAAAAACAAGCAACGGACTAGCACACATCTGCTATGCAGGTCGCCATAGCCGGGGCAGGAAGAGAGTCTGCACCAAGGAAACCTGGGAAGTCCAAGCTGAGTGCCTACCTCGCCATGGCGTGAGCAGCTCCATTAGGCATTCTAGGGATTTTTCGAGAAGTGACAACTAAATTGTATTAGGCATTCTAGGGATTTTTCGAGAAGTGACAACTAAATTGTGTCAAACCAAGACGAATGTTGGAGATGATGACTTCATAGTGCCATGGGACATCCACTAATGGAGAGAACAGGTTAATGATGGACTTTGCATCTCCTTCAACCCATATCATGTTCCACTGTTTATCCCTAGCTGTTAACACAGCTAATCTGGCCACTTTGTCCTCTGCGACCATTGGGTCCACCCTGTCTGAAATGTGAGACCAGACCCCCGAAACTTCACCATTATGATCGCAGACCACAACAGCGGCACAACACCCTAAGGGACCGATTGCCACATCAAAATTCAACTTCACAAAGTCGGTAGGGGAAGATCACAGCTACTCGAAGAGGATGATGTTTTGAATAGGGCAAACACCATCTGGGCGAGCTAGAAATGGGTTTCCCAGGGCCAATTGTATAGGTTTGTATAGGTTTTCAAACTTACTGTGCAACCATTCTAGGCTTTCAAGTTTCAAAATCACTGAACAACCAGTCTTTACAATGAGGCCCAATACCTCGAGAACTTAGAAACCTTAGCCCAATATGACCCCGAAAGCAGCTTTTTATGTTTGATAGGTCAGTTTTGGAAACTCTGAGCAGCTAAGTTTAGCCCAAAGTGAATAAGCTAGCTTCAACTCAGCCCAAAATAAGCTCGACCCATTACTTGAAGTGTCATAACGGCCCATTATTGAATCCATTGAAGTGGCATCAAGCCTAGGAAAGCTTAGAGTTCGGCAAAGGCTAGCCTGAAAACTTGACCTAAAATCTGTGACTGGTCTCAGTCTTGCCAAATTGAAGCGCAGTTATGTATGTATATTTGAAATCACATTTTGGGAGGATACCTAGGTTGCGGGCTGAGGATCAGCAAAGTGTATTTTGACTTCTATATAGACATAACAACTTTGAAATCATATGCACACTGCTACTCTAATCTGTCCGAGTTGCAATAGATATATACATAAAACTACTCATAAGCACAATAAACAAACAAACATAGATAACCCCACAGCTACACATGAATGTTGTACTTTCTTAACATCAGCGACAGGCTGACAGCTTGATCTGATGAAACAATCTCAATCAAAAGTGACATCCCGAATTCGAGGGGAGGCATATTGGGTCATTGCTAGATTATTTGATGGGTAATCTTTTTCATCATCCTCGTAAATTAGGTTGATCCCACACTTCTTCACTTGGAACAGCTGAGCAGCCATATCTATTGAAAATTCCACTTCATCCCCCGCTTCTATCTGAAAATCAAGGACAATCTAGAGGTGCATAATGGAGCCACATGTGATCTTGACGGGTTATTGGATAGCCACCAAGTGTTGGTTGATAGGCGTCCTCAATGCCCTTGGTCTTATTTTTGACATGATAGACAACACCAAAACCTTTAGTTTCATCATCTATGCGGCCTGCATAAATCACACATAGAATCCACCCTCTGATCTTCAGATTCGGAAGTGGAGACACAACAAAAGATAAAACTGATCCCACACTCTGGTAGGTGAACCAATCAGGAACCTCAACTCCTGGAAGAAAAATGTTAAAATCACCAAGTTCCAACAGTCCCTGTTGCATCAAATTTTGAGTTATGAGTATGAAACCCTGTTCCATCAAACCACACACAAACAGTGTGAGAGAGAGAGAAAGAGAGAGAGGACCTGATACTGGAGGATACTCTTTCTGAAATTACTTGCAAGATTGTTCTCAATTAAGTTGTGGCAACCAAAAAAGTGAAGAACGGTGATTCTTGTAAGTTTGATCCAATTGATATTCTTTCCAATGCTGTGCAATGGTTTGCATTCATCCCTTCCAAATTTATTGGAAGCTCTGGAAGTGATTGAAGCCTTGTACATCGATTCAAATAAAGGGCTTCCAGTCGAGAAAGGTGTCTGATGCTAGCTGGTAGGCTACAAAAATTATTCCCGTCAAGATTCAAGACTTTTAATGTGATTAAACTCCCAAGATCATTAGGAATATATGATAAATTGCAGTCCGCCAGATATAATCTTCTAATAGAAATTAATCCTTCTTGCAGGTTTGATCCAATGATATTCTTTCCAACGCTGTGCAATGGTTTGCATTCATCTCTTCCAAATTTATTGGAAGCTCTGGAAGTGATTGAAGCCTTGTACATCGATTCAAATAAAGGGCTTCCAGTCGAGAAAGGTGTCTGATGCTAGCTGGTAGGCTACAAAAATTATTCCCGTCAAGATTCAAGACTTTTAATGTGATTAAACTCCCAAGATCATTAGGAATATATGATAAATTGCAGTCCGCCAGATATAATCTTCTAATAGAAATTAATCCTTGCATAGAGGTTGGTGCGAGACTGATGGAATCAGGATTTCTCATTGGTGATACCCAAGATGAGAAGTGTGAAAACCATGATTTTGATGGTGATCCTTTGAATCCTGGCAATGTTTCTATATTTGAGCAGCCAGTGAGACTGAGATTTTGGAGAGATTTCAATTTGAAAATGCCTGGCGGCAGCTTCCTAAGGTTTTTGCAGTTTCCCAAATTCAAGACAAGAAGTTTGTCAAGACACTCAATAGATTCATGAACTTCAACCCACCTTGGACAATCATTAAGTAGCAACATGTCAAGATTGATGAGACCAGAGAAGTCCGGGGTCTCAGTTAGGTTGTGGGAATGACTGAGATTAAGGATTTTCAAATTGCTGAGAACCTATTATTGTAAAAAGCAGAAGAAAAAAAAAAGGAAAATTAAGTTGCATGCATATGACTTATAATATAATCAAATTTGGTTAGATGTAGAAACTGTCATACCTTCCGTCCCTTCCAAGCTTGTTTCAAGTTGCTATTGGGCATGTCAATTATAACCACTTCCCCCATAAATAACTGTGATGGTATAGATTCCAAAGGGAATCCAATCCAACGCAACCATCTTAGCTTTTTGGAGAGATGTTCAAAACTTCCACTTACACGTACATAATTGAGTTCAAGTAACCTTAGTCTGCTCATCTTTGCAAATGCTTGTGCATTCACTTGAACGTCATCTGAGCTAGGCAACTTTAAGACAAGACCTTCAACCGCTTCTGTTCCCTGATAAGAAAGACCATTGCATAAGCAAAAATACAATATAAGTGAGGACTGAACCCTAATGCATGCGAAAGCCAGGCTCTATTAATTTATTGATGGGAAGTGCCTTGTATTGCCCAGATGAGGGAAGTGTATGTTGAATACACTGTTCCCTAAGCAATGTTCTATACTACAATATGCTTAAGAGCCAAACAAGTTGTAAGGTCAATAATTTCATATTATCATGCGTTCTTACATTAACTTAATATAACTCACATATTAACAAACAAATTCATGCATATGTATCTTACCGTGTAATATTTTAGTACATCAAGGACATCCTCATGGACTACTAATCTACTTACGTTTCCCAGGCTCCTTAGGGCATTCCTTGTGAATAATATCTCTACCCATGTCTTGAATCACGTCATGCATATTCAGAATTTCACCATCAATTCTTACTAGACATCGACGAGACAGAACCCCAAGTCCAAATTCTGGGGAGCGACGCCAGCCTGTCAAAACTTGAATTGTATAATTTTTGTCCATTCCAACAAAGAAACAAGCCATATCTAAGAATAATTTCTTGTCTTCATCTTCTAATGAATCATAACTTATTCTAAGCTTTTCTTGAATTTTTTTAGGGGAATTTTGTCTGAGTCTCTCCAATGTACTTTTCCATTGAGATACATCAGTGACTTTAAAGAAAGAACCCCAAACTTCAAGAACTAATGGTAGCCCTCCAACATAAGACACAGCTTTCCTCAAAATATCCTCATTGTCTTTCACAGGATGGTCTTTTCCAAAGGCATGCCAACTAAAGAGTTGAAAGGATTCATTGTAAGATAATAATTCAACCTCATATACTCCATCCACTTCCAACAGTTTTAGTAAAGACTCATCTCTTGTTGTTACTATGACTCTACTGCCCGGTTGAAACCAATCACGCCTTATGGCTAATGCCTTTAATTGCTCGAAATCATCTACATCATCAAGAACAACAAGAACCCTTTTAGACCATACTCGACGTTTTATAACCTCAATACCATGGTCAACATTTCTTATTTTTTGGTTGTCTTTCATTTGGAATTCAGATAATATATGTTCTTGTAAAAAAACTAGACCACTGGGTTGCTTTGAAATTTCTCTGACATTTGCGAGAAAGATGTTGCCTTCAAATTGGAGATGTATTTGGTTATAGATAGCTTTGGCAATTGTTGTCTTGCCTATTCCACCAATCCCCCAAATCCCAACCATGCGAACATTATCGGACCCCAACTCTAACAACTCATTTACACGTTGTACACGAGACTCTATGCCAACTGGGTAGTCGGCAACATTTAAGTGTTTGATATTTAGCCTCTCTGAAATGTCTTCCACAATCTTCTCAATAACCTTGGCCTCATGCCTGCCATTTTCAACCCGAATAAGAGATGTGAGCAAAATAAACACTTTGGAAATGAGCAATGGAACTGGAAATAAACATGAAGTACCTAAAATTTACATGCCACTAAAGTATAAGAGACAATGCTAGCTATAACAAAGGGATCAAACCATTACCCGTCAGCTAAATTTTGCAAGTCGTACCCAGACAAATTAGAGACCTCTGTCAGTGCAGCCCTCCAATTCTCAAGCTTGGTTTCCATTCCACGACCCTTGTAATGCTATTCATGCTTGGCAAATGCTTCCGCATAACTCCCTTTCTGAGCCCGAACGTTGGACGGATCAATGTGGTAAAAGACAGGCAGAACAATCTGTCTGTAGGCACTCTTGCATCTTAGGATCTTCACCAGTTCATCAAGGCACCATCTCGAATCAGCATAGTTTCTTGAGAATACAATAACAGAAATCCTTGATCGCTCGATTGAGTTCAACAATTCGAGCCCAATTTCTTCTCCTCGCTTGAGTTTGTCATCATCTCTGAACGTGGAGAAGCCATTACGGACCAAAGCAGAATAGAGGTGGTCCGTAAAGTTCTTACGTGTATCCTCCCCTCTGAAACTCAAGAAAACATCAAACCAAAATTGCGGTGGAAGGGAAGAGGAGGAGGTGGATGACTCTGCTCGGGCACTGGTAGAAGCCATGGATGGTATCAAATTGACAAAGGATTGACTTTGGCCAATTCAGGAGGACGTTGGTTGCTCTACATATACAGAAAGTTAAAAGAAAAAAATAATAATAATAATATAATTAATTAATTAATTAAAAAAACAATATTTTCCTTTAACATAACACAGAAATTAAAATAAAAGAGTTGTTGAACAATTCGATAACAAAATTCAGAGACTTGATCCTCCACACAAACTGATGTCAATCGAAAAATGACTTTCCGTCGGAAAGTCAACTATTTAACAACCACTTACATAGATTCAGCACCTGTTCATTATCACAACAGGACCAAGCAATTATCACAAAGATTTGTGTGTGTGTTGTTCATTATGTTGTTGGCCTCTATGGAGGTCTGTGGATTTTATGGAATGAACTGAACAAAGTTCACAAAACTTAGCTTTGAATCGTGGTTTTATTCTTGCTTTAATTACGGACAAGTGCATTAAAAAACTGAAAGCATATGACTGATCGAAGAGGATATTTCAGATTTTGATCGATAGCCGTTGAATCTTGACAGGTGACTGTGTGATTTCAATGAAGTCAGCAAACCAGAGGGAAAACTGGGGGGGGGCATGCAATTCTGGGAATTTGTCTAGAATGAATGAAGAATTCATGGAGAAATTTGATCTTAGTGACATAGGTTATATTGGTCTCAACTTTACTTATATATAATAAATGGAAAGCACACCCCCCCCCCCCCCCCCCCCGGGCGGGGGTGCGGAACTATAGTACCTTGACTCCTAAGTCCCAATCCTTACCGGACACTCTATTCCCCTTGAATTAATGAACTAAGAGTCCTAATGGAGTTCTTAAGTAAGAGTATGAGTGTATCAACTTTATCAATAATATTTGGAGTTCTTTCTTTATCTTACTTGTTGATTTAAAGGTTTTCTCGTGGATCCATAAGTTTAAGTTCCTAGGAGAAGATCAAGACCCAAAAAAAATAAAAGTTCTTATGAGAAGATTATTTTCTTGCTACACGGTTGTACCAATTGACAATCAAAAGTCTGGGACTCGAGAGGGTTCAAAAATGTCTATAAAAATTAGAATCTTCCTTTCATCTCAGTATGGTAAGGTATTAGTTCCCACTGTACGACAAAGCTGGAAACTTGCTAGAGATAAACCAAACACATCCAAACCTATTCAAATGGCAAACAAAAAAGGATTTTGTTTTTCTTTTCTTTCTTTCCCTTTTGGTAAACTAGTTGTTGCACACATGCATTGCACGTGGATATCTTAAGCCAAGGGCGGAGGCACATGGGGTTGAGAGGATCGGCTGATCCTCTTGGTTTTCTTTTTAATTTAAATTTTTAGTTTACTGCCTAGATTTTTTAATTAATCATAGATTTGGCCCTCTTCAAAACCCTTTTTTTTTTAGTAATCATAGTTTTTTTACTAATCCTACATTTTCTAAATTCTTTTATACATGAGATGCATTTTTCTTTAGATTTCTTGAAGGCCTTCCCCAAATGTAATCATTCTTTTTGTTTATATACATATACATGCATACAAATGTTGCAATTTCAATAATTTATAGTCTTTTAGTTATTTATTTCTGCTATTGCATCAAATTTGCTTACAAGAACAAGATTCTGTTGCATTTGAATCAAAACAAGCAGTTTCTACATTAAAATATTTTTCATAATCTTAAGAATTTCTTTGTCAAGAATCTTTCTAGTACCATTCATATCCACAAGATTAGACAAGGGACCAGAGGAACAATGGCATAAGAAACCAAGGCTACATAACTTCAGATATTTTTAGCAGCAACAATATTTCCTACTGTGAGTCTGAGATGTAGAATTACCAAATGAGCAGAGATGGCTAAGCATTCTGTGCCTGTATAGGCTTACCAAGTCAATATATTGGAAAACTTCTCACTCACACCATAAAGACAAATCAAGCTAATATAAAAATATATATTCTTTCTACAAAGTTGCATAATCACCTTAGTAGTATATAATTCATTATATTATGTCTCAATTGCCACTCAAGAAAACAGAAAAAAGAGATGCAAATATGGATTCAAATCACATTGTAAAGCACAACAAAATGTAATATTCATAAAAATACTAAGCTGGTATGGGAATTGGCCACCAAATCACACAACCTTTTTTTTTTCTTTTTTCTTCTTTTTTGACAATCAATAGAACCTACCCTTACCCCTAACCCCACTTAATATCAACCAATGGATATTAATGCTTCTCCATAAGCTTGAACCTGAATTTTATGATAGGAATTCATAATTAAATTCTAATCCACCCCAAATCACCAAATTTTGTGCACTAAAATTGAGTTACTCATGTTTTCATGTAAAAGTAGTGTGTTTTTTTATTGTATCTCCGCAAAGACCCCTCTAGAAATCCCTTTCTTGACTGATTTTTACTGTGGGCTAATGACAGCACATGTGAAGTGCTTTGATGCTATGTCACAAATTGTTTGTGTCTAAATTCAATATGGTTGCCAGTTTAACAACCATATTATCTGCTTTCTTTGTGAGTAGAAGGTGCTTTGATGCTATGTCACAAATAGTTTGTGTGTGAAAATTTTTTTATGCTTTCTTTGTAGGTTTGTTTCTTAGATGCAATATGGTTGCCAGCCATGACAACCTTCAGCATTTGAATTCCCTTCCACTAATCAGTCAAGTCTCTTTCTTACACTAATTTTTACCCATTATTTCCACAAAAAGAAAGAAAGAAAGAGCAAAAAAGAAAAAAGGCCCAACCTCTCACAACAACCCATATTACGGAAAACTACGTCCTAAGTAGCTTATACATTTTGCTATTTTGATTTCTCAATCAAAATAAATTAAAGGAAGCTACTCCCACAGTCCCACAAAGATAGGTCAAATTTGACAAAACACGCAATTTAAGAAAAGCCATCATTAGTATTGACTCATCATTTATTAAACCACATCTTTCCAAAAACACCCTCTTCTACTTAGGTATTGGGTTTTGTGTTGAAAGTAATTATTGAAATAATAAAGGGTAGTATAGGAAAATTAAAAAAAAAATTATGATTTGACTTTTCAAAAGGGATAAATATTTTAGGACAAAAAAAAGTAGCAAAAATGGCTATCTTTGTGGGACGGAAGTGAGTACATAATTGCTTCAATAAATTTAAAAATTCAATTCATATTAAGAGATTCAAAAAGCAATGAGGGTTCTACAGTTACAAAGAACCTTGCTCTCATAAAAACAAGCATTACACTTAAACCCAATGAAGCTGATAAAATCAAAACTTTTAAGGAATGAAATGTTTCTACTATTGAAGACATAGTTGCATTTTGACAAACACGTTCTATGCAAATCTCACTATAGTAATATTTTTGTCTATGTCGTACACAGTTTGATGCATAAGTGGTTGAAAAATAGATGAAGGATAGTAGAAATTTAAAGAAGATGCAAATTCTTGATAACAACGAAAGCTATGTTACTGGGATCTTCTCATATTGGATAAGAAAAGTACAACTGCGGAGCTTCTTCATGCTCACCTTTTGATCACTATAATCCTCTTGGATATTTCCAAACATTATCAAAATGCAGCCCTCAATAGATAAATGTGTATATTGGATGAAAATTTCCTGTAAAAAACATAACACACACACACACAATGAATGAATTATAATAAGAGAAGAAATTTTGATTCTATTGAAGTGGAAATTGGGAAATTGGTTGAGCAGAGAACGTGAGATGAAGAAATGATCGAATATTCACATGAAAAATTGATTAATCATATCATCAGACATGTGCTGATATCTTGACATTGAAGCTTTTAACCCTCGGATTTGAGAAAAAATGGAGCCAAAACTCCTGCTTCATCCATCGACCCCAAAAGCCATTAATTGACTACTCATGATAAAGGATTGGAATCTCAAAGAGAAGAAAGAACCGGTGTGATGATGGAAGGCGAAAAGAAATGTTCAGTTTTGACTTTTGATGGAGAATAAGCAACGTGGGAATAAGACGTTCATCAGGGAAGAAGCAACTACTTCTTTCAATCTGGGTATTTTAATCAACGTGGGTCCATTTTTTTGTGAGAAAATTTCTTCTCAAAAAATCAATATAAAAATAATTTATTAGTTAAAAATCATCAACATAAAATCTTGTTACATTTTAGTCTTTGAATTGTTGACAACAATGCGTAAAGAATTAATAAAAATACATATACACGTATCATGATCAATGGAAATCATCCATCAAAACTAAGCATAAAAATGTATGCGAGTATGGTGCATAAAAAAGAAACAAGTATCAATGAAGGGTTCTTATATAGTGTGTATATATGCACTGATTGAATTCTCCGTATTTATTTACTAGGGGAATTTTAGATTGGTGAGGCTATAGGAAAATAATTTGCTATTTTCTACTAACTTCCAATAAATGATACTAAGTGTATTTATTTTCTCATAGCCTGACTAATCTAAAATTCCTCCTTATTTATTTATTGGCCGATATCTTTGAACTTTGACTGATAGATTTTTTTTTTTTTTTTTTCTTTCTTTTTGGTAGGATTGAATAAAAAAAAATAAGAAAAAAAAAACTGATCAAATAAAATTTATTAAGCAAAAATATAATTTAAGTCTAGAAGGTATTGCTCTCATACACAAGTTGGGACCTTTTCCAACCAAACATACAAATCATCAGCCTTCTTAGCAAACCATGCAAAATCATGAGCCACGGAATTGCTGATTCTGCTAACATGAGATATCTCTGCTAACTTAAGAAATATATTAGCCTTACATTGGATATATATAGTATGATGATTATGTAAGCACGTGCCGATATAACTTATATCAACAGCCCGTATTGGAAGTTGTACCTTGTGTATTAGTAGGATATGAGGTTCATTAGACCAATACAAAGGGTAAAACCCCCAATGCATAGTACTACTTATATCAACACGTGTTGATATCTATATATATATATATATATATAGATGTTGATATTTATATTAGTACTATGCATTAGGGGTTGTATCTCTCACATTGGTCCAATGTATCTCATATCCCACTAATGCACAAGGTACAACTCCCAATGTAAATGTTGAATATAAGTTATATTAGCATGTGCTTACCTGAATATCATCCTATATATATATATATATAGATATATATAGATCTATATGTGTATAGATAATAGATACATATAGATATATATATATATATATATATATATATATACACACACACATGAAAATGATCATGTGCAAACTGTCCTAGATGTCTTGGACAAGATCCCATGGCCGTGAGCTATTCGTGGCAAACACTCGTGTGCGATATGTGTACACGTGAAAACCACGCACGACTCTCAACGGTGTGATCTGTCCCAAACAGTCTAGACAGTCCACACTCAGTTAACTCCCTATATATATATATATATATATATATTTGATAAATTGAGCATGCGCTCACCTAACTTATATCAGCCTCTGTATTAGAGGTTGTACCTCATGCATTAGTGGGTTACGAGGTACATCGGGCCAATGCAGAGAGTACAACCACTAATGTGTGGTACTGATATAAGTTAGTTGAACACACTTTTTTCTGATCGGGACTATATATATATATATATATATAACGGCTTACCATGAGAATGTCTTATTGAATATTGTGTTTTTATTTGCCTTCTAATTTACAACTACTCCAGTGAACAATCCCCTCCGCACCGCGTTCCTTTTTTTTTTGGTGAACGTCTATTTTCTCTTGATTAGCCATGTTTGGTTAACCACCACTAAGATTCAATGACAATCTTTGGATTCCTCTCTTTTTTTTGTACTTTTTTTTATTTTATTTTTTAGTAATTTCCACTTATTTCTCTTTCTTTCTTTCTTTCTTTCTTTTTTTTTTTTTTTTTTTTTTTGGGGGGGTAAGGTTCATTTATTAATTCGGTGGTATCAGTTGTATTTCTGTCCACCTTGTGAGTCTTCATTTGTTTCTTCCTCCCAACAAAATAAATAAGTAAATTAGGAAGGGCTGCCCTAAACTTGTCCAATAAGCTTCAAATTCTAACAAACATGCTCATTGTGCTATAACAAATGCCAATAAACCTGTCCAGGAAAAATGCCTAAAACAAAATTCTAACTGATATGATTCCAATTTACAATTTCAACTACGATTCTAGAAAACATGCAATTCCCAAGTTAACATGTTGCACGAAAATTGCCCTCCATTAAATTATACCACCCATCAACGCCTCCAACCACATTTCATTGTCTTGTGAGATAAAGTCAAACTTGCAAATAGAGAAAACAAATTATAAAATCACTAGTAGATATCCCTTGAAAATTTGAATTGAAGTTTTCAAATTCATAGATACTAGGATCAATTTGGTCAGCGGATTGATTTTTTTTTTCTATAAACATTATAAACTAAAATGGAAAATTTTTTTTAAAAAGGAGGAGAATCATCATAAATATTAAATCTACAGCACACATGAGAGGAGGAAGGAACCCAAAACCAAAATAAAATAAAATAAAATAAAATAAAAAAATGTTCAGTTTGACTTTTGATGATGGAAGGCGAAAAGAAATGTTCAGTTTGACTTTTGATGGAGAGTAAGAGACGTGGGAATAAGACGTTCATCAGGGAAGAAGCAACTACTTCTTTCAATCAGGGCATTTTAATTAACGTGGGTCCATTTTTTTGTGAGAAAATTTTTTCTCAAAAAATCAATATGAAAATAATTTATTAGTTAAAAATCATCAACATAAAATCTTGTTACATTTTAGTCTTTGAATTGTCGACAACAATGCGTAAAGAATTAATAAAAATACATATACACGTATCATGATCAATGGAGATCATCGTCAAAACTAAGCATAAAAAGTGTATGTGAGTATGGTGCATGAAAGAAAGAAACAAGTACCAATGAAGGGTTCTTATTTGGTGTGTATATATGCGTTGATTGAATTCTCTATATTTATTTCCTGGGGGAATTTTAGATTGGTAAGACTATGGGAAAATAATTTGCTATTTTCTACTAACTTCCAATAAATGACTACTAACAGTAATTATTTTCTCATAGCCCGGCTAATCTAAAATTCCTCCTTATTTATTTATTGGCCGATATCTTTGAACTTTGATTGATGGATTTTTTTTTTTTTTTTTGGTAGGATCAGAAATAAAATAAAAAATAAAAAATAAAAAAAACTTATCAAATATAATTTATTAAGCAAAAATATAATTTAAGTCTGGAAGGTACTGGTCTCATACACAAGTTGAGAACTCTTCCAACCAAACATACAAATCATCAACCTTCTTAGCAAACCATGCAAAATCATGAGCCACGGAATTGTTGATTATGCTAACATGAGATATCTCTACTAACTCAAGAAATATATTAGCCTTACATTGGATATATATAATGATTATGTAAACACATGCTGATATAACTTATATCAACACTTGCATTGGAAGTTGTACCTTGTGCATTAGTGGGATATAAGGTTCATTAGACCAATACAAAGGTACAACCCCCAATGCATAATCCTACTTATATCAACACACGCTGATATATATATCTGTTGATATTTATATCAGCACTATGCATTAGGGGTTGTATCTCTTATATTGGTCCAATGTACTCATATCCCACTAATGCACAAGGTACAACTCCCAATGCGAATGTTGATATAAGTTATATCAGCACGTGCTTACCTGATTATCATCCTATATATATATATATATATATATAGATTATAGATATATATAGATCTATATATATCTATATATAAACACATGAAAATGATCATGTGCGGACTGTCCTAGACGTCCTGGACGAGATCGCATGGCCGTGAGCTGTTCGTGGCAAACACTCATGTGCGATACGTGTGCGCATGAAAACCATGCACGACTCTCAACGGTGTGATCTATCCAGAACAGTCTAGACAGTTCACACTCAATTAGCTCCCTATATATATATTTTCCGATAAACTGAGCATGTACTCACCTAATTTATATCAGCCTCCGCATTAGAGGTTGTACCTCATGCATTAGTGGGTTATGAGGTACATCAGGCCAATGCACAAGGTACAACCGCTAATGTGTGGTACTATGGTACTGATATAAGTTAGTTGAACACATTTTTTTCTGATCGAGACTATATATATATAACGGCTTAACATGAGAATGTCTTATTGAATATTGTGTTTTTATTTGCCTTCTAATTTACAACTACGTACTCCAGTGAACAATCCCTTCCGCACCACATTCTTTTTTTTTTTTGTCATCATCAAAATCACATACCCAATCTGGTGAACATCTATTTTCTCTTGATTAGCCATGTTTGGTTAACCACCACTAAGATTCAATGACAATCTTTGGATTCTTCTCTTTTTTTTTTTCTTTTTTTTTTTTGTACTTTTTTTTTTTTTGTACTTTTTTAGTAATTTCCACTTATTTCTCTTTCTTTCTTTCTTTTTTTTTTTTTGGGGGGGGGGGGGGGGGGGGGGGAGGATTCATTTATTAATTTGGTGGTATCAGTTGTATTTCCGTCCAACTTGTGAGTCTTCATTTGTTTCTTCCTCCCAACAAAATAAATAAGTAAATTAGGAAGGGCTGCACTAAACTTGTCCAATAAGCTTCAAATTCAAACAAACATGCTCATTGTGCTATAACAAATGCCAATAAACCTGTCCAGGAAAAATGCCTAAAACAAAATTCTAACTGATATGATTCCAATTTACAATTCCAACTACGATTCTAGAAAACAAGCAATTCCCAAGTTAACGTGTTGCACGAAAATTGGACTCCATTAAATTATACCACCCATCAACGCCTCCAACCACATTTCATTGTCTTGCGAGATAAAGTCAAACCTGCAAATAGAGAAAACAAATTATAAAATCACTAGTAGATATCCCTTGAAAATTTGAATTGAAGTTTTCAAATTCATAGATACTAGGATCAATTTGGTCAGCGGATTGATTTTTTTTTTCTATAAACATTATAAACTAAGATGGAAAATTTTTTTTAAAAAGGAGAAGAACCATCATAAATATTAAATCTACAACACACATGAGAGGAGGAAGGAACCCAAAACCGAAAAAAATAAAAAATAAAAAACAAACAAACAAACAAACAAACAAACCTAAAATTAATTTATTAGGGTAAGGAGTAGAGATTAAAAAATACTCCTTTAAACTAGGGGAAATTAGCAATAACCCCTATTAGGGGATTGCTTTTAACAAAAAAAAAACCCACCATAAGATTTTTTAACTCCAAAACCCCTTTTTTAAAAGATTCTTTAAGCAAAAGGAAATATTTTTTTTGAAAATACCTGTTTTAACCTTTTATATTTACAACCCAATTCATTTACCGAAAGAAAGGAGAGAGGGGAGGAAGGTAAAGAGAGAGAGAGAGAGAGAAGGGGGAGAAGAGTGGTAGCAGCTGTTGAAGAGGAGAGGCGACGATGGCTATGAAGATCTGGTTTTAAGGAAGAAGAAGAAGAAGAAGAAGAAGAAGCAGAAGACGAAGTAGTAGAAAAAGAAGAATGGGAGGGGAGGCATTCGGCTATAGTATTAAATCTGAAAAAGCAGATCAACCTTCTTCTTCAACAGCGACCGAACTTCTCTGACCACCGTCCCGGATGTCATCATCTTTTTCTTCTTCTTTAAACTCCAGATCTGGGCTGGTTTATTTATTTATTTATTTATTTATTTGTTGTGTCTTTGTTTGAAACGTCAGATATGTTAATTTTTGGGGTGTATGATTTGTTCGGAAAAACTTTTTGACTATTTTTCTTATTTTAACAATATATTGATACTGTTGCACACTATTTTTTGTAACAATACAATTTGCAGTTGTGTTTTTTAATATGGAACAGTATGTTGTTACTATGTAATTACCATTTTCGAGTTAGCACGTATCTGGCAGCATGCTTTTGTTTCACCAAAAGTATCATGTTATCTATAGTACTATTTTAAGTTTTTTTCCTTGGAATTCATATTTTTTGTTTCAAAAAGTATGATGATACTGTCACTTATAGTGTTTTTTATAACACAAATAGTAAACTATTATTATGTGGTATATAAATTTTATAAAGCAGACAATAGATACTATTGTATGTATAAATTTTATAAAACACACAATAGTAAATTGATACTTTTGTATGTATAAATTTTACAAATCACACATAGTAAACTGTATGTTATTATTAGCTATATAAAATTTTTAAGGCACGAATAGTAAAATGTTACTATTAGCTATATAAATAGTATGTTTTTTTTGGAACTGAAATCCCTAAATCTTCAATTCACGTTCAGGAAGCACTTTGGGATACTCGAAAGAGAGAAAAATAAACCATATAATTGACTCTTGGTACGGTGCGAATGATGAAATGTGACTTTTGGAAGGTTTTTAGTGCCGTTTCTTCTTCTTTATATATTCTCGTCGGAAAAAATGGGGTGTGGGAGAAGCTTGATTTTTGGGCGGGGGGTGTGAAATGGCACGTTTGTAAATTAAGGTAAGTTATTAAAACAAGGATGTTTTAATCCTTCTACTGTCAAAAGGGGTTTTCAGCAAATGTTAGTTTTTGTGGGTTCTATTGTTTAAGGACTCTTATTCATGGGGGTTTTGGCTAAAATTCCCTTTAAACTATTCATTTGGCTTCTCTTCCCTGCAGTATTTCTCTTGAATTTTTCTGATTAATGCTTTAAGATTGTGGTTTAACTTCTACTTTTCCAAACCTCGATGAGCATTAGATTTTTTATGTGAGCAAGAAGAAACAACAACAACAACACACACACACACACACACCAAAAACCCCAAAATCAATTTATTAAGGATAGGGGTAGAGATTGCTAGCTGTAAATTCAATTTTTTTTTCCTTGTGAGAATTACCCTAAATCTTATAAATATGATTACAAAGAAAAAAGACCCTAAAATCAATTTGAAGACCTAAAAAAGAATATCATACATGGGTTTGGGCATCAAGGTTTGATCGTCGATGTCAGAAATAGAGACGGTCATCTTCTACGTCACAATCGGCGTCGACGTTGGCGTCGAAGGAAGAAGAAGAGAATGGAGTTAGTAGTGTGTTGAGATGCAGATAGAGAATGGTGAGAAAAAAGGAAGAGAGACAAGGAAGGGTAAGAGAATGAGAAAGAGCTAAAGCGTTTTGTTCTTAAACTTTTATTGGAGAAAACGAATGCACTTTGCCCGACATTCTGATGTATCAAGTAAGGCAAGATTTTCACCTAAAAATGGGTCGAGTAAATGGCAGATAAAGCAACTTAAAGTTGCTTTTAATCTTAGCCGTAGATGACGAATGGATGGTGTGGATGGAAGCTCGCGTGGGATGCAAAACAGCAAAGACACCTGGTGCATGGAACCAAACTGTATCTATATATATCTGTCACACCCCATTTTTGTCACCTTAGCTAGGGTTTGTCATTGCATGTGTCTTTTTGCTTCCTTTTTGAGTCTAGTCTTTTGCATTGAGTTTCCAGGGTCCTAAGGATGGTGTGTATGAATTTTGGTTCGATTTGGAGTTGATCTTGAGGGTTAATAAGAACTTTTGTGACTTGAGGGGCATAATCGTCTTTTTGGTCACAAACTTTCCATTTGACCTTGAAATGATCTCCAAGTTGCCAACTGGAGTTCATATGGTTGTATTTGAGGTATTTGTGAGTTCGATTCGATGAATTGAAGGTTCGGGATTAGAATGGCTCAACAAGGCCTAGGTTGGCTAAAAGACCTACTTCGGGATAGCCCGAATTGGTTCATGATTTTCACTCTATGACTACTCATTTGACCTTGATTGGTCTTAATTTCATCCCCAAATGTGTTTAGGGAGGTTGAATTTCGAATTGGAAAGCATTCGGTGCGACCCTATGTGCATACCTAAGATAAGCGATGGTGAGGCATAGCGGTTAACCACCTTTGTAGGGCCCAACCATGCACCCATGGCTAGGGTTTCTTTCCCTCAAGTGACTCAAATTACATTCCCCTTCGAAACACGGTCGTTTTGGCTTTCGTTTCGTCAAAATCGGAGTTAATTTGAACCCCGAAACGCATTTGGAAGCCGAAGGGGTCAAATATGGGCATAAGCTGACAAGGCCTCGGGTGACCACCCAGGCCTGGGCGGCTAGCCGCCTGGGCCCAGGCTGCTAGCCGCCCAGCCCCAGGTGGTCACCCGAGCCACTTTCCTTTTTTGAGCCTTGACGCGGCTCCTTCCCTATTTCCTCGGATTTGCTCGCCTTTAGCCGCCATTTAACCCTAATTTCAGCCCTTTTTGACCTACTTGAGCCCCAAGGGAACCTCTAAGAGCCCTTGGATCAATCCCTAGGGTTTTAATCCCAACCATTGAGGGTTTTCCCACAATCCCTATAAATACCCCCTTATACTTCAGCAATGGGGGGGGGAGGCAAAATTTCTGAAGTGAGAGGCATATTGGAGGCTATGGCAGCCATCCTTAGGGTAGTTTAACCTAAACTTTGAGTGAGAGAGTGTGAGAGAAAGCTTAAAGGAGGGCTGGAGTTTGGCTTGAAGGCTTGAAGGAAGGAATTTCCAGCACATAAGAAGAGGAGGACTCTCTACAGCAGCCACCATAGGTATACCCCTTCCCCTCTCTCTCTTTCATTCAAACTAGGGTTTTTGCATAGCTTTGCATTACTTCATGTTAAAAGCTTATTGTTTTATCATGTGTTGATGCTTCCAATGCTTAGAATACATTATTAGGATATTGTTTATGGCTGGTTTTGCATGATATAATGTCATTCTATGTGGTTTTATGAGTGTTTGTGTTTTTAGGGTTTTTTTAGAGTCTTTTCTAGGGTTTTACATGGAATAGTCATTATTTCATGTTCAAGTTTGTGTCTTTATCATATCTTGTTGCTTCTATTAGTTAGTATGCATGATTAGGATAATATTCATGGGCTGTTTAGTAAGCTAGGATGCTATTCCATGTGATTTACTGCATGTTTGGGACTTTAGGGTTTCCTTAGTGCTGAAATTGGTTTTCTACATGAAATAACACTTGTGCATATTGAAGCTTGTGTTTTTATTGTGTTTTGTTACTTCTATTAGTTAGTATGCATGATTAGGATAATGTTTATGGGTTGTTTAGTATGCTAGGATGCTATCCCATGTGAGTTAATGCATGTTTGCAATTTTAGGGTTTCTCTTGTGCTGAAATTAGGTTTTTACTTAGAATAGCTATATTTCATGTGCAAGCTTGTGTTTTTATCATGTGTTGATGCTTCTATTGATTAATATGCATGATTAAAATGATGTCCACAATGAGTTTTGCATGATTTAGAGTTATTTTATGTGATTTTGAGCACAATGGTGATTCTAGGGTTTCATTCATCCTTGTATTAGGAAAGTAGCATATAGCATGATAGCTTAGGGTTTTTCTTTGTGTTTTCTTTATAGTTGATATATATGTGCTGCATATTTGATAACTATGACATTCTTCTGCATTCATGGTAGTGGATTTTAGTGTTTTTTTGCATGACATTGCATGTAGGGTTGAATTAGGGTTTTAGTTAGCTTATGATTCATGTTGTTGCATGACTTGTGGTTGATTTTAAACCTTATTTCAATTCTGTCCAGATCTGTTAGTTGTCCTTGATATGATATTTTGAGCATGTGTTAGCCCATGTTTGGGCATGATAATGGCTTGATTTGGAATCTAGCTTGTTTGGTTGGTATTTTGGTATGTTTTGCATGGAAATTGCAGGTGCTTTGACAAGTACAACAGGTGCAACTACCCCACCAATGTGGGGTGGTTATTTTGGCTATTGTGAGATGAAATCTTACAAATAAGGTAATTACCCTATGCAATAGGGTGGTTACTTTGACAAGTTGCTTTTGCTTAAGGTAAGTAGGGTGTGAGGGTGCCCCAATTCACCCTTCTTTCCTTCCTTTGAAACTTTCCCTTTCTCCCCCCCCCCCTAGGGTTGTTTCCTAATAGAGGGGTATGGTAGATTCTATAGTTTCCTTTCAATAAAAAATACCTTTTGAATCAAGGTTTCCATTTCTTATCAAAGTCCCATATTTTACCAAAAATCTTTTGGGAATCATTTATTTTGGAAACTTACCATGTTTTACTTGAAAGGAAACTTAGGGTTTACCATAGGCCTTGATTAGGTTATAACCCTATTCCCTTTCGAACTACGTGGACTTTGATCCATGTATTTCCATACATGGTACGTAGGCGCTCTTCGTGATGTTCAAGTCCGCCCTAGGATACTAAGTATCCTAGGTTTTTTCCTCTCCCCCTTTCTTTTTTTCTGTTTTTCTTTGATTTACTTGACTATATGGATGAATGAATGAATGATATGCATGCTGTCTTATGATGATAATTGTTGATTTGTGTGTGATTAAGACTTTGATTTAGCCCAATTAAATTAAGAGACCGTTTAGGGCGATATGGGTGCCTATAGGCTTTGCCTAGAACCTTCCCATATCGTAACTTAGCCTCCAAATCCCCGAATTCTCTGGTTTCCAAAAGATCATTTGCCTTACCATTTTTAAACGTGGAGTCATTATTTTGTTTTCCTAAAACAAAACTGTTTTTTAGGGTTTTCCTTGTTTCCTTTAAAAAATAAGGTGGCGACTCCTTTTCTTTTCTTTTCAAAACCTAAACCCGCGCGAATCTTCTCGCCAATCCCTCGTGGGCCCGATCTCCGGGGTTCACAGACTGGCGACTCCGCTGGGGATTTGTGGGCTAGACTCTATACAATTTGATTGGGCTAAGTTAATTTCTTTTGTTTAATTAAAATCAATCACATTGCATCCGCTTGATTGTGTGCTTTCATTTATTGCATTGTGTGCGCAAACTCTTGCATGTTAGGATCGATGTCCCTTGCCACTGACGGGCCTAGCCTCAACCTTGGTTTTCCTGATTCCATGAGTTGGGGCGAAAGCTCTCAACCTCTCTTGCCAAGTACCCTTGGGCTTGCCCTTGGGTATATTAAATGAGTTAATCACGTACTGCTGGACCCACGCGGCGTTCCTGATGCCACATGTGGTTAGGTATAAAGATTGCTCAAGCAAGTGAAGGACCCCAGCCTACCCTTATCATTAGTCCATATAGACAGCCTTGTAGGACACTATGGTTTCACCCTTATGCACCCACATTGTTTGTAATGATATCATGACCGTGCTTGTGATGTGCTTAATGGACAATTAATAGAGGACCTTTGCACCCTATATCCTTAATACGTACCTTTCACCCATGACCCTTGTAAAGGTGATTGGATTAAAAGGGACTAATTGAGTATATATGGCGTGAAGTCATTGAGACAAATATGGAAGCCTAGGACATACCCTTAGGATGAGAGACTGATTGTTCCCTTTCTTAGAGGAGTGAGAAGACGTACTGGCTTGAATCCGCGACCAGCAAGGGCGCTTAGTGAAGATTGATTCTACCAACCAGTCAGACATGGCCGATGAAGCAACTAGAGAAGGGGGTTTTGATGTTGAGACTTGTTTGAAGGCTATCATGACCAAACTTGATTACACCACTGATGTATCCGAGAGAGCATTGAAAATGGCCCAAGATATCCAACATAAGATGTCCGAACCTGAACAGAATAATGGCCGTACCCCGGGGGATAACACCGAAAATGGGACCCAGTCTGGAGAAGGCACTAAGACCAATGATGGGGGAAGCACTCAGCCCAAAGGGAATGAATCACCTGAAGTTTTTAACCTAGAAGGGGGAAGTAAGGGGAAGACCTCTGATACAGACTCTGTATTGGCTAGTAAGGTAGAAGCCTTGGAGAGAACTATAAAGGGAATCCGTAGGACAGATGACATGGTGGATGTACGTACCCTATCTTTGTTCCCTCAAGCTCGTATTCCATTACAATTCAAGATGCCCGAATTAGAAAAGTTTGATGGAACGGGTTGCCCCAAGACCCATTTGAAAATGTATGTACGAGCTATGCACCCTCGAGGAGCGACAGATGAACTCTTGGCCCAAATGTTCCATGAAACCCTAGCCACTTCCGCTTTAAAGTGGTTCCTAGCCTTGGATGAGAATAGAACCCGAACTTGGGAGGACATATGTAATGAGTTTTCAGAGCACTACAAGTACAACACTGAGGTGGATGTCACAAGAAGGGACCTAGAGACCACAAAACAAGGGGCTAATGAGACCTTTTCTGCTTTCATTACAAGGTGGAGGCAAAAGGCCTCGAGAATGGCAGATAGACCGAATGAGGAAGATCAGATTCAGTTGGTGGTTAAGAACCTATTGCCGGTATATCACAAGCACCTCTTTGCTCACTACTTCCCTAATTTCAAGGCTCTTATCGGAGCAGGTACACAAGTTGAGGATGCCATTGCCGATGGGTCAATCAAGACAGAAGAAGTCCAAAAGAGCCGCAGGCCGAACTTTGCTGGGAAAAATGCCGAGGTCAATGCCATAGCCCAACCCATTCAACCTATCTCCCTAAATGACACCAACCCACCTCGCCAATTCACCGAGCTGCATATGCCACTTGAGAAAGTACTTGAAAAGCTAAAAAGCCGAGGCCTGTTGAAACCTCTCGACCCAAGACCACCACCAAACCCATTGCCCAAGAGCTACAATGAGAATGAATACTGCAAATTCCACTAAGCCAAAGGCCACTCAACCAACCGTTGCTATCGCCTTAGGCATGAAATCCAAGACTTACTTGACAAGCAAATCATCTCACCACCAATTCCACCAAATCGCCCAAATGTCACTCAAAATCCACTTCCCTCTCATAATTCATCCAACTCCATAAATGCCATTGAAGCCGACCCATCTCGACCTTGCCTACCCATAAGACAATACACTCCATTACCCATGTCTTTGACCCAAGCCTTTTACCAATGCTGTAACCAAGGCCTTATCATACCTCACCCTCCAAAGCCAAGACCCCAAACACCCCATCAATATTGCCAATACCATGGTATACCCGGCCATGACACTGAGGACTGTACTATGTTGAGAAAGGTCGTTCAAGACCTCATTGATCAAAAGACCCTACAATTGCCAAAGAAGTCCATCCAACAGCAGTTGAGAGAAAGGTATGAAGCAGGAGACCCTCAAGTGGGGTTATTGGGAGAACCTTCGGGGAAATTTGATTACTATGTGCTTTATCCTGATCCATTGCCAAGTGAGCCCATAATTCCCACTGGCTGGGATGATATACCCGAAGAGGTGCAGATGGAGGACATTAACATGATTGAATGGGATGACCTGATGGGTGACACAAATGAAATTGATGACATATGGGCTAGTGATGAAGAAGTAGACCACATGACAAGAGGGGGCCGCCATTTCAAGCCTCCGCACTTGGAATCTGATAATCCACTGGGTGAGTTAGATAAGCGCCTTGATGTGCAAGAAGAAGAGGATGAAGTACTCCGACAATTGAAGAAGACCAATGCCAATATCACCATCTAGGGCTTGCTTATGGCCTCTCACAAACACAGACAGACAGTGCTGAAGTTGTTAAACCAGATACAGGTTCCGGTTGATTTGTCCCCTGAGGGATTGGTGAATCTAGTAAACCCTGCTCCGAAGAATTCCACTATAGTGTTCACAGAGGCGGACTTACCTAAGAGTGGGCCAAGCCACTCCCAAGCCTTGCATATAACTGTTGATACCATGGGGAAGAGAGTTCCTACGGTCTTGATTGATAATGGTTCCGCGTTGAATGTATGTCCCTTGAGAACTGCAACTGTTTTGGGCTTGGGGCCCACTGATTTCACTCCATCTGGGCAGACAGTGAGGGCGTATGATAATACCCGTAGAGAAGTAATTGGGGTGATCACTCTACCTTTAATCATGGGACCCACGGAGTTCAGAGTGGAGTTTCAAGTCTTGGATGTGCCGTCATGTTTTAATCTATTATTGGGAAGGCCTTGGATTCATCCCGCTGGGGCTGTACCATCATCATTGCATCAAAAGGTAAAGTTCCCACATGAGGGAGCCGTTGTTACACTTCAAGGGGATTATGATTTGAAAATGGCGGGTGTACCCATATGCGAAATAAAACCAGAATCAGTTGAGATACCCTTGTCGGGGTTTGAGTATGTGCAATGCATTGAAAAGGAGTTGGAAAAGGAAGAACTGATCCCCCTTGACTATTGTCCCCATGGTAATTTACATGTTGGTGAGATAATGCGGAAAATGAATTTCTTCCCGGGTATGGGCCTAGGGCGTCGCCAACAAGGAATTCCCCATTCTGTTCAAAGTCGGGTTGTTTCCTACACTTTTGGGTTAGGATATGAGCCCACTAAGAATGACTATGCAGAAATGACAAGGAGGAATAAGGAGAAGGGAAAAGCTAGAGCAGAAGGAAGGGTGCCAGACTTTAAGATTTCACCATACAGGCCGACTCTGAATGGCTATTTTATCAAGGAGGGAGATGACTTCCTGTACTGTGGGTTCCCAGAGCCTATGTTCAATCCAAAAACCAAGATCAGAATCCTAGGATTTGAGATTTTCTTCACCGAGTGGTATCCAATCACCGCCGAAATCGTGGATGATGAAGCCATCAATGACAGTTATTGGGAGAAGAAAGAAGAAGACTGGGTGGAGCACATGGATTCTGAAACCATGGTCACCATGTTCCAAGATATGGTTCTTACTTTGGGGGAGTCAGCAACAGAAGATTGCCAAGATTCGTCAATTCACCATGCAACCATGCCGCTTCATAATTGGTACCTAGAAGATGGAGCCATTGCAGAGATCCTTGAAGAGGAAGATCATGACCTGCCTGATAGTAGCTTGTAGGTTCCTTAGTTAGAAGTCTTTCCTGCTTTCAATAAAGTGTGTCCGCCTATCCCACTTTGTGGAGTTAGGAGTCGTTTCATAGTTGTGGCACCAAATTTTGTTTCCTTTTCAAGTTTGTGTCTTTTTGTTTGATCCTTTAATGAAGTGTGTTTCTTTTATACATGGTTTGCTTGCAGTGTTTCCTTTCTCTCTTCTATGGATATTTATGGCATGGATATAGATCCTAGGAATGACGTTCCCCCGGAGCTCGTCGAGCGAAGGAAAAGGGGTGTCACCGAACCTAACATGGATGAATTGGAATCAATCAATTTAGGGACAAATGAATTGCCAAAGATAATTAAAATTGGGATAACCCTTTCACCACTTGAAAAAGAAAAGCTGATAGCCCTCCTAAAGGCCAACATAACGGCCTTTGCATGGTCTTATGAAGACATGCCCGGCATAGATCCAGACATTGTGCAGCACTTCATCCCCACCAATCCCCTTAAAAAGCCGGTAAAGCAAAAATTGAGAAGATTGAAACCCGAGTGGGCATTGAAGGTAAAGGAAGAAGTAACCAAGCAACTCGATGCGGGGTTCCTGCAGGTTGTGGAGTATCCGGAATGGTTATCCAATATAGTGCCCGTGCCTAAAAAGGATGGAAAAGTGAGGATGTGTGTGGATTTTCGAGACCTTAATGCAGCAAGCCCTAAGGATGATTTTCCTTTGCCCCACATTGATGTATTGGTAGATAGTACTGTAGGACATGCGCTCCTCTCTTTTATGGATGGGTTTTCCGGATACAATCAGATAAAGATGGCGCCGCAAGATATGGAAAAAACAGCCTTTATCACACAGTGGGGAACATATTGTTACAAAGTGATGCCGTTCGGTTTGAGAAATGCCGGGGCTACCTATCAGAGAGCTGCTACAACATTGCTGCACGACATGATCCATAAGGAGGCGGAAGTATATGTGGACGACATGATCGTGAAGTCCGTGGATCGAGAAGGACACTTCAGGGCACTGGAAAGGTTCCTAGAGCGAGCAAAGAAGTACAACTTGCGGTTGAATCCTCAGAAATGCGCTTTTGGTGTCACTGCAGGCAAGCTATTAGGATTCATGATTACTCAGAGAGGAATTGAGGTTGATCCGGGAAAAATCAAGCCCATTGTGGGGATGGAGCCGCCTAGCACAGAGAAGCAGATTCGAGGGTTCTTGGGGAGAATTCAGTACATAAGCAGGTTCATTGGTAATTTGACCATGGTGTGTGAACCGATTTTCAAGTTGCTTAAGAAGGGTGTGCCGAAGGTATGGAATGAAGAATGTCAAGAAGCCTTTGAAACTATTAAAAGGTATTTGAGTAATCCACCAATTCTAGTTCCCCCGCGACAAGGTGAACCGTTATTGTTATACTTGACGGTCACTGAAACCGCGACGGGAGCTATGCTAGCTCAGTACCTTGAGGGGTCGAAAAGGGAGAATGCCATTTAAGCAAGAAGATGACAGACTATGAGGTGAAGTACAATGCCATAGAGAAGGCTTGTGTGGCTTTGGTATGGGCAACTCAGAAACTCCGTCACTACATGATGTCGTATGAGGTTTTCTTGATAAGCCGAATGGATCCACTGAAGTACCTGATAGAAAGGCCGGTCTTGTCCTACAGAACTGCTCATTGGTCAATTCTTCTCAATGAATTCGACATAAAGTATGTAACCCAGAAGTCAGTAAAAGGAAGTGTCATTGCAGATTACTTGGCTAGCTGCCCTGTGGCGTCATCAGAACAATTTAATGACCAATTTCCCGATGAGGATGTCCTGGAGATTGGAAAGAAGATTTGGAAGGTATACTTCGATGGAGCTGCAAATAAGAGAGGGTATGGGATAGGAGTTCTGTTGGTTTCACCTGAAGAAGCATTTACACCCTTGGCAGTTAAGCTAGGGTTTGAAGCAACCAACAACATTGCTGAGTATGAAGCCTGCATCCTTGCGTTGGAAGCTGCACTAGAATTGGGGATCAAAGAGTTAGAGGTTTTCGGAGATTCAGCACTGATTATCTGCCAGATAAAGGGAGAGTGGAAGACTCGTGATGAGAAGCTGCTGCCATATCATGCATACTTAGAAGCCTTGACTAAAGAATTTGTGGAAATAGAGTTCAATTATCTGTCAAGAAATAAGAATCAGTTCGCCGATGCTTTGGCAACTCTAGCTTCCATGGTGGAAATCCCGGATGGTGGGAATGTAAAACCGTTGGTGATAGAATGTAGAGAAAAACCTGTGTATTGCTGTTCTATTCGAGAAGGAGAGTTGAAAGATGGCCATCCTTGGTACTATGATATCATGAAATTCATCGAGGAAAGGGAGTATCCTGAAGGAGCAACCCGCATTGATAGGAGAACACTGAGGAGGCTAGCGAGTCACTATGTTTTGTGTGGAGGAAAGCTATACCGAAGGTCATACGATGGGGTCCATCTGTTGTGTGTCACTGAGGAAGAAGCCGAACGTCTTGTTAGTGAAATCCATGAAGGAGTTGGAGCACCGCACATGAATGGTTATATGCTAGCTAAGAAAATCATGAGGTTGGGCTACTATTGGTCTACAATGGAGAGAGATTGCCATGCACATGTTAAGAAGTGTCACAAATGTCAGGTCTTTGCTAATGGACAACACTTGCCTTCCATGCCTTTGACAAGCATGTCGTCGCCTTGGCCGTTTGCAGTGTGGGGGATAGATATAATTGGACAGATTAAGCCGAAAGCCTCCAATGGGCATGAGTACATCTTGGTAGCTATCAATTACTTCACTAAGTGGGTAGAGGCAGCATCTTTCAAGACCCTGAACGCCAAGAAGGTAGCACAGTTCATACAGCTCAACATCATCTACAGGTATGGGGTACCCCATGAGATCATTTCAGACAATGGTCAGCACTTTCAGAAAGAAACCAAGGAGCTTTTGCAGAAATACAACATAGTGCACCATTTATCCTCCCCTTATCGCCCGCAGACTAATGGAGCAGTGGAGGCCGCCAACAAGAATGTTAAGAAGATATTACAGAAAACAGCTGACACCTACACTGATTGGCATGAGAAGTTGCCATTAGCCTTGTGGGGCTATAGAACATCTGTGAGATCGTCAACAGGGGCTACCCCTTATTCCTTGGTGTATGGGATGGAGTCTGTTTTGCCTATTGAGTTGGAGGTACCGTCATTACGAGTTGCTGTGGAAAGTCAGATAGCAGAAGCAGATTGGGTTAAGAACCGTTATGATGAGCTGGCATTGCTCGATGAAAGGCGATTGAGGGCCTTGTATCATGTGCAGGGATATCAGCGAAGGGTTGCGAGAGCATTCAACAAGCATGTCAGAGACCGAGGTTTGAAGACAGGGGATTTGGTGTTGAAAGAAATCAGAGCTCCAATTTTTGATCCACAAGGGAAGTTCAAGCCAAGTTGGGGTGGCCCGTATGTTATCAAGGAGATATTACCAGCAGGGGCTGTTCGCCTCATGGATTTGGATGGAATTGAGTTCGCTCGCCCTACCAATTTGGATCAATTGAAGAAGTATTATGTGTAAGGCCTGCTAGGTTGAAAACCCATAAGGGCGGCCTAGGCAAAAGTTAAGGCATTTGAACTACGAGGGCCTGATTCCCCATTCCTAAAAAAGGAACAGAAAAAAGAAAAGAAAAAGAAAAAAAAAAGAAAAAAAGAGAAAAATGAAAAAAATGAAAAAAATGAAAAAAAGATGGGGATACGTAGGCAACCCATAAAGTTACCTTGGGTGCGGTCCAAACAACACGACAACAACAAATCTCAAAATTGAATTATTATTGGCAATTCATTTAGAACTAATTGATTGACATAGCAATTTATTGATGTTAGATAAAGAACTATTGACATGCCATAGATATGCTATTTCTAAAGTCTTCAAGTCCTTTTGATTTTCTTCAGAGTCTCTTGGTTTGCTTTCTGCTCCTTTCTTTCAAGTCTTCGCTTCTTTCGTAAGTCATGAGCATGTGCTGCTTCCACTGCTTCCAGAATGTCTTCCCTGCAAAATCCAAGTCTTGTGTCCTTGATAAGGTCATAAATCCTTTCCCTGCGTATGGTTTCTCTTTCACCCAAGCTAGTCTTCAACCATGTCTTGTATTCAGGGCTCATGACATAAGGCCCATCAGTGTTTTCAACTCGAGTCAGTTTCAATTGGTCAGTCCATCTAGTCTTGGCCCACTTAACCATTGTGGGGCCCACGGGTTCGACAGAATGATCAAATACCACAGAAGTAGGTATGGTTTGCATGGCACCCATTTGACGAAGGATTCTTGAAGTCCAATAGAATGAAGTTGATCTCAACCCTATGAGCTTGACCATAGCACACCCAGAAGTTCGGAGAAGAATTTGTTCCTTGCATCCCCATGTGGAGACAAACCACCTGATGTTTCGCCATGAGAGAGTTTGGAAGTAGCCCAACCATTCCCTCAAAGAAAATTGACCAGGAAGTTCAACTCAACGGCAACAATAATGTTGGGGTTTGTATGGATTAATGGTGGTAGGAGATAAGAAGTTAAGCCTTTCAAGAAGCCACATCTGCAGTAGAACGGGGCTCCCTCTTAATGGGGCTTGTGGGTTATCATGAACTTTGTCTAAACTATTGAGGGTTTCAGCTAGCACTATGGGAATCAGGTTGTTGTGTTCAAGAAGAAAAGGGATCAGTTCACAAATTTGAATAGGGACATAGAGAGTCCCCGTGGAGATAAGGAAGCGACCAACCAAGCAGAAAGCAAGAGCATGTTGAGTAGGAAGGTTGAAATCCAAGGTACCTTTGCTATCATGAGCCAAGAAGGAAGTTGCTATTTCCATGAGATTCACCTTATGATCCTTCACAAATATGGAGGCCTCTTGTTGAGAAATCCCAAGGAAGTTGGAGAAGGAAATCAAGTAACTTGAGCGTGGAGTAGGGAGGATGAAAGGTCCTACAGGTGAAACTCCATACAAAGCGCAGAACTCTTCCATTGTTGGGCATAGTTCTTCATAGTTGAAACAGAATACATGAAGTTGGGGATCCCAAAAATATGTAGCAGCAGTAAGAAGAGTGGTTTCAAGCTTCACATGCATCAAAGAAAGCAACGGATCCAAGCAGTAGCGCTTGAACTCCTTCCTTGCCCCCACACTCATAACTTTCAGAAAATCACTCAAGAGTTTGTCTAGGGCTTCCATAACTTGCTTTCAATGAATGTTAGTAGGGTTTGAGACCCCTTGGATGTGCTTTTATAGGAAAAAATTCAGAAATCTGTGTTTTGGAAGGTGGAATCCCGTCAAAATAGGAAGTTTCCTAAAATCAGGCGAAACACCGCTTCGGGCTCGGGTGACCACCCAGGCCTGGGCGGCTAGCCGCCTGGGCCCAGGCGGCTAGCCGCCCAGCCCCAGGTGGTCACCCGAGACCGCCGTCTTGTTTCGCCCATTTTTGCCTTGTTATGCCTTCGTTTGGCCCTTTTGTGATGTTTTGACTCTTTTGTGCTTGATTTAAGCCCATTTTTCACTCAATACAAGATCATATCATTGCAATAAAGTTCGAACATAGATTCATCAAGTATCCATAATAAAGGTTCAAGGTTGGGAATTGAAATTCCTAATTAATACATAACAAGATAGATAGAAAGGTTCCAACATTCCTAACAAGAGGTGAGTGAAACTCAATGATTTCCCGTGGGCCTTCTCTTTCGACTTGGCCCAGCTCCATCATGCCCTGAACGAGGTGCTCTAGAAGGGGGCATATCCTGTGGTGGATTAGATGATGATGCCTGTTGCAAACAAAGATAATGAGTTAGGAGGGTAATGGTGCCAATCCTAGTTGAAAGCTAATAAGATGATCACTCACTTGGGGATTTAAGCGTGCTTCTAGAACTGAGTTCTCTAAACTCATTCGCACAAGATCCCTCCTCAATCCTTCATTGAGTTCAATGCATTCCTGGGCATACTCCCGTGGAACCTAGGAAAGTATAAACATGGTTAACAATAATGAAAGAATCCAATTTCAAGAGGATAAGAGTTTAGAACTCACATTCTCATAATATGGATCGATCTTGGGATATTCATCGAACGGTGGATGGGTAATGTCAGTCTTCACAAATTTTGTCCCATTGCACAAGTTCACATACCAATTTAGTTGTGGGAGGGGTGGAGGTTGATTTCCTTCAAGGTCCTCATCCTCGTCGTTGTAAGTCATCCCAGTGGCAGATCCAACTGTGGAGCTGTGTCCCCTTGCCCGTCGGCCCTGAAATTCAAATGCTTGTCAAATGGAGTCTTTCTTATAATCTTAAAAAAGAGTTTAAGAGTGTGGGGAGCTCACCCCTTGAGGTGGGAGACCAGTGACCCTAGGATTCATCAGATATTGTCGACAGAAGGTAGTGTATTCTATGCGAGGGGAGGTGAATCCCTCAGCATCCCAACCCCTCAGAGCTTCTTCTAGTTCATCCCCCACTAGGTGGCTAGTGTGCCTCATGTTCTCTGGTGGCATGGAAGGTGTCACAGCTGCATTCATATTTCCATGGACTTGTCTTAGGACTCGTTCCCCAAGATACCAGCATCTACCTGTGGGGCCTTCAAAAAGGACCCTTTTGCTTGTCAACTCCAAACAAGAGGAGTACTTCTTGGGAAGCCTATGCTCCCACAACCTCCATGGATCCCATTCCACCTGTTGAGTTTGAAATGAGAAATGAAAAAAGAAAGATAAAAAGATAAGGAGAAAGAAAGATTCTACCATATCAGCAGTCAAGCTGGCAAGATATGCCCTTGCATGGGCATAATCATGGCGATTGGCGGCTCTTGTAGCCAAGCAAGATGGAGCATAGTTCTGAAGGATGGGCCATGACATGGCATCACTAGCAAGAGTTGGGCGACACATGTTCAGGTACTCGTAGTACCATATCTGGGGAAAACCAAAAAAAATATAGATGAAATCATGTGTGTGTTAAGTTTCGGGAAATAATAGAGAATTGAATGTTCTTTGTTACCTCCCAAACGAAAGGAAGTCCCCCAAAGTTCTTTGCAACTCCTCGGGACATGTCAGTCATGGAGCGATACATGTTTGCGAAAGCAGCTCCACCCCAATTGTATCTCCCAATTTTGTTCACATCTTCCATGCTAGCTAGCAACTCAAGTCGAGCCATGTCATTGGTGCCCGCAAAGAAGGTGCATGAAATCGTGTAGAGCAAGAAAGCTCTCACAATGTATTTGGGATCCGTCCCCTCACTCTCTTCTTCAGTGGCAAAGGTGTTGTAGAGCCAAGTACGGCGCACACCTTTTGGGCTTAATTCCGCTTCAACCCCGAGTAGAGCTACTATGTAGTTTTGATCCATGTTGGCTTGTTCATAGTATTCCAAGCGCTTACCTTTCAAGCTCAACCCAGTTATCATGGTGAAGTCCTTAGGAGTCATGGTCATCTCCCCGAAGCTAAAATGGAAAGTGTTGGTGGTGTCCCACCATAGCTCTGTCAAGGCAAACAATGCTTGCCTATCCCATTGCTCGTTCCATAGAGCATCTAGGAAGGGCCCAAAACCCGCCTTTTTTATTATCTTGCGAGCACGTGGTTGGGCATGTTCTATATATCTCCACCATGAGATGAGCCCCTTTATTGATGTCCTTGTACGGAGACCTTGGAAGTCGGGCTATGTCAAAAGATTGTGTATTGAGTTAGCATTAAAAACATAGAGATATTGGGCATACATTGGTAATTGATTTCAAATGGTTTTCCAAAAGTTTTAAAATATGGGTTTTGATTCATGAAATGAATTAGAAATGAATGCCCATGACTTTGTGTATTCAAATTCATTGATTTTGTAAGGATTGAACATGTTTTTGCCTTTCGAGCATTTTGTCAAACACTTGGTGTGTGACTTGTTTTCAAGCATTGAAATGAAAGATTTTTGTTTACCAAATCCTTGCCAAGACCATTTGACTTTGTGCTACAATGCAAACCAATTGATTTTTCAAGAATTGAACATGTTTTTGTCTCTTTGGCATTTTATCAAACACTTGGTGGGCATCTTTTCTCAAGCATTGGGAAACAAGCATTTTACACATTCAATCCTTGCCAAATCAATGAACTTGGCTTAACAATGATAAAAACAATCAAGAGAAGATCATGGGAATGCATTTTATCCAATAGAAATCAAGATTTCAAGATAAACATGTTAAGTTGGGAAGAACTAACCTCATGTTGGGAATGGAGGTATGAGAGATGTTTCTTGGGTTCAAGCAACACCTTGTCTTGGGATGCATCATAGATTGGTGCCTTGTATGTATTCTTGATCACATAATATGGATACTTGATGTTGGAATCATTGCTAGAAGCCATTGTTGGTGGTTGAGCTTGTATGTGTGAAAAATGGGTTTGATAAGAAAGATGATGAATTTGATCTTGCAATTTGATGATTGATGCTTGTTTTTGTTGTTGAATGACTTGTTCTTGATGCTATTTCATGCACACAACTTGAATTGAAAGTGAAACTTTGATTGAGAATGTGTTTGTGAGTGTTTGGAGAAGATGGAATGAGTTTCTAGAGAGAGAAACTCTCTATTTTCGAATTGGGTGTGTGTGTGCATCAAATGGGGGTCAAGGGTTTAAAAACCCAGATTTTGGAGGACCCTAGCCTCGGGTAACCGCCCAGCATGGGGCGGCAAGCCGCCTGGGCTTGGGCGGCAAGCCACCAGCAGCCAGGTGGTTACCCCCCCTTGCTCGCTCCGTTGCGCTCGTTTGGCCTTTGCTCGCCTATTCGCGCTTTTGAACCTTCTTTGAGATGGATTATCAAGCTTGTTTTGAGTTGAAAAATGAATAAAAATCTTGACTTTGTTTGACATGAAATGATTTGAATGAGATTGCATTGGTGGCCCTTGTGTGGGCATGGCATGCTAGTAGGGTTGAACAACCCTCTCTATGCATATGGTTTTGATTGTTAGGGATGAATTCCCTCCTATGTCACTATGATTTGTTGTCTTTTGGGATAAAGATACCTTCCCTATATGCATGTGAATGATTGCTTTCATGAGATAATTGTGTCTCCTATATGAGTTGGTGTTTGAGTTGAGGCATGAATAGCCTCCATGTGAGATGACTTGGTGAACTTGTTGTGTGTTGGTGAGTAGAAGCTTACCTTTGTCTTGATGACTTAGTGAGAGAAAGATGCAATCTTTCTCATGATTACATGCCTACCTTGATGACTTGAAAGATGCAATCTTTCCCCATGACTTGTGTTTACCTTGATGGTTTGATTATGAGAAGGACGCGGTCTTTCTCATGCTATGTGTTTACCTTGATGATTTGGGCGAGAGAAGGACATACTCTTTCTCTTGTTATGTGATTACCTTGATATTTGAATGATAACCTTGATGATTTGAATATGAGAAGGATGTATCTTTCTCATGTTTTGAGATAGCCTTGATGGCTTCCTGTGGTATGTGTTTACCTTGATTGATTTGAGCAAGAGAAGGACGTGATCTTTCTCGTGTTATGTGATTACCTTGATATTTGAATGATAACCTTGATGGTTTGAATATGAGAAGGATGTATCTTTCTCATATTTTGAAATAGCCTTGACGACATTGTGTTACCTCGTACTATTCGCCAGTTGTCACTGGCATAGTATGGGAAGACCTTTCATTGAACGAAGTTCGATGTAAGCTATGGATACCTCATATTATTCACCAGTTGTCACTGGTGTAGTATGGGAAGACCTTTCATCGAACGAAGTTCGATGTAAGCTATGGATACCTCATACTATTCACCAGTTGTCACTGGTATAGTATGGGAAGACCTTTCACCGAACGAAGTTCGATGTAAGCTATGGATACCTCGTACTATTCACCAGTTGTCACTGGCATAGTATGGGAAGACCTTTCATTGAACGAAGTTCGATGTAAGCTATGGATACCTCATCTTGTTCCCCAGTGAAACTAGTATACAGTATGAGAAGAGTTCTGTAGAACTTATGAAGAGTACCTTTGTGCTTGTGTATGATGAATTCGAAGAATTCGATGATATGGTCACCCTCCTTTCCCCAGTGGGTCTTGATGAAATCAATTCCCCGGGCAAAAATGGGTTGTTCTTTTGGTCATTGGCTTGCAAGTGAAACTTGCTCACCAATGAGGGGCTTCTGTCACACCCCATTTTTGTCACCTTAGCTAGGGTTTGTCATTGCATGTGTCTTTTTGCTTCCTTTTTGAGTCTAGTCTTTTGCATTGAGTTTCCAGGGTCCTAAGGATGGTGTGTATGAATTTTGGTTCGATTTGGAGTTGATCTTGAGGGTTAATAAGAACTTTTGTGACTTAAGGGGCATAATCGTCTTTTTGGTCACAAACTTTCCATTTGACCTTGAAATGATCTCCAAGTTGCCAACTGGAGTTCATATGGTTGTATTTGAGGTATTTGTGGGTTCGATTCGATGAATTGAAGGTTCGGGATTAGAATGGCTCAACAAGGCCCAGGTTGGCTAAAAGACCTACTTCGGGATAGCCCGAATTGGTTCATGATTTTCACTCTATGACTACTCATTTGACCTTGATTGGTCTTAATTTCATCCCCAAATGTGTTTAGGGAGGTTGAATTTCGAATTGGAAAGCATTCGGTGCGACCCTATGTGCATACCTAAGATAAGCGATGGTGAGGCATAGCGGTTAACCACCTTTGTAGGGCCCAACCATGCACCCATGGCTAGGGTTTCTTTCCCTCAAGTGACTCAAATTACATTCCCCTTCGAAACACGGTCGTTTTGGCTTTCGTTTCGTCAAAATCGGAGTTAATTTGAACCCCGAAACGCATTTGGAAGCCGAAGGGGTCAAATATGGGCATAAGCTGACAAGGCCTCGGGTGACCACCCAGGCCTGGGCGGCTAGCCGCCTGGGCCCAGGCTGCTAGCCGCCCAGCCCCAGGTGGTCACCCGAGCCACTTTCCTTTTTTGAGCCTTGACGCGGCTCCTTCCCTATTTCCTCGGATTTGCTCGCCTTTAGCCGCCATTTAACCTTAATTTCAGCCCTTTTTGACCTACTTGAGCCCCAAGGGAACCTCTAAGAGCCCTTGGATCAATCCCTAGGGTTTTAATCCCAACCATTGAGGGTTTTCCCACAATCCCTATAAATACCCCCTTATACTTCAGCAATGGGGGGGGGAGGCAAAATTTCTGAAGTGAGAGGCATATTGGAGGCTATGGCAGCCATCCTTAGGGTAGTTTAACCTAAACTTTGAGTGAGAGAGTGTGAGAGAAAGCTTAAAGGAGGGCTGGAGTTTGGCTTGAAGGCTTGAAGGAAGGAATTTCCAGCAGCACATAAGAAGAGGAGGACTCTCTACAGCAGCCACCATAGGTATACCCCTTCCCCTCTCTCTCTTTCATTCAAACTAGGGTTTTTGCATAGCTTTGCATTACTTCATGTTAAAAGCTTATTGTTTTATCATGTGTTGATGCTTCCAATGCTTAGAATACATGATTAGGATATTGTTTATGGCTGGTTTTGCATGATATAATGTCATTCTATGTGGTTTTATGAGTGTTTGTGTTTTTAGGGTTTTTTTAGAGTCTTTTCTAGGGTTTTACATGGAATAGTCATTATTTCATGTTCAAGTTTGTGTCTTTATCATATCTTGTTGCTTCTATTAGTTAGTATGCATGATTAGGATAATATTCATGGGCTGTTTAGTAAGCTAGGATGCTATTCCATGTGATTTACTGCATGTTTGGGACTTTAGGGTTTCCTTAGTGCTGAAATTGGTTTTCTACATGAAATAACACTTTTGCATATTGAAGCTTGTGTTTTTATTGTGTTTTGTTACTTCTATTAGTTAGTATGCATGATTAGGATAATGTTTATGGGTTGTTTAGTATGCTAGGATGCTATCCCATGTGAGTTAATGCATGTTTGCAATTTTAGGGTTTCTCTTGTGCTGAAATTAGGTTTTTACTTAGAATAGCTATATTTCATGTGCAAGCTTGTGTTTTTATCATGTGTTGATGCTTCTATTGATTAATATGCATGATTAAAATGATGTCCACAATGAGTTTTGCATGATTTAGAGTTATTTTATGTGATTTTGAGCACAATGGTGATTCTAGGGTTTCATTCATCCTTGTATTAGGAAAGTAGCATATAGCATGATAGCTTAGGGTTTTTCTTTGTGTTTTCTTTATAGTTGATATATATGTGCTACATATTTGATAACTATGACACTCTTCTGCATTCATAGTAGTGGATTTTAGTGTTTTTTTGCATGACATTGCATGTAGGGTTGAATTAGGGTTTTAGTTAGCTTATGATTCATGTTGTTGCATGACTTGTGGTTGATTTTAAACCTTATTTCAATTCTGTCCAGATCTGTTAGTTGTCCTTGATATGATATTTTGAGCATGTGTTAGCCCATGTTTGGGCATGATAATGGCTTGATTTGGAATCTAGCTTGTTTGGTTGGTATTTTGGTATGTTTTGCATGGAAATTGCAGGTGCTTTGACAGGTACAACAGGTGCAACTACCCCACCAATGTGGGGTGGTTATTTTGGCTATTGTGAGATGAAATCTTACAAATAAGGTAATTACCCTATGCAATAGGGTGGTTACTTTGACAGGTTGCTTTTGCTTAAGGTAAGTAGGGTGTGAGGGTGCCCCAATTCACCCTTCTTTCCTTCCTTTGAAACTTTCCCTTTCTCCCCCCCCCCTAGGGTTGTTTCCTAATAGAGGGGTATGGTAGATTCTATAGTTTCCTTTCAATAAAAAATACCTTTTGAATCAAGGTTTCCATTTCTTATCAAAGTCCCATATTTTACCAAAAATCTTTTGGGAATCATTTATTTTGGAAACTTACCATGTTTTACTTGAAAGGAAACTTAGGGTTTACCATAGGCCTTGATTAGGTTATAACCCTATTCCCTTTCGAACTACGTGGACTTTGATCCATGTATTTCCATACATGGTACGTAGGCGCTCTTCGTGATGTTCAAGTCCGCCCTAGGATACTAAGTATCCTAGGTTTTCTCCTCTCCCCCTTTCTTTTTTTCTGTTTTTCTTTGATTTACTTGACTATATGGATGAATGAATGAATGATATGCATGCTGTCTTATGATGATAATTGTTGATTTGTGTGTGATTAAGACTTTGATTTAGCCCAATTAAATTAAGAGACCGTTTAGGGCGATATGGGTGCCTATAGGCTTTGCCTAGAACCTTCCCATATCGTAACTTAGCCTCCAAATCCCCGAATTCTCTGGTTTCCAAAAGATCATTTGCCTTACCATTTTTAAACGTGGAGTCATTATTTTGTTTTCCTAAAACAAAACTGTTTTTTAGGGTTTTCCTTGTTTCCTTTAAAAAATAAGGTGGCGACTCCTTTTCTTTTCTTTTCAAAACCTAAACCCGCGCGAATCTTCTCGCCAATCCCTCGTGGGCCCGATCTCCGGGGTTCACAATATCTATATAAAAACTCATGAAAATGATCGTGTACGGACTATCCTAGACATCCTGGACGAGATCTCATGGCTGTGAGCTGTTTATGGCAAACACTTGTGTACAATACGTGTGTCCGTGAAAACCACGTATTACACCCCATTTTTGTACCTCCTTACTAAGGTTTTTCATTCCATTTAGGTTTTTATTTTGTTTTCGAGTCTAGTCACTTGCATTTGGTTTTTAGAGTCATAAGGATGATGGGTATGAATTTTGGTTGAATTTGGAGTTGATCTTGAGAGCTAATAAAAGCTTTTGTGACTTGAGGGGTATAATCGTCTTTTAGGTCCACAAACTTTTCATTTGACCTTAAAATGATCCCCAAATTGTCAATTGGACTTCATATTGATGCAAATGAGGTGTTTCTAGATTCAATTTGATGAATCAATGGCTTAGGATTAAAATGGCTCACAATGATTTAAGTTAGTTAATTAACCCACTTTGGGTTGGCTCAATTCAACTCACAATTACCAATCAATTCTTCTCAAATTAACTTTAAATAGTCTTTATTTTATCCCTAAAATTGTTTTGGAATATTCAATTTTGGTTTGGAAAGCATTTGGTTCAATCCTATGTGCATACCTATGCTTTGCAAATGTAGTGCATAGTGGTTAACTATCTTTGTAAAACCTGAATATTTATTAATTTATTTTACGTGTATATTCAGTGGAATTGTACACATGAGGATAATTTTAAATATTTTTGAGGTTAGTTGGATGTTGGGAGACATTGTATTAAATTGCTTTGGATGGAAAAGATGCTGAAATTGTGATATATATATATATATATAGATATAGAGGAAAGAAAAGACAAGAGAACAAAAAGGAGAAGAAAAGACAAAAGGAGATAATAAATAAAGAAGGAAAAGTAGCATGTGAATAGAAGAAAAAGAAGAAAGAAGATGGCAAGAGATAGGACGGGTAGAAAGAGAAGAAAAGAAAGAAGAAAGAAGAGAAGAAATGAAAGAAGGAAGAAAAAATTGCAGGTAGGTGTAGAAGAAATAAATGAAGAGAGAGAAAGGGACATAAGGACGTGAGAGAAGAAGAGAGAAAGAGAGAAGGAGGGAAAGAAATAAAAGGAGAAGAGAGGAGAGAAAGAAGAAAGAAACGAGCAAGAGGAAGTCGAGAGAGGTTCTCAGAGAGGGGAGGGGGGACAGATATTTACAAGATGTGGGAGTTCTAATCCCATGTCTACTAGTATGGATTTTGTATTTTTGGAGCTAATCTATATGTCTACAATTGTGGTTAGTCATTTTATTCACTCAATTTTGAGGTAGGGAGTTTAATTCTTGTACAATGAATGATGATTATTTTGAAGCATATGTTAAAATTTGATTTATGCAAGGTGATAATTATTGATGGTGATATTATTTAATGTCATAGATTATGATGGTTGATTTTATTGAGGTCAATATATTTGGGAATTGAATTATTATTGATCAATGGATTATATTTGAGGTTTATGATTTGGAGTTATATTATTTGATTTATATATTATTTTGAATATATAAATGCTTGCATGTGATATTTGAAACATTATTTATTGTATAGGAATTAGATTTCCTAGTGAGCCGTTGTTCGCTCACCCCAATATATTTTCAGGTGATCATTGTTGGAGACACGTAATAGAATTGGGGTCGACATTTTGAGAAGTTATCGTGTACATTTATTTTTATTTAAAGCTGATATAATTTTATTCATTTGGTTGGCCAATGTATATTGCTAAAGATTTTTTACTTAACCATCGCTATCCGCAGCTGTGCAATACTCTGTGTTTTCAAAAGGAATGTATTTTTGAAAAGAGTTTATTTGTACAGAGCTCATACAAACTGTACGTGTTTATTGTATATAAATTTTGGGGCATTACAATTTGATATTAGAGCTAAGGACAACTTTGACTTTTGGATGGGAGATAATGTGGCAATAGTCCCAATAGGACCAACAATCCCAATAGGCCCAAGATGGGTGAGGGTGAGGGTGAGGTTGAGTGAACCAACAGTCCCAACAGTCCCAACAGTCCCAATAGGCTCAATAGGGTGAGGGTGAGGTTGAGGGATGAGTCACATATTTCACATCAGAAGTGGACAAGTCCGAAGATCTGGGAAAAGTGAAGGTATTGTTTTATATGAAATGATATGGTTGAATTAGCACCGCGTGTGGTACTGTGGTTTATTTGAAATTATTGATGAGAAAATACAATATCTTACTATTTTAGAAAATTGTTTTCTTGAGAATGGAAAATTTTTGTTTCATTTATGAGCTTTTTTAAAAATCAGAGTTTTGCAGCGGAAGAATAGTGGTATAACCTATAAGTATTTGATCTGAGGCTATTCAAATTTCGAGGAAGAAATTTCTTTTAAAGGTGGTGGAGTGTAACACCCTGAATATTTATTAATTTATTTTACGTGTATATTCAATGGAACTGTACACATGAGGATAATTTTAAATATTTTTGAGGTTAGTTGGATGTTGGGAGACATTGTATTAAATTGCTTTGGATGGAAAAGATGCTGAAATTTTGAGATATATATATATATTTATTTATTTATTTATTTATTTATTTATAGAGGAAAGAAAAGACAAGAGAAGAAAAAGGAGAAGAAAAGTCAAAAGGAGATAATAAATAAAAAAGGAAAAGTGGCGTGTGAATAGAAGAAAAAGAAGAAAGAAGATGGCAGGGAGAAGATTAGGTGTAGAAAAAAAAAAAAAAAAGAAAGAAAGAAGATGGCAAGAGATAGGACGGGTAGAAAGAGAAGAAAAGAAAGAAGAAAGAAGAGAAGAAATGAAAGATGGAAGAAAAAAATTGCAGGTAGGTGTAGAAGAAATAAATGAAGAGAGAGAAAGGGAGATAAGGACGTGAGTGAAGAAGAGAGAAAGAGAGGAGGGAAAGAAATAAAAGGAGAAGAGAGGAGAGAAAGAAGAAAGAAACGAGTAGGAGGAAGCCAAGAGAGGCTCTCAGAGGGGGGAGGGGGGACGGATATTTGCTGGAGGTGGGAGTTCCAATCCCATGTCTACTAGTATGGATTTTAGTATTTTTGGAGCCGATCTACATGTCTACAATTGTGGTTAATCATTTTATTCACTCAGTTTTGAGGTAAGGAGTTTAATTCTTGTACAATGAATGATGATTATTTTGAAACATATGTTAAGATTTGATTTATGCAAGGTGATAATTATTGATGGTGATATTATTTGATGTCATGGATTATGATGGTTGATTTTATTGAGGTCAATATATTTGGGAATTGAATTATTATTGATCAATGGATTATATTTGAGGTTTATGATTTGGAGTTATATTATTTGATTTATATATTATTTTGAATATATAAATGCTTGCATGTGATATTTGAAACATTATTTATTGTATAGGAATTAGATTTCCTAGTGGGCCGTTGTTCGCTCACCCCAATATATTTTCAGGTGATCATTGTTGGAGGCATGTAATAGAATTGGGGTCGACATTTTGAGGAGTTATCGTGTACATTTATTTTTATTTAAAGCTGATATAATTTTATTCATTTGGTTGGCCAATGTATATTGATAAAGATTTTTGAGTTAACCATCGCTATCCGCAGCTGCGCAATATTCTGTGTTTTCAAAAGGAATGTATTTTTTAAAAGAGTTTATTTGTACAGAGCTCATAAAAACTGTACGTGTTTATTGTATATAAATTTTGGGGCATTACACTAACCATGCACCCATTTTTAGTGGTTTTCACCCTAAAATGTTTAAAAATGTATTTCTCATCGAAATATGGTCGTTTTGGCTTTTATTTCATCAAAATCGGAGTTAATTTGACCCCTAAAACACTCCTATAAGGCAACAAAGTCCAAAAAAGGGAAAAAACTAGAGCAGGCTCGGGTGACCCCCTAATCCCGGGAGGCTAGCCGCCCAGGCCCTAGTGGTCACCCGAGACCACTTGCCTATTTTTGCTAAAATGGGATTCCTTCCCTATTTTGACTGACCAGGGCTCTTTTAGATGAGTTTCCTTCCTAATTTTTAGTAACTTTTGAGTTCCTTAAGCATCAAGGGAGTCTCTAATAACCCTTGAATTAATTATTAGGGTTTTAATCCTAGCCATTGATTTATCCCAATTAAACTCTATAAATACCCTACTATGTTTCAGCATTAGGGGAGCTACTTTTATGCATTAAACCTAAGTTCTAAGAGAGAGAGAGAACTGACGGAGAGTTAAAGTTCTTGCTATAGCCTTGAAGAAGTTTGATTCCAATCATTCACAAGTGAAAGAGAGAGTCTCTACAGTAGCGAAGGAAGCTTTCCTAAGGTATGTTCTATCCCTTTCAATGCTAAAATTAGGGTTTTCTTATAGAATAGGCCTATTGCATGCTAAAGTTGAGTTTTTTTTATTATGTATTAATGCTTTAGTTAGTTAATATACATGTAATAAAGGCTGTTCATGATGATTATAGCATGTTTTAGAGTTATTCTATAGGTTTTAATGCATGTTTGTGAGTTTAGAGTTTCTATTATCCTTGTTTTAAGTAAGTTGCATATCGCATGCTAGGTTAGGGTTTTTTATTGGTTTTTCTTCATGGTTGTCATATATGTATTGCATATAGAATAGCTATGATAATTTTTGCATTCATTATTAGTGGATTTCTAGGGTTTTCATGCATGTCATGGTATTAGGGTTGTATTAGGGTTTATGTTAATTCATTACTTATGTTATTTGCAGTGAGTAATGGATGATTTTAGGCTTTAGTACTATTCTGTCCAGATTTATATATCATTGTTTTGCATGGTTTTGAGCACGTGTAAGGGTACAAACAGGTGCGATAATTGCCTTATTGCAAATAGGGCTACTATTGCTTAAATTTGCTTTTGCTTGGAAATAATTGCACAAAGTAAGTAGGGTACAAAAGTGCCCTAAATTTCTATCCCTAATCTCTCTCCTCTCCCTTTCTGTATAGGGTTATTTCTTAATATGAATTTAGGTTAATTACCAAAGGCTTCCTTGTTAAATAAAATACCCTTTTTATCAAAGTTTTCATCCTGTGGAAGTCTCTTGATTTCAAACTTGGTTTACTTAACAAACTTTCTATCATTTCTAAGGAAACTTAGGGTTTCTACCATAGGTTTATATTAGGATTTAACCCTAATTCTAAATGAACTACGTGGACTTTGATCCATGTTTTTCGTTGCATGGTACGTAGGCGCTCGCTTTGAGGTTCAAGTCCGCCTTAGGATCCAAGTATCCTAGCTAGTTTTCTTTTTGTTTTATTTATTTTGGTTATTGTGCATGGATTGATGAATGGAATATATAATATGTATGCAATTCTTGATGTGATATTGTCACACCCCATTTTTGTCATCTCAGCTAGGGTTTGTCATTTTATGTGCCTTTTTCTTTCCTTTTTGAGTGTCGTTTTTTACATTGAGTTTCTGGGGTCTTAAAGATAATAGGTATGAATTTTGATTCAATTTGGAGTTGATCTTGAGAGTTAATAAGAACTTTTGCGACTTGAGGGGCATAATCATCTTTTAGGTCACAAACTTTCCATTTAACCTTGAAATAACCTCTAAATTGTCAATTGGGGTTCATATTGATATATATGAGGTATTTATAGGTTCAATTTGATGAATTAATGGTTTGGGATTGAAATGGCTCAATATGGTTCAGGTTGGTCAAGAGACCCACTTCAAGTTGGCTCAAATCGGCTCATGATTTTCACTCAATCCCTACTTATTTGACTTTAATTAGTCTTAATTACATTCCAAAATATGTTTTAGAATGTTAAATTTTGAATTGGAAAGTATTCAGGTGCGACCCTATGTGCATACCTAAGCTTAGCGACAATGGTGTATAGCGGTTAGTCGCCTTTGTAAAACCTAACCATGCAACCATGGTTAGGGATTTTTGCCCTAAAATGTCTCAAATCATATTCCTTTTCAAAACATGGTCATCTTGGCTTTCATTTCGTCAAAATCGGAGTTAATTTGGTCCCTTGAAACAATTTTGGAAGCTAAAAGGACACAAAATAGAATAGGCCCCTTCGGGTGACCACCTAGGCCTGGGCAACTAGCCGCCTGGGCTTAGGCGGCTAGCCATCCAGCCCTGGGTGGTTAGCTGAGGGACTCCGTCATTTTCTTTTTTTTTTATCTCTTTCCTATTTTAACGGATTTTTCCGCCTCCAACTGCCATTCCATCTTATTTTTACCCTATTTGAGTGTCTTGAGCCCTAAGAGAGCCTCTAATGACCCTTGGATTGATATTTAGGATTTCAATCCCAACTATTGATTTATTCTACTCAAACCCTATAAATACTCCACTATGTTTCAGCATTAGGGGGGAACTAGGAGGTACTTTGATGCATTTAACCTAATTTATAAGAAAGAGGTAGAGAAAGAAACTTCCAAAGGAGAGCTAGGGTTTGTATAGAGGCTTGAAGGAGAGTGTTTCAAGTCATTCACAAGAGAACAAAGGAGTCTCTACAACAACAAGAGAGCTTAACCTAAGGTATATATCTATTTCCTTTATGCTGAAATTAAGGATTTTGCTTAGAATAGCTATATTGCATGTTAAAGTCTGAATTTTTATCATGTGTTGATGCTTCTATTAGTTAATATACATGATTAAAATGTCATTCATGATTATTTTTTAATGGTAGAGGGTTATCTCATATGATTTAATGCATAGTTATGATTCTAGTGTTTCTATTATCCTCTCTATAGTGCTGAAATTAGGGTTTTGCTTAGAATAGTTCCATTGTATGTTGAAACTTAAATTTTTATCATGTGTTGATGGTTCTATTTATACATGATTAAAATGTCATCCATGATTAGTTTTGCATGATTTAGAGTTACTTCATGTAGTTTAAAGCATAGTTGTGATTCTAGGGTTTCTATTATCCTCGTTTTGGGTAAGTTTATATAGCATGTTAGGTTAGAGTTTTTCTCTGATTTTTCTTCATGATTGTTATATATGTGATACATGTAGAATAATTATGGTGATTGCTGCATGCATGTAGTTGATTTCTTAGGGTTTTGGAGACGTTATCATTTTTAGAGGATAATTGTCCTTTTTTGTTATGTAGGGTTTTGTGTGAGAGCTTTCTATAATGTGTTTAAGCATGAAATCGCTTCTATTGTGTTCTAGTATGTATATTTTATGTAGGATATGTTGATTGCACCTCCCAATGATAAGGGTTTTACTGTGAAATTATCCTTAGGATAGCTTCACTTAAGAAAGCTTGCCGTAGAAGGCCTTTTTGCATATTTTATATAAAATATTAACTTTTTGGTTAAAGTTTTCCTTGTTATCATGGTTATTGATGTTATTGGAGGTTTTTATGAGTTCTAGCATATTTTTTGTTAGCTTTTATGCATAATAATTGAGTCATTGCATAAAGGGTTGAATTAAGGTTTTTATTAGTTCATGATTCGTATTATTCACATGACTTATGGGTGATTTTAGACCTTATTTCAATCCTTGTCTAGATTTGTTCATTGTCATTGTTGTCATATTTTGAACATGTGAAAGCATATTTGTAAGCATGATAATTGATTGGTTAAAAATTGGATTAGTTTGTTGGTATTTTTGGTGGATATTGCATGCAATTTGCAAGTAACTTGGCAAGTACAAAACCCATAGAAAGTGGGATATGGCAGGTGGAATTACCCCACCAACGTGGGGTGATTATTTTGGCTATGGCAAGAATAAATCTTGCAAATAGGGTAATTACCTTATGAAATAGGGTGATTATTTTGACAGGTTGATATTACATATGGTAAGTAGGGTTTGAAAGTACCCTAATTCACTTTTTCTTTCCTTAATACTTTCCCTTTCTCCCTATAGACACCCAAATTTTAGTCGGGCTGCCTCCTGGACAAAATCCATAACCCGTTAACAATACAATTAGGTCGGACTACACTCCGTACCTAACTTTGTTCAGTCTTGTCTTACCCACCAGGGACAAAGCCTCTCCCCAATTCAACCTGAAGCGCGAGAGCCAAGAACAGGCATGATGCCCGAAAACCACGAATTGAACCCCTAAATCGGCACTAGGTGGTTCGATCTCCAACAATATTCGATCCGACGGTCAATTCAACCGTAGGATCTTCAATTCAATATCTCTAGAGCGGTCTAGGACCATTTAATTAAAAATCAAAGGGCACGAGCCCTCCGATCCCCAATTTACCCCAAATCGAACCCCTAAATCGGCACTAGGTAGGTTCGATCTCCAATAATCCTTGATCCGACGGTCCATTCAACCGTAGGATCTTCAATTCAACATCCCTAGAGCAGTCTAGAGTCATTTAATTGGGAATAAGAGGGCACGAGCCCTCCGATCCCCAATTTACCCCAAATCAAACACCTAAATCGGCACTAAGTAGTTCGATCTCCAACAATCCTTGATCCGACTGGTCAATTCAACCATAGGATCTTCAATTCAATATCCCTAGAGTGGTCTAGGACCATTTAATTGAGAATCAGAAGGCACGAGCCCTCCGATCCATAATTTACCCCAAATCGAACCCCTAAATCAGCACTAGGTGACTCGATCTCCAACAATCTTCGATCTGATGGTCAATTCAACCATAGGATCTTCAATTCAATATCCCTAGAGCGGTCTAGGACCATTTAATTGGGAATCAGAAGGTACGAGCCCTCCGATCCCCAATTTACCCCAAATCGAACCTTAAATCGGCACTAGGTGGTTCGATCTCCAACAATCTTCAACCCGACGGTCAATTCAACCATAGGATCTTCAATTCAATATCCCTAGAGAGGTCTAGGACCATTTAATTGGGAATCAGATGGCACAAGTCCTCCAATCCCCAATTTACCCCAAATAGAATCTCTAAATCGGCACTAGGTGGTTCAATTCCTAACAATCTTTGATCCGACAGTTAATTCAACCGTAGGATCTTCAATTTAATATCTCTAGAGCAGTTTAGGACCATTTGATTGGGAATCAGAAGGCACGAGCCCTCTGATCCCCAAATCGCCCAAAACCGAACCCTTGATGCAACTTTAGGTGGTTCAATTCTCCACAATTTCGCATCCAATGGTTAAACCGACCTGTTGGATCTTCAATTCAACCCCTCAAGATCAATACAGGACCATTTGATCAAGGATCGGGCCTCGTTCGGCACACGATCAACAAAACCCTAATTATAGAGCCCTACGAGCATCATGCTCGCATCCGGACCATTCAATCCCACCCTAGAGGGTGCACACTCCACTCTTTGGTCCCAAACCAAGTTTAGGAACCCAAAGTTTCAATCCCCATTCAAGATCAACGATCGGACTCCACCCGATCGTCGATCAAACGCGATCGCACGATCACTACGGCCCCATAGTAGGGCGGACCACCACCATAGGCCTACCTCAGTGGCCCTACACCTTCTAGAAGGGCACACTGCCCAAAAAACACAAGTCCCCATGTGTGATGATGAGAAATCATCACAAATGTGGGATAAGTGTGCCCACACTATCCAAACCAGCATGGGGAGATCCTGCTTTCGGCTCTGCAGCAACCTGTGGCCACCTACGGCCGCAATCCAACTACCCAAATGGGACTACCTGCCACGCTGGCCAGGCCAGCATGGGCCACACTTGCCATTCCAATGTGGATAGGTAGTTTTCCCTTTTGCTACTTTTCGACCGTCTTGCCCTCATCAAATGAGGTAATTCCTTCATCAAACAAAGCTTAAATGCCCTCCACATCCCATGTGACCAAAATGCCCCTCCAAATGACCATTTTACTCCTAAAAGTCCATGTTTTCCTATAAATAGCCCCCCATTTTTATGCATTAAAAGAAGAACCCTTATCTAAGCCAAGCCAATCCTTAAGAGCCCCTAATCCCTAACCCAATTCCATCTCTCCCACACTCAATTAGGAAGCCTTAACCCATCTCACCTTTACACCAAGAATTCCCAATCCATACACAAACCATTCCATCCAAAGAAAACCATCCTAAACACCAATCCAATTCCATCCACCACAAAAAGAAACCTACCACACATCCTCTCAAAAACCCTTTCACACAAATTTAGGGGCTGTTCTTGAAGGAAAATCCAAGGGTTGAACCACCCAAAGTGCACTTGGATAGTATAAAAAAAGACACAAATTCTGCTGCAGTTTTACTACAGAAAGACTGTCAATTTCGTGTCTGCCTGAGGGGCACTTTCACGTCTGCTGACTGGTAACTCCACTGTTACCACACTTCCTCCACTACTTCAATCCACCACTTCCACCACCACTCCACCACCTTCCAAAGCATACTTGGAGCCTTCAAAGGAGCACCTCAAAGGGGAGATTTTTAAGCCTAGGAAAGGATCACTCAAGCCTAAACTTGGTCAAAGCTAAGCTGAAATCACCTACACTAGGTGAGCTTCCCTTTTAAATTTCATTCTTAATCTTTTAGTTTAATTTCCTATTAAGCTCATTATTAATTGCAACCTTAATATGTGATTGTCACCCTTCTTGCCTTTGCCCGAGTATGTACATGGGCCTCCTAACACGTGTCGTGGAGGGATCAAAGTCCGGTATGGTGGGTAAGAGGCAGGGAGACCCTAAACCACCCTTTGAATGCAAACCATTCCAATAGATTGCTAGCACCCATTTTTCATATCCTTTGATTGCATGTGAGCTTGCATTTATGATGTGTGAAATGGAAATTTAAGCATATCAAAAGGTTGAGATGATGTTTAAACAAAATCAAATTTGGCAAGATTAGGTTCATGCATGCATGCATATTGTTTATACTAACCTCTTCTTGTTTCCTTATTGGTAATCATAATCAACTTGAACATAAAATAATCCCCTTTGCTACTAAGCTTATCGGACTTGATTGAATATCCCCATGCTTGGATAAATGGACAAATACAAGGACTTGGACAAATTCATTCAAAATGATTGTTCTCATTTTTCATTTTCTTTATTTAGAGGCTATGGCTTTTCGCTATTCTCTGGGTTGTGGTCGTTGCGACCCTTTGTCCCCTTTGCTTGTACATTTCCTAGCTTTATTTATCGCTTTATTTACCACTTATTTAGAGGCTATGGCTTTTCGCTACCCTCCAGGGTTGTGGTCATTGCGATCCTTTGCCCCAATATTTAAGCACTTTTCATTTGGTGGTCACTTAACCCTTTCATTTTATGTACATATACCTATGCTTTTCAAAGCAATAAACATCGCATTCATGAGTTCCAAATCTTGCCAAGGTTAGTTATGTTTATATATCTTTTGACATCTTGGTATGTTCATCTTGAAATTTCATGCTATGTTGATATTTCAATTCTATTCCCATGTGAATAAGGTTCAACTAATGTCTTCAGGTAAACTATCATGCTATGGATAAAAGTTTACAGCATCAAATGCTTAAAAACTCATCTATAGCATAATAACTTATCGCCATAAAATGGATTTAATTAATTGACTCGCCAGATTCCAATGAATCACTTTACCCCTGATCTAGAAACTCCTGCATGTCCCTATGTCACGTAGTAAGAACTCAATCCTTAAGAGATTTAATGGATTGCATTTTTACTCAATTAATTCAAGTGCGCACCAAGATTGGATTCAAAATCCTCCTAAACCATCTTTAAGCTTCAAAAGCTCCAAGTACTTTTTCAAAAAGTCTTTTAAAATTGAAAGTGATTCTTTACATCTCAAATCCTTGTTGAAAGGTTCATACCTGCGTGGGACCATCTTCCTACCAAACATTTTTGACAACATCACCATCTTCATCAAATAAAGATTTTGATTCAAAAAAAGAACCTCTTGCCATCAAGCAAACTGTTGATACGCGCATCATTTTAATTAACGGGTTCATTCCAAAAATGTACTCGGATAATTCTTTTCATTCAAAAAGGCACATGCCTTCTTTCCATTTAATCAAATCAAATTTCCAAAAACCTTCATTCCATACTAGGATTTCTTTTCTAGTATGGATCGAGAATCATAAAGTTTCACTTTCATTTTGTTTAAACAAGATTTCTTTACACTTCAAAAGTGTTCTTTTCTCAATCAAATGCACTTTTATTCCTTCAAAAGGAACCCCTGCCTTCAAAAGGCGATCTTTTCTCTTCAAAAGAGAACATCCTCTTCATTTCAATAGCTTTCAAAAAGCATCATTTTCTTTACCCATTCCTTGACTTCAAAAAGTCTCGAGCTTTCTCCGGATCCCAAAAGCGGTTCGCACTTGATATTAACTCTTTAAAAATGGACTCACATCATTTCCATTTCCATCCTTTCATGAAGGATTGATTTTTACCACTGCAAGATAGGGATACCTTAGAGTTAATCAATTTGACCTAAGATACCCTAGAGAAGGAAGGCGGAATTTGTGGTCCTTTCAAATGATTTTCATTCACAACCTTAAGGCATACTTTTCCAAACATCAACACTTTCCAAAGACTTTGTTCCAATGCCTTTAAGGATCTCTCTTTCAAAATGATAGAATTCACCACCCTTCAAAAGCGTATTCTATGTCAAATCATTCGTATAGGAAATCAAAAATACCAAATGGGATTTTAATCAGAAACATCGTTGAAATCAGGAACCTGTTGGATTCCAATGGGCGATGTGGGGTGCCTCACCCCTTCCCTACTCGTAACCAAACCCCCTTACCCTTAATCTTTAGTCTCACAGACCACTAGGAGTCATTCAACTTTTCCAGTAAACCCTCAGATGGGCCTATTGATGATGAGCCCTCAAATGGACTTCTTTAGGGATCTTAGATGACCCTTCCTTCTAATTAACCATAGGATGCCCAGTCACGTCCTCAAACCCCCTGATCGGTGGCAACTCCATAGCCTTGATTATTCTAGATATGCTTGCATGTCTAGGCCGGTCAAAGCGCCCTTGAAATGAACTCAATACACACCCAGCACAGAATGGGCCACCCGGGGTCGTCCCAAACTCGAGGGAAAATCCCTTTTCCCTTATTTTTTTGGGGTAGCGACACTCCCTCCTAAAGTTATTTCCTAATAGGGGGATATGGTAGGTCTTAATAGTTTATTTCATAAAAAATCCCTTTTAAATAAAAAGTTTCTATCTTTATTTGAAATACTATATTTTCTAAAGATCTTTTGAGAATCATTTATCTTTAGAAACTCTTTATATTTTATGGAAGGAAACTTAGGGTTTACCATAAGTCTTTATTAGGTTTTAACACTATTCCCTTTCGAACTACGTTGACTTTGATCCTTGTACGTTCAATACAAGGTACGTAGGCGCTCATTTGATGTTTAAGTCCGCCCTGGGATACTAAGTATCCTAGATTTTCTTCTCCTTTTTTCTCTTTTATTTATTTGCTTATATGGATAGATGAATGGATGATATGCATGCTGTCTTGTGATGATAATTGTTGATTCTTGCATGATTAAGACCTTGATTTAGCCCAATTAAATTAAGAAACCGATTAGGGCGATATGGGTGCCTATAGGCTTTGCCTAGAACCTTCCCATATCGTAACTTAGCTAGCCTCCGGATTCACAATCTTCGGTTTTCAAAAGACCTTTTGCCTTTCCATTTTTAAACATGGAGTCACTTTTTGTTTTGGAAATAAAACATTTTTAGGGTTTTCCTTATTTCCTTAAAAAATGAGGTGGTGACTCCCTTTTCAACCACAAGTGGGCCACCTTCATGGGTCCACAGATATACTTGTTGATTTTTGTATAGTAAGGATTTAATTTAGGCCAAATAAACTAAGAGACCATAAGGGTGACATGGGTGCTAATAGGCTTTGCCTAGAACATTCCCATATCATAACTTAGCCTCCGAATCCCTAGTCTCTTTAGTTTCCAAAAGACTATTTTTACCTTTCCTTTTTAAACATGAAGTCATTCAATTGTTTTCTTAAAACAAAAATGGTTTTTTGGGTTTTCCTTGTTTCTTGTAAAAAATAAGGTGGCGACTCCTTTTCTTTTTCAAACCATTCTCTTTTTTAATCATGTGGGCTACTTTTTAGGGTTCACACCATGCATGGCTCTCAATGGTGTGATCTGTCCCGAACAGTTTAAACAGTCTATACTCGATTAGCACCCTATATATATCTATCTATACTACCTATAAAAGTTTGTATCTCAGAAAAACTTTTGATTAACCATTACACCTTTATTTTAAATTTTAAATACTTATTTGCCCTATATTTGACACCCCATTTTGTTCCTATATTTGAAATACATGTTAAGAGATATAGACACCCCATTTTGTTCCTATATTTGATGATGATTTCCCGATGATGAGGTCCACAATGTTTACCGTCAACTCGAGTCTCTTTCTGCGCGCAAAGTAAACGAAAAGGCGGGTGTAAATGATTAATTTAGGCTACCGAGTAATTTGGCACGTACGCATATTATAATATGCATACGCATGGTTTAGTCGCACGTACACGTCAAAAAAACCATGCGTACACATAAAATGATTATGCGTACACGTGAAAGCCCATTTTCTTCATTTGAATGATGGCTTGCCTCCCACTTCGGCCGAAAGCATTGTCGGGAGAATTATTTATGTTAAAAATGGCTCGACCACTGAACGGAAGGGACATAGAGATAAGAAAGGTTGGGGTTTGAGGTCATGCATGACGACCTTACTTGGGGATTTTTTCCCTATAAATAGAAGGAGCCCCAAGGAGCTCAAGAGGACGAGGGGGATAGACAAAGGAGAAAAGGAAGGATGATCAGATGGGCTGACAGAGAGATAAGTGAGAGGTGAAATTCTGAATAATTGAAAGTTATTCTGAAAGTAGGAAAAACATTGAAAGAGTGAGAGAAATAAATTGAGAGGAAAGAGAGGAAAATATAACAAAGAGCTAGACCTGTAAGATTGGGGAAAAGCTTGTTTTGCACAACAGAGGAGACGCTGTCGGGTTGACAGTGGACCTGAGGGAAGGATTTAATTTCAACTTGCTTTATTTCTAAGAGGTATGTAGTGTATATTTATTAGTAGAATTATGTAGAGTGTTTAGAAGTTGATTTATTAGCATCCATCTTTGGCCAATAATGTTTTACAGAGAGGCCAAATCCGTGAAGAAGATGAATTAGTGAAACCACAAGTACTTTTATTATGTGCACGCATGGTAATACCACGCGTACGCATGACATCTTTTTTCTCTAATTTAAACCATTAATTGATGTATGAGTACTCGTAGAATATCATGAGTACACATAATTTTAGTCATGCATACGCATGATAATACCATGCGTACGCATAGGTGGGACCGCGAGTACTCGCGACAGTTTGCTTTCATTTTGTTAAGTCTTGTATATTCTGTTATTAAATGTTTATGCTTTGTTTATTTATCCTATGCTATTAACCTGTCATTCGTGTGTGCCATTTATTTTTTGTATGATTAACAGATGATCCGGATTTTATTAAAATATTAAATATGGTCAATGAATACAAAAATGAGGGTTGGTTTATTACCAGGGCATTGTTGGGTGCCTAACACCTTCCCAACATGTACCTTAGTTTCGAACCCATCTCTAGGTCAACAAAATTAGTCCTAGACCCTTCCAGGTGGCGACTCTCATTTGCACGCTAATCCTAAATGGGTTAGCACCATCAGAAAGCAGAAAAACAGGTAAATATAGGTGAGGTAGGAACACGCGAGCACATTGGCAATGAAGGTCGGTGCACTCACAGGAGATGTATTCTATATTGTCTCAAGAGAGTCTAGATATTCAAAATATCTGAGGGCAAGGACATGATGGCGCAAATAACATGCGAGGTGGGTAGAATGGGTTGCAAGCTTTGGTTTTGAATGATTGTCTATAAGCTTACTACATTCATTGCTTTACACATAGTTTGCAATCGGCTTTAGTAGCGTTATTAAACAAATTAATTCTAGTTTAACAATTTTTTTCTAAATTAAATTTTATATTCAATATTATTGGTGCTTCATGTAAGCGTAATGAGGAATCGAGAGCTGCTCAAGCTACTGAAATTACACATTTGATTAACATTGATGAGCTTGAGAGTAGAAGGGATTGGAGATACTCATTGGAGTTCTCACTTGAAATCAGTTTCTAGTTTGATAAAGATCTTTAGTGCAATATGTTCAATTCTATTTAACATCAAGAAAAAATGAACTACTACTTCCCAACGAGGAGATGCAGACTCAGCTTATCAGGCAATGACTACATTTAATTTTGTCTTCATTTTTCATCTCATGAAAGGAACTATGCAGATTATTGATTTTCTTTGCCAAGTTTTGCAATGCCAATCTCAAGACATTTTAAATGCAATGGAACTTGTTTCATCCACTAAAACAAATCCAAAAATTTAGAGATGATGGTTGGGATAATTTACTTACCAATGTGAAGTTATTTCGTGAGGCATGCAACATAGATGTCCCAGATATGAATGCTCCTTATAAGAGAGGAGGTCAAGTTCGTCATCAACAAGATGACTTTACAATTGAGCATCATTATCGAGTGGAAATTATTTGTGCCACAATAGATTTTCAATTGTCATAATTAAATCGTTGGTTTAGTGAACATGTAGTAGAGTTGCTCAACATTAGTTTACTTAGGGGTAGAGGGACATAGCGGGCTACACTGGGCTGTAGCCCACATAGCCTGCCAAATTTTTTTATTTTTACTTCTATAACTAAAGTGAGCTTTAGTATTAGCCCATGTGAGAAAAACTAAGAACCGGCCCAAAAAAGTCAGCCCAAAAAAATAATAAAAAGAAAGATTTAAACCATAGATTTTGGCCAAAAATCTAAGTTTTATGAAAATTGGGCTTTATGCCCAACTTATTCTAAGTTTCTCAAAATTCTGTGGAACATATAAACTGTATTTATGAAAACTAACTACATTGTCCACTAGAAAACATCATTTTGAATGACTTTGTGGACAAAAAATTTTCCAAAATTTATCATTTAAGGAGACTTTTTGGCCATTTAGTGTTTCTATTTCATTAAATAGCCAAAAAGTCCATTTAAATCATAGATTTTGGCCCAAAAAAAAAAAAAAAAATCTAATAAACAATAGGAATTTGGAAAAAAATTATTCTACAAAATTGTTCAAAATGATATTTTTCTAATGCATAACATGGCTAGTTTTATATACATCTTTTATAGTTTTCATAAAATCTTGGAAAGTTTAAAATAAGTTAGAGATAAAAGGAAAGTCTTCGGGTGCAAATAGCTGGCTAAAAAAAAAAAAAAAGGAAGGTAATTTCATATAATGGAGTGATGAAACCCTAGCCTAAGGTAATTTTAAATCCCAGCTCCGCCCTTGACTCTAGATCCTCGACATGCACATGAATCTTTTAGAATCGATGATATTTGTTAGTTGGTAAAAACATTTTATCCACAAGACTTCACCAAACGATCAAGAAAAAGAACAGTTGGAAATATAACTTCACCATTATGAGCATAATGTAGTCCGACACTCAGATTTCAAAAGTTTATCAAATATTTCTGAATTGTGCCAATGGTTGGTAAGAACCAAGAAGTCAATAGTTAACCAACTTGGTTACAGAGTGGTTGTACTTGTGATTACTGTCCCGGTTTTTATTGCAACAACTAAACGAACATTTTCAGCTATAAATATTGTGAACAGTCGTTGATGAATTTTTTACGGACTCTTTGATTTATACATTGAAAGGAGATTGCTATGAGATTTAGTATGAAAACAATCGTTGATGATTTTCGGAATTTGAAAAAACGTCGGGTTCTATAAAGGGTGGATCCAAGATATTTTTTCAGTGGTTGCACATAAGAACTTATTCACAAACTAAATTTTAACTTTATATAATCTATAAAAATGAACTTTCACTAACTTGACCTCCAAAATTCAAGAAAGTAATAATTTCAAAAATTTTATGTATTAAAACAAAAGGTTTATTATAAATTTTCATACCAGCTACACAAATAGCACCAAGAAAATTGAGAAATCAATGGTCACTAGTGTAAGCCTAGGCTAGGACCCAAAAAAAAAAAAAAAAAAAAAAAAGAAGAAGAACAAGAAGGTTGAGTGGTTGCACTTGCCACCATAGGGGCATACTAGTGCATCCGCCCCTGGGTTCTATTTTAATAGATGATTGAGTTGAAATGTATTAAGAAACATCTATTTATGTCTTTTCTTTTGTTAACTTTGAATAGATGTTAGTTTTATTTTTGATGTATTAATTTAGTTTTGAATCTTAGTATGAGTGGTAAAAATTTTCTATTTATGCTTTGACCAACCCCAAGATAAAATCCTAGTTCCGTCTCTGAATATATATCCACTCTCTAATCCTAAAAGATCATAAAAAAGAAAACCCTAGAAAATTGTAGAGAATAAATAACGAGAGATTGAATGAGAAGAGTTTTACCTGGTAAGGGTCATTGGAACACCGCTGATCCTTGAAGCTTTCGAGCTTTCGGGAGAGATGGGAGAGGAGAGGGTTTCTTAAAGCTTTCAAGCTTTTAGGGAGATGGATCTACAACGTTAAAAATGAAGGAAGGAGCATTGTGATCATTTAGGATAGAGTTGGTATTTCTCTTCATCATGTTAAACCCGGGAGGGCATTTTGGTATTTGGAAAATTTCATTAAAGCAAATTCTAGCTTTTTGGTCACGTTCGTGGAGAAGTAGGAGTTAAGGATAGGTTAAGGATTCTAACTCCTCCCAATGTACCAAAAAAAGAGGAGAAGTTGGAGTTAAAGTAATTGTGTTCAAATTGTCTACGTTTGTCTCACCTAGGCCCAAATTCAAGCTTGGGTTGGGCTCAAGCCAGCACCATGACTGTTTGTACTTTGTACATAGTACTGTTCGGCCTAGCCTAAATCCAGCCCAAGCCCTTCTGTGGGGGGAAAAATTGTATTAATCCACTCACGTAGCTACGTTAATTTGTTGCAGGCTTTTCCCAATCCCGTCCTCAATTTGTACGGTCTCTAAGTCCTCACGTGCAAAGAATATGATTCATTAATTTTATGATTGCATGCTTATTGGGGTTTGGAGGCCTGATCAGAGACCATGAGAGAAATTCAATAGTGGGCTTTGCTTTGGGCTACAGCTCGACTCAGGTGGCCCCCAGCCATATATAACGGGAAGTAATTTTTCTTTGTAACGGTGATATAGATGACGTGGTATCACGAGTCAATGAGAATAAAATAAAGTAAAAATGTGATACCACATCGTTCACATCATTCATGTCATTGTTACGTATAAGCTTTTTTGTATAATGGGATAGGTTTGACCATGACAGATGCATCCCCAAGACATTTTCTTGACCAACAGATTTTTTTCTTTTAGTTAGTCAGAATTTTTTGAAAATACGAAACCTTTGATTCACTGGGTTCATAAGAAATATATACTCAACTCAACAAAGCTTATTCTAAATTATATGGGATTAGCTTTCATAAGAAAAATACAAATAATATATTTTCTTTTGTGACCATGGAAAGCACATCAGTAAATGAATAAACTTGGAGCAGATTAGTGTATATCGAAACGAAAACTCACCCAAATAATAATAAAAATAAAAATAAAAGGAAATATCCAATTTCTTTTGATCCAATAATCTAACTTGATCTTGATTATATAAATAGATTTTTAAGTCAATTTGTCAAAATTCCTCAGTAGACCTTCAGATGCGGACTACAATTAATCCAATGCATCCATGGGCCTGGCCCATTAATGGTGATATCAAAAGTAGTAAGTAAAGGGACCGACTATTGCCACCCTTTGGTTTTATCATCACCCCACTTATTTTAATTTTTCAAAGTTTTATGAAAAATATAAAAGGTTATCGTTTAAGTAAACTTTTTAACCAAAAATAAAACAATATAAATGAATAAAAAGTCTACTTTAAATAAAAATTTGGAAAAACTTTCTTTTACGAAGTTGTTCGAAATGATAGTTTTTTAGTATGCAATGTGGCAATCTTTCATAAAAACTTTTAATATTTTTCATAAAATCTTGAAAAATTAAAGTGTGCTGATAAAACCAAAGGATGGCAATAGTCGGCCTAGTAAGTAAAATGGAAAGGGTTATTCCTAATGCTAATTTAATTGATTCCTTCTTGGATGTCCAATCGTATCCTTTGAATGGGCATGGAAGCAATCAAATGTCATCACCAATAATTTTGTTTCGCCAAAATATGTAAAAGAATAATAAGAAATGAAAATTCCAACAAAAATTTTCAATATCTAAGGGGCCGGCCTTAAAAAGTCTTGTTTAATAATTATCTATCTCATAAACCAACGAAATAGCAAAGGAAAGTCTCATATCTAAACACATAAAATCGTTTAGCATGTAGGGTGTAGATCACACTCATAATTATTCATCTAAAAAATGATTTCTTTAGCCCCACCCCAAAAATATATTTTAAAAAATAAAAATTAAAGTAAAAAATAAAATTAAAATTAAAAAACCCAAAATGCCAATGATTTTTCCTCGGAACGGGAATTCTGAACACACTTGTGCATAAGTCGTGGACTTTGGTCCCAGCATACTTATTAATAGTGACCTTTTGGAATAACCTTGTCCAGGACTGCACCGACCCTACAAAGTGATCATTGGCTGTCTACTTTTTCAGTCACTAACGTATATTCAATGCAATTTTATCACCAACTAAAAAACCCATATTATAATCCCTCTCACCATGCATACGTCAAAATGACCTCATGCAGACGTAATAAAATCAGCATAAATAAAATCAATCTCCCCATCTAGAAATAGATATTGATAACGACAAAAAATAAAAACAAAAATAAAAAAGTCAAAAAACTTGGTTATATTTTGAATACATGGATGAGATTGCAGTACTACTTGTCGAGGCCGGAGTGAAAACGCAAAGACTGCATGCGAAGACTTAGAAAGTTTGTGGAAATTTGGCTGTTTTTATTGAAAAATCCAAGAGCCCAAAGGACAAAAGGATTGCAAGAAAATAGAAAAAAACGCGATAAAGACTTGAATGAAGTAGATAACACAATATTCATGTGCATACCGCGGCCAAGAAGTGAGAATCTTTTGCCAATGCAACGTACTCAGAGCAAGTTGCAGCAAGCCCCAACCCTACTCTGCCCTACTTTTCTTCTACTTCTTCGGATCAAAGACCAAAATAACAAAGGATGTGAAGTCAGAAGCTTCTTGCATGCTCAATCCGTTGACAACCAATCAAACACGCAAACTAATAATCTTTTCGATTCTCCTAAATGATGGCTATTTTTTATTTTTTTATTTATATTTTTTGAAAATGTGTGGGATGGATGCGGGGCGGAGTCAGAAAATTAGTTTTACTTTCTCATACATGCAGTTAATTCATTTACTCACATAATTTTTTTTTTTTTTGGGGGGGGTGGGTTCCTATATAGTTTAAAGGGCAAACTGTAATTTATTTTGAAAATTTTAGGGCCAAAAGTAAGAAAAATAAATGGGTTTTTTGACTTTTAACTTTTTTTGGAGGGTCTAATTAACAAAAGGGTTCAATTTTTGGGAGCCAATTAAATAAAATTTTAGGGAGGCTCAAATATTGTAGCGTTATTAAAAAATTTGTAGGTGACAGAAAAATTAAAAAATATCGGCCCCTCTCTCCACCCCGTCCCTTCGCCCATGGATTGAGGCCTATTGGTTTCTCACATTTATGGCTAAACAAAATTAAAGAAAGCAAAAGAATAATATCATATCATGGGTTTAAACTCATCTTCATTGACCCATGAACGGAGATCCTCAGCCTCTAGTGGGGATGCGGCACACATATTGCTTGTGCCACTATTTTTACAAATAAGGGTTTTTTTTTAAAAAAAAACAAGAAAACCACAAACCTGAGGATGACTGCTTACGGTTGAGTGGGCATATGTCACTATATAGAGCTCATTGTCCTAGTCAGGAATCGAGCTGGCCATGTCTTGACAAATAGGTCAGTGGGCCCTAGCTGAGGCTGAAATTTTTAGCTCCTGTGATTTTCAAGCCAGGCTCTTATCTTACGAATCACCATTTTTATATAGATTAATTGGACTCTTATGCCCCTCTCTCTCTCTCTCTCTCTCTCTCTCTCTCTATATATATATATATATAACATTATTAAGAAGGGATCAAATTACTCAGTCGAAAACTTTTTATGAATTTCTTATGCCTTCTAATATTTTTTTATAGGATTCACATTTTTTTTTTATATTATGTACCGCTTTTTTTTTTTTTTTTTTTTTTGATAGGCAAAGAACAATTTTATTAATGATAGGATGGATATGGAACAAAGGCACCCCAAAAACACAATTACCCTCAACAAAACACCGAGACAAGAAGAACTCAACTCTCAAATAAAAAAACAAACCAACAAAACCACCCAATAGCTTAGAATTGCTAGACATACATAAAGCTGCTCCCAAGGGCACCTAAAATAAAAATAAAAAATAAAAAAGAAAGAAAGAAACGGCTACAGAACCCCTGCACAAAACCTCATAATAAAGATTCGTATCCTCCCAACCTCAAAATCTTAAGCCTCATAAATATCGGAGAAAAAGTAATCTATGTTTTTTCAAAAACTCCAAAGTAACGTCATGCATGTATGATTCAATGAGAAGAATATAAAATTTAACCGTGCATGGGTTTGGTATATATGCAAAAAATATTGTTCTTTGTAAAAAAAATATATTGATGGATATAAAAATAAATTGTATTATACCATGAGTATTTTTTTTATATTATTATTATTATTTTTTGATAATGTATTACACCATGTATAATTTAATCCTATATATATTAATTGACCTTTTAAGCCGGACCGCCATTCAATATCGTCCTTTTGAAATCGGCCCAAGGCTGACCCTACCCGCACCTAGTTTTGGACCCCTAGTATATTGTTGATATTTAATTATTTATACGAGTAGAGTAGAGAGTAAAGAGTATCCAAAGACGAAAAAACTGGTTCACAATTTACTCAAATAGTTTAATGGATCAACTTCTGACCCGTCTAGGTCAAACAAGTTTTACTTTTCTTTTTCTTTGTTTTTTTTTTGCCCTTTTTCTTCCTTGTGGACCAAAGAAAATAATTTATTTATATAAAAGAGGCAGATACAAAATACACCCACAATCAACAATCCCACCCCCAAGAGCAGGCCACGAAAAACATGCAAAGTACCCACCCTGAACAAAACACCCCCACAAATTACAAACCGAACTTAAGGACACCCTTCTAAAGATAAGACATTAAGACCCCCTGTAGAGAGAGAAAAAAAAAAAAAAACCTAACCAAACCCTGCCCTACTAAAAAAAAAAAAAACCAACCCCAAACTAACAAACACCATAACCAAATTAAGTCTTTTGAAAAGCTAACAAAACAGAGGAAAACCCCACAACTTGAACTCCAAAACAGCAGCCAAAAGAGCAGAACATGGAAGCCGACATAAAGAGCTCGCCACTGACTTGAATCAGCACAAATCATCGAACTACCCACACAATGTAGCAACACCAAGCACGCACATCCTCAGTTCGTCCCACAATGGAAAAAAAAAACAAGTTTTACTTTGTATGCAGCTGGCTTTAATGAAAACAAAAAACAAAGCAAAAGGATCATAAAATTCCAACCTTCAAAATTAATACAAGTTGTTGATGACCTAAAAATTTAATGCAAGTATACACCGGGTCAAAGACCCAAAAAAAAATTATTTAATGCAAGTGGTTGATCAAAGTTTGGGAGATATCAATGGAGCTGACTTTATCTTTGTCCACATATACCTCTATTCAAATCAGTAGTCACTATTTACAAAAATAAATAAAAATTGTGTTCACTAGGAATGGATTCGGATTTGGTATAGTTAACTACTTTTACTACATAGTGCAGAAAACGTAGGATCGATGACACATGGCAAGGAGGAGAAATAAAGGATTGTTAGGTGTTAGGCGTCAAATACATCTTTCGAATTTCAGCCTTCTATTTCTCCTCTTTGCCACATGTCATTGATCCTAGGTTTACTGCACCACGCAGTAACTGTACCAAACCAAATCCGAAAAGGAAAACCTATACATAAGTCCCATGTTATGATAGATGAAAGGATAACATTCGGGAGAAGCTCGTTGTTGAAAGTAGCTAGGAGGGACTATATTATGATTGCTTGTCCATGCACATCAACAAACTAGTGACTACTCCCTAAAAAAAATTAAATAAATAACCCAGCCAACTCCGGGAAAAAAAAAATAAAAAAAAAAAAAAGTTGTAATTTGATGAAGCTAGGCTGAAAAGAGCATTGGTCGTAGTAGGAAAATTCATGTTGGCTTATTAGTTGGAGAATATGACCACAGATAAATTTAAATTCCTTTCTTACGGGTTACGCGATCATGTTATTTCAATACCAAATGTAAGTTAAAGATTTCCTTTCAGTTATTTTGAAATTCAAATGGTTCCTCACATGATAATATTAGGACCTTGTAACGTCTACACGTATAAAAAATTTAAAAACAATAATAAAACTTAAAAATGGATCGCGGAACTTGTTAGGATTTTTTGCCTTAGACCAGTATGACTTCCCTTTCTAAATAACGTTTTTAAAACTTCTAGTCAATACACTTGGATGAATGTAAAATGAAGCAACAACGTACCAACCCACGGAATAGTGGGGAGCCATAGAATTGAAAGACAGTCACGTACTGTAGCCTGTTCCTAAGGACAATCACCTAACTCATGTGATCCTGTCCTGGTAGTTGCTTAAGCTAGTTTTTCGGAAATTCAGTTAAAGTGTCATACATTGATATAGGGTTGTACGTCGATTTTTTATCTCAACCTTTCATTTTTTTATTTTTTATTTTCGTTTTACAGTCAAAATATGGGGAGACTAAATAATGGGTCATTGAGTATCTAAATATTAGGCCATTTAATAATTAAAAATAAAAAATAAACTATTGAGATTAAAAGTTGTATAATACAAGAGGAAAGGCCATTATGCAAAGGCTCTACCACCAACATCTTTCTAACTCATATAGCCTAGTGACATGACTCCTACACGAATGTGGAGTTATTGAAACTCTCCCCCTTGATAGACTAGCATTCTCCAAGGAACTTTAGGACATCTACATATGTCAAGTAATTTAGGATACACATAATCTAGAATATTCTTGTAAGGAGGTGATGTGAGAAGCTTATATATAGAGATTGTTTTAGAACTTTCTCAATCGTTAAATTTCTACCACTTGTCAAGATCATAGTCATTCTTTGTACTTTAAAATTCTCCATAGGATCCTATATAAGAAAGATGGTCTTGTTTTGCTAAACCATCCAAGGACATTTGAAGGAGATACGAGTAATTAGCCAAGTACATTCTCAAGCATTGTAAGCATGCATTCTCCATGTTTGTACAGGCATTCTTTCCACAAGCGTTCGTTTTTTTTTTTTATCCCTTCCCCTAAGGTTTCACAAGTGTTCTTGTGTGTGCCTTTTTCCTTTTTTTTTTTTGGCTGCGTTCTTGTGTGTGCTTTTGGCCGGCTCTTCATTTCTATCTTAGAGGTGTGCAAGTAAGCTTACTTAAAGATTCAGGGTTAAGGCGTGTGAGTTGAAAAATAAAGTCCGGCTGGGACACTCTTTCTTTACTTAGCTTTAACCTAGTCATAACCTAGCACATGAATAGTGTAACTTAACCATAGCCTCATAGTTCCATTGTACGTAGGTTGGAAGAAAAATCTCACTTGATTTCAATTTATAGTGACTTCGTTTTTTGTGTGCTTGTGGCATGATGCTTTAAATTCATGGTAAACTAAGAAAATGATTCTAACAAATTAAGTGTTTTTATCTACAAAATGATACAAAAGAGAATAAATATACATTAGTGAAAAATCGTTTTAAGAAGAACATACATGATACACACAACACGACACGACATACATACTCCCATGGGATATAGAAATAGTGACAAATTTAGGATTCAGGAATTATTCGTCATAAGAATAGTTCGTAATATGAGAGTTTTTGAGAAAATTATTGGGAATAATAAAGAACAAATCTATGAAAAATTTACAAGAAAAAAAAGTGACATTTAACTAAATAAGAAAAATGTGTTGCCATCTTGTAATTATTTGGAATAATTCGAGGGTTTTGTTACTATGGATATAAACTTTTGGGGGAATTACAGTTTGATCTGGTTACGAGTGAAAATGCCTACTAACTTCATAGTAAATGACTACTAACTTAACTAAGAATGATGGCTGACTATAATTATTTGCCCCTAGCCGGACTAACCTGTAATTCCCCTAAACTTTTTAACTTTTTAAGTAGATCGAATCTAAACAAACTTTCTTTTTGCGAAACTTTGGATGTCCGAAGTTTCACCAGTTTTGGGGGCCCAACCTTAAGAAGGGTTGATTATGACACTTAGCTTACTCGATCACTTACATTGTTAAGAAAATGAAAATAAAAATGATTTGGGGCCCTGCCACCGCCATCGATCCCACCACCACTGGACTCATTTTTCGAATTTTTCAGGGACCAAGGTTTGCCGACATGTGTAAGGAACAATTCGCATATTGGACCAGGCATTCACTCCTCACACCCTTTTGCTAGCTTTTAAATCACTGTTGAAGAAGGTGGCAGGTCCCTCTTGCTCCTCCTTAGGTGAGCAACTGCTTGACCTTGGTGGCATGAAAAACCCATGAGAGCACCCATAATGTTGCTCTTTTCCTCTACTTTAGTTTTAATCACACCTCTACTTATCTTTATTAATTAAAATTACCTAACAAAATGATCCTCTAGGCTTGAGTCCTCTAATTTACTCCCCCTCCAAATAAAAATAAAAATAAAAATAAAAAAAGGAAGAAAGAATTGAGTCCTCTCCATTGGAAAATCAGCTTTAATTTGATAATTCATGTGGACAATCACGGCCATAATTAAGTTTATTATAATTATGATGGTAAATTATTTTGGAAAATTATCTTCCACACCAATTATCTCTCTCTCTCTCTCTCTCTCTCTCTCTCTCTCTCTCTCTCTCTCTCTATATATATATATATATATTAGAGGTGTTAATGGTTTAGGTTAAAACCGAGAACCAAACCAAACCAAACCGATTTGTTTGGTTTGATTTTTTTGTCATTAGGTTTGGTTTTGGTTCTAATTTTAGAAAACCAAACTAAATTAGTTTGGTTTTGGTTTTTATTTTTAAAAAACCAAACCAAACCAAACCAAACCGAAAAACCGAAAAAACCGAAAAATATATAATTTCATATATTATATATAAAACTTAAAGTTTGTAAATTTCTTATTCTAATAAAGGCATAATAGGAAATAGATTTAAAATAGTACAAAACCTTAAGTCTCTCAGCCTTAGCATCATCTCATTTTAAGTTTTTTATTGCTTTTCCATTTTAAGTTTTTTATTGTTTTTCTTTTTTTAGATTGGCATGTATTAAACTAGCTATCAATACGATGTTAGATATTGAATTGATATATGTCAATATGTTTCCATTTTTATATAATTTTTAATGTTTTTTTTCAGTTGCTAATGTAATGTTTTTATTAAAAATGTTTTTATTTAGAGTTTGGTATATCATTTTTTTCATTTTCAATTATTTGTTGCTCCTTGATAGGTTAAAACCGAAACCGAACCGAACTAAACCGAAATTTTTTGGTTTGGTTTTTTTACAATATGGTTTGGTTTGAAATCTACCCTAAAACCGAACCAAACCGAACCATTAACACCCCTAGTGATTATATATATATGGGGAGGGTTCTGTTGATACCCAATGTAAAACTTTTTACACTTACACCCGTCAATATCTTCTTATGGAAATCATATTTCGCCAATCCAACCGTTGGATTACATATTCCTATCATGCACGTCATGCATGCCAAATTTCAAGTTAATCGGACATTGGGAAGTGTTTGATCCAGAAACTTACATTTCTTTTAATAAATAAAACTTTAATTTTGAGCACTTTATGGATGACATAGCTCCTAATTTTCAATTAACTTGAAATTTGGCATGCATGATGTGTGTAATAAGAATATGTAATCCAACGGTTGGATTGGTGAAATATGATTTTTATAGAAAGATATTGACGGGTGTAAGTATAAAAAGTTTTACACTGGGTGTGAACGGAACCCTCCCCTATATATATAGATAATAATCAGGTAAGCATGTGTTGATATATATAACTTCTACCAACACCCGCATTAGAAGTTGTACCTCATGCATTAGTGGGTTACGAAGTATATTGGGTCAATGCAAAGGGTACAACCCTTAATGCATAGTGCTAATATAACTTATATCAACAGATACTGACCTGATCAGGACATATATATATATAGAAAACTTTGATCATGTGCGAGATATCCCGTTCGATCACGGCTGTCTGTGAGCAACACGTGCATAATACTCCGGGATATCCCGCACATGATTAGCCCTCTCTATATATATACACATACAGGGTCCCCTTCTTATGACGTTAACCTAGCTTAACTTTGTGTTAGGTCACCTTCCAAAACTATACATGTGATTCATATTTTACGAAACCAGTCGTTGGATTAGATAACCTTATCATGTAGGTGATACATACCAAAAATCAAGTTGATCTGAGAGTGATTGCTATTCGATTCAAAAATTACATTTTTTAATCAATAACAATCATTAATTTTGGATATTTATAAATGAAGTAGTTCTTAATCTCAAATCAACTTGATTTTTGGTATGCATGATCTTCACATGAAGTAGATCGAATGCAACAGTTGGTTTTGAAAAATAAAAATTGGAGATAAAGTTTTGGATATATATATAGAATAATGATCAAGTAAGCACGTGTTGATATAACTTATATTAACACCTGCATTAAGGATTGTACCTTATACATTAGTGGGTTATGGGATACATTGGGCCAATGTACAAAGTACAACTCCTTATGCATGGTGTTGATATAAGTTATATTAACACATACTGACCTCATCAAGACTATCTATGTGTGTGTGTGTGTGTGTGTAAAAATAGGAAACTTTTACTTAATGCATAAGACTGTGGGACCGTCATACACTAGTGCATAGTAATATATACTTGTGTATATTCATAAATATATGAATGGGGAGGTATCCAATAAAGATTTGAATTTAGTACAGTTACTGCATGGTGCAGTAAACATAGAATTGATGACACGTAACAAGGAGGAGAAATGGATGGTTGAAATTTGAGAGAAATATTTGACGTCCAACGCCTAACAGCCCTCCATTTCTCCTCCTTGCCTATGTGTCATCGATCTTATGTTTACTGCACCAAGTAGTAAAAGTAGCCAACTGCACTAAATCCGAATCCATCCGTTGATACTAGGGGTGCAAAATGGTTCGGGTAGACCCGAAGACCGGACCGTTCTGTGCAATTCGGTCCGGTCCGGTCCGGGCCAAATCAAATTCGGTCCGGTTCCGGTCCAAAATCTTAAGTCCCGAATTACTTCGGTCCGGGCCACAGTTTAGGGTGTTTAGTCCCGAACCGGACCGAATTCCCGAATTCCAAAAAATATATATATATGATTAGATATATTATATATATGATTAGATATATAATTATATGTTAATATTAATGTATTATACTCAATAAATAAGTATTATTCAATGAATAATAATTCTTATTCAATAAATTTCTTACCTTTTACCAAAAACAAAACTAAAACAAAAAACAAAAAAAAAACCAAAAACAAAAACAAAAAAAAAAAAAACAAACAAACAAACCAAGAACCGGACCGAATTTTTCGGTCCGGTCCCGGTCCCGGTCCAAGCCTAAATCGGTCCGGTTCTGGGACAAATTTTGAAGTCCCGAATTAGTTCGGTCCGGTCCAGAAACACCTCTGGCCCGGACCGGCCCAGACCGATTTGCACCCCTAGTTGATACCTATGTTAAAATTTTTCTTCTTACAAATGTTAATATCCTTTTGTAAGAATAATATTTTACTAATCTAACCGTTGGATAAGATATTTTCTTCATGCGCGTCATATATGCTAAATTTCAAGTTAATCAGAAATTAAGAGTTATTTCATTTATAAAGTGCTACAAATTATAGTTTTATTTATAAAAAGAAATATAAGTTCATAAATCAGAAACTTTCAGATATTCAATTAATTTAAAGTTCAGCATACATGACATGTATAAATAGAATATCTAATCCAACAATTAGATTGACGAATTTTTACTTTTACAAATAAATATTAATGAGTGTAAAAATAAAAAAATTCTTACACCAATTATTAGCGGATCCTTCCCCTGTATGGATACAGATATATAAATCCGAAAGAAATGAGTAATTTTGCTTAACAGCTAAGATTGTGGGGCCATTATGCAGTATAAAGTATAAACGCCTTGTACTTGCAGTAATGTAGATGTAATTTGATGTAGGGTGACTGGTATCCATGTATTCATTTGTTAAAATTGATTTGGCCCAACAATTTGGGTGTGTTTTACTTTTACTTATTACCCTCTGCTGAGTTGTCTGAGCGTGGAGGCTCTCCAGTCTCCACGCTTGAAATTCAAGTAAAGGAAGAGGAGGATGAGGTGGTGCTTTCCGAATAGGACATTGCACGTGTGGGACGCGTTGCCAGGGTTATCAACACGTACGTGTGCAGTCGGAGAAAAATTCCAAAACAATATGGAGTATTTTATTTCTTTTATTGTATAAATATATAAATATAAATAAGTTAATAGAAACAGGGGAGCTCATCTAGAGGCTTTGATTTATATATAAAGGTGGTGTTGTGGTATTCTTTACCTTAGTTATTTGTATTATCTCAAATTCTCGATCAATACCTCTCATTCTCTCTCTCTCTCTCTCTCTCTCTCTCTCTCTCTCTCTCTCTCTCTCTCTCTCCAGCTTCCTTAGTTTTGGTTTGGGTGGCTTGATTTCTTGGGTGAATTAAGATGGGAAGGCAGCCTTGCTGTGACAAAGTTGGGTTGAAAAAGGGGCCATGGACAGCTGATGAAGACAAGAAGCTCATCAACTTCATCCTCACCAATGGCCAATGCTGCTGGAGAGCTGTTCCTAAGCTTGCAGGTCTCCACTATAATTCTGCCCCCCTAATTTCTCTCACAACACTCTTTGTGTGTTATATATATATAGAGAGAGAGAGAGCTTTTGATACAGAGTATTAACCTGGTGGGGAGTTTCTTCCGTTGCTTCCTGGAAATGGAGAGCTCAAAAGATTTCAAACCTTTTCCTTTTAAAAGGGTTGGATTTTGTTACAAAAATAAAAGGAAAACAAATTGATATATATATACATATACATATATTGTATACATACGTATGTATGTGTTTTTCTCTTTGTTCTTGAGAAAATGAAAATAGGTGTTTTGATCATAAAGAAAACAGGAATCAGAAAAGCTTCATAGTAATTTTGAAATAGAAAATCAATTACTGGTTTTAATGCAGAAATGATGACAGAGATTATTTAAATAGGCATATACTGAGTATGGTCATGGTGGGTGTTATTGCAGGACTGTTAAGGTGTGGGAAGAGTTGCAGGCTAAGATGGACAAACTACCTTAGGCCAGACTTGAAGAGGGGTTTGTTGTCAGAATCTGAAGAACAAATGGTTATTGATCTTCATGCTCAACTTGGCAACAGGTTTTCCCTTTTAACTTTTTTCCTTCTTTGTCTCCTTTTCTTTTCTTTTTTTTCTCTCTTTCTTTTTTTTTTTTTTTTTTTTTTTTTTAAAGGTATTGAGTTCTTCTGTATTGAACTTGGGTCATTGCTAAATTTTGGTAAAGCAATCTACTAATTAGTATTTAATTACGGCTCAACGTATCTGTGGGCAAGACTCAGAGCAACTTCAAGAAAGAATGGATTCCAATAGCCATTGTATAATTCCAATGGCAGAGCTCACTTCCTCTGCAATCCGTAGAATTTATGGCTATAGTCCAGAGTCCCATAATACAATCTGAGAAGTAAGAATTTGAGGGGTTGTGAGAGTGGGATTGCAGACGAATGAGTCTCATGGGACTCTCGAAAAAAAAAATTCATTAGTCGGAGCAGGCCGGTTAATTTTCTTTTCTTTTCTATTTTTTTTTTTAAATTATTATTTTTGGTCGAAGGTTAAAAATACTTTGGGTCTGAGCTAGTGGGCAGTGGGCTTTCCAAAAACATTCAAGGGTAATTTTGTCCGAAGGATAATTTTTATTTTTATTTTAATTCTGGTAGAAGGTCAAATACCTTAGACCTCGTTTTTTTTTCAGACTAATTAAAGTTCAAAGCTTTTTCTTGCTGCTTTGCAGATGGTCTAAGATTGCTTCTCATCTCCCAGGGAGAACAGATAATGAAATCAAGAACCATTGGAATACCCACATCAAGAAAAAACTGAAGAAAATGGGGATTGATCCTCTCACCCACAAGCCAATACCTAGTGCAGCAGCTGATCAACCACAACCTCAACAAGAACAAGAAGAAGAAGAGCAACAAGAGTCTTCTTTAAGTCATGGCATCTCTGATCAAATGGACCAACAAAACAAGGAAATTGAGACATCACTGCAGTCATCCATTACTGAGACCAAAGAGGATATTGACACCATGGAAGTCATGAATGGCTTTTGCACTGATGAAGTTCCATTGATCGAGCCTCATGAGATTCTTGTTCCTTGTGATATTCCTTCTTCATCAACCTCCTCCTCTTCATCTTCTTCCTCTGGTTCATCCAATTTACTTGAAGACCTGCAGTTTCCAAGTTTTGACTGGCACTGTGATTACAACAACAGCATGGGTTTTTGGGATGATGACTTTAGCAATTGGGATTTGTTGATTAGTGATGATAGTGACACAAACTTAGCTGCTAATCCTCCTCTCAGTCAGTACCCAAAAATGCTTTTGGATCAAGAATCTTGGACACATGGGCTCTTGTAATTTGCAAATTTTCTTTGGGCTTATTTGTAATTTGGTGCTACTTGTTAGTTGTGACAAATAATAAAAGAAATCGAAGCATCTGGGAAAAAACCCATACATATCTCTGATTTTGCTTTTTCACTTTTGCTCTCTTTTGATCGAAAAGTACAAAAATAAAAAATTACTACTTTTGCATATCAGTGAATGGAATTATTTATTTTAGCTTGTGCCATTGTGTGCATTGTGGCCCCCATTTCGTCCAGTCAAGAAAGCTTGTGCTTGCGTTATAATTTTGAATTTTATTTATTTATTTATTTATTAAAAGGCATTATCTAATATCTACAAATAAAAATGATTTCATATTTTCATCATCTTCTTTTAAGTGAAGAATCAAATGATTCACACTAGGTTTATTCGAGTACATGCAAGAACCTCCGGTGATAAGGATGACTGCTTTTCAAAATCAAGTCATTTGCAAAGTAAATAGAGAGGTTTAAAAAGTCAAAGGGTGGTTAATGGAGTTGGAACTTAATTGTGTAATTTGACATAGAGTCTCGTTTGGCTGTGGACGGCGCCAAATTTCCACTAGCATATTGAAAAGAAACACACGTGTGGATATCTGTATTGGTTTAAGGTTGTGTGATTCATTTTAACTTCCATTTGAAATGTGGCATGATACAATGGGTTCACATGGCGCACTGTGATAACTGCCTCACTGGATGCATGCACAGCCATCAAAAGGATTTCAACATTTAAATTAGAAAAACCTTAATAATGAGGAGGACAAAATAAAAAAAAATAAAAACAACAACACCTCAAAGATAATTAAAATAAAATTTCATGTGAACTTAATAAAGAGTGTAAATGATTTAGTGCCTGTTAGGGATAACTTCAGAGTAGAATCAGAAGTAGAATCAGAAACTAAATCAAAACTCAATCAGAATCAAGGGGGAGGCAGCTTGAGCAAATTTGCCTCAAAATTTATTTTGGACTTACAATCACTTTTCTCATTTTTTATCCAAACACTCTTAAAAGTGATTATGGACCATCATAAGAGATTTTGGGCCTTTCAGAATCTCATCCAAATAGGCACTTAGGCTTGGCGATAAGGCAATTTCTTCCCCTAGAATAAAGCTAGCTCTAGCTTGGTTAAAACATTGGCACCCCTTCTTTGGGGAATTATAAATTGGTCCAGCTATGGACAAATAATTACATACTATTAAAACTTAGTAGTCATTCTTAGTTGAGTTAGTAGTGAAATACTACGAAATTAGTAGTCATTAGTATTGATATGAATTATTTGGACCAATCTGTAATTCCCCCCTTCTTTCGTAGTAGCATGGGTCATAAATTCATTACATCAATTTAATTGGCGTTCGATCTAATTGTTTTTAGGCAGCTCTTTGATTATCACAGAGCGGATAATATTGTTTGATTCATCAGCTTAAAATATGATTCAATTGACTTACCGTATGTGGTAAAAACCTACCCTAATTAATAAACATTAGCAGTTATAATGATTATCTAGAGATGGTCTAGCTTTTTTTAATCTCTTTTTTTCCTTTCCCATTAATTAATTAATTACTGAACATCTGAAAAACTAGCCTCAACAACTTTGATAATCCAACATGACTAAATGAAGCCTGACATGAACAACTTGATTAAAATATTATGTTTGATCGAGCAGACAAAGCACCAGGGATGCCTTGGTCAACTCAAACCAGTTCGGGGTTAAATTTTGTAGAATATTTAAAATTTTGGTGTCGATTCACAAAACCACCCCATGATAAAGATAACTCCAATGTCTCTCAATTTCGCGCCCCCCCCACCCTTAAAAAAAATAAAATAAAATAAAACTCTCGGTTCGATTCATCAAATGACGGTTTTACTTGCTTATCTATAAAATACAATGACGGTTTTACTTTGTTACTGATTTGGTGTCCAGATACGGATTCCATTGCTTTCCCTTGGTGAGGGTTACAACGATCGGTTTGTCGTAAAAGCTAAGAGTCTAAGACCGTAGGCTACGAGTAACAATGACATGGATGCAATCTTATATAAATAAGTTAATTAACTGTGTGACCAGAACTTTACTCTCCTGATTTATCCTCTTGTTCTAAATGCTAAAATTTTACTCCATAATTTTAATATGTCGGTTATTAGATCTGTTTTTAGACCTATTAATCAAGCAGCTCATGCGCTTGTCTACTGGGCAACCCTTTGTAATCGATTTGACTCAATTCCAATCTTGGACTTTCCTCGCTTTGTTTTGTTAAAGGAAGCTGAGTTTGGCAATTGATCCAGATCTCTTTCTTTTTCTATATACTCCTATTTGCTTACCAAAAAAAAAAAAACAAAAAAACAAAAAACCCTGTGACTAGAACTTGCATTTTTCAAATTAATACACACACATATAGGTATAGAATAATAATCAGGTGAACACGTGCTTAGGGGGTGGAGCAGGAATTTTAGATTGGGGTTGCCAACTTAAAATATTATGATAATACTATTTTTTTTCTTTTAATAACCTTAAAGTCTTACTATATAATTACTTGAGGAAAAAAAAGGAAAAAGAAAAAAGAAAGAGGTTAAATTACACTTGGTGTAGAAAATTTTACTTTTACACTCATCAAGATCTTCATACCTATACATGTATCCACACATCGAGTCAAAACTAAGACATCCACAAATCCCATAACCTTATTGAAACGATATATGTCATTTGGCTCAATGACGATTGCCAAAATTCGTTCATTCTATATGATAGATTTGTGCATCAAATGCTATGTAAAATATACTTTAATTGTTTAATTTCTATTTAAACAACCAAACAAGTCCCTAGAGAATAAAAATAACCCTTATATAAAGATATATTATACTTAAGTTGGGGGTGGGCTATTGCCACCACAAAATTTCCTAAGCACCCCTAACTTATTTTAAACTTTTTAAGGTTTTATGAAAAATATAAAAGGTTTTCAAGAAAACTAACCACGTAGACTACTAGAAAATGTAATTTTAAACAACTTTGTAGAAATTTTTTTTCCAAAAATCTATCATTTAAGTAGATTTTTTTATCATTTTTCATGAAAAATTTTATAATAATGAAATAAAAATTGTAAATGCCAAAACGTCCCCTTAAACGACAGATTTTGGGAAAACTTTTTTTTACAAAGTTGTTCAAAATAATGTTTTCTAGTGGATTACGCGACTAGTTTTCGTGAAAATATTTTATGTTTTTCACAAAACCTTGAAAGTTAAAAACAAGTGGAGGTGCTTAGAAAATTTTGTGGTGGCAATAGGTTACCCCATTTAAGTTTGGTGGATTTTTTTTTTTTTTTTTATTGTAAAATTATAACATGTGGTTTGATTTTGTGTGTTAAGTGCCACCACTTCAAGTCGAATTGAAAACTTTGGAATGGCCTCCTATACAATTTTTCAAAAAAAAATTTGAACCTATACAAACAAATGTCAATTTAAAAATTAAAAAAAAAAATTCAAGGGGCCATGGCCTCCCTCTGTCCTAAGCAAGCTCTACCCTTGCATGTGCTGAAATAACTTATATCAATACCCGCATTGAAAGTTATACCTTGTGCATTAATGAACTACAAGGTACATACATAAGGTAGTACACGGAGTACAAACCCCATTACATAGTGCTAATATAACTTATATCACCACGCGCATAATGACCTAATCGTGATTGATACACAAATATAAGTTATATTAGTTAGTGCTTACTTGACTATTATCTGAACATATTAAAATACTATATTAAGTTTTCAATCTAACAACCTAAGTTAATAGGTGAAGGACCGAGATAAATATATAAAGTAATGTTAAATTTGATATCTAATCGATGTGAGATGTGATATTTTTCCAACACTTTTTAACTTGATATAAGTAGCATGATGTCATGCATTAATTATGAGGTTATGCCCCATGCATTGGTAGGTTTTACCAATGCAAGGGGTACAACCTTAAACTACATGAGCACAAGCAACTTTAAAGGTGAGTCATTTTCTAATAAAGCTAAACTGATGCATGGGGAATAACCCTATAATGCATGACCTAAACTGAATTTTATTTTCATATCAAATTAATATGTACAATCTTTAATCATATTCAGTGAAGTTAAACTTGATTTTCTTGGGCTTATCTTGATTTTATTTTTTTTTCTAAAAATTTCCTACTAATCATGAGCCTTATTTTGAATGTCTCAACGAGTAGAATATCCAGAATTTAATTTTTGTTGAAAACAATTATGTAGAATGAAAGTTATGATATTATTAAAAATTCAAGTCCAAAGTTCGAAAATAATTAAGCTATATTTTGGTCAATTTAAGTACGTGAGAGACTTAAATTTTAAACAATGTAACTTGAAATTGGACGAAGCAATGTGAAATTTGTTCATTGACCTGTTGTCACAATGCAATGTGAATTTTTGCGTTTTTTTTAGTTAGCTAATGACGCTTTTTATTAGGGACTTAGCGCCCAACTATCGAGTATCAAGGGTAGTTGTCTAGTGGCACTTGGCTTACTCCTAACTGGTATGGTGTGTGGCAGGTCTAAGAGTCAAAGCCCGCAATGCCACTTGGCTTACTCCCAAGTGGTTTGGTGTGTGGTAGGTCTAGGAGTCAAAGCCCGCAATGTGAAATGCTTGGGATTACTAGCATGCCAGTGTCCACTCGTGCTTTAGGTGAGATTGAATCAAACTATAATTCAACCAACTTGAGGGAACACTCATGGTCCCATGCTTTGCAGTTGGCCTAGCATCTCCTTTCATTGGTTTTTAGTGAGTAGGATGCTATTATAATTGCGTTCAAGCAAAAAAAAACCACTCTATCCCCCCCTCCTACCCTCTTTAGTTATCAAAAAAGAAGGGGGAAGGATTACAGGTTGGTCCATGGGTAAATAATTATATATCAATACAAGTTAGCAGTCATTCTTAATTAAGTTAGCAGTCATAGTTGTTTTCGCTTTCTTTTTTCTTTTCCTTCCTTATATGTATTATGAAGTTAGTAATCTTTTGTATTGATATGTAATTATTTTCTCATAACCGGACTAATATGTCATTCCCCAAAATAATTTGCTTTCACCTAGAAAATCTAGAATTTTAACGAATTAGGCTGGGGGGAGAGTAGCAGGGACTCCGTGCCCAAACCAACAGAACTGTTGTTGGAAGACAAATTGAGGGATCCCATCTATATTCAAAAAGGCATTTAGAAAAGAAAAAATATAGAAGGATTTTTTTTTTTTCTTTTGGGTAAACTGGATAGAATAAAAGTAAAAAATAACAGAATTTAGTACATCACGGGATAGCAGATACCCCTAGCATCAGCTTCAAGCTGTTCAAGTAACTAATAACCAACAAGGTGACTAGCTGGTAATATAACCCAAAATCTGATCCGGCATAGGCTCATACATATAACAAAACAAAATCCAAACTCAGCCCATGCCATTGTGATTCGGTACACCAAAGTCAAAGAGCAGCCTAGGAGTATCTAGAAAGTCATTGTCCCTATGTAACAGAACTTCCCAAAGATATGACGCAATACTCGTTTACCGTTGACTTTGAAGAAAAACAACTGATATTTAATTCTTTTTTAAATTAAATTTTACTTTCAGAATTTCAAGTGGTTAACCCCTAAGGGAATGGAGGTCTAAGCCACAACATGTCCAAAAGGAAAATGAAATTAGTGATCAATTGATCGTCATCTCTTTGTGATTTTTACAATATATACTTCGGCTAATTAAGATTAATTTATAATTACGATGTTTGAATTGTAATACTATAGTCATTAATCTCTCATGACTTAGTAAACAGGCCAAGCTCAGGCCTTGAACTCGTCCGACAAGCAACACAAAGACGCAGATAGATAATTATTTAAGAAATCAAATTCAAAATATCATCCATGAAACCTAATTTATGCCCACTTGGAGAGAGAGAGAGAGAGATGCCCACTTGGGAGAGAGAGAGAGAGAGAGAGAAGATTTTGATTCCAAACTTTAGTTGCACTTCCACGACTCACTGTCTTTGAATGGATGTATTAAAATTGAATTGTTAAATCTCGCTCTCTCTCTCCTCGTAGTGTGAAAATGTGAATGTTATTTTGCCGTTCTTTTTGGACCAAATTTTCTTGCATGTGAAAGTTTCAACACAAAATGGATGTACGTGTTCACACTCTTTTTTGCTTCTTGTCAATGTCTATTGACAAAAGTTTCATGGTCCTTTTTTTTCCGAAAAATTAGTAATAATTTATTAAAGAGAAAATTTCCAATAAAACGGCACTCTCATGAGCTTGTCAATTGGTATTTTAATAAATTTTGAGATATATATTGTACCGTCACACGAAAAAACCTTACAAGGGTTTTACATATAAAATTTTATTATAAAATGCTATATGATTTTATAACACTCATCCATTAAAATTTGATACTTGCTCATTTGATAATATTCGACTTAAATTTTATGTTAATTAAGCTCTTACATGTGAATCTATTTTTACATATATTTTTAATTAAATGTTATGTTGGCTTAATGTGAATGGACGGACATGAATTACATGTTCAAAATGATTATTTTTAATTTTTAGAGCTTGTGGCAAGCATATGAGAGCACCCTTGCGTCAGGACCGAGTCTTTTGGGAAGGCATTCATATGTATTACTTAATCACCTCATTAATGATGTGACTTCTCCTACGTCTTCCGGTCTATTATAGTAGGTTTTAGTAGTTGACAATCAAAATTCAAATCCCCTTTTTTGGTATAAGTTTGGAAAATACACACCAAAGTTTTAACCACTGCTAATTTCTTCTCAGTCCCCTTGTTTGTTTGTGCGGGTTGAAGTTAACCACCACTACTCTTTTACATTGCGCCTTCTTCTTCTTCTTCTTCTTCCCCCTTTCATTTTTTTTTTTTTTTTTTTTGAAAAGAGAACCCGTATCAAAATCAAGACATCTGCAAACCCCATATTTTTATTAAATTTCCACATGCAATATCCAATAAATCAATTTAATAAATTTCTTTCTTAAACATGCATGAATGGCAATAAGATGATTATTTGGTGGGCCTCTTATTTGGTGCACCACATAGCATGGATCTGGATTTGGTGATCACAACACATTAGCTAACATAAGAACATCAATGAACCATCCGGTAACAGATGTTCAAAAAGTTGCTAAACTGATCTCTGATTTGAATTGTTCATTAATTTTCTGATTTGAATCGTGCATTAATTTTCTTGTGTCGATTTATTGTGATCCCCTTAAATCAGCATTGTGATAGATTTTTGAAAACTATAGTCAAATCCGGATCCCACATAGTATACCCCATGCAGTGTGCCAGGTTAATGAAGTTGCACCACCTAACCCTTTCCATTGCTATTAGGATTCCTAATATTCAACATCTTCTCTCTTTAAACCAATTTTAGTTTAGATTGATACGTAAACATATATCATTTGAGCTCTGTCATCATCCACAACAACCCTACGCCAAATTATCACACCTAAATTCAACAACTTGATTAGCGCATGTTATGCATGCACATATAATTTATAACCGTCATGGCTGACGTCGATAGATTTTCTCGTAACGTGAAATAACAAGACTTCATTAATTAGTCAAACAGACCACATTAGTGTGCCCCGTGGATGACTAGATGTAGTGAACATAATTTCTCCATCTTCCAAGCCATTCCCTTTTGTCTAGAGGAAGATATTGTATTCTAGCTACTGATGATTCTCGAAAATACTTACAATGTGGATTATCTGAAACGGCAGCAATAAATTGTGTGACATTTTCACACATATTTTCACACATACTTGGCCAATAAATTCCAAATATTGGCAATTAACGTCAACTAAAGCGGATGGAGGCCCACAAATATTCGTGATTCTTCGACTCAAAATGAAATGGCTCCATCTCTGTGAAGTATATACCCATCGTGCGCATCGTTCTCAATTTAAATCACGTACATTTTCAGCAGTCCGCAATCACATTTGAAAACTCCATTTATAGATAATGACAAATGGCATCCCAAGAAATTGACACGTTTTAGGTGAGACCCTTTGTATATAAAAAAAAAAAAAAATTCCTAATGCAATGACGTGTAGAACAGTCATCATAATCCCCTCTCATGCAACAAATACAACACCAACAGTAGTGACCAACACACCCTAGCATTATTAATCTTTCACATATGGGATCAAGAAAAGTTAGAGGGTTCTTGGTGGTACTCTTGATGAGCTCTAGCTCCTTCTCATGAACACAAATTCATCCCAAGGCCACATGTCTTACTGCTAAACTGAGAACTCCTTAAAAATTTTATATACAAAATTTTATTGTAGATATTAATTACGTGGTTTAATCACTCACGGATATTAAAATTCGAAGTCCTCTTGCATTCAATAGCTTTCAACAAAAAATTTTCTGTCAATTTAATTAGTACAGCTTCAGTTGAATTTATGTTAGTGAAATGATCGAATTGAATATGATAATTACACTGATAATGATGAATCTTTTGACTTGCATGTCCAAGAATGACTTGGGAAAAAAAACAATTAGAAAACTCATGGCAAGAATTAAGGATGAAAAGACCATAGCCTTCACAATATAGCCGCCCTCTTCAGAATCTTGGAAACATATTGGAACAATGTGGCTCACTTCAATGGGTGTACATGGGGACTAAAGACCCTCATTGATTCTTTTCACATCTGCTTTAGAAAAATGCTTATTACCCCATGCACTCTTAGAATATTGGTCCTACACTAAATTAACGTTTAAGAGTTATCTCCAAGAAGTTAGCTATTTAGCATTTTAGCTAAAGTAATTAGTCATCTTGACTATCCTAGTTAAAATAGAGAAAAAATAGAGAAAAAAATATAATTAGTCATCTTGACTATCCTAGTTAAAATAGAGAAAAAATAACTGATCTTATGGGGAAAAAAATAAATAGTTTGGTCAAAACTCTCACTTGAATAGGAAATTATCTATTTTGACTAATCCTTTGGATTCTCTTAGCTAATTAAATAAGAAGGAACTCTTATAAAACTCTCTGTAGAGGAAAAATAACTACACGCCCTCTTCAAGATGCTCTAAATCAATGACAATGGTGAAATAACATTACCTACTCTACTTATCGATAATGAAAGGACTCCAAATCTAAACCCACTCATACACATCCTACTGGATAGTAGCTAATTGAGGTAAGGCTTATTGGTGGATGTTGTTGATTCGACTTTTGCGTCAAAATAACTTTTATTTTAAGTCCGATGGATTAGAAGATGAGTCTCAGTAAGAGCATTTCTAGTGGTTTGTGCTATTTTTCCTGAGTTATTTTTATTTTAGCACATATTACATTGTCAAATGTTATAATATGACATAATATATTTCGATGGTACAATTAAATAACATGCACAAATATGTAATTTTCTTAACACAATCATCATACCCTTCTTTTTTTTTAAATCACCTTTATGCTATTTTAATATAAGGGTGTAGCATATATATATATCTCATAAAGGTGTGCTATTGTTATTTTTTAACACGCTATCGGAGCACTAATAAAATATGTTATTGCTATTTAATTAAAAGGATCATTGGAGATGCTGAGGGAGCGTTTTCGTCACTTGCCAACACACGCGTGCTAAGAAAAAAATGGCGTAAATAAAACGGCTCTTTTAAGTAGGATGGACCGATGGAGCATGAGATGGTTTGGTGGTAGACAGCTTAGTGTTCCACGACTTGGTCGACGAGTCACCATCACCGTCACTTTAGTCTAACCCAAGTCAACACACTTGTGATGCGCTATGTGATGCCATATGGACCGAATCTGTGCTCCCACTTTATCACCAAACCACATCACAATCACTGATGTGTGTCGACTATACAAATAAAAAAATAAAAAGGAATTTTAGATTAGTTAGCCTACGGAAAAATATTTATAGTTGAATACAAATTATTATTAATTTCTTAAAATACTGACTACTAGCTTCGTTTTTTTTTTTTTCGAATGAAATGAAAAGGCTTTAAATATCATAAAACTAGCTAGCATCCCAATGAGACTAGTATTCTAAAAGTTTCACATCATGTGTTATGAGCTTTAAATATTACTTCTTCTGTTCTTATTTGACTGTTCCTGTTGAAAAAACACGTTTTTTTTTAAGGTAATTCTATTAAATATTTTCAAATGAACACTTATGTTTTAAAATTTCAATTTTGTCCTCATGTGTATAAAACATTGGAAAGAGAGAGAACACATTTTTAAAGGTAATTTAGAAAATCAAACAAAAAGAATTATTGACTATTTGAAAGTGACAATAATTTTTGAACATCCTAAAATGAAAAGGATGCCAATTAAATAGGAACATAGGGAGTATTAATAAAAGAAAAAACAAGTATATAAAAAATAAGGGAAAGATAAGAAAAAGAAAAGCCTCTCAAAAACGAAAAAGGTTGCAGATTTGATTTGGTAGGATACACACGCAGTTGATGATGAAAATTATTCATCCAACCTGTCCCATTGAATCAGTTTAGCCCACCAAGGATGGGTTTTTTTTATTATTTTTTTAATATTTTTTATAGGATATTGGTTGGGAAGGGTGGTCAAGGACTCAAGGGTTTCAATTGTATGGACTTAAAACCATTGGTAACATGTATATTGGTGTGCGCTTAAGAGGTTGAGATATCTTATATAGAGACCGGGCAACAACAATTGATTATCTTATAAGACTTGAATATTGTTGATCGATTCTAAAAGAAACTAGTTTTGAGTAGGGACCCTAGGCAAAGCTAGAGCTGACTTATGAGTTGGTAGTGATCATGGACAATTATATCCAACCAAAGACCAATTCTTTATCGTCTAGTGACATCAATGGTTACAAGCCTAATTAAGCGTGAACCCTTTCCATTTATTGAAAAAACAAAAAAGAAAAAAAGAAAATATCTAGAAAGATAAACATATATATATATAAAGCTTCGATCATGCATGTATGGAATATTTCGGATATCTCGTTCGATCACAATCGTTCGTGAGCAATATGTGTGTGCGTGAATACAGACGTATTATCCACGAACGGCCGTGATCAAACAAGATACTTTGAGATATCCTACGCATGATCAGTCCTTTCTCTCGCTCTATTTATATCAAATTTAGTATAATAATGTGACATGCTTCTTAGGCTTTTCTCTCTTTAACGTACACTTAATATCTTATTCACCCTCCTCTCCTATTCATTCTGAGCCATTGCTCTGGTGACATGATTATATCGCGTTAGTCATATTATAATAAATCCTATTCAAATAACATTGGTTGAAACGTACGTAGTTATTTCTAATTCAGTTTTGGTTTTACACTTTCCATGAAGTGATTCTGATTCATTAGCCAATTTTACATATTTTTCATTTATAATTAAATAAATCTAAGTGGTTCTTATTCATTGATCAAAAAATTATTCCAATTTAATTAATAGAATAATGATGAATTATAAAATCATCTCCCCTCCTATATTTTTCATTTATGTTATTTGTAAAATTTAATTTATATTAGAATTTTTCACAAACAAGTTCTAGATTTTAAGGTCACTTGGAACAAAAACAAGTTACAAATTTTTAATAAAAAATGGATAAGTTGATAAAAATTATTTTTCATTGTTCAATTCTAGTTAGCTATATAAGTACATGATGTTGTCAATTTATTTATTTATTTTGAATAATGTGTTTTCAATTTAAATTACACACACTGACTTTGAATTTAAATCAAATGATTAAAAATGTTGAGGGCTTGTTTGGTTGTCCAATTCAAAATTGAACAATTTAAGAAATTTTACATAAGGTTGAACACATAAATCCATCACTTTGAATTAGAATATTTTAAAATGTTAGTAAAATCAATTTTAAAGAGTTCATGAAATGCTACTATTTTGAATTTTCACTCTTATTTGTGATGATAACCATCATTTTTTTGAATTTATTAATTCAAGATGATAGATTGTGCCTTTAATACTACGTAAAATTCTTGAATTATTTAATTCAAATTAGACAACCAAATAGGCCCTAAATCGATGTATGCATTATTAATTAATTGTATTTGATTTATATATAAAGTACATATGTATAGGTTTAGACTTTCTTTTTTAATGGTAATTAACATGGCTTCAAGTTTTGTTTGAGAAATTATATGATGGAATTTTCACATTACACAAGTTCGCCACTTATCTAATATATATATATATATATATATATTGATGAGTCTCCTTCTTATGAGGTTAACCTAACCTAACTTTACATTAGATCACTTTTCAAAACTCTACCTCTGATTTTTATTTTTCAAAAGCAATCGTTAGATTAGATCTACTTCATGTAAAGGTCATGCATACTAAAAATCAAGTTGATGCGAAATTAAGAACTACTTTATCGTAAATGTCCAAAATAAGCAATTGTCATTAAGAGTTGTACCATGTGCATTAGTGGGTTATGAGGTATATTAGACCAATGCAAGGGATACAACTCCCAATATATGATGCTAATATAACTTATATCAATACGTGCTGATGGCAACATAATTATGATATAAAGAGGCCTAAACCAATAAATGAATAATATCTTATGGTATTTGTTTATTATTTTTGTGATTACTTTGATAAATAAATAATGTTGATAAGTCTTTTTTTAAAAAATTTGTCTTAAAAAGTAGTAATTTGAGCGCTCTAAAATTTTTTATAACATTTAATTTTGAATTTAAATATTATATTATTTATTATAATTATATAATAATAATAATAATAATTTATTATAATTACTATTATATAATTTGAGCCTTAACGAGTATATTTTGATCCTTAGGGCTCTTATTAATTAATAGACAATGGTCATTTCAAAAAATTCGTGGGAAGCTGCTAATGGAGTGAACCCCAAAAAAACAAAACAAAAAAATGAAGCTGCTAATTATGGAGCGTTCCCCACAAAGAAAAACAATATAAATATAAATAAATAAATTGAAGCTGCTAATGGAAACCCCCGAGGATGACAATGAATCATAAAAAATAGTAAATAAAAAGGAGACACATAAACTATGAGGCAAAGAGTAGTGGAAAGTGTGAATAAAAAAATAGACGTGTGTGAAAAGGGGTATTTCCTTTACAATCATTGCCTCTACAGAAGGTCATACAGATTTCAACAAATAGAAAGGCAAAGAGTAGTGGAAGAGTGAATGGATTTGGAGGAAAGCATGAAAAAGAAGAAGAGGAAGAACCTTTCGCCAGGATTGTTTATGAGAGAGAGGGAGGGAGAGAGGTTGGTAAATTTGTTATCTGGGTTCGTTGGATGATATATATGCAGGCCACCTTTTGTGTGTACCTTTTTTTTTGGAGGATAGAGCAATGTGGCATGCAAGGAACAGGAAGCATGCTGATGGCAGTGACAAACTAAACTGGGGCGGTTGCTGATTTATCATAGGCCGGTCGCCCCACGCTCCTCGATTCCATTGGTGTTTTTTAGTGGATTTTGGGTCCCTCTCTCTCCTTCCACTCCGACTAAAGTTAGCTACAGAAGAAGGATCCAGCATTTCATTATGAATCAACTGAATCAATGCTCCAATGAGTGCATATATATTCTATCAATTTCAACCTTAAAAGTATACTAGGGGTCATGCAATTGTCTTTGCCAAAATTTAAAAACTAAACAATCTCCATGTGACACCTTACAATGCGGAAGGAAGGGTTGGTAACTTAATTAATTAATGTACCCTTACTCGCTTGTTCAAATGAAAATTAATGACTTAAGCAACCATGTAATATGACGTTCACATTATCATTCCCCACATGAATGAAACCCAAAAAAAAATAATAATAATAAGTTTCTCTTTTTTGCCTTTCAGATGCCAAAATCTGATGCACTCGCAAGTGTTTCATCATGAAATTTTTGTTAGAATTTTTTTTTATTTTTTATTTTGGTCCATATTTCCAACAAGCTAGGTGCATTTTTGTACGCGGTTGTTTATGGTTTGTGTGGACTTTTTGAGTTGCTCATGGGTCCAAAAAGTGGACTAATAACTGGATTACAATTGAGGATGTTTCCATCGGCGACCGGCTTGCCACGGTGATAAAATGAGAGGGCAGATGGACATTAGAACCCCACAAGAAAATAGACTAAAAGGATTGTCAGCGGCAGCTTTACAATTTTTATATGTCCATCACTATCGCTACCTCATGATGATGATATATATAGATTCAAAGCTTTTATATTTGATCCTCTTCAGGGTAATGGCCCCATCCATTTTTATAAAACCTTATCTTCTGCACCCACATTATGCTTCTACATTGTTCCGGATCTTCATTGCGCCAAGGTGTGCCATTTTGGGGATTGAGTGAGTCATTAGAATATTTATTGATCATTTAACCCCCATTTAATAATTTTTAGATGACTAACATTGAGACACATGACCCCAATTACATTCTAATTAATTAGGCTTTCTATTGTCTTCAAGATGATCAATTAGATTTTTCTATAAGCTAGCTATTTCAATCATTTTTTAACACATCAATACATAAATTTATAACTCCTTTAATTTTGAGTTTGGTAGGACAAAGGCCAGGTAGGTATTATTTTTGGGTTTGCTAAGGTGAAGTTTAGCCTTTTTTCTTGCATTTTTTTGCATTTTTTTTTTCATAAAAATTACCAAAAGGATGAATATATTAATCTTAGTTGGCTAACATTCTTTTGATATGGCCAATGAGCCCTAGCTAGCTTAGATGGCATCTGGGTGGGCGTAGGGTTAGAGTACGTAGGTATAAAAGCATAGTGGAGTGTAAGTGAGGATGAAAAAAGCTACATAGAAAGTAAGTAACCTAGCTTCTTTTCAACTTTCAAAGTTAACTTTCAATGTAATCCTCTATTATATATATATATCTATACCATACTATATTTAGGAGTTGTTTGCTGACATCAGCACAGTGTATGAGGTGGCTGCTTGAGAGCCTTTCCCTCCTAAAGCTTGAGCTCTCCTTCACTTTGGGCCCACATCCCTATCTCTTCTTTCTTTCTCTTTCCTCCCACATCTATTGTTTTATTTCCCCTTTCAGACCATATTTCTTTCTCTCTTCTTTTTCTTTTCTTTCTTCCATTTGTGCATTTCAAATTTCAAAATTTGAAAGCCACTGACTGTCTATCTTTTCTCTCTTGATCTCTCCAACTCCCAATTCCTTATCATCCCAGCAATTCCCTTATATCATTTTTTCCATTATCATTATCGTTCTCATTTTTAGGCTGAAACTGTAATGAATGCAAAATTGGGTATTTGGGTTGGATATGTGATTGAGATTAACATTGGGATCATGTATGCAAAGAGTTGAATCATATATAAAAACATATTAGCCTAAACTCGGATCACTAAGCTATTTGTGATTCCCGCGCATCGCGCGGGTTCATACTAGTATATATATATATATATATATATATGAAAATTTTAGGGGAGGGCTATTTGCACTCCCCCTATGCATTCTAGCACTCCCACTAAAGTTTTATCCTTCAATTTGACATTTATGCCATCTTCCTTCTCCCCTCTCACCCTCCTGGCCCCTCGTTTGTTACTCCTTTTTATCATTTTTCTCTCTATTTTACAGTATTTTTACTCCTTTGCATCTCTTGGTCTCTATATCGTTAATATAATCAAAATTTAGTGGTCATTTTTCCCTAATTAAAAGAACAAAAAAAATATATTATTTAAGCTCTGTTTGGCTCCCTAGAAAGTGCTTGAAAGTACAAAAATAAAAGAAATTCTAAAAATCTTCAACACAAACAGCTAAGCACCTGACAAGACAGCATCGCTCAAATCTCCATTGGGACTCGTGAATGAAAGCATGACGATAAAGTTCATCTTTGGGAAGGATTTAGAGGACTGATCTAGTTAAAGGACTTGAACATGAGGGCATTATGGTCTTTATACACAATAAATGGGAAAGGGGAGTGCAACAAGGCAAAGAGGGAGTGCGAATAGCCCTCCCCAAATTTTAAAGTAGGGATGCATGGACAAAAGTTGCATTAACACAACGCAGTGAGAATTATAACCCGTGCATGAGGTGGATTGTATTGTGCATTGGATGTAACACTCCATGCATGGGGTGGATTGTGGCTGATATATGGAACTTAATTGCATTTACAAGAACAGGTATATATATATATATATATACTCTAATTTTGCTTTCTTCTAGCTCCTCTCTTCTTCATTTCCATCAAAGAATTCTGGTAGCCCTCTTTGGTATATATATTTTATTGAAGATGCACATGCACTTGGTTACTTTTCTGTAAAAGGAAGAATTAAAGAGAGGAGAAACAACATGATATATGGAAGCTAGTAGTAGGCTACATGTCGTTATGGCGTCATCAACACTATAATTCCTACATAAACTTTGTGGGTTTCTTTACGTGCACTTGGCTTGATTTTCTGGCATCCATTTGGAATCACATTCTCATTATCTCAATAAATGTCAAACCCATCTTCCTCAAACCCATCTTTCTAAAGAATGAATTATTGGATTTGAGAGAGTTCGACCTTCGAACAACCAAAGTGTTGTGGTTAGTAACAGAGAAATTACCAATTGTGCGTGTAAAAATGTTCACAATTTGCAATTTTATTATATGTGAAAAAGTGATGAGAATTTCTGGAATTATCATGTTGAGATTAATGCATCGATGCAACAAATTCCAAAATAAATAAATAAAATAATAAATGATTTGGGATATGACACGATGAGGATACGACATTAAATAAACTGATATTTATAGTTATATACCTAATTTTAGGATCATAGTTTACAATTTTTGACACTAGTTAGTCTTAAGCCATAGGATTCACAAGTCCAATGGTAGTCCAAAAAATTAACGTGGCTAAGCACCACTTACTATTTGACAAATTTACTTGTGTCAAAAATTGTGTTCAAAAGTTGTCCCTTGATTTTGATCCTTTTATCTTATACGTATAGTCCTATTTTGTATACAAATTTGGTTTTACAAAAATGTGTTGATATAAGTTACATCAGCACCATGCATATGCATTGGGGGTTGTACTCTATGCATGTATGAGTTAGACGGTACAACCTGCCAATGCACAAGATATAACTACCTAGTGTATGGTATCAATAAAAGAAAATCAATATATGTCAATAAGACCGGATCCGTATATATGTAGGATGATGATCAAATAAGCATGTGTTGATTTAACTTATATCAATACTTGCATTAAGGGATTATACCTTGTGCATTAGTCGGTTACAGGTACATTAAGCCAATGCAAGAGTATAATCCCTAATACATGGTATTGATATAACTTATATCAACACGACTTGATCAGAATTGTATATATATATATATATATATATATTGGGAGGGATTCATCGATACTTGGTGTAAGACTTTTTATTCTTCCACCGTCAATGTCTTCCCGTAAAAATCAAATTTTGACAATTCAATTGTTAGATTAATTAGATACTTCATTTCTTTTTATAAATAAATTAAAATTATTATTTTGGGGCACTTTAAAAAGACTATAATATATCAGTACACCTAATGTAATTTTACATCAGTGCATTTGATATTAAAAAAACTATATCTATATATATATATATATAGGGCAAACCACCTGGGCACTAGGTCCAATGTGAGTAGGATCGCTTAGCCATGCTTCATAATTGGAAAAACGAGCACCGTGGAAATACATGCCACTCAGCCAAAGAAAGATGATGGAGAGTTGACCGAAATGGGCACTAAATACTTTTCGAGAAATCTCCTCCAAATCACTGGTATGGCTATCGAAATCGTGAGCATCAGCATGTAAGTTCCAGATCCAAGTGGTAGTATCAGGGCCTTTAGCTAGTGTTCTTGAGAAATGACCGGGTTTGGCCCATTGCTCGAAAGAAGTTTTTACGGGATCCCTATCTACCAAAATTCTATATATATATATATATATATATATATATATATATGTGTGTGTGTGTATGTGTGTGCGCGCGCGCGTGTGCACGTGTGCACGAAGCAATATACACATACTATTACAACACTATACCCCTTGTTATTGTAGCAATAAGCATTAAGCACTGCCACAGTACTATATCTATGGATGATGATCAGGTAAGCACGTATTGATATAACTTATATCAACACTCGTATTAAGAGTTATATCTTATGCATTAGTGAAATATGAAATACATTGGATCAATGCAAGATGTACAGCCCCCAATGCATTGTGCTGAAATAACTTATATCAACATGTGCTGATAAGAACATAACCGGTATATCCATTATTACAACAATTACAGAAATATATTCAAATTCATATTCAATAAGTATTATTACAACATATCCACTGTGAAATCTCTCTTCTACCATCTTGATTTTTATTTTGCCAAAAAAGCAATGCTATATGTAGAATCATAATAAAGCACTTAATATGATAATAGATCTTTTTGTGACGATACTAAATAACTTGAAGGTATTTTAATCAACCAACTCATGTCACGTCAGGTGCTATCGATATGGTGCTATAACTAGGTGTTGTTTATAGCATTTCTCTATGCAAAAAGTGCCTTCATAATGTTTTAAAATAACATAATATGCTTCTTTTTATTATAATGACAATCTAACCCCCAGCTAGTGTTGCCAAAGTATCCCAACTGTGTTGGAGGAGGGTTCTAGCTAGCTATGTTTTCGTTTACCAAAAAGAAAAAAAAGCTAGCTATGTTTTCAACACGTCAGATATAAAATAATAATTTTTTCCTTTTTTTTTTTTTTTGGACATGTTTCAATGGTTTTCAACACGTATTTAACAGTGTGTTAGACACATTTGGAGGAGTGTCAATGCATGTATTCAGAAAAATTGAAGAAAATTGCCATAAGTTCTGAGAGAATGCATTTCAATTCGGTTATTATATGTGTATTTCAATTATCAAGTAATAATTTATTGCAGTCATTACTATATATACATGAGAAATTAAATGAGTTATACGGCAGCTAAAAGTGTGGTGCGACACTATCTCCTTTTTTGGACTTGGGATTCACTATTAAACATCATGGGAATCATATTAGCTGACTTAAATTGGTAAATTTTGATAAATGGATATTATATATTTTCAAATTTTTGTAAAAGCACAGAAATGACTAAAATAACTTCAATGGCAACTTTTTGATTTTTTAATCTTGGCCGGCCGTCGACCCATCTAATGACTCCAATCACTTCAGCATGGTGCTAAATTTTTACGACTCAGCAACGAATCTGTGCTCTACATTAATACATACGTACTCATTCTATATATAAGAAATAACGTAATTCTTTTTAGTTTATAGTGCTCGAATAATCTCATAAAATTTGTAATTATCTTAATTTATATTTTCTTAACTCTAAGAAAAGGAAACATAGGTAAAGTAAAAGCACCGGCATGCAAGTTTTTCATCACTAGGCCGGTAAAGAAAAGGCACCGGCTATGTTGACAAATTGAGGCACCTGCTAAGCCATGTTTGTTGGTGCCTTTTGGTGACTTAATAATGACACTAGGATAAAAAATGAATTTTAAAAAAAAATTAAATAAATAAATAAAATGAGAGGGTGCATTTTGAAGGATAAGGATCCTCTTCATTCACATACTGCTAGGTCTATTGAAATTTGAGCAATCCACATGTGATAGATTCTATATGTTTTGACGAGTCTCACATGTTGTAAACGGCCGGTCCAGATTTTATTAGATCCTCGAGCAAAGGAAGATAATTTTTGGGATTTGAATACTCCCAGTAACCGTAACATCCTTGTAAACTATATCGGTGCTATTTAATTTGTATGAATCATTAATGCAAGGTGGTCACACGTACTATAGGGATTGAACAACTGACCATCTTATATGCAAAGACCAAATCTTTCGTGGTTGCTTCCAAATAGGGTGTGGCCTTGACTCTTGAACCTTAATGAGGAGAATTAAACAGTCTGTGTTAATTAGAAACCGGAAGGGATTCGTGGAATGTGCAGGAACCAAAAGAAAAATGAAATAGTTTGCTTAGGATGGAACCCAAGTGGTGCATAAAAGAGAATGAAAGAGATAGGATTAGAAACAGCTAACAAGTAACAAGCAAGCATTTATTTTTTTCAAGAATGTATTGGATAAAATTTATTTTATTTTTATCATTATCAAAAGGGAGAAAAATACAATTTACGTAATTATTTAGGATTATTATTCAATTACAAGATAAGAAATACTGATTTAAAACCATAAAGTAATATATATATATATATACACACACACACGCGTATCTCATTGGGCCAATATAATAAGTCTATGGGGTAATCCCATATAGAAGAACTCATATATAAATTAATTAGTAAAAATAAATTTATTTGCATTAATATATTCCCAATCTCCATGTCACTGTTTATTTAGTTGAATTTAACAATAAAGTATTGAGTATTAATAACTTAACATAAACTTTATTTTATTAAAAGCAAATCATTTTAAATTAATGTACTTGACTTTTTTTTTCTTTTTTAAAGATTAGAAGTATTTTAGGTGTTACTCCCAACGAAATTTCAATCCAGATGAATCTCATAAAAGCCCGTATGAGACACCCCATACTCACAAAGGCAGATGCGCAGAATTAAAACAATGACCTCCAAAAGTAATGTGACCAATTAAATGTGTTTATAATTAATAAAATTTTGTTTGAAAAAATACCTGTCTAAAATTATTTACCTCTTCGAGAACCCAAGAGTGGCCCAATACAACTTATAGCTTCATAAGGCCCGTTAAGCAAATCCCAATGCTACAAATATGCTGGCTTGTTTAGATTACTTAACAAGTTTGAAGAGGGTTTGTTAAGCTCAAAGTAGCTTCTGTAGACGTCAGATGAATTTAGTCCATGCACAAGGTGATGGCCAAAGGTTGCCATGCAAGTTAACATGATACGAGAAAAACTTATATGTAATTGTGATATGGTTAATGTCGTATCACAAGCGAATGGGAGTAAAGCTAGTAGAGTGAGAATACCAGGTTGCCTTTTGATCTCACATTCCCATCTTACTCCCACTCCCTATTGACTCCTAATACTACACGGCCATATCATGGTTACACAAAAGAATTACTCCACGATACATGTGTTTAGGAGCTTCAGGGCATCTAGAATACAGAATTCAACTCCACGTGCAAATGGTACGTACTTAAGTGAATATGCAAGCACGCACTAGTCAAGCTGACTGAGATGTTTTTGTTTTTCCCTGTGGGTCGAAATTCATTCAAGCTCTTTCTGGAATATGGTCCGACAAGTGGCTAATGATTAATGATTATGTCAAAGCCAGTGCAACCATTGATTTGAATAGTTAACTTGATCGAATTGCATAGGTTCAAGAGTGATGTGAATGAGGAGATGTGTTTTCCTCAGGGATTTCCATTTATTGAACCAGATTATTTCAAGAATGCTGCTCCTAAGGTTTATAAGGTTCCATGGGTGGATCCAAAACAATATATAATGGTAGCATATTTCTACAGCTGCTTGTGAGGTGCCATTGCAAACACGATATGACACTTGATGCCCTCTAAGGACCAACAAGTTAGACACAGTATGATGGTACAAAATTCCATTTGATCTGATTAACTACCTAAAAATCCTTCACATTCGGCTTGAACTACTCCTTCAAAACAATTTCTACAATGGACTTTGTACCATTTTGTCAACATAAACCCCGATAACTCTCAAGCTTAGACAGAACAGCATTAAAGTTTGGCAGCGCCAATAAAATTTATAGGGCTTTCTAACCCAAATATGTATGAGAATCCTTCAAATTCAACTTAAGCACCACACTAAAGCACGTCAAATGTTTCATCATCTGTGATTGAGTATTTACAAATTTTATGGAGCAAGATAACTCCAAACTAAAGCTCCAACTTGATTTGCGGCTTCTGAGCTCCACTGTATTCCACAACCTTCTTTGGAATATCGGTTGATACTATAGTTCCACCATTATAACCATTCGTCAGCAACTTGCATATTTTCGATTTCCACTCTGAGCTATCGCTCTCATTCTTCCTGTCGTGAACAACTCTGTCACAGTAGTTGAGCATTGTTCCTAAGCCACTATTTGGTATCCAACCATATTCCATTAACACCTGTGCTTCACCTTCAGTCAAGTCTTCTCCAACCTTCAGCCATAGAGATAACCATAAGATACAAAGTAAAACAATGCTCCAATAAAAATGATACAACAGTAATCAGTAGAGCAGTAATTTAAGTATAAAGGTAGGGCATTGAATCTTCAATTGATGCAATTCCTTTGAATCTTGAAACCGTTGTTCAGAGTAACTAATTTAGTTTGACACCAGTAGATTGGTAGAGCCATTTAAAGAACACAAATTAAACCATGCTTATAGGAAGTTTCAACCAAGTTAAGATTATAGAACAGGAAATCTTGACCCAAATACTAGCAAAGAGATATTTTATGAAAAGATTAAAAGCAGTGTTCTAAAAAACTCGCCCGGGGCTCGCCCTGAGGCCATACAAGCCACAAACACACCGGGGCTTAAACAAAAAGGCAAAACTCCTTTTTAGTGTACGCTCCTTCCTTGGTGCACATGCCCTATGCATGCATGTGAGGTACACCTTTGGCGCCCCATGGTAATAGAAATACACCTCATTAGACCAAATTGCAACTCTTAAGAGAAACAACTCTTTTTATTTAGTAAAGTTACCACAGTCAATTTAACAGTTGACCATTTGAGTTAAAAACCTAAGTTAAGCAGCCGTGCGACCAGTTAGCAACTGCGATAGTGACAAGTTAGGGAAAAGGTGATTGACCGACGATGGTGATGACAACTATTCGTAGTGTTCACCTCCAAGAATACAACTTATTTGAATTTAGGTTATATGAACATTTTATATCTTGGTTGGTTGGACCATGGAAGATGAGTAAGTTTGTATTGGAAAAAAATATATTTAATATTTTTATATAATGCTTTCAATTTAATAATATCTAAAAAAAGTTAAAACAGGTCACTTTCTAAATAAATTTTACTCGTTATGTATTTTTCCCACTATTTTTAGATATTAATATATTTTTTAAATATCTATATATATGTATATATATATATATATAGATAGATAGATTAAAAACCTATGGGGCTTATGCCCCACGCCTGCCTTACGTCCACACCTTTAAAACATTGATTAAAAGAATAAAATGTCAGCAAATCAAAGCTATCTATACAATGCAGCAGAAACATAATATCCATAAACATCAAATTGATACTACAGTGCTGTCAATTTAACCTAGTATTTTGTCTGACTTTGGCCACATGAACACCATTAAGATAAAGCATTTTGTAAAGGCAGTAATGTTGGTGCTCAAGATGGTCTAGTCCTGGAAAGCACATTTGCAATGGGGAGAATGTGACGCAAACAAATGCTATCCAGGAAACATAACAGAGCATGACAAAAGCTGTACATTTGACCTTACTAGTGTTTAGCAGTCGTAACTGCCCATGTTCTTTTCTAGTCATGATCAGCATTTTGGAATGAATATAATTAAATCATACTAAGATTTGGAGGTGCCTCTTAAACAGTTACCATCAAAATTAGTAAAATCTAGAGGTACCGTGATAGCGGCAATTATAATGCATAGAAGTCAGAAAACACATTACTTCTGCATGTGATTAGTAAACAGGATCAATCTCTTTCACCTTCAGCTTATATAGATTTTTTTTTATAAAATATAAATAATAAATAAAAAACCTACTAATAATAAATCCTGGCCATAAATTAAAATCCAAATTATAAGAACTTTTAAAGACCAAAATACTCATAATAGGTCACTTCTACAGTAGAGTAGATGGTGTCATGCAGCTCACACAACATTGATTGGAACAGTACCCACTACAATACTCACTACAATAACCCCTTACTAGACCCTAATCTATTTTATAATCACTAATATTGACTACCAAGCTAACAACAACTAATCTAACTAGCTAAATATATCACAATTTATGTTATAAAAATTCCAATACAATGAACATCCCAAACAAACCCAATTTGCTGCTTTCTTGCAATCATACTCTGCATCACAATTGAAAACTAAGTAAATCACTATGCACTAAGAAGAATCTGAGCCTAGAATTAGAAACTTGACCTAGTATTCAGAGCCAAAAATCAAAAGATGTTACCAAACAAGATACTCCCATGCCCCACACAAGTTCAAGTGAAAGGTATATAAGGGAAATAAAAAAAATCCATGTAATAATGCCCATCAAGCCTAATAACCAGTTACTAGTCCCAGTCAACTTCTAGGCACATGACCAAGGACTTAAATATCGGAATCAATGGATATATTGAGGCTCTAAAAACTCGGATATATCGATATGTCGATGGATATATCGGAAATATTGATATCGATTTACAAATATGACGGATATAATCAGTTAAACATGGAAATTTTTACTGAAACTCTGGGAAACAATGTTTTAGACCCTTATATACAATTTAGAATCAAAATATTGCAATTTAAACATATATAAGACTAGTATGTGACGCATGACAATCCTTCACAGAACAAGACAAGCCATAAAATGACACAATGCAATTGCGACTAATAAGCCATAGCATGGATACAAATATGGGATACCAATATGATATGGTTATGCCAATAAAAAAATTCATGAAAAAGTAGGAGACCACGGCGTAGATATATATACGGCTGATCATGTGCGAGATATCCTAGAGTATCACGTTCGATTACGGCCGTCCGTAGGTGACATGCGCGCATTCACGCGCCCTCGCGTGTCACTCATGAACAGCCATGATCGAACAGAATATCCAGGATATCCCACACATGATCAAAACTTTATATATATATATAGATAGAGAGAGAGAGAGAGAGAGAGAGAGAGATACGCGCGCGTGTCACCTACGAACGGCCGTGATCAAACGAGATACTCCAGGACATCCCGCACATGATCAAAACTTTATATATATATATTTGTAGATATTACATTGATTTTTGGTCTTAAACATCAATAACAAACATCAAAACATATATAAAACCATTTAACATGCAAAAGAATAAATTGCCATAAATCATATCCATAGACCACAAAATAACATAGAAAGAGGATAGAAAGTGAGAAAAGAGGAAAAAAAATATATATAGAGAGAGAGAGAGGGCTCCATAAATGGGGCTCAGGCCCCTTTTAGACCAACGTTTTATAGTTTCATATTGACTCCATCATTCTTTAAAATACTATATTTCGAAGTCCTTTTTTTGAAATTAAAGTCACAAATCAACCCCTAGTGTATCCCCCAAGTATATGCAGATAAATTTCATTATTTTTATTTTTATTTTTATTTGCAAATAAGTATGAAATATATCCCCAGCATATTTAATGAGTATTGTATCTGATACGGATACAATACACAACACAGAGTGGATTTTGAAGTATCTGTGCTTTGCAAATAGTAAGTAAAAGACTTGCCACAATAAGGAAGGAGGGGGTGAACAAGCACACTTAGAGAGTTTAGTATAGCAAAGTAGTGTATAAAAAAGGGAAAACCAAATCTGATTGTCACCCAAGGAAGTTGTCATGTCAAGCCCTAAGACTTTAAGGCCATGTTTGGTACCCCGGATTAAAAGGTTGGATAGGATAGAATTATTGGATGAAGAAAAAGTCTTTGGTTGTTTTGTTTGAAATAGGGAAAGATGGTCCCTTGGACATTTTTCTATCACCTTGTTTCTTTTAAATGGGATAGTATCCTAGGATAAAAATATACCACATCCCTTGACGGGTTTATTATACCCCGCATATGGAAGGATATAACTATCCTATGGATAGTATTTCCCTTATTTGAAAATAACACCAAGCACATAAAAATGATATGTTTATCCTATCCTGCCTATCCGGTATACCAAACATACCCTAAGTGGTTAAAAACTACCAACATATGTATTAGATGTCACAGAAATAATAGTAGTAGTAGTTGCAGCTAGTGCAAAAGGAGTAGAAGATTGCTATTGACAATAGCAAATTGAACACGATTCTGAATTGCATGTCCAAGTTTTCTACAATTGAGAAAACAACCAAATGAAGACACGGAAGAGATGCAGAAAAATGACTTCAAAGAAACAGCAAGTACAGGAGATGAGTCCTACCACTGGATGATGGGTCGCCAAAATATGAATACGTGTCTCAAGAAATTTGGATACAAAAGCCAGGAGAAAAGAACAACGCAAAATCAGACTACACAAACTCCAGTTGAATATGCTTCAGGACATAAAATAAGCATTGAGATCCCAATACATTCGTACACTTAGATACTCAAGAGGAGAAATTACAGGGCTCAGTAGTAAATAGTGCTATCAAGAATCTGTTATTATTATTAAGGTATCAAACTCCGAAATACTTCAATCGCCCTAACGAGCAGGCACAATATGTTGAATCAACTGATACTCACAAGCATGGCTTGACTGGACAGATATTCCTTAAAGAAAATACTACATAATTTTGGCTAAGGTGAACCAATCAAGTTGAAGACGAAGAGGGGAAATCACAAGTAGGGAAATAATCGAAATAACAAAGTTACATCAATCAAAAACCCAACAAGTAATCCTCACATCAATGACGTTAGCCAGTTTTAAGTTTGTTGTCAATGTGATCCGACATGGCATGAACTTGCACATAAATTTTCAAGACAGCAATGAAACATTAAGCTACCAAGCTTCACTAACATCCTAGTAATCAACTTAGTAAGATTTGAAATTGAGACTCACCTAAGAAAATAGCACCATAAGTACCAAAATAAGGAACATAGGGAGTGAAACTAAAGAAAGAGACAAAAAAAACAGCAGTCTTTGAAAAAGAAATAGAAAAAGGAAGTGACCAGAGACCAGCAGCTCTGAAAAACCAAAATATTTACACGAACAACATAAGATTAGATCAAGAAACGTTCCATTTCTTAATACCAAACATAAGTGCAGAAGGATAATTCTTATAAAAGCCCAAGAAAATCCAAAAGAAACAACCGAACAACAGCCCTCTCAGGGCTCTCAAAGCAATTTACACATAAATTAATAGAATAAAGTGTGTATTATTACATAATGAAGGTAAAGCCCATGCACATATGAAGGAGAATGGACAATAAACCATACAAAAGTGTATATATATATATATATATATATATATATAACGAGCCATGACACATGCGATGCATGAAATGGTATAGAATATTTTTATGACTATATGCAATAATATTACATATTGTATTAACTCAATATGTATGTACTATGTAGATATGTTAAACTGGAGATTCAATATTACAAAACCTTCTCTCTTTTTTTCAAAAAACCTTTAATTATTATCTTTTTCTTTTTTTATCAGCAACAAAAGAGCTTTATTAACCAAAGAAAGAAAAGTACAAGAGGAGGACAAGCAGTCCACCTAAAGACCACCAATGAAAACAAAGAAATACAAGGACTCAACAAAAATGAAAACTAAAAACAAACAACCCTCCAATCTGACTTTAAAAGGAATAATGGAATATCACCAAACTCCTTTACAGCATGAGCCCAAAAAGAACCCCAAAAATGCACCCTATCCCACAACTTATCCAAGCAAGACTTCCTATCCTCAAATATCCTTGCACTCCTCTCAAGCCAAATAACCCAAAAAACCACCAAGGTTGCACAATTCCAAAGAACCTCTGCTTTCTTGCCTATACCAAGACCCCAAAAATGGATCTCCAACAACTTCCTGGCACAACCCAGCCATACCCAACACTCACCAATAATGATAAAAAAGTTTCTGCCACAACCAACTAGCCACAAAACGAAATAGGAAGAGATGATCAATACTTTTTGCCTCACCCTTACACATAATACACCATTGCAGGCATAAATAACAAGAAGGCCTCCTCCTTTGAAGCACATCATTGGTATTATTATATTTTTTCCTTTCGAAGATTCTTGAGTCAAACAGGTTTATTTAAGGTATGATAACTTTTGGTATTCAATATTACCATACCTTAATTATTATTATTATTCCCTACGATTATTGAGTTCCTTATTTAAATATTTAAATATTTTTGGGTTTTCTATTTAAATTAATTTTTTGAACCCATATGAAAGTGCCGTGTCAATTTAAAAGTGGGGCCACAATTAATCAGAGAAAAGAATGAGAGAAGGAAGGCCAAAAAAGCATGCCACCTCTTTATTTATTAGTATATATAAGTATGATGTACTTGCATATCTACTAGAGCTCAGGCATCAGGCATCAGGCATCCATTCTGAGCTAAAGCATTAGAACAAACAATGATTCATCCAAAAATGTTTGTAACCATTTAGAAGAAAATTATGTTATGGCCAACATAGTGGATAACCTCCATTCTAAAAGGCTGATAGTAAGAAAATGCACCAGGAAGAGGCAAACCTTCCAATGTTCAAAGCACAATTTTATCCTCCTTGAGGGCTCCCCTATCTGTGTTTTTTTTTCCCCCACGATTTCATTTCTATTTCATTCTTTCAATTGCGGGTGCTTGTTCTTTTCTTTTTAGAAGGATATCTCATCCCTCTCTTCATAGTTTTCCTTTGCCTTTTAAATATAATTTCCTTTTGTATCGCCCGCTTGCCAAAATAAATAAATAACAATAACAGAATTTTAAAAAGAAGATAATGCCACATCTTTGAAGCACAGATACTTCAAAACCCTTAACAAATTCGTATTGGATACCAATACACCTAGGATATTCCCCAATACATATCTTACACTCTTTGTACGTGTCTGAACATAATAAACAATGCCACATCTTCGGATATTCCTCGGATACGTTTGGGATTAGTTCGGAGTTAGTTTGTAATTATTTTTCAACTAAACGGGGTTTTAAGTGTAAATTTTAAAAATACAAAATACCATACTTCGATCTAAACAATAAACCCAATTTAGTTCTCTCATCTTTGTTCTCTTCCCACTCTATCTCTTTCTTAGGAACTATTGTAGAGTAATAGAGCTAAATGGTTATTTGTAATGTTGTTGTCAATCTGGGTTTTTACCCTTCTTCTTTTTTTTTTTTTTTTTTTTTGTTTGTTTGTTTGTGTGAATGATGAACGTAATAGATGTTTATGGATGTGTTCTTTGGACACTTATTCTAACATATTAATTGATTTTTTAGAAGCTTTAAACCTTTTTTTATGCTTATTATTGAAATTTTAGACCTAAAAATAATATTAATATATTTACCTACTAACGTATTCCCGTCACATCGTATCCTACATATATTGCAAATTGTCAAATCGGCATATCCAAATCGTATCATATCCGTTTTCATGCTTCATAGTGCCCCACCATATATGGTCATGCTCTACCCTATGTAACAGTCCGTTCTAGTGAATAATTAATTGCAACAACCTAGTCAATCAAACAACAAACTAACAATAGCAGGTGGTACAGCATTTTGAATTCATTAAGCAAGTAATGCAAGAGTTCCAAGCAGCCTATTAGCATTCATGTGAAGAAACATGAATTGAAGCCACTACCAGTAATGCTTTGTTCTCAATTAGGGTAACCCTGCTACAGCTAGTAAGCTTCATGGCAGTCACCAACCGCTTGATTTGCCAGTCAATGGGTAACGAATCCACTAGCTCAAAGAAGTATGTCGCATAGCCATATTCCGGACGTTCCAGCACTATTCTGCATTCAAGTGAAATGAAAGTATCTCCATCATCCAGTACAAGTGGATAACAAGATGGGCTCCAAAGACTAAATTTATGTTACTAATAATGCACCTGTTATGTCTTTCAAAGACAAATATAAATGATTGGAGGTCTCGGCACCAACCCCATTCAACAGGCCACTTTCGAAACTGTAGATATCGTGACTAAAAATAAAAAAGAGCAATCCATCAATCATTGTAAAAATGATAAATTTATCATCAAATATGGATGAAAGCAATGTCAATTGATAAAAATTGGTGTTACTGTTCAACAGATTGAAAACATTATGTTACAGTAACTTACTTACCTGTTCCACAAGAGAAAGTAGACAAGCCAAGCAATAACTAGCTTTTGAACCCTTTGTGCATCTTATAGGAGCCAGCTTCACTAGAGAGGGCCGCTGTGAGAAAAGCTGTCCCCCAGAAATTAAGAAAAAATACTAACATTAAAAACCTAATTGATGCAAATGTGCAAAGCTCAGAATGCCACAAAAGGATTTAACACCAGAATGAGAGAAAAATATGAACGCTATCATAAAACACAACTGTTTACTTACTACTGGGAAATCATTGACACAGATAGTTGATAGCGAAGGGTAGCAAAATATGAACTAACACTATATAAACCATATATGTCTATATAAGTAAATATAGTAATTATCAGGTGCTCAACAATGTGCATACACAAGGCCGATCATGGCTGTTTGTGTTAGTTATGCCCCTGCGGATAATTGTCACTAACGGTCTATATCGGTGTCGTGAGTCTACAACATCAAACATAAGAACATTTTCACACACTTTTTTTTTTTTTTTTTTTTTTTTTTTTTTTTTTTGATAAAGGTGGAACCATCCCACAGCAGGGCCCTTTGAACCCACCCATGGAACCTAAACCCACAGGGAGACTAACAACACACACACACACACACACACACACACACACACATATATATGAGCAGTGACCTGCACATTTGTTGATATGTGGTACGTTAGGGGGTAGTCTTAGTTGGTTCGCTCTGGTTTTTTAGAAAGTACATACGTATAACTATGTACTCCCCAATTACTGAAAGATTCCTTTGAAATATTATGAAAATTGAAATTTTAATTAAATTTAAATATTAAATGATTTTGGAAATTGAATTATATATAGAATTTACTAACATTTTACAGTAGTTTGAGAGTCTCAAACAATTGCAAATAATCCTAATTTGGGAGTTAAAGTTGTGACTTTGCAAACAAAAGTGTGTGTGTGTGTGTGTGTGTGTGTGTCCTTTTCATTTTGGGATGCTAAAAATGGAGATCTGGATCACGAATGAATCGCATTTCGGGTTGGGGACCATGGATCGCAGTTCGAAGGCAGCTCAAGAGATCCCAGTAACACTGGTACTGATATATACACTGAAAATCACAATCCATTTAAACAAAGCATCCACAAACTCAACAAAAATAAAATAAAATAAACTGAAGTAATCTTAACAGATATATATATATATATATATAATATAGTAAATTGCAGTCATAATTATCTACCACCAATCCATGAACAATGGATGAGACGCAAAAATCTATCCTTACATTATTATTGAAGTTATTTTTAAAACTCATGTCCATTCAATTAATTTGCAAATGAAGGGTGAATTACTACACAAGTCATCTTATGTTGTTAAGCCAACTTGAGTGAAACATAAGAAATTATTAAAATATATGAGAAAATCAACAAGTAGCCATGGAAATTAAGTGAAACTAAAAACTAGTAGGCAAGCTGCATTTTGTGAAATATACACACCAGCTTGAGGAATTGTTGGCATAACTGTTCTATAACCAAATATACGCACCAGATTGAGGAATTGTTGCATTGCTCTTTTATTTTTAATAAAATTTCTGTTGCCAATCAAAAAGAAAATAAATATGTTGATATAAGCCAGCTTTTTTAAAGACATTTTTGGTCAACTTAAAAGTTTATAATAACTACACTACCACAGAGAATTCAGATAAACTTGATCAAAGAAATAACTATACCAACTCAAGGAGGTGATCCTCTCATTCAAATAACATATCAAAAATGTTGTTAATTGAAGAAATGATGATTAGAAAGATCTACAAACAATAAAAAGCCCCAAATGTCTTCAATTTTTTCTTCATCCATATTTTCAAACATTATCTTTGACACCTGATTGCTAAAGTCAGTATACTTAAAACTAAGGACCAAGACTCCTAAGGCTATAATTAGGCTTCAATCTAAAGTACAATCTCCAAGAGACATTGTACTCTTAATCGGCCATGATTCCAGAATAATAATCCATCAACAACTTTATCTTTTTCAGCGAAAAGCTATCAGCAGTTAAGAAAAAAAAAAAAAAAAAAAACACACACACACACACATGTTCGTTACTTAAGAAGCCCCCCCCCCCCCCCCCCCCCCCAAAAAAAAAAAAAAAAAAAAAAAAAAACCCCCAAAAAAAATCTTTTTTTTAGGGGGAAAAAAAGGTTCTCTTTTTTTCCACCATTATTCCATTTGTAATTGCCTAATTGGTAGGTCATGTTGAGATATATGCACTGATTATAACTACTTACATACTCACAGAAACCACAGGAATGAAAGAAAAATATGTGAAATTGTTTAGCAAAACAAAGATATGGGCTATGAAAAGGTGATCATAATTGCAGAATTGTTGCCAACCTTTGACATAACAGCTTCAAGATCTCCAAAGCTGTCTTCATTAAATGAATCATCCAGGGCATCATCGTTCTCAATTTCTCCATAAAGCCTAATTTCATCCAGCAATACCCCTTTCTCAATTAACACCTGCCGGTTGACATTTGTGTTAAACTTGAGCCCAAATTCACAGGAAAACATGGCAATAACATGCATACACACCTGTAGGAGTCCAGGAGCATCTTCCTCCAGGGCTGTTTCAACCGAATCCCTGCAATTTTTTATTTTCAAAATGGGAAAATCTTTTGAATAAAAAACATAAGGCTCAACAAAGAAAATTTAGAATTAAGGGAAACAAATATTACGTGGCAGTTTTTCTCCTTTTTCGGGGACGATTGACGCTCTTTGGTTTAACAGATTCTGAAACAACAGGGCTACACTCTAGGGCAGAAGGCACAATTTTCCTCGAGCATTCATAATTTCTGGAAATACTCAGATCCGAAACCTTTCCTGACGTCAACAACTTAATCCGATCTCGCAGTGGCATATGGTCTATCTCATCTCCATAAGATTCATCAGTGATTTTGAGTTCACTCTTCAGTGTTAGTATGTTTTTCAAGGAGAAGTTACCAACAGCATTCTTGTGCGCGGTATGCAAGTCATTGTCATTCAAGGGTTCAACCTTAACTTTGACAAAGGTTGGTAAAGCTGAACAATGCACACTATTGGGGTTCGCAGGGCCAGAATTTTGTCCATCACATGACGTAAACCCGGTGGAAGTTCTCTCAGATGAGCACATCATGCCTCTATCTTTAATCCCCTCAAATTGTTTTGATTTAAGTGATTCAGTCCCTTGGCAGTCACTGGCCAATGGTGAAAATTGATAGGTCCTACCAGATGATCCTGTAATAATACCTTTTGATGAAGAATATATCAAAATTCCGCAAAGATCAGAGACAAAGAAATTTTTTGAAACCAATTACCCGCCATTGAGGATTCTGCATCAACAGAACGCCTATCTTCCTTTCCTTTCTCGGCACTGTGTTGCATGTGGTGTTGCATAAGAGGGTTAGACAACCCTCCAGAATTTTCCTGCATATCATAAGCAGCAACTTTAATTCATGGTGCTACTATTATATAAGCCATGACACAAATTCTCTTGTTTAAACCCAATTAAAATAAAGTCAGAATTTTTAGAATGTGGAGTCATCTATTGATATTATTTGGGGTAGGGTTTTGTTTGGACTCTTTGTGGGGCCTGTTCTTACTTCTTAGAGTTAAAGCGTTTTCCTTCAAGTTTGATTATGAGAATTGGACCACTATTTGTTTGTCATCCAGACACGCCTCTTCAACTCTTCCAATATGGATACCCTCCCATTAGTAAACAAGCCAAATTTTGACCGTCATTTTCTTGGCCATCCCTTAGAAGCAGGAACCTTCTACCAAAGTTGCTGCCTCCATTTCGGAACCATGATTCCGTGCTCCCAAGTTGGAACCTTGTAGGAACCTCGATTCTCTCTAGAAAGAATCACGGTTCTAAGTGAGACAAAACCTTGTGATGAAGGAGGAAGGTAGGGCCATGACATTCCCTCCCCCAACTAACCTCTTCCTAACTTTAACTAAAATGTAAAAAAGTTTAAGATAATATGATTTAATGAGAATCCTATTATTATCAGAATAGGAAAGACAAAAGAAGGTAAACGATGTTGTTTTTTCTCTACATTAGTGTGGCTTCTCAAAAGAACACTCTTTGCAATTTTTTTATTTTTTATTTTTTTGGAATCCCTGTATACTTCTAAAGAACTATAAAAAATTTTCTTGAATTTTCTCTACAATTTCATTCCATAAAATATCATATTGAGGATATATATATATATATATATATATATATATATATATATATATATATATATTTTCACAAATGCTTCTTACATGCCCCAAACATTTGTCTCTTCTATGTTCCCCCAATCCCCCACCCCCGCTCTCGCCCCCGCCCCAGCTTCCACTCCTGCCTCGTTCTTCTATGGGGACATCCTGGGTATTGGTGGTGTTTTTTTGAATCATTGTGAGAGTCGATTGTTTTCCTTCGTCACACTTGCAGAGGTTGGTGTGGCTTTCTAGGCAAAGCTTTTAGCTAGAGGATTTGGTAGGGTGTTTTTGTGAATCATTGTGAGAGTCAGTTGTTTTCCTTCTTCACACTTGCAGTGGTTGGTATGGCTTTCAAGGCAAACCTTTTAGCTAAAGGATTTAGTAGAGGTGTCTAGGATGGGCCTTAACTGCCCTTTAATAGAGGGTGACTCTCTTCTCATAGGTTGGGTAAGATCGACAAGTTTGAGTGCTTGATGTTATGCTCATAATACTAGTGATATTCAGGGTTCTTCAATTTCTTTCGGAATGGAAATTAGGTGGGTGGCTAGATTGGCTAATGAGAAGTGGATTTCTTAGCAAAAGTTCAATAATTTAAATAAAAATAAAGAAGCATCTACTCTTCAAAGTTCTAAACTCTTCGCTTTTATTTGGATCTCAGACAGTGCAAGGGAAAGGACAGGTTTATAATTGAATGATTCTATAACTAAAATGTTAAGAGATAAATCCACTTGTAAGCAATTTTACGCATTTTCCTTTTCCTCTACCTCTACTTTTCAAAATCCAAACAAAGCCTTAGAGGAGACTTTTATCCTCCTTGAGGGGCTTTCAGTCTTTGGAGTCGGTGATGGATTTTGGCAGCTGTTCATATATTTCCCTACAATCCTACAATGTAGTTTTAATTGTAGGTCCTTTTCAATAGTCATGAAGGATGCCTCATACTTATAATCTGTATCATTATTTTTTTATTAGAAAACGTCCTATTATTGACATGTAAAAAATGAAAAACTAAAAGACCTCATGCAGTTGCTCAACAAACTGCTTCATGCAGAAGCTTAAATGAATGCACATTAGAAGACTCACTCAAAACCCTTGTACTTCGAGCACTCCCAACAATTAAAGGCTAAAAGTTTCAACTAAAGTCACAAAATTCAACCTGCTGGATTCGAACCAGCAACCTAGAGGAATACTGGAATAGTCCTCTGCTCTGCCTTCTGAGCTAAGGTTGACCTGAGAGAAACTCCCCCTTTTTTATAATCAATAACAGGAGAAGAATTTTATTCATAAAGCAAAAACTGACAATAGATGGAGAACAAGGTGTCCTCACCCAAAAGCAAAAAAGAACACAGCAGAAGATAACTACATTTGGCAAACCGACTTCCAATCATACTCCCCAAAATGGCTAAAAGCCAAGGCCCAAAAAGAAGCTAAAAAGCTAACCCGATCTCCCAACTCTTCCTCCAACTCAAATTTATCCTCAAACAACCTACCGCAACCGAAAAATTAAGAAAAAGATGATCCACACTTTCTTCGTTCTACTTACACACTATACACCACTGAGAAGAATAACAAGAAAAGGGTCTTCTCCTTTACAACATATGATTGGTATTAATCTTGTTATGAGCAAGAGTCCATGCAAACAGTTGAGGCACTTTTTCTTTCCAAATAATCGAAAAGGGAAAAAAATTCGGTTTACTAGGAATATCAACTAAAGCATCAAAGAAAGACTTACAAGAAAAAACTACAAAAAGATATGCATTTCATTTTCTTTTATCAGAGACACCCTATCTTCGGAAAAAGGAAAAAAAAAAAAAAAAAAAACTCCCTAAAGCAAAGATAATAAAAAATAACACATTCCCTGTAATTAAGATTCTAAAAGAATTTGAAATCCCAAATATGAGGGTAAGAATAAAAAGAAATGAAATGAGAAGGTGGAGCATTTTGAGCCAAAAATACACTCTACAAACGAGGAAAACAAATAGAAAACGCAACATCCCCTTTCCACACATCCTCCCAAAAACAGACCAAGTTCCCATTACCCACAAGAAGACTGGTAAATTCTGAGAAGTGGTAGAAAACCTGAGAGAGAAACTTTCAGGGACATCTGGCTGACATCCTTGCCTCTTTGTGAGTACATTCTACAAACTGCCTTAGAAAGTAAACAACTTGTACCAGTATTTTACAGGTATTCGTTATGTATCCTTACCTCACTCTGAGTATAATCTAGCACCTGCCTTCTACTTAAACCTCTTATATCCAACATTGGGTGTGGAGTGGACAGAGAGAGAGAAAGAAAAGAAAACAACTGTCACACTCATGCTACAAGTTCACCAACAAAAATTCTTCTAGTCATAGCAAACAAATGTTCACGACATAGAAATGCGTCAGAAGAATAGACAGATAGCTGGATGCATATAAGTATTAATTTGAAGGAATTTTGTTTTTCTAAATTGGTGTATTATGTGTAATTGTGTAAAGATACACTTCCATTGGTGGATCATCTTGATTTTATTTTTAAAGTGGCTTGTGAATTATGGGCAGTTTATTTTGTTACTTTTAGATGCATTAGGTTGTGCTTCGTACAGTCCCTCAATCAGTAGAAAGTTTGAAACCATGGATTATTTAATTTTCACCATTGGTTGGTGTTGTAGTGGTAATAGCATTCTTTTATCCGTTGGGAAGATTGTGCCTCACACTATATTTTGGACCCTTTGGAAGGAAAAGAATAAAAGAATTATTTATGGAGCTGAGCTTTCTATTGTGAAAATAAAACTTAGTTTAGCTGGAAAACATTTTTCTTCGAAAAGTCCTGATGATTTTGGAAACCAGATGTCTTTCCATAGTTTTCTTGATTCAATATCACTGTAATTTTTTGCTTTTGGTTTCTTTGAATACCTCGTCTGTACAGGGTTTTTTTGCCCTTTACTATCTATATTCTATATAAACAAATTCATTACTTAAAATAATAATAATAATAACAAATAAACCCTCAAATTTCCGAATGCAAAGAAGGATAGAGATCATAGAGCTGTTTTACAGGCTATTTTGGAAGAAATACGGCACAATTTCAGCTATTTGGATTCCTCAGTAGCAGTAGTTAATGAGAGGGTTGCATTCCCTATCACATCTTGGTCTTTGATAGATCAGGACTTTGTAGAGGCCTCATCTTCCAGTTTGATTCATGATTGGAGCCCAATCCTTTTCCATGTTTGACACATCATTTCTATTTTCCTTTTGTGCATTTACATCTAGAAAACCTCAATAATAAACACTATAAATTATCATACTTCTACCAATCCAATAAAAGGACAACAAATTACCTCCAGAACAGGTTTTGCCACTCCCACCAATTTCCTGCAAATCAAATGGAGAAATAAAATTTAATAATTTCTCCCCTCCCCATATTAAAAAATAAAAAAATGAAAAAACACCACAAAAGTGGGGGGGGGGGGGGGGGGGGGGGGGGGGGAAGACTCCAGTTGTTAATACAGTTCTACATTTCTCTTAAGCTTAAAGCAATTTCACCTGCTTTAACACTAAAATGAAGCTTTAAACAAATTAAAAACACAAACATAGCACACGATTCCTAGCACCATGGCCCCTAGTATGAAAGAACGAATAATCATCAAAGACAGACCAGCACCTCTGTAGCAGCATCCTCTGCCGCTCTTTAAGTACAATATTATCTAAATCATCCACAGAGTCATCAGGGATCTCCCTTTTAATCCTAACTGCTTGCACATCATCTCCAGCAGGGTCATTGATACCACCTCCAAATGAACTCATTAAATTGTTTTCAAAATAATCAACCTTTACTTCACCAGGAACCTTTAGCAATGTTGGATGTTGGGGCAAAGTGCAAATCTTGGCATCAAGTTTCTCCATTCCAGCAATGTCAGCATTAATTTCAGTACATGTTATCTGATTCGAGCAAATGTATGTATTTGAAAGAGTCCCTTGGAAGTTGCAATCTCCAGGCAGACCCACAAATTGGCTGGAAGTGACATTTTGTAAACAAGGATCAACTGCACCAGACTCTACTGAAGTTCTACAGTATGAAATTTCAGTACTGACTCCTCCAAAAACTTTACCATCACGATTTTCTTCGTGCGACAATCGCTCATCCTTCCCTTCACCAGCAAAGCAATCAGAAGGGAAAGAGAAGACACACTACATAACAGACGTTTTATATTAAAAAAAAAAAAATTAGAATAAACCAGCAAAAGACAACAGCACATATAATAATAGATAATAGAACACTCATAATGATAAAAAGGATAATTCAAGGACATGTGATTCAAGGACAAAACAAGATTTCTATAAATTACATATCCAACAATTATAAAAAGCATAACTTCAAAAACATATGCGGGAACCAAATCCTGCCAATGGAAGAGATCAAATTAAAGACCGTGGTGGTGTTTGCATTGGACGCTATGATTGATCAGCAATTGAAAATCAGTTGATTGTCGGATTGCAGCAACAAACACAATTTTTACACAATTCGTCACTAGATTTAGACAAATTGATCCAAGACAAGCAAATAAGATTGCGACTGCAACTGCTATCTGACAATTTGGATGACGAAGAACTTCCTGAAAGGTTTGAATATCATCTAGTAAAAGCCCTTTTAAAACATGGTGATGGAGGATCAGGGATCGATGTTCTTCAATTTAAAGGATACTTGGATCTTGGAGTTGTTTTTTTTATTTTTTATTTTTTTTATTAACGGGGGAACCATCCTACGGTAGGGGCCTTTGGACCCACCCATGGAACCTAAACCGCCAGAGAGACTAGCTCAGCAACCCACCGCCACGGCCCCCCACTTAAATCTTGGGTCATCCTAGCAGGGAATCAAACCTGTGATCATGCGCCTATCCACACAATCACAAATCTGGCCGTTGGTCTTCCCTCTGTTCAGATTTTACTGTCTATTATTACTAATAAATGGTCTCTCTATCAGCTTGATGTCAAGAATGTGTTTTCCCATTACAAGGGAAAGCATAATAGTGCAACCTCCAGAGTATATTGTTCAGTTGTTCAATAAAAGTGTTTGAAGGTTTGTGGGCTCAAAAAGGCTATTTACAAACTTAAACAATCATTATGTTTTTGTTCGTCATAGTGAAAATGGTTCAATCATTCTTGCAATAGATGATATTACGATAACAGCATACCATAAGGAATCCCTCTCATAAAGAAATCTCCATAGCCACTTTCCCAACAAAGCATTGTTTCCGGAAACAACACTACCAATAGCAAGTCCCTTTTCAATCTAGATTGAAACACAATATCCCACTTAACCAAATGATCTCTTATTCCTTTGCCACTCCCTTCCCATAAAAATTCTCTCAACATTTTCTCAATCCTATTTGCCACTCTCAGAGAAATCTTAAAAAGAGACATACAATGAATAGGGATGCTAGATAATACTGACTGATCAAGATGTCTGTCCCCCATCATAATCAGAGCCTTTTTCCAACTATCCAACCTTTTCAATAACCGGGTTGCAGAAAGAATCAGATCTTGGTCACCCCTAAAGGTAAACCCAAATTTTTTAAAGGCCAACTCTCTAAAGATCAACCTAACACACCTGCTAGGCTCTTAACTCCACATAGATACGTGCCTACATAAAATTGTATGCTATTAGTTGAACATACCTACTATATTCCCAATACGCAATCCTGATACAAACATCAACGGCATCACATCGAGATCCTTAACTGAGAAGCATTCCAATAAACTAAAGAATATAAACTTTAGACTATTCCCTTCAAAATTCCAAGCATCCTAATTTATATGGTTTCTGAAAATAAAGAAACTCCAGTATTTGATGACATAAAATAAAAAATGGGAGACTAATGAAGAAACTAATGCAAAAATGAAAAAACAAAAACAAAAAACAACTAGATAACCATTTTTTGAAATAAAATTAATAAAAATAATCAATGGCACCCAAAAGAAAATAATTTATCTTTTTAAAGGTGAAATCCTAGACTTCAATTTGAATTATGATTTTTGTTGATACATTTGGTAAAGCAGATTCTTGCTTGATCTGATGCAAATTATAATGTATTTTCCATAGCAGTTGGACCTATAAATCCATGAACAAAATTTTAACGTCCATTCCCATTAGTGCGTGATTGGGGGGGGGGGGGGGGGGGGGGGGAAGTAGAATTTTCAAAAGACACTTGGTGTGGACAAAAACCATGCTATGATTGATCTCCCCCATTTGTTTACTATAGCAAATAACAATGACGCTCGGATTAAAGATTGTTCTTTTTTTTTTTTTTGAGAGGGGGGTGGGAAGAAGGGATGAGCGGCTCTTTGCATTGGAATATCTCTTTTTATAGGCATTTCAATTATTGGAGGTGGGAAAGTGTACTAAATTTTTTTCAAATACTCTTAGTGTAGAAGGGAATGATACCTTGGTGTGGTGTAAGGATTCCAAATGGTTATTCTTAGTGAAATTTTTCTACAATACTTGGAGAAATAGTGAGGATTTGTTTCACCCCACTAGAAGTATTTGAGTTGCTTTAGATCCTTCAAAAGTGGTCTTCCTTACATGGTTGGTGTCTGAAGATAAGTGCTTGACAATGGATCATTTGATTAGAAGAAGATTGGAAACGCCTAATAGATGTATCACATGCAAGGAACCGGCAAAGATGGTGGACCACCATTTTATTCATTGACCTATGGCTTGGAATTTGTGGGTGTATATTTTCCACTTTTTCAGAGTTCATTGGGTCTTACCTTATTCAAAGCATGATATCCTTTCGGGTTGGTGGACTAAGACAGGAAGAAAGGATGGCAGATGTGGATGGAGAATGATGCCAAATGCTCTTTGTTGGTGCATTTGGAAAGAATAGAACGCGAGAACCTTTGATGAAGTGGGATTGTCTTTGATAGAGTTGAAACTAATTGCGGTCAAAACCCTTTTTTGGTGGTTTTGTAGCCATTTTGAAGTGGGCAGCCCCTCTTTTGTCTTCTCTTTATTGATTCTCTTCAGCTTTAGCTTTCTTAGTGTTTTTGGGATAGTAATTGTACATACCAAATGTACTTGGACTACCCCCTTTTTCTCATTTTGACACAATACTATCATCAAAATGAAATTAAAAAATCCATGAACAGAAAAAAAAAAAGGTTTCAGCCACTATGCCATCAGATGTAATTAGTTAAATTTTATGAGATTTAATGTAACTTTGACACCAACAGAAAGAATCCAATCATACATCATGTTAACCTTTAACTTCTAGTTAAACTTCAAGCACATAATTTAAGTAAAATAGAATGAAGTTTGCAAAAGGAAATGTTAAGGGTCTAAATTTGTTAGGAGTCTTTACATATCATTTAGAGAATAGTCTAGAGCATTTAGGGTTTACTTGTTTGTTTAGTAATCTAAGTTTCCTTATTTGCTTACATTTGATTGAGGCCAACTATGGTTAGAATATATTGGATGAATATTTTAGAATATTTATTTTCTTAAACTGTTTAGGATTGTAATCTTTTTTTTTTTTTTTTTTTTTTTTTTTTTTGTGACAAGGTTTAGGATTGTAATCTATTTAAACCCTTTTAGGGTTTTAATTAATGCAATTCTAGTCTTCTTTACTTTTTAACTTGGTATAAGATTGTTTCATCTACTGGTGACAAATTTGTGTTCAGTCTTCCGCCAACGGTGGCCGCTTTCTTGCCGTCCACCAAGATCTTACTTTTTTTTCTTCTTTCTTTATTTTTTTTCCTCTATCTATACTCATCATCAGAATTCTTCTCTGCCGCTGCAGTCATTGTCCTTACACATCATCTTTAATATTCTAAGGGGCTGTTTGGCAACCTTAAAAACTGGTATTTTTGGATGCAAGGACAGTCCAAATTTCAAGGTACAGCATTTGGTAAAAGCAGTCCAATCACATATCAGGTTTTTGTTTATTTTAATTTGGGCCCAAAAGCTGGTTAGTATCATTCCAAGTATCACATGGTTTTTGCTAAGAACCAGATAGACTCCCTGAAAATCCAGACGTTATCCAACATACTTTCTCCTCCCTCTCATTTCTCTTTTCCCTCCATGTCTCTCTCCTCATGGTAGAGACAATTGCTCTCTCCCCCTTCACAATAGATTGGGAACGTCCAGAATAATCCATGGAAATATGGAATAAGGTACATGGGTTTTTCCCTTTGCAATCTTTTTTCTTCCTTCTCTTTTGATTTTGCTCTGGAATTTTGCCATCCTCTTCTTCTTTTTCTTCTAATCCACCATGGAAAAAGAAGGTATATGCATGGGTTTTTTCATTTTCAATTTTCTTCCTTCCTCACGCTCTTTTGATTTTGCCCTAGATTCTTGTCCTTCATCCACTTCTTCATTAAACCTCACAATACAAATGGCATCTCTGCTGTAGGTTTTCATATATATATATATATATATATATATAGATATAGAGAGAGAGAGAGAGAGAGAGAGGAGAATTTTGTCGTCGTCATCTGGTATAGTCGTCGTTGGAAGCCACCCCTATTGTGGTCAGAATTGATCAGTTTCACCTCATTTTCATCCATTCTTGCTGGTTCACACTGATCCTTGGCGATTCTAACCCACCTGTCTTAATTTGCAACCCCAGTTTTGTCTCCACATCAAAGATTTTGGTATTAATTCTCGGTTTAGTTTGGTGCTGTTTGGATTTAGTTTTTGTTGGCTATTTGGGGCTCCTCCCAATACTTGTTGTTGTTTGGTTTGTTTTTAATATCTCTACCCGATAAAAAATTGTTTGTTTTGTGGCCATAGAGTTGGCCCTCGTAGCAGTGTGGCTTATTTTGCCAACCTTCTTGTACAAGCCCATTGAAGCTGGCTTTGTCATTTGGAGGCACATGACACCCTTAGTTAAGGGGAAGCATTACCATCGGCCTCATCAAATCAAGTTGTAAAGAGTTTGTGGTAAGCATCAATTTGAAGAGAAGTGGTGAATATCAAGTGGCTTAAATTTTTATTTTGAAGATCATGCAGCTTAGTTATCAATCCAATTATCACTATTTAATTTTTCATGTTTTCCACTTTCCAAGTCATGTAACAAGTTGGGCATAATAATATAAATGCTCCAACTTAAGGGGGAGTGTTAAGTGTCTAAATTGCGTTGGAGTTTTTACATATTACTTAAAGGGGTAAGGATCCTTTCCATTAATTAGATTACTAGATGGTCCAGTGAAATCTAGGCCATTCATTTATGATGGGTCCCACATGAATTGGTGACCCCTACATGTTATGAATGGTCTAGATTTCACTGAACCATCCAATAAATGGAGAGAAACCTCACCCTATTTAGAGAATATTCTAAAGCATTTAGGGTTTCCTTGTTTGATTATTATTCTAAGTTTCCTTATTTGCTTAGAATTGATTGAGGCCAAATATGGTGAGAATATATTGGATGAATATTTTACAATATTTAGTTTCCTTAAGTGTTTAGAATTGTAATCTATATAACCCTTTTAGTGTTTTGATTAATCCAATTCAAATTTTCTTTATTTTTTAACAAAAAAGAAGTAGTAACTTTATTTTCTTAACACCATATATACATACAGAAGTAGTAACTTTATTTTCTTAACACCATATATACATACATACAAACATATATATATATATATATATAGGATTAGGATCAGGGGACACAAGTTCTGACACAAATCTTGATCCAAAGACTTACATTTCTAATCAATTTAAATCTTACATTGATGAATAAAGCGGCTCCTAATCTTAGATCAACTTGATTTTTGGCATGCATGCCCTAAATGGGAAGGCAATCTAATCCAACGGTGGGTTTCCCAACATATGAGTCGTAGATGGAGTTTTAAAAACTTGTGTCCCCTGATCCTGACCTATATATATATATATATATATATATATATATATGGATCAACATACACAAATCTTTACACAAGTTTTTAGATGACCTATCTTCGAATCATATTTTGTGAAACCCATCGTTGGATTAAATAGTCTTCCCACATTGGTCATGCATACCAAAAATCAAGTTGATCCGAGATTAAGAGCCGCTTCATCCACAAATGTGAGGTTTTTAGTGATTAAAAAGACGAGTTTTTGGATCGAATGGCACCAAGTCTCAGATTAAGTTTATTTTTTGCATGCATGACCTACTTGGGAAGACTCTAATCCAATGGTAGGTTTCGCAAAACATGAGTATGAGATAGCTATCTACAAGATTGTGTCAAAAATTGTGTCAAAAGTTGTGTATGTTGATCCTAACCCATATATATAAACAATGGGGTAGTTATAATCTGTTTTTGAACACGTCCAGATACATTACATTGAACGTGTCACAATAAAGGCCCATCAAACTACATCTAAATGAACCCATAATGCTTGACACATCACAACAAAAAAAATTGTACATAAGGGAGATGAAATGAAGGCATAAAGTGACGTTGGGGCTAAATTACCTGAGAATTACAATACTCATCTTCCTTCTTGACAACAGCATGAATATGGGGCCTGCATATGAGCCCACAAAAAAGCTTCAAACACTAAACTCACAATCTTAACATTGTTACAAAGAACCAAACAAAAGTGCAAGAAATGAATGCTCACATCAATAGTCTTCCACTTTCTTTGTCAACTACATTGGATTGAAGGTCATTGAAATCAGGAAACGGTTTACATGAGAGAAATTTTTTCATCCGTAGTTTCAACGGAAGGTTATCATGCTCATCTGACAACAAACTAGCATGGGTTCCACCCTCGGATTTGATCGATATAACATCATTTCCAGATAAATTAGCCATTCCACTGATTTCAGCCCTAGTTTTCCACGAACATAGCTTCTGTACACATTAAAAGAAATCTTTTACACTCTTCTTAACCTACACTCTGTGTTCCCACAGAAAAAAATAAACTTTCTACCGAAAATTCTTTGAGACTACGTTCATCTCATACAAAATATACAGATAAATAAACTTCAATTAAAGTATAAAAATAAAAATAAAAAACTTGATAGGACTTCTTTCGATATCTTAATCTGGGCTCTTGTTTCCACAGAAAATAGTTGCGATAAAAATTTTCCAGGAAAAAATTTGTTGTTCAAGCTTGGAAAAAATCTATAATGTATCTTCAGTTAGACTTCAGGTAGAGGAAACATCTAAAAGTAAAGAATAAAACTTTAAAGAGTTTAAAAAAATAAAAATAAAAAAAATAAAATAAAACCTCTTTCCACCTGAATTTTTTTTTTTTTTTGTCCCGAAAAAGTTTTCGCGAAGGAAACAAGTGTGCTGATTTTATGGCTGAATTAGCCCACTCTATGGAAGGCCGTCTGAAGGTCTGGGAGTCTCCCCCACCGGGGGTTTCACTTTGCCTTATGGCTGATAGTCTTGGGGTGGCCGAGGCCCGTGTGTTGCCTGTGATCAGGCATCCATAGGACCAAAAAATAACAAAAAAATAATTCCGTCGAGACAAACAATCTTAGGGTTTCCAGATTGCAGATTCAGGTAAGAGTCCGATAAATATGGTATGCATATGTGTATATACATGGAAAGAGCAGAGAAATGTGCTAGGGGTTTCGATCGAGAGGATTGAAATGAGGGGGACGTGGGGAAGTACCTGTGGTGGACTCTCGCGTGCGTAGTGGAACCAGAGAGAGATTCGAGAGGCGTCTGCGACTGCTGTGTTGCCACTCACACGATATGGCGCCAGGTGACAGACAGACAGAGAAGGCTTCAAGCGCATTTGAACGCCTCGAATAGAAGCACTGTGTTTGGATGCAAGTGGAGGGAAGAGACAGGAAGTGGAGGGAAAGGAAAAACTTTCCCTTTGTTTTACTGCCGTGTTTGGTAGAGAGAATGAAAAAATGAGACGAAGGAAATGTAGAAAGGATGGACTTTTCATCCTTGGGAAGGGAAACCCTCTTTCCTTCCTGCGTGTTTGATAAGATGGATAGAATTATAGTTTTTTCCTTCTTCTTTTCCTTCTTTTGTGTTTGGAAGGATAAATGAATGGATGGATAGATGGATGAATAGATGGATATTAAAAAGTATGATTTTACTTTTTTACCCTCACATATAAAAGAAGTTGTAAAAATGTGAGGACAATATAGTCATTTTAACAACAATCCAGTTCTTTCCCTCCACCTTTCCCCCCAAAATTGGAGGGATGAGAAAGAGATGACTTAAGGGATTCTCTATTCCCCCCCCTCTCCTCCCCTTTCTTTCCTACCAAACACACGCCCTAACCTCTTTCCCTCCACTTTTCTCTCCTCTCCTTTCCATCCTCCCACAAATCCACTGTATCAAACATAGGGTTAGAGTTTTTAATGAAATTTTCACGAGGAAAGAGAAATGGAGGGATTCAAAACTCTCACCTTTTTTTTTTCCTCTCACAAAATTGATGAAAAGGAAAATGTGTTTAATGAGACTTTCATAATGCCTATTTTACTCATCTAATAACATATTAAAAATAGAAAATGACATTTGACTCTTAGCCCATATGATATATATACCCTGACTTGCTGAGGATATATTTGTAAAATGCACATTTAATGGATTATTTCTTTTCTTTTCAACTCTTGAACCGAAAAGAAAATAAACACTTTCTTTTCTAAACTCCCAAACAAGATGAGGAAAACCACAATCCTTTCTTTCCTTTTTTTTCATCTCCTAACAAATATTTCCTTTCTTTTCTTTTCCCTCCTAAACTCTCAAATGTAGTGTAGGCATCTTTTTACCTGCTCACTGCCTGGGCATACGATAGCTCTGATCGAGTCACCAATACGGTGTGTTTTTTTTTCACTTTTTGGTAGCCATAAGCAATGTTTTAAAACCCGGACCGGACTGCCCGGTTCAACCGGTTAAACCGTCGACCGGTTAAGGTTCCGATCCAGTTAAGCCTATCAAATCGTTTGAAACATAAAACCGTAAAAAATGAAGAAAACCGTGAAACCCACCGGTTTAACCGGTGAACCAGTAAAACCGTTCGTGGGTTGGTAGAACCGGCCGGGTTTTTTCATTAATCAATTCAAGGCTTAAAGAGCCAAAGCAAAAGAGAAAAGCTCCAATTCCCAAATCGACGAAAGGGCTGGGTTATGCGAGACTGCGAGCGACTCTCTGGCTATGCGACTTCTCCAGTTCTCACTCTACCTCTCTTGCTTCCAAGCTATGGTTGTCCACTTGTCTTTACTCTTCAGATATGTCTTGATCTTGCCAAACCAAGCGGTTGGAACCATCAAGTTTGACGGAAACATAGTTTGTAACATTTTCGATGGGGAGGGTAAGGGAGGAAGCTGCTGTTGCCTAGGTGGAAGCTCATTGAAGAAGATGCCATTGCAAAGGTTATGGGCAGAGGAGAAGATGAAGATCAGCAGTAAGAGCTACCGCCGTGAGTCTGAGTTTCACTTCAAGAAATTAAGGAAATTCTCTCCTCTTTTACCTTTTGTATAAGATAGTGAAGAGGCAAGAATGAGACAAAATTGATAAATGTGAGTAGGTGTTGGGAAAAGAAAAAGGTGTCAGGTGCTGCAAAAGTAAAAGTATGAAGACTGATAAGAAGTTGTGTGAAAAAGTTTTAGAGAAATTTTTTTTTTCTATTTATATATATTTTTTAGTTTATAGATTATAATTATATATTATATATTATATTAAATATTAAATATTTATTGCGTCATGATGACGTCACGGTTCAATTCCGGTTTGACCCGATAGGTTGAACCAGTGACCCTTAACCCGATGACTTTTCCGGTTTGATTAACGGTCTGGGTTTTAAAACATTGGCCATAAGAACATCACGGTGAGTAGCAGCTAGGTTGCAAGCAAACGAACGAGCTTGATAAGGACTTGACTCGTAATCAATCAATTATTAAACAATCTAAGCTCAAACCTAAATTTTAAGCTCATCTTAACTTGATTGCGCTTGTAAACAAGCTTTGTCAAAAATTTGAGAAGAAGATTGTTAAGGACTCTAATGGGCTCAAAAGTGGCCGAGTTGGATTACAATTAATATAAAGTAGCCGCTAAATACACTCGATGCGTGCATAACATAATGTATATTGTACAAGATGACTTTATTTATGATAAGTTTTTTTGTTTAGAGATTGATGTTACCAACACGTGCATCTAAAAAATATGTAATGCAAAAATATTACTCTTCAAAAGCATTGAAAAACTCTAGTATTTGTCATCAAAATCAAAGTACAAATGACCAAATCAAACACTCTGCCATGAAATATAAATGAAAAGCAAAATAGAGATTAAAGCTAGGTTGAATTATTTACCTTGGCCAAACAACATAAATTTTTTTTGTTTTTTTTAGATGATCAAAAGGCTTCATGCCTCCAACAAATGAAATTGATCCTTTGTGCTCCTTAATCCATAAAGTGATCATAATCGTAATGCTTCGATACTCATCGAGGTTAGATGTGATGGACATTCCTTCAACAATCCCTACACAATAAACAAACCTTGATGCATGGTTGACTTGATTTTCCACCAAACAAACTCAAAAGCTTCCATACGCAAGTGCGCATAGAAATAAATCTATCCTCGTTCTAATTTTGTTGACCTTGTTGATTTCCTCTTACTTTTTTGAGATGATGGTTTGTGAAGAAGACCGTTTGAAGACTACGGAGAAAAAGGGGAAATTTTTTTTGGAGAAATGTGGGTTATGGCCAAATGAGTAGTTTTCATAACTATTTTTTCAATGATAATTAACTCATAACTATATCACTTAGCCAAGAAAGTGGGTATTTGAAATTTTAAGATATAGATAATTGGTTTTCAGTTATTCCAAGAGAGTGGGAAACTATTATTTTTTTCAATTGGATTTCTTAGCCCTTTTAAAATATAAACTGATTCTTTATGAGGAGGGCAATTAATAGAAAAAACAGTTGAAGCACTCCAACACGATGGGTTTCCTATATAATAGTAGAGATAATTAATCTTAAATTTTTTAGGGCTTACCTCATTTTTTGTTTGCAACTTAATTGTTTGATATTGCACTTATGACTTGAGTTTGTTGGTAGAGGTTTTATTTATCTAGTGCTGTTTCAGTGGAATGCATTTTGAACTCAACTTTAATAAATTTGTCTTTACCTATTAAAAATGAAGGGTCATTGATCATTGTAAATATTTCTCATTGAAACTTAAAAGGCTCAAATTTGTAGATTCGAAGCTCAAGCTTCGCTTATTAAGGTTAATCAAGCCAAGCTGATTCAAGCCCAACCTTCATTAATTTCTACTAACATTATCACAATATTCTAAGCTCATTTAAAGCTCGACTCGAACGTAAACAACCAAGCTTCCTAATGAACAAGCTTGATTACAATATTCTGGGTTCATTAAAATCTTAGCTCGCATGTAAACAATCAAGCTTCTTAACGAACAAGCTTGTTAACAATATTATAGGTTCATTAAAAGTTCGACTCAAATGTAAATAAATAAGCTTTTCCAAAGCACAGTTCGGTTTAGTTTGTTATTAGTCCTAATTACAACAAAACACATACACAAGGTGAGGTTAGCAATTTTTTTTTGGGGGGGGGGGGGGTTGCTTTTTTATATTAATTTATCTATAGATAAATTATGACTTAGCCTTCTCGTACTTTTAAATGAAATTGCTTTTCACCCTAGGTTTAAAATCGGACAAATTATGCCCTATAGTTTCGATATTATTGATTTTTTTTTTTTTATAATAACAAAGGTGTCTAAAAGCTTCACACCCCTACTAATCTCTCATGCACATGCAGTCCCATCATCCCACACACATTGAGTAATTATTAGATCCTTCTGCCCTGGGGTAGCTCCTAACAAAACTTCAATAATGTTCTTTGGATTGATGCCGTTAACAAAACTATTAAAATTTACTGTGAATCAGTACACAAATCTGTCCTAATAATAGCCCTCACATGTTTGGGGCTAGTAACTACCCTTTTTTTTTTTTTTTGATACGAGGATGAATCCCCTCAGCCTATCCTCCACGACTTCGAAATCGATACCTAATGCCGTTAACTAGAGTAGGATAAAGGGGCAAACCTCGGATGTGTGCACCGGCCCCACAACACACACATCAATAAGTAACTACTTTCGACTACAAATTCACTGTTCATTTATAAAATGCCATTTTCCACCTTTTAGTTCATTGACCATAATGCCCTTTTGCAAAATAAAAAGTAGCAAATTGCACTTATGCCATTTTAGTTCGTATATCTAATGGTAGCGTTTGATTTGGATGATTTGTTGTCTTTTTACATTCCCTTAAAAAACCTCATTCCCTCAGAAAAACCCAGTATTGGTCGATTGCTTCGTGAGATATATTGATCGACCCACATCTATGGTGAAACATCAACATACATTTGTGTTTGTCATTAATATTCGAAACCATAGACGTGTTTCACATCAAACCCATTTGATGCCACATCATTAAGGAAGTCTAATCCATCAAAATATTTTGTTCTTTTTGTCACCGGCCAAACCCTTGATTGTGATTTTTCATGTAGAAGAGGTAATGTAATTCTTAAAGATAGATGATGTAAGTTAAAAGGTCTTAGGAAAACAAGCCCTAGGTATTTGTTGGGTATTTAGTTTATGAAATGATAGTGTAAATATCATCAATGTTATGAATAAATTATCATTTATTGTTTGTGTGTAAATATGCATTAGTTTGACTAGGGGTCTTAAAGTTGAAATATCTATTAGTATAGTTGATACATAGTTAGATAATTACCTATATATCCTTGAGCCATCCTTGAGCCATCCTTGAGCCATTCTTATTATGGAATAATAGTGGAATTAATCATTGACTCGGTAATTTCAATACTCAATTACTTATTTGAAAAAGATAGTTGCTATATTTGAAGAGATTTTAGAAAGATGAATCTCAAATGTACTTTTTGGGTATATAGTGTAAATTAAAGTGATATGTGATGTCCCGAAATTTTTATATTTATTATATTTGCATTAATTGATTGATTATGTGATAACTTGATGCAGAACAACTTGCTGAGGAATTCTTAGTCTGGATGGACCTCCAAAAACGAAACAAAAAAGAGTACTAGAAGGGAGAGAACACCAGAAGCCAAAATAGCATTCTGCCTTCAATTGTACCTACGGTTAGGCAAACTATACCTACGGTTGGGAGTAGTTTTTGCATAATAGCATTTTGCCTTTAATCGTACCTACAGTCAGTTAACTGTACCTACAGTCGTCAGTAGATTTGCTATTATGAATTTCTTTACCAGTCATTATTTTACCTTATTTAACTTGGATTCCTATAGGTTCGTTTGGGTTCCCTATTTTGCAGCTTGCTGCTTAAGTTTAGGACTTCTGATTTAGGGTAAATTGCAGAAAACCCCCTGAAGTATGGGGGGTTAGCAAATAACCCCCCCTATTGTTTTAATTTTGTCGATGTGCCTCCCTTATATTTTAATTTTTGGCAATGTGCCTCACCATCACTCGCCGTTAATGAAAATTAATGAAAATTAGTCACATGGCTACTCACATGATACCATTAACGGAGCCATGTTGCCCAAAATCACTGGAATACTCATCGAAATCATGTCTAATTGGATGACCATCGATGATTGGTTTTATGTTCCAATTGAACTAGGGGGCACATTGACAAAATTAAAACATAAGAGCATCTCTAACCATGCTAGCTAAATTTGAGCTATTTTAGCTAGCAAAAGGGCATTCTGTAAAATAGCTAGCTAACTATTTTGGTTTGCACTCCAACCATGCTAACTAAATTTGAGCTACACCAACCAACTTTCAACTTTCAAAATTTGAATTGTAAAAGTTGTTATTTTTTCCAACGGTTATATTTTTAATGATTATATTTACAATGGTAATTTTTTCAAAAAAAAAAAACTTTTAAATTTAAATATTAAAAAATTAAAATTTTGAATTTTTAATTTTTTTTTTAAATGGACATTTTTTCAAATGGTCAATATTTACAATAGTCATTTTTGCCTAACGGTCATATTTTATCTCCTCTATAAATATGAATACCATTTCATCTCCTAGATTCTCCTATCTTATCACCACTTTTAGTTCATCTCCATTTAGTTCATCTCCCACTTTTACATATCTCAACAACATTTTCTCTCAACTATCTTGCGTCTTTATACTATATGGCTCAGTAATCGTTTAATGAATATGCTTCTTGATGATGATGATTATGATCGTCAATTAGAGCTGTTAGCATTAATTGCTATGGAATAAGAAAGGGTCAATAACGAAAGACACTCTAGAACACGTTGTGGTTCTGTTCCAGGTCATGTTGTTATAGATCGTGATAGAGTTCAAGGCCATCAAAGACCTTATCATGACTACTTCACTAACGATCCTATATATCCCTGCCAATGTATTTCGTAGGAGGTTTCGAATGAATCGTTCGCTTTTTCCTCAGTATTCAATCTGCAATGGAAGCCTACGATCAATACTTTGTACAAAAAAAAGATGCTTGTGGAGTGGTTGGTTTATCTTCACTTTAGAAGATCACAACTGCATTGAGGATGCTTACTTATGGAGTATCAGCAGATGCAGTGGATGACTACGTGAGGATCGGGGAAACCACTGCAATAGAAGCTCTAAAAAGGTTTGTTAAGGCAGTGATTGCTATTTTTTCTGATGAATATTTAAGATCACTGAATGAAAATGACAGTGCTAGGTTGTTAGAAATTGTTGAAAGACGTGGTTTCCTAGGATGTTGGGTAGTATTGATTGTATGCATTGGAAATGGAAGAATTGTCCAGGAGGATGGCAAGGTATGTATTCTGGTCACATCCATGAACTAACAATCATTTTGGAAGCTGTCGCTTCTGACAGCTTCCAATGATCTTTAGATATGGCATGCATTTTTTGGTTTACTAGGATCTCTTAATGATCTCAACATACTAGTGTAGACACCCCATTTTCACCCCCATAAGTTCATGATATCATTTGGTTGGGTTTAGAAGCATCTAGGAGTCCCTAAGCCTTAAAGGACACTTTTGCCCTTTTAAGCCTTAGGAGAATAGGTCATCATTGCATGCATATTTTTGTCTCTTTGTTGAGTCCCATCACTTGCATTTAGTTTCTAGGGTCATTTTGGATATGTGTGTCAAATTTGGTTCAATTCCAGATAGGTTTGGATAGTTAATTAGAACTTTTGCGACTTGAAGGGCAATTTCATCCTTTACTTTGTATATTTTCCAATTGACTTCCAAATTTGTTCCGGAATGTTCCATCGACCTTAAAATGATGAAATGAGTCCAATTTAAGAGCCAATTTAATTTATTGATAGGTTTGGGATTGGTTCACCACATTACCCTATGGTTAATTGACTTTTTTTTGGGTAATTGCCTCATGAAGACCCAGCCACCTGACCATGGTTAGGGATTCTTGATTCAAGAATATCCTAAGCTTATTCTACATTGAATCCTTGAAATTTTGGCTTTTGAATCACTCAAATCGGAGTTAAAATGAAGAATTTAAGTCCGTTTGAAGTTAGGAGTCCAAACCGAGCTAGAATTCTAATTTTTTTTGGATTCCTCTCGGGTGACCGGTCACCCAACCGGTCCAACCGGTTCACCCAACTGGTCACTCGAGAGCTCCGTCCTGATTTATCTCTTTTTGAAGTTTTGATGGAATGGGACTCTACCACTCTAAATTTCAGCCTTTTAAAGGACTTCTAAGCCTATTGGGAGGTGGTTTTGAGTTGTTTAACATCCGTGGGATTTAATTACAGCCCTAGATTGGTTTTATGGTGAACTAATCTCAACCATTGGTTCATATAGTTGGTTAGTTATAAATAGAGGCTCATTCATCAGCATAAGGGACTTTTGCTGGACTTTTGAACACTTCATATTCAGAAGAGAGAGAGGGACTACGAGTTTGCATACACCCACATCACTTGGAGGAGGCTTCTACTGCAATTTTGATGAGGAACTAGAAGACAATCAAGCCAAAGAGAAGGAAGAATGCAGCGAAGACCTTTGCTTTGTTGTAAGTCTCCTTTACATCCTTTTACGATTCTTTCTTCTTATACTCCATTCTCTGTATAGTTATGGCTTAGAATTGAATTAAGAATCATATATACTCTATATTTTAGAGTGTATATGATTCAAATATAATGTGAAAAGCATGCTAGTGGAATAGGATTGTGAGTTGCTTGCTGTTAAGATAGTTTCTCTCTTAAAGATAGAGGTACGTTTTGCACAGAAAATTAGTTGATGTGTTTAGGCCAGTTTTCTCTTCATGGTTCAATTATATGCATGATTTTAAGCATCTTTTGTATAGGACACTTGCTGTGTAAGCCTCGTCTTCATAGGTGTATGGATGATTATTATTTTTGAGGATAATTATCGTCCTTAGAAGATGAGGTCGTGCATAGGTGCTTTCTGAAGTGTATTTAAGTGCGCTGTGAATTTCTTTACATTCTTAGGTATATATTTTACGTAGGATATGTGAAGAAACCATTCATAAGGAGTGGTTTCTACGTAAAATTATCTCCGGGTAATTTTACTTAAGAATGTTCGCCGTAAGGATGATTATTTCACATTCTTACATAAAGCACTTACCTAAGGCATCATGTTAGGTTTTCTTTTTATGTTCAGGATTGTCATATGATATTTTCATCATGATAGTTCATATTTAGCATGTTTTTGATAGTTTTGTGCATGTTAGGGTGTTTAGAGCATATAGGAGCATATTAGGTTTGTGTTTTTTCTTTTGATTTTTGTTATTTGCATGAGTTTTAGGTCATTATATGCATGTTTAGTATTCTGTTCAGATTTGATTTAGGTCTCCTAATGATTATTTGAGCATGAATATGGTTGATTTGAGCTTAATAATTGCCCTATAGAATACATAGGGTGATTAATTGGTGTTTTCTAGATGTTTCGGGATAATTTGCATATGATAAGTGGTTTATGGTAAGTTTGTTTTGATTTGTTCTCTTCTCCCCCCTTGGGTTATTGTCTTTACTTTGGATTAGAAGTCCTAAGTTTCCAACTTTCTTAAAATTCTATTTTACTTGGAGTTCTATTCTCTTTTGAATTCAAATCTCTTTAGAAGTCTATTTGAGTTAGAATTCTATTCTTTCTCAAATACCTACTTTTTCTCAAACTATTTTGGAAACTCCTAAGTTTTAAAACCTTTCTTAAGTTGGAAACTTAGGGTTTATAGTTCATTGTAAAGGGAATAACCCCTTCTCAATCGAACAACGTGGACTTTGATCCTTACATCTTTGTATGTAAGGTACGTAGGCGCTCATTTGATGTTCAAGTCCGCCTTAGGATACTAAGTATCCTAGGTTTTCTTTTTTTTTTTTTCTTTTTATCCATTTGTCCATCACTTATTTGCTAAAGGAGTAGGATGGACCCATGCTTCATCATTTATCCATCACATATTTGCTAGAATAGTAGGATGGATTTGTTATCTTATTCTCTGTCCCTATTTTACATGCTTTTCCATATCTCTCTTATTTGTTCATGGATATTTACATACTTTGTGGATGTTTATTGCTTTATGAATGTTCATAGATGAATGTGGATTATTTATGGATGATTCTTTGCATATGCATAGTGACTAATTAGGAAGTGATTGAAATAGCCCATATAAATTTAGAGAGCCATTTTGGGGCGATGTGGGTGCATATAGGATGTTTCCTAAAACCTTCCCACATCGTAACTTAGTCTCTGAATCCTCTCTTGTTCTGATAGACCTGCCTTTTCCTTGATCGGAGTCATGTGTTTGGTTTTCAAAAGTTTTCTTTAAAACTATTTTCAAGGTTTTCCTTTTTTCCTTAAAAAATGAGGTGGCGCCTCATTGTTTGCTTGTTTTTGTAAGCCTTTTAAAAACCAGATTTTTATTAATTTAAATATCTACAAGTCTTTTTAAAAGAAGGGTTTTTTCCTTCCTCCCCCGAATCGAAACCCGTGGTTCACAACTAGAAAGGTCTTTTGTAATTAGTGATCTTGCTCAAGGGCGGACTCCTAAGTTAATTATTCGATAAATGGTTCACAATTATACAATGGGATACTATTTTGCCAATGGTATATACCCGTAGTGGTCAACATTTGTAAAAACAATTCCTTCTCCAAAAGGAAATAAGAACAAAATGTTTGCTAAAGCTCAAGAGTCAATGAGAAAGGATGTCAAACGAGCATTTGGGGTACTTCAATCACAATTTGCAATTGTTCGCTGGATTAGCACGTTTTTGGGACATTGATACTCTTAAAGATATCACGCAAGCATGCATAATATTGCATAATATGATTATTGAGGACGAGCGAGATGTCAATGGAATAGACAACAATTATGATACCATTGATGAAAGTCCTTCTATATTAGTATATTCCGAGCCAACTATTGAATTTAGTGAATTTATTTGACAAATTTAACACATCAAAGATAGGGAAATGCATTCTCAACTCCAAGCGGACCTAGTCGAGCACTTGTGGCAAATACATGAGATATCGTAAGAGATTGTAATTTTAGATTTAATTATCACATTAAGTATCATTGTATGGTTTTTCCTTTGTTGGCTTCTAGCTATGTTTGTACTCTTTGTTTTTCTAATAAAATTCTGGTAGAGTTTCATTATAAAAATGATCCCTTTGTATACAATTACTTGGTGCCTAATAGTCAATTTTACAATAAATCTCACTCACAAAATTATAGATATTAAATATCATCCATTCCAATACCATTAACAAAAGGTTAGTTCCTAATAAACTTACAATAACATAAACAGTAGCAAATTAATAAAAAGTCGAGTTTCAAAGGAAATTACAATAATTAAAATAGTACGCTACTAAGGAAGTCTAAGTCATAAAGTCTAAACAAAAGACCAATCAACCTACTTCTGAATGTTACCACTTCTTTTTGCAAGAATTTCCATCTGGAGAGAATGATAATATTCAGCTTGTATTTTATTCATTTCACTCAAATTCATTGCCATGATTCGGTCTTCCCTTTTTTCCTTTTCGTTTGGATCTTTTCTCGCTTAACATCAATCCTTTTTTGCTCTTGAATATATGTTTTTTTTTCATATATTTCAAATTTCATCTTGTTTAGCTCCCTATTATCTTCCCTAATCTCATTTATAACAATCTGCATAGGTGAACTCATACCATTATCTTTATTGGATTTTCTTTTGCCTTTACTTAGCCTATCGTTTTCAACCTTCCTACTGGGTGGTCTTTCTAGGTCTGCAACATTGTGAAGGGTGATGTCGTCTTCTCCTAAGTTAATAGAACTTAGTGTAGATGGAGAAGATGCAGCATTGTTATTCTTTTTCTTCTTCTTTTGCTTGTTACTTTCATCCAACCATTTGGTTCTTCTCGCAGTATAACCCAATAATGCATAAACTGAAAATTTGAGTTATGCACTTTAAGATAAAGCCTTTTTGCATGAGCAATCTGGAAAAAAAAAAAAGCAAATTAATTACCATATTAAAAAAAAAAAACAAAAAACTAATGAAAGAGCTTTAAAAAAAAAAAAAAAACAGCAAACTAATACCCTATCTTATTCAATGCAGCCGCTTTTAGAAACCTGAGCTATGGACCCATAAAATTTATTTGTGGCACCTTGAATCATGGACCAACAATTCATTAGCAAATTGTGATTATGTGTAGATTCAAATGTTTCACATTTGTTGTAGTACAATAGGATTCTCTTCCAAAGTGCCACATTTTTTTACCTAATTCCTGTCACAAAATTAATGCTAGTGTTAAACCACGCCGATAGAAGGAGTTTGTCCTCTTCAACAGAGAAGTTGCCTCCCTTTTTCTTGCCCGTGCTTGGAGACTCCTCAATTGGGACTTGTTGAGATCCTCTAACTCAATTTGAATAAGCCATAGTAAATTGTTCACTTTCTTGTTCTTTAAAAGTGGACTCTTCATTAAGAAGGTTGGTGAAATATCCATCCCCTTCATAATCCATCTAATACCACAAAACTGTTATATTTTATCATATTTTCATAAAATTGTTATAATTTTCACTTCAGAAGATCTCTACACTTCTCAAAATTGAGTATAAGAATGACTTGACAAGGAAGAAGTCTTCAATGAAAATACAAATGCATCGGATTTTGCTTTCATTATATTCCACAAAACTAAAAAGATCCATAGTACCTAACATATTTTATCTTTTTTGAAGACTAGGTTCACAGTACCTAAATGCAAAAGTTCTTTGCAGCCAAATAACTAAATAAGCAATATCCTCAAGAAACAAAGATCATAAAACTAAAAAGATCCAACATCAAATAACCAAGAGTTTTCAAACCAAGAGATTCATCACTTGCCCACCTTGTAGCATAGTGTTTAGCTAGCATAGTGTTTTCAAACTAAAATCATGTGGGCAGTTATAGAAAACCTAAAAGGGCATTTCCAAAACACTCAAATAATCAATTTTCGAATCAATAAGCCCTTAATCCTTAACAAACAATAATCTGCCTACAAATTGAAACTACTTTATATGAAATTCAACCAAAACCATAAAGTTCATACTCAAAAGAAACACTACAGTTCATACAATTCAAGAATATATGCAAAGAAACACAGCCTTCATAATGTTAGGATTATGCCTTAGAGCCAATCATAGAGATGATTGTTTAGGGATTAGGAACAATCATTTGATTTGATTTATATATGTCACATTTATTATTGATTTAATAAAAAGGCTTATTCTATTATGTTTATATGCATCATTTGTATTTACATAATATGTCTATGGAGTTAGAGTTGAGAATATAAAAATTACAAAGGGTTGTAATTTTGAGACTGTAAATATATCTTTGTACTAAACTCCTAAATCATTCCTAGTTGCAGGTTCACTATAATGGACAGTAATGAACCATAGGACTAGCACTTGTTAAGTTGACTCTATAGGAGGATAGATAGTCTCAAGCTATTTGTGTGGAGACACTACAACCAACAAGTGGGTGCCTATTATAAGAATAGGTACACTGAATGTGACCAAAGATATGAGATAAACTGAATGGAGTTTTAACCTACTTGTTAATTAGTTTCTCATTGTTATAGTGGTACAAGTAATCCTTAGACCTAAAACACCATGGTTGTCTTATGCATGTAGCTTTAGAAGTTTGATAACACTAAGTGCAGATCCTATTCAGGGGTCTGTAAGGATGTTCATTGGCTCTACTGCTATGTGTATGAAGGCATGTGACTGATCAACAAGGAATCCATCACTTTTAGAAAAAAGGGAGTGAATGTCTCATATAGCATTCATTGAATATAACTCATTAAATCCAAGGGCCTATGGTAGTATGAATATGGAAAGGAGTTTCCATAAGTTCATCATTGAGTTGATATTAATGAATGAGTATAAAGTAATTGAACTAGGGACTTGACAGACTTCCATGTCCTATTAGTTCAATTAGAGATATTGTGTTGATAGAAGGATGTAATTGTAACCTATAAACTATGACAGAAGGGTTCTTTGTAAATAACTATTCACCTCATCAAGGATCACACCATAACCCATATGTTAGGTGTTACTCATGGTTAGTAGAAGCCCTAATTAATATAAATGAGTTATAATCAATTAGGGAATTGAAAGGAGTTTCAATTAGACCCTCTAATGGAAAGAGTTCCATTGTGCACACCTCGTGCTATCCCTACTACTTGATGATGCGAATCCTAATGGGTCACACACTGATCATGCTAAGAGAGTTTGAAAGTCTATGAGAGAAAGAGCATAAGTGAATAAAAGAATTGTTCTTAAGGGGCTAGTTTGTATTTGATATAAACTAAAGGGTTATTGTGTAATTAGGAGTAATTACACAAAACCCTTTAGGATTTGGAATCCCTCCTAGGGCCTGCCCTATTAATGGCTTTAAATAGCCTTATTATGATGTGATGACATCATCGCATTCATAATCCCCAAGGGCTGGCTGAAATTTGCTTGGACGTTCTCTTTCTCTCTCTCTCTCTCTTCTCCACCTCTAGCAACAACAAAGAAGAAGAAGGAAAGGACTTTAAGTTCAAGCTAGGTGTGGATACCGTTGGAGGTAGTATACTTGGACTGCTTATTCATTGCTGCCCGGAGTTCAATCTTGGAGTAAAAAGGAGAAGACAAAGCTTGGAACATAAAGGAGAAGACATTAATCAACTATAAGTAATTCTTACCCTCTTCTAGTTAGGGTTTGTTTTGTATTAAGCATAATTGGATTCATGGGATTGGGAATCATAGGAAAATTTTTATTCTGCTTTTGTATGTTTTCCTCTCTAGTTCGATTCCCAACACATAACATAATTGATCGTGTCAAAATCAATTACCCGTAGGATGCAAGAATTTGTATATAGTGGTAGTACGGGTGTCGTACCACAGGGACTGTACTGGGATTATTTTAATTTTGAAAACTGAATACTAAAATAATTCACAAAGATGATTTTTGTAGTTTTGAACTCTATGGAATGCAAGCAAAATAAATTTATATTTTCTTCAAGAAAGGAAATACTTAGGGTCTCGAATCCACCACTAATCTTGTATAAAAATGCACTTATTGTAACGTGTTTCAAGAAATTATAATTTGGTATGAGCAAGACTCATTGTAGCTACAAGCCCAATGACATCATCAAGAAAGATTCATATATTTGTAAATTAGGCATAACTCATCAAAGATATAGCATGAACCGTCTCACCTACTCTACTCTAAATTAATTTGTGAGCACGACTCATCTTGTCTAAGCATGAATCATCTTAATCTCCAAATATATGTACAGTGAAAACCATTGCATAACCATTGTATTTAAAATCACAGAAATTAAACACAATTTGAGATAAAAACATTAAAACCAATTGTATCAATAATACAATCCTCCTAGTTATGCAATCCTCATACACAAATAATCAAATCAATAACACAATACAATAAAATACACCATACTTGATTAGGGCTTCATCTCCCCTCTAAGACAAAGATTAGTTGGCCATGTAGATAACCAAGAACTAGTCTTTCCCCTTTGCCACCTTTGTACCTCCTCCTCTTTTTCTCTCCTCTCCTCCCTTTGTTGTGTGAATTCCCTTAGTATTTATAGGAGATGGGGGAAGGATCCAGCTGATCCAACAAGTCAAAAGCAATGCCCACTTTCTTTGAATTCTTGGTTGCCCATGTTCTCACTTTGACAAATGCTGCCAGATTCAGATTTTTGCAAATAAGTCCAATTCCAGCTCATTTTTGACTTGGAAGACGTTTGAATCAGGAAATGCCATAAACTAAACAATTGTAGCTCTTTAAGTCCTCTTTCCAGGGCCACAAATTTCACCCAAATCGGATATGGGAATCACAAGTTATGGCCAGATTACCAAAACTTGGTCAATCTGTCCAGATTTGCTGCTGATTTTGGGATTATGAATTTCTTTGCCTAACTTTGAATTTCAGCTGCTCAAATCTTCAAAATTGTTGACCCAACTCTTGTTGCAGCTCCATGAAATTTTAGGTAGGTGAGAAACCCATTTCAAGTTGTATTTATTAGCTTAAGTAGTCCTGATTGTCATCTTTTCTGATATAAACTCTACAGCCCTGCAATAAATCAAGAATACTTTAAACACACAAAATTAAATATAATAAAATAACTAGAAAATATAAATTAGGGAGTAATTTCAATGAATATTTTGTGCTTATCAATAATCCATAAATTTCCCACAGTATAAATTCTCACAATAATAAAAAAATTCAACAACTCCACTAAATTTCAAGATAGATAAGTAGAGAATACTATCAACTCAATAAATAAATAAATTGTTGAGTGGCTAAACATATAAAAAAACAGCTTTTTGGAGCAATTAAAAGAAAACCCAGGTGGAAATTCTTCATGAGCAATTTAGAGCAATTTGCATACATATATTACAAACAATCTACCCAATTTGCATCTAGTACTGCCCAATATGGTTAAATTCATCTCTTTCTCACTCATTCCCAATAAAATTTGTCATTTAGCAAAAAAATTTGCTTCAGAAAGTAGAAGAAACTTAAACTAGTGCAACAATAATGCATACTTTACTCATTATTCCTTACTTAAAAACAAGGAAAGGGAGAAACCACCATATTAGAAATAAAGAAAGGGGAAAACCCATGTACATGGCCATAAAAGCAAGGAAAGCGGAAAACCCCTGTATAGTGTACACGGTCATGAAAGCAAGGAAAACCTCTGTATTAGAAACAAGGAAAGGGGAAAACCTATACATGGCCATGAAAACTCCTTATTCTACTTCAATTGAGAAGGAAAAAAAAGCCCTAGACACAATATACAGAGAAGAAAGAAACGAGAGATCTATGTTTGTTTTGTGTGTGTGTGAGAGAGAGAGAGAAAGATGCATACTTTGGCCTTTGGGAGGCTAAGAGGAGGAGAGGCTAGAAGAGATTCACAATCCGTTCGTCTTCCCGCGTTTTTGTGAGAGAATTGTAGCACCTAAGGAAGATAGCGAGTGAAGAAAGGCTTGCTACATACGGCGAGCGATTGTAGCGGAAGACAAAAGGGTGAGCCCTATAGCAAGTCCATTGGAGCACCTCTTTCCACTGTTTGGCTTGCTATTTTAGCGTAAATGGCCTTTAACGAGAGTGGTTGGAGATACTCTGAGGGGGGTTATCTGCTAACCCTCCTATACTTCAGGGGTTTTCTGCAATTTACCCGTTGATTTATGTCTTTAGTTGGAATTTTCCTATTTTTGGAATTTTTAGTATATTCCTTTATTTTGTTATTTATTTCCTTAAGTTTATTGTTCTATTAGAACTAGGGTTTGCAGCTTATATATAGGTTGCCTTCCTTCCATTGTAAGGTTATGTTGATTAATAAAGAATTTCTTTTCTGAGATTTTTTTCTCTTTGCTCAGTGGATTCGAGTAATTTTAAGAAGAAAGTGGTAACCTTTTTCTTTCATAAGCTTTTCGCTATGTCATAATTGGAATTATTTTAATACATGATTGATTTATTAATGTATAATGGATTTGGACCCATGATATTGAGTTTGAATATATGTGTTATTGGGTCTTGGGTAATGAGTTTTGTAGGTAGTGATAATTTTTATAAAGTGGAACTTTTGAGGCAAGGACGTAGGTGAGAAGGCCAAACCTCATTAAATCTTGTATTTGCACTCTCTAACTCTCTTTACTTATTGTGCTTTCAAGATTTATATATTTGTGCATTATTTGATTCATAATGTTTTTCAAAACTGAAAAAGATTTCATAATTAGCCTATAATCCAATTCACCTTCTCTTGGATTTTCTCTCTCTCTCTCTCTATCTATCTATCTATATATACATATAAAATATAGATTAGATCTTTCTATTGTGATTTTTGATATATCAACATCTATATACATGATTCTCAATTATTTTTTTTCTCTAAACGATAGAGATTACATGATTCTCTGCTTGGAAAATATATTTTCTCTAATTGTAATACATATATATATATATATATGTGGGATGGTTCTGTTGACACCTAGTGTAAAACTTTTTACACTAACACCCGTCAATATCTTTTTATAGAAATCATATTTTGCCAATCCAACTGTTGGATTAAATATTCTTGTCATACACGTCATGCATGCCAAATTTTAAGTTAATTAGAGATTAGGAGATATGTCATCCATAAAGTGCTCAAACTTAAAGTTTTATTTATTAAAAGAAATGTAAGTTTCTGGATCAAACACTTCCCAATATCCGATTAACTTGAAATTTGGCATACATGACATGCATGATAAGAATATGTAATCCAACTGGTTGGATTAGCGAAATATAATTTTTATAAAAAAAAATTAATAGGGTGTAAGTGTAAAAAGTTTTACACCAAGGGTCAATGAGGCACACACAATGCGTGTGTGACACGATAATTATGTAATGCGACACATTTTACTAATCATAACATGTGCGTGTATGCATGTTTAATCTGATTAAAATAAGGGAAGAAAACAATAAAAATAAACGTGTAAGGAAAAAAAATTAATTAAAATAAAAAGAAACATAAAATTAAAGATATTTTTTATTTAACTTTTGATGAGGCTGCTCCAAAATGAATGAAAGAGTACAAATAAAGATACTGGAAAAGAGTTGAGATGTTGAATATTGAATAAAGGAATAAGGAAGTTACAAATCAAGAGAGAAGGAGGTTACTTGAAGTGTAACTGTCAATATTGATAGAAACTCATAGAGAGAATGGTTATATGAGAATTTTTAGGCTAAAATTTTGGGACATCTAAGTTTTTTGATCAAATGATGACTTTGCCCTTGATTTGTACTTATGTTTTAAAATGGTGAGGACATTTTGGTAATTTCACCCTCTGCATCCGACTAAAGTTTCAAATGCTTTCTCTATTAGTATATCTATCTATCTATCTATCTATCTATATATATATATATATATATACACACACACACACTAAGTTAGTTAAGAGCTTTAAAGATACTTCCACCGAATATATATATGTATATATAGGAAATGTTTAGAAAGTATTTAGAAGTTCTTACAATATTCAAGAATCCAAAATTAAAAATTGACCCCAACTTTGTTAAAATTCTATTATATCTCAAAATTTGTATAAAAACTTAAATACATGCAGAAAATCTTTCATTTGCAACCTTGGCATATAACATGCGAAACAAAATAATATAATTAGTGTTCCTTCCGTCCTATTTTATTTTATCACTTTGACTAAACACATATAAAAAGGCAATGCAATAATCACCCATTCAATTATAACCTTCCAATTTTACCCTCCCATAAAAAAAGACCAATTTGTTAAAAGATAAAATTAGCTAAAGTATAAGGGTTATTCACAATTTAATACCATTAACTTTTCCCTATTTTTCAATTCAGTCCATGAACTTTGACATTACTCGATTTTGGGAGCATTTTAAAAATCAAGTATCAATGTAAGACAGCCATGATATTTGTTTGTCAAAACAGGACACTACGTGCTTGCTCAATTGGAACACACGTGGCATCCAATAACTCATTTCCTACGCACAAGATGGACACGTGGAAATAGTAGCAATCCAACAGTCAAGATTAATCTTTACCTTTTTTACTACAAACCCAAACCACCCACCGACCAACTCTATTCTCCGGCAACTCCATTTTTTCGGCCATAATCTAGGTTCATCATCCTAACACAAGGAAAAAAGAAACGAAATTAAAAGGGGAAAAAAAATCCATAACCAAACCCGAAATAGAGTTTTTCACCCAAATAATAATAATAATAATAATAATAATAATAATGGAGTGGAAAAAAATAAATAAATCCGAGAGACTAGCAGGCGTGTAAGTGATCTCTAGATCTGGATGGTTTTTGCTATAGATCCGGGTCAAATTGACGATGAAGGAACTCATCTTCTTCGTAGTCTTCATCACTGAAGCAGTTCTCCAAAGTTATTTATTCATACCTCGAAAGAAGGTTCCAGAACCATTGGGGAAAGCCCACTAGACTACTCATTTTCAAATCATCTGCCATCGTTTGTTCCAGTCCCGTCACTGTTGGAGAAGATGAACGTTGTGGTTATGGGTTCCCGAAAACTTCATCGGTGGATTTTGACCGCTTCAAGATTATCTCATGTTTCTTAGATCCCTTCATTTTTGCGTAAGAGGGGTTGTGGTTGTTCAACCCAAACTCAGATTTAATCAAAAAATTTATTCTTGTGTTGGTATGATTAAGACTAACTATGCCAAAAAACATGGAGTTGGTTGGAAAACATGGAGATGACCAGAAAATAGAATTGACTGGAGAGGGTGATGTTATGGGTCTGTTGTAAAAGACCCTCAAAATTGTGGGTTTGATCTTGGCCATTGGATTGCTACTATTGACACGTAGTCCATCTTGTAGGTGGAAAATGAGTTGTTAGATGCCACGTGTGTGCCACCTAAGCAAGCACATGTTGTCATCTGCATTTTCCGTCAAGTTTGACAAACGGACATCACTGCCTGTCTCACATTGATACTTGATTTTTAAAATCGTCCCAAAATCAAGCAATGTTAAAGTTCGTGGACTGGATTGAAAAACGGGGCAAAGTTAATGGTACTAAAACATGAATAACCCAAAGTATAATATTTGAAAAAATGGAAGCCAATAGGACTACTTATAGTTCGAATTGGATCGGGTTTGAGCCTCACCCATAAACTGCCCACAAAGTATTGGGCGAAAGGATTTCTTACCCACTTCTACCAACACCTTTGGATGATTTCAATCCGTACATCTCATTGGGTTAATGGGTTGGAGTAATTTCTCCATATTTTGTTGGGTTAATAGCACATCTCAATATTTTTAATAGAACTCATTAATTTGAATATGTTTTTATTAAGCATGCTTCAAAATTCAAAGCGAGACAAAGATGTTGGAGTAGTGTTCCTTTGCGAAAATTAGTAGGTCGAAAAAAGAAAATTTTGGGTATGTGTCCCCTGGTGTAGTTAGGCAAAAAAAGTAATGATTGGGTATTCAAGGAAATTTAACAAAATTTATATGAAAAGGTTTGATATATTCCTATATGTTTGGAATAATTGATATTTGGATTTTATAAAGACGACCTCGTCGACCTTGATTCCTAAAAAAATGTTTCCATAAAATTTACCAAACTTATGAAGACATTTCATGCAAGTTAATACTTTCCTAGAAATATAAAAATCTTAGTTATTTTAAAAATTTTATTGTAAAAAAACTAAAAAAAATTGAAAAAAACTAAAAACTAAAAAAAAACCTTCTTACTTAAAAACTTTTCTTATACCCTCAGTGAAGCCAACACAAACACCTTGAAATTGAACTCCAAATTAGTTGCTTTGGCACCATTCATATAATGGGACTTGCATATCTAAATTCTATTAAAAATGGATTTTTATGATATATTGAAAGTAAAAACAAATATCAAGTTTTCAAGTGCAAAAAATTGTAAAACAATATATTCCTGAGGATTGAGGTCTATTGACATCAATTGCCTTAGCATCTGAATTCTGGTAATAAATTTGTTGAGTAGAACCAATGACAAACTTTTCCCAATGTATATAAAGCATATCTTCAAGCATAAAACATTTATTACTGGGATCAACTAAATCTTCAAAACCCTTTAGAAGGTCAGAAACATTGCGAACCATGCATTGTAACTCATATTTTGTTAGGTTTAAAAAATCTATTATTTCTTCGAAATGCCATTAAATGCAATAATTTTTTGTTCCCTTTTTCTTGTCTAGAACATCTATTCACATTTAGAAAAACAAATACAACAAATGCATATTACCAAACTAAGACTTTTTCATAAAAACGCAATAAACATAAGACTAATAATACAACAAAATCAAGACAACCCAATAGGTTTAGATTCGATATTAATTAGGCAACAAGAGGAAACTGTCATAACTGCAACAACAACTGCCTGAAGAAAGATTTATGTCTACTAAAGATATTTTTAGCACCACAAGTATATGAAACACCTAATCATATTTTTAGATACGATTCTAATATATGGATAAAAAATTCAGGAAATTTCAAATAATTTTTTGCAGCCTGTGGCTTAGAAGATCAGTCAAGTCCCTTCGTTTCAAACCTATAGAGGAATACATTTGAATTCAAAATGTTTGCCAATTAACTAAAATAAAGACAATAATGATGCTGACTTATGATGAAAGAACACATTCACTAATGTACACTTTCTTAGTGCAAGCTCTAGAAAAATCTTTGGTAATGCATTTGGAAAATAACTAAACAACTCGGCCTCGATCTCTTGGCTCTTTATCAATTGACGAAGGTACTAATTATGAAATAAAAAACAAACAAAAAAAACAAAAATAAATAAACAATTGACAAAACAAAAACAAAACAAAGAATAAAAATTAATAAACATAACTTACAATAAATGAAGACCAAAAATCTTAATAGACCTACCTTTTTTAATTGTAGTTGCATGTGCTCTAAGCAGTGCCTTGCGAATCTTAAAAACTCTTGTGAACTCTTATAATTTTCGTCAATCGAACCCTTATGTGTCAAAACATTGTAAAGGCAAGAGTAAGTAGGAACAAGTAGGTGCCAATCTAACAATGAGGTTTCTTCATCCTAAGGGTTACATATTTCTTAAGCAAATCCAATTTGTGATATACATTTTGTAAATCTTTTTAATAAAGTGGAACCGATTGATCCATTCTCAAAACATAGGATTTTCATATATAAAGTATCACTTATGCCTACACAATAAAAAAATTAATTAAAATAACGAATACTTATATTTATTACAATTAAAATTTGTTCAAAAGATTTACAATCAAAGGTTGTTAACTTGGGTTGTTCAAGAAAACATACATTATATTAATGTCATCAAGTTGCAAACACAAAATGTTGAATAAATCCCACATTGGTGCTATAGAAATACCTGAGAAAAGGCAAAAATGATTTCGCAATGGAATTCACCAGGTTCTAAAATTCTAAAAAATCGTTTTCAATGCCAACAGTTAGACCTATGATTAACACATTGATTTAAAAAATAATTCAAAGAAAATATTCTATAAAACACTCAACTAAACTAAATCCTGAGTAAAAATTCAAATTTACGGGTGGCAGGATCATATTTAAATTTTACAAAGATGACATCACCGTTCTCTATAACAACCTTGGTTCCTGAAAAAACATTTTCATAAAATTTACCAAACTTATGAATACATTTTATGTGAGTTTATATTTTCCTAGAAATATAAAAATCTTAGTTATTTTAAGAAATTTATTATTAAAAAACTTATTTAAAAAAAAAAAACCTTCTACCTAATTTTTTTATTTTTTTTCAAACCCTCAGTGAAACCAACATAAACACTTTGGAAATTGAACTCCCAAATTAGCTGCTTTTGGCACTAATCACAGAATGAAACTTGCATATCTAAATTCTATTAAAAATGAATTTTTAAGATATATTGAACTGTAAAAACAAATATTAAGTTTTGAAGTGCAAAAAATTGCAAAACAATATATACCTAACGTCTATTGACATCAATCGCCTTACTATCTAAATTCTGGTAATGAATTTGTTGAGTAGAACCAATGACAAACTTTTCCCAAAGTTTATAAAGAACATCTTCGAGCATGAAACATTTATCACTGGGATTAACTGAATTTTCAAAAGCTTTTAGAAGGCCAGAAACGTTGCGAACTGTGTGATATAACTTATATTCTGTTAGGTTTAAAAAATCTATTGTTTCTTTGAAATGTCATCGAAAGCAATGTTTTTTCGTTCCTTTTTCTTGTCCAAAACATCTATCCACCTTTAGAAAAACAAGTATGACAGATGCATACAACTAGACTAAAACTTTTCCATAAAAAAGCAGCAAACATAAAACCTACAACAAAACACCAACAACCTGGAAAAAATCATAAAACATAAAACCTAGAATACAGCAAAATCAAGACAAGACAGTAAGGTTCAAATTCAGTATTAATTGGGCAACAAGAGGAAACTATCATAACTGCAACAATAGCTGCCTGAAAAACGATTTATGTATGCTATGGATATTTTTAGCACCAAAAGTATATGAAATACCTAATCATATTTTTAGATACGATTCTAATCAATGGATTAAAAAAATTAAGGAAATTTCAAATAATTTTGTGTGGTTCCTGGCTTAGAAAATCAGTCAAGTCCTTCGTTTCAGACCTATAGAAGGAATGCACTTAAATTCAAAATGGTTGCTAATTAACTAAAATAAAGATAATAATGATGTTGACATATAATGGAAGAACAAATTCACTGATGTACACTTTCCCAGTGGAAGTTGATGCAAACTCTAGAAAAATCTTCTTTAATTGTGGTCATCAGGAATTGAGTTCCATCCACTCTTGTGGAGTTTAAGGGAGTCGCCACCTTATTTTTAGGGAATGAGGAAACCAGTAAAAGCATTTATTTTATAAAAACAATTTTGACTCCGTATTTGGAAAATTGGCTGGTCTTGAACCAAAAAACAAAGGGTTTGGGGGCTATGTTACGAAATGGGAAAGTTCCGAGCCACGGCTTGTAGGCACCCATTTCACTCAATAAATCGATCTCATTTATTAATTGGGCTTAGTTAATTTCAACAATGCAATATAACTAGAAATTATGAAAATTAAAAGATAAAATCTAAGCTTGGTTGGACTTGGGCTTAAGTAAGCGGCCTACGTACCTCTTATGAGGATCAAACTCCATGTAGTTCGATCAAACAAGTTAGGGGAAAGTGTTTCACCCTTCGTAGGAGACTATTAGTCAAACAGTTATATTGAAAAAATAAATTTCTTTGATAAACAACTTTAATTTAAAAAAAGAAATTGATTCAAGATTCAAGATCAAAGACTAATATTGTAACACTTGTAATTTTAAAGTAAGGTATTAAGGGTTTAAGCCGCTGTAAATTTGGCTAAGTGTTGGGAAAAAGTGAATTTTCATAAATCTTTGTTTTTAAAGATAATTTTTTACGGTAATGGAATGCTATAATATTATAAGACATTTATGATTTTATGGAATTTTATTAGCATGTTCGGATTGGGTTCCACACATGTTTGCTTTTGAAAAATCTGTTGGGAGACGGATTTGTACTAAAACTTGGAAATGAGATTTTGATATACTTGGAATTTGATTTTTCTGATATTTTATTTGGATTCAAATAGGGGGTGTTTGCTTATTTTTATTAAATAACTTAAAGTAAATGGAGAATAAAAAGAATGAGGACATTTACTTAATTTAATGAATATAAGGCTGTGGAGTGTATTCTGTCTGATTGAGTTGACTGGAATGTCAATTCAGTCGACTGAATTACACAGAAGCTGAAACTTTCAATTCTAGAAATTTGAGTCGACTGAAATGTCAATTCAATTGACTGAATTGTGTAGCAACCTATATTTTAGTGACATTTCAGTCGACTGAATTATGCAGCAACCTATATTTTAGCTTTCAAGCTGAAATAACGCTTGTGTCCCTCTGTGGTTTTAAAACCCCTTGAACACGAACCAAGGATCCTCATTTCATAATTTTGTACTTAAGACACTTAGAGAAAGAAGGATAGAGAGAGAGAGGAGCATAGGAGAGAAAGCGAGCGGCTCCACGGTGAGGAGCATGATCACCAAAGCTGGGATCCGACCCCGTAACACTTAGATATTGCGATTTTCACCTTGATCTACATGTGAACAACCTTAGATTTGTTGTTCTAGCTACCAATTGAGAGGTAGGTACATTTTTTATGGTTGTAAACCATTGTATGCATGATTTGGTACATTATCATGGGTTTTTGCATGTTTACATGATATGATACATGTTTACATGAGATTGGGGTTTGAATTTCTTAAAAATTCATATATTTGGGAAATTAGGGTTTTGTTTTATACCCTATTTAGCTATATTTGTATTGTTTTGCATACCCTTACCTGATTTGGGGTACAATGGGTTGATTTTGAAAACCTATTTGTTAAATTCTTGTAATTAACTATTTGGGAGTCACTTTTATATAAGTATTGGAAACCTGTTTTTCTACCATTATAAATAAAATGGTTTTAGGAGATTAACATATAAATGGATGTGATAATAAAGGGTACTTTCCAGTCTTAACGACTGTAGTATTCCCGAAATGAGGTTACTTTTTGGATCTATGTAGGATTCATAGTGTTTCCTCATCATGAGGTTGTTAGATTTTTTATAAATAAAATAAAAAATGTGTGATTCAAATTATTATTTATTATATGTGATTTTATAACCATCATGTCATTTATTTATTTGGTCCATTATTATGAATTAGTGGGCATATTATATTTGGGGTTACACATCCTTTTGGAGAAAAAAAAAATGGTTTTTCCATTATCATTTTTATGGATTTTAGTTGTCTTCTTCTTCTTCTTCTTCCTTGGTATGAGAAAAACTACAAAAGTTTTAGAAAGCTTTTTCTCAATCCTTCTTATCTCTCCATCTATAAAGTTCTTTTATATAAAATTTCATCTAGTTTTCTTCAATATTTATTGAATATTTTCATGGAACGATAAAGAGCTTTTCGGTTACTTGTACTTGCGAGTGCACGTATACGAGGAACACGATTGTTGTATCTTGGAGGGTTGGGGCGCTAGAGGACTTAGATGCACCAAGTGATTCACTTCGAGGGGCGCAAATCAACTCTTAAGGATAGTGTTCTCACACGCCTCAATCGATAAGTTTATTTCTTATTTTATTATAGATTAGATTATTTTATATCTTTATTTTCGACATCTATGTTTTTGTTCAATATTTCTAACAGAGGTTACTTTCTGGACCCATGTAGGGATCCATAGTGTTTCCTCTTATTTCCACGTACGAGGTCCCGCATGACCTGGGGAAGATTATTTTGTTTAAAAGACTGATGATATGGATTGCCAGATATGACGGATTTATGCTATGGATGATTTTTTTGTTCTCCTGTACTTATTTTAAAATTTGTGACATGCAATCTCTTGTTATATCATTTTATTTAATTGCTCATAATGGTTTTAAAAACTTGATATACTACTTTGAAAAATGTAATCTACTGAGTTTATACTCACGCCTATTTTTAAAACATTTTTCGCATATTATGAGCAGAGTAATGATGACTCATATGAGGAGGCATTGCATCAGGGTTATCATGAGCATTTTATGATGAATGCATGTATTATTTATGGTCTGTACAGTATTTAAGTAGATGTTTGTATTCTATATGTGTGTATTGACGATAGAATTTTATGAGATTGAATGTCAACTTAAATGTTATATTTTGAACTGTGAATAGTTATGAATTCGGTTTATATGGTACAGGTTTTAAATGTCGAGAACTTGGTATGTCCTATTTACAGATGGGATCATGCCGAATTTTCTTAAAAATATTCCCTTAAATTATTATTTTAATTTCAACCCATCCTCAAATTCCATATAATCTAGATTTTAAAATTGACACGCCATAGCCTATTTTCTGGGTCGTGAAAAATATTATCCTACGAATGATAGAACTAAGAGAAGCATACAATATCACATTAGCATTTATATTATGGCATCAAACTTAAGCATGCTAAAAAAATTCTAGAATCATACCTAATAGAATCGAGACAAGGCTTTATTTAATCATCACAAACTCTGGCGGAAGTTCCATCCAAATCGCTCCACAAATGGCTCCCTAAGCTTTATAGGATGAGTGTTTCACTCAAGAAAGCATCAATTGGTGTTTCCCTCTCGAGTTTAGCAACTTGAACTCTTCTCTCGAAAACGAGTGTTTCGCTCAAGAAAGCACCATTGGGTGTTTCCTTTGAGCTAAACACTCGAACCCTAACTTTGCTTAGGAAAGTTCAATTGAAACTTGGTGAAGAATGAAGGAGGGGAGAACCCTTATTTATAGTACATTTCAAAAGAGGTATTAGTCTTTTATAACTGATGTGGGACTAAAAAGAAGATAAAAAACTCTTATTTATGTTACTCTATAAAAGTAGCTACTTTAAGGACCTTTTTGGGCATGAAAACATTAGAATTAGAAACTTTTCATCAGGTGTAAAGTTATATGGCTTCAAAATACCTTTTCAATAATACAATTTCGTCCAAATCCGACTTCAAAGTCAAACATTATGGCAAAAATAAGAAAGTTGGTTTTAAAGCATATTTTGGATGAAAATTCTAGAACTCTCCATTGCTCTTCTAACTATGGGCATTTGAAAGCATCATATTAAAGCTCTTAATCATTCAACGACACTTCCCGAGCATGAATCTATGAGTATGATATGCATAAAGTAAAGGCAGAGAGGTGTGGAAATAGGGTATGAAAATGGGATGTCTAAAGTAATGCATCTAGAAAATAACTAAACAACTCGGCCTCGATTTCTTGCTTCTTGATCAATTGATGAAAGTACTATTATGTAATAAAAAACAAACAGAACCAAAAACAAACAAACAAACAATATTAATCTTTGATCCAGAATTAAGCGAGAAAATAAATAAAAGAAATACTAAAAAAAAATGGAAATAAATGAAGAATAAAACTGACATACTTACCTTATGTGTGTACGCATCTATACAGGGTGCGTATACACACACTATCCGAACCTGTCTTCACAGAAAATTCAAAAAAATTAAAAATAAAAGAAACAAAATGAAAATAAAAATAAAAGAGATAAAATAACAAAACAAATAAATAATAAAACAAAGAGCGAAGTGTATACAGAGGATTAATCTATAAGAACTCTAAATAGAATAATCAAACAAAAAATAACTAAAAGATATTAACTTGCATGTACCACCATCGGGATGTGTACGCACTAGTGACTAGTGCGTATGCACTCACCAAGGATAAATATACATGTGGAAAGATACTGTGAATATCCCTACTTTAATCTAATCATGCCCCCTAAATAAATAAAATATATAAAACTAAAAGTAAAACTAAATCATGTTACGGGGACTAAAAAACAATAAACTAATAGATAAATAAATAAGAAAACAAAATAAATGAATAAATTGGATGTACTACTAATCTAATATGCAAAGCATAAAATATTAACCACTAATATGAAATAGAATCCTAACGAACATGAAAATATTAAGAAATTAAGAAATCCTATTATATACCAACCAAAATAAAACAAACCTCTAATAATCTAACCATGCTTTAAGCAGAAATAAATAGATAAATATAAACATAATAATAAAATAAAAACTAAAATAAAAAAGGCTAAATAAAATCAAATTACCAACTTGATACTTGTTTATGACCTCTCAAGTCTTTGGATTGAATCAAACCAACACAAATCCTCCTTTTTGTCAAAGTATTATCACAGCAAAGGATCAAACTTCTCTCGACTTTGAAAGGAAAGAGAAAACGAAAGAGAAAATAGGAGAAAAGAAAAGTGATTTTTGTCACTTTGCAACAGCAAAAATTTCAATTGTGTTTTTGGGTATTAAAACATTGAAATTAGACAAAACTCATGAAATCCAAAGTTGTATATGATTGAATTATAGTTCTAAAGAGACCCATCTCATCAAATTTTGAGTTCGGAGTAAAACGTTATGATTGAAACACTCCCATTGATTTTTAGAAAAACTATTGCTGAATTATGACGAATTTCACTCTCTAAAAACCTTATTCTCCCCTCTTCCTCTAAGGCATTAAAAGAGTATTTATATAGGAAAATTAAGTTTTTGCCTTTCCTTTCCTTTCTAGACTAGGTTTACTTAGAGAATAATCAAAAGGTATTATCAATAATTAGAAAAGTCATTCTAATCCAAAAAGGAAAGGGAAATTAAATTACCTTTTCTAATATTTAGGAAAGTGATCGCTAATGCGCATGCGCATGTATCACATGTAAGCGTATACACACCTATTACATATATAAACATGCTAGTGGTATGAGAAGAATAACTAATTTAATGAAATAATTTTCCTTTATTTTTAACCAATAATCCCATGCTGTGATTCGCATTAATCCTTTAAGGATAATTCATGAATTATCTCACTAAACTCATCATTAGGCCCCCGAGACTTAAAATGACAACTAGTAAAAAATGGGGTGTCTACATCATGACCTTTTTTTTTTTTTAAAATAAGGAGTCAAAATTGTTTTCTTAAACAAAATGTTTTAAGTGGTTTTCTAGTTCCCTAAAATGAGGTGGCGACTCTTTAAACTCCATGGAGTAGATGAAACTCGATTCCCCGCGTCCACACCAATTCTTTCACATATGTCTCTGGTAAGTTCTTTAAAAGTTATTCCTCACTTGTTGCAATTGTTGGGAATCGAATAGGGAAGAAAACATACAAAGGCGGAATAAAAATTTTCCTACGATTCCCAATCCTATGAATCCAATTATGCATAATACAAAACAAAAACCCTAACTACAAAGAGAGTTAGGATACTTACAGTTGATTAATGTCTTCTCCTTTATGCTCCAAGCTTTGTCTTCTCCTTTTTGCTCAAAGCGTGAACTCCGGGCAGCAATGAATGAGCAGTCCAAGTGTACTGCCTCCAACTGTATCCACACCTAGCTTGAACTTGAAGTCCCTTCCTTCTTCTTCCTTGTTGGTGCTAGAGGTGGAGAAGAGAGAGAGAGAGAGAGCCTCCTTGTAAAATTTGGCCAGCACTTGGGGATTGTGAATGTGATGATGTCATCACATCATAACAAGGCTATTTAAAGCCACTAATAGGGCCGGTCCTAGGGGGGATTCCAAACCCTAGAGGGTTTTTTGTAATTACTTTTAATTGCACCATAACGCCTCTAATTTGTATCTTATACAACCTTGCCCCTTAAGAACAATTCTTTTATTAATTTATGCCCTCTCTCCAATAGACATTCAAGCTCTCTTAACATGATCAGTGTGAGACCCATTGGGTTCACATCATTATGTAGTAGGGATAGCACGTGTTGTGCACAATGGAACACTTTCCATTAAAGGGTCTAATTGAAACTCTTTTTAATTCCCTAATTGATTATAACTCATTTATATCAATTAGGGCTTCTACAAACCATGAGTAACACCTAAAATATGGCTCATGGTATGGTCCTTAATGATGTGAATAGTCATTTACAAAGAACCCTTCTGTTATAGTTTACATGTTAAAATTACATCCTTCCATTAACACAATGTCTCCAATTGAACTAATAGGACATGGAAGTCTGTCAAGTCCCTAGTTTAATTACTTTATACTCATTCATTAATATCAACTCAATGATGAACTTATGGAAACTCCTTTCCATATTCATACTATTATGGGCCCATGGATTTAATGAGTTATATTCAATGAATGTTATATGAGACATTCACTCCCTTTTTCCTAAGAGTGATGGATTCCTTGTTGATTACTCACATGCCTTCACACACATAGCAGTAGGGCCAATGAATACCCTTACAAACCCCTGAATAGGATCTGCTCTTAGTGTTATCAAACTTCTAAAGCTACATGCATAAGACAACCATGGTGTGTCAGGTCTAAGGATTACTTGTACCATTATAACAATGAGAAACTTATTGACAGGCAGGTTAAAACTCCATTCAATTTATTTCATATCTTTGGTCACATTCAGTGTACCTATTCTTATAATAGGTACCCACTTGTTGGTTGTAGTATCTTCACACAAATAGCTTGAGACTAGCTATCCTCCTATAGAGTCAACCTAATAAGTGCTAGTCCTATGGTTCATTACTGTCCATCATAGTGAACCTTCAACTAGGAATGATTTAGGAGTTTATTACAGATATATATTTACAGTCTCAAAATTACAACCCTTTGTAATTTCATATTCTCAACTCTAACTCCATGGACATATTATGTCAATATAAATGATGCACATAAATATAATAGAATAAGCCATTTTATTAAATCAATAATAAATGTGACATATATAAATGAAATCAAATGATTGTTCCAAATCCCTAAACAATCATCTCTATGATTGGCTCTAGGGCATAATCCTAACAGCAATATCATTCGAAATTTTGCCTTTATACTTTATGCCTTGGTCTGGGTACGAATTAACTAACCATCATAGCAATAACACAAGTTGAACATCATAGTGAAAATCCATTTTACCTATATCACCACCATAAGATAACTTATTAACAAGTAAATAATTAGTCCTAACACATCCTCTAAAGTAACAATAATATCTTATACATGAACCGAATCATTGGGTTATGTAAGTTAGTGCACATACTAAGAAAAATATTACTGAAATATATCTCGTTATACCAATTTCATATGACTTCATCACGTTAAGGGGTTCATGTATTTGGAGTATGAAAGGGAAAGTCTCGCATTTTATTAAATTGAACAGTATTTTATACTTGATTGAAATTATTTGGGCTATAATTAGGTTCAGTATTTGTATTGATCTAGAGAATCTCTTTAAGCACAAGGCCTATTCATAATTACCCCTAATTTAAAGGGAATAGTGCTGTGCTACGAATTTTTTATTTTTTAAAAAAATGAGCTTCAAATACCCTCACAATTGTATGGTAAAGATCTTCCTTTCTCTTGTACACAACGTTATGGCTCCAAAGTTTTGGCTTTAATATGGTTACTTCCCTCCTTTTCTTTCCTAAGTAAAAATGGTAACGTGGTTACCTCCCCTTAGTCACTCTTTTATACCTAATACCTAATAACAATAACTCAAGATGTTAATTTGTTACTCCTCTTAAGTATCTAGGTGGCATCAAGAGGATAATTAATTCTCTTTGTCACAACCCAGAAAATAGGCCATGACGTGTCAGAAGAAAAGTATAAATAAAAATGAAATTCAGGGATGGTTTATAATTAAAATCACATTTTAAATGAATATTTTTAATAAAATTCGGTATGGTCCCGTATGAAAATGGGACATATCAAGTTATCGACTTTGTAAACCTGTGCATATAAATCAATTATTGTCTAAATATCCACAGTTAAAATCAATAAAATAAGTTGGCATAAGTTCCACAAGGTTCTATCGTCAATACACATAGTATAGAATACAATAAATCTGTTTAAATCATATACAGACCATAACAAAATAAATACACATCTACATGCAATATCCATGCTAACCTCGATGTGATTTTTCCTCATATGAGTCATCATTACCTTACTCAAAATCTGTGAAAAAGTTTTAAAGTAGGTGTGAGTATATACTTAGCAGGTTATACTTTTCAAAACTTTATACCAAGTTTTTAAAACCATTTGTGTTCATTTAAAAAGAAATGATATATACTAAACAGGGGTTATGTTACACAAATTTAAAGTGAAGAAGGGAGAACATGTAAACAATCCAAAGCATAATCCGCCATATCTAGCAATCATAACATCAGTCTTATAAACTGAATAATCTTCTCCAGGTCATAGGGCCCTTACGTGCGAAAATAAGAGGAAACATTATAGATTCCTACTCGGGTCCAGAAAGTAACCTCATTTTGGGCACGTAGACTAGAACTAAAGGATAGGAAGACATAGCAAGACGTTCATTTTCTTTGGGACCGCAGTAATCCTGTTTCCAGTAGCCTTCAACATCACATCCATTTACATGTTAATCTCCTATAACAATTTTGAATTTTAAATGGTAGAAAATGGGTTTTCAACACTTGTATAAAAGTAAACCCCCAATGTTTGTTTTGAAGGAATATAACTCAATAGGTTTTCAAAATCAACCCATTTCATCCAAAATCATGTAAGAATTGAAATACCACATGTATATAACTGAAAAATGTACAATACAAAACCCTAAATTCTCAAGTGTGTGGATTTTAAGAGATTCAAACCCCATACCCATGTAAGATATGTAATATTCCATGTAAACATGCGAATACCCGTAATAATGTCTCAAAATTATGCATATAATGATCTACAACTATGAAAAATGCACATACCTCTCAAATGGTAACTAGAAACGTGAATCCAATGGTTTACACACATAGATTGTGGTGGAAATTGCAATATCCAAGCATGGCAAGGTCGGATTCGAGCTTCAGCAGTCACGCTCTTCACCGTCGAACTCCCTTTTCTTTGCTCCGTGTTTCTCTATCTTTTTCTCTTCTCTTCCCTTACTACCGAAATTGGGTGAGAAACCCATTAGAAGTGGGTTTTATAAGAGGAGGAGGGGTAAAATCGTCAAATAACCCTTTATTAAAAACTATCCACTGACACTTTCATTTGGGCTCCAGACGTCTGAAAGTGCACCCCAAAAATCATAGCTCTCTGAAATTTTTAGATGTCTGCAAGTAACTTTCAGACATCTAAAATCCCACTTTTAGACGACTGAAACTTTATTATTTCCCAAATGATTTGTAGATCATCACACAGTTTCTCTATTTTTTTTTTTCCTTTTTTCTTTTTTTTTTTGGGCTTTTAGTAGGAAAATTGATGAAATTTTTTAGGTTGTTGTACCCCATATTTGGTAAGGGGAAAGAGGAGGAAGAAAAAAGAGAAGAATTGAGATAATTGGGTGTGTCTGGTAGAAGAGAAGGGAGAATGATGGAAAGGAGAGGGGGGATTGAGTATCCCTCCTTTTCACTTTTTCTCATCCCCCATTTTTGGGGGGAAATGGGTAGGAAAAGAGTGCTCTTGGGTTAAAATGACATATTTACCCTTCGATTAATTCTTATAATAATTTGTTCATTACTACTATGTGTAATGGCAAAATAATAAAATAATGTTCATTCTTTCCTCTCTTTCCTTCATACTAAACATGCAGGAATAAAAAAATTATCTTTCCATCTATCCATCTTTCATCTATCCTACCAAACGAAGGAAAAATGGTCTCCTTCTCCTAGAGATGAAAAACCCATCACTCTTACATTTCTTTCATTTCACTTTTCCATCTATCCTACAAAAAACATAACTATAGGGTGAGTCTTCAATTCAATAAATATCTAATAGAGGGGTAGATGCACTAAGGTGCATCCGTGCATATGTGCAACCACTTAAAATAAAAAAAATAATTAGATAAGTAATTTTATTGAAATTTACCTAAGTGCTTTAGCCCCCATTGAGAAAAAATGGTTAATTTTGATTAAGTTTGGTTAAATTTTGGTTTAATTTACTAACGTACACGACTTTTGTAGATTATATAAAATTAGGTTTAATTTGTGAATTGATTCTATGTGCAACCATTGAAAAGGACCTTATGTCAAATCGGCTAAGGGTGTTAGGGATGGTATACAAGTAAGATTCTGCATCTCTAAAAGTTGCCTAGGTTTTTGGATTATGACGTGCTTGTTAGTTTTATGTCCTACTTTATCACTTCTAATCAGTCATGTCAATGTGTAGTCATGTGACTTTTTCTTTTTTCTCATCTTGTTAGAACTTTGTCGAGGTGGATCGAGATAGAAGTGTTAAGAGTAGTATATAAAGTTTCACGTTTTTAAAAATCGCTTACGTATTTTAAAATATGGTATACCTATTGTTTTATACCTTCACCACTTCAAATTAGTTATTATGATGTGTAGTCTTATCTTTCTTTTTTTTCTTATCTCATTTTTAGAAACCAAAAAAATACATATATATTTAAAAAAAAAAATTGTAACCAGTGAGAAATTTTTTTTATCCATCCAACTAATATCTAACAATTAAAAAATTATAGGTAATAAAATAAAAAATAAAATGAAAGTAAAAAATATAAGAAAATAAAGAAAGGAATAAAGCATAATGGAAACGAAAGGTATCGAACAAAAAAAGAAACAAAAAAAAAAAAAAAAACACACAGAAGAAAGAAATGAAAGGTACGAATATCGAAAATAATAATAAAAAAAGGTACAACAAATGACCGTTGGAGCCAGCTGTTTTTTAGATGTCCTCACCTCGCTGGATGGCGTCTTTTCTGTCTGTGTGTCTGTAACCATTTGTGGGCTCCCAAAACCTGTCAGTCCGCAGTCCCTCATCCTTACTCCAAGACAAACACACAAACATGCATTGAATCAATCCAAAACTGCTCAAAAGCCGAAAAAAGCCTGTAACGGCTAACACTCACAGGCAACATTTAGTTTCTTACGAAAAGAAATCCACACTGTTTATTATGACGGACTGCAGATGATTTCTCAGCCGTTCGATCAACTGACAAAGCTTTTACGTGATTGGTGGGAACCACTCTCTCTCTCTCTCGTGTAAATTCCCCACCTTTACCCACTTGCTTTCCTAGATTTTATTTTCATTCCATTCACATCTTCATGGCGCTCCTTGATTAAAAAGTGTCCCTCACTCTCACTCATTCTCTCTCTCTCTCTCTCTCTCTCTCTCTCAATAATCACATTCTTTTAGCTATTCTTTAAGTGGGTTTTGGAAGATTTATCGAGGGGTTTTCACTGAAGAATCAATGGCACTCCTTCTTCTTCTGCTTTTAGCAGTTTCTGTTGTGAATGCTGATGAAGGTGAAATATGTTTTCTTCTCTTCTCCTTTTTTTTTTTTTTCTTCTTATTTTTCTTCCTTTGCTTGTATGTATTTGTAAGGTTTTTTTTGGTGGGTTTTGCTTCAACACTAACGCGTATTCGATATTTCTATTGATACTGTGATCTTCGTTTTCCTTTTTGTTTTGTTTTGGTTTTTTTTTTTTTTGTTTTTTTTGTTTTTTTTTGTTTTGGAGTTTGAGCTGATTCTTTATGAAGTAGGGTAACATTCTGTGCAAGCGGTTCTCTTAGAGCTCATATTTACCCCCATTCTATTTGTTTAAGACCGGCCATTTGGAGGATTTGTTTCTGTAGGCCATCTTAGTGAAATTTGGGTACAAATATGGCCAATAATTATTGGGTATGTGAAAGATAAGGTTTAAGGAGCTACTCTGTATGTGTGTGTGTGTGTGTGAGAGAGAGAGAGAGAGAGAGAGAGAGAGAGAGGTTTTGCTTCATCTTTGGATAAGGTTTTGTAGGGTAGATATTAAACATGGGAAATTAATGAGGACAGAGGTGGGGTTGGGAGAATGTCTTCTGGCTTCTGCTGTGGTGATTAATTTTTACATTAAATGTAAGCAAATTGGTTCTATACTTTCTACAGGCAGTTTGTATGTTGTGGAGGACGGCTGGTTCTAGGTGCCTTTTCCTTGTTCTAACTGAAGCAAGAGATTTGGTGCAAATCTCTGCTCCCGACTTTGTTCACTTTCCCTTAAATTTAGTACTCCGTATTTTTTTGATTGATAAATTTTTTTTGTTCTTTTTCCTTAAAAGAAGAAAGCTGCTAGTAATACCGCATTGTCTTTTAGCTGATTTTGTTTTTATCATTGTATTCCTATATTTCTAGAATACTCTTTAGCCTTGGTGATGCGAAGGGTCAAAGTTTAGAGGAATTAGGCACTTTGGTTGAGATATGGCAACGTACCATGCTCTGCTTTCTGCTACCATATTTTATTGCATTTGTTTATTCATTGGTACCATTGGTATTGCACGCGTTGGTGCGTTCATTCATAGCTTGTTGTTGTTATCACTATCTACTGATTGAAATTTAAATCAAAACAATACCATCCGTCCTGTTAGTACTTTCTTCTGCACTAGAGAGGCTTGAGTACAGGGGAAAAAAGCTGCTTGTCTTGGGGGGTCCTGCAGAGAGGAGCTTAATACAGTCCTAATCTTTGTTTTTTCAAGACTCAAAGCCCTGGAGTTCTTGTTCAGGGTGTATTTTCAGTTATCTTTAGATTGTCAAAATCGTCCTTGGCAACATTACGACCTTTGTGCTTTAAATCTGATCGACATATTCGCAATTGCTTCACTTTTCTCGACGAAGTAACTAAGTGTCAAACTTCTCTCAGCTTGGTTGAGATTCCAAAATATTTTCTGGATGTCTATCGACCAAGTATTAGCACCATCCGTGCAAGAAGAAGTGACTAAGCAGTGTGGCTGGGCATTTTTTCGAAAATGATAAGATTATGATCCTCAAAGAAAGAGAAGTGTTGTGCCACCTTACTTGGAAGGCTTGGTGGGCTTACATAGCATTACTTGAAAATAGAAAAAGATCCAAAATGTGATTACACACAATTAAATTTTGGTTCAATCTCCTGTACGGGGCCAACTGGATGCCAAGTCCCAATCCTGCTTGCTAACCACGCGTCCCACTTGCATGCCTGATGTTCATAAGGCTCCAAATTTCCTGATTGTTGTATTTGATCCACGAATGAGAAGGAAGTTATACTTGATAGTGTCTTTCATGAAATGAATTGAAGTGTAAATTTTTTCTTTGTTCTACTCTTTTTTTTTGCTGGGTAAAAAAGAGTAGAAGGGGGCAACCAGTAGTGGGCCTCATGGCGAGTCTACCTGGGTGTGACCATAGTAGTGATTTGTTGTCTTTTAGTTGCATCGAGTACGTGCATTTTTATTTTCTGTGATCATGACCATTTGTTCTATGGTTCTACCAAAAGCATTTTAAATTTGAGGCACAGAAATTTGGCTGGTTTGATTGAATGGAGGGTTTCAAATCCTACTATTTATGACTTGCATTTACTCTACTAAAACCCCATTTTTTTGGCTGCTTAATATATTTAAATCCAAACACCAACCCACCTTTATAAATGTCATAAAGCCTTGCTGTGATGGTTTGGCTACCAAAACATTTTGAAAGATTCTCACCCTCCGTGTAGGGAATACAGATTCAGATTGTATGTTCTATTATCTGAAGAAGCCTAGCTCCTAGTCGTAAGAGCTGACTTGGTTCTCTCCAGTTATTCCTCATCAGTATAAAAAGTGGGTGAAGATAATTTAAAATTTGTTTAATGGTAATTGTAGTTAGTAGTTGTCATTACAAGGGCAGTATTCACTTGTTCTAAAAGTGTTTTACCTTTTGGGTTTCTATGTTTCTATGGAAGTCATTTTCTGGCTGATCATTCATGTTTCATTCGGTTCCCATGTTTAGCAGACTTATCCTTAGTCATGTTCCTGGCAACTTGAACATTTTTATTTAGCAATTTTTGCTGGGAAATAATAAATTCAATAGAAACAAACTAAACCTTCACTATTAAATATGACCTGTCAAACAAACTCATCGTTTCTATGGTTAGGTCAATATCCTCTTCTTTTGGGGGCAAAACATCTAAAAAAAAGATTGCTTGTAGTATACAATTTTGTTCAAGAGGCAAAAATCCTGCATTTTAATGGGTTTTCTAGGACTGAAACGTTCTTCATCCTGTTGCAAGTTGTTGAATCTTAGCTGTGCCAAACTAGAGTTTAGTTTCAGATGTTGGCATAATTACATTAGTTATGTTTCTTTCTTGCAGATTCATATATTGGCGTGAATATTGGAACAGACCTCTCGGACATGCCACACCCAACTCAAGTAGTAGCCCTACTCAAAGCCCAGCAAATTCGGCATGTCCGCCTCTACAATGCTGACACTGCCATGCTTCTTGCACTTGCCAACACAGGCATTAAAGTCATCGTCTCTGTACCTAACGAACAGCTCCTTGGCATTGGCCAATCAAATTCTACTGCAGCTAATTGGGTATCTCGCAATGTTGTAGCCCATTACCCTGCCACCAACATCACGGCAATTTCTGTTGGTTCTGAGATTCTGACCACCCTCCCAAATGCAGCACCTGTCCTTGTCAATGCCCTCAAGTTCATTCACTCAGCCCTATTGGCATCCAATCTGGACCGCCAAATTAAAGTTTCAACTCCCCTTTCTACCTCTATTATTCTTGATTCTTTCCCACCTTCCCAAGCCTTCTTTAACCGCTCATGGAATCCAGTTCTCGTCCCTATGCTCAATTTCTTGCAGTCCACAGGCTCATTTCTCATGCTCAATATATACCCTTATTATGATTACATGCAATCAAATGGTGTTATTCCCTTAGATTATGCACTCTTCCGGCCCCTTACCCCAAACAAAGAAGCTGTTGATGCTAACACACTCCTTCATTACTCCAATGTCTTTGATGCAATGGTCGATGCAACTTACTTTGCCATGGGTTTTCTAAACTTCACAAACATTCCAGTTCTAGTGACTGAGTCGGGCTGGCCATCCAAAGGTGATTCTAACGAGCCAGATGCCACCTTAGAGAATGCCAACACTTACAATAGCAATTTGATAAGGCATGTGCTGAACAAAACTGGAACTCCCAAACACCCTGGAATATCTGTTAGTACTTATATTTATGAGCTTTATAATGAGGATACAAAAGCTGGGCCAGTCTCAGAGAAGAACTGGGGATTGTTCGATGCAAATGGGGTGCCAATTTATATTCTACACTTGACAGGGTCGGGAATGGTATTGGCAAATGATACTACGAACCAGACATATTGCACGGCAAAAGATGGTGCTGATCCAAAGATGCTGCAGGCTGCTTTAGATTGGGCCTGTGGACCTGGCAAGGTGGATTGTTCGCCTTTGTCGCAGGGGAAACCATGCTATGAACCAGACAATGTGGTTGCACATGCAACTTATGCTTTTGATACTTACTATCATAAGATGGGCAAGACTCCCGATACATGTGACTTCAATGGAGTGGCTGCAGTTACTACCACTGATCCAAGTAAGTTTGCACTGATAAAGCATGTGCATGTTCTCTGTGTTTGTTTGCTTGTTATTTATTTATTTATTTATTTGTTCTTTTTAATCTCTGTTTTGGGCTTGGTCACGTGAATTAGTCATGACTGAAGAGTTCTAATTCTTTGTTGCTTCCATGGCACAGGTCATGGTTCTTGTATATTTCCAGGAAGGTAAACATTTGCTTGTATAGCTGAATAACCATTTTTACCTACCCTTTGTTAATCACCAACCTATGACTTCCATATGATTTATTTTCAGCCATGGATGAGCGACTCACTTTTTTTTCTATTCCTAATCTATGCATGCAGTCTTGGCAAGAATGGCACCTTTGTAAATGTCACAGCCCCATCGATGAATTCCACAACTTCAGGATCTCCTGCCCACAATCTTTATGGGGGTGATTTTACAAGCTTTATAACGATAGTAAGAGTTCTAATCTGGAGTGCAGTTTTCCTATAGACTGGACATGTTGGAATCTAGTGCAACTTTTGTTTGAAATTTTTGAGACACATGGTTCTCGTGGGGAGTTTTTTTCCCCTTGGCTTGGCGTGGCTTCTCAAATGAAGTTTTGTTCCTCTAAGAGAAGAGGTGGGGAGCGGGGGCGGTATGTGGTCTGGATTGATATAATAGGGAAAGTAGTCCAATTTTGTACAAAACAACCTGAAAGGCATCATCATATTATTGTTGGACTTAGACATATTTATTCTTATTTTTCAGTTAGATTTATAATTCTTTTTCCATCTTCGACATTGATTAGATTTATGATTATTTTTTCATCTTTAGGCCTCGAAATTGGGCTTTGACCTGGTTGTTATTATTTTTAAATTACATTTATGATATTTTAATTTTTCCATATTCATCATACTGATATTACGTTTACGTCTTTTATGTTGCTAAATATTTACTTCTCTTCAGCATTGCTTTTGCCTGGCCACTTTGCTTTTCTAGAGGGATTTTCCTTCAGTGGCTGGAAACTTGTAGCTAGCTAGTGGTTTGCTGATGACCATCCTGTATATGAATTAGTTTTGGATATAACGACTCGTTGTTGCACTGGATGGAGAATTTCTCCCTTCCAACGTATGAATTGATAATCCATTTGAAATTTTATTGGTCAGAAATTTGGGTCTTGAGATTTCAATAATTTCTCCAGTTTAGAAGAGGAACTCATGTACTGCTAATATGGTTGAATTGTTATGAATATTAAACATTGAGTGGACATTGAGTGGATGTCCACACCCCCTCCACTTTGTGATAATGGGAACACCATCATAAGTGGGTTAGGTAATCCCATCATGAGGAATAAATGCAAACAAAGATAAAAGGGGAAGGGGAGAAAGAAGAGAGGGGGGATTCGGAGAGAAAAAAGATGTGAGATGTATTTTTGGAGAGAATGAAGGAATATGTATTTGGAGAGAAACAAGAGAAAGAAGATGAATGAGAAATTTATTCTCCTCACAATTTGTTCTAAATTCTTGGTTTTACAACACGTTATCAGCACGAATTGCTCAAGGAATTTGGGAGCAATATCATACTACCACCATCTTCTTTCTTAACCAATTTGGTTGCGGTAAGTTGGTAAGTTGGTAAGTTCTAAACCAATTTGATTGTGGTAAGTTGGTATGCTCTTAACCAATTTGGTTGTGGATTGGTTTTTACTCTAAATTATATACTTGAATGGATGAATCCATCTTCTCTTCCTGAAGCAAGAGAAGATTTAAAAATAAAACTTGAAGTTTTATAAATAAATAAAAGGAGTGATAATTCATCTTCTCTTCCTGAAGTAAGAGAAAGATCTGAAAACCAGAAGTTTTCTATAAAAAAAAAAAAAAAAAAAAGTTATTATTCATCTGTTCTCTTCCTAAAGTAAGAGACAAATTTCAAAACCTGAAGTTTTAGAAATAATGAATAAAGTCTCAATTTAATTGAATAAAGTGATGGTCAATAATGACCAAATTAAATTGAGTAATATATTTCTCTATTATGTGTTATGCAACTTCTTTAGATGCTTGTAAAATTTTGGTGAAAATTCGTGGGTGCACCTTAACTTTTGCTTTAGTTAGCATAGAAGAACACACAAAAATCTGCTCTTGTTTTACTACGAATTGACTGTCAACATCACCTCTGTTGTCAGTCAACTTCTCTCAGATTTACTGGTAACTTCACTGTGTCAGCTTAAAGTATGTCATTTTATGATAAAAACCACCAGAAGTGGAATAATGGAATACCAAACCACCAGAAGTGGATTAATGAAATACTAAACCACTAGAAGTGGAGCAATAAAATATCAAACCACCAGAAGTGGAATGAATATATTTGGTGTAGAAAAATAAAATACCAAACCACTAGAAGTGGATTAATGAAATACCAAACCACTAGAAGTGGAATACTAAACCACTAGAAGTGGAGTAATAAAATACCAAACCACTAGAAGTGGATTAATGAAATACTAAACCACTAGAAGTGGAGCAATGAAATATCAAACCACCAGAAGTGGAATGAATATATTTGGTGTGGAAAAATAAAATACCAAACCACTAGAAGTGGATCAATGAAATACCAAACCACTAGAAGTGGATTAATGAAATACTAAACCACTAGAAGTGGAGCAATAAAATATCAAACCACCAGAAGTGGAATGAATATATTTGGTGTAGAAAAATAAAATACCAAACCACTAGAAGTAGATTAATGAAATACCAAACCACTAGAAGTGGAATACTAAACCACTAGAAGTGGAGTAATAAAATACCAAACCACTAGAAGTGGATTAATGAAATACTAAACCACTAGAAGTGGAGCAATGAAATATCAAACCACCAGAAGTGGAATGAATATATTTGGTGTGGAAAAATAAAATACCAAACCACTAGAAGTGGATCAATGAAATACCAAACTACTAGAAGTGGATTAATGAAATACTAAACCACTAGAAGTGGAGCAATGAAATATCAAACCACCAGAAGTGGAATGAATATATTTGGTGTGGAAAAATAAAATACCAAACCACTAGAAGTGGATTAATGAAATACCAAACCACTAGAAGTGGAGCAATAAAATATCAAACCACCAGAAGTGGAATGAATATATTTGGTGTGGAAAAATAAAATACCAAACCACTAGAAGTGGAATGACACTGAAGAAATAAGCATCGGTTTATAGAATAAACCTACGAGATAAGTGTTTTAAGTAAATACATGGTTGAGGTTTTGTGTGTTATACTGTGTTGACAGCACGAACCCATTTTACCATTTAATTCATAACTTTAGTTCTAGTTATGATTTTGAGATGAAACGAATTGGATTTTGTCACTGACTTGTTGGGCTAACATCCTACCAATTTTCGTGTCATTGGGTGACCATTTGATATTTTTTGCGTAATTATTTCGTGGTACACCTGAATCTGGGATTTCTGCTAGACAGCACTAACTTAATATTGAAAAATATTTTTGAATGGGTTTTGCTAGGTATTTCTCTACCAAATTTTGAGGTTACAAAGTACATTTGATATACTTTTAAGTGATATAAACCCCAAAGCCCATTTCTTTTTGGATTGAACATATAAAAATTCATTTATACGCATCACAAATTGTTTTCACTAAAATTTCAGATTTGGTCATTGTACTTGGAGCAGATTACAGATTTTCTTTTGCTACTTATTAGTAGCATTTTGAGAACTAGAGAGACCAACTGGAGATTGTCTCTGCAGCCCATTAAGAATACTTCCCCTGTTGTAATAAAAAAAAAAAAAAATAGGACTTTTCTATAAATATCATGGCTATTCCTCCCCAAAACCCTCATCTCTGCAATGATGAATGGGTTTTTCACTTTCATGCTCCCATGGTACCTAGTTGTCATTCCACTCATCTTCTGGATATTGGACTATTGTGTACATGAGGAGATTCCAATTATGCAAGTGGTCCCATTTCTGGTCTTTCTTGAAATTTTGCCATGTTATTTGTTGCTAGTGTACGTTTTGTATTTTCGATAATTATTATTTTTATTTTATTTTGATTCGTCTGTTTAGAAGTTGTGCTAAATATTCCAGTGTGTTATCTATTTATGAATAGTATTTTGTTGTGTTCATTCATTTTGTGTGCTATTTTATCTGTTCGTTCTTTGAGTTTAGCAAATAAAACCATCTTCATTCTAGTAGCAGCAACAAAAAAAAAAAAAAACAAAAAACAAAAAAAAAAAAAAAAAAGTGAGAGCTACTCAATAGTAGCATTTTGGGTAGAACTAGAAGGATCAGTTGGGGGTTGCCTTTGTGGGCCTTGGGTAGAACTGGAGGGATCAGCTGGAGGTTGCCTCTGTGGGCTGCCCGGAACCCTTTCTTGATCAGTGAGCCTGTCCAGTGCCTCGACCCTTGGTGTGAGTCTGTTAGAATAGGAGTCCACCATTCTTTGTAACTCTCTATTCTCCGCTCTCAAAGCCCTCATCCTTCGATAGGCTCCGTCGAGCAACCCCTGGAGACGAGTGACCTGGTCACTTAGACTTTGCATGTGCACATTTCTAGTGTGCAAACGCCGAGCCATGTTAGTAGTAAATGTTGTGGCCTGAGCGTTGAGAGCCATGGAGTCTCTTATTATGTCCAGGTCGGACCGTCCAACCAGTATTCTCTCATCACGAGGAGTGATGAGTCCCTCCGCTACTGCCGTTGCATTCGCAAGATTGTAAATTACAGAATCCTCAACTGTAAGGGGTTGGTTGTGAACATTTAGGAACCTTGGGTGCCAGACCTCTGGTTGTGTTGCTGGTGTTGTATTTAAGTCAGGACGGTTTTGTGGGGCAAAGGAGGAAGAGGCCATGAGTTCGTAAGAGAGGATTTAGAAGAAGAGAGTTTTCTCTGAGGGTTGAATGGTTGGGGAAGAGTGTTTAAGCACCTATAATCAAACTCTGGTTTTTAAAGAAAAACCGCCCTCACTCAAGTCAAGAACAGATCGCAAAACCAATGCATTGTTGGGAATCCAATGCTATTAAGGATTAATTAATCCTCTCGAGATCTGCAACCGTCTGCCAATAATGTTGCCTTTTGATAAAATACTGCTGCTTTTAATCACATCTCGATACTGTAGTCCCCTCATCATGCTAATTGTGTCGGTTAGCAGATAAGGGTCTTGGGCTAATGGGTTAGGCGTGCCATGGCTTGGACATACCAGGTACTGGGCACTAGTGTGGGTTTGTTTGGATAAGCCCAACAAGTGTTATTAGGCAGAAAGTATACCAGCCCATTGTTCTCACACCAACAAGAACAGGAAACCCAAATGGTTTGAGCCCAGAAAAATATAATGTGAAATAAATGGTAATATCACAGTAAGGTAAGAATTCACACCCCCAAACTAACAAAGTGATGTTTTTACAGCAAAATTTGCAGATTGTCATTTTGATGAAACACAGTTCCCGTCGTCAGGAGGAGGAAATCCATTGATAGAAGAACGACGTGAACTTTCTTGGAATGTACCATCTTTGTCCCATCTTGATCCACGTACTGCTCAATGTGAAATTGAAGTACAGAGGATCACTCATCTTCAGAAGATTGCTAATCAAATGCCTGATGCATTTACAGACGCAGCAAAAATAACTAAGTCTTATATACCAGCTGTAAACACACCAGCAAAGATCAATGTATCAATTGGTAAGTCTACTATTATTGCAGCAAATGAATCATCTACTACACGCCTGAAGCGTGGTAGACCCTTGGGTTCAAAAGATTTAGTTCCCCGGAAGAGGAAAATAAAAGGGCAACAAAATATAGAAAATAGTACTCCGGAAGAGGCTATTGAACAAGAAATAAATATTCCCACAAATTCTGATTTAATAACTCCTGAGGAGGAAAATGTCCCTGAAGAGACAGAAAACAATAAAGAGGCATATGTACATGGAAATGAAGAAATTTCCATAAACTATACATATACAAAAGAATTGTGGGATTGCTCAGAAGTGGTTATTAATGAATCATCTATTGGTACACCAGCAAAGATCAATGTACCAATTGGTAAGTCTACTATTATTGCAGCAAATGAATCATCTACTACACGCCTGAAGCGTGGTAGACCCTTGAGTTCAAAAGATTTAGTTCTCCGGAAGAGGAAAATAAAAGGGCAACAAAATATAGAAAATAGTACTCCGAAAGAAGCTATTGAACAAGAAATAAATATTCCCACAAATTCTGATTTAATAACTCCTGAAGAGAAAAATGTCCCTGAAGAGACAGAAAACAATAAAGAGGCATATGTACATGGAAATGAAGAAATTTCCATAAACTATACATGTACAAAAGAATTGTGGGATCGCTCAGAAGTGGTTATTAATGATGTATTTTCTTTCGCAGTAGCTACTGAAATTTCGAAAGATGATGATGATCTCGAACCACGCACTGTAGATGAATGTCACAGTAGACCTGATTGGTTAAAGTGGAAAGAAGCAATCCAAGCAGAATTGGATTCGCTAGAAAAACGTAAAGTATTTGGACCTATAGTCTTAACACCCAATGATGTGAAACCCGTGGGTTACAAATGGGTGTTTATAAGAAAGCGTAATGATAAAAATGAGATCGTCAGATATAAAGCTCGTTTAGTAGCACAAGGTTTCCTGCAGAGACCTGGGATTGATTATGAAAAACATATTCACCTGTAATGGATGCCATTACATTTCGATATTTAATTAGTCTGTCAGTCTCAGAAGGACTTGACATGCGTCTTATGGACGTAGTTACTGCATATTTATATGGAAAGTTAGATGCAGATATATATATAAAGATCCCTGAAGGATTCAAATTGCCTGAAGCAAATACATCACAACCACGAAATATGTACTCAATTAAACTGAGACGATCCTTGTATGGATTAAAACAATCTGGAAGAATGTGGTATAATCGTCTCAGTGAGTACTTAGTTAAAGAAGGATATATTAATAATCCTATATGCCCTTGTGTATTTATAAAGAAATCAGAATCTAGATTCGCCATCATTGCAGTCTATGTTGATGATATAAATTTAATTGGGATTCCTGAAGAGCTCATGAAAGCTGCTGAATATTTGAAAAAAGAATTTGAGATGAAAGGTTTAGGGAGAACAAAATATTGTCTCGGCCTGCAGATCGAGCATAAATCAAATGGAATTCTTATCCATCAATCAGCTTATACCGAAAAGGTATTGAAACGTTTTAATATGGATAAAGCGCATCCACTAAGTTCTCCCATGGTGGTTCGATCTCTTGATATTAAGAAAGATCCATTTCGTCCCAAAGAAGATAATGAAAAGCTACTTGGTCCTGAAGTACCATATCTTAGTGCAATAGGTGCTTTGTTATATTTAGCACAATGCACTAGGCCTGATATAGCATTTTCAGTCAACTTATTAGCAAGATTCAGTCCTGCTCCAACTCGACGACACTGGAATGGTATTAAACATATTTTATGCTACCTTCGTGGAACTACAGATATGGGTTTGTTTTACTCAAAGGAATTAGCTCGTGGTCCTTGTTTAGAAGGATATGTAGATTCTGGATACCTTTCTGATCCTCACAAAGCTCGCTCACAAACAGGGTATGTATTTACATGTGGCAATACAGCGATCTCTTGGCGATCTACAAAACAGACTTTAATTGCTACATCTTCTAATCACTCTGAGATACTTGCACTCCATGAAGCAAGTCGTGAATGTGTATGGTTAAGATCTGTAGTCCATCACATTCGAGACACATGTGGGTTACCTTTGATTAAAGGTATGCCAACAACAATTTATGAAGATAATGCTGCATGTATTGCACAAATTCAAGGAGGGTACATCAAAGGTGATAGAACCAAACACATTTCACCAAAGTTCTTCTACACTCATGAACTCCAGCAGAGGCATGAAATTGATGTGAAGCAAATACGTTCCACTGATAATCTTGCGGATTTATTCACCAAGGCCTTATCATCGTCAACATTCAAGAAATTGGTATATGGCATTGGAATGCGTCGGGTTTGCGATCAGTTAAGTTGATACTTATCTTCTTATCAGGGGGAGTATTCATTTTTGGACATATGCACGCTGTACTCTTTTTCCTTCGCCTAGGTTTTGTCCCATTGGGTTTTCCTGGCAAGGTTTTAATGAGGCAGTTTCTTTAGTGCGTCCAACACCACTCTAAGATTTACAAAAATGTTGTACTCTTTTTCCTTCACTAGTTTTTTCCCACTGGGTTTTTCTAGTAAGGTTTTAACGAGGCACATTATCTTAGTTTGGTGGACATCCAAGGGGGAGTGTTATGAATATTAAACATTGAGTGGACATTGAGTGGATGTCCACACCCCCTCCACTTTGTGATAATGGGAACACCATCATAAGTGGGTTAGGTAATCCCATCATGAGGAATAAATGCAAACAAAGATAAAAGGGGAAGGGGAGAAAGAAGAGGGGGGATTCGGAGAGAAAAAAGATGTGAGATGTATTTTTGGAGAGAATGAAGGAATATGTATTTGGAGAGAAACAAGAGAAAGAAGATGAATGAGAAATTTATTCTCCTCACAACTTGTTCTAAATTCTTGGTTTTACAACATGAATGGCATATTAAAATGTGGGTTTTTTTTAACTCTTAAAAGATGAGTAATTGAGTATAATTCATAGTTTCGTTTAAATGTAATGTCTTGAAAAAAATGCTTCAAGAGGATAGCAGAAACAGAACACCTAAAAAACGTGAAATCTTTTCCACCAAGGGCCCTTGAGGCCTAGTGGTATCTCTCCACTCTTATCCGGTGAAAGGTTTTTGAACCTTGAGATTGAGAGGGAAATGGAAGGACTGCCTCATGTTTTGTAGCCCAAGGGGCCTGCCTGCGCATCTAAGATTTCCCCAGGGACCAAAAATAAACAGGATCGAGTGAGCACGCCTAAGCCTGCATTAAGGTTTGTATCTCGTGCATTCGAGGGGTAGGGTCTTAGTAGTTACATTGATTTGGTACATAAGATACAACTTTTAATGCACGGGAGTGATATAAGTTAGGTGAACATGTGTTGACCTAATCGGGATTAAAATAAACATATATAAGTATGATGATCAGGTAAATACTTGATGTAACTTATATTAACACTTGCAGTGGGAGTTGTATTTTGTGCATTAGTGGGTTATGGTGTAAATTGGGCCAATGCACGGGATACAACCCTCAATGCATGATGTTAATATAACTTGTATCAATATGCGTTGATCTGATCAAAACTGTGTATGTAATATGTTTGTCTTTGGGAGAGAAATCTTTTCCTACTGAGGCCCAAGAATGATTCACAAACAGCAAAATATGTGCATAGCGGTTGCATTATGGAGAAAAACCAGAAGGAAAAGGAAAATCATTTGTCCTAAGAACGATGTATTGGTTTCTTGAGGATGATTAATGTGGGATGGTTGATCAGACTAATTTGAATCAATATGAAAAGCGACCTCAAGGGGGTGCTGGAAAGCAAAGAAGTGAAAAGAGGAGGAGAAAGAAGAAGTAGCGCAAGAACAAGAAGAGAATGCGTGGTAGCTGCAAATCTGCAATAAACCACCCATTAAGAAAAGGAAAAATAGATTATGAAGGTGCTAGCTGGCCGGCAAGCCTAGCACTTTGACGTTGGAGTGTCTAGGCGTCTCGCCGTCTAGGGTGGTTGTACTAGAGATTGGAGATCGAATCCTATACTACCTTCACCAGGGTTAGCCAGGTTTTAGGGATCCAAGCTCTAATTTTTTATTTAAAAAATTTAAAAATTAAAACTAATTTTTTTTATTAAAAAATGTAGGATAAAAAAGAAGAAGAAATAGAGCACAATAGATCAATTAGCTTTCCAAAACTATCCTCGTATTGAAAATTTTTCAAATTTCACCAAAATATCAATCAATCATAACATAATGGTATATGTAAATGCTTGTAGTGATGTGTAGGGTTTGGGTTCAATTCTTATCGTTGAAAAAAAATGTAAGTAAATTTCATTCAAAGCATCTGAACAATTTTTTTTTTCTTTTTTCTTTGGGTCTCACCCATTCTTGCTCCCAAGGGTGTGCGTCGATCAGTTTGGAGTGGTTATGAGAGAAATTATCAATCAACCCACCAAAGGCGGTTTGCAAAATTTTCAATCCATTGCCAAACTATTAGTCCTAAAAACCAGCGGATTAGTTGATTTCTTTTGACGGTTTTAAACTAACGGTTTGAGAGGATTAGACAAGTTGTATAATGCCCTTCATAACTTTTATGAGGATTGTCAAATGGTTTAAAGACAAACCATTTTTAAAAAAAAAAAAAAAAAAAGAGAGGCAAATCCTTTAACATTCTATGATATCAAATCCCACAAAATAATTATAGATCAAGTAAAAATAAAAATAAAAAATAAAAAACTATAATGACTTAACATGTTTTCTTTTAGAAAGTGTATATACATATATATATATATATATAAAATTGAAAGCGGGTTGGGTTAATTTATTAGCGGTTCGACAAAGTTCAACCCACCAACCAAACCGAACCACCAAATTTATTGCTCAACCAACCCAAACTAATCTGCTTATTCTCTTAAACCGTTTAGGTCGGTGCAGAATGGAGCAGATTGGTTTGGTTTGGCAGATTGGGCGATTTTTTGTACATCCTTACTTGCTCCCATGAAAACATATTTCATTTTAGTTAAAATCAATTTGAACCAAAGTATCGAGTTCAGATCCAACTCAAGATATTTTTACCCTTACTTCTAACTCTTCTTTAGAGCAACTCCATTCATGTGAGGCATTTTGGTGATGCAAAGTCATTTTTTTTGAATTATTATAGAGTAAAAATGCATCACTATACTGAAAATACATCACACGAAAAAAATAGCTGTTCCAATGCATGTGTGCTAGTTTTTTTTTGCCTCATCCACTTTTCTCTTTACCTTCAACCATCATTTTTCCAAATAATGAGGCGATAGATGTGGAAGATTTACCTCGAAACTATTTTTTGAGTCAAATATAACTCAAAATTTGTTTCAAGTTATATTTGTCTCACCAAATGCATCACCCGTTGGGCACTAGTTATTTTTGCCTCATCATTGGAGTGGTTCTTATCAATAAATGAATATTAATGCTTCTTGATAAGTTTGAACATGAAATTACCTATTTAACAAGTTAAGAGAATGGCACGACGTTATCATGTTATTAGAAAGCTAGTTTGTTTTGAAATACATTAATTCAGGAGTAAATTTTTGGTTTGGGTTATAATTTATAGGATTGGTAAGAATGTACTGATATAAGTTATATCAGTACCCACATTGGGGGTTGTACTTTATGCATTGGTGGGCTAATAAGATACTTACTTGACATTAAACTAATTATAACAAAATTGATTGTAAGTGCTTGAGGATTGATGTTAAAGGTAAGGACTGATTTTATTGGGTATCTTAAAAAAAAAAAAAAAAAAAGACACAAGCACACACATTCGCTATGATTTACTTGTACCCATAGGAAAAAAAAGGAAAAAAAAAAAAGTCTAAAAATATGGGAAGAAGAATTAGAAAGATTGATGACATGGCTCACATGGGTTGCATCAATCAAAAGCTTGTATCCCAAGACTTGCATTTTATCCTCCAATTATTTTACATTTTAAGGTTTTTTTGAAAAATATATAAGATTTTTATGAAAATTGATTGTGTAGTCTATTAGAAAATATCATTTTGAATAATTTTGTAGAAAATTTTTTTTTCTAAAATTTATCGTTTAAACGGAAGTTTTAGCCATTTATGAAATAAATACTGTAAATGACAAAAAAAATTTACTTAAATGATAAATTTTGAAAAAACTTTATTTTATAAAATTATTTAAAATAATATTTTTTAATAGATAACATGATGGGTTTTTATGAAAATGTATCATAAAATTTTAAAATATAAAATAAATAAAGGATGAAAAGCAAATCTTGGGAAAACAATAGAGACCACCTCAACCTTGTTGCTTGTTCGGCTTTGAATGGGAGCTGCAAAGCCCATGTAGTAATGGGTTCGAGTCTATTGGTAAGGGAGAGAGAAGCGAGGGTTGCATTTGGGTTTGGGTCGAATGTTGCCATGGCCCAACACAATATGGAGTAAATATGTAATAATGAAGAAGATTATGACCAATATATGAGAATCTTCTCAAACCCTAATCCACCGGGGTATAAATGTGTCCACCGTCGCTTCACATTATCTCCGCAAACCCCCATCCTCCTACTCTGGAGGTTTTTTTTTTTTTTTTGTTTTTTTTGTATTGCATTTTCTCGGGAAAAAAACCTTTTGTTTGTTTCAATCAGAAACAGAGCATCTAACCATGATTCTCTCTGTTTCACGTCAATAACAGAGGGATTACGAAGAGATGCCAAATCCAAACACGGGTACTTCTGGACATGCAGATTCCAATTTCCCAGTGGATTCCTGCGTTTTCTCGTAAGTTCTACATTTGCACTGCTTCAATCGCCCTAAATATCTCTCTCTTTTTTTTCCCCGATCCGTTCTCACGTAGATTTTCCATTTCGGTCTCGCTTTTTTCTTTTAAACCCTCATCTTCACAAGGAGAACGAATTTGGTCGGCGCACATTAGCAGCTGGTCTCCGATGGGATTGTTCCGGCGAAGCTGGATTTTGATTCTAGTGGATTCCTGCCATTTTAAATCTCATCGGTTTAACGTTACGGAAAAACAGATGGGAATATATTTCGTTTTCCTGTTCATTTTCTCACTAGATTTTCCATGAAAATCAAGACTTCCTTTTGACGAACTGGCACCATTTAGGTTTGGCGCACTTTAGCGATTAACGCTTTCGAAATATTTCTTTCAGATCGGCGCACGATAACAATTATCTTTGATTCGTCATAGGCCTTTAAGTGATTGTGTTGGTAATGCTAACTTGCGCTGGCTTCAGATCGGCGCACGATAGCAGGATCCTATTACTGGTGGTTTGGTTTGGTTTGGTTTGGTTTGGTTTGCTCGATGATGATCGTTTTGCTTTAACCACACCGAATAGAGGTCTGGGTGGGGGCTTAACCCTCTTCAATTTAAGTTGGGAGAAGTGCAATTGCCAGAGCTGCTCTTGTAGCCACCACGACTTCTTGCGTGCTTAGCGAGGCTTGGTGACTCTTCCTTCTAGTTGTGGGAGGTTACCCTCTCCCTATTAGAAAGAAGAAGAAGGCTTCGCCAAGCACTTTGGAAGTGTGGGGAGGGGTTGTGCTTATTCTGGCTTAAATCTTAGAGGGTTCACCACCTATGGCACTCTCATGTGGAAAAACTTTGGCCTTTCGACTGAGAGCAATCATTCCTATTTAGTGTATATATTATTATTTTCGTAAGTTTCTTGTTTATTCTATTTTTCTCTTCAAGAAAGCTCTGTTTGGTAGCCTGGAAAATCGAGAAAAGGAGGAGTAAAAGTAGATCTGATACACTGTTTGGTTCCCAAGGCAATCAAAAAAACATTAGTTTTGAGTTGGACTAGATAATTGGACTTCTTCATTCAGGGATTATTCAGGTAGAAAGTCTAGTTACTTTTGTTGGCATGTAGGAAAGAAAACAGATACTCCGTAATATGTTTATGTGGGTTAGATCAACATGGTGAATTTAGATAAATTATGTCTTTCTAGTCCTAACCTTGTCTCTCAATTTTCATCCTAGAGCCCTAACTAATGGAAAGGTGGGCGAGATTAGTGGCCAATGTGTATAGGGCGGCTCTATAGGCACACTTATACTTGATTTCCAAACCCCATTTCTCTTTAAAAGCTTCTAACAACACACCATTTTATTATGAAAATACGCCGAATCCCAACTTAACCTCCAAGTTCTCTGTACCCCTTGCTGGTCAGCGCAATTGCTCCGATAGCCTGAATCCCATCCAGGATCCATTCATATTGTTACCTTGTTTTCTTCTTCATTTTTTTTTTTTTTTTTTTTTTGGGGGTTTAAAATTAGGGGGAAATCCACTTTATAGAACTTAGGCTTTGTTTAGTTTGAGGGAATGGAATGGATTAGGAGTGGGAATGAAAATGAGAATGCACATTCAATCCCAATGTTTGGTAAGGGGTGGGAATAGAATGGAATGAAAAAGTATATGTGACTCATTTTTAATGATTTTTATTCTTTGAAAGGTGAGAATAGTCATTTTTTTGGTTTGAGAAGGAATAACAATTCTCTCATTGGAGGGAGTAGACCCTCACAAGGAAAGAGACATTTCATTTTTTTGTGCAACCAAATACTCGTTTTTAAAAAAAAAAAAATGGAATCACTATTCCATTTCTTCGTAATAAACATAATCTTATGGATTCATAAGTTTTTAGTAAAAGTTTATGTAGTCATAAATCCACTTTTAAGTGAAATGATAGGTTTGTTGTATGTGTTTAAGTGCATAAAATCAATTATACCTTTAAGTTTTATTTTTTGTTTTAAAAACTTTAAATTGACGTAACTTTTAATCTATATGTTAATTTTCAATAAAATTTATGTCGTCGTAATTTATTTGTCAAGACTTTTGAAATAAGACACATAATGAATATAAAAAAAAGTATTAAAATAAAGAATAAATTGTAGATAACCTTTGTTTAAAGCTAGGGGTCATTTGATAATCTCTTTTATGTTTTAATTTTTTTAAGTTCATTTGGGATTATTTGAGCTTGACGGTGTTAATGGTAGGAATAAAAAGACGAAAAAACCTTCCATCCTCCCCTCACTTGCACTCACACACCACGGCCATTTCTCTCTAACCCCATTATCTATGTCTGTACATTTTTTTGGGCCACCATTCAAACTTTTTCGATAAAACCAATTTTTTCCCGACGGATTCATACTTCATCTTCACAAGAAAATATTTCAGGAAAAAAAATTCCTTGAACTCCATTTTCGACGATCCCAATAATTCCTAACCCAAAAAGAATTAAAAAAAAAAAATCCATTAGAAGAATAAATTGAAGAAAAAAAGGAAAAAAGAAAGCACGAAGTAGCAGCCATGGTTGCCATGCTCAGAAACGGTTGTTGGCACAGTCGTCGGTGAGGAACCCCCAAGAAACACATCAAACCAAAAAAACTTCCATAGAGGAAAACAATCTTACCGGAGAGGGGTTTAAGGAGGAAGATGACGATCTCGCCAGAAAACCCAAGCAACCCTTCCTCCATATTCTTCCATTCCTTTTTTGTTTTTTTTCCTTTCTTTCTTCTTGGTTGAGTCTCTTTCCTTCTCCCTCTCCCTCCCTTCCTCTCATCTCACTCTGATCGTCGATAGCGCTAAACACAAGCCATCCACCAAAAAAAAAAAAAAAAAGGCAGTCGGCTTTACCAGTGGCTATGGTCGTTGTCGTCAAACTTTTCCCTCGATCTACCGTATCCCCCAAAAATAACAATTGATTAATCTACCCAATCTAGAGAGAAAAAAAAAAAGAAACAAAAGAAAAGACAAAACAAAACCCATCTGGTTCGAAGATGGGTTCGAAAGAGGGGAAGGAAGAAGTCCCGTTGAATTTGGATTTGCTGCTGCGATGACGTTGTGATAATCTCAACCTATGGTTGGCACGAGGGCGTGATCCAAAACCCACCACTTGCTGTGTCGGTTGTGATCAAACTAAACCAGATGGGGGAGAGGGCAAATCGTGGAAGGAGAGAGACCGAGAGAGAGCAAATCAGAGGGAAAGGAAGGGAGGGAGAGAGAGTCAGCAGAGAAAAAGGATAAGGAAGGAAAAAAAAATAAAACTGAATGAGGGGATGCTTTATCACCGGCGGTCGTGGCACATTTTGGCTATGGCATAGGCAACCGCGATCGAAGTGGGGGAGTTGACTTGTTTAAACTAAATCACATTGATGACAGTGGCATCGGAAAAGAAAGAAAAACAAAAAAATAAAGTTAGCCGGAGAAAATAATAGCTAGTCGGCAAAAATGGAGTTGCCCAGAGATGGTGGGGAGTTTATGGGGAAAGGATGGTCAAACTAAGGAGTGGGACAGTTCACCTGGAGAAAAAGGTTTTTTTTTTTTTTAAGGGTAAATTACACTTTGCTCCCTTCAAGTTTAGGTCGTTTTCAGTAAACCCCCTTATAGTTCAAAAATGACACCTTACCCCCTTCCTTTTAACGAACAATTAAGGCTCCTAACGAAAGCATCCAATTACCTTTGTGCCCATCGGAGTTGTCAATGATTTTTTCATTTAAATATTATGGACTTGGAAAATACCAATTTCACTTCTTATTCTATCTCATCCACCCAAAACAAAACGTTGTGTTTTGCCCTCCCCATCTCCAAACCTAGAACCCACCGTCGCCGTCACTTGTTTCAGCCCCCACCAAAACCCCAACTCCGGCTCCCTCTTCGATGAAACCATCCCTGCCACACCGCCTCCCCTAACATCTCCCAATGCCGCCCTTTTCACACCAGCACACTAAAATCAAACCCAGAACCCGCTGCTGCCAACACTTGTAATAGCCCTTATCAAAACCTCAATGCCACCCACCATCTCTGCCGCACCTTGTTTCAGCCCCCACCATCTCCCAATATGACGTAGCGGAAGCTTATGAAGAAGTAGGGCATCGCCTGCTTCTTGGAAATTCATTCGAATCCACGAACAAAAAAGTAACACACTCGAATCTACAAGCTCAGAGAATAAGATCTCATAAAGAAAATTCTTTATTGAATGAAAGTTTCCCATTTCAATGAAAAGAAACAGCCTTTATATAGGCTACAAAACCTAATTAGACTAAAACTATAACTTTAGGAAAGAAATAACTAAAATAAGGAAAAATACTAAATAGGCTGCAAAACCTAATTTGACTAGAACTATAACTTCAGGAAAGAAATAACTTCTGTCCTACATCAGTCTCCCTTCCTTGAAAAAAACTTATCCTCAAGTTCGTTGTATGAACTAGAAGTCTTCCATCCCAAACAAAAAGATATTTCGAGTACTTCAATTTCTTTATCTTCTATTGAAATTTGCACTTTAAAATATTTTTTACTCGAGCCAATGTCTCCATACCCTTCAATTGATTAACAAGCTCGATCAAACAAGGATTGATAATAAAATTAAATTTCTTGACCCCAATAAAATCAATGTTTCTCAACCTGTAAATATGGAGAAGATCAATTGATAAATTAACAACTGGACGCCGTGATTAGATCTCTCCTGAAATTTTAACAAATGAAATTTCACAATCAATGGTCTCCCCCAAAGCTTCATGCTAAAAAATTATGTCCTTTAGATCTTCAAACGTCTCACAATTTTCTTTCAATGCTGGTTGTACCTCATTAGAGGTGACAACTACATCTGGTTTTTGCTTTTCTATCACAATACTCTCAATCTTTTTGACATCCGTCACGATCTCAACCTCGGACTTACTCACGGGTAGTAAAGATTCTCCCTCCACTTCATGAACTTCTAGAAAAACTTTTTCTTCAATAACCAAATCAACTTTTGAATTTGGGTCTTCAAAATTTGCATGAATCTCTTATGAAAAATTATTTTCAATATCTAGATCACATGCTCCTGGTGTGTCAATGCATTCTTCAAGTTCACAATTATATTTCTTATGGTGATTATTAGGATTCAAAATATCTTTTTCTTCCATTTTAATTTCTTCATGAGCTACATGTTGCACCTCTTCTTTAACTTCAAAAGCATTAACTTTCTTATCAAACCTTAACTGCACATCTTCTTTTGATGGTTAATTGTAGACATTTTCGGTATAATCTCACAAATAATTAGTATGCCTATATTCTTGATCCATATCAAATTCTTTTATAATCATAAAGAGAAAATTTATATATTATCATTCTTCTCATTCTAGGCCATGAGCGAATAGGAGATTTACCTTGCAGAGTTCTTGAAAGTTGTAATTAATCCCACCACTTTGCATCACAAAATCTAAGCTAGAACGTTGTAGCTTTCACCTTTTCCTCGTTCGAAATCTCCACAAAATCGAAAAAAATCTCCAAATCAAATAACTAATAATAGTTTTCGTTCAGAAATCCATTGAAATTAGGAATATCTCTAAATTCCATAAATTTCCGACGATTAGGAACATGTCTACCAATGGGACGACCGTGAGCCCCATCATCGGCGCAAACCCTATAGTCTTCACATAACCTATTAGTCTTCATCGATAACCTAGCGAGTCCCGCGTGTACATCATGCAGTGCTCGTTGGGTGTCGCGTTGAATCCTTGAAATTTTTTGCTCTGGTAAGAGCCTCTTCTCCACATTCGTCGCCGTAGAAGAAGTTGCCACTGTAGCGTGCATTCGCCATCTGACTAGGATGAAGCCTGTTCTGATACCAACTGATGTAGCAGAAGCTTATGAAGAAGTAGGGCACTGCCTGCTTCTTGGAAATTCATTCGAATCTACGAACAAAAGAGTAACACACTCGAATCCACGAGCTCAGAGGATAAGATCTCAGAAAGAAAATTCTTTATTGAATAAAAGTTTTCCCTTACAATTAAAAGAAACAGCTTTTATATAGGCTGCAAAACCTAATTTGACTAGAACTATAACTTTAGGAAAGAAATAACTAAAATAAGGAAAAATACTAAATAGTCCAAAAATAAAACTGCTCCCAACCATAGGTACGGTTTGCTTGACCATAGGTACGGTTATACGCAGAAAGCTATTTTGGCTTTTGATCTGTCTTGACTTCTGTCCTACATCACAATGGCACCCCCTTCACACTAGCATACCAAAACCATAGAGATAGATCTCAGAAAACAACAACAAAAACAAAAATGGAAAAAAAAAAAAAAAATCGAAGGACGAGAAAGAAAGAAGCAGCAGCGATGGGCTAGTACCTACGCCGGCGAGGCGTTGACCTACCACTACTCTTCACTGTGGAACCTAGTTCTATTGAACCCCCACAACCCAGTCACTCCACCACCTAACTCCTTTCCTTATTTGATCAATACCCCATTTTCATCACTAAAAAAAAAAAAAAAAAAAATGGAGAAACCCAAAACCTAGATTAGTGAAACAAAACCCCCTTTTGCCGTTGACGACTCTCTCATCCTCAAATTCGGTAACCACTGTTATCAACACCCCTTTTTTCCTATAGCAAAGCGCTAGCGACAGCTGTCGTGGGTTTTGTTCGACAAATAGGTTCAGATCCGGCAGATTCAAAGTCAGATCTGGTCTTAGAACTACATTGATTTCTTCTAAAGCTTCTGAGAACGATGCAGTGCTCAATTTTGTCTATGAGAACAGAGATGATAGATGAGAGAGAGAAGAGGGAAGAAAGAGAATATGGAGAGAAGAGGGAAGAGAGAATAGAGACGAGAGCAGAGAAAAGAGCCTTACCTTTTAGATTAAAAGCTTCCAACGGTGGCTGCCGCCTACCCCCTTCTTCTCCCTTCAATGTCTCATCTCAAATGAGCAGCACCAGGCCAACAGCTACCAAGTTTCAGGGAAAGCTTTAGGAAGCTTTCACGTGACATTGAGGTGCGGGGGTAGAGGCAGGGGCAAAAACATCTCTCTAACAAAAAAAAAAAGGGGGCAATTTAGGCATTAAAGGTGCTGAAATGTGTCATGTGCGATGCACGTGACAACTTTCCATCCACTTATCTGACGTGGCATTAACGAAAGGGGGCATAGTGACATTTCGTTCAAAATATATGTAGTCATCTGTCCGGTTTTAAACTGTAAGGGGGTATACTGAAAACGACTTAAATATGAAGAGGGCAAAGTGTAATTTACCCTTTTTTTTTATATTTATTTTAATATGATTTGGTGTTACCTAGGCCAAGGGTATTTTGGACAACTTGTGTCAATTATGAAGGTTTACGAACGTGATTATTTTTCGTTAATTTTCATTAATGGAGAGTAACGGTGGGACACATTGAAAAAAATTAAAACATACGGGAGGTACATTGGTGAAATTAAAACATAAGTGAGGTTATCTGCTGACCCCATATTTCAGGGGATTATCTGCAATTTACCTTAAAATAAAACGGTTATATGGCTTGTGTTATGAATAAATGTATGGTTACATATAACTGTTCAAATAAAAAGTTACATTTTGAATAATTGTGTAATTTGATTTTGATATCATACAAAAATAGCTAAATCTAAGTGTTTGAAATTAAATTAAATTTACTATAACGATTAAATTTAAGTGATTGTGATTAAATTTAATACTTTGAAGTGGATTTTTAAAAATAATTACATGTAACTGTTTTGAGAAAACAAATAAATTTTGAATATTTTTGTAATATGTCTTCAATATCTTATGAAAATAATTAAATTTAAGTGTTTGAAACTAAATTTAACTTATTAAAACGGTTAAATTTAAGTGATTATAACTAAATTTGATTTTTTGAAATGGGTTTTGTGAAATAGTTACATAGAACTATTTTATTTTTATTTTTAAATTACATTTTAAACACATGTAATCTAGTTCAATATCCTATAAAAATAGTTAAATTTAAGTGTTTGAAACTAAATTTAACTTATCAAAATTATTAAATTTAAGTTATTGTAACAAAATTGATTCTTTGAAGTGGGTTTTCCATAACAGTTACATGTAACTGTTTTAAAAGGAAATACTTAATTTTTAAATATTTATGAAATCTTTACTTCAATATCCTATGAAAGAGAGGAGAAGGAGAAGGAGAAGGAGAAGGAGAGGGAAGAAAGAGATATAGAGAGAGGTTTAAGTTATTTTCATTGGCATGAAGGTATAATACATGAAATAAAACATCAGAAATGTGGAATATTTTGTCCCCAAGCTTTCAGATCTTTTTTGTTAAAAAAAAAAAAAATGGATAAAGAAGAGGGAAGGGAAAACCTAAATTGAACCTTAGGCGAATTCATGGCAACACTTAAAAGAAGCCATCCATGAAGGATTCCTCAATTGAAAACCTAAATTGAACTTTCCAAGAAATGGCGATACTATCTTTAGCCTTGTTACATCACCCAAAGCCCTAATTGACCATAGTGGAGCAATTCATGTAAGAATCGGTGGTTTCTCCTCTTTTCTTTAATTTCTTTTCTTATGTATTCTACAATTACAAGTCATGGGTTGTTTTCTATTTAAAGAAAACGCATGGCGGGGACATTGGTAGGGGCGACTTGAGAGAAGATATGGGTTGATTTCATCTCGATGCATTGAGACCTTTAAGGACATAGGTTACTGATTTGGAGCTTCTCCAATTTTGCATCAAGAAACGGTTGGCGTAGAGGTGGAAGAACATAATAAAGGAGTTGGCTGTTTGGCTCAATGATTTGGATCTGTGTGTGGGTGATGAGTTTGGCTAGCTAAAATAGCCAAAGAGGATTGTATAGGTATTCCCCTTAGAGATGATGCTCCTAGCTATCGAACGTTAGCAAGCTAAACTATTTTTAGTTAAAAAAGTGATACTTTTCCTCTCTACACATCATTCCCACTTTCTTTCTCCACCAAATGATTAAAATAAGAAAGATTATTGATACAAATTTTGAAATAGCTCAAAAATAAATAGTACCCTTGGAGTATTTACTTAGATAGCTAGCTAGTTAGCTATTTTAAAAAATGTCATTTTGCTAGCTAAAGTAGCAAAAAAATAGCTAGTGCCCTTGAAGATGCTCTAATATGTGGGCAATATCATTTAAAATATGGGTAAATTGCACTTAAGGGTCCAGAGTTTGGGGTAGGTTTTACTTCAGGGTCCCAAATTTTAATTGCGTTAATTTGGTACCCAACATCAACTTTGACCAAAAATCAGAAACGACCGTTAACGAAACTCTGAAATGACTGTAATGCCCCTTCCAAAAAACAATGTCGTTTAGCCCGTGCTCTCAAAACCACCCCATTTTCTCTCTCATCTCATCTATGGACCCGAAGCCATGGACAAAATGGTGTGTCGAAAAAAATTATGTGGCTGTTGCTTTTTTTTTTTGGTTGCTTCATCGCTAGAAAAAATGGTGTGCCGGCTATGGACTCGAAGCCATGGACAAAATGGTGTGCCGGAAAAAATTATGTGGCTGCCATTTTTTTTTTTCGTGGTTGCTTCATCGCCGGAAAAAATGGTGTGCCGGCTATAGACCCGAAGCCATAGACACCTCTTTCAGTAGGATCCAAAAAATGGTGTGCAAGATCCAAAAAAGGGTCATGGGAGAAAATGTTTTTTTTTTTTTTTTTTTTGTGTGGAAAAACCAGGGATAGTGGTGGGGGAATGATTAGAAGAAGGAAAAATAGGGGGAATGCCCCATTACTGGCAACGGAAGCTTCACGTAGGTAAAATAGGCTGAGGGGCAAAATAGGGATAAGATAATTTTAATTTGGTCACATGCACTTCATGTGCAAAATTTCCGTTTGGTCAACAATCGGTTTTAATGTTGGACCCTAAATTGAAACCCAACTAATAATTTGGATACCAAATTGATGCAATTAAAATTTGGGACCCTTAAATGAAATCTACCCCAAACTCTGATCCTTAAATGCAATTTATCCTTTAAAATATTATAACATACACAACTTTGCAAATCAGAATTAAGGAAGGTTGAATGCAACTTTCTAAATTTAGAGAGACCTGCAAATTTCTAAGCCTAACTTGTAAAGTGAGTGATTCTATCAGTTTTAGAGATTAGAAGTTAGTCTTAGTTTCTAATTTCCTACCATTTCTTTTTTACTCATTTTGTGACAAACATGACATCACTATATTTTACAACGCTACAAGCAATGGTAGGGATTGGTAGGTGAAATGTATAAAACTTATTTTCGACAGTGTACATTGTTCATCTATGTGTGGTATTGTGATTTTTCTATTTTCCATCTTATTGTTAGTGAAAAGAAAAAGAAAAAAAAAGTCCTTTAAGAATGCTAATGTGGAGTTCACCAGTGGTTTGCAAATTGATGAGATCGACGGGATTTATGCAGATCGTCGACAAATGTGGAGTTCACTGGTGGAACACCAGCCCATGGTGTTTCAGATATGCAACCTTAAAGGCCAAAAGGTGCCAGACATGGAAGAGGGGCATCATCGGGATGGTGGATCGGCAGTGCAATTAAAACCCATAGAGAACCTCTCATCGGCAGTGTAATAGGTATACTTAGGTCTTCAATCAACGGCGACGGTGATCAACCACAGCCAAACCCTCTCTCTTCAATCAACTAGAGCCAAACCCTAACTCCTCTCGCCACTGCTTATGGGATATTTGAGGAAGGATTCCAACCATGAATTGAATCGCATGAGTAAGGGTGTTCGTGGTTCGGTTTGGTTCGGTTTTAGGGTAGATCTTAAACCAAATCATTATACTTCGGTTTTTGTTTTCTCAAATCAAAACCAAATCATACTATAAAAAAAACCAAACCAAACCAAACCATAAAATTTTGGTTTGGTTTGGTTCGGTTTTATCCTATCAAATAGCAACAAATAATTAAAAGTAGAAAAATGACAAGCCAAACTCTAAATAAAAACATTTTTAATAAAATCATTACATTAGCAACTAAAAAAATCATTAAACATTGTATCAAAATAGAAAAATATTGACTTATGTCAATCCAAGTTCAAATCTCCAATCTAATACGTGCTAATATCTCACACAACAACAATAGCTAGTTTAATACATGGCAATCTAATAAAGAAAAAACATTAAGAAAATTTACAATCTATTACCTATTATGCCCTTATCAGAATAAACATTTACAAAGTAAGTTTAATATGTAATATATAAAATTATATATATTTATATTATATTTTTTCGATTTTTTCGGTTTTTCGGTTTGGTTTGGTTTTTTAAACATGAAAACCAAAACCAAACCAATTTAATTCGGTTTTCTAAAATTAGAACCAATACCAAACCTGAGGACAAAAAAACAAAACCAAACCGACCGATTTGATTTGGTTCAGTTTGGTTTTCGGTTTTAACCTAAACCATGAATACCCCTACGCCTGAGGAAATAGAGTTGCTGAAGAAATTGGGGTGTTGTGGGGTGGCCAAAAAAATATAAAGCTAACTAGTGAGCGGGTGAGGGGCAAATCAGACCTTTCACTTCCCAGTTAACATCGTTTATTTTGTTTAACGTCCTATGTGTTTGAGGGGGGCACATTTGCAAGCTTTTGAACTTTAGGGAGGTTTTGTGAAGAACCCCCCATACATGAGGGGGGTTTTCTATAATTTACCAAAAAAAGAAAGATTATTAATAAATATTTTAAAATAGCTCAAAAATAATTAGTACCGTTGGAGTACTTATTTAGGAAGCTAGCTAGCTATTTAAAAAAATGTCATTTTGCTAGCTAAAGTAGCAAAAAAATAACTAGTACCCTCGAAGATACTCTAATATGTGGGCAATATCATTTAAAATATAACGTACCCAACTTTGCAAATCAGAATTAAGGAAGGCTGAATGCAACTTTCTAAATTTAGAGAGACCTGCAAATTTCCAAGCCAAAGTTATAATGATATATATATATATATGGTAAACCATGGCTATCATTTTACAAATTTATTTTTTATTTTTTATTTTTTTTGAAGTTAGCCAGCAAGTCGAAAAGATAGTTTTAGAGATTATGAGTTAGTCTTAGTTTCTAGTTTTCTACCGTTTCTTTTTTACTTGTTACAAGCATGACGTCACTATATTTTACAACGCTCTTGGATCATCTCCAATCAAGTGAGGCATTTAGGTGAGCTATATGTATTTTTTGGATCGCTATAGTATAAAAATGCATCGTTACAGTGAAAATGCATCACATGAAAAAAATGACTACTCCAATGCATGAGCCATTTTTTTGCCTCACCCACCTTTCCCTCATCCTCTAACCATTTCTTGAGGATGACATGGTAAATTTGTATTTGAGTCATTTCTTGAGTCCAATATAGCTCAAGATTTGCCTTAAACTATATTTGCCTCACCAGATTCCTCACCCATTGGAGCACCTACTTTTCACACATGATACAAAAAATAACTTTGCCTCATGGATGGAGATGCTCTTACTTATCTTGTGACAAACATGACATCATATATTGTACAATGTGACAAGCAACAGTAGGGACTGCTAGGCAAATTGTATAAAACTTATTTTCGATAGTGTACATCGTTCATTGATATGTGAACTTGTGATTTTTCCCCCTTTTCATCTTACCGTTGGCGAAAAGGGAAAAAAAAAAAAAATCCTTTAAGAATGCTAATAATAATACCCTACTTGCATTGTAAACCTAAAACTTCGAAAATTTAGGTACTAAATTTATAGGGAAGCATTAGAAATATAACGTCCATACGGGTTGGACGAACCATTCCCTTGGTAACTCAAAATTAAAAGTATCTGCATATAAATCCCTCATACATTATGGAGTATAAGCTCCATATAACTAATTAATACACCAAATAATCGTTGAATGATTTGTCAATTTCAGTGATAGGGTGCAGGTGCAGGTGCAGGTGCAGGGGAATGGAGACCAGAAAAAAGGCTGGAGAAGAGTTGGTCGGCAAGCACTGCATTTGCTGCATCTGAGGGATGGAAGGCGTCCCAAAATACATACTCTCTGCGATTGCTGCACATCTTTGAGTTGGGCAAGCATAGTCCCCCAATGCTTGTGTCAACATTGCAACACGACGTATTCGAGATCTTAAATCCTAGCACAAAAAATAGAAAAAAAAAAAAGGGAAAAAAGAAGGAAATGAAGTGAAAACCATTAATCAAGAAGTGATTATCATTAACTTCGGTTCTTTAAACGGGTTTTTGGATTCAAAAGGGAACTTTGAAGTTACCGTAGTTGTGAGGATTGTCGATTAAGTCTAAAACTGCAGGGTAAGTATCTGCAAATGCTAGCTGTGCACCTGGGAGGCGCCGGTTTAGAGAGGTTAGTAGTTTTTGTACTCTGTAGTTGAACTGGAGCACCCATTGATTGACTTGCTTCAAGCATTGGCCTTTCTTTGATTTCACCCTCTGGGAAGGAATGCAGCCAAGGGGACCAAGGCCATGGAAGACCATCTTTCTTGCACCAGCTTGGTAGAGCCTCTAATATATGGCACGTAATTCCATCAATATATAATATATCAGAAATTTGTTTAATTAAGCTCGATTTCATATCACTATATATGTAGTAAAATTACGCTTTGTGACATGACTAAATAACGATCATTAATCCATTATAATGATATTATACTGGCTACTCTTAGGCCATGTTTGTTTGGTTGGAATGGAATGGGTGAGAATTGAATCTAATTCCATGTTCAAAATAGTCCGGAGTGAAATGAGATTGAAATAAATATTGCGGAATGAATATTATTATAATTCACTACTACTATTTGATTCCATTCTGATTTAATTATCTCATCCAAACATGTTGTTTTGATTGAATTGGAATGGGATTCCATTCTATCCATTCCATTCCAACCAAACAAACATGGCGCCCTTAGCAACTTTAAGGATGGGTTCTAATTAAAGTTCATTAGATTCAAGTTAACTCCACTTTTGAAGTCAATTCTTTTAGAAAAGGGCTTGATGCATGGGTGACAAGAGGGCCAGCTTGGAGACTAGACCTACAAATGAATCGGATTTGGGCATTTAGTCAGATTTCATAAGAGGTTCGCAATCCAATAATCTAATAAGGACCCGAATCCGTTAATCCGATTACTTAAAAAATAGGATATGGATTTGACTTAATCCAATCTGTTAAGAACCTAATCCAATATATATAATATAATGCTCTTTATATTTATATATATAACTTTGTGTAGATAACATAGAGTATTTGAAAATTCATCATAATGTTTTCAACTTGATATATACATACGTCATAAATAACCATCCAAACATAATTGAAAGTCCTATAATTTCATGAGCATTCATTTAACATGTTTATTATTTCTTAGTGTGCTTACTAAAAATCGATTTTATTTTTATTAACGGATCGAATATTTGTTAAGTAACAAATTGGATTTGAATTGATATATCAATGGTTCGTTGGATTAATGGATCAGATCAGATATTTTGCTTAGCGAATTGGATTGGGATATAGTCCAATCCAATCCGCATCCGATCCGTTTGTAGGTCTATTGGAGAGTGGAAACGAAGTATGCAGTTGGGAATATGTCAAAGACACTGGTCGTTAAGTTTACCCACTCCTTTTACTGATGGATTTGACAATGAAAAATTAGAAATCAATAAATGAAGTTAGCCCTTTTTTTATAGAGGAAATATCCAACACCTCCTTCAAATATAAAATCATATTTAAAAACCCTATTAAATATTTTTTTTATCCATCTAATCCAAATAGAAAAGAATCATATCTATTAACTCCAATTAGTCAAATTTTTGTTTACTGCAGTTAAAAAAAAAGAGTGATCCGACTAAAATACCCTTCTTTCACAATAATACGTTTAATGACAAAAATGCATATTTAAGTAAATTTTCCCTTTTGCCCTCTCTTTTCCCAAACTTGCATACCTGCATTCCCACTCTCTTTTCTTTTCCCTTTCCCTTATGTGTACATTAGAGAATAATTAATTAATGATAGTTAATTTTTTTCTAATTACACTAAAATGGATAAAAGTAGAAATTCTGTTAAATATGTAATTTTTTTATTAAACATATTAATGTCAAAAAAGGGTATTTTAGTCGAATTACTCTTTTTTTTTTAACTGCAGTAAACAAAAATTTAACTGATTGGAGTTAATGGATATGACTCTTTTTTATTTGGATTAAATGGATAGAAAAAATATTTAATGGGGTTTTTGGATATGAATTTATTTTTGAGGGAGTTTTTGGATATTTCTCATTTTTTTTATTATATATTTTTAATATAAATGAGGATTGCGAAAAATCTCTGCAGGTGGATAGAGTCCAATAAATATACCCGAAAAACCTAAAATTTATTTCGAGTTCACTTCCTTTTTCCAAGGAGAGATTCCTAAGATTGAGATTTCTAGGAAGCTTGAAATCATTCTATTGGTCATTAAAGTCATTCTTCCTTAAAGTAGCTTCCCAAAACAAACCAAAAATTAATATATAAATTCTAAAATTGGAATGAAGGGGAAGGTGGAGGATGTTTATCACCGTGAATTGTTGGTCCAAGGTGGAGATCATAAGTTCCACAAATTCGTCATGTGTGTACTGCTGACTATCTGCTAAGAAGGGCTGCAAGAAGTTGTTGACATAGTCATTGCTGCCTGAAAGAGTCACAAAATATATTAATCTTTGTCACTTGACAATGGCCCTTTTGATGGAGACCTTGTAAAAGAGTAGAAATGTCATTGACATGAGTAAGTCTTTCATGTAATTGTGACACGGTAAGGTGGTGTTACAAGTCAATAGGGTCTAAGCAAAATGCGATTGTGGAGCCAAAAAGTACATTGACGATCTCATTTTGCTTGGTTCTCTTTAGCTTGTGACACCTTGTGACACTATCTGGTCATATCACAGTTACATAGACGTTTTTCTCCATTGACATCCTCATAATTCAAATTTTCAGGTATTTTTCTTGTTAATTTCCAAGAGAAAATTCCCTTACCCTCTATTTAGTTCCTAGATTCTACTGAAGAAAAAAACATGAAAGAAAACAAAGAAGGAGAAAAAATTATATCAAGCCAAAATTATTATAATTCTTCTTTTTCTTCTTCTTTTATCAATTTTTCATTGCAACCAAATAAGGTAAAATACAATTTCTTATATATATATATATATATTTTTTTTTTTTTCCTTGATAAAATCTGAGCACCAGATAGACCTTAAGTTATGTTTTGCTTCCAAAGGAACAAAGTACTTTGAAAATGCTAAATGAAGAATACGTAATTCTGCTAATTTACTAATTTAGTATATATTGCAAGAGTAATTACCAATTCCAATGAAGTACATGGCTTCATTGCAATGCTTGTTTGCAGCCACTCCCCCAATTTTAGCTTTGATAACTTCCTTCGTCTTCTCAAACATTCTTATTTGATCATCGAAGGACAATCTCTGAATCTACAATGCAAATCAAAAGACAATTAAAAAAATTTACGTAACATAGAAAAATATAATGTAATCATGCTAAGCGATCCAACTAAATTTTCCCAAGGGGGTTGGGGGAAGAAAGAAACATTGCTTACGAAATAGAGTCCAGTCTCATTGAGAATTCCTGCTCCTCCAGATGCATAATTAACCCCAGTAAGGAATGCATCGTCATTTTGTGACAACGATAGATAAGGTGGTGGCGATGGAATCCCAAGCTTTTCAGCTAAGACCAAAAAAAAAGAACAAAAAAAAAAATGTATTAGTAGTAGTAATAGTAGCATTAATTACATATCACTTAGCCACTGATAAATTTCCTCAATTCTGAGTATTTGATATATATTTGAACAATGATTGTAAAACAGAAAATATAGCTCACAATATTTAATTAAAAGAAAATGCATTTAATGAAAAATTGAAGAAATAAACAAAATATTTCGGGTTAATTAGCTAGCATACATATTATATCGCCGATAGTCCTCCCATTGGTGAACCTTCCAGTGGCCCGCCCTCCAGTATAATCAACCCCATACCAGGGAAAATTCGATTTTGCAAGAGAATATTGCAGATGGTTGTTGTTTCCAACTTCTGTCAAGGAGTCTCCAAAGATGTATGTGACTAGCGGTGCTGCTGAAGCCACTGCTGCCATGGCCGTGATAATCAAGACAGCCAAAGCCGCAGGCAGACCCAGCATTGCCATCCCTTGAAATTTTTTCTTGCCGCTTGTGGTACGTTAATTGTTTGAAGAGTGGCAGTTAGAGCAACAAGGATTTATAGGATGTTGAGTGACTGTTGCATGGCATATAAAGTCATGCCCAGTTCTTCAAGTTTGCCAATATTAGGTAATTATTTTCAAAACAATACAGGAACTTGGTTTGCCACTTTGGGTGGTAGTAAGTGCAACTTGCATGGTAAGTTATGGTGGTTGCTAATCTCTCTGTAGCGGTTGGCCAAAACTCACCAGTCACCTCATTAAGTCAGTATAGTTAGTTTTCTACTGTGCTTTTTTGCATTTTTTTGCCCTTAATTGGCCGGGTTGGCAATGGGCCAATGCCATATATTTCCATGTGGCCTAATTAATCAGGTTAAGGCATAAATGTCAATGCAGGTGCACATTTTTTCCTACTTACCTCAGTCTGATGGTGATTAATTAATTATGACCTAGGGCCGTTAAACTGGATTTCTGGCGGAAAAAAAAACATAGTATGGCTCAGATTGTCGTGAAGTTTGTTAGGCTTAAAAGCTTAAGTTTATTTATTTATTTATTTTTAAATGAAAAGGTCCTTAAGGTTGAGGGAGAGATAGACAAAGGATCCCAACTAGGTAAATTAAGTTCAACTGATTAAAGGGCTAGCTTGAGCAACACTACACAGTTCAACCACACTCACCAACAATTCAGTAAGGCATTTTCAAGTTGTACAACATAGTCACATGGGACCTTATGCACAAAAAAATGCACTATCAAAGTAAAGATATGAAGAGATATAAAGCTAGTAAGGTAGCTAGGATGAAATTGATCGGTATGCTTTGGAATATATCATTGTTACAAATTTGAATTTGATAGGCCGGATAGGGGGTGTTGGATTATGAACATAGAAGTGAATGTAGGAGCTCGAGCTGGATCCAAGTTCTTGTAATTAAACCAAGCTTAAACGGAGCAATATTTGCACATGATTAGGCTATATATCATCTGGACAACAAGGGAGAGGGGTTCCATTAATTGGCAAAACCACATGTCCAATCCCTAATGATACTTCATTTGAATTTTTTCAATCTGTTGGGTGTGAGATTAGCAACTTACATCCATATAATTTTGGCCATTATTCCTTGAGAAATACGTACTATAGCTTCGATGAGCCACATTACCGGCCTTTGCACATATTCTGGTTTCGAACATGGGAGGTATAAGCATACTTCAAAAGAGGGGGGACGGGGGAAGAAGAGGGAGGGGAATAGTTCAAATTGAATTCGCAATAATGCACTGTGAATTTTCAATACAAGATCCACCTAAAAAAAATAAAATAATAAATAAATAAATAAAAGGGTATAGTAGTGATGAATTTTTTTTCGGAAAGAAGATTTTCCAAGAAATATTATGATGAATAGATAAATAATGCTATAATTAATGATGGAAATCCTTTCAGAAATGACGTGATCAATTAAGTTCCTTCTCTTTTATGTCCAAATTGAATGGCCAACATGATCTCATTAATTTTTGAGTCGCTTCAACATCATCAGTCTAAGCAACAGAAAGTTTTAGGGTGCTTGTAAACAGGTAATTAGGAGAAATAATGACTTCGATCATTAGTCACAGGAATGTGATTGTTTGTGTTTTATACTGTCAATTTTGCCCTTTGAAATTTTCATTACATGAAAAACTATTAATTTTTCTTCTCTTTTTATAATAAGGGTAAATGGGTCATTTTACCATTTTCGTTAACAGAATCCCTTCTGAATAGTTTAGAAGGTTTATTTATTTATTTATTTATTTTTTCCAGTTTTAAAATTCAGGAGGGGTGGAATTAGTGAGGATTTTATGAAGTCTGTGGTATGGTCATTTCATGACTTGGACACAATAGCCTATTTAGTGGTTGTGATGGAACCCCCATTGCTAAGGTTGGCCAAAAAACAAAGGGGTGGCGTAATGCACATTTGGCACGTTAGGAACCAAATCTGGGAAAGGAAAATGGATTTGCAATGCTCAAGGAAAAAGGGAAAAAGTGTGGGGAAAACAATTTGTCAAGAAGAAATATGTGGATTTTGATGGAGTATATTTCCACTTTACCTGCCATGTGAGCACTAAATAAATTAAGATGTTCATTTGATATGCTGACCCAAGAATTGGTAGGGGAATTTAACGTGCATGGATCCCGTTTGGACCTATTCAAAGCCTATGAAACTATGTTTCATTTATGCAAAAAAGACTTGTTGTCATTGAGCTGAGCTTTAATCCGACCTGAGCTAAATTAGCTTAGGTTTGCCAGCTCCAATGGATGTCACGCTAAAAGCTCCAAGCTGTCCGAAAATTCCGCCTGTATTTTCTCCATATTTCTCTCCAATTCGAGTCCTAAAGGCACTCAACTACCATGCGATTAATGTTATCTGTTATCCACCAATTGGAGAGACTCCCAAGCCGATGGAAATTCATACTCTCCTAATTCAACTAGGGGAGGGAATGCGATCATTATAAAAAAGGGGACGCACAAGATCTGGAGGTACTTTTGGAACTATTTTGAAAATTACTTAAACTCTCCTTATTTGTGTTCCTGACTTAAGCATCGGAGGAGGCTCCCGCCGGCAACTCACCGGTGGTCTGAGTCTTTATTTTGTAGGAGCACGAGAAGAGCGCGTGAGGATTGACTATAAGTTGATTTTCAGCATCAACAGTTGGCGCCGTCTGTGGGAACGAAATATTAGCGTTTCTATAAAATTATTGATGATCACGCGTTCAAAGAGTATGGAGAGTAATAACCGTTTAACACAAGAGATGTCCTCGCATAGAAATCCAGACGGTCAGACTCATGACGGTCAGAATCTCCCTCCAAGGCATAACCGACAGCGAGGACCTAACACTCAACACACTCAGAATGAAGAAGAGCCTCCAGCCCCCCGTAAGGCAGAAGGCCAGCGATTTGATGAGTTAGAGCAAAAGGTGAACGCGATCTATGACATAATAGAAAGGTTCACAAAGCAACACGAAGACAACATTCACCGAAGGCCCCTAAATAACCAAACCGCTACGGAAACCAACCACCAGGAGGCAACACGAGATGGAAGTCGCCGAAGGGAGCATAAGCACACTGAGCAAGAACAAGACAGCAATGCTACTTCTGCAAACCGTGATAGGCCAATTCATGACTCGAAGGAATCTGAACCCTCCCAACAATCTGACGGCGAGGCTCACCAACCATTAAAGAAGAAGGTAAAGGAAATGGATGCCCGCCTTGATGCAATGTTAGCTGCAATGAAAGGGAAAGGATCACTAGATCTAGATGATGTAGTCGAGACAGAACCTCCATTCACTAAGGAGATTATGAATGAGCCTATGCCTCGCAGGTTTCGAATGCCCCAATTTGATACCTATGATGGAACAACTGATCCTAATGATCATTTAGACTCTTTCAGAACTTTGATGATGCTCCATGGAGCACCTGATGCCATTTTATGCCGAGCGTTCCTAGCCACGCTGAAGAAGGCAGCTCGGTCTTGGTACAACAAGCTGAAACCGAGATCGATCTCCAGCTTTGCGCAGCTCGGAAAGTCTTTCAAATCTCACTTCTCCAGTAGTAAGAGGCAACGCAAAACAGCAACACATCTGCTCACTATTAGGCAACACAATGATGAATCCCTTAAAGAATTTATCAAGCGTTTCAATGTTGAGACATTGGAGGTCGATAACCTCGATGAGAAGGTCGCCATAGCTGCCCTCATCGATGGACTCAGGTCATCGAGATTTTTGTACTCCCTTTTGAAAAGGCCATCTAACACAATGGTTGAGCTACTCTCCAAGGCAGACAAATACATAGCTGTTGAGGACCTTATCAGTGCTAAAAAAGAGAAAGATGTTAATGCTCAGGATAGGAAGAGGAAGGAGCCTGAAAAGGGGAGGCGAGATCGGGGTAGCTCATTCAAAGCAAGAGCTGGAAATGACAGAAGCAGATCAGACCGAAATTCACGCTCCTCGCCTTCACTTAAGGAATTTACTCTCCTTAACAAACCAATATCGCAAATCTTAGCAGCTATTAAAACAGAAGAGTACATTAGATGGCCAACAAAGATGAAGTCTGCAAGGCGTGACAAGTCTAAGTACTGTGAATTCCATAGGGATCACGGACATACTACCGAAGACTGCTACCAGTTGAAGGAGGAGATTGAGGCTTTAATAAAGAGAGGGTACTTAAAAGAGCATGTAGCTGGTCAAGGTCAACAAAATCGCCAACATTGTAGGGAAGAACGAACTCTCGGACCTAGGGAGCAGCAACGCCCTAATAATGATAACAAACCAACAGGAGGGTATATCAATGTTATTCACGGAGGGATTGCCAGTGGAGGAGATTCTACCTCAGCTCATAGGGCTCATGCACGGAAGGCTAAGAGAGGCCCGTCAGAAGATGTGCTAGCTATCACCTCAGCTCATCCAGAGAATGAAGAGTTTATTAGTTTTTCAAAGAGCGACGTAAATGGAGTTCACCTCCTGCATGATGATGCCTTAGTGATAACTCTCACTATAGCTAACTTTAGTACCCGACGAATCCTTGTAGACAATGGAAGTGCTGCTGATGTTCTCTTCTTCTCTGCATTTGAGAAAATGAAGCTCGATGTAAACAAGCTCCAACCTGTGCAGACGCCTTTGCTTGGATTCAGCGGAGAATCTGTTTACCCTTTAGGGCGAATTACACTACCGCTTACTGCAGGAAACGAGCCTCACCAAGCTACGGTTATGGTAGATTTTCTAGTGGTAGACTGTCCGTCAGCGTATAATGTCATTATTGGAAGACCCTGTTTGAACGCGCTTAAAGCCATAACCTCTACATACCATCTAGTGCTAAAATTTCCCACAAAGAATGGGGTCGAAGAGGTCAAGGGAGACCAGGCAGCAGCAAGGTCTTGCTACCTGGCTGCTTTCAAGACAGCAACTAAATAGCAATTACAGTTGGGGAAGCTCGAGGATGGAGATTTCCGAGATGAGCCGAGTACCATGCCCCTAGAAGAATTAGTCTCGATCCCAATTGACCCAAAGCTTAGAGAACGCACCGTTCAAGTTGGTTCATTACTATCAAAAGAACTAAGGGGTCAGCTTACTTCTTTTTTAGAGAGAAACCATGATGTGTTTGCTTGGACGCATGAGGACTTACCAGGAATAGACCCAAGTGTTGCAGTCCATCGACTTAATGTTGATCCAAGTCATCCCCCAGTAAGGCAAAAGCGAAGAAAGTTTGCATGGGCACGCCACCAAACCATTAATGAGGAGATCCAAAAGCTCCTAGACGCTGGATTTGTCAGGGAAGTTCAATATCCAGATTGGCTCTCCAATGTCGTGGTAGTGAGGAAGAAGAACGGGAAATGGAGAGTCCGTATTGATTTTACCGATTTAAACGAGGCTTGCCCAAAAGATAGCTTCCCACTCCCCAAGATCGACCAGCTCGTGGATGCTACATCAGGCCATGAACTTCTCAGCTTTATGGATGCTTTCTCTGGCTATAACCAAATTAAGCTCTATCCTCCAGATCAAGAGAAGACTTCCTTCATCACAGAGCGAGGCCTATATTGTTATAAGGTTATGCCATTTGGGTTGAAGAACGCTGGGGCAACATATCAACGCTTGGTGAATAAGATGTTTCAGGCTCAATTAGGCACGACTATGGAAGTTTATATAGATGACATGCTTGTGAAGAGCTTGGAAGCAGCCCAACATATCCAACACCTAGGAGAGGCATTTGAAATTTTAAGAAAACAAGGAATGAGGCTAAATCCCAGTAAGTGCATATTCGGGGTGACATCGGGAAAGTTCCTTGGCTATTTGGTTACCAAAAGAGGTATTGAGGCCAATCCCGATCAAATTCAAGCTTTAATAAACATGACCTCCCCTAAGAATGTTAAGGAAGTCCAACGTCTGACAGGTCGCATTGCGGCCCTGAATCGGTTTATCTCCAGATCATCAGATAAATGTCTCCCTTTTTTCAAAGCTCTGAGGAAAGGGAAAACCTTCGAATGGACTAATGAATGCGAGCTTGCCTTCCAACAGCTCAAAAACTATCTTGGATCCACCCCATTGCTTTCAAAGCCCTTCAATGGGGAAGAGCTGTTTATTTACTTAGCTGTTTCATCAACTGCCGTCAGCTCAGCTCTGATTAGGGAAGAGGATAAGGTCCAGAAGCCTATTTATTATACTAGTAAGGTTCTCTTGGATGCTGAGACCAGATACCCAATGATTGAGAAATTGGCTTATGCCCTGTTGACCTCAGCTCGTAAGCTCAGACAATACTTCCAAGCTCATTCAATAGTTGTTCTCACGGACCAACCATTGAGGCAGGTCCTTCACAAACCTGACACATCGGGTCGGCTTATTAGATGGTCCATTGAATTGGGAGAGTTCCATATAATTTATCAACCACGAACAGCAATAAAGGGCCAAGTCCTAGCGGATTTTATAGCAGAGTTTACTCTTCCTAACATAGAACAAAAAGGACAGGAACAAGAGTCTAGTCAATTGAATGATGAACTGACCTGGATTCTCCATGTAGATGGCTCGTCAAACCAAAAGGGTTGTGGAGCAGGGCTTATCCTACAGACTCCGGAGGGGATAGAGCTGGAATATGCCATTCGCCTTGGATTCAAAGTTACAAATAATGAGGCTGAATATGAAGCTCTCCTCGCAGGGTTAAAGCTTGCAAAAGAGCTTGGTGCTGATTGGCTGGATGTCTACAGCGACTCCCAGCTAGTAGTCAACCAAATTAAGGGAGAATACCTCGCCAAAGAACCAAAGATGTTTCTATACTTAGAGAAAGCTAAAGAATTGCTTGGAAAGTTCAAAAAAGTTCAACTCATCCAACTCCCAAGGGAGGAGAATAGGCAAGCAGACGCCCTCGCCAATTTGGCTTCAGCCTTAGATGTTACCTTCAGAAAGACAATACCTGTGGAGTTCCTTCTAAAACCAAGCATAGATGAAATTCAACCTGAGCTCAATCAAGTTGTTAATGAAGTGAGCTGGATGGACCCAATCTACAGCTATTTAAAGGATGGGACTTTACCTCCCACTAAGGTCGAAGCTAGGAAAGTGCAATTCAAGTCTTCCCGATATACCCTGATAGATAGTGTTCTATACAAACGATCATTTACAGGGCCCTATCTGCGTTGTCTTAGGTCCCAAGAGGCAGAATATGTGTTGAGGGAGATACATGAGGGGATTTGTGGCAACCACTCGGGGGGCAGGTCATTGGCCCTGAAGGTCATTCGCCAAGGCTACTATTGGCCTCACTTAGAGCAAGACGCTAAGGAGTTCGTGAAGAAATGCGACAAATGTCAGAAATTCGCTTCCATACCACACTTACCTCCCACTGAGCTCACTCCTATATCTGGCCCTTGGCCTTTTACTCAATGGGGAATGGATATTCTCGGACCCCTACCCCAAGCGAAAGGGCAAAAAAGGTTCTTAGTGATCGCTATCGACTACTTTACTAAGTGGGTGGAAGCTGAGGCCCTTGCCAAGATTACAGAGGCCAATGTAAGAAGTTTTACATGGAGGTGTGTCATTTGTCGTTTTGGTATTCCCAGGGTCATAATCACAGACAATGGCAAACAATTCAATAATCCTCGTTTTAAGAGTTTTTGTTCAGAATTGGGGATCAACAACCATTTCTCCTCTCCAGGTCATCCCCAAGCCAATGGGCAAGTAGAAGTTACTAATCGTACTATAAAGCACAATTTGCAAACCAGGCTCGAGAAAGCTAAAGGTTTGTGGGTGGAAGAGCTTCCGGGTGTGCTATGGGCTTACCATACTACGAGTAGAATTCCAACAGGTGAAACTCCTTTCTCTTTGGCATATGGATCTGAAGCAGTGATTCCAGTGGAGATTGGCATGCCATCGTTCAGGACAGAGCACTATGACCCAACTAAGAACGAGGGAGAGCTCAGATTGAACCTCGACCTCTTAGAAGAAAAAAGAGAGCAAGCACAACTCCAACTTGCTACCTACCAACAACGAATTGCCCGTTACTACAACCGAAGAGTAAAGCCAAGGTCTTTCAGAGTTGGAGATCTCGTGTTAAGAGAAGTCACTCTAGCCACCAAAGAGCTTAACGCTGGAAAGTTAGCTCCCACCTGGGAAGGTCCATACAGAGTTATCAAGGTAGTACGTCCTGGCACGTACAAGTTGGAGATGTTGGATGGTAGAGAGTTGCCTCACCCTTGGAATGCTGAGCATCTGAAGAAATATTATCAGTAGTAGATCGGAATAATAGGAATTTATTTTACCAATGTCAGTTTTTATTAATTTATGCAATGCCAATTTATCACTCCCGTTATCAATAAAAGTCATTTCTTCAACTGTGTACTTTTATTATTCTTCCTACTGATTCTCCTAAAGACTTAGCCCAATTAAACTAAAAAGCTTTGGTGAAGAACCGAGCTGAAAAGACTTGGTGAAGAGCCAAGCCTCAGACCTGGAGTTGTCTGGGATAAAGCTTTGGTGAAGAGCCGAGCTAAAAAGACTTGGTGAAGAGCCAAGCCTCAGACCTGGAGTTGTCTGAGATAAAGCTTTGGTGAAGAACCGAGCTGAAAAGACTTGGTGAAGAGCCAAGCCTCAGACCTAGAGTTGTCTGAGATAAAGCTTTGGCGAAGAGCCGAGCTAAAAAGACTTGGCGAAGAGCCAAGCCTCAGACCTGGAGTTGTCTGAGATAAAGCTTTGGTGAAGAACCGAGCTGAAAAGACTTGGTGAAGAGCCAAGCCTCAGACCTAGAGTTGTCTGAGATAAAGCTTTGGCGAAGAGCCGAGCTAAAAAGACTTGGTGAAGAGCCGAGCCTTAGACCTGGAGTTGTCTGGGATAAAGCTTTAGCGAAGAGCCGAGCTGAAAAGACTTGGTGAAGAACCAAGCCTCAGACCTAGAGTTGTCTGAGATAAAGCTTTGGCGAAGAGCCGAGCTGAAAATACTTGGTGAAGAGCCAAGCCTCAGACTTGGAGTTGTCTGAGATAAAGCTTTGGTGAAGAACCGAGCTGAAAAGACTTGGTGAAGAGCCAAACCTTAGACCTAGAGTTGTCTGAGATAAAGCTTTGGCGAAGAGCCGAGCTAAAAAGACTTGGTGAAGAGCCGAGCCTCAGACCTGGAGTTGTCTGGGATAAAGCTTTGGCGAAGAGCCGAGCTGAAAAGACTTGGTGAAGAACCAAGCCTCAGACCTGGAGTTGTCTGGGATCAAGCTTTGGTGAAAAGCCGAGCTGAAAAGACTTGGTGAAGAGCCAAGCCTCAAACCTGAAGTTGTCTGAGATAAAGCTTTGGCGAAGAGCCAAGCTGAAAAGACTTAGTGAAGAACCAAGCCTCAGACCTGGAGTTGTCTGAGATAAAGCTTTGGCGAAGAGCCAAGCTGAAAAGACTTGGTGAAGAACCAAGCCTCAGACCTGGAGTTGTCTGAGATAAAGCTTTGGCGAAGAGCCGAGCTGAAAAGACTTGGTGAAAAGCCAAGCCTCAGACCTGGAGTTGTCTGAGACAAAGCTTTAGTGAAGAGCCAATATAATATAAAAGTGAGATGAAATCATAATAAAATCAGAAAGCTCAGCCAATTCTTTTACTAACTCAAAACTTTGTTCTATTACATTCATTCCTTCTATGAAAGAAAGCAAAGGTAAACTTATAATATAAGTTGAGCTACAAAAAGAAAGCGACTACAACTAAGACTAAGTTAGGAGATGATGGTCCCTTGCATCAGTTGTTTCGGCTTCCTCATCTGTCTCAATCTCTAGAGTTGAAATGTCTACCTCGGGAAATTTCCTAGACACTTGGTCCCTGCACTCCTCAAATCCCAGACGATAATATTCCGCAGCAGAGCTATTCAATTCATGCTTGGCTTCCTCCACTTCAGCTCTAACCTTCTCTAGCTCATTTAAAGCTAATTTCAGCTCATGATTGGCCTCCTCACGAGCCTTCTCCGAAGTAGTTTTGGCTTGTTCAGCGGCGAGTTGATCCTTTTCAGCTGTTGCCTTATCTTCTTGAGCCTTTTTCAACTCACCAGTTAAAATCTTCACCTTCTTGCTTTGCTCAAAGACCCTTGTAGAAAGGCAAGAGTTGAAGAAGGCCGACTGCAAAAAAAAAAAGAAGTTAATAACAAAACTACGTTTCAATCCTGAATGCAACGTAGGAGAGATTTGCACCTGAGCAGCAGCATGGAAGCATGAATCAACTAAGCTCTCTTGAGCTCATTTCTTGCATCCTTTGGACATCCACCTCGGGAATGGAGTCACTTATAATGCGCCTAGAAATATCAACATCCTCTAGGGCTGAGCCCTCCAAGTCAGAACTTTCTGTTTGCCGCACTGAACGGGGAGTCATTGCATGTTTATCCTTTGGGGTGGCTGGTCTCTTCAAGTTCACAGTAATGCGTGGTCTAGGGGGGGACTTCCTAGGCTCAATAGCCTTTTGGGTCGATGAACCAACTTTAGCTTTTTTGGCTGCAGGTTCGATGCTCTTTCCTTGACTAATCTTTGCGAGTCTGCGCATGGCCGCTTTGTCAACACCCATCTCTACAAATGAGTGCAAAGCTCAGTTAGATTAAACTTAGCATAATTTGTTAAGCTAGCTAGGCTCTCAATTCTCACCTTCAAAGTCTGAATCTTCAGAAGAACTTTCTCCTTCTGAGCCTTCGTAATCTATCGACTCAAGGTAATAATTGTAGATATTGCCTTGGAATAGAGATTTGAAGTCCCTGTTTGGCAAACTTAACACGGCCTCAAGCTGAATTTCCTGCTCCTTGGTTAAGCGAGGTACAAGGTTGGGACCTAAATCTGCAAAAAGAAGATAGGATTATGATATCGCATAAATATTATTTAGAGCTGAGCTACAAAATGCTTTTTGCAAACCTGGTTGAGCCCAGATTCGTGAAACTCCAACTTGGTGAGGGGGGTTAAGCTCATCTTCACTGTCTCCAAATTCCCAACTTGGACCACTCACAAAAAAGAAGCGACTTTTCCACCCGTGGTGGGAAGAAGGGTTGCCAGTTAAGATTTTGGCGTATGGCCGAACTGAAAAATACCACCAACCTTTATCAGGTCTTGGGTTGCCTTTCAACACTGCAGTATGCCTAAATTCGTTCACGCTCACATCCGACCCTAAAGATCTCCAAAGGGCAACAGCAGCGATAAGGATTCGCCAAGAGTTTGGGACAAGCTGAGATGGAACTAAGTTAAAACAGTGTAGGACATGCCGAAAAAAAGGATGAAGTGGGAACCTCAATCCAGCATGGAAAGCAGCCTCATAGAAGCTGACCTCATTTTCATAATATGAATTAATCCTATCTTCTGGACCAGGAAGTCTAAGCTGAACTTCTTTAGGTATGTTGTATTTAGATCTAATATTTTCTAAATCCCTCTCAGTTAAGGTGCATTCAATAGAATCGGGACCATATTGAGGTGATATGAGCTGACCAGGCTCTACTTCAGCTTGTGGAACGAACTCAATAAGGTCGCAACCTATGGTTCTATTTGTGGACATTGACTCAGCTTTTTGAAAGTAGTTTGGCTCAACTCAAACATTGTTCGTGTGGGAGATAATTACAGTGGAAATGTACAATGGAAGATAACTACAGTGGAAATGTACCCCCCCCCCCCCCCCCAAAAAAAAAAAAAAATGGTCATCAGCTTGGTAGTACAAGGGAAAAAACAATTCTTCAAACTAGGAGCTCGTCCAGAAATCAAAGTAACAAGAACAGATTTAAAACAAAAAGTGAATTGACAATGAAGAATGAGGAAAGAAAGTTCATACCAAAACACAAGTTGGGAAAGAATTCTTGGCTACACCCGAGAGAACACCATGGAACAATCTGTATATAAAAAGGATTTGGATGCTACTGGAGAAACAAAATGAATGGTGTCGTCTATATATAGTGGTGTAGATAGTGGTGCAGTCACTCACGTGACCTTGAAATTTGTGAGTGAAATTTTCCTCCAAGTTTTGGATTTTGGAATCCTTCCTAAGGTTGTGTGACACGTGTTATTTGTCTGCAAAACAAAATTGATGAACACCGGTTTAAGAGGCGCAGCCTATTCTATGCACCCCAACCTACTCTTTTGCCCTGTATCAATAGAGTACATTTGTGGTGATGTGGTGATGGAAATTCCTGTATACTTCTGTACGTCGTGTAGACCCTTTGTCAAGTTTTTGAACAAAGTTGGTTAGAGCTTTAAAAGGTTTCACTTTTATATACATATATATATATATATATATATATATATGGGAATTCACATACATGAGTCTTTGTGCTCAAAAGGTGATGTGAACAAGCTACGGGGTCCACTTTGTGCAGGTGCGTAACAAGTTGTTTGAGAGGTCAGTCTTAGCAATAGCTGTATCCTGAGCTAAATAAAATCCGTTTGTTTTAGCATTGCAAATATCACACACATGCTGAGCTGAATAGGGTCGGCACTTTCAAGACTATTCATGCTGAGCTAAATAGGGTCGGCACTTTCAAGACTATTCACGTGAAGCTTTGGTGTACAAAAGCACATTTAAAGGGTAGACAGCCTTGTCATTGAAAAGATCACACATGCTGAGGTGAATCTACACAATGGTTGTTATTATATTTATTTATTTTTTTTTTATTTTTTTTCTCCATGTGAGCATGTCAGTTTGGATGGAGATTGGGAATTATGATTTGTTAAAAGTGTACTCTCACAACCAAGTCTATCAACTTACTTTAAGAGTAGGGGGGCCACTGATGGAGTATATTTCCACTTTACCTGCCATGTGAGCACTAAATAAATTAAGATGTTCATTTGATATGCTGACCCAAGAATTGGTAGGGGAATTTAACGTGCATGGATCCCGTTTGGACCTATTCAAAGCCTATGAAACTATGTTTCATTTATGCAAAAAAGACTTGTTGTCATTGAGCTGAGCTTTAATCCGACCTGAGCTAAATTAGCTTAGGTTTGCCAGCTCCAATGGATGTCACGCTAAAAGCTCCAAGCTGTCCGAAAATTCCGCCTGTATTTTCTCCATATTTCTCTCCAATTCGAGTCCTAAAGGCACTCAACTACCATGCGATTAATGTTATCTGTTATCCACCAATTGGAGAGACTCCCAAGCCGATGGAAATTCATACTCTCCTAATTCAACTAGGGGAGGGAATGCGATCATTATAAAAAAGGGGACGCACAAGATCTGGAGGTACTTTTGGAACTATTTTGAAAATTACTTAAACTCTCCTTATTTGTGTTCCTGACTTAAGCATCGGAGGAGGCTCCCGCCGGCAACTCACCGGTGGTCTGAGTCTTTATTTTGTAGGAGCACGAGAAGAGCGTGTGAGGATTGACTATAAGTTGATTTTCAGCATCAACAGATTTGTATCCTATGAAAAGCAAAATGATAGTTGAAAAAGAAACATGTTAAAGCAAATTATCACCAATGAGTAAATTTATTCAAAAACGTCATTGCACCATAATTGTGGAGGGGAAAGGAAAGAAGAAAGGGCAAAGGGAAGAGTATATTTCCAAGTTAATCATCAAAGAAAAAGAAGAGGAAGTGTCATTAGTGCGAGACATGAGCTACCTCTCTTGCCAATGCAATTACTACTTCATCAATCAGTCCAAAAGTGAAAATAAGTGCTCACACGTCATGATTTAATACTTTCCTTTTACTCGCATAATTAGTTAATGGGTTTTCTTAAGGTGTGCCCTTGCATAATTAGTTAATAGGTCTCCTTAATATGTGCCCTAAGGGCATATGTTAAGTTGTAATTAATGACTCAATCATTCCATGGAGAAATATGTTTGCACAGTTTTCTAATCATTTTCATATTTTTTTCAAGCAGTTTTCATCATTCTCTATATATTTTCACCATTTCTCACACAATGATTAGATCATTAATTACAGCCTAAGGGCACATGTTAAAAAAACCCTTAGTTAATTACCTTTCATTGGTGACCTAGATATTGCCCAACAGATTCTGCGAATGCCATTTTTATTTTTTTTTTTATAAGAATGCGAATGTCATTTTTGAAAACAATGTTTTTTTTATTAGGTAGAATCAAACCTACTCCATTTGCACCACCTTTTTTTTTTTTTTTTGCTTTTTAGGTTTAGACTACACACACCCTATCCTATCCAAATACCATTAGTCCACAAGAGCTTGTAGTCATCCACACCAAATTTATTATTTAGTTTTTACCAATAAATGATGAAATCTAAGGGCTTTGATCCAATGAAGTTTGATGTTGGACGGAAAACTCTCGCATCTTACGTTCTTGTACTTTTTTTTTTTTTTGGTTATAATCTATGGAACTTAATCTTATCTCTAACACTCCTTAATATAAACAAATGGGGCTCTATTGGCACCCGAAGACTTATTTTTCATCCCCCACTTATTTTACACTTTAAGGTTTTATGAAAAATATAAAAAGTTTTTATAAAAACCAGAAGCACTATTTATTAAAAAATATCATTTTGAAAAACTTTGTATAAGAAATTTTTTATAAATTCTGTGTTGAAGTGAAAATTTTGGCCATTTACAGTCTTTACTTCACAAATGGTTGAAAAACTTTCTTTTACAAAATTGTTCAAAATGATGTTTTCTAGTAGATTACTTGATCAGTTCTTATGAAAACTTTTTATATTTTTCATAAAACCTTAAAATGTAAAATAAGTAGGGATGAAAAGCAAGTCTTGTTGTGCTAATATAGCCCCCATTAACAAATGGATATCAATACTCTTTCATGGGCTTAGACCCGAGATCACTTATTTAATATGTAAAGAGATTTCCATTAGGCTATCATACTATTGGCACATTCCTATGAACATAATTACTATTTCGGATTGCGCAATACTAAGCTATGCCGGTTTGACTTACTTGTACATGTGGAAAGCAATGGCTAGGAAGGGTTTTTACAGGACTCTACCATGTCCCGCCTCTATTGGGAAGGGTTTTTATAGGAATCTTCCATGCCTCACCTCTATTGGGAAGGGTTTGGCGTATAACCCATTAGGGCTTGGGACGGGGTAGATATTTTCTTTAAAAACCCACCCCAATTAGACACTTAATTTTAAAATTATACATTTCAAATTAATAATAGTACAAACACTTAATTTTAATGTATTTGGTGGCTTATGATAGTCCATTTTGTTTCTTTTAATTTGGTGGTAAATATATTTTTTTGCTAATTCTTTGTTTCTAGTCCCACTAAGAATAAATAGAATGAGACAGTACAGGGCCGGGTGGGATGGGTATGGGATTCTTAAATTTATTTGGGATGGGAACGAAAATTTGATATCAAAGAATGGTGGGTTTAGGATGGAGTTGGTAGGAGATAGTTCCCAACGGGACGAGGTTGGAGAGGGGATTCCCCGTCTCAAACCCCCTACATTGCCATCCCTACATGAGACAATTGCTTTAAAAAATAGAGGGGGCTTATTTCTCTATTTAATCACTTATATATGTCACAATCACATCATTCGATATGCATAAACGGTATATACAATCTGTGAACATATCATTTCTCTTTCAAATTTATAAGAATTTATGCTCTATCATTTCTCTGTTTGCAGATTCTCTTACTAATAAGAGAATGAGTGAATTAATTTGCTCTATTAGAGCTGTGTGCATGCCTTGGACTGATCAGTTCGGCTTCTTTAATAGCTTCTGTGATTAATGAGATTGTGCTGATCCGTGATGATTGGGAATCAATAAGTTGACTTACCTTATTTGGCTCCTAATTTCTTTTTTTTTTTTGGTTAACTATTGGGAGTATCCTAGGTCTTACTCTCGTCGAGATTTCGACCCAGACTATTCCCCTAACGGCCAGTGTGAGATGCCCTATACCCACACAAGCAGCGATCTCTGCGAGGAGTTAAAACGATGACCTTTAAAGAGCACACTCAGGGTCTAACCGCTCAACCAACCCTGTAAGGGCCGGCTCCTAATTTCTTTAATGTTCGGATTAATTGATTCTATTAATTCTAACTAATCAATTAATCTTAAATTGAAGGGATCCTTGGTTTCATAAATGTAACTCTCATACATTTTAAAGGTTATCTAGGATCCAGCTAAATTGACAGATTTACTATAATTTTATTAGGCATCCTATTAGTAAGCCGGTTAGATTGTAAGGATTTTTTGTAGTACCATTGAGATATCATTTTATACCATTCTCATTCTCTTTTATTTCGACCAAACAAACGTGCACTTAACTCTTTAGCTTATTTTTCAGTCTATAAAAATAACTTTAATCTTCTTTTACCAGTGAGAAGATTTGTTAGCACTTTATTTCCTATCATTTTCTTAAGTTGATGGTTGTGCTCAAAGGTCAAGTCAGCCCAGGGCCGCCCTAAAGGGAGGCCACTCAAGCACAGGCTTGAGGCCCCCCAAATTTTAGCAAAAAATTAGGGCCTCAACTTAGTTGTTACCCTTGTAGTAGGTCCAAAAAAAAAAAAAAAAAAAAAAAAAACCACATTTGTTTTAGTAGAGGCCTCAAACCAAATCTAAGGGCCCCAAATACTTTCTAACCCAAGTATATAGAGAATAGCCCAAATGATTTACTCAACCTAGACCCAAAACCACACAAAAAAATTTATAACAAAAAAAAAAAAAAAAAAAAAAACGGTTTAAAAGTCTTGAAAGAAGTTTTACCAACAGATCTAAAAAGGCCCATTGAAATACTGAATTATTTAAAAGAAATGGGTGGTTGTTTTCCAAATGCTTGGATTGATTATAGAATATTGTTGACTATACCAGTTACAATTGCATCTGCAGAAAGAATTTTTTCAAAGTTGAAGTTGATTAAATCTTACCTTCGTTCAACTATATCATAAGAAAGATTGACTAGATTAGCTATATTATCTATTGAAAATGAGATGGTAAAAAAGCTTGATTATGCTAGCATAATTAATGATTTTGTAGCTAAAAATGTGAGAAGAGTAATGTTTAAGAGATACTTTGTTTTTTTTTTTTTTTCATTTCTTCTTGTATATGTGAATTTTGCTAAATTATAAGAGGAAGAACATTAGTCATTAGATTTTATTTATTTTTAGTTCTTATAAATATATATATATTTTTTATGTTAATCTACATAAACAAATTTTAGTAATCATATATACATGCAAATTATATGTGTACTAGAGAAAAAAATTATTAGGGTATAAATTTTGCTGTATGTGTGACTATGTATGGAGTCCCTATTTAGGAATTCGCCTAGGGCCCAAAAAACTTAGGACCAGCCCTGAGTCAGGTTTTAATCTCGACTAACATTGGTTGCATGGGAGTTTGACTTATCCGAATCATTCAATCCATCTTCGCTATTGCTTAATAAGGAGTTCGATCGGCTTGTCCAAGTTGTCCAATTCTTCCTTTTGACTGGTATAAATATTATACCTCACGTTTGGTTGATGGATGCTCGAAATCTCCTCATTGTTTTTTTTTTTTTAATCTAAACCCGTGCTTATGCCTGAGATAGATGAACAAGGGCTTGAGAGAGTGGCCTTAGCCGCTCTGACGTTCAAGTCAAGTTGTAAACCAGACTAATAATATAGAAGACGAATTTTAGGGGAGAAATAGTATAGCTCATTTTCATATGATTTTATAGACGAGGATAGCTACCTTTTCGAGTGTATTAATTGCTATATAAAGTTGTTTGTCTCTTGTGTGAATTGGAAAAGTGCTACACTTTTCACATGGTCTATCTTAGAAGTTCAAGTCTTATCCTTTTTGTCGCATAAGATGCAATGGATAATTATATCTTATGTGAGTGTCCACGGTTAAAAAAAAGGGTGATATTTTTATTCCACAATGAGGTCGGACTTAGATCAAATCTTTAGTGATTTATATTCTCGCTTAGGGGTTGTTTAGGAAACTTGAAAACTTTGCTAGTTGAAATGGCCAGTTTTGCCTTCACACACTGTTTGGTAACTTTCATTTTCCTGCTAATCAATTTAACTTTGTTATGAAACTAGGGCATAAAAACAGTTTTTTTTCAAATCAATTGTAAGTTGGTTTACTTAACACCAGATAATAGTTATGAACTGGATCCAATCTAATCTAGTTTTTTAAGTTCCCTGATAGACCCTTAGTTAATCAATGTATTGCATGTTTGGGTGCACATACTTTTATTTTGTCTTGAAATTATTTTGCCTACTTAATTAAATTTTGTAATGCGAAAAAGATGCTTTTCCCTTGCGCCTTTTTAACAAGACAGGAGAGCATTTTTACTCTCTACAACTTCCCTTAAATAAAAGAAAACTACTAACCACTCAAGATCTTCATCTATGTGGACAAGTGGTTTCTGAACCAATGTCTTAGAAAGTTTTCACTTCGAGTATTCATTCTTTTGGGATAAGTCACTTATCGGATTTATTTTAAGCATTAATTTGCAAACTAGATTGGTATAATGGTATCTTTAGCCGTGTTTAGGAGACTAATTTGCTCCAAAAAAAAAAAAAAAAGGGGTGGGGAAGGAAAAGAAAGGAAACACCTTCTCCAAAATTTGTCCATCAAGCCATGATTTCCGGACTTTTCCCCTTCCTATCTTACTCTCAACAAAAACATAAAAAACAAAAAAGGTTTCCTACCCTTCATCAAATCTCGACAGAATCAAAAGACTCTAGAAGCTTTAAACATATTGGCATATTGGCTAGACACTAATATAATATATATATATATATATATATATATATATATAGGAGCAATAGTCCATTCTTGGTAATCTCTTTCGTCTAGTATTTTATATTTCAATTTTCGGGTAAAATGCCAATGTTTGTTTCAAATGTTGGCACTATTTTTTAATAAACAATTGTCGGCAGGGTTAGTGATGATAATATTTTACCATTTTTTATTTGACCAACAGGAAAATTGGTTAATTGAGTTTTTTAAGATGACAAATTTCTTTTAATACACATACGTGTATACATTTCTATACTATTATATTAAGCTAACTTTCCTTGTATATATATTGGTTAAGAGTAAGTAACACAATTTTTGTACTCAAATTTTTATAAAATTCTTGACCTGTTAGATCCTGTTGGATCTAAGGCCATGTTTGTTTGGTTGGAATGGAATGGGTAGGAATGGAATCTCATTCCATGTTTAAAATAGTCTGAAATGAAATTAGATTGAAATAAATATTGTAAAATGAATATCATTATAATTTACTACTACTGTTTGATTCCATTCCCATTTAATTACTTTATCCAAACATGTTGTTCGGAATGAATTGGAATGAGAGTCCATTTTATCCATTCCATTCCAACCAAACAAATATGGCATAAAGGTCTCCAAAAATGCTAAATTGCATAAGACTTACTTATATATGATGTCTAACCTCCGATGTATGACTCTACCCAACTTAGTTTAGGTAAACCTTACTTGAAAAATTATATATATATATATATATATATATATATATATATAGTCCTAATCAGGTTAGCATTTGTTAATATAAGTTATATCGGCATCTGCATTGAGGATTGTTGTATTTTGTACATTACCTCAATGTACCTCATTACCCATTAATGCACAATGTACAATTTCCAATGCAAGTATTGATATAAGTTATATCAACATGTACTCACTTAATCATTATCCTATTCTATATGTGTGTATATATATATATATATATATATATATATATATATATATAAATTCCGGCCTTAGAAAAAAGTGTTTACACGTGTAAGTTATGTCAACGCATTCGTCGGAGACATTGAGTTCAATCGTAACGTCGACCAATCCGGCTTACATGAAGTGGCCCCAAGAGGCATGTGACCTCCTTATATTAAGATATAAGGATTAATTCGTCGACCATTAAAAAAATAAAAATGACAAGATTAATTAATTAATTAATTAATTAATTGGAGAAGAAAGCAACGAGGAGGGCGCGGTCTTCTTATTGGCGCAGGGGCATTGACTCATGACTTTATGGTGAGCGAGGCTGAAATCAGAGTGAACCCGCGTTGGCCTTCTTGCTATTTTAGCTGGTTCATGACGCATCAAAATATTGTCAACTCATGCAGGTCCATCTGAACACTCAATACCAATAAGATTTAGAAGGATTACCCCTACTCATATGGAAAACTTCTGTCTTATGGGATGGGTTATAACATAGGTAGATTTAGGATTTTTTTCTCATTGGTTGCACATAGGTGGTCGCACATGCAAATATGTATTATGGTGTATTTCAGTAAATTTGATGGAAATGAATCAAGATTTAGTTAATCAAAATAAACTATTTTTTTTTTCAATTGGATTGAAACGCTTTAGTAAATTTACCCAAAATTGTTTATCCATATTTAAAAAAAAAAAAAAAAAACCAAAATTAAGTAATTCCCCGTATGCACACAAGTACCCTCTTGTATTTGCCCTAGAGTTATAGGACTCTATTCAACTGTGAAGAAGAACTTCTATGAGACCGTTTTATGGCTATGTGGTACAACCAGCCAATCACAGTTAAGTAAAGTAAGATTGTAAAGTCAAAATGTATACTGATAAACCTACTTTACTTGATTATGATTGACTGATTACACCATGTGACTCATAAGACCCTTCTATCGAAGTTCTTTCCTCAATTGTGCTAGTCTGATCTATTACCATTAAATTAAAAGAAAAGATAAAAAGAAAAGTAACCATAAGTACGTATGTCAACATCACAAGTTAGGGAACAATAATTTGCCATAAATTGTTAATTTCTAAATGAGAAAATTCCAATTAACAAAAATGGAAAAGATAACTCGTGGAAAACATGTGAACGCGCCTCGTTTGTGTGAACTTTATTTTCCTCCCTGCTCAAAACAATGCTTCCTGCGGGAGAAACTTCTAGATGCGAGAGGAACGTGTACGAATATGCATTGACGAAATCTTAAAAATTTCAACATAAGCCATCTATATTGAACGGAGAATATTACTCGAATACGAACGAGTTTTGTCTTGTTCTTTTGTTTTTTTTGGCCTAGGTTGACCCTTTTAATTGAATGCCAATTTTATTAAACTAAAATAAAAAAGAGATTAGCAGTAATGTGAATTGCCGTATGATTGACTTCCCATGCACGCAAACTCGCAAAATAATTATAAGCCGTCGTAATTGAAAATGTGAAAGATCTCTACAAAATTTACTTATTAAGTGAGGAGAAAAACTAATGTGTAAGAGTGACAATATCATGCTGTTAAATTAATATGGTCATGTGCAGGGGTGGATGCACACAAGTGCACCTGTGTGCACATGCAACAATTGAATTATTTTTTTTTTTTTTTACATTTCAGCCTTGCTCCACTTAATGCTTTATGGCTTTATCAGATTTGTTTGGTATAAATGGTACTTTGATTCTTTTCCAAAACAGTAAAGTTGTACGATAAATCCAAAAAAAAAAAAAAAAACACTCTCTCTTTCATGGATTCACTCATTCACAGTACTCAATAGTCATTGTGGGAGGTGAAAAACTTGTATGTAATTGTGACACGGTTGATGTGATGTCATGAGCCAATGAAAACTAAGTAAAGTGAGATTGTCAGAGTATTTTTTGGTCCTACAATCCCATTTTGCTTGGTTCCTATTGGTCTGTGACATTACGTGGCCATGCCATAGTTACATGAAAGACTTACTCAGGTAGGGAGAAGGGTGGGATTTGGTGTCAAGCTGATCAAAGTTTCGTTGGTTAGTCATTACTGCTAGTGGCAACCACTGAAAAAATTTCTAGATCCGCCCCTGATCATGTGATAGTACAAGTTTACAGGCCAACAAAATCCCACTAGAAAAGACATTTATGTCAAAACCTAGGTCAAATAGAAGGATTTGACTAATTTGTATGTAGTTAATTAATTTGTAATACTCCCTCCAGTCAATATAAGTGTTCTATTTTCTATTTTAAGATGTTTTAAAATAAGTATCCCATTCCAAGAGTCAAAGGTTCGTTTTTTAGTCATTTCCTAAAACAATGATATCATAATGATACACAAATTTTAATTTCCCAAGTGAGGAAGGAGGAGAAGAAGGATGAACAGCAGAGAACCCAATTAGGTGGCACAGCTACGATAGGCTAAGAGGTAAGCATCTCGCTCTTTCATGGTTTTATGTCATTTTCTTTAGTAGGTAGGTGGGCAGTTGAGTGCAATCTACTAAAGGTTTTTTATTTTATTTTTTAATTTTTTTTAATGGAAAAATGCTACCAAATCACATGCATATATCTTGAATTTGAGATAAATGCTAAAATTTTATAGGAGGAATTAGCTATACATTCACCCCTTTGGACGTATTGTCCAAATGGGATGGGGTTGAAAGTTGTCATTTAGTAATTGGTAATGACCAATAAGGATTAGTTTGATTTAAGTGGATTGGTTGTTTAATTTGGTTTTCCCATTATACCCTTATAAACTCACCATATATGTGATTATGTGTGATAGAAAAAATAAAAAGGCCCAATATCATGTAGAAAAAATCTATTCAAAACCATTGATCTTCAATGATCCATTAAATATTAATTTCCAATTGGTGGACAAATGTGGAATCCAGCCAATTCGAATTTCTTTCTTGTTAATATCGTCATCTTCTCGAGACATGATTTTGAAAGCATTAGCTTTGTCCTTGGAATTAGAAGAAGTGCAATTAGTCGAAACAACTTTACCTGAACGTGAAGTGAGATGACATGTTTTTCCCCCCCCCTTTTTTTTTTTTTTTTTTTTTTTTTTTTTTTTTTTTTTTTTTTTTTTTTGGTGGTAGAAGAGAACATGTCAACATCAATGTGGACTGGATCTACTGATAGCATCTTCCCAAAGAATACCTAAAATTTTTCTCAGGAAATTAGAGTCCTAAATTTGATTACCTTTAATTATGTAACCTAAATTAGTTAAGAAATTAGCAGCTTGATTCCTTTCTCTATAAACATGATTTATTCTAACTTCCATATTACACTCGAAAATAATTTTCATACAATCATTTAAAATACTATTAATCTTTCAAAGGCAACTTTGTGACTTACTAATACAATTAATGACAATACTAGCATCCCCTTCTAAATAAATTATTTTAATTCATTTTCCTTGTATAAGAAGAAGACCATTCCGAAATGCAATCGCTTCCATTTTAGGTACTGTTGTATCATTATCAAACCAAACGGATTGCATGATAATAGGCTTACCATAATTATCTCTAATAATAGAACCAACTGCTCATTTTTTATTTTTAACTAAACCATCGAAGTTCAATTTAAACCACCCTTCAAGAGGAATCCAACAAATAAATTTTGTACTTTTTTTCTTTTTCTTTTGCATTCTATTTATAAAGTTAGTAGATTAAAGGTTACTATTATCCAAAGTGAAGTTAGAAAAAAAATTTGTTGCTCTTTCAATAACTAAAAATTTATTAAAAGTATTATTTTTAAAAATAACATTATTTCTAACACACCAAATTTGCCAAAGTAAGGAGGTGAGATGACATGTTCAAATCTCTTTTTTAGACACTCAAGATTATCTCTCTTTTTTTCTTAAAAAAAAAAAAATCAAATTAGGAGTATCTCAAATCTACTCCTATCAAAATTTAAGTCTACACTAATTCCTTAACAAGGCATAATGTAGGTTTTTATACATGTGCTTTCATCGGCACATTTCAACATTACAATCAAATGAGAATACCCACAGAGTAAATTAACTTAACATGTGCCCTTAGGGCACACTGTTAAGAAAACCCATTTGAAAATTTATTAAAAGTCCAAGCCTGTAAAAGATTGTGACCATATTCGTATTCAAAAGATTAGGTCAGACTTTAAATTTGGAAATCTTATTAGCGAAAAGAAAAAAAAGGTAAAAAAAAGTTGATTAAGAACCCTGATGAAATGGATTCAATAATATTAAAAGCAACTTTTACGCGTGTAAATGAATGAAATTTGGATCCTTACAAGGTGCTTATTGAGTTGATTCAAAATTGATGACTTGCAAAAATTGAGTTCGAAATAGAGACAAAAAAGTTGTAGAAGGGATTGGTCTAACAAAAATTTCAATTCAGCTAATTAAGTAATGGGGAAAAATCTTTAAGGAAAGAAATAATCAAAGTAATTAAAAATTTTGAAAATTTTGGGCTAGACGCCCATGTAAACATTACCCCAAAAAAAAAAAAAAAAAAATCATATAAAACATTTGGAGTCAAATCAACAACAATAATAATAATAATAATCAAATAAATAAATAAAAATTCCAAAAAGATATTAAAATGAAATAAATTAAACTAAAGAGGGGGATAAGACGTCAGGATTAAGCAAGAATCCGTAATCTGGCACACTAACACGTCCCATTAAAGCAAGGGAATCACAATTTTGACACCCTCTCCCCACCTAGTGTATGCTCTCTTTTTCTCTCTCCCTGATCTGTTTCTCTCTCTATCTGGACAACGAACCCAGCTGCCATGCCATGCCATGTGATGATGTGAATTCCAGTCCACTCCTACCTCTATAATCCCTTTCTCTCTCTAGAACTCTCAAGCAGCAAACTATCTCCTATCTCTTGTTCCATCAAAAGCATTCATTGATTCTGTGTGTACAATAAATGTCGGTCTCTTGCGGCGTCGAGTGCGTCTTCCTCGTCGGCTGCTCCCGCTGGGCGTGGAAGCGCTGCACTTACATCGGCTCCGACGACAGCGCCGCTTGGCCACTCGCCACCGCCGACGAGTTCGAGGCAATCCCACGCATTTGCCGAATAATCCTCGCCGTCTACGAGGAGGACCTCCGCCAACCCCAATGGCCGCCCGCCGGCGGCTACCGCCTTAGCCCCGAGTGGGTCGTTAAGCGGGTAACCTACGAGCAAACCCAGGGCCACGCGCCTCCCTATCTCATCTACTGCGACCACGACCACCGCGAGATCGTGCTCGCCATTCGAGGCCTCAACCTCGTTAAGGAAAGCGATTACAAGCTGTTGCTAGACAATCAGTTTGGGTATGCAGATGTTTGACGGCGGGTTCGTGCATCACGGCCTGTTGAAATCGGCGATTTGGTTGCTGAATCAAGAGTCGGAGACGCTCAAGCGCTTGTGGGTGGAGAACGGTCGCCAGTATAAGATGGTGTTTGCGGGGCACTCGTTGGGTTCGGGTGTGGCCGCGTTGTTGACGGTGATCGTGGTGAACCACGGGGACCTGCTTGGGGGGATTCCGAGGAGTCTTATACGGTGTTACGCGGTGGCACCCGCGAGGTGTATGTCGCTCAATTTGGCGGTCAAGTATGCGGATGTTATTTACTCTGTGGTGTTGCAGGTGATGAACTTTTGAAACTCTATTTGGGTTAGTTTTGGGGTTTTTAATTATTTGTGCTTTTGTCTGTTCGTTGAATTGCCTGAATGAAGCTTTTGGAATGGTTTCGGAATTTGATTTTATATTTTTTTATATATTTTTTTTAAATTGATGGTTTTAATTCTATTGCTTTGATCATATGGCTAATTTAGTTATTCTTAGCTTATAATGCTATTTTTCGGGCAGTATGTCTTAATTTCCCATGTTATGGTTTTGATTTCTCTTTCACGGGTGACAGTCGTGTTAACAGCAGTTTTGAACAGCCCATTTAAAGATCAACACATGTCCTTTATGGAACTTGTCAACTGATTAACACGTTTTTATTTTTCAAAATTTAGAAAAGATCTAATATTATATGTTATATTTAAAAATTGTTTTATGTAGTGGGTGGAAGTTTAAGCCATCTTGGTTGGCAGTACCACATGTTATCATCACATTGACATGTTACCAAGTAGGGTGTAGTAACTAGTAAGATTGTTACCCTATGTCCCTATGGCTAGGGTTGCAAAAAAACCAATCCACTCGGTAAGGGCAATGCTCGAATTTGATCGATTGTTAATTTAGTCAAGCTCAAGCTTTAAGTTTAAGCTCATTTAGTAAACAAGCCAAGCTCAAGCAAACCCAACATTGCCTCAGTTTGACTCACAAACATGCTTGTTAAGGGCTCACAAATAAGCTTGTTAAGGGCTTGCAATGGGCTCATGAGTGAACTAGTTATTGGGGCTTGATAGGGCTTGTGAATGAGACTCAAATAAAAATATGAGTATTATTATTGTTATAATCTTTTATTAACTTACATTGTAATTACATATTGAATGATTCTTACCTTATAAGGCTACAAGCGAACCAACCCATTCATGAAGCTTAGTAAGGGCTCATTTGTTTATTAAACGAGCCAAGCTCAAGCAAACCAATGCTTGGCTCGGCTTGGCTCAGCTCGTAACAAGCTCAGCTCGAGATTAAATTAGCAAGCTTTTAAATCAGCCAAGCTCAAAGCACTCCAAAGTTGGGTTCAGCTCGTTTGCAGCCCTACCGATGGCTGCACTCTTTCTTTTTGTTTTTAACATTATAATGCTCCCATTATTAGCAGGCAAATTTCTACTTGATGATGATCATGATAGAGTGCAGATTACTAGGAAAATATACTTCCAATATTACTAGGAAAATTTTCATCCACTATGCAGATTTTGGATAAATGGGCATATGAAATCACAAGGTTTTAGTTTACAGATAGGTTCGAGACAGCTTACCAGCTTCAAAACATCTCAATTAATTTCAACAAAGTGTGAGGTCAGTAAGCTCATATGGTTGACATATTTCTTGGTAGACATTAGGAAAATGATAAAGAGCCTAAAATGATGTGGAAGCCACCACGTCAACCCATTATTCTTTCTAGTGCAGTTTTTAATTGGTTAGCCAAGCTGCCATATTATTTGGGCAAATAAATATGGGAAAAAAATTTGGGCTATGTAGAATTGCTCTAGACATCAACAGTTGATAGACATGTTTTAAACCACAACCAGTTATGAGAAATAAACCTTATGAAGTTGACTACAGATGCAAGTAAGATTTGTGGGTGGATTCACCTCTTCAAACCTTAGTTGTATGAAACATGATTCCTTGATTGAGTGACAGTTTGTCAATTTTTATTTTGCACTATATTGCTTTGTTTAACATCATAGTTTAGTGTGAGTCTACTTTCTATTAATTCCTAAGTTATAAATTTATAATAAAGAGGCAACTGCAGGCTGTCTTTCTGTGGGTCTCTAAGATGTCCTCATACACTCACGTCTGTCTTCATACCTAGTCTAGTTTTGACGTAATCCTTATTTAGAATCAGAAGTGCAAATGGAATAAACTGTCAAATCCATCCTGAGGAAGGCCATCAAAAATCATTTAGGTGAACATTAGTTGGTCATTCTTCTTTGAAGTTGCATGATAATGCCCTGAATCATTACCTGAAAACAGTTTTGCGGGGTCTACTAACTTGTCTGGGAAAACCTTTGCACATCTTCTTAGGCTGTCTTTTTCTTTTTTCATTTTCCCCCTGCCATGATACTTGATCTACTAACTAGGACCATCAAGGTGAATCTTAATCATTCTTTTGAGTGTTGACAATGTTGATGAGATGATTATAAGCACTTGAACTTATTATGTCTAACTGGAGAGGAGACAAATGCTAGGTGCTGAATTTTAAAATCAACTTGTTGGCATGCAATGAATATGTAAACTAACGTTAGGTCGGTGATACCAAAGTTTGCATGCATGCCCTGTTTTGTTGTCTGCCATTTTTATTCTATTTCCCTTTGTTTGATATAATTCTACATGTAGCATTCTGCTATTAGTAATTTCACCTTATTTTGTTTTTTCAAAACTGCATGGAATCATTCCAATTTAGTGAACTGATGGTATTTAATGCTATCTCTCCCAGGATGATTTCTTACCAAGAACGCCCACTCCGTTGGAAGATATTTTTAAGTCACTCTTCTGGTTAGTGGTCACATTTCCATGATATTTCAGAGGCTATATCATTGAAATTTTTCTTTAGTATTTGGTTCTCTACCTCGTAAAGAATGAATTATTATTATTATTATTATTATCTCTTAAACCAGGCCTTAATGTTGGACAGCTTGCCCTGCTTATTATTTTTGGTTTGCTTGAGGGATACCTTCATACCTGAAAGTAGGAAGCTTAGAGATACAAGAAGACTTTACGCACCTGGGCGAATGTATCATATTGTAGAGAGAAAATTTTGCAGGTAAAAGCACATTTAAACTATCGCTAATCTTATTTCTAATGCATCACCTAAGGGATTATTTGGAATTTTTAATTTCCCTTGCTTAGCAAACCATAGGTTATTTGTAAGCTGTGGAATGTGAAACTAAAAACAAGTGTCAATATTATTATGAATTGGATGGCAATGGGGCGGCCCTCCCCTGACGCCGTCTGCAAAATGCCTATAATTTCCCAATCCCTTAATGAGGTAGGGTGGGACATCATATATAGGCAAGGCAGGACCTATCGGATTTTATTGTCATATGGAGTTTTATTTTAAAATAATATTCATGACCTGCTGTGTACTACCATGGATCATCCAATACGCAATCATTTGCTTGAAAAGTAAGCATTGAGTGCCACGTGTACATAGATGACTCGCCCTAACCATTGCATTTATCATTTTCCCAATTATTCCCTTTATTTGCCATCTCTAATTATGATGAACAAATGTCCCAAACCATTATAATCAACAAATGCCCCTTCCCATTGCATGTATTTGTCCTCAATCCCCATTATAGCATCTCAATTTTAATATTGTTGCTCACTTAAATTTACAATAGGATTGTGAAGGGGTCTAGAAATGACACCTCTATCTCTAATTCACATCAATGAAAGGAGGTATGCCTTGGAGATTTAGGCCATAAATCAACCCCATCCAAAATAGACATCTGCCATCACAATTTTGGACTCAGAATAAAAGTTAGGGGAATTTACAGTTTCACCTCTTTAACTTTCACTTGAAAACATGTTGCACCCCCTCATTTTGTTTTCTAACACTCTGACCCTCTCATGTTTAGGAAAATGTATTTCACCCCTATGGCAACTACAGAAATGATGATTTTACAAATATATTCTTACCATATGTCGGTGAAATGACAAAATTGTCCTCATGACAGAGGCATTTTGATGGGGACAACAAACACATGGTACACCAAGGTGGTCTAATTCAGCCTATCGACTTGAAAGACCAAGGCTACAAATTTAATTACTTACTTTATTTATGTTATTTATGGAATAATGGAAAATTACCTTTTTATTTTCTAGACTTTAGGGTTAAGTAATTTCCTATTTTGATGTAATTGGAGTCCCTATTTAAGGGTTCCGATATTTTCTTAAGAGGCAGTTTGTGATGAATTAAGAATTGGATTTTTCCAAGGTTTGGTACCGACTCCGAACACCCCTAGGTGCTGATTCTAGGGGTTCAGCTTCTTTCAAGGTTTGGTGCCAACTCCAAACCCTCCCCAAGGTACCGACTCCTTGGGTTTTCAAGCTTCTATTATTTTATTTTCTCTACTTTGTGTTTTTGAGGTTGTCCTACATCAGCTCTGGTATCAGAGCAAACCTTCGATCCATCAAGTGAAGCCGTTTTCACTCGTAAAGCCATGACCCAACCCTCTTCCTCTATCAAACTCCAAGCCGAATGCTGCCATCGCAAAATCACATCACCATCCTACTTCCTTTCATGCCCAGTAAATACCAATCGGAGATCCAAGCCATAGTCGAACCCATAAGACCCAACAAATCAAGACCCATCAAACCTTCACCACCTTATGACAGCCACAACCCCACCATCTTCTTCCATTTCTCTTTCTTGTTGTACTAACCATATCTAGTACCCAAAAACAAAGCAAAAAAAACAAAGAGTGAAAAAAAAAAACAGAAGAAAGAAGAAGAAGAAGAAACCCTAACCTAGATTAGTGAATCAAACCCACAACCCCAACCCTCATATACCCAAATGACAACCTACCTTCAACCCAAACCCATCATCAATGTCATACCCAAAACTCTTAAGCCTTCGCGTCATCTCACCCCACAAGTTGCCGATCGTTGTTGAGACACCACCGTTGTAATCTCAAGTCAACACCTGTCGCCAACCTAGTCTCTATCGCCAACAATCACTGTCGATCACTACCACGCCGTTTTAGATCCATCACCATCATAGTCGATCAGTTCAGTCTCGTCGTCGGTATCTTTGCCTTTCTCTCTTTCTCATTCCATTTTGTTAGAGAAGCTTTGAGAAAGCCTAGCTCCGTCAAGCCATCACGGGTGATTCTCTCGATTTTCGCAGTCCTCGTGAGACTTCTCTTGCCATTTTTATTAAGTTGGTGTTAAGACTTCACCATCGAGTATCGCCAATGGAATCGTCGTCGACCCTTGTTGTTGGAGCCGTCGATTCAACCGTCGTTGACGCTTTCTCTCTCTGCCTCGTGTTAAAGCTTTGAGAACCTCAGCCCTTGAACCTCGGGTTATATTAAGGGAGATTCAGTTTGTTTGGTTACAGGAAAAAGGTTATTCCTCATGCCATCAAGGTGTGGATAAGGATATCATAACCTTGAATTAGATTATTTCGATCCAAGATATGCTAGCCTAGGCCATTCCAATTCGGACAGAGCTATCCTCAATTCAATTTGGGCTATTCTAACCAAGGATAGGCTATCCTAGCTAGGTCACAATCATGGACAACGTTATCCTTAACTCGATCCAGGTTATTCTAATCTAGGTTTGAGACTATTCTAATTCAAGTTTGACTATCCTATGATGGAACCCACTCCATATGAGGTAGTATTCAAAGCCCTCCAAGACGTGTCTACTAAACTTGACCAAAAGATGGATCAGTGTTACAGTAATTGACATGTTGGGTTAGCTAAGTTAGACAAGGCACTACAACAACTTGATTTGAAGCTTAGCAAAAAGAAATGCCCAACTCCGCAAGTCCCTTTTCATGCTATTTCTTTGGACTTGCACTCTTCAAGATCAGAAAGCAATAATTGATGAGCCTGAACCTATACAGCAAGAAGTTGATTCATTCCATAAACTTGTGCCTTCTAGAGAAGACTTGGATGTGGATATTGAAGTCGTCCTTGATATTTCATAAGTTGAAGAAGTAGTTATGCAAGATTTTCAAGAGAGAATTGAAGCTCCAAAGGTGCCGATTATTGAGGAAGAAGGTTCGAAACAAGGAAGTTTAGTGTTATCAACGGAGGATCATGTCACATTTTCTTCTAAATTGCTTGAGGTACAAAGCATTGATTTTCTAGGTGTTGATAACTTTGAATTGAAGTGTGACCCTGATTTGATTGAGTTCTTTGACAAATTGCGGATTATATGTTGGGTTGCATACTTTGAAGCTGAAATATTTCAACAACTCAAGCGGTTGGCCTATTCAAAATACTTGTTCATTTGGACAGGATGGATTCAGTACCTCAATCCCAATTCAAACTCGAGGTCAAGTTTCTCCCACCCCGGGAGAGTTGATGGGGGCAGCAAACACATGATACACCAAGGTGGTCCAATTCAGCCTATCGACTTGAAGACCAAGGCTACAAATTTAATTACTTACTTTATTTTATGTTATATATGTAATAATGGAAAATTGCCTTTTTGTTTTCTAGACTTTAGGGTTAAGTAATTTCCTATTTGGATGTAATTGGAGTCCATATATAAGGACTCCAATATTTTCTGAAGAGGCAGTTTATGATGAATTAAGAATTGGATTTTTCCAAGGTTTGGTGCCGACTCCAAGCACCCATAGGTGCTGACTCCTAGGGGCTCAGCTTCTTTCAGGGTTTGGTGCCGACTCCAAACCCTCCCCAAGGTGCCAACTCCTTGGGTTTTCAAGCTTTTGTTCTTTTATTTTCTCTACTTTGTGTTTTTGAGGTTGTCCTACATCACATTTTCATCCTAAAAATTGTATAAGTGGGTTAGGTGCATTTGCACAATCACACGTGACCATTTTTCGTCTATATGAATATACCCTTACCATATGTCAGTGAAATGACAAAATTGTCCCCATTATAGGGGCATTTTTGTCCAAAAAATGTTTTGAGTTGCAGGTGACCATTTTCTGTCGAACAATCAAATGGTGACTTACGAAAGCATGTAAAGTGCCATTTTTTCAAACATGAGGTGGTCAAAGTGTTTGAAAAACAAAATAGGGGGGTGCAAAGTGTTTTCGAGTGAAAGTTGAGGGGGTGAAACTATAATTTCCCATAAAAGTTCTTTTGCCTTCTCTATAGATCTGCCAAATAACAATCTTGATTACATTGATATTTTCTGGAGTATCTCCCGGATGATAGTGACTTTGTGTTTGTGTCCTCTTGTAATGTGGTTGGGCACTAGGCAGTGCCTTTTAAAAGCAGTTGGATTACATATATTCTGTAATCTGGTCTTCCCAGAGATAACTTTACAAAGTTGGACTGCCCCATAAGCTGAGATGAGGTGATCTCCAAATTTTTTTTTTTGGTCAATCGACCATTGAAATGTACAGACATGTTGCAAAATTTTTGATGAAGAAAAACTAATGTAAGATGCTGGTGGAGCTGGGAGATTTTTATGCTCCAACCAAGTACATAACTATTGACAGGAGCCATTTCTGTTTACTGGTGTTTTCTGCTTCTTCTTGCTACCTTGCAGCCTTAACATCTTTATGTGTACGTATAAAATGGTTCAAAAGTTTATTACTTCCACTTTTATGCCTTATTTCCACCCCCCCCCCCCCCCCCCCCCCCCCCAAAAAAAAAGAAAAAGAGAGAGAGAGAGAGAGAGAGAGAGAGAGAGAGAGAGAGAGAGAGAGAAGAAAAACACTATGACACTGATTCTTTAGGAAACCATTCAACTTTGGGATATAATTTATCCGATACTATCCTAAAAAGTAAGTATCCCAATACAAATTTTAGGTAGTAATCTAATTGTTAATGCAGAGAATAATAGCAAGAAAGGGGGAAGTCTGTAGTCAATAGTAGTATTTATTTAACTGATAAATTAGGCTTTAATAAAATTACTGTAGCGGTATTGTAGTAAATTACTACAATAGGAACCATAGTAAGTATTGCGTAGGTTTTTGTAGAGTGTGGTAATGTTCATGCTAGTGTAGCAGTTAAGTAGTAATGGTATATTGGTTGTTTGAGTTCTTCTGGCTAGGATAGTTTGATTCAAAGGTAGGATCTATTGTTCATTAGGATTATAATTTATAGAAAGAGTTTTAATAATCTCCTTTTTAGTGGTCTGAATTGAGAATTGAGAATTTGCAACTTCGAACTTTGTTGGGAGACAGTGAGTGCCTTTATCTCTGTTCACTCTTTGCTCTGTTCTTATTCTTCTTCCTTTTCCTTGTAATTTTCTCCCGATTTCTCACTTCAATTACAGTGTTGAATTTGTGAAAGGTCCATAATCAAATTTCATACGAGAGCCATGCATTATGTTCACAAACTCAAATCTATTGCCTGATGAAAATAATAATTAACAGAATGTGTGTTGATATCATGGATGAGAGATCCTTTCCTCCTTCGATCTCGTGGAGTTTATATAGAATGTTTTTTGTATTGGAATAATTTTAATCTATATGGGGGTGTATAGTTAGTAAATTCATTAGTAATTTGAATTAGGTAGTCAATATAAATCGTTATCTAGCAAACAAAAATTAGGCTTAACAAAAGTTACTCTACTACTTATCCAAAAAAAAAGAAGAAAAAGTTACTCTACAATAAGGTAGCAGTTGGTATCTTTTTTCTTCTTCAGCAAATTTCTCAGTCCTACAACCTTTGTGTTATTGCAGAACGCTCTAACCAATTGAGCTTATCGGCCAAAGTATGAAAGAATTCAATTTTATATGTTTATATTAATTTTTTTGTTCTTTGTGTTTGATTAAATACTTTTAATTTATTTTCCTTTGAAACATGCACCTCACTTCACTCAGGCCTGTGCATTTTTTTGCACCTTGGTGCTGAGGGTGCACCTTGTGCCTTTAATAACTATGATAGTGTTGTCTGTGTAAAAGTTCCTAGATTAGTTTGGTAATTGGTATTGGAGCCGTCATGCACGACTTATCTTGCCGTTCATGATAAGAAGTTTCTTTGTTTAGCCTTTTACTCAACCAACTCATGTGATGTTTCAAGATGGGAATACTCGAATTGTTTATTTATTTTTGTTTGGTGGGTTGGTGTAGAGTATGTATATATCTATATATATATATGTGTGGGTGAGGGCTTAATAGAATCTTACCCAACGGGATTAAGTTTAGGGTATGACAACATATTGTTTTTATCATTTTACTTACTGGCTACTTATCAACTATTATATCAACCACAGGCTTTGTAGCCTAGGTGGTATCTCTACCACTTGTTGAAGCGGGGAGGTTAGGAGTGGGGTTCAAATCTTGACCTTGATTTACAAAAAATTAGGTTTGGGGGACCTATCTTATGGGAATAGGGTTTAGTTGTATGATGTTCTTGATTGTAAACAATCCCTTTCCCTTCCCACCCCCGCTACGCGAAAAAAAAAAAAAAAAGGAAAAAAAAGAAGGTAATTGTATATATTATATCAGTGTTGGCAATATTTGTCACATTAGGTCAAGAAATTTGCTGATAATTGAGGTCATTCATCCCCTACCATTACCTTTTATCGGTATGAAAACATAATTCCAAGTCTACATTGCTTTCTAAACCTTATATATTCAGGGAAATTTTTCCTATTATTTGAACAGAGTTAAAATCAGAACACATCCTACATTATGTATAGTTTCTCCAGCATTTTTTATTATTCATTGTAAAGTATTCTCTTTTCAATGGACAATGGTGGTATTTTACTACCAAAATAGTTGTGCTCGCCCTGAACTGAGCTCCTTGCTACGCTGTATTCGCAGATGTGGGAGGTATCCTCCAGAGGTCAGAACTGCCATCCCTGTTGATGGTAGATTTGAACATATTGTCCTATCATGCAATGCCACATCTGATCATGGAATCATTTGGATAGAAAGAGAGGCAGAGAAGGCTTTAGAAGTAAGTTGGAAGTAATTTTATTGCCTTATTTATATTTGCTTGTCTTTTATTCATCATTCACTCTAGATGCTATTATTTTCTGTCATACACAAAAGAATAAGTAAATTGTGTTGGATGTCCTGTTCCTCATCTTGCTATGGACTCTGGAAACCTCTCAATACTCTATTGTGGGCTCTTCTTATCTTCATTTAGGTCAAATACAGATTCTCACGTTTGCTTTGGAATGAGACGATGTGAACTAAACTCTTCACCTTTTGGTGGAAGGTGATCTATTCCATAGGATATCTGGTTATCCATTAAACAACAAAGAATGCTTTCTCTAGTCCATTCATGCTTTCTGAAAAGGAATTGACCTTCAAAGATTTTGGACATATCTCGGACTAAACATGTTGATGAGATGCGTTCATCACTTAGTTGAAGAAGTGACCAACTCATGAAACCAGTGTGGTGAGACTAACTACAAACTGCCGCAACTCATAGAAGATTGTAAATAGCTTGTGAATTCATGGCCTTTCTGTCTGTGTAATGACCTCTAAAATAATTAATTTATTAGTTAATTAAGATGGGTTAATTAGATTAATCTAATCATGAGGAAAAAAAAAATCTGATTCGTGGAATGGAAACAGGAGGTGGAAGTGAGGGAGAGAACGGTGGTGATGAGGAAGCAAACACCGCCTCTAGTGTGAGAGAGAGAGAGAGAGAGAGAGAGAGAGAGAGAGAGAGAGAGAGAGAGAGAGTCTGCTTTAAGGAGAAAGCCAGAGAAAGGGAGAGAGGAAAGAAGGAACCGAGAGAGAGAAAGAGAGGAAATTGCTCAAAATCGTTAGAGAAGCTTGGAAATCTGGTGAGAGACTCTTTCTCTTTCATACGTATTGATTATGAGTAGTAAAACTTGATGACATTGAGGATTAAGTTGATAGTGTAGGAAGCTTGGAGTTCATCCATGGCTTCTTGGAAATTTGAGATTTAAATTTAAAGTTCTATAGAAGGACTCAAGGCATGAAAATTTGATTGAAAGATGGTTATAATTAAGAGTAATTGCTGTGAAAATATGAGGTTTCAATTCTTCATATTTAGGAAGAAATAAATCAAAAACCAGAATTTGGTACTTTGTAAATTGTGAGTTTCTGGCCAATTATTTCTTATGGTTTATAATTTTAATAAATACTAGGGATCAATAGCTTTCCATAGACATCTGGTTTGCGAATTTTGGATAAGAAATGAGTTATGTAGAATTTTTCAAAGTTCTGAAAAATTAGGATAATTCATGACAGAAAATCAGAGAAAATATGGAAGAAAAAGAACAGTGCGGGTCAATTTAACCCGATTTGACTATTTGACCCGGTTCGGCCCACTTTGACCGGTTCAGCCTGTTTGACCCGGTTTGATCCATTTCAGCCCATTTGACCCATTTGACCAAGTTTGACCGGTTTTACCCACTTTGACTGGTTTGATCCATTTGACCAAATTGACCTGGTTTGACCGGGTTCGCCCGTTTGACCAATTTGACCCTGTTTGGCTGGTTTAACCCAATTTGGTTCTTTTGACTTGGTTTGACCCATTTGATTTGGTTTGATTGTTGATTCAAATTGAACCGGTTTGACTCAGTTTTGACCCAAAATTTATCTCCAATATTTTTATAGAATTAATAATTTATTGGAGAGTTAAGGTGGTGTTTGGATTTCAAGAAAGCGATTTTTAGAGAAAGTCTACTTTTGAGTTTCAAATCCTATAAACAACTTTAAATGTGTATAAAATCTTAATTTTAAGTCTGATTGTGATGAAACTTGAACCGTAATAGTGTAATACTCCTGCTAAAGAGCACTACAATCTATTTTAATTTGACCAGATTTCATGAAATTTGAAATTATACTCCTGTTTGAGTTACATGACCATTTTGCCCCTGTTTACCCAAAATGGTTTTAATGATCTTTGATTTTGGCGTAGTTTGGACCAAAATTTTCTTAGAACTACCCTATATTTACAAAAGGGTTATAAGGTGAAAGTTTCACTAAAAATTTGTATTTTTACATTATACCCATTTTACCCCTATGGTAGAAAAAGATTATAAGATTGGTTGGAACCAAAATTGAGAGTTAAAATTTAAGTAATATTTCCATGAGTAAAGACCTGAAATAATACCTTTAAATTAATAAAGGTTGGTGTGGTCAAAAGAATTGATTTGTAAGTTGAATGTTATAAATTTAGAAGATTTATTATTGAGAATTTCAACAACAAATGAATTGAAGAAATTAGAGGTTTATATGATCATAATCATAATATTTGAAAGCAAAGAGTTACTTAATATTGGAAATGAGAAATCTGTAGGTTGCGATATGAGATGATTTATTATTAAAAATCATTGTGTTAGAAAGCAGAGGTCTGCTTAATGATGCTAATAAAAAAGAAATATATTATTATGTTTTATTATTCGAAGTTTATTATGGCTTATGATGATAGAAATAAATCAATGAACTGATTTATTATTCGAAATTGATTGTGGCTTATGATGGTAGAAATAAATCAATGTGCTGATTTATTATTTGAAGCATAAAGTGGCTTATAACTGTTGAAATAAATCAATGAGTTGATTTATTGTTTGAAGTTTATTGTGAATTATGATGTTGAAATAATTCAATGAGATGATTTATTATTGAGAATCATTGTGACTTATTATGTTGAATTGTGACTGACGATGGGTAGACAGCCGGGATTGAGTCATCCCTATAGGTAGTGCACTATTATACAATGTTGGCATGAGGTCAATCAACTGTATACACACATATGCTTTTGTGTTATATCTTGAGAAAAGATGAATATGAAATAAATGTTGATGGATTATACAACTATGCTTGTATTGAATACACAAGATAAGGAATTAGTTCTCACTAAGCCATCGTGTTTATAATATTATTTTAAATAACATTTCAGGATGAAAGTTGAACGAGTAGCTGGAAGGAATTTTTGTGGAGCTTGATCTTTGCAAATAAAGTAAAGTTAATGTTTTGTAGAACTGATAAGAGTAACAGTTTGTATATATATGTAGTAACTCTAATGTATGAAATCCACAAGCTCCAGGAAGACCAGTATAACTTAACCATAGTCTAAGTTTTATTTTGAGAACTAAATGATGATGATATCTAAATTGATAGCATACAGGTCTTTAAGGGGTGTGACAGTCTGACTGTCTGAGCATATTTGTATATATTTATGAAACATAAATGCATAAATTTTTGTGCAGAGATTGAGGGAGAGCAGTTCTGAGACTATTACAACTGCTCCAAAAATACAAAAACTTGAGAGGTTGCAGACCATTGAAAAAGAACACAAAGATGCATTGGAAAGAGCTGTTAGTTTGAACATTCCTCATGCTGTGATCACTGCAGAGGAGGAACCCTCAAGGGACAAGGACGTGGAACCTTCTCAGAATGAGAGTGAAGATGCCTCAGAAAGTAAATCAAAGTCGAGCAGTGGAAGAACCAACTGGAATGAAGTTGTTCAGAAACTTTTGAAGAAGAATGAGTCAGGAGAACGACTACTGAAAAGAGATACTGATACTCCCACATAACATTCACTTTTTCTTTGATTTTTCTCATTTCCCGGTGAATGTGTACACATTTAAGGTTAGATCCTTGATGGTATTTATTTATTTATTTTTTTTCTTCTTGTTCTTTGGTCTTACATCTTCTTGTATGCGAGACTCTGTACATTTCTCATGTAAAAAGCACTGTCAGGATTATTTACAACCCATAAGGGGATATACTGAAATGGAGAAGAAGAAAAGGTTTCCAGATTAATTTTGAAAGTTCTCAAATCCTGGATATTTCTGTGCAGCCTTCTTGTCTGGTTTAGATCTTAGCCTTGTACAAATTAATGAATAAAAATGCAGTTTCAGATACAATTTTTAATTGGGGACTTCGGCCGCAAGTCCATTTTATTGTACTAGAACAGCTATAAGCCTATGAAAAAAAGTATCTATCCTTAAGCCCACGAAAAGAAACCATACACAAAAATACCCTTAAAATGATCAGATCTCTCTCTCTTTCTCTCTCTCTCTCCAGGCAGCACAACAAACGTTGCCAGCAACGATCCCGCCGAGCTTGATTGACCCTCATCCCTAGCACCATCCTTATGCTGACGTTCATCCATCCCTGTCCTTCGTCGACCTCTAAGGTTTGCCTTTCTACTATGGAAGATTTTGTTGATTCCAAGCAGTGGCGGATCCAGGAATTTATCCTAGGGGGGGCGATTTTGTTTGGATGTAATTGTTTAATTTTTTTCTTTCTAACTCTATAAATTAAAGGGTAAATTGCAGAAAACCCCCCTGAAGTATGGGGGTCAGCAGATAACCCCCTTTATGTTTTAATTTTGTCAATGTGCCTCCTTATGTTTTAATTTTTGGCAATGTGTCTCACCATCACTCGCCATTAATGAAAATTGACGAAAATTAGTCACGTGGCTACGCATGTGATATCATTAACGGACTCGTGTTGCCCAAAATCACTCGAATCATCGCAAAAATCATGTCCAATTGGGTGACTATCGATGATTAGTTTTATCTTCCAATTGAACTAGGGGGCACATTGACAAAATTAAAACATAAGGGGTGCTATTTGCTAACCTTCCCATATTTCAGGGGGGTTTTCTGCAATTTACCCTAAATTAAATAATCATTTGAAGTAGCCTTCTTTATATAATAAAAATTAACAAGAACAAAGAAAATTGTTTAAACTTAATAATTAACACAAAAAGGGGCATAACCCAAGCACAAGAGACATAACTTGAGAAAAACATGGGTAAGAGACTAAGAGCTATTTATGTATAGGGGGAAAAAAGGAAAGAGAGAAGAGTAGGGGGGTCAATTATAAAACCAAAGGGGTCAAAAATATATTTTAGAGGGGGCATATTTAAAAATATAAGCAAACAAGTATACTAAAAAACAATTTTCCAATGAGTGAGGGGGGTCAACTGCCCCCCCTGGCACCCCCCTCCCTCCGCCCCTGATTCCAAGGCAGACATGCTGTACCTAGATGTGAGTGAACCAGAAATATAAAGCTATGTGATTACTTGGATAAGACAGCCGCCTTTTTTTCTAATTCTATTTGGCGATTGGCACCCATTCTGTTCCTAGATTGTGTTGCATCTTCAACTTTGCTTGAGACAACATGCTCTGCTTAAGTCACTACTCACTAGCATCTTGTTGCATGTGTCATAATCTGAACCATCCGTATTATTTTTGAACTCAGCCTTTAAAGTTCCAGATTGCAGATCACATCAGTTTCTTAATCGCTCTACTTGCGAGCTTCAAAGTTTCCTCTCAAAAAATCTACTAAACTGCCGGAGAACATTTCAAAAATTTATGGTTAGACTGGGGTGGATCAAGTTGAGTGGAAAGAGTATGAATTGGCCCACTAGATCTATTTGCAACACCTTGGTCACTTCTTCCACTTTATTATCATTTTTTTTAAGGTAATTGAACTCATATAAAAACAATTTCATGTAATTTTTTTTCAAGTCAATTACATTTTAATCATACAAAAATTAAATTAAATAACAAAACATCTAAATATAACTATTTTTAATTTCAAACACATCAAATTAATTGATTTAATAAGTTACATTTAATATATTTACCTATTTTGTGTGGGCAATTGAATCCACACAAAAATAGTTACATGCGTGTAACTGTTTCTATTTGTGGTCAATGTAATTATTTTTCTTTTTATTTTTTTAATATTTATTATAGGTCTTTTTTTTGAAGGTCTTGACAAATATATTCTAAAAATACAAAAACCGACCCATTGATTACAAGTTGTCATTTCAAAGTTTGAAAACAAAAAATAAAAATTTAAGAATAATATTGACTTTATGCACTAAACACTCTTACAAAGACACTCACGTTATACCTAAAAATGAATTTATAGCTTCATAAGTTTTTATCATAAATTGCCTCCATAAGTCGTATAAAATGTACTTTTCGTTAATTTTCCCTTTTAAATTTTAAGGCATTTATTAGCATCACCCTCCCCCCTTTCTCTCTCTCTCCTTGTGTTTTTTCTGTTTTTTTCTTTTCTTTTCTTTTCATGGGGTTTACACTACCAAAAGTACGTATGATGATCATTTTCTTTTTCCTTTTTTGATTAATGATTAGGGGTATTTAAGGCTTAATTCCTCAAAGATTTTAGCCTAAACTATTTCTCTAACGCCTATGTGAGACGTCTTATATACACACAACCAACAATAGTTGCAAGGGGTTGAAACGAAGACCCTAGGAGCACCCAAGGCTTAGCCTAGACTACTCCCCTAATGGCACGCCTCATACACACAAAAACAACAATAGCTGCGAGAAGTTGAAACGATAACCTTTAGGGAGCACACCCAAAGCTTGACATAAGAAGTGAGTCAGCTAAGTTGGGATGAGTCTAGACTTAATAATGGAATGATATGAATCCTAGGAATCACTCCTTGATTTTCCCATTAACAATGGTGACTTGGTAACTCCTTAGACTGTAGTTTGTAAAATATGAGACAAATGGCAATAAAAATAGAAATGACAGTAACACAAATATGAACATGAACGGGTATATTAAAGATTTTAGTAAAAATTTCAAGACTAAATATATGACAATATATGTTATTATAATTTTTCATAAAATTAGAGATACATTTGCGAGCCATTTGGATAAGTTTCTTGGTATCCTAAAATAAAATTACTTATATGACCCAAAATCAATTTTTTGGCCTGTTTGATGACTTGCTAAAAAATGATTATAGGTTGTAAAAATGATTTTAGTAGAAGCAAGGTTGCCCAGCTTTGGCCAAAAAGTTGTGCGAATATTAGATAACCTTTTAATGAAATTTTTTGTAATGACAAGCATATCTTCCATGTGATAATTGCGTGAAACAAAAATACAACCATATCCTTAAGATTCATATATAATCACAACATTAATTTCTCAAATAATATTTGTATATTCGTTTTACAAAAAAGGGGAGGGGGGATTTTTGTCCATAGTCCCATACTATAAGAGTTTTTTTACACTAACTCCAATAACTTTTTTCTTAACCCCGTAATCCCTCTTGTCCACTTTTTGACAAAAATACCGATTTATATCAGCTATTCCCCCTCTCTCCCATGGCAACCACCAACAACGACTTTCACCAGTGATCGAGTTCTTCGACTACCTTCCTAATGACTATTCGACCTTCAACGACCCTATCATTAACCTTCTCCATCATGATCTCCGGCAACCTAACCTCAACGAGATTCGATCTTCTCCTCTACTTTCGAGCACTTCTTTACTTATGTTGCAGTTGCGACATCTTTCTCTTCATAGTTGACACACGTACTATGGCTGTTGCTTCATCATCTCAGCACTAAGCTATGAAGCCCTAGTCATCGAGACCCACCGGTCTCACGAAGCCATGAAACCCCCTAATCGCACCATCTCTTTCTTTATTATCTATACGTTAACCTTATCCCAGTTGAAGCACTAATGGGACGTTATCATGGTTTGGAGGATGAAAAAGGTGGTTTGCTTTTACCATTACAGACCAGCCCATCTTGCTTCCACCGTCATGGGCCAAGGGGGATGGTTGAGAGATTTCTAGGTCAAGGATTTAGATGGCTAGAGAAGGAACTGTCTTAGAAAAAGAAATGGGTATGTTATTGTTTGACAGTATCTAACAAAACAGTAACATTTGACAGTATAGTTTGTAAAACAACAACAAAACAGTAACATTTGACAACAAAATAGTAAATTCATTTTCTTTTTTTAAAAAAATTACCTAATCATAATGAGTATTGTTTCGCAGATCACAACAAATAAATTTAAAAAATGCAAAATTTTATCAAAAACGAATATAGATCTTCAAGTTTTGAGTTTTTAAAAATTAGAAAATTAAAAGACAAGTTAGTTTCATAGGGCGACCTTAACAACAAAAAATAAAGTGCCACTACAAGTAAATAGGGTAAATTATGATTTTTCAAAAAAGACGTGGGTTTGCTGCTAATAAGAATACTAAAGATGTGAGGTTAACAAGTTTGAAATGTTTTGATGGGGAGATGGGGTTATTGCTAAAGTCATTATTCTAAATGGGTTTATTGCCAATTTCTCAAGATTTTTCCTAATAATAAATTCCCATTGTTGACTTGTACTATTGTATAATTATTATTATTATTATTTTTTTTCCTCTTGTGTTTTGGGGTATGACACGTACTTAACCTCCTTAAAGTTCAAAACGTTACAATGTCCCTCCCAACACAAATCAGTTATTAAATAAAATAGACAGTGTTAACTAAGGATTGAAAAGTCAATTTTCTCCTTCCCCTTCCCTTTCCCCCTCCCCCTCATGTGTTCAACCCATGGTCATTATGACTAGATGAAGACAATTTCACGCAGGTAGACAGCAATAGCAGTAGTGGCGATAGGTTCCAACCATGGCAGCCATGAGTGCTTCTTCTTCATGCGACTTTTTTTCTTTTTGCTTTCTTTATCTCTCTTCAGCGGTTTTAAAAAAATACAAATCCTGAAAAGGAAAAAAAAAAAAAATCGATGGAAGAGAAAGGAGAAGCAATAACAATGGCAGGTTCTAATTATGGTAGCCATGGATACTTCTTTTTTGTGCGACCGCTTTTTTCTTTTTTCTTTTTTCTTTTGTGCTTTCTTTAACTCTCTTCAATAGTTGAAACTCAAACCCATTCACCGACGCACAAGATTTAGATCTGAAGCCCAAACCTTCGTCACCAACAACAGCATGGTGCATTATCCACGACAGATCTCCATGGACAGTGGCGGTAACAGTAGCGGCAGCGAGAAAATGATATGTGTCTGCATGATTAAGGAATCATGCTTGAAATTAGGTGTTGTGAAAAGGGAGTGATGAGAGGGTTGGTATTAATTAGAAATTGCCTCTAATAGTTGCATTTGTTTTGGAGTCAATAAATTAGTAGCTTGATTGTAGGAGCACAATTGGGGGAATTGACGTCTTCATTCTATATGGAGGGAAGGACGTGTAATAGGAGTAGATATTGAATTGTCTATTATCTTTAGTCTTATTTCAATAATAAGAGAAGGTTTCCCCCTTGAAGAGGGAATTGCTTGTTATCTTGTTGTCTTCTTCCTAGGGCCTTATCATTTGGTATCAGAGCAGCGATCCTACCTATGATCCAATTGCTATGGTGGAAGGGACTAGATCTCAAGAGTCCAAACGCGTGGAGGAGTCTATTCGGCAATTAAGAGAGAGTCAGGAGTCTCACACTGAAGCTCTTAAGGAACTCCAACAATGGATGGCAGCCTTGAATCTGAAGTATGACCAATTTACGTCCCGGCGGGTTGGCTCAGATATTGATCAGGGAGAATCATCCTACAACAATGAAAATCAGACAGCTACAGGCCGTGAATCAATCCAAGCTCATTATGCAAAAATTGATTTCCCTCGATTCGGTGGTGATAATCCACGCGGATGGGTGTGTAAATGCAAGCAGTTCTTTAATTACCATGGCATCGTAGAGGAAGACAAGGTGTACTTGGCTTCTATTAATTTAGAAGGCAAGGCAATTAATTGGTTCCAAAGTTATGAGGCCACCACAGGAATAGTCACATAGAATCGTTTTTCTAACGATGTCCGAAACCGATTTGGCTCCGGCACGTATGATGATGTTGTAAGGAGACTCACTAAGCTTAAACAAATAAATATTGTTAAGATTTATCAAGAAGAATTTGAATCTCTTATGGGTCGTACTAAGGGTCTATCTGAGGCATTTTTTGTAAGTTGTTTCACTAGTGGGCTGCAAGCCGAGGTGAGGAATGGAGTCATGATGTTTTCTCATACTACCTTAGCCCAAGCTATGGGACTTGCCCTGTTACAGGAAGAAACAATGGAATCAATTCTTAGGAAGGCGCACACACCAAGCAGGACAAGCACCAACTATTCAATAGCGCATACTCCAACAAAAAATTCTCTCCTACCTGTCAAGAAGGTCTCCCAAGCCGAGATGGATGATCGACGAGCTAGGGAGCTATGTTACTATTGTGATGAAAGGTACACTATAGGCCACCGATGTAAGAAGCGCCAAATTTACTTATTGGAAGGGGAAGAAATAGCCGAAGAGGATGACATTGTTGATTCAGAAGAGCCCACTGAGGAAGACACCAAAGAGGAGCCAGTGATATCAGTCCACGCTATTGCTAGATCGTAATCTTATCAAACCATGCGCATACGAGGCTTCATCAAGCGACGACCAATCACCATACTCATCGACTCTGGAAGCACACACAACTTCTTGGACTTATGTGTAGCCAAGCGTACTGGTTGTTTAACACAGCAAACCAAACCCTTGTCAGTGGCCGTGGCTGATGGCACTTGAATAGTTAGTACGGCTTCCTGCCAACTTGAATGGGTCATGCAAGGAACCCAATTTCAGGCAGACTGTCGACTATTATCATTAGGAGGTTGTGACATGGTATTGGGAGTGCAGTGGCTGACTACCCTCGGTCCTATCAAATGGGATTTCAAAAATCTCCAAATGGAATTCCAATATGGTGGTCATCGATATGTGCTACGAGGGGTTACTAATGGCACTGTTAAAACTATTGGGGAAAACCGCATGAAGTCTACACTAAACAAATCCAGTCATGGGGCTATAACTTAACTTTTTACCATTCACAGTGGTCCCATTCAAGAGGAAGCAGATGAGGTAATTGACCCTGAGCTCGCACATCTCCTTGAAGGCTATACTGGTGTTTTTGCAGAACCTAAGGGTTTACCACCCCGCTGTTCACATGACCCCAGAATTCCTCTCAAACTAGGTAGCAGTCTGACAAATGTCAAACCTTATCATTACCCCTATGTGCAAAAAAATGAGATAGAAAAAATAGTGAAAGAAATGTTACAGGTTGGCACTATTAGACCAAGTGTTAGCCCTTTCTCATCTCCGATTTTATTGGTTCGCAAGAAAGATAACTCGTGGCGGATGTGTGTAGATTATCGGGCTTGAATCGGGACACCGTAAAGGATAAATTCCCTATTCCAGTTATCGACGAATTGTTGGATGAGTTACATGGGGCCACATTTTTCTCCAAATCAGACTTAAGATCTGGTTATCACCGATCCGCGTCTACCCACTTAATGTGCACAAGATTGCATTTTGCACTCATAAAGGGCACTATGAGTTCTTGGTCATGCCCTTTGGGTTAACCAATGCATCGACCACATTTCAAAGTTTAATGTATGAGGTATTTCGACCTCACTTGCGTCAATTTATTTTGGTGTTTTTTGATGATATTCTAGCTTACAGTCGCAGTTGGGACGAATACATGGCTCACTTAGCCACTACGTTGGAGATCTTACAAACAAACCAGCTCTATGTTAAGAAATCTAAATGCAGTTTTGAGAAGCAACAACTTGAATACTTGGGCCACCTAATCTCTAATCAAGGAGTCTCAGTTGATCCAGCAAAAATTGCAAGCATGACTTCATAGCCTAAACCAACCATGTTGAAAGGATTGAGAGGATTCTTGGGATTCACAGGGTACTATCGACATTTTGTTTGCGACTATGGAAAAATTAGCCAACCTCTCACTTCAATGCTTAAGAAGGGGAGTTTCCATTGGATAAGTGAGTCAGAAGAAGCCTTCACACACCTCAAAGAAGCAATGACTACTACCCTTATTCTTGCTACGCCCAACTTCTCTAAGGAATTTGTGGTAGAATGTGATGCTTCTGGCGTGGGGCTAGGGGCTGTGTTAATGCAGGAAGGACGACCCATTGCCTTTGCCAGCAAGGGATTGTCCAACAAGAACCTAGGGCTATCTACTTATGAAAAGGAGCTCCTAGCAGTGGTGTTTGCAGTCCGAAAGTGGAGGCCATATTTAGTTGGGCGTCGCTGCAAAATAAAAACTGATCATCTTAGCCTCAAATATGTGCTCGAGCAACGAATTAGCACACCCATGCAATGTCAATGGATGTCCAAACTAATGGGGTATGATTATGAGATCATATATCGAAGTGGAAAGGAAAATAAGACAGCAGATGCATTGTCCTGTCAAGATGAAGAAGCATCCTAAGAATTAAGTGCAGAACAATTGGGACATTTAATGGCCCTATCTATGCCTATTGATAATTGGCTCAATTTCTTAAAAGTGGAGTGGCAACAAGATATACAGTTGCAAACCATTATCCAAGACCTGACCCGCGATCTGTAATTGCACCTAGGCTATACTTGGAAAGCAGGATAACTTCGGTATAAGAATAGGCTGGTTCTTGGTTCAGCGTCAGCCTTGAGGGCGAGTATTCTAGTCGAAGCTCATGATAGACCAGCAGGGGGTCACTCCAGCATCCATAAGACCCTCCACCGTATCAAGAGAGGGTTCTTTTGGCCCTACATGAAGCAAGAAGTTCGCCAGTACATTACGGAGTGTGATGTATGTCAGCGCAATAAAGTTGAAAATGTGGTTACCCTTGTGTTGTTACAACCAATTCCGATTCCTACATGGGTGTGGAGTGATATATCCATGGACTTTATCGAAAGTCTTCCCAACTCACATGGCAAGGAAGTGATATTTGTTGTGGTTGACAGGTTAAGTAAGTATGCCCACTTCATTCCCATGAGTCACCCATACTCAGCTATAGATGTGGCCCAATTCTTCATGGACCACATCTTCAAATTACATGGTATGCCTTCCACTATTGTGAGTGATCGTGACCGGGTCTTCACGAGTTCCTTTTAGGAAGGATTGTTTCAATTACAAGGGACCCAACTTTGCAAAAGCTCTGCTTACCACCCCCAATCTGATGGCCAAACTGAACTCATCAATTGATGTGTTAAAAACTACCTTAGATGCATGACAGGGGATAGCCCCAAGCAGTGGACCAAATGGCTTGCTCTTGCGAAATGGTGGCATAATACTTCATTTCATACAGCTACTAAGATAACCCCATATGAAGTAGTTTATGGCCAGGCACCACCATCAGTGCAAATGTATATGCCAGGGGATTCCGATATTGTAGCAGTAGATCAAGGACTACGAGATAGAGATGCTATGATATGGCTGCTCAAGGAAAATTTATCTTAAGCCCAACACCGCATGAAATAAATTGCTGATTTGCACAGGACTGAACGCGCATTTGAACAAGATGACCTGGTGTTCTTACGTCTTCAACCTTACCAACAATCTTCGGTTGCTATGAGGAAAAATCATAAGCTAGCCCCAAGGTATTATGGTCCGTTTCGTGTCCTACAAAAGGTTGGCCAAGTCGCATATAAGTTGGAGCTACGACCATCCTCTAAAATACACCCAGTCTTCTATGTCTCCTATTTAAAGAAGAAAATTGGCGTGCGAGCAGTTACACAATCCGAACTACCACTGGTAGGAAATGAAGGACAATTACGGCTTGAACCTGTAAGCATATTGGATCGGCATGTCGTGAAAAAACATAACCTAGCAATGACTCAAGTTTTGGTTCATTGGTCCAATTCTTTTCCTGAGGATGCCAGATAGGAGAGCTGGGACCAATTACAGGCACAGTTTCCTCAATTTCAACCTTGATGACAAGGTCTATCTTATGAGGGGGGGATTGATATGTGCCTGCACGATTAAGGAATCATGCTTGAAATTAGGTGCTGTGAAAAGGGAGTGATGAGAGGGTTGGTATTAATTAGAAGTTGCTTTTAATAGTTGCGTTTGTTTTGGAGTCAATAAATTAGTAACTTGATTATAGGAGCATAATTAGGGGAATTGACGTCTTCATTCCATATGGAGGGAAGGAAGTCTTCTATTTAATTTGAAGGTGTAATAGGAGTAGGTATGGAATTGTTTGTTATCTTTAGTCTTATTTCAATAATAAGAGAAGGTTTCCTCCTTGAAAAAGGAATTGCTTGTTATCTTATTGTCTTCTTCTTAGGGCCTTATCAGAAAAATGGGTGAGAAAGAAAGAAAGAGAGAAGACTGGTGGTGTATGGTGGGTGCAACACAAACCCACATAGACGTCTCCCTCTAGATAACGAGATTTCACAAGCAACGATCAAATTTCGGCGATTTAGATTATTCTTTTGCCATGGTTGCGTCGGCGGTTTTCGGCATTGATCTAGTATGGTCCATTGAGTAAATCAACGCTAACGAGCAGATCTGCCACGGTAACGTTCATACACAGAAAAAAAGGGGTTGACCATGGGTGCTTGCAGTTTATCGTTGCTGTGCTAGTGACGAATATGGGGGTGATGGCTGTGGCTTCTCTGTTGATCTACAAAATGCTCTCATCCCGATTTGGTTACTATTTAAAGGTTAAACCATGGGGGTTTAAGTTTCATCATTGTCGGGTGCAATGGGGTTTTGGGTTGGGAGAGAGAGGGAGAACGAGGGGGCCGGGTATTTTTGACAATTTTAACGTCATATGCATAGCACATGACTATTTTTCATCACTTTTCTTCAATGGGAGATAACAGTAGGCGCATTGTAAAAAATTAAATCATTCGGGGGGACATTGCATGGTTTTGAACTTTAAGGGGGTTTTTTGCTGAACCCCCCCATACATAAGAGAGTTTTTTGTATTTCAAATAGGGATGTCGTGTTGTTCAGTGATGAGTTAATTTTGTAACCTATTGGGCTATATTTGTATTGTCAAAATATTGGGGGTCACGTTTATATGCGTGTTTTTAAAACCATTATTTTGAAAATGGTTGGAAAATGAATTATATGGGTTATGGAAGTTATTTAAGGTGATTTTAACAACACAAACCTATAATATGAGTTTTGGAAAATTTATATATAATTTTCTAGTTTATGTGGGAATTGTGGAATTAATAAATAAAAATAAAAATAGTGATGGTTGAGGGCTATTGGAGTCAGGACTATAGTGGTCCCAAATTAGGACATCATGTCGTGTTCTCCTATCATTTAAAATTGATTTTCTTACTATATAACTAACAGCCCCATATTTATTTCTTCTGTCATGAGAAAAAATATAATATAAAAATAATTTTCAGATGTCAAATTTGTAAAATTAATAGTTCTTCATCTTATCTATTAGCAGTAAACTCATGCAATGCATTAGAAAAAATATAATATAAAAATAAAATTCATAAATATTATATGTAAACTTTATTATATTTTACATTAATAAAAGACATTTAATGCCTTGTTGGTTATATGTAGAAAAGCATGTAAAATTTGTAGAGGGATCTTTGTTTTGGATCCAGATTTGGTGCAGTAAAGGTGCTTTTACTGCACCATGCAGTAGCCGTTGAGATCATTACACGTGGTGGTTAGTGGTCAATGGACAACTGTGGTCAATCTCACAAACCAAACGCAACCAAATCATTGTGTTACACACAACCCTTCCACCTTCGGGATATCCGTCTCAACCATCGCAGATCTAAGGAATAACCAACTCAAACCATAATAGCAGATCTGAGGAAGAAGGCAGCTATGGCTTCCCTATTTTCCTTCCTTTTTATTATTCTCTTTTCTTTTTTTCCCTTCTGTAAGATCAAAAACCCTAAATTTAGCCATTTAAAAAAAAAAAAAAAACATAGAAGAAGAAGAAGGGAGATGGTAGGTTTCATCTCCGGTAGCCATGGCTATTGATCCAGCCAAACCCATCTCACCCATTCATGGAATTTGCCGACGGCTCTCTCCTTTTATTTTTATTTATTTATTTATTTTTTAAAATATAGAAGAAGAAGAAGGGAGAGGGTAGGTTTCATCTCCAACGAAGGCTAACGCCGGAAGTCATGGCTATCTAGCCAAACCCATCTCACCCATCTATGGAATTTGCCAATGGCGGAGAAGTTCATGTGAATGGGTTGCTTTAGATCTAGGTTCTGGATGTCGTCCCTCGCACACTACCAAACTCTTGATTCCTTCTACCAAACCCATCTTCGAACTAGATCTGGGTACTAGTCGTTGTCCCACGCAGATCTGATCAGTAGAGGAAAAGAAAAAAAAAAAGAAAAAAAGGAAAAGAAGAGGGAAGAGGAAGAAGAAAGAAGGAAGAAGAAAGAAGAAAGAAGATGAGGGCTGCCGACGGATCTAGGTACAGTTGTCGTCCCATGCAGATCTAACCAGTAAAAGAAAAAAAAAAGAAGAAAAGAAGAGGGAAGAAGATGAGGCTGCCGATGGAGGGGAGTTCGATGTTGAGGGGGATGAGAGGTGAGAGAAAGATTGCCAAATAATGCCGTCAGCATTAACTTTCACAAGTTTCCCCTTAAACGGTTGCATTTTAGGACGTTTTGGATCACAATCATCCATTGACCCCCAACCACTACGTGTCATGATCTCAACGGCTACTGCATGGTGCAGTAAAAGTATCCCTACTGCACCAAATCTGAATCCATTTGTTTTATCATGAATACAAGGGATCCGGATTTGGTGCAGTAGCAGTAGCACCATTTTTACTGCACCATGCAGTAACCATTGAGATCACGACACATGGCAAGTGAAGGCAATGGACGAAGTCCAAAACACACAAAGCGCAGGTCGTTTAAGAAACATTAACGCCATGTGGCGTTAACGCTTCAGGGTTCTCTCAGTTCTCTCTTTCTCTCTATCCCTACTAATCTGATCCACTGTCAATCGATGGCTCTCTTGCTTCTTGCCCTTACCAATTCGGCGGTGGCTATGCTGGTAGGTCTGCACTGGTGGATCGATCAACCCACTATCTCCGACAATGGCGAGCCGACAGGCGACAACCATCTTCTCTTCTTCTTCTTCTTCTTCTTCTTCTTCTTTTCTTTTTTTCCTCAACTTCAGTCGTCTTTTTTCCTCAAACAGTCATCTCCAACAACCCCTAGACCAGATCTGTTCCTTTAATTTGGTTAAGGGCTTTTGTTTTTGGGTATAAAATAAAAGGGAAAAATTGGGTTTTTGCTTACGGTGTTTGATTAAAGTAAAAAAAAAAAAAGAAAAAAACAATTGGTTGGAAAAAATGGAGTTGCCCGACGATGCCACTGATGTGCGGGTCTTGCTTCTTCTTCTTCTACGTTTTTCTTTTGCCATTGTTTTTTTTTTTCATGGGCATTAGATCTGTAAAAAAAGAAAAACAAAAAAAGGGGTTTTTGTATTCAATGTTAAGCACAAATCTGAAGGATCTCAAATCAGATCTTGTATTTTTACTAAAAAGAATAAAAAAATGAAAAAGATAAAAGGGTAAGACATACCTACTGAAGGTTGAAGACCACCGGCGGGATTGAGGTAGTTGGCCGGCGAGCACCTCATTGGCGAAGGACGCCCCAGCTGAAAACATAGTCCTAACGCTGTGAGTTTTTGTTTTCTTCATTGAACGGCTATGTTTTGAGTCGTTTTAGTCATCGGTCGTCCATTCCATTCCATTTACCACGTGGCGAGATCTCAATGATTACTGCACGGTGCAGTAAAAAGGTGTGTACTACACCAAATCTTGATCCGAATAGAAGTAAGGCGGAACCAGGAACTTTGAGTTGGGGTGGCCAGCTTAAAGGGAAAAAAAAATTCTCTACTAGAACGAACTAGAATGTATAAGATAGAAAATTAATCTGAATGAACCAAAAAAACTGTCTTGAATTTTGTTAGTGTAACAAGAATACAATCCTTATATATAAAGAATTTGGAGTAAAAAGTTTATTTTAGAAAATAATTTTAAAAAATCCAAGGACATTATTCAATCTTTAAAATTAATATGAAAAAACCCATGAAAGTTTGGCTTGCTTTTTTTTTTAAAAAGTATTTACATAACAAAACCAAGAAAACAAAAAAAGTACTCTATGTATGTATATTCAAATGCAACATATATATGTTAGCCAAAAAATAAATAAAATAAAATAAAAAAGATTAGATATAGAAATCTTCACGAAACATTGATAAAAAATGGTAATAATTTATAAAAGATCTTAAATTCTGAACAAAGCTTAACCTTCCCTTCGGCACACAAACGCTCTTCGTCCAAATGGTACCCAAAAAGAAAAGTTGGTACATTTCTTTTTTCATCTTTTTTTCTTTTTTTTGGACAAAACAATGTTAGAATAGAAAAAGGTGAGTTGTATGATTTGACAAAAACGCCTAAGTGCAAAGCTTTGTTTTACAGAAGTTCGGGGTTTTTTTTTAGTAAAATCTAAACATTAGTTTGATTTAGTGAGGTGTGTTTCACTGTTTGGGGTGGCCACCTGTACAAGTTTCTGAAAAAATTAAAGCCCAATAGTCCAAGTGTCAAATGTTTCCAAAATTTTGGAGGGGCCATGCCCCCTGGTCTCCACATAGTTTTGCCCCTGAACCTGTGCATGCACGAGATCAAATTTAAGGAAAAAAAAATAATAAAAGCAAAAAATTTAAAATTTCAGTTCAAAATTTAATATTAATTATAAATAAAAATTTTAAAAGTATTTTATATTTTTGGCATGCATAACCTACATATGAACATTTATGAATGAAACAATTTTAAATCTCGAATCAACTTGATTTTTGACATGCATTACCTATATATAAAGTAGATTTAACCCAATAGTTGGTTTTGCAAAATACGAGTAAGAGTTTTGGAGATGCACACTAATGAAAAGTGGCATCCGATGCACTTGGTATTAAAAGGACTATATATATATATATATACACACACAGTGCTGATTGAGTGAGCATGTGCTCAACTAACTTATATCAGCATCATGCATTAAAGGTTGTACCTCGTATATCGACCCAAGGTATACCCTGTAACCCACTAATGCACAAGGTAAAACCGTCAATGTAGAACTGATAGAAGTTATATCTGTATGTGTCCACCTGATTGTCATCCTCTATATATATAAGATAAATAGATAGATTGGTAGCCAATTGAGAAATGAACCAATCTCCAATTGAGGAATGAACCAATCAGCTCTTAGATTACTTTAAGAGTGTGTAGGCTAAATTAAGGGGCAGAGCTAGTTAGACCTAAGAGGGGTTGGTTGGCCCCATTGATTTTATATTTTATATTTTTAATTTACACTGATAATGTTTCAACTAATTATAAATTTGGCCTTTCTCAATTGTTTTTTGGCCCTCTAAATTTTTTTTAACCCCTTTATATTTAGATTTTACTCCTTTACTTTTATAAATTTCCTCATTTGTCCCCGTTTAAATTTACTCATATTTTCTTGCTTTTTCATCACTTCTTTTGTCCTTCACTCATTGTAATTATTACTATATTATTTTTATTTATTTATACAGATGAACATTGTTACATAGCATAAAAATTAGCTCTTTATCATCATATGTTTTTCTCTTCTAATTGTTTATCGATAAGAAAATTTTGTTATTAGTTCAAAAATTTTCAGAAAAAAATTGCAAAAAGAAAAAAAAAATTATACTCCATAGTCATTCCGAGTTAGGATAAAACTATAACAATCAATCAAAGTTTGGTCCTTCTTAACCAAATTCCTAGCTCTGTCATTGGTTAAACTGGCTTGTATCGTCCTGTCAAGTGAATTGGATCTCAAATGGTTATCAATTTATCGTACCTTAAATAGGAAAAAAAAAATTTCAATGTCATTAAAGTTTTACCTATACTAAATTAAAAATATGTTTCGTGCATGGCGAGGGGCGGGTTATTGGCCGTAGTAAACTATTGGATTAGAGGTTAAAGCCTCTATAAATCTAGCCCTTGAGCCCCAGACTGTTGGTCCCATGAAAAATAAAAACAAAAATCTGGTATAGATCGATAACATTGAATGGTTACGACTAACCATGTTCTTCATCTTCAATGTATTCATGTTGACGGCAATCTCATCTGTAATGTATGCTAGAGTTTGAGCCAAAAGCAAGTTTTAGATCCATCCCAAAGCCTGATCATGGTGGGACGAGACTATTAAAAGACGCAGGCGTAGGACAAGCAAGTTCACGTCTAGGGACGAAATTCGGATCTTATCTTGAGAAGGGTCAAAATATGAACAAAAAAATTTAAACCATTCAAAAATAAGAAATATAATTAGTTTCAACATAAAACTAATATGAAATGTAAAACTAGTAAAGGATTTGGTTTTGAAAGGGGTCAAATATAATTTTTAAGTTAAATTTTATACTTAAATAGTTATGTGTACATACATATATATATATATTTCACAAAAAAAAAAATTTTTTTTGGGGGGAAGGGGTTATGACCCCTACGGTCTATACATGGTTCCGTCTTAGTCTCACGCCTAGTTAAAGTTAATAATTAATTTGGGGTGGGGCATGGCTGCCTTTGTCTATATATGGTTCCGTCCCTGTGGGGGGTTACTTGCTTTCCGGGGGGTGGGTGGGATGGCTACCTTTGGTCTATGCATGGTTTCGTCCTGTCTCACGCCTAGCTAAAGTCAATAATTATTGCTTTTGTTCTTTACTTGCTGTCGTAGGGGTGGGTGGGATGGTTGCCTTTGGTCTATGCATGGTGTAAAGTCCATGTTTGAAATGTTGTCATATTCCGTGCCAAAGTATGGTTGAGTCTTGAATTGATTGAAGATGTGTGAAACTTCAAAGATTCATTAAAGAACAAAGGCTCAAAGTTATGCGGCTCTCACTCATTCTCTAGGAAGGTAAGTGACCATAGTTGCCTATTTCATAAGTGTTTAATTCATTGAAAATCATTTTTTTATGTTTTCATCAAAAGAAGAGTGGTTTTTGAGGTTTTGGTGACACTCCCAATCGATTGAGACTGATAGCCAATCGATTGGAGATGTTTTGTTTAAAAAGTTTTTGCCACTATTTTCTAGGATCGATCCTAGGGTCTGGAGGATTGATCCTAGGGTGCCCAAAAATGCCATTTTTTCACTGTTTTTTAGGATCGATCCTAGGGTCCTGGAGGATCAATCCTAGCTCGTAAAAATAAGTTTTTAAAGTATTTAAAACTTTCCTATTTTATCTTAAAACGAATCCCAGTCACTCGGGGTGTCTTACTCTTTATAAATAGGGTTTGTTTTTATAGAGAGGGCTAAGCAAACCTCTCCCAATTAGGTTTTACAAAGTTCTTCTTAAGCCTCTCTAGAGCACTTTTACTAAGGTTTTCACATACATGCTCTAGAGACTTTCAAACCACACATTATTTCACATCCTTGAATGTTTGTGAGTCTGTTGTGATAGTGATCGGGCTTGCGAGTTCGTGATTGAAGGCATCGCTGTGAAAGAGGTTGGTTGTGACCAAAGCCGTGAAGACGGAGATCGATCGTGTGCGGTCGTGGCAGTGAAGACTTTTTCTTAAGTCCTTTTGGTCTATAAGTGTGTCTTGTACTCATTGAGTTCATAGTGGATTTGCTTCAACTGGACTAGGTCCCGTGGTTTTTCCCATCTAGGGTTTTCCACGTAAAAATTCTCTTGTGATATTTTTACTGCTTTATGGTTTGATTATTGTGTGATTGATTAATAGATTTTAGGATTTGAATTGATTTGATAAAAATTGGATAAAATAAATTTAAATACCTATTCAACCCCCCTTCTAGGTATTGTAGGCTTGGTAAAACTGGAATTTCAATTGGTATCAAAGCGTAGGTTCACTCTTAAGGTTTAACAGCCTGAGTGTTGATCTTTTCATTTAATTCCAATAGTATGGAGCATATCAAACTTTCAATACCATATTTTAAAGGTAAGGATTATGGGTACTGGAAGGCTCTTATGCGAGCATATCTCAAATCAATTGATGAGAGAGTGTGGCTTGCTGTGATTGATGGATATACTCCACCCAAGGTGGTTGTGGAAGGTATATCTATTGACAAGCCTAAAGTTCAATGGACTAAAGAAGATTATGAAGGACTTAAATGGAATTCCAAAGGAATCAATGCTATTTTCAGTGGAATATCCCGAAATGAATTTCGAAGGGTAGCCTGTTGTGAATATGCAAAAGAGGTTTGGAATATCCTTGAGAAAACTCATGAAGGTACCATATCTGTTAAAAACACTAAAATTCAAATGCTCATTGCCTTGTATGAACAAGAGACTATGAAAGAAAATGAAGTATTTGATGAGTTTAATGCTAGATTGAGTGATATTGTCAATTCTAGGTTTTCCTTAGGTGATGTTATGTCTGATGTTACAATCAATAGGAAAATCCTTAGATCTTTGCCTATTAGGTTCCTCCCTAAGATCACTTCCATTGAAGATAATAAAGATTTAGATTCCATGAAAAAGGAAGACTTGGTTGGTGAAATTCAGAATTATGAGATGAAGTTTTGCAAACCTATGAAAGAACCTAAGAACACTGGAATTGTCTTAAGTACTATGAGTGAGAAGTCTAGCAGACATGATTCTAGGACTAATTCTGAATTTGATATTTTTGAGGAGGAAATTGCCTACTTTATTAAAAAATTTAAGAAATTCTTCAGAAATCCTAGAGGTAGTGTTTCCAATTCTAGAAATAGTAATGGTCTAGCTCTAGTAGGAACAATGAATCTAACTCTAGCAAAGGTAATGGTTCTAATTCCAATAAGGATAGAAGGGAGAGAAATAGGTCTAGATCTCAGTCTAGAACTCAAGGGGAGAGACTAAATGATATGAATGATGAGAGAGATAAAATTCAATGTTATGAATGTCATGGTTTCGGTCATATTGCTCCTGAATATGCTAATACTAAGAAAAAACAAAGTAGTGGTCAGAATAATGGAAAGGGATATAATGCTACTTTGAGTGACAGTGAGACTGAGTCGGATTCTGAGGATTCCTCTCAAGGAGAAAAGGATAACTCCAATTTCATGGCCTTTACTTCTATTCATCAGGTTAATGATAAAATCTCATCAAGTGTTATTGATTCTGAGAGTCAGGGGGAGTCTAAAAAGGATGAGATTAATTCTGAAAATTCTGAAAATATGATTGAATCTGATGAAGAAGAAGAAGACCTTCAATTAGCTTATGACAAGTTGTTTGAAGAGTGTCTAAAAACCAAAAATTCTAATAAATCTCTATACATTAAAGGTTAAAGCTTTTGAAAAAGAGATAGAGACTTTAAAGATGGAATTTTCTGAATCTAAGCGTCATGAGAGTCAGTTGAGCACTCAGAAAGCATTTCTTACTGATGAGGTGGTTTGACTTGAAAAGGAGAAGTTTGAATTGTCTGAGTCTAAGAAAAGTCTTGAGTTGAGAGTAGTAAATATTGAGAAAGATTTGAAGACTAAGATAGGAGATCTTGAGAAAATGTCAAAAGGTAAAGAGACCTTAGATAAATTATTAGGTGTAGGACAGAGTTCTAGTGATAGGCGTGGTTTAGGCTTTGTTAGCGATAGCATTACTCCTAATTCATCTAAAACCATATTTGTCAAGGCTCAAGAGTCTCAAGTTATTCAGTCTGTTATTCCTTCACCTATTGTACCTTCAAAACAAGTCCCTACTTGTGTCCATTGTGGCTTGAAAGGACATATTGGACCTAGATGCCCAGTCCTAAGGAAAAATCAAGAGTTACCTAGGAAGAGTCCACCTAGGAAGGTAGATCGTGACTTCCATAGGCAAGTGAAGAGGTCTAATGGATATGATATTCCTTATGTTTGGAATAGATCCTCTATTATGAGTCCTCCTGTGTGTCACCATTGTGGTGAGTTTGGTCACATTCGACCTAATTGTTTTCATCTTAGGGATGATTCTTCTAGGGCTTCTGGAAATTCTATCTTGAGTTGGGACAATGTAGGTGAATGTCTTAGGAAGTTGTGTCGTGAGGTTTCTGATTTGAGACAAATTGCCCATAGAGGATTAGACACTTCTTCTTATGATCCTATGAGTGATTCTATACAAGCTGTGAGTTTTCCTAGAGAGAGATTCATTGCTAGGAAAGAATGGGTGAAGAAAAAAGATTCTGATTGTCTTACCCCACTTGTTAGTGTTGTGCAAAAGGATAAGGGTAAAGGCATTGTGCTAGATTCTAGTTGAGTTGGCTTTTTGTCCGAAATGACATTAAACTAGCTATGGTCCGCAAAGACCTTAAACTATCCATAATGCTCTAGGTGTGATCTTTTCTCTATGTCATTCATGCTGTTCCTAAAGTTATGTAGTATTTAGGATTTATTGCTTTTTTGTGTGTTTTTGTTCTTCTTTGGAGTTTATTTGTTTTTATTTTTTTCATTGGTATATATATTAAAAAAAAATTGAAAAATTCAAAAAAACCAAAAATATTTTCTTGTATGCTTTACTATTCTTGGCTAATTGTGTGTTTTACTTATATATGATTTGCACTAAGATGTTGAGACTATATCCTTTGTGATTGTTATATTGAGTTGAAATTTATAAATTGATATATTTGATATTTAGTTTCACTCTCTTAAGCACACTTAGTGGAGTAGTTTTGAATTTACATGCTATACACTTTACACTACACCACTAACATATGACTTTGGGGTTTTTAGGCTAATTCTATGAATTGTTAAATCTATGTCTTAAAATTTCTTGAGATGCCAGAATTTGAATGACCTATATGTTATGTACATCCCTATGTCTCATGAAAAGGGCTACCTTCACATTGTCCGAAGCTAACTTGAGGTAATTCATGGAGAGGGCTGGCTACGTGAAAGTGTGAAAGCCGTCATGTTGATAATAAAAAAAATGATGTTTAACTTCAATAAAAAGTAAATGCTGGCTTAAAAAATTGACGACTATGGGAAAGGTAGGAAAACTTGATACCTACAAAATAATTCCCAAAGCTCATAGAAAAAGAAAAAGAAACAATTAAAAAGGGTGAAAAGTAATCTTTTCGATTCTAACATGGTTTGAATTCTTTTTCTTTATTTCTTTGGAATTGTTAGACTTTGGTTAGCATGAGTAGTTTTGCCAACCGACCCTGTTGGCGTTGTCAGTGCATTATACACTTAGCATGTGAACTTTATTGAATAACTTTTCTAATCGTGCATAAGTGTGGTAGACTTTATTGATAATTTGCTATTATATCTTTGATGACTCATGTGCTTCTATATTGTGGAATGGTGTCTCAATTTTAGTTCTTTTTCTACATTTGTGGAACCCACTAACATATCCTCGTATTGTCAACTGTACATGTTTTGTTTATTTTTTTATTATTTCTTTTTGTGCCTTATTTGAGGGGGAGTTAAAAGTGTTTGTTAGAGTGAATATGAGTTGTTATTCCTTGTGTCCTCATCTTAAGTACATTTTTTTTATATATCTTTTTGTCTCTTGGTGTGAGGATGGTGATGCTGGTGGTGTTGAGATTGGATCCTAGTTTAGGATTCTTGGTGTTACTTTGATGTTTTCATCTCTCTTATATGCTGTTCTTAAAGCTTGGTTTATGAAATCGCTTGGTTCTTCTTGCTATTATTTGATTTCCCTCTAATGTGGTTTCATTCTTTTATTTTTGTGCTTTCCTTTGTTAATTCATGACAAAAAGGGGGAGAATAGTTTTGAGTTTTTAGCTGTATGCTTATTTGTATGCCTGGGGGAGAGTATCATTGAGTTTGTATGCTTGGAGGAGAATAGAATATCATTGAGTTTTTAATCTATTTCTGTGATATTATGCTTGGGTTTTGTTTGTTCTTATTTGCAAATCACAGGTTGATAGGTTGAGTGTAACAATTAGTATTGGTTTTTGGTTCTTTACATGTAATATCTCTTTATTGAGTTGTAATTCTTATATTAAGTTTAGGACTTGTTCAGTTTTGTGGTTTAGGAATAGGTCTTATATCTCACGTCGATATTTAGGTTGGTTTTGTCACAGAATTGCCAAAGGGGGAGATTGTAAAGTCCATGTTTGCAATGTTGTCATATTCCATGCCAAAGTATGGTTGAGTCTTGAATTGATTAAAGATGTGTGAAACTTCAAAGATTCATTAAAGAACAAAGGCTCAAAGTTATGCGGCTCTCACTCATTCTCTAGGAAGGTAAGCGACCATAGTTGCCTATTTCATAAGTGTTTAATTCATTGAAAATCATTTTTATGTTTTCATCAAAGGAAGAGTGGTTTTTGAGGTTTTGGTGACACTCCTGATCGATTAGGGCTGATAGCCAATCGATTAGAGATGTTTTGTTTAATAAGTTTTTGCTACTATTTTCTAGGATCGATCCTAAGGTCTGGAAGATTGATCCTAGGGTGCCCAGAAATTCCATTTTTCCATTGTTTTTTAGGATTGATCCTAGGGTCATGGAGGATCGATCCTAGCTCGTAAAAATAAGTTTTTAAAGTATTTAAAACTTTCCTATTTTATTTTAAAACGAATCCCAGTCACTTAGGATGTCTTATTCTTTATAAATAGGGTTTGTTTTCATAGAGAGGGCTAAGCAAGCCTCTCCCAATTAGGTTTTACAAAGTTCATCTTCTTAAACCTCTCTAGAGCACTTTTACTTAGGTTTTCACATATATGCTCTAGAGACTTTCAAACCACACATTATTTCACATCCTTGAATGTTTGTAAGTCCGTTGCGACGGTGATCGAGCTTGCGAGTTCGTGATTGAAGGCATCGCTATGAAAGAGGTTGGTTGTGACCAAAGCCGTGAAGATGGAGATCGATCGTGTGCGGTCGTGGGAGTGAAGACTTTTGCTTAAGTCCTTTTGGTCTGTAAGTGTGTCTTGTACTCATCGAGTTCATAGTGGATTTGCTTCAACTGGACTAGGTCCCGTGGTTTTTCCCATCTAGGGTTTTCCACGTAAAAATTCTCTTGTGATATTTTTACTGCTTTATGGTTTGATTATTGTGTGATTGATTGATAGATTTTAGGGTTTGAATTGATTGGATAAAAATTGGGTAAAATAAATTTAAATACCTATTCAACCCCCCTTCTAGGTATTGTAGGCTTGGTAAAACTGGAATTTCACATGGTTCCGTCCTGTCTCACGCCTAGCTAAAGTTAATAATTATTGCTTTTGTTCTTTACTTGTTGTCCAACATCAGAAAGACAACTCTTTATTAGATGGTTCTTATTCCTTTGTATTATTTTTATGATAGTACAATAGATAAGCATTGTTTTATCAGTTTGGTGTAGAAAATCATGACCACGGATTTGGATGGGATTTTGGATGATTAAAATTGAAAAATAAAAAAGTTATTATTGAGATTATTTTGATAATTTTTAGTAGTAATATTTTAATATCTTCATCTTGTTTGTCCAAAAACTCATCTAATGACCTCAATAGACTTGGTCTTGGGATCAGGCTATTTAGGTGGTCGCCTGCCTCTCAAATTTTAATAAAAAATGAGGCCCAAACTTAGTTGTTATCCATGTAATAGGTCAAAAAAAAAAAAAAACTAAAAACACATTTATTTTAATACCTAGATTAGTAAAGACCCCAATCCAAATCTAAGGACCCCAAATAGTTCTTACTCAAGTCCACAGATAATAGCCCATTGAAAATGATTGACTGGATTAGCTATAGTGTTAGGCTATTGCCACCACATAAAGTACTCAAAGCTTTCACTTCATTTACATTTTTTAAGGTCTTATGAAAAAATATAAAAAGTTTTTATGAAAACTAGTCACGTAGTCTACTAAAAAACATCATTCTAAACAACTTTGTAGAAGAAAGAAAGTTTTTCCAAAATCTATAGTTTAAATGGAGTATTGGCCATTTTTTATGGAACATTTTATAAAAATGAAACAAAGATTATAAATAGCCAAAAAGTCTACTTAAAAGATAGATTTTGGAAAAATTTTCTTCTACAAAGTTATTCACAATAATGTTTTCTAATGGATAATGTGACTAGTTTTCATCAAAACCTTTTATTTATTTATTTTAATTATAAATCCTTAAAACGTATATACTAAGTAGAGGGTATATATAGTACTTTATGTGGTGGCAATAGCCTCCCTCCTACCAATATTATTCATTGAAAATGATATGGTAAAAAAACTTGATTATGCTAGTTTACTTAGTGATTCTACAGCTAAAATGCGAGAAAAGTAATATTTAAATGATACTTTTGATACAATTGGTTCATTTTTTCTTGGTATCATAGCTTTACATTTTGTTTGTTTTTTTTCTTATTTTTACATATGTGAATTTTACAAAATTATAAAGGAAGAAGATCAAATTTTATTTATTTTTAGTTCTTATAAAAATTCATTTTTTTTTATCTTAATCTATATAAAAAAAAAAATTAGTAATCATATATGCATGCAAATTTTGTGTGTACCAGGGAAAAAAAAATTATGAGTATAAATTTTATTTGTATGTGTGAATATATATAGAGAGCCCTATTTTAAGAGTTCACTTAGGATCCCAAAAAACTTACGACCGGACTTGGAGCTTAGCATGGTGCTGAGCTCAAATCCATGCTAAAAAATCCCATAAAATTTGAACAATCATATATGCACGGTGAAAGATATTTAATGCTTTGTCAGTTAGTGTGTATAGTGGTGTACAATACCTAGACAATTTGTAAAATTAGATCTTGTTCTTATTCTGGTATCGAAGCCAGCTTGGAGATAATGAACAGAGCCGGTAGGCTGATAAATAAGCTAGTTTTGTTATTCTGAATATAAGTTAAATGTCTATAATAGAAGAAAAACCCGAGCAGTAGATTAATTCATGGAATGGATCAGTCAGTTTGCAGAGTATTTCAAAAATAGGGTAAATTGATCCATACCAACCGGTAAAGTCAATTAGATCTCAAATTATAATGACATCTTAATAGGAAAAAGAAAATTCAATGCCATAAAAAGTGATTATAATAAATTAATAAACACTTTATAACTATTTATATTATATTGTCACTACAAAAAAAAAGTACTTTTTGTGATGACTTGTTTACGACGACAACTAAAAGTGGTCACGAAAAACGGTTTTTGCAACCACTTTTGTGACAATGGCTAAAAGCCGTCATCAATATCAATTCGTTTATGCTTTTTTTACGATGACTTCAAAAAGTCGTCGTTAACGAAGGCTTTTGCGACCAGCTTTTTTAAGTCGTCACTATTACTCATCGCAAATACGAAAATTTTGGCGCTAATAATTGGCGCCAACTTATTTACGACGATTTTTAATGGTCATCGCAAAAGGTGAAGGCATTTGTGACCACCTTTTTGAAGCCGTCACTATTACTCGTCACTAATACAAAAAATTTGGCGCCAATTTTTGGCACCAAATTATTTATGACGACTTTTAGTGGTCATCGCAAAATGTGAAAGATTTTGCAATCACCTTGATGAAGTCATCACTATTACTCGTCACCAATACGAAAAATTTGGAGCCAACTTTTGGTGGCAAATTATTTATGACGACTTTTAGTGGTCATCGCAAAACGTGAAGGATGTTGCGACCACCTTGATAAAGCCGTCACTATTCCTCGTCACCAATACGAAAAATTTGGCACCAAATTTTAGCGCCAAATTATTTACAATGACTTTTAGTAATTGTTGCAAAATGTTTTTGACTTTTTATGACAGTTTCAAGAAGTCGTCACAAAAAGGGAACTTTTGTGATGACGTTTTCGAAGCCATCACTAATACTTGTCACCATTATGAAAATTTTGGCACACAAAGTTTTTGCCAAATTATTTATGATGACTTTTAGTAGTCGTTACAAAAGGTCTTTGAGTTTTTTATGATGGCTTCAAGAAGTCGTCATAAAAAGAGTAGTTTTGCGATAACCTTTTTGAAGCCATCACTATTACTCGTCATCATCAAGAAAACTTTAACTCCCAAAATTAGCACCAAATTATTTGCGATGACTTCAAGTGATCGTTGCAAAATATTTTCCACGCTTTTACAATGTCTTTAAAAAACCGTTGTAAGAAAAAGATTTTGTGATAGAATTTTGTTATGTCACTATTACTCTTAGGGGTATTTTTGTCATTTTACATCTAAAGTCATACTTTTCCACTAAGTTGATGTCCTCGATCAAAGTTCTTGATGTGTAAATATAACATTTAAAAATGGGTGAATTACAGATAAATCCGGCTACGAGCAAACAATTACAGTTCAACACAAATTATTAGTCATTCTTAGTTAAGTTAATAGTCATTTACTAGTAAGTTATAATCATTTGTATTGAACTGTAATTGTTTGCCCGTAGCCTGACCTATATGTAAATCCCCTTTAAAATTATTCATAATTGAATTCCAATGACAAGTAAGCAATACAAAGACCTTCAAATTACCATAATTTAACATTAGATCAACAATTAATTGAACGATACAAAGACCTTTGATCATTAGATAAAATTTTGAGTTGATGTTCAAAGTGTGCGAAGACTTCTAATTGCCAATTTAAAGTTCTATAATGATCAAGCAATACAAAGATATCCAATAGCTAGATTCCATATTCAAATTGATGTTTTAAACATTGACTCAAACAAACTAGTTAACAGTTACTTGGTTCGTTGATACTCAACACATTTATTTGATCAGTTAATTCAATTAGCCCAAAGGGCATGTTAGGCTATATGGAGCTTGGTATTTTGTATGACCCAGTTTATAGCACCTGCTCTATTTTGACAAAATGTTGAGTCATTGTTCAAATTGTACAAAAAATTTTACTTGCCAATTTAAGGTCCAAGTAATGATTGAGTGATAAAAAAGACACCTAATAATTGAATTCTATATTTATCAATGTTTTAAACATAAACCGAAACAAATTAGTATATTAGTTCGCTTAATTTGACCATATTCAACACATTTATTTGACTAGTTAATTTAATTAGCTAAAAGTATTAGATTATGTGAAGTTTGGTATTTCGCCCAACTTGGTTGACAACATTTGACTTGGTTCGACTTAAAAAGTGAACAATTTAAAATAGGATTTTTTGTGAGACTTAGTCCATGGAGCGGAGGCTTGGGCCAATAGGCCCGAGCTGGAGCGCTCATAGACAAGTCTCGAGGGGATCCGGGGGCAACGCCCCCAGAAAAAATTTTGACCCGATTTATATAACTAACAAATTTATTAATTGGTAACAAATTAATGCTTGACATTTCACCAAAAAAAAAAAAAAAAAAAACGACACCGTACGGTTATTTGTGAGGGGAATTTGTCCCACCCGCAAAAACCCATTAATTCGGGGCGGGGTGGGATTCAGTATCTATTCTTTCCCTCTATTGCAAAACCCTTTTTCCATCTTACCAAAGAAAACGAAAAACCCTTCTCACAAATGCTACTCTTGGAAGGAAGCCCTTCTCACAGACGCTGCTCTTGGAAGGAAGAGGGCTGACAAAGGAAGAGGAGCAACTTCCGATCACCGACGAGTGCTCTACGACGTCCAGGTCAGTTTTCCTGGTTCTTGTTCTCCTTCTTCCTCTTCCTCTTCCTCTTTTTTATCTTTTTTGCAATCTGTTTTAGGGTTTGATTTGAAATCAGTAAAATAGGTTTAATCTGAAATCACAAATAGTTATAGTGACGACTTTTTCATCATTTGCGACGAATTTTGTCCATCACAAATTGTGTATTTTCTTGTAGTGCGTAAAAGTGAAAAGAGAATACTCATAGTAAGTTAGCCCACTTATAAATTAAAAGCGGGAATGCTAAACTTTATCGTTATTTTTTCCCTGTAAATTTAAACCTAACCAATGGATTAATGGTTTGATCCTAATTTTTTGATTTTTCAAAGAATAAACCATTCAATTTGTAGTATCCCAAGTCTTGGCCAAACCAGTTTTATTAGTAAGACAGTACTAATATTTAAGATAGTAAATCTTGATACTTTGCATATTAGAATCAGGTTAAGATTTTATAAAATTAAAGCTGTTCTTTCATTGCACCAATTTTTTTTTTTTTAATAAAATTTAATTCAACCCAGATAAGTAAATTAATACTCCCTCCATTCTTTAAAAATTATCATCTTTTTTATTTTGCGCTATTCTAAAATGTTTGTCCGGCCTAGTAAAAAGTCAAAGACTCAATTTTAATTGATTTATCAAAATACCATTTTCCAAGGTATAAATTTTGCATTAAAGATATAATAATATCTTTTACTATTATGGGTAAAACTGAAATATTAAAACAAATTACTCACAGTAAAAGGTGAATGCATTGTATCAATTCTTGTCTTTTTCTCTTAGAAGAGTCGTGCAATTGTTGCCAACTATAAAATTATGCATAGCATGATACCCTGTAACTTACATGGGTCCAAATGAGGAAGAGGTTGAGAAGAACTTCATGCAACTGTGACACGAGTCACATGATGTTACAAGCCAATTAGAATCATATGGGACCAAAAAATACATTGATAATTTCACTCTTCTTGGCCTGGGATACCATGTGATTGTGTGATGGTTGTATAGAAGTTCTTCTCGAAGAGGTTAACGCCTCTACAAATTTACACTCGACTTCCCATGAAAAAATAAAAATTCCAAGTAGTACGCACACGCAGATAATTTGAGTGGTTACAACCATGTCCTTCCTCTTCAACGTATTCATGTTGATGGCATTACTGTCATCTGTGTACGCTAGAGATTTCGGCGGTCCACAGCCCCATCGACCGATAAGTTTCGTTCCGAACCCACATCACCATGTAGGGCATCCGAAATTATCGCAACCCGGCCATCACGCAAGAGGCAATGGCAAAGCCCGTGCCTTGGGCTTATTCCAGTAAATCCCCTTCTTCTTCTTCTTCTTCACCGAGTACTTGTCCGAGTACAATGGGGGGTTGCGTGGATGTGCTTGGAGGAGTGGCGGAATATAATGGACTTGGGAACTCAGTGGAGAATGCTTGTTGCCCTTTGCTTCAAGGGTTAGTAGAGGTTGATGCAGCTATGTGTCTGTGCACTACTATGAGGCGCAAGCTTATTAACCCTAACAGATTCATTCCTCTTGCTTTGCAAGCCCTTGCAACTTGTGGAAAGATACCTCCACCAGGATTTACATGTCCGCGTCTCTAGATGGTTAAACTGGGTTCTGGCCGGATGTTTGTATTGTTTGTTTTATTATTATGTTATATATAGGTTTGGCATGCAATTGATAATGCTACCTGCCCTAGATGTCTGCACTTATTTCAGTATCGTCTTTGTTTTCTGTTTTTCTTGCTCGCTAGCTTGTAATTAAGATGGACTCAGATGGTGGTTCATTATAAATAAATGATAAATGCTAAGTTTTGTATATACATAAGTTAGGTTTATATGTTGATGTGTTGATAATATTGTGGCAATTAATTTAAAAAAAAAAAGTCTCATATATATTTTGAAAAAGACAATGTCATGTACATCGGCCGATAAACCTAATTGGTGGATGTAGCATTGACTCACAAAGATAGGTCATTTTTGTTACTCCCTCCGTTTCATAATAAATGGTCCCTTTGAAAAAACACATTTTTAAGAACACATTTTTAAGAAAACATTTTTAAATGCTTTCATATCAATATATTTATTTTGAAATTCTAATTTTGCCCTTAAGTATGCAAAATATTAGAAAAAGAAAGAATACCTTTTTAAGGGTATTTTAGGAAATGATTAAAAAAGAATCTTTGACTTTTGGAATAGGACACTTATTTTGAAACATTCAAAAATAGAAAGTATGACACTTATATTGAAACGGAGGGAGTACTTTTTTTATCGCAAAATGTTTGTTTATTTTGAAAAGTATGTCAACTTAATCATAAATTTTTAACTTTCTTATATTACCTTCTGTTATTTCAATAATTACTTTAAATACAAAACTCAATATCAACTAGAAAATGGTACTTTTGGAAAGATAATGTTCAAAAAATGACAAGTCAATGTAATTATGATTTTTTTTTAAATTGTATGTTTTGTCAAGCTTAACCTATTTTTATGGGACAGAAAAAGTAATTCTTAAGTTGTTTGTGGGACGGAAAGAGTAATTCCAAAGTTGTTTGTTCGTTGGATCTCTTCTGATTTTCAGTTTTGAAACAAAGAGAAAAGCTTTGTTTATACATAGATCGCATCAACCACGTCAGATCGATGATAAGCTGCCACGTGACCTTCCAATCCAATAGAAGGTCGCCACATGGCCTGATGTCGCACTTAACACGTGCCCACTACTCTAGTGACGTGGCCTCATTCCTAATATTCTAAGGCACCATATCTCACATACCTCTCAGAAGGTCGCCGATCTCGCCTTACGAGGTCACCGACATTGTTTATTGCCTTTACTTCGCCTTGCGATGGTACCAAGGTCGACTCCGATATCGCCATCTAAGTCGCTATTAGCCTATGGCATATCTCACCCATCTCTGGATGGTTACCTCCCTTGTCGGAGATGCCCTTCTCCAGAAGGATGCTTAACTCGCCATCTTAAGTCTCTATTAGCCTATGGCATAGCTCGCCAACCATAAGTCGCTAGTGGCCTTTGGCATAGCTCTTGCTTAGTGCCTTCTTCGGCCTAAGTACCCTCGGTGAGTACGTCATAACTCATCGAGGCTGCCCATCTCTGGATGGATGCCTCATTTGACGAGTTGCCCGAGCTATCTCGGGGTGGGTCCTCGTGCCCCCTTCGGGTCGGATGCCTGCTGCATCGCACAGCGGGAGCCAAGTTGTCGGCCTGACACGATCCACTTGGAGTGCCATAGTGGCACTACACCCTGGCGCCATGCCTGCTCAGGTCGGGCAGTACCTGGGGAGTTCAATCTTGAGCTTGGTGTTTGGGTAAGGTCGTCGACCTTGACCCAGGTTCTCATTGGGATGGTTGGAGGATCTTGGTTTGGTGGCTAGAGAGAAGGTTCTCTAAGGTACGGGTCACTCCCATGGTATTGGGAATTAGCGAACCTGCCTTAGTCAGTCTGATGGCAGTTGAGGGAACGCGACTGGTCATGTCACCGCCTGACACGGCATGGTCGCCTGGCCTGACACGGTATGGGCGACCATGCACACGGCACCGCCGCAACAGGCCTATTCTGAGCCTAGGCCTACTGCCCCCATTACCCTACCTACCTACCTACCCTACTCACTCTGCTACGTTATCCTAGACTCCACCACTATAAAAGGCCATCTTTGCCCCCATTCTCAGGGCAGACGAAGAGAAGGAAGGAGAACCAAATAAGGAGAGACGAGACCAAGTGAGACCTGGTGAGCCAACACACCAACTCGGCGACCCACCATTAAGGCCTTCTGCCCCAACATTCTAATACTCCACCATAACCAACATCCACTATCCAACACCACCACTATTATCAATACCATCCAACATACCACTATACCATCGCAACATCCAAAACCCCACAACGGGATCGGATCACCACCAAGGAAAGAAGGTGGGTCGACCCCACTTCCTTACCTTTTCTCCAAATATATCTCCAAGGTTCTATTGGACTAGAATCCTCCGGCTGCAATTACGCCTTGAGGTCATGGACCTCACTGCCCTCTCATTTCCCTCACACTGCTATCAGGCTGCTTCTCTCTTTCCTCCGACTTGGTCGCTCCAACCATCCCCTCACTTTACACAGTGAAAGGACGAAGTTCCTCTCTGGAGAACCTCCTACTATCAACAGCCTTCCTCTGTGTCGACTCACCAACGATCCCTCTCAAGGGGTCCTATGTCGACGACCCCCCTTTGGGGTGGCCCATTATGATTCCAACAGCTATCTAGCCACTTCGCATGGCCAACCTCCATGGACTACGACCCATGTGGGCCCTATTGACTCCACGTCAATACTCTCTCCCACGAACATTTTGGCAACTCTGTTGGGGAGGTGGTACATGCGATATGGCTACCCAACATTGCAACTGAAGTTCCAATAACCTTCTGAAGAAAACCAACGAGTCCTAACCTCAACAACGGTCTTCTCAGAACCAACAGTCTCAACAAACAATGGTTTACGGATGTCCCTCCCATTTATGGTGCAACGTTGACTGCCCTCTATGACAGCCAGATCTTGGAGGTCCTTGCAAGAGAACTCACTAAGGGTTCCATCCATTCTGAGTTCAACTAGAAGTAAGTCACCTTGGTGACTCGCCCTCCATATTCGTCATCGATATGGTGATCTATTACACTGACGCCTTCTGGGGCTACTTGTCATGGTATAACCCCCGGGTACTTATTTATCGTCGATGTAATCATCTACAGCATCCATTCCTTACGAGGCTATCCGACATAACATACCTTCTGAGGGTACTTACACATCGCTGACATGGCGATTTGTGCTAGCCTTCCAAGAGCGATGTGGATTACGCTCACTGCTAGGTCGACAAAACAACGACCTCTTGTGGCCACATAACAAGACAGGCCACTTTAGCAATGCCTCAGCAGCTCGATCTCTCACGACTATAGCTACAAGGTCGCCCTCGTCGCCTGCTAACTCATCCTCAATCGGCTTCCACTATATGACCTAATCCACAAAATCCACAAACCTTTTACGATGAGGTGGCACGGGTGCAGAACTTCTCCAAGTATCCCATCTTTAATGAGAATGCCACTCAGGATGGGCTCTACTTCGACCCTCCGGGGCTACCAAAACCAACAACTTTCCCATCTTTAATGAGAATACCACTCAGGGTGGAAGCCTCCCTTATCGGAGATGCCATTTCTTTGGAAGTATGCTCAGCTCGCCCGATGACTGCTAAGCTCACCTATTTCGGATGGTTGCTTAGCATACCCAACTCTGGTTGGCAGTTTAACATGCCCATCCTCGAATGGCTTCTTGGCTCGTCCAACTCCAAATGGCTGCCTAGCACACCCAATTTCAGACGGCCACTTAGCATGCCCATCTCCGGATGGCTTCTTAGTTCGCCCAACTCTGAATGGTTGCTTGGTGCGCCCAGCTCTGGAAGGTCACCTAGCATGCCCGTCCTTGGATGGCTGTTTAAGCTCGCCCGAATCCAGATGGTCGCTTAGTAGGCCCAACTCCGGATGGTTGCTAGCACGCCTATGGCTGCTGGGCATGCACGTCTCGAAATTGCTACTTAATCTGAATGACTCTACCATCGGTTTATCTAAGGTGATCATTGAAGTAAATCACCACACAACTCCCGTAAGTATAGAAGGAAACACCCAACCATCATCTTTCACTATTCTTGAGGCAATAGCTGTATCGCCCTTATCGACAATGGGTGCGTCGCCCTCTCTAACATTGGTTGGGTCGCATCGACCTTGGCCGCTTTCGACATTGGTCGCGTTGACCTTGGCCGGGCCTCTTCCAACAGTGGCCATGTGTTGTTCTTTCCAACATTGGCCGCATCGCCTTTTCCAACAGTGGCTACATCGCCTTTTACAACATTGGCTGGGTCGCGTCGACCTTGGCCGCGTCGCATTTTCCAACATTGGCCATGTCGCGTTGTTCTTTCCAACATTGGCCGCATCGCTTTTTCCAACAGTGGCTACATCGCCTTTTCCAACATTGGCTGGGTCGCGTCGACATTAGTCGCTTTCCTACATTGGTTTTCGACATTGGTCGCATCGAATTTAGCCGCGTTGCCTTTTCCAACATTGGCTACGTCACTGTGAACCCCGGAAATTGGGCCCACAAGGGATTGAAAGAAAATGGGTTTGAAAAAGAAAAAGGAAAGGAGTCGCCACCTTATTTTTTAAAGGAAACTAGGAAAACCCTAAAAATAGTTTGTTTTAGGAAAACAATTTGAATGACTCCATAAAAAAGGAAAGGCAAAAACCAATCTTTTGAAAACCAAAGAAATCGGGGATTCGGAGGCTAAGTTATGACATGGGAAGGTTCTAGGCAAAGCCTATAGGCACCCATGTCACCCTTTCGGTCTCTCAGTTCATTTGGGCTAAATCAAGATCTTTCCATACAAAAATCAGCAAGTATATCATCACAAGAATTGCATGCATATCATATATTTCATTCATCCATCCATGCATAATAAGCACATAAAAACAGAAAAAGAAAAAGAAGAAAAGAAAACAAAAATAAACCTAGGATGCTTGGATCCTAGAACGGACTTGAGCCTCACGAAGAGCGCCTACGTACCATGCAACGAAATACATGGATCAAAGTCCACGTAGTTCGATTAGAACTAAGGTTAAATCCTAATACAAACCTATGGTAAAAACCCTAGGTTTCCTTATTTGATCAAAAGAGAATTGATAGAAAGTTTGATTTTAGGAAAGAAATCCACAAAATGGAAACCTTAATAAAAACCAGAATTTTGTTGGTTAAGGAAACCTCTAATTAAACCATAGGATCATATTAAAAATTAACCCTAAATAGGGAGAAGAGAAGGGATAAGGAAGAAAGGTGAATTGGGGCACCTTCACACCTACTTACCTGAGCGCAATTACTCCAAACATTAGCTATTTCAGACATAAGCAGCCCTATTTGCCATAGGACAAATACCACACCTATTTGCACCCTTACAAGTGCTCAAAACCATGCAAAAACACTAACATGCAAATCTGGACAGAATAGTATTATGACCTAAAATCATCCACTAAGCATGCCAATAGCAAAAATAGCGAACAATAATAAGTCCTAACATATTCCTAGAACCATATCATGCATAAAAACCCAAGAACATACTAATATGCATGCAAAACTATCATGTTTACTCCATATGAAAAACATATACAGCAAACATGAAGAAAAACCAACAAAAAAGTCTACTTTATCATGCTATATGAAAACAAACACGAAACAATGACTCTAAAACCCTAAACTCACAAATATGCTTAAAAACTCACAAGACATACTTTAATCATGCTAAAACCAAACTAAACATGAATTAAATCATGCATATTAACTAACTAAAGCAATATAACATGATGAAAATCCTAACTCTAACATGCAATGACACTAATCCTAGCACAAGGACAAACAGGAGCACAAAAATCATAACTATGCATTAAAAACCTAAAGGACAGCCCTAAAGCATGCTAAACAGTAGATAAACAATAGATATTCCATGTATATTAACTAGCTAGAGTGTTAATACATGATAAAAAAAAGTTACCTTTAACATGCAATAAGCCTAACCCATATGAAAACCTAGTTTAAGCTTGAATAGAGAAGGAGAATACCTTAGGAAGGGCCTTCCTTGTGTTTGTAATTGTTCGTGGCTCCTCAGGTCTTTAGAGTGAATCAAACCAACACGAATCCTCCTCTTTGTCAAAGTGGTATCACAGCAAAGAGATCAAAACTCACTCAACTTTGAAAAGAAAATAGAAAACAAAAAGAGAACAAGAGAAAAGAAAAGTGATTTTCGTCACTTTGCAGCAGCAGCAACTTCAATCGCGTTTTTGGGTATGAAAACGTTGGATTTGGACAAAGCTTGTGAAATACAAAGTTGTAGAGAACTGAATTATCTTTCTAACAAGACCAATTTCATCAAATTCTGACTTCGGATGAAAAAGTTATGATTAAAATACGACTGCTGGTTTTCAGAAAATCTGCTGCTGAATTATGACGAATTTCACTCCCTCCAAACCCTCTTCTCCTCTCCCTTGTTTAAAGACATTAAGAGAGTAGTTATAGCTGAAATCTGGAGTTTCCCTTTCCTTCCTGGACTAGGTTTCCTTGGAGAATAATCAAAAGGTATTTTATAATGATAAAAGACTTCTAATCTGAATAGGAAAAGGAAATTGTCTTTTATAAAAATTGGGAGACTGACCGCTAACACGCATGCACATGAATCGTATGTGCGTACACACACTCATCACATACGTACACGTGTTAGTGTCATGATAAAAATGGCTAATTTAATAAAATAATTTTCTTTTCATTTTAACCAAAAATCTCATGCTGTGATTCCCACTAATTTTTCAAGGATAATCCGTAAATAACCACACTAAACTCATCATCAGGGCCACGGGACTTAAGATGACAACCGGTACAAAATTGAACCTAGAAATACCTCATATGCATCCATATGAACTCCAATTGGCAATTTGGAGATCATTCCAAGGTCAAATGAAAAGTTTGAGACTTAAAAGACGATTATGCCCCTCAAGTCACAAAAGCTCTTATTATCCCTCAAGATCAACTCCAATTTGAACCAAAATTCATATCCATTGTCCTTGTGACTCTAGAAAACTAATGCAAGTGACTAGACTCAAAAACAAAACAAAAACATGCATGAAATGATGAGCCCTAGTAAGGTGGTGCAAAAATGGGGTGTGACAGAAGCCCCTCATTGGCGAACAAGTTACACTTGTGAACCAATGATAAAGAACAACCCATTTTTGGCCAAAAAGCCCGGAGAATTCACACACTGATACCAACAATGATGGGAGGTTGAAAACCTGAGACTGAAATAAGGAAGTGTACTCAAGTCATGAGTATACTTAAACCACTGAGGGTTGAGAATTGATAAGAGAAGCATATTCAAGCCACTACGAATGAACATACTTTTGAAATGGAAAGATATATTCTAGTCACGAATATATTTAACCAAGTGATGAGAATGAAATCTGAGAAGCACATTCAAGTGATGAACATACCTTTGAAATGGAGAAATATATCCAAGCGATGGATATACTTAACCAAGTAAGTGACAAAATATCTGAGAAGTATACTCAAGTGATGAGTATACCACTGAAATGGAGAAATATATTCAGGTCACGAATATATTTAACCAAGTAATCTGAGAATGAAATCTGAGAAGTATACTCAAGTGGTGAGCATACCATTGAAATGGAGAAATATATCCAAGCGATGGATATCTTTAACCAAGTAGGATAAGAATAATCTGAGAGGTGTATTCAAGTGATGAGTGTACTTTTGAAATGGAGAAATATATTCAGGTCACGAACATATTTAACCAAGTGATGAAAAAGATGCTGAGAAATATACTCAAGTGATGAGTATACTTAATGATTGAAAAAGACTGAGAAGTACGTTCAAGTGATGAACATACTTTTGAAATGGAGAAATGTATCCAAGTGATGGATATATTTAACCAAGTAAGCTGAGAAGTACACTCAAGTGATGAGCATACCATTGAGATGGAGAAATATATCCAAACGACGGATATATTTAACCAAGTAAGATAAGAATAATCTGAGAAGTGTACTCAAGTGATGAGTACACCATTGAAATGGAGAAATATATTCTAGTCACGAATATACTTAACCAAGTAAGTGACAAGTATGTTTAAGTGATAAACATACCATTGAAATAGAGAAATATATCCAAGTGATGGATATACTTAACCAAGTAAGTGACAAGTATGTTTAAGTGATAAACATACCATTGAAATAGAGAAATATATCCAAGCGATGGATATACTTAAGCAAGTAAGATAGAGAATAATCTGAGAAGTGTACTCAAGTGATGAGTACACCATTGAAATGGAGAAATATATTCTAGTCATGAATATATTTAACCAAGTAAGTGACAAATATTCTGAGAAGTATGTTCAAGTGATGAACATACCATTGAAATGGAGAAATATACCCAAGCGATGGATATACTTAACCAAGTAAGTGGCAAAATATCTGAGAAGTATACTCAAGTGATGAGTATACCATTGAAATGGAAAAAATATACCCAAGTGGTGGATATACTTAACCAAGTAAGTGACAAATGATCTGAGAAGTATGTTCAAGTGATGAACATACCATTGAAATGGAGAAGTGTACCCAAGCGATGGATATATTTAACCAAGTAAGTGACAAAATATCTGAGAAGTATGTTCAAGTGATGAACATACCATTGAAATGGAGAAATATATTCAAGTGATGAATATATTTAACCAAGTAAGTGATAATGAGGATCTGAAACTAGGAAGCATATTCAATGGGCGAACATGCTTTTGAAATGGAAGAATATATTCAAGTGATGAATATATTCAACCAAGTATGATAGAAAATGAGAATTTGAAACTGAGAAGCATATTCAAAGGGTGAATACACTTTTGAAATGGAAAAATATATTCAAGTGATGAATATATTCAACCAAGTAGGATAAAAAATCAAGATTTGAAATGAGGATATATGATCAATTTATCAAGATTGAACAGGCATGGTGCAAGAGGAAAGTGACTTAACACATTGTCACTTGAGTTGGCATGACATAGGGGAAATATATTCAACCCTTTTGAACATAAAATCAATTCAAGGAATTGATTTCAAGATGGAATTTGATTGATTTTAAGCTCAAAAAGTGTTGAATATCTCATTTGGAAGGAGGTTTGATCACGCGTCAAGGCGAGACAAAGCGAGAAGCAAAACCAAAACAAAGTGGCTTGGGTGACCACCAGGCCTCGGGAGGCTAGCCGCCCAGGCCTGGGTGGTTACCCGAGCCCAAAGCGGAAATCCCACTTTGAATAGGAAACTTCCTATTCCGATGGGTTTTTTCCTATTTGAACTTGGATTTGTGACTTTTTCCCTATAAAAACACATCCAAGAGGTTCCTAAACCTACTTGTATTCATTCATTAGAAATTATGGAGGCTCTAGACAAATTTTTAGGAGGGTTTTTGAGAGTTATGAGTGCTGAAGCAAAATCTGAGTTCAAGTGCTTTGGCTTGGATCCATTGCTCTCCTTGAGGCATGTGAGGCTTGAAACGAACCTCTTGACTGCTGCTACATATTTTTGGGATCCTCAAGTTCATGTGTTCCGCTTCAACTATGAAGAACTGTGCCCAACCATGGAGGAATTCTGTGCATTTTTAGGAGGGTCTTTCATTCTCCCTACTCCTCGCCCAAGCTTTCTTACTTCTTTCTCCAATCTACTTGGGATTCACCCACAATATGCCTCTACGTTTGTAAAGGACCATATGGTAGACTTGATGAAATTGGCAACCTCTTTTTTAGCTTATGATAGTAAAGGTATTCTGAATTTTACCTTTCCTATTAAGCATGCTCTTGCCTTTTGCCTCATTGGTCGTTTTCTTATTTCCACTGGTACTCCACATGTTCCCATTCAAATCTGTGACTTGATTCCTCTCCTTGCCAAGGGCCATAACTTGATTCCCATGGTGCTAGCTGAAACCCTGAATGGTTTGGATAAAACTCATGAGGACCCAAAGGTTCCTTTAGGAGGTAGCCCCATTCTACTGCAGATGTGGTTGCTTGAAAGACTGAATTTCTTGTCACCAGTTGCCATTACACCATACAAGCCCCAGCATTACTGCCTTCGCCGCATTGAACTACCTGGGCAATTTTCATTGAGAGATTGGCTAGGTTACTTCCAAACCCTTTCTTGGAGGAGTGTCAAGTGGTTTGTATTCATATGGGGCTGCAGTGACCAGGTGCTTCTGCGGACTTCTGGATGCGCCATGGTGAGACTCATAGGACTGAGGTCTACTTCCTTCTATTGGCCTTCAAGGGTTCTTCGTCAGATGGGTGCCATGCAAACCATACCTACTTCCTTGAAAGGTGACTATCCTGTGGTGCCCGCGGGTCTTTCTGTAGTGACTTGGGCGAAGGACCGATGGCCTAGCAAGTTGATACTAACCCAAGTTACGAATACTGATGGTCCGTATATGATGAGCTCAGAGTATAAGGAATGGTTGAAAAGTAATTTGGGTGAGAGAGAGACTACTCGAAGAGAAAGGATTTTTGGACTTATCAAGAACAATGAACTTGGACCTTGCAGAGAAGATATTATGGAAGCAATAACAACAGCTTATGAACATGACTTGAGGAAGAAAAGAAGACATGAAAGAGAGAAGAAGAAAGCTAAAGAGCGAGCTGCAAAGAAGCCCAAGAAAAACTGAAGACTCAATAGAATAGGATATTTATGGCATATTTATAGTTCTTTTACTTAATACCAATGAATTGCTATGTCAATCAATTTTAGTTTTGAATAAATTGCCAATAATAAATCAAATTTGGGATTTTCTTGTTTGATTTAGACCGCACCCAAGGTAACTTTATGGGTTGCCTACGTATCTCCATGGTTTTTTTTCTTCTTTTTTTTTTTTGTTTTTTTTTGTTTTTTTTTTTGTTTTTTGTTTTTTGTTTTTTTTGTTTTTGAATGGAGAATCAGGTCTTACGTAGTTCTTATGCCTTAACTTTTGCCTAGGCCGCCCTTACGGGTTTTCAACCTAGCAGACTTCAAACATGATATTTCTTCAATTGATCCAAATTAGTTGGACGAGCGAACTCAATTCCATCTAAATCCATGAGGCGAACAGCCCCTGCTGGCAATATCTCTTTGATAATGTATGGCCCACCCCAACTTGGCTTGAATTTTCCCCGCGGATCGAACACTGGAGCTCTGATTTCTTTCAGCACTACATCCCCTTTCTTTAGACCTCGATCTTTGACATGCTTGTTGAATGCTCTGGCAACTCTCCGTTGATACCCCTGAACATGATACAGCGCCCTTAAACGCCTTTCATCCAGCAAAGCTAACTCATCATAGCGGCTCTTAACCCAGTCCACTTCTATTATCTGGCTCTCCACGGCAACTCTTAGTGAAGGAACTTCCAATTCAACTGGCAACACGGCCTCCATTCCATAAACTAGAGAATAAGGGGTAGCCCCTGTTGACGACCTTATTGATGTTCTGTAACCCCATAGAGCCAATGGCAACTTCTCATGCCAGTCTGTGTGTGAGTCCGCAGTCTTCTGTAGTATCTTCTTGATGTTCTTGTTAGCTGCTTCCACCGCTCCATTAGTCTGAGGACGGTATGGCGATGACAGATGGTGAACTATGCCATACTTTTGCAAGAGCTCATGGGTTTCTTTCTGAAAGTGCTGGCCATTGTCTGAGATAACTTCATGCGGTACCCCATATCGATAGATGATGCTGTGCTGTATGAACTGTGCTACCTTCTTGGAATTCAAGGTCTTGAAGGACGCTGCTTCCACCCACTTAGTGAAGTAGTCGATGGCGACCAGGATGTATTCATGCCCATTTGATGCCTTTGGCTTGATCTGTCCGATGATATCTATCCCCCATACCGCGAATGGCCAAGGTGATGACATACTCGTTAAAGGCATAGAAGGCAAATGTTGTCCACTGGCGAACAGTTGGCATTTGTGGCACTTCTTGACATGTGCGTGGCAGTCTCTTTCCATGGTGGACCAATAATAGCCTAGCCTCATGATTTTCTTAGCCAACATATAGCCGTTCATATGCGGAGCCCCTGTCCCTTCATGGATTTCTTTAATCAGATGCTCGGCTTCCTCCTCGGTGACACACAGCAGGTGGATCCCGTCGTATGACCTTCGATATAGCTTTCCTCCACAAAGTACATAGTGACTTGCCAATCGCCTTAGGGTTTTTCTATCAATGCGAGATGCTCCTTCTGGGTACTCCCTTTCTTCAATGAACTTCATTATGTCATGGAACCACGGGTGGCCATCATTTACCTCTCCTCCTCGGATTGCACAACAGTACACAGGCTTGTCTCGGCATTCTATCACCAACGGCTTCACATTTCCCCCTTCAGGTATCTCCACCATGGATGCTAGGGTCGCCAAGGCATCGGCGAACTGGTTCTTGTTTCTTGAAAGGTAGTTGAACTCTATCTCTGAGAACTCCTTGGTTAGAGCTTCCAGATAGGCATGGTAAGGCAACAATTTCTCATCTCGAGTTTTCCATTCCCCTTTTATCTGGCAAATGATTAGTGCTGAGTCCCCGAACACTTCCAATTCTTTGATCCCCAATTCAAGTGCCGCTTCCAATGCTAGGATACAGGCCTCATACTCAGCAATGTTGTTGGTAGCTTCGAACCCCAACTTGACCGCTAACGGTGTAAATGCCTCTTCGGGTGAGACCAGCAGGACTCCTATCCCATAACCTTTCTTATTGGCTGCCCCATCGAAGTATACTCTCCAAGTTTTTCTACCAATCTCTAGCACGTCCTCATCTGGGAATTGATCGTTGAACGGAGCGGATGATGACACCGGACAGCTGGCTAGGTAGTCTGCGATGACGCTTCCCTTGATAGACTTCTGATTCACGTACTTGATGTCGAATTCATTGAGGAGAATTGACCATCGAGCAGTTCTGAATGACAATACTGGCCTTTCTACCAGGTACTTCAACGGGTCCATGCGACTTATCAAGAACACTTCGAAGGACATCATGTAGTGTCGGAGTTTCTGCGTCGCCCATACTAGTGCCACACAAGCTTTTTCAATCGCATTGTACTTCACTTCATAGTCTGTCATTTTCTTGCTTAAGTAATAGATGGCATTCTCCTTTGTAGACCCTTCGAGATATTGAGCTAACATAGCCCCCGTCGCGGTTTCGGTGACCGTTAAGTATAACAAAAGCGGCGCACCTTGCCGTGGGGGAACTAAGATTGGAGGATTGCTCAAGTATCTCTTAATGGTCTCAAAGGCCTCTTGGCATTCTTCGTTCCATACTTTTGGCACACCTTTCTTAAGCAATTTGAAGATTGGTTCGCAAACCATGGTTAAGTTGGCAATGAATCGGCTTATGTATTGAACTCTTCCCAGAAAACCCCGGATCTGCTTCTCAGTGCTAGGCGGCTCCATCTCCACAATAGCTTTTATCTTCCCTGGGTCCACTTCGATACCTCTCTGAGTGATCATAAACCCCAATAACTTGCCTGCAGTGACACCAAAAGCGCACTTCTGTGGGTTGAGACGGAGATTGTACTTTTTTGCTCGCTCTAGGAATTTCTCTAGTGCCTTGAAATGCCCTTCTCTATCCACGGACTTTACGATCATATCATCGACATAAACCTCGACTTCCTTATGGATCATATCATGCAATAGGGTCGTAGCTGCTCTTTGGTAAGTAGCCCCAGCGTTTCTTAAGCCAAAAGGCATTACCTTGTAACAGTACGTTCCCCATTGCGTGATAAAGGCTGTTTTCTCCATGTCTTGAGGCGCCATCTTTATCTGGTTATACCCGGAGAATCCGTCCATGAAGGAGAGGAGTGCATGTCCCACTGTACTATCCACCAACACGTCGATATGGGGTAAAGGAAAGTCATCCTTAGGGCTCGCGGCGTTGAGATCTCGGAAATCGACACACATCCTTACTTTCCCATCTTTTTTAGGCACAGGCACTATATTCGACAACCACTCGGGGTACTCCACAACTTGAAGGAAACCCGCGTCTAGTTGTTTAGTTACCTCTTCTTTTACTTTTAGGGCCCATTCTGGTTTTAATCTTCTGAGTTTCTGCTTTACCGGCTTCTTTAGGGAATTGGTGGGGATATAGTGTTGCACAATATCGGGGTCAATGCCAGGCATGTCTTCATAAGACCATGCAAAAGCCATAATGTTGGCTTTCAAGAGGGAGATCATCTTTTCTTTTTCAACGGGGGAGAGGGTTTTCCCAATTTTAACTATTCTTGGCAATTCATTCGTCCCTAAGTTGATTGATTCCAATTCATCCATATTAGGTTCGGTGACGCCCCTTTTCCTTTGCTCAACGAGCTCCGGGGGGACATCGTTCCTAGGATCTATATCCATGCCATAAATATCCATAGAGGAGAGAAAAGAGACACTGCATATATAGAGAAAGAAAGCACACTTTATTGACTAGGAATAATGGGAATGACACACAAAAGAAAGAAGGAAAACAAACAAATCTGTATCAATACTATGACTCCACAAAGTGAGTAAAGTAGATACATCTTATTGAATTAGGGAAATATTACTAAACTAAGACACCTACAAGCTGCTATCAGGTAGGCCAAGGTCTTCTTCTTCATGGATCTCCGCAACGACACCACATTCAAGGTACCAATTCAGGAGTGGCAAGGTAGCATGGCTAATGGACGAACCCTGGAGTTCTTCAATGGTCGAGTCTTCCATGATGAGGATCATGTCTTGGAACATTTCAGTCATAGCCCCTGCATCAAGGTTCTCTGCCCTAGTCCTCCTCTTTCTTTTCCCAGAACTCATCATTGATGGCATCATCATCCACCATTTCAGCTGTGATTGGATACCATTCGGTGAAGAAGATTTCAAAACCCGGAACTCGGATCTTGGTAGCTTGGTCAAAGGTGGGCTCTGGAAACCCGCAATATAGAAAATTATCCCCTTCTTTGACGAAGTAACCATTCAAAGTAGGTCGATATGGCGAGATCTTCAGGTCTGGCACCCTTCCCTCGGCTTTGGCTCTTACTTTCTCTTTGTTCCTCTTCAGCATTTCCGCATGATCATTTCTAGAGGGCTCATATCCTAGCCCGAAGGTGTATGAGGTGACACGGCTTTGAATAGACGTAGGGATCCCTTGTTGGCGACGCCCTAGCCCCATGCCTGGAAAGAAACTCATCTTTCTCATTATTTCACCGACGTGCAAGTTGCCATGGGGGCAAAAGTCCAAGGGTATTAATTCACCCTTTTCGAGCTCTTTTTCAATGCATTGGACATAGTCAAACCCAGATAGCGGTATCGCTGCTGATTCAGGTTGTATCTCACATATAGGCACACCTACGAGTTTCAATTCATAGTCCCTTTGAAGTGTTACTATGGCTCCTTCATAAGGAAACTTCACCTTTTGATGGAGTAAAGATGGCACAGCCCCAACAGGATGGATCCAAGGTCGTCCCAACAACAAGTTGAAACATGATGGCACATCCAACACTTGGAATTCTACCCTAAATTCAGTGGGTCCCATGATAAGAGGCAAAGTAACTACCCCTATTACTTCTCGGCGGGTGTTGTCATAAGCTCTTACGGTCTGCCCAGATGGCGTGAAATCAGTGGGTCCCAAACCCAAAACAGTGGCAGTTCGGAGAGGACATACATTCAGTGCAGACCCATTGTCGATAAGAACGGTGGGAACCCTCTTCCCCATAGTGTCAACGGTCACATAGAGAGCTTGAGAATGGCTCGGCCCGCTTTTAGGTAGGTCTACATCGGTGAACACGATGGTTGAGTTCTTGGGAGTTGGATTCACCAAATGTACCAATCCCTCGGGGGATGTGTCAACAGGCACTTGTATCTGATTCAACAGTTTCAACACGGTCTGTCTGTGCTTATGCGAGGCCATGAGCAAGCCCCAAATAGTAATGTTGGCATTGGTCTTCTTCAGCTGCCTAAGCACTTCATCCTCTTCTTCTTGCAAGCTAGGACGCCTCTGTCCTTCCAAATCTTCCAACGGATTTTCAGATTCTAGGTGGGGGGGCTTGAAATGACGACCCCCTCTGGTTATATGGTCCAACTCATCATCGCTAGCCCATATGTCATGGACTTCCTCGGAGTCATTCATTAAGTCATCCCATTCTATCATGTCAATGCTCTCCATTTCTGTCGGCAAGTCATCCCAACCTGAAGGGACTATCGGCTCATCTGATATCGGACTTGGGCTTGAGTACAGCACATAGTAATCATATTTCCCCGACGCTTCACCTAATAGGCCAACCTGAGGATCCCCTGCTTCATATCTTTCTTTCAGCTCTTGTTGGATAGATTTCTTTGGCAACAACAAAACCTTTTGGTCAATGAGGTCTTGGATGATCTTCTTTAGTATAGAACAAGCCTCGGTGTCATGGCCGGGTGCACGATGGTATTGGCAATATTGGTGAGGGCTTGATGGTCTTGGCTTTGGTGGAAGTGGCATGATAAGGCTGTTATTGCGGCAAATGGTGAAGAGACGGGTTAAGGTCATGGGGAGCGGAGTGTATTATCTTATGGGATGGCAAGGGCGAGAGGATTCAACCCCAATGGCATTTATGGTGTTAGGTGGGGGTGTGTTGTTGTGTGATGGGAGAGGATTACGGGTGACATTTGGACGGGTTGGTGGTGAAATGACTTGCTTGTCAATGAGGTCTTGGACTTGGTGGCAAAGGCGAATACAGCGATTGGTGGCATGGCCTTTGGATTGGTGGTACTTGCAGTACTCATTCTCATTGTAGCTCTTGGGTAAGGGATTTGGTGGAGGTCTTGGGTCGAGTGGCTTCAATAGGTCACGACTTATGAGCTTTTCAAGGACTCTTTCGAGTGGCATGAATAGGTCAGTGAATTGGCGAGGTGGGTTGACATCATTGAGAGAAAAGGGTTGGATTGGTTGAGTTATGGTGTTGACCTCGGCATTGTTCTTCCCAGTAAAGTTTGTCTTGCGACTCCTCGCTTCCTCAGTCTTGATTGTCCCATCATTGATAGCATCTTCAACCTGCGTGCCAGCCCCAATGAGAGCTTTGAAATTCGGGAAATAGTGGGCAAATAGGTGCTTGTGATACACGGGCAGCAGGTTCTTAACCACTAACTGAATTTGGTCCTCCTCATTCGGCCTATCCGTCATTCTCGACGCCTTTTGTCTCCACCTTGTAATGTAAGCGGAGAAAGTTTCATAAGCCCCTTGCTTGGTAGTTTCTAGGTCCCTTCGAGTAACGTCCACCTCTGTGTTATACTTGTAGTGCTCTGAAAACTCATTGCATATGTCTTCCCAAGTCCGGGTTCTATTCTCATCCAAGGATAAGAACCATTTCAAAGCAGAAGTGGCCAAGGTTTCATGGAACATTTGAGCTAAAAGCTCGTCAGTAGCCCCTCGAGGGTGCATAGCTCGCACGTACATCTTCAAATGAGTCTTAGGGCAACCCGTCCCATCGAACTTTTCTAACTCCAGCATCTTGAATTGTAGTGGAATACGAGCCGTTGGAAACAGGGATAGAGTCCGCACATCGACCATGTCATCAGCCCTGCGAATCCCTTTTATGGTTCTCTCCAAAGCTTCTACCTTGCTAGCTAACACGGAATCACTGCTAGTACCTTTCCCCTTGGCTTCCCCTTCTAGGTTGGTGACCTCAGGTTTCGAGCTACTTTCCCCCCTTGTCTTGGTGTTCTCATTGGATTGAGGTCCCTCTTCGGTGCCAGCCCCATGAGGTATACCCGAGGAATGGGCCTTAGAGCCATTTTGTTCAAGATCCGCCATCTTCTGTTGGTTCTCTTGAGCCATTTTCAACGCGGTATCGGATGTCTCAGCGGTATGGTCAAGCTTGGCCATGATGGCTTTCAGGCAAGCCTCAAGGTCAAAGTGCCCCTCACTAGTTCTTTTGTCGGCCATGTCTGTCTGATGGGTAGACTCAACACTCACTAGACGCCCTTGTGGATTGCGGATCCAAGCCAGCACGTATATGGATAGAAAAGTTTTAACCTTTAGCCTAAGGACTTGTCCTAAACCTCCATATTTTCCTTAATGAACTCGGTCTCTACACCATGTTCAATTAATTCATTCCTTTTATCCAATTACCTTTACAGGGATCATGGATTAAGGGTATGTTTTAAAGAATAGGGCATAGAGTCCTTCAACTAGGTTTAATTAATCCCCTAGGACTAGCACATCACAAACATAGCTTTACATCCTATTTCCTTAATTTATTCCTCCTAACCCATGGCCTTAACGAAGGCTAGGGTTTAAAGGTCTATGTTAAGGGCATAAGATATAAAGCCTCACACCACAAACACGGCATAGCATCATTACAAACAATTGTGGGTGCATAAAGGTGAGACCGTAGTGTCCTACAAGTCTGTCTATATGGACTAATGATAAGGGTAGGCTAGGGTCCTTCACTTGCTTGAGCAATCCTTATACCTAACCACATGTGGCATCAGGAACGCCGCGTGGGTCCAACAGTACGTGATTAACTCATTTAATATACCCAAGGGTACTAGGCAAGAGAGGTTGATAGCTTTCGCCCCAACACATGGAATCAGGAAAACCAAGGTTAAGACTAGGCCGATCGTTGGCAAGGATACATCGAGGGACATCGATCCTAGCATGCAAGAGTTTGCGCACACAATGCAATAAATGAAAGCACACAATCAAGCGGATGCAATGTGATTGATTTTAATTAAACATAAGAAATTAACTTAGCCCAATTAAACTTTATAGAGTCTAGCCCACAACATCCCCAGTGGAGTCGCCAAACTGTGAACCCCGGAAATTGGGCCCACAAGGGATTGAAAGAAAATGGGTTTGAAAAAGAAAAAGGAAAGGAGTCGCCACCTTATTTTTTAAAGGAAACAAGGAAAACCCTAAAAATAGTTTGTTTTAGGAAAACAATTTGAATGACTCCATAAAAAAGGAAAGGCAAAAACCAATCTTTTGAAAACCAAAGAAATCGGGGATTCGGAGGCTAAGTTATGACATGGGAAGGTTCTAGGCAAAGCCTATAGGCACCCATGTCACCCTTTCGGTCTCTCAGTTCATTTGGGCTAAATCAAGATCTTTCCATACAAAAATCAGCAAGTATATCATCACAAGAATTGCATGCATATCATATATTTCATTCATCCATCCATGCATAATAAGCACATAAAAACAGAAAAAGAAAAAGAAGAAAAGAAAACAAAAATAAACCTAGGATGCTTGGATCCTAGAACGGACTTGAGCCTCACGAAGAGCGCCTACGTACCATGCAACGAAATACATGGATCAAAGTCCACGTAGTTCGATTAGAACTAAGGTTAAATCCTAATACAAACCTATGGTAAAAACCCTAGGTTTCCTTATTTGATCAAAAGAGAATTGATAGAAAGTTTGATTTTAGGAAAGAAATCCACAAAATGGAAACCTTAATAAAAACCAGAATTTTGTTGGTTAAGGAAACCTCTAATTAAACCATAGGATCATATTAAAAATTAACCCTAAATAGGGAGAAGAGAAGGGATAAGGAAGAAAGGTGAATTGGGGCACCTTCACACCTACTTACCTGAGCGCAATTACTCCAAACATTAGCTATTTCAGACATAAGCAGCCCTATTTGCCATAGGACAAATACCACACCTATTTGCACCCTTACAAGTGCTCAAAACCATGCAAAAACACTAACATGCAAATCTGGACAGAATAGTATTATGACCTAAAATCATCCACTAAGCATGCCAATAGCAAAAATAGCGAACAATAATAAGTCCTAACATATTCCTAGAACCATATCATGCATAAAAACCCAAGAACATACTAATATGCATGCAAAACTATCATGTTTACTCCATATGAAAAACATATACAGCAAACATGAAGAAAAACCAACAAAAAAGTCTACTTTATCATGCTATATGAAAACAAACACGAAACAATGACTCTAAAACCCTAAACTCACAAATATGCTTAAAAACTCACAAGACATACTTTAATCATGCTAAAACCAAACTAAACATGAATTAAATCATGCATATTAACTAACTAAAGCAATATAACATGATGAAAATCCTAACTCTAACATGCAATGACACTAATCCTAGCACAAGGACAAACAGGAGCACAAAAATCATAACTATGCATTAAAAACCTAAAGGACAGCCCTAAAGCATGCTAAACAGTAGATAAACAATAGATATTCCATGTATATTAACTAGCTAGAGTGTTAATACATGATAAAAAAAGTTACCTTTAACATGCAATAAGCCTAACCCATATGAAAACCTAGTTTAAGCTTGAATAGAGAAGGAGAATACCTTAGGAAGGGCCTTCCTTGTGTTTGTAATTGTTCGTGGCTCCTCAGGTCTTTAGAGTGAATCAAACCAACACGAATCCTCCTCTTTGTCAAAGTGGTATCACAGCAAAGAGATCAAAACTCACTCAACTTTGAAAAGAAAATAGAAAACAAAAAGAGAACAAGAGAAAAGAAAAGTGATTTTCGTCACTTTGCAGCAGCAGCAACTTCAATCGCGTTTTTGGGTATGAAAACGTTGGATTTGGACAAAGCTTGTGAAATACAAAGTTGTAGAGAACTGAATTATCTTTCTAACAAGACCAATTTCATCAAATTCTGACTTCGGATGAAAAAGTTATGATTAAAATACGACTGCTGGTTTTCAGAAAATCTGCTGCTGAATTATGACGAATTTCACTCCCTCCAAACCCTCTTCTCCTCTCCCTTGTTTAAAGACATTAAGAGAGTAGTTATAGCTGAAATCTGGAGTTTCCCTTTCCTTCCTGGACTAGGTTTCCTTGGAGAATAATCAAAAGGTATTTTATAATGATAAAAGACTTCTAATCTGAATAGGAAAAGGAAATTGTCTTTTATAAAAATTGGGAGACTGACCGCTAACACGCATGCACATGAATCGTATGTGCGTACACACACTCATCACATACGTACACGTGTTAGTGTCATGATAAAAATGGCTAATTTAATAAAATAATTTTCTTTTCATTTTAACCAAAAATCTCATGCTGTGATTCCCACTAATTTTTCAAGGATAATCCGTAAATAACCACACTAAACTCATCATCAGGGCCACGGGACTTAAGATGACAACCGGTACAAAATTGAACCTAGAAATACCTCATATGCATCCATATGAACTCCAATTGGCAATTTGGAGATCATTCCAAGGTCAAATGAAAAGTTTGAGACTTAAAAGACGATTATGCCCCTCAAGTCACAAAAGCTCTTATTATCCCTCAAGATCAACTCCAATTTGAACCAAAATTCATATCCATTGTCCTTGTGACTCTAGAAAACTAATGCAAGTGACTAGACTCAAAAACAAAACAAAAACATGCATGAAATGATGAGCCCTAGTAAGGTGGTGCAAAAATGGGGTGTGACAGAAGCCCCTCATTGGCGAACAAGTTACACTTGTGAACCAATGATAAAGAACAACCCATTTTTGGCCAAAAAGCCCGGAGAATTCACACACTGATACCAACAATGATGGGAGGTTGAAAACCTGAGACTGAAATAAGGAAGTGTACTCAAGTCATGAGTATACTTAAACCACTGAGGGTTGAGAATTGATAAGAGAAGCATATTCAAGCCACTACGAATGAACATACTTTTGAAATGGAAAGATATATTCTAGTCACGAATATATTTAACCAAGTGATGAGAATGAAATCTGAGAAGCACATTCAAGTGATGAACATACCTTTGAAATGGAGAAATATATCCAAGCGATGGATATACTTAACCAAGTAAGTGACAAAATATCTGAGAAGTATACTCAAGTGATGAGTATACCACTGAAATGGAGAAATATATTCAGGTCACGAATATATTTAACCAAGTAATCTGAGAATGAAATCTGAGAAGTATACTCAAGTGGTGAGCATACCATTGAAATGGAGAAATATATCCAAGCGATGGATATCTTTAACCAAGTAGGATAAGAATAATCTGAGAGGTGTATTCAAGTGATGAGTGTACTTTTGAAATGGAGAAATATATTCAGGTCACGAACATATTTAACCAAGTGATGAAAAAGATGCTGAGAAATATACTCAAGTGATGAGTATACTTAATGATTGAAAAAGACTGAGAAGTACGTTCAAGTGATGAACATACTTTTGAAATGGAGAAATGTATCCAAGTGATGGATATATTTAACCAAGTAAGCTGAGAAGTACACTCAAGTGATGAGCATACCATTGAGATGGAGAAATATATCCAAACGACGGATATATTTAACCAAGTAAGATAAGAATAATCTGAGAAGTGTACTCAAGTGATGAGTACACCATTGAAATGGAGAAATATATTCTAGTCACGAATATACTTAACCAAGTAAGTGACAAGTATGTTTAAGTGATAAACATACCATTGAAATAGAGAAATATATCCAAGTGATGGATATACTTAACCAAGTAAGTGACAAGTATGTTTAAGTGATAAACATACCATTGAAATAGAGAAATATATCCAAGCGATGGATATACTTAAGCAAGTAAGATAGAGAATAATCTGAGAAGTGTACTCAAGTGATGAGTACACCATTGAAATGGAGAAATATATTCTAGTCATGAATATATTTAACCAAGTAAGTGACAAATATTCTGAGAAGTATGTTCAAGTGATGAACATACCATTGAAATGGAGAAATATACCCAAGCGATGGATATACTTAACCAAGTAAGTGGCAAAATATCTGAGAAGTATACTCAAGTGATGAGTATACCATTGAAATGGAAAAAATATACCCAAGTGGTGGATATACTTAACCAAGTAAGTGACAAATGATCTGAGAAGTATGTTCAAGTGATGAACATACCATTGAAATGGAGAAGTGTACCCAAGCGATGGATATATTTAACCAAGTAAGTGACAAAATATCTGAGAAGTATGTTCAAGTGATGAACATACCATTGAAATGGAGAAATATATTCAAGTGATGAATATATTTAACCAAGTAAGTGATAATGAGGATCTGAAACTAGGAAGCATATTCAATGGGCGAACATGCTTTTGAAATGGAAGAATATATTCAAGTGATGAATATATTCAACCAAGTATGATAGAAAATGAGAATTTGAAACTGAGAAGCATATTCAAAGGGTGAATACACTTTTGAAATGGAAAAATATATTCAAGTGATGAATATATTCAACCAAGTAGGATAAAAAATCAAGATTTGAAATGAGGATATATGATCAATTTATCAAGATTGAACAGGCATGGTGCAAGAGGAAAGTGACTTAACACATTGTCATAGGAAAAGGAAATTGTCTTTTATAAAAATTGGGAGACTGACCGCTAACACGCATGCACATGTATCGTATGTGCGTACACACACTCATCACATACGTACACGTGTTAGTGTCATGATAAAAATGGCTAATTTAATAAAATAATTTTCTTTTCATTTTAACCAAAAATCTCATGCTGTGATTCCCACTAATTCTTCAAGGATAATCCGTAAATAACCACACTAAACTCATCATCAGGGCCACGGGACTTAAGATGACAACCGGTACAAAATTGAACCTAGAAATACCTCATATGCATCCATATGAACTCCAATTGGCAATTTGGAGATCATTCCAAGGTCAAATGAAAAGTTTGGGACTTAAAAGACGATTATGCCCCTCAAGTCACAAAAGCTCTTATTATCCCTCAAGATCAACTCCAATTTGAACCAAAATTCATATCCATTGTCCTTGTGACTCTAGAAAACTAATGCAAGTGACTAGACTCAAAAACAAAACAAAAACATGCATGAAATGATGAGCCCTAGTAAGGTGTTGCAAAAATGGGGTGTGACAGTCACGTTGCCTTTTTCCAACATTGGCCACGTCGTGTTGTTCTTTTCAACATTGGACGCATCGCTTCTTCCAAAGGTGGCTACATTGCCTTTTCCAACATTGGCTGGGTCGCATCGACCTTGGCCGCTTTCCGACATTGGTTTTCGACATTGGTCGCATCGACCTTGGCCGCGTTGCCTTTTCCAACATTGGCAACGTTATGACGCCTTTTCCAACATTGGCCACGTCATGTTGTTCTTTCCAACATTGGCCGCATTGCTTTTTCCAACAGTAGCAGGGTCACCTCTTCCAACATTGGCTGGGTCGCCTCTTCCAACATTGGCTAGGTCGCATCGCCCATTCTAACATTGGCCGCATCGCCTTTTCCAACATTGGCCGTGTCGCGTCCCCTTTTCCAACATTAGCCGCGTCGCGTCGCCCTCTCCAACATTGGCCGCGTCGCCTTTTCCAATATTGGCCACATCGCGTCGCCCTCTCCAACATTGGTCGCATCGCCTTTTCCAACATTGGCCATGTCGTGTCGCTCTTTCCAACATTGGCTGCGTCACCTTTCCCAATACTGGCTGCATCGCTTCCAATGAACATTTTGGCGATATTGGCCATATCATTTTCTTCAATCTTCTGAAGAGATAGGACGGGAACTTCTATGCCAAAAGAGGCCATAATTGATCGAGATGATTCTCAATCGATCTACCTAATGCTCTCGGCCTAGATACCCTCGAAAATGTCTTCCTCCAGGGAAATGCTCAAGCCATCTCTAGAAGTGTCATACTGTATACCTAACCCTACATCACCTCAACACTTCACATTATGCGACCCATCATATTGCCCTAGAGGTCGCCTTGCCTCAACAGCACAATTAATGTCGAGGCCACAAACCAACAACTCTACAAAGAAGATGGTCGACTCAAACCACTTCTGCAGCGACATGGCAACATCTCAACAGGAATCAAGTCAAACATCCACGTCACATGCTTACACGTGACTCCCGTTCGCGACCCACGCGTAAGCATGGGGGCTAATGTTTATACATAGATCGCATCAACCACGTCAGATCGATGATAAGCTGCCACGTGACCTTCCAATCCAATGGAAGGTCGCCACATGGCCTGATGTCGCACTTAACACGTGCCCACTACTCTAGTGACGTGGCCTCATTCCTAATATTCTAAGGCACCATATCTCACATACCTCTCAGAAGGTCGCCGATCTCGCCTTACGAGGTCACCGACATTGTTTATTGCCTTTACTTCGCCTTGCGATGGTACCAAGGTCGACTCCGATATCGCCATCTTAAGTCGCTATCAGCCTATGGCATATCTCACCCATCTCTGGATGGTTACCTCCCTTGTCGGAGATGCCCTTCTCCAGAAGGATGCTTAACTCGTCATCTTAAGTCGCTATTAGCCTATGGCATAGCTCGCCAACCATAAGTCGCCAGTGGCCTTCGGCATAGCTCTTGCTTAGTGCCTTCTTCGGCCTAAGTACCCTCGGTGAGTACGTCACAGCTCATCGAGGCTGCCCATCTCTGGATGGATGCCTCATTTGACGAGTTGCCCGAGCTATCTCGGGGTGGGTCCTCGTGCCCCCTTCAGGTCGGATGCCTGCTGCATCGCGCAGCGGGAGCCAAGTTGTCGGCCTGACACGGTCCACTTGGAGTGCCATAGTGGCACTACACCCTGGCGCCATGCCTGCTCAGGTCGGGCAGTACCTGGGGAGCTCAATCTTGAGCTTGGTGTTTGGGCAAGGTCGTCGACCTTGACCCAGGTTCTCATTGGGATGGTTGGAGGATCTTGGTTTGGTGGCTAGAGAGAAGGTTCTCTAAGGTACGGGTCACTCCCATGGTATTGGGAATTAGCGAACCTGCCTTAGTCAGTCTGATGGCAGTTGAGGGAACGCGACCGGTCACGTCACCGCCTGACACGGCATGGTCGCCTGGCCTGACACGATATGGGCGACCATGCACACGGCACCGCCGCAACAGGCCTATTCTGAGCCTAGGCCTACTGCCCCCATTACCCTACCTACCTACCTACCCTACTCACTCTGCTACGTTATCCTAGACTCCACCACTATAAAAGGCCATCTTTGCCCCCATTCTCAGGGCAGACGAAGAGAAGGAAGGAGGACCAAATAAGGAGAGACGAGACCAAGTAAGACCTGGTGAGTCAACACACCAACTCGGCGACCCACCATTAAGGCCTTCTGCCCTAACATTCTAATACTCCACCATAACCAACATCCACTATCCAACACCACCACTATTATCAATACCATCCAACATACCACTATACCATCGCAACATCCAAAACCCCACAACGGGATCGGATCACCACCAAGGAAAGAAGGCGGGTCGACCCCACTTCCTTACCTTTTCTCCAAATATATCTCCAAGGTTCTATTGGACTAGAATCCTCCGGCTGCAATCACGCCTCGAGGTCGTGGACCTCACTGCCCTCTCATTTCCCTCACACTGCTATCAGGCTGCTTCTCTCTTTCCTCTGACTTGGTCGCTCCAACCATCCCCTCACTTTACACAGTTAAAGGACGAAGTTCCTCTTTGGAGAACCTCCTACTATCAACAGCCTTCCTCTGTGTCGACCCACCAACGATCCCTCTCAAGGGGTCCTATGTCGATGACCCCCCCTTTGGGGTGGCCCATTATGATTCCAACAGCTATCTAGCCACTTCGCATGGCCAACCTCCATGGACTACGGCCCATGTGGGCCCTATTGACTCCACGTCGATACTCTCTCCCACGAACAAGCTTTTAATTATGAGGACTAGCTACCTTAAAGGATATATGACGAACTCTGCTCCTACTTCACATGATGATATTGCACTACGATCAAGATCCACATCTATACAAATACTGAAACGCATATATCGTCCATTATTACATTTTTGGCGCTCTCCTTGTGGCTTCTCGTGCTCCCTTTCATTACTTTATAGGATTCTGATTCCTAACAAACGTAATAAGGGCGCGCGCTAAGATAGAGGGTGGACGTATTTCCACACCCTCTTTCTCTTATCCACATCCCTCCAGGATAATTTTGTCATATCATTTCTCTCTCCTCTCTCTTCCTCACTCCATTACCTTTTTCTCTTTTCTCTCTCTTTTTTTTGCTTATCAACTTAAGCTCCTCCCCATACCCAATCACAGTTGTGTCCTCAAGATATCACCATCTCACCATGATACTGCAAAATTACTAAACCAACAAAATCATTACAAACCCCTCCACCCAACCTGCAATACACCATAAAAATACACCCAATCAACGGAGCACATCCCTGAACTCACCAATCCCTTCCCAATTAAATTATTAAGAAAATAGCAGCACTCCCAACCCACTGAAATTGTAACAGAACTCAATCCTTCGGACTCCGAATTACCTTCCCCTGAATAAGAAAAGCAATAGGTCCACTAAGCTAAAAATCCCACAACTTTTAACACACAATTTGCAACAAGTTATCAAAGCTAAAAAAATTCTCAAAGCCAGGCATAAACTACATCATCAAAGCTAATACAACTTGTTCACCAAAGCGAGAGCCACAGTCGTTGAAGCTCCATCACTAACCCTTGCGATAGCTTTCTAAAGAAGAGAATGACCCATCCAAACCCCAAATCCGCTCATCAAAACCCAAATCGACTTCGCATCTGGGTCGGTCTCGAAATCGGAATCGCCGTTATCCAATCCGAGTTGAAATGATTACATGAGAGAATGGATGGGGATCTTGTTCAGCGGATTTTTCTCTAGCATCCGTGCTGTCGAACTGTGTAGGATCTGCTAGTCGGACTGCTGGAGAAGGAAGATGTCAGAGAAAAGAGGATGGGGTAATGGAGAAAGGACGGGAAGAGATATAAGGGGAGAGAAAGGATTTGACAAAATTACCCATGGAGGGGTGTGACTAAGCCAAAAAAAGGTGTGGAAATAGGTCCACCCCAAGGTATATCTAATTAACAAATACTTATTTAACAAATTAAACCATGCAAAAATCTGCAAATTGTATTCCTAAGGTTTCGATCACTCGTTAAATCTTATATATATACACGATAATGATCAGGTAAACACGTACTAATATAAGTTATATCAATACTCGTATTGGGAGTACGTTGTACGTACCTCGTGCATTAGTAGGATATAAGGTACTTTAAACTAATGCAAGAGATACAACCCCCAATGCATGATGCTAATATAACTTATATCAACACGTGTTGATGAGAACATAACCGTATATATATATATATATATATATATATATATATATATATATATAGATAGATATATATATATATATATATATATAGATATATATATATATATATATATATATATATATAGATATATATATAGGATGATGATCAGGTAAGTACGTGTTGATATAACTTATATCAACACTTGCATTGGGAGTTGTACCTTGTACATTAGTGAGATATGAGGTACATTGGATCAATGCAAAGGATACAACCCCTGATGCATGGTGCTAATATAACTTATATTCACACATGCTGATGGGAATATAACCGTATGAAATACATTGGATCAATGCAAGGGATACAACCCCAATGCATGGTGCTGATATAACTTATATCAACACGTGCTGATGGAACATTACCGTCTATATATATATATATATACAAATCCCCGTATGTCAATTGTTCCCAAGGGATAACCCCATTGTTTTGATCTTTGAGTTTTGTCCTAATTGTTTCTGCAAATAATGTGGGTAATCTAGATATAAACTTTTCTTTCCAAAAAGGTTGGTTATTGTCTGGTCTTAAGAAGACTCTTATTAGAAAGGCATTTTTATACCATTTAAAATCCCCTAACCTTTTACATCTGAGATTTGCCAATATTTCTGTAGTAGTATCTTTTAGTTTAGAAGGATCTCCAATAAAATGTTTGGAGATTGTGAAGAGTAAAGTTTAGGGTTTAGGGTTTATAATTGTTTATCTATCTTTGCATGCATATTTCAGGTGGGCAGTAGGGCATTGAGATAAGTCCCGAAGTAAGACCTAGTTTACCTCAGTGTATGGTTTAGAGAGAACCTAGATATCCCGGATCAAAGCTATATATATATATATATATATATATATATATATATAGCTTTGATCATGTGCGGGATATCCCGGATATCCCGTTCGATCACGGTTGTCCGTGAGTAACACGCGTGGGCAAATGAATGCGCGCATGTCACTCACAACGGCCGTGATCGAACGGGATACTCCAGGATATCTTGTACATGAATAGCCCTCTCTCTCTCTCTCTCTCTCTCTCTCTCTCTCTCTCTATATATATATATATATATATATATATATATGGGTTAGGATTCGTAGACACAAGATTTGACATAAATTTTGACACATGCTTTTATAACTCCATCTGTGAAGCATATTTTAAGAAACCCACTGTTGGATTAGATAGCATCCCTATATAGACCATGCATACCAAAAATCAAGTTGATCTGATATCGTTTGTCATCTGATCCAAAAAATTGTATTTCTTATCAACAAAAATCTCACATTTATAGATGAAGCAATTCTTAATTTTGGATCAACTTGATTTGTGGCATGCATGACGTACATAGGGAGACTATCTAATTCAACGGTGAATTTTTCAAAATATGCTTCATAGATGGACTCAAAAACTTGTGTCAAAATTTATGTCCACAAATCCTGACCCTATATATATATATATATATATATATATATATATAACCTAGCTAGCATACTCCATGAGCCTAAACTGAAAGATACATCTCATTTAAATTCTAATTCTCATTCCATATTATTCACAAGGAAAAGTTATGCAGGCGTGCCAAGGCGCGAAAGCTTAAAGATCGATCGTGTGTCTACCCCTCAGCACCTCCTAGTCTATTGAATCAAAGGCCGTTGGCCTTTGATGCTTATTTGGTCACTGATTGAAATTGACAAAATTAAATGTTTCATGCGATTGACAAGAGATAGGGTTCTTCTCTCTTGGGTCTAGTATGAATGTCTAAAAAAAAATAAAGTGAGCGAAAGTAATAATTGAAAGTAAATTTACAACCACCTAGGATCATTGAAAGCAAATTTCACAAATTATGATGAGCAACAAGAATTCACAAACAAAACTTGAAAGCAAATTACAATAAGAATTGGAAAGCAGAGAGAAAATTGAAAGTAATCTAAACTAGTCCTAAGTTAGATAGAATCCTGTGAAGGATGTAGTGATAAGAACCCTTTCTTTGGTCTTCACTAGTGCTATTTATAGATGTTCGAAGTGTTTTCTTAATTGCTGAATTTCTGCTGCACATGTTTGAATTAGTAGGCTGCCCACTTCCTTGTTTTTTGCTTGAGTGTTGCCATATTAGAAGTAGTAGTAGATAATTATCATAAGATGAGGGGTAGTGGATAACTTCATGCTTACACCTTTTGCTCCTATAATGACGTAACAAGGTAGTGGGTAGTTACAACTTACATAATCTCCTCTTCCTTCTTTTTTGCTAGAGTGGTTAGTTACCACTAAAATTATATGAAACACGTGTGATAAATAAAAATGCACTTCTCCAATTTTTTTTTGATCAAATCAAACCACACATGTTCTCAACCAATTAATTATAATTTGACCACATGACATTTTTCAATTGGCTTTTCATTAATTACCAAAAAAATGTAATTTTCGGTTTAAACACATATTTATAGTTCTTTGTGGTGTAGTCTTAACCTGAAAAGCTTGACCTTCATCTCCAACATCGGTGGTGGGAACCACAACATATGCAACTTGCATCCCAAAGGTTTCAACGGCGGAGAAAACCTTACGGGTCGGTGCGACTTGTGGCGTACTCTGTGGGTACCCAAAAGTTATATCTCATACCTTTGTTTTTAGCTAACACACAAATATACAATAAGATCCAATTTCAACTCTAATCACCTTATGTGTATCGGCTTTTACATTTATGGCATGTTTATTTGGCTGGCATGTTTATTTGGCTGGAATCAAGAGAATTCACATCTACTATTGAAATCTTATTCCATTCTATTCCAATTACTATCGAATTCCGACCAAACAAACTTTATCGAAATTTTCACCAACCAACCTTTACACACAAATCTCTTTTCTTGTCTCCTGTAAGGCTCTTTGTCATTATTCTCATCTGCATCCTCATCGATCATCATCTTCATTGTCATCGTCCTTGTAGTCCACCTCCTCTCTTTTTTTGTTTTTTCATCGTAGTAATCCTCATCAGAGCTAGAGCTTAATTAGATCATCACAAACATCTTCAAAATGGAAGTCTCGGCCACTATTCCTATGATAAATTAATAACATAAAGGAAGCAGGATTTTTGAATGTTTTAAACAGAGATAGGCCACTTTGATTAAGCATGTAGAGTAAAAAGATCTATCAATGTATTGACTTGTCACCAATTCAACTTTTTCTTTCTAAAAGTATCCTTATGCTATCAATGCATAAGCGCGTTGTGTCTAAATAGTAATTCTTAATTGGTATAATAAATGATAGGATATATGAGAGTTAAAATAATTTATAATATAACTTTTCAAAATGAGAAACATTTTGGGATATCCTAAAAAACTAAAAAGAAAGATGACTTATCTTTATGGGACGAAGAGAATATTTTTTCATCATTGGACTGAACAATTCTCTCAGATGAAAGAAGTTCCTAGGTCTTGACACCCATTCAAATTTTTCTCTAGGAGATGATTTTTGCTGCAGCAAACAGAGTCTTCAAAGAAATGCTATCTCACCTTTACGATTTACACATTTTAAAAGCTATTTATCAAAATCCAAGTAGTTATTATAGAAGATACACTCCAATTCCGTTTAACACATGGATGTTGCACAATTCAGATCATGAGTACGTTGTACTGAAACAAAACACTAGTAGCTCCAACGTCTCGATTTCGTGTTGAATATGCCAGTTCCATACGTGGAGTTCAAAAATCTCAACTAGGAGAGGAAATTGTAGTAAAACGAAAAGGGAAACAGGAATACAAGCAGTCGAAGATATTAGAGAAAGTACTCCATCGCAATCCTTGAGTATACAGAGCAGCAAGGGCGGCAGCATAGGCTGTCATCATGGTTGCCATTGACAAAAAAAGAGTAGAAAGACCAATGATCAGTTTCTGGGGCAAGGACTTAAGGAAATCTTCCTCTGCATAGCGGGATGTGAGGATTGCCAAGAACATCAGCACTGAGGTGGTGGAAGAGTAAAGTGACACTGCATTTGATATCACAAAAACTCGAATAGACATATGATGCAAAAGCAATGGGATGCCTGTATTCTGATCGGTACCACCAGGAGTAGTAAAGGCGGCTGAAAACATAACAGTAGCAATGAGAGTGGCCACAAGCATACATGATCTAGCTGTGCTCTTCATCCATTTCTCCCCTGCTTTTAGTAAGTCCACATGTTGCTCGGTAAACAAAGTGCGAGGTTTTTTGCCTCCCTCATTCTCCTCTACTCTACACACTGGTGGTACCATGTCCTCCACTCCCTGCATTAATGGTATATTATCAACAAGGCTATGCAAACAAACTACTAATAAGATATGGCACTTTTTGTTAGAAATATTAGGGTAAAGTTTCAAAACTTTTATTTGATGAGGCTTTAGTGTGGGTATTAAACCTTATGACTGTTGGGCCACAAGCCCAATTGATTTGACTGTTATAATTTTAATTACACTAGCCGTTAGGGCATTAAATCCCAAAAACGGTCAGACCTAGATGACTATATAAAGGCATACATCAGGAGGCTTTAGATAGATCAGACACACATACGTTCTTCTCTTCTCTTCTCTTTACAGCATATTTTCCCTATATCTTTTCTCTATATTTTCATATATTTTGGGGCAACCGATCGAGGACGGTTCATATTACTCTTCTTGTGAACGTACTCATAGAAGAGCTAACTGTGAGCTTTTGGGGTTGTATCTTGAAGGTGTTGTCGTCCGCCAGAACCTGTACGTAGAGAGGCGATAACTCCTTTAGGACAGCGTGAGCACACGTGCCTTCCCACAGCCAGCTATTCTAACTTTATCTCTTTAATTTTCTCTCATGTTATTACGCTTTATAATTTTAATTGTTATTACTTGTGTGATTTGATATTTTATATTGTGAAAATTTTCAATTTCTATTAATTATTTGAACATTTAGATCAATTACACAGAAATTTCCCCAAAACTTTTATTGTTTTGCCTTTTAGCAGAATGACTCTTATGGTTTCATTTATTTCAAAGAAGGGTCCTACTCCTCTTACAGTATAAACTGAAAATAAGAGGAACACTTCTTGTGTGAAGACTATATAAAAGTGTGGATAGACGGTATTAATTGTTAATAAACTTGATTCATTCTGATAGATTAAAATCTTGAACACTTGATCCACTCAAATAATAGGTTGTGCGAGTTTAATAATGAGTAACACAAGATATTTGTAAGGGAATAACACATTGTAGGTTTTTTTCCTTTTCTTTTTTTTTTTTTTTGGTGGGGTGGGGTGGGGGGAAGGGGGTTTACATTGGAGGGGATTCGACCTTTAGATCCTAAACTCTACCCACATCCCCATCCAAGTTGGGGTACCACGAGGCCACAATGGGGTCATCGGACTGCCAGAGATGCTATTGGTAGTTTCATGACTTAGGCATAGTGATTTTATTTTCTAAACATTGAGTAGCCTAACTTATAATTTTCTAAACATTTTGATATATAATTTCAGAGATGATTACCTTAAACCATTGTAGCTCTCTTTGCAACTGTAGGGCTGCTCCAGATACGCGATCAAGTCGACAAGGAGGTGCCAACATTCCAGCCAGATGCAGCATGTTGTTACCGAACTTATCATGGGACGTCACGAATCTGAATTTCAATGCACCCAATCCATATAAAAGACTGAAGATATTTTCTTGGCGGTGTACGATAGCATTTAAAAATATGTCTCTATCGTCTTCATCTGTCCTCCACATATTAGCAGGAAGATATTTAACAATCTCACAAACAAACTCCACGATCCCATTCTTGACAGCATCAGACATTGCATAGGATGCTCCAACTTCTTCCAGCAACGTTGAGTTATCAGACTTTTGTAATGATGCTAAAATTTTGCGGAGTAGTTTAAGGGCTTGTAAATGTTCCAGTTTTGTATCATATATGTGCTTGATAATTGGGACTGTAATGAAAACAAAGATATAAGGTGAAAAGGTCTCTATAATAAGAAATAATACAAACAAACAAATCAGCTAGTTCTGCAAAACTGCAGACAGGCAGGCTGATTGCCTAGACTTGGGAGGTGGCTGGACTTTTTCATGCCCAATAGTATTACAATAACAAAACCTATTCGAGCAATTTGAGAATTAATTATGCTCTGGAAAGGGAATAATTTAGTTATGCTGACTTTCTCGATCTCTCTCTCTCGGTGGAGAGGGGGGGTGGGGCTGGTTCAACTAGTGTATGATATTGATATTCAGTAAAAAATGGGCTGCACGATTGATCATTTGGAATGATTTAAGACATACGTACCAACTATTATGAGATTCCAAACCAGTCCACCCAATTTGTTGAACACTGCAATATAATATCACATTTACCTCTTTAGATTATAGGCAAAAAAAAAAAAAAAAAGGGAAAAAAAAATGGCGAGAACTACATTTAGTCTAAACATTTAATAACATATTATGTTTAGGAAATCCACACCACAACAATATGATTTTCATGAATTAAAGCACCAAGCATGTACAAATTTGCTTACTTTGAGATAAGGGAATTAGCAAATACCTACCAATGTAATGAATGAAATGCCATTATGAGATTTCATGGGGAAAAAAATTTAATTTCGAGAGTTCAATTTTTTGACAAGAAAATTATTAATGAATCGTCTACTCTACTCGTCAAAGTATTTTTAATGGTTTTTTTTCTCCAAGTAAATATGCAGTCAAAGCAGTGTTATCATTCGAAAAGTAAATATCCATAGTTGTTATACTTCAAATATTGTAATGAAGTTTTACTTTGGCAGCTCTTTCAATAAAATAATAAATTATAAAAATCTTCAAGAAAAGAATGGTGCAACAGAAGGACTTCCATGAAGGCATGCATCCTCTTTGTAAAAAATTTAGTGGTTGGGACTTGGGGGTGGGGCGGCTTAAACTATTTCCGAGGGCAAATGACTCATAATTCGTAAAAACGTGATTCTCAATTTCATGATCCCTAAGCATTCCACTATCAGTTCTATCTCAGTTAGTCTTAGTTCAGTTGTAATTTAGATGTGTGCTAAAGTCCCCTCATCAGTTCTAGCTCATGATGCATTAATTGATAAAACGTATCAGCCATCTTCATGAGAACTTCACTCAGAATCGTACGGTCGTAGCTATCAGCCTTTGAGATGGTATTAAGCCAATACATGTAGAACCTCCATTATCTTGCAGGGTAAGTGCTTGTGAGATTGTTGGCTATGCTAAGGAAGAAACAAACATTCTAAGGGCTGATAGTTAACCTATAAAACCATAATGGGCTAGTGGTAAGCCTGCAAAATCCAAAAGTAAATACCATGGAGGTCGAGGACCTCATGGGAGTAGATGTAGGCTGACGGCGAAACCATTACATACAAACTCTTGGTGTTGTGTATTGTTATTTATCGTTCTTCTTTACTCTGCACTAGGCATTTTAGCTACCTGCTTGTATGAAGTGAGTACTGCCCTCTAATTTTTTGATCAAGTACTTAACTTACTTGTAGCATAACCCATAACAACGCAATAAGATGAGGAAGAAAAGGAAAAAGCAGAAATCCTATTCAGCCCCTCAGGCTATAGGATCTCCCATGTCAGCACTAGCTTACATTTGGTATTAGAGTGGGCTCACTTGCATCTTACTTACTCCCCGCATGTAGGTCTCCTTATCAAAAATATTATCGTCTTCTCGACTTTCAAATCACTTCTAAAAGTCTTTTGTATCACCAACTCAGGGGTGGGTATCAAGCAAAAATAATGTGATTTAGTATGATGTAGGTATCTGCTCTCTAATAATTTGATTAAGTACATTGCTTACTTGTGGCATAACCCATAATAACACTATCAGATGAGAAAGAAAAGGGAGGGGAGAGAGAGAGTTGGGGGGGGGGGGGGGGGGGGGGGGGGTGGAGAACAAAAGAAGAAGAAGAGGAAGAAATCCTATTCACGGATTCACCCTCCCCCTCTAGGCTATAGAAATTAGAAATAGATATAGTCTAATGTGGTTTGATCTATTTTAATGGTCTTGATCAACTACATTGTCTCATCATTAATATATAAAATGGTGTTGCTCCATCAATTTTGATAGGGTGGTGCCCCATCATAGATTGTCTCATCACAATATCAAGAGAATAACCTACCCTCATAAGCAAATTAACAAACAACCCCTCTAATTCACCCAACCTGACAAACCACCAACACCATTGGTTCACATAATGTCAACAATGAATTAAAAGTAAACTCAATAAATCGACAGCAAGGAATGAAACCCCAAAAAGAGGGAAAAAAATAATAATAATAATAATGATAAAGTTTCAATGCAACTTACATTGAATTATCATGTTTTTTCGAACACTTTGGCCTCCTTGTCTTCCAATATCTCTTTGGGCAATGTTGGGGTCATCAGGTAACTGCACACATATACCTATATACGAGAGGGCTATTTTCAGGGCTGCATTTTTATATACAAAACTAATTTTCTATTATGCTGAGCTTAACTTTCTTATTTTTTAGCAACATTAGGTGCATACAGTTTAACAAAAAATGCAGTCATAAATAGTGCAAAATGCCAAAAAGAAAAAGGAATGCCTAGCTAGCCAATTGTTTAGGATTATTATTACTAATCATGAGTAAAATTCATATTTTTAAAATAAATAAATAAAGCTGAGGGGGGAAGAAAGACAAGGGTGCTTCAACTTTTGTGAAATACATTAGTGATTGCGTTGAGTATTGTCTAACAAATTTTTTATCAATGACTAAAGATTATGACCTTTCTACTTGGGATCATCACAACGTGAAATATAGTCAAATCACTTTAGGTCATTCTATAAAAAGAATTATTGGGACAAATAACTCACTCCTTGGTCTTTGACCCCTTAGGCACAATGAATGTCACCTAGTCTTTGGCAAAGACTTAAATATCGATATTGATGGATATATTGAAAGTCCAAAAACACAGATATATCGATGTATATATTGGATATATCGAAAATATCAATATAGATTTAGAGATACGACAGATGATATTAGTTAAGCAAGAAAATTTTCATTGAAACTGTTGAAAACAATGATTTAGACTCTAATAAACATTTACAATCAAAATATTACAATTTAAATGTGTATAGGACAAGTATATGTTGTGTAGGGTATTAAAAATGTGTTGCGTTGAGCAAATAAATCAAAGAAATTTATGAAAATTCAACATTTAAATGTCACATACCATTACGATATATCCTAATATATCAATCGATTTGCTAAAACATTAAGTATGTGGGATTTCATATCGACGATCATCGATACGGCTACACACAAAACAAACATATGGGAGTACATTAACTTCTTTGCCCTTGGGTATTATTGAGTTATCGAAGCCTCATTCAGTGGTTAAAGAACTACACACAAATATTTGGTGTTGATTATTTTGTGGTCTCTCTTATGGCCCTTTCACTATGTCAGTATACATTCGCGATATCTCAATATATCGACAGTACTATGTGAAAAAAAAGAAAAGATATTATGAATATATCGAGATATAATAAAAAATATCGATAATATTGTAAAGATATTTTACAAAAAATATATATAAGTTAGATATCATATCGATCAGTTCAGATATACGGATATATCGCGAATATATCAAAGATATCACGGGTATTTTAGTCCATAAGTCTTTGGTGAATGGGGTTAAGATGAAAAATGTGCTCTAGTGGAAAAATATTTCAACAAAAATACGTTCAGTGAAAAGTTCAATCAATGCCTTACACATCTTATTATCATTGTACAACATAATGAATTGGACCCAAGGGGAAACCTCCATAACCATTTTCCAGTTAAATTCCTCTCAACAAAATTTCCCAACTTGAGCTCGATCTCCCTTGGCCCTAGAACGAGAAACAACATCCCAACCAACCAAATGATCCTTATACCTTTCCCCACTCCCTTCTCACAAAAAAATCCTTCATCATCTCTCCTAGTTTTTTTGCAACACTAATAGGCAATCTAAATAGACATAAAATAAATTGAAGTGTTGGATAGAATAGCTTGAACTAATATTAACCTACGCCTTCTATAAATTGAAACTTTCCTCCATCCATCTAATCTCTTCCAAACTCTATCAAGGACAAGGTTCCAAATGGATTCAGAATACAAACCCCCTTCGCCCCCACAAGAAGTCCCATATAAGTCAAGGGCAACTCACCTACGTACAGAACATCCCAGTGAAGCCACCAGCCAAATAATCTTATCATTGTCACAATTAAGACCAATAATAGAACTCTTACTTATATTGACCTTTAGACCCGATGCTAACTAAAAAAATTGCAAAATAGATTGTATGCTCCAAAACTTAGACTCATTCCTTGAAGAAGAAAACACAAACTATCTTCTTCTTCCTCTTCTAGTGTGTGTTAGTGGAGAGAAGAAAAGAAGATATAGTGGAAAAATGTCAATTTGAATTTGGATTTTTGACCACACATAGAGACGTGGGAATAATTACAGTTGCATGAGAGTTGTGGATTTGTAGGTTTTTTATATGAACGTTTCCCCCTCTGGTAAGCTTCCCTCATTGACAACAATTGCATTATTAACTTTCAAATACCTATTTTACCTTTCTTTAAGTTACCTTAAAGTTATAAGTCTAATATACATCCTCATATCACCTCAAATGAAAAAATTAATAATGATAATAATATATTTTTATTATGAAATAAGTTATGTATATCTTGAAATAAGTTATGTATATCTTGAAATTTAAGTTAAACAAGAAAAGGACCTTGATTTTCAATTTAAGTTTGACTTGATTTTTAGAAATTTACTTAAAATATAAAAATTTCTAGTTAAATATGTACATAACTTAATTTTTACAATATTCGCCTTCATTGCATTTGGAATGTACATAGATGTGGGAGTGTATCAGTAGATTTTTCATTGCATGTGGTTTTTTTGAAATTTCTTATCTAACTTTTTCCAAATTTTATGGGATTGGTGACATATTTCAATTTTCAAAGGGTAACACATTTGAAAAGCCGTTTCTAAAGGATGGGCATACTTGAAAGTTCAAAATTTAACCCTGTTAAGAGAGCACAACTTCTTTTTTAAGAGAGTGATAACAGGCGAGCACATATGTCATCTAACATATTCGACTTCAGACTATATAGCTCTATTATTATTTAGGGATGTGTGCAGGTCATTTTGGAACACTTTATAGGGAAAACCATCAATCAACCTGCCTACTTGCCATAGGTGGGTCGCAAATTTCTAATCCACCGCCAAACCATAGGTGTTAAAAACCGGTGTGTAGATTTTTTTTTTTTTTTTTTTTTTCTTTTGAACTGTTTGTTATTAACGGTTTGAGTGGTTTTAGCGGATTTTATCATGCCATTTCCAATTAAACCTTTTCTAATATATTGAGCCTTAACTGATTATAGTTGTAAATAAATCTTAAAAAACTTAATCCTTGAAGGTGGTTATGTAAAGTTTGATATACACTAACAAAATATTTTAATGCAAAAGAAGTAAATTATAACTTTATGACATCAACCTCATGTTCACTGTTGATGAAATTGGAGATAGTTATTGTTAAATTGATAATATTCTATTTGCTACTTAGCCATAAATTATTGTTATAAGAAGATATATATATATATATATATATATATATATATAGAGAGAGAGAGAGAGAGAGAGAGAGAGAGAGAGAGAGAGAACGTAAATGGGGACGTTGATTGCCTACCCAGATGAGCCCAATTTGAGCCTTAAACCTGAAGCATGGGTTTTGAAGCAATTAAGCACTCAAGTGATGTTTGTCGGCGGCGGCAGAAGCTTCATCGTTCTCGTCAGTGCCGTAATGAGAATTTATCGTCCGCAGGCGACATAGGAAGCTTCATCATCCTCATTGGTGGCGTGATGGAGTTTCGTCGTGGTCGGCGCTGTGGGTTTCGTCTTAGAAGGGTTGAAAATTTGAGTTCGAGTTGCAGATCTGTGTTTTGCTACTCATGATGGGTTGTAGATCTAAGTTGGAGTTGGAGAGGTGAAAAGCACGGCGTGTTAGAGTTCATCAGCGTCGTTGTTGACTAGCGGAGGGTGGGTCAGGGAGTGAAGGAGAGAGGAGGGGAGGCGAAGAGAGAAATATGTGAGATTTTGTTCAAGGGCATTTTTGTCATTTGCTATTACATAAAAAGAGGGAGGAGCGTGAGAAGCTCTCCGTGCAGCGCGAATAGCATTACCCTTTTTAAAAGGCTAAAAGATACATATATATATATATATATATATATATATATTTTTTTTTTTTTTTTTTTTTTGACAATTGGTGGAACCTATTTTTATTGCTAACCCCCCATAACATCAACAAATAGGTATTAATGCTTCTCTATAACCTTGCACCAGAAATCTCTCATTTAACAAGTGAGACAAATGATATTAGAGCATATCTAACCGTGACCTTTTTTTTTTTAACTTAGATTTGTGTTAAAAAAAAAGGTATTCCCTAGATTTGATGTGGAGCTCTCCAATTCTTTACTCAATTTTTGACTCGAATCTCTTTAAAAATTCTTAACTTATCCTAAATTCTCAAACCCTAGAGATTTGTTCTTGTGATTGAATCGCACCATTACTGTTAGCAGCTCCATTACAACTTCGATGGTATGTCGGCGACTCCATGACAACTTTGGCAACTTCAAGAAATATAGGGAAAGAGAAAATAAGGAGAAAGTAAACCTTTTCCATCCAATAACACTGAAGAAAGAAAGAAACGAGTCTCTAACGAGTTTTTGGTCAAATATAGCGGTTGAATCTTTTGATTCGATTTGCTCCTCGCATTTAAGTATAGTTTTGATGCCCCCTTATTTGGGGAAGACTTTGAGTATCCTTAAATTTAATATGGATTTGAGTATAGGGTTAGAGAAAGTTTTTGGCATTTTTTACTCAAATTTAAATTTGATATAAGTTTTGAGTAAGGGGTCGAGATGTTCTTAGGCTAACATGTGATCGATAAAATACTAAGAAATTAATGGTATTTATTCATTGATTGGCATGGATCACCAAAAGCAGTGTTTTAAAATCCAACCCAACCCGATCGATTGAACCAGGTTTGATCAAACCTGACACACTTTCCTAACCGATTAGTTCAATCAACCCAAAAAGTTATAAAACCAAACAATCCAATCGGATCAAGTGGTTCAACCATTGAGCCATGGACCCAATCGATTCGATTAGGCAATAAAGTAATGGTAAAGTTAAATTTCCTTTCTTTTTGGGGGGAAGGTAAAGTTAAATTCGAACCAATGAACAATTGTCTTTCCTTGTAACTTTATGTTTTTCATTTTAGTTATTATTATTTATATTGTTTCCTTTAATGTTATGTGCTAATTAAGACTTATTAGCTATTAGTTTTCAAACCTAAACTTGAAAATTTAAATTTTATTAATACTTATAAGCTAAATTACATTTTTTTATTCACTTTTTGCAATATATTTTTCAATACAAAAATAATTATAAATTTTTCCTCAATATATATATTAACATGTTAATTCATTTGACTTGACTGGTTGAACTGAGTTGAACCGATCCAGTACCAGATCAATGTCCGGAATGATTTTCAAAACATTAACCAAAAGCCTTCTTTGAGTCCAAAATAAAAGGGACTCACGATTGTTCATTAAAGTTCAAACTGTCCTAAGCCCCATCAACCAGTAAATGAAGTGAATTCTTTAGTACATCAAGCATTTTCATTATAAGGAGACTATTGTCATCACAAAAATTCTTTTGCACCTCACCTAGTTTATATTTTTTAAAGGTTTTATAAAAAATTTAAAATGTAATCATGAAAACTAATCACATTTTTCACTAGAAAACATCATTTTGAATAACTTTATAAAATAAAGTTTTTCCAAAAGCTATCATTTAAATCGATTTTTTGGTTATTTTTATGAAACATTCTGTAGAAATGCAATAAAGATTGTAAATGACTAAAATGTTAAATTAAACGACAGATTTTAGAAAACTTTTCTTTTATCAAATTGTTCAAAATGATGTAAAAATAGACGGCGTAACTAATTTTCATTGAAACCTTTTATATTCTTCATAAAATCATAAAAAATCTAAAAACTAAACGGGTGATACAAAAGGATTTTTATAATGGTAATACCCGCCTCTTTCATTTTATATAAAAGCATAGTTACTTTTCTCATGATTGAAAAGAATTCTTTGGTATCAAAAACAATGGTTGACAAGAGTTACCGACATGAATAGATCCAGCGTTGCCAAAATGATTGGGAACTCCCACTTCGAAAAGCTTAAGGTTTTCGGGCTAGTATCATCAAAGCGGATTCCGCATCCCCATCTCGAGCAAAAACCAAGTCCGGATGGTCCTCGAGTAGCTTCCAAACAAGCTCTAGGTACATGGTAAAAAGCAAATGGGTAAGAGACATTTACACGGCAAAAAAATGCAATCGGGTCTGACTATTTGCTCTGATTTGGTGTGATGTGGCAATAAACGTGATGTGTCGCATCAGTCCACATAATTGCCACATCAGTCACTATGTGAGTTCGGTTTTTTTTTTCTTTTTTTTTTCTGTTCTCTGTGTATTGTGGCAATTATACAGCAATATCTTGGTGTGATGTGACAGTAAGAGTCGTGTATAGGTCCTTAACTGTTTGAATTATCTTACCAAGTAACCATCACATCAATTGCATAAAGAAATTTGAGCAAATGAGTTGATAATATAGCACTATTCTTTAATAGATGTTAAATGATTGCTTGCAATAATCCTAACTTTTCAAGAGTTTAGCTTAATGAAAGGTCGAGTTGATAAGCATTTCAAGTAGTGTAGGATATGTAAGGTATTTCGAAGTCCCACGGATTCCACGAAAGCATTTGATCCTCTTGAAGGGTTATCCAAGCTGTTTTACCTGATGTGTGTGGGAAAAGGGGCTGAGGTTCTGAAACTCGTCAAACCCTTGTTATCCACAAAAAAAAAAGAAAAAAAAAAAGGGGGGGCTAATTGTTAATTTGTGGTTAAAGATGTATGTATTAGAATGATTAAATGGTTTACCGTAGGCATCAGTACGGATACTACTTGTAAGAAGAGTAGCTCCTGCGTGGCCTCCCACTGGACTTAGCGCTGCCTTGGGAGTCTGATCGTACAGATAACTTGCCATACATTTGTGGCCATCCAAAGAGGCAAATAAAACTGGAAGGAGACCCTGTCCTGGAAGAGAAACCAAGTCTGGGTTCTTTTCTACCATGCACTCAGCCATCTCTTTTATTCCAGTGCCCGCAGCATAATGTAGGGCTGTAAAATCAACATCGTTTCGCAATGCCAAGTCTTCCCGCTCCATCTGCATCACCAGTCGCTCTACAACCTTTACATGGCCTGCCAAAGCCGCAACGTGAAGAGCTCGGTCGTTGCTTGGTGGAAAGCAAGCCATCAATGCATCAGGATTGTCATTAAGCACCTTGTTTATTGTCTCCAAATCGCCCTCGTCCGCAGATTTGTATAACATATGGTAAACATCATGGTTGCCGCCATTCTCACCTGCCAAAATTTCCTTCAATTTTTCATTTAAATTTGAAATATGAAAGGGTCCACGCCTTTCAAGCAAGTGTAATATAAGGAAATTGTTACTTGTGCCAATTTTTTTTTTCCCTTCTCAAATTTAACATCCCAAATACATGTGCTAACATCACAATTCACAAATTTGATTTTGAATAGCGAATAAAAAATAAATCTAATATCAAGATCCACCTCATTTGGGATTTTAAATTTTGGCCAAAATTGAGTGAGTATTATTAGCACTCCAAAAGATGGTAGGGGAAAAGGTACGAGTAAGATAGTTTAGGGGTTCGAACTCCTCCCAATGTACCAAAAAAAAAAGTTGTATCTTCTTAATTAATTAAGAAAAATGTCGGCTCGCAAGCTTTGGTCCTACTATTTGTGAGAAAATGGGATAGTGAAACCTAATCAAGGAGTTATCAAGGGTAAAGGGTTAGTACAAACTCATACAAAAACTTATACTCCCTTCCTCCCATTTTATTTGCTCATTTTGATTACACACATATATTAAGGCAATCTTGCATTTAATGTATTACAATGTCATCTGATTTCTTTTAATTTTCCAATTTTACCCTCCTATGTTAAAATACCACTTGATGTGATAGATGATATAGCAATGATAATTTTAAATATGATAAAAGGTATTTTGGAAAAATAAGATAATCATTTACTTTGGGGTAATGTTAGGTAGTCCCACACTTTTGTTCTACACTTTGTCCCATCATGTATTCAGAGGGTAAGGTTGTGGGACCCATTGATATGATTACAACTATAACCCTCTTAAATACACTAGTAGGGCAAAACGTAAGGCAAAAGTGTGAGACAAAGTTGCATTATCCTTTGCTTTGAGCCTTTGACTTTTAAAAATGATCAAATATGTTAGGACATCTTAAAATAGAAAAATAAGCAAATAAAATGGGACGAGAAAGTATTTAACATGTGATATGAAATGGACTAGTGATTTTTGAGACTTATAGAGATCTTGGTTTGACCTTTTACTTCCTCTTATCATCTTAGATGTTAACCTTGTGTTTGGTTGCGAGGGAAAGGAGGGAAGGAAATAGGAGGAAGGAAAAAAGGAGGGATGGAAAGAGTTTGGTGTATTTTTCTTTTTCTACATCCATTCAATCAAACACATAGAAAGAAAAAGAGATCTACTTCTCCTAATGATTGAAAATTCATTTCTTTTATCTTTTTTTACTTTCCTTTTTCATCTTTCTTGCTAAACATAGCATAAGTGATGTTGGCTGATGGGTGGCCTTACTCCTGTTTTGGAGAGATCTAAATTGAATATTTGGAAACCCTTGTTGACTGATAAATAAGTAAATAAATAAAAATAAAAATCTCCCGCTGACTACCCAGAAAAGTGTCTTAGCATGGAAATATGAACTCCCACAAATTACCAACAAGACAAGAAACTGTCTTGGCTAATCACTCGCCTTTTCCAAGGCTTACGTACCTCGTTCAGAAGCACCCATATGTAACCCGTTGTCCGCAGCAGTCATGTTGATCCCACCGAAATCTGGAGGGTAGGGAAGAGGATTGTAGGTATTTCAACTCGACAAGCTCTGACAGAAAAACTCTCCTTGTTGATTACGAGAAAATATAGAAATAAAAAGGAAATATATAGTTGCCAAAATTGCCAAATAATTGAATGACCCAAACAAAATGAAATATCTGCACAGGGGCGACGCTAGGAACGACTGGGTCAGATAGCATTTAAGTCCCTGAATTTTTCATTGGCACGTTTCGCCACGTGGGGTACCCAAGAAAGAGAAAGAAAACAATAGAGCATTTAAGTCTTTGAAATTTTCATTCGTTCGATTTTTCAACATGGGAAAATTATATGACAGTCACAAAAAATTTAGAATACCATATAGTAACCGGTAGTTAATCATATTTTATGGTAATTTGATATTTTTTTAATCTCAAATTATTTGAGTCATTTTGATTAAACACGCATATTAAGTTATTTAACATATTATCATGTGACTCATTAATAATAAAACTTTTTATTTTACCTTCTTATTTTATTTTGTATTATGATTGAAATAATTGTAATTTTAAATAATAAAAACACATTAGAAAAGTAAAATAATATTTTATTTTGAGTATCTAATATTTCAGAAAATTTGTTATCAAACAAAGTAGGATGAAAAGAAAAATTTTATAGTACTTTATGGTTTGATCATATTTTGTGATAACTTAGGATATAACACCCATAGAACAATTGGAGTATCATAGATTTTCCAAAAGTAAATAATCGATCACATTTTATGGTAATTTTACTCATATCTTGTATTAACTTGAGATACAATATTAATACTATCTCCTGTGCAGGCGTTGGGCGTTTGCAGACGGTGTTCGTGCTTTTGACCATTGTTTTGTTCAGTTTCTTTGTTTTTTCCCAGCCTTGTATTTTCTGTTTTCTATCTGGCTTTTGAGGGTTGATTGTTTCTCTTTCTTCAGAGACAGTGTTGGTGCTTTTGATTGTTCCTTGGGGTTTGTTGTGGGGGCTATTTCTTAGCTTTATCGGGGTTGGTGGTTTTCTTTTTTTTAACTCTCCGTCTCACAATGATAAGTCAATTTTGTAAGAGTAAAATGCAAAAAAAAAACCCCTCTTATTATTATCTATTTTGTAGATTACCCCCCTCTAATAAAAAACATATCAAAAAACCCTTCATATTAACTAGGGTTGACAAATTGCCCCCCACCGTTCAATCAACATTAGAAAACTAACGGCAAACCACACGTGACTGGCATGTGACACTAATTATTACATTTTTATGACAAAAATGCCCCCCTCCTTTATATTGATTTTTCTCTCTTCCTCTACCCCTTCATCACTTTTGTTGCCGTCCAACCTTACCACCGGTAAGCTATGGACATTCTTCAAATAATGATCAAGGCCCTCCCCAAAGAAAAAATGCAGAGAAATGAAGGAGTGGCTCTTGATTTTATCCACAAAAAAAAAAACAAAAAAACAAAACAAAACAAAGAAGAAGAAGAACGGATACCTCTGCATAGACGCCGGCATCCATGGCTCACCCTCCATTTTTTTATTTTTTCTTTCTTTAGCCAGAATCCATGGTTGCCTCCACCCCCCAATTTCACCCCCCAATTTTTTATTTTTTCTTTCTTTAAGCTCAAGAACCCCAAAGGCGTCCATGGCTGCACCCCATTTTTCTTTCTTTCTTTAACTAGCATCCATGGCTGCCATCGCCCATTTCTTTTATTTTTTCTTTCTTTAGCTGACATCCATGGCTTCCCCCACCCCAAATTTTTCATTTTTTTTTCTTTAAGCTCAAGAACCCCAAATTGATTTTACATAAAAAACACAAAACAAAAAAGAAAAACCAGTGGTCATCTCCAACAAGGGTGGACGTCGGCGTGCATCCAATACCGCTGTAAGCCCCCGCGCACAATCGCTGCAAAATTCATATAGCGTTGTTGCAAACGCAAGACCCTTCAGATCGTTGCTTTCTTGGAGTTTTGAAGCTCCATAGCCAGATTTGTGGTGGGGTTTAAAGTGAATAATCTCCATGGCCATTTTGGGTTGGGGTTGGCGTTTGAATTGTAAATCTGAACCAGATGCATGTGCGATCTAGACGGTGACTCCTCCTTGATCTGAACCAGATGCGTGGGTTTTGGTCATAGCGCCGCCAACCATGGTTACACGTAATATCATCGGCCACAATGACAGAGGGATAGTTGCATCGCTAGCCATGGCAGACACGTAGAGTGAGAGAGAGGTGTGTGTCTGGCAACCCAAGGAGCAGGCATTTGCCTCATATAAAAACGCAGCGTTTCATACAAAAAAAATCAAGAGTAAAATTTTCAGAGCTTGTTGTGTATCACTCAAGATTCGGTGATTGGGACCTCACAGAAAAATACTGTTTATTAGCGTAGAATTTTTGAAAACTATAATGAGAACAAGCCAACAATGGGGAGAAGAGTGCGAACGCTATGCTCTATGTGAAACCGTTGGGGAAAAATCCAACATGCTTGTAACAAATATCGTGGGTGCATCGCAGATGCAGAAGGTCGACATGCAAGAAGTGGAACCACGATTCAAAACAAGGTGATTTTTTTTTTCCCATATTTAAAATTTTCTAACTCGCGATTTGATATTCAAGATTTCTAATTTTTTTTTTTTTGTTTTTCTCTCTAGCTTCTTGAAGCAAAAATTATTTATCAAGAAGATATAGGAAAACATTTCAACTTTGATCATTATTGGCCAATTTTGAAAACTAGTCAAAAGTAGTGGTTGGACAATGCAGAAGGCGACCTTAACCCTGAATCCCCAACTGCCTTCCCGAATCTTAGCGCATCCATATCTCTCGGATCTAGCCAAGATCCAATTGATGATAGTGTCAACTCCCCTAGATCCAAAAGGCCTAGTGGAAGGAAAGCTAAGAAGGAAGCATGAAGGAAGAATAAAGTAGGTGAAAATAGTGACTCGCGTTTTTGTAATTTATTGGAGGACTTTAACAATAACGCTGGTGATACTCAAGAGGCTCGTATTGCAAAGATTCAATTAGAAGCAAGAAAAGTCATAGTAATAGAAGAGTCGAATCAACGAGCTCTGAGGAAGGAACAAGATGAGATTATGAGAGTGGACACCACCAACATGGACGACCCTCAAATGATTGCTTATTGGAAGATGCGCAAAGCTGAAGTGTTCTCTCAATTAATGGACCGTTCCTCAAGCTCACAATATTATGTTCCCGATCCTCCATCTACATGATTAATATGTATTTTATTTTATTTTCAATTATTGTACTTCGAATTAAATTAATGAATTAAAGTTTTCTCTATTATGAAATTACCTTACAAAATTAATTCTTGTTGGAAATATCATAATTCGGTCCACAAGCAATGTGAATAAATACAAATAGGAAGATATAAAATAAACTTTTGTTAACCACGTAAAAAAAGAAAAAAAAAAACACACAAATAAACAAACATAAACATAAACATAAATAGCATTGAACCAAAAAAAAAAAAAAAAAAAAACTACAACCAAATGACATAGCTAATAGATGGCTAAAAAACATAAACTCAAGCTCAAATGTCTCCTTCTCGTGACCACAAGTGTTTAACCAGATCATTGCGGAGTTAATGATGGATTTCTAAAGATCGAATCATATGGCGACGATGCAGGAACTCCTTTAATGGTAGTGTCGACTCTCGTGACACTTCAACCGGAGGGCCTACCTCTGATAGTGTATGATATTCATAATCTATAGAGGTATCCTCATGCTCATTTTCAACAATCATATTATGCAAAATAACGCATGCCTTCATAATGTTGCTTAGATCTTCATGACTTTATAATCGCGCAGGCATTTTGACAATAGCAAAGAGTGCTTGAAGAACCCTAAATGCCCTTTCCACATCTTTTCGCTACTTCTCTTGCATTTTGGAAAATAATTTCTTACTCACTCCAACAGGTGCAGAAATCATCTGAACGAGTATTGCCCATAGTGGATAGATATCATCTGTAAGATAGTAGCCCATGGTGTATTGGTGGCCATTAATTATGTAGTTAGCAGGAGGGGCACATCCATTAGCTAGGTTTGCAAAAAGTGGAGATCGATCAAGAACATTGATATCATTGTGAGACCCAGGCATACCAAAAAATGCATGCCATATCCATAAATCATAAGAAGCCACTGCCTCAAGTATGATTGTTAGTTTGTGTACATGCCCAGTGTATTGTCCATGATAGGCAGTCGAACAATTTTTCCATTGTCAATGCATACAATCCAGACTTCCCAACATTCCAGGAAACCACGTCGTTCCCCAACTTCTAGCAGTCTAGAAATATCTGCAGCATTCAGCGATCTCAAGTATTCGGGATCATAAATGGCAATTATCCCCTTGCAAAATCTTTTCACTGCTTTGATTGTTGTGCTCTCACCAACTCTACAGTACTCGTCCATTAAGTCAGCTGATAGGCCGTATGCAAGCATCCTCATTGACACCGTCATTTTCTATAGGTTGGATAAACTAAGATTCCCAAGAGCATCAGCTTTTTGGACAAAGTAATCATCATGTTGTTGTATCGCATTTAAAATACGAAGAAACAACGGACGATTCATTCGAAAGCGTCTCCGGAAGTGAGTGGTTGGGAAAACAGGATTCTCAGCAAAGTAATCAGATATTAGTTGCTGGTTGCCTGCTTCTCTATTACGATCGATAACTTGCCGACCAATTGTGGATCCCCCATGTTTGGATTTTCATCATCTTTTGCCAGCTATATGCAGTTCAATAGCAACACACATTACCACATAATTACTTATTTCATTTTCATCAGTAGATGAGTCTACATCATAATCTCCCCTTAAAATTTGTTTACTTAAACTACTCATTATAATAGTGGAAGGATAAGATGTGAATTTTTTCAATAGATGGGAGTGTTATTTATTGTCTCCAACTCATACTATTTATAGAGGAAAAAAAATAGATGAGGGTTAAAGAAAAAGGAGTTGGGGGTTGGGGAGAAAGGAATTGGAGGTTGGGGGTTGGGGGTTGGGGAGAAAGGAGTTAAAGCTTGGGGGTTGGGCGTTGGGAGTTGTCTCCAACTCATACTATTTTCTCCTTTTTTTTTTGTGACGTGATGGGGTTGGAAGATCTAGTCTTCCTTTATAATACTTTTTCCTTGTTTGTTGTTTTTTTTGTCTTTTTGTTTTTTTTCTCTTTTGGTACGTGTGTGTTTGGGCTTTACAAATCACAAGCCCTTTAAAAGAAAGGCAACACACCGTTGTATTTTTTATTGGGCCACTTTCCTCTTTTTTGTTTTCAAATTGGACCAATTTTTTTTCCTTTACATTATACTTAAATTATGTACCCAATACCACTCTTTTCTAAATTGATCCTCCTCATTTATTTATTTATTTATTTTTGTCATTACAATATTTTTATTCTAACATATCAAGAAGTTGGAAATGAGAGAATGGTAGTTGAAAGTGGAAAATGGAAGTTGGTATAGAATAATAATAGTTGGGAAAAGGGAAAAATAGGTGAGCTAAAAAATAGTTCATGCTGCATTGGAGCAATCACTTTATTGCAATGAGCTATTTTTACTGTAGAGAACTATTTTTGCACTTTGTGAAGTAAAAATAGCTTTTACCTTACCAAAATAGCTCACTTGGGTTGGAGATGCTCTTACCTTTTTTGTAACTATTTTTTTTTTCAAAATATTTATCCAATTTGAAAAATCAAAGTACAATCTTTTTTTGAAGTTCCTATACTACTCCTCTATTTTTTAATTATTACTTTCAACACAAAATCTAATAAAAAATAGAAAGATGTATTATAAAAAAAAATAGAATTTAATAAATAAAAAATCAATAAAATAATAATTTTTCTTAAATTACATATTTGGTCAAACATAACTTATTTTTGTGAGACAGAGCGAATAATATAATTAGATACAGTGCTCATAAAAGGAAGAGTTTTCTTAATGTATGTCTTTAAGGCATAAGTTATAATTAATACCCAATCATTGCGTTAGAAATGATGAAAAATACATTGCAAATGTTGAAAGTTGCTTAGAAAAATATGAATATGTTTAAAAAACTATGAAAATATATTTTCTAATGCAATGATTAGATTATTAATTATAAATTAACATATACAAATTAATATGTAATTTAGGACACACTTAAAGAAAACCCGTAAAGACTAAAAAAAAAATTAGGATATGGTAGAATTTCCTGACGATAAGACTACTTTTGACAGGAAATACACTCTTTGTTAAGCATCTACCGCATCGAAACAATACAAAGTCTCAATCAAAAAAAAAAAAAAGTCTTTTTTTTATTTTGTCTTTACCAAAGGGCAGGTGGGGCCTGTCAGTGTCAGTCGAATGTCCCATCGTTTTTATTTTTTTATTCTGATAAGTATCCCATATTTTTTAAACCTTTGCTAGAAGGAAGAGTTTGCTTTAAATAATCCTACCAACAGCCGGATGGACAAAGAGAGTTTATAAATAATTTTATGAAAAATTACACTTTACCCCTTTATTTTTAGGTTAAAATCATTTTTTTCCTTTTATCTACAAAATCTTATAAATAACTCCAAAATTATTGGAAATTGAATTTAGACCAATGCTGTTAATGGAATGATCGAAACGATAATAACACCCTTATATATTTTTAAATCTGCAAAATGATGTCAATACCCTACTGAATGCTTTTTTTTTTTTTTTACCAAAATGATGTCAAAAGATGGGGGAAAGGATCCAAGACAAACTTGGCGTGAAGGCTACGATCCAGCCCCCATTATTGAAGTCTTTGCTATGGCTGTTTAAAAACCATTGAAGGTGGAATCAATTATGGGTATAACATTCTCAATCAAAACAAATAGTGAAAGATGCGAGCTGAAGAAAGCTATAGAATAAGAAGGAGGAGAAGAAGCAAAAGAAGATTTTGCGAACCTCGAACATGGTTTTCAAGGCAATTGAGCTCGATCAACTCGGACTGGATCAAAATCGTGCAAGAGGGTAAGGTGTTGGGCTTCTTGCGAGCCTTGAAGGAAGCAGATGAGGTCAGAGTCGCCGACCTGAATGAGTCCGAGCTCGGTGAGGTTTCGCCATTGCTAATGTAGGTGTTCGCCATTAGAGATCTGGTAATGTGAGCTCATACAACTTTGAACCCTAGGCTATATATATATAGAGAGAGAGAAAGAGAGAGAGAGAGAGAGAGAGAGAGAGGAAGGCCTAGAAATTAAAGGCAAATCCTTCAAACCATCCCCACTTAGATTCCAATAAATCTAGGGTTTTTTTTCCCCAATTGCTACAATGTTCATTTATATATTCACGCTCTGTTCTAACCTCCAATTCCTTGATCTGTGAATTGATTCGTGAGATTTTCCATTGTCGTCGTTGATGCCCAGGTGGTGCTATTGTTGGGGCCGACGTACGTGCATCGCTTCCACTCCTAGCGGGAACAGCCGAGGAGGACACTACTTCCATGTTGGCTTAGTCGAAAACGACATCGAATTCTTGGAATCCATGGATGAAGCTTATGAAATCTGCAATTATGGCCATTAACACATCTGGAAAAAAAAAAAAAAAAAAATTTCCAGCTCCTATAGATGGGTGATGAGGATCAGGATGTGAGGATTGAATTTAAGGAAACGCAAAGAGGGGTTAGAGGGAGTGAAGCTTGTAGTGATCGCCATTGTAGGATGGATGATCGGAGCGACTGTTCATCGCCCTCCTCCTAGGCTCTTATGGTATTTCTCTCTTTGGCTTATCGATCGGGTTTGGCAGCACTTGAGAGCCCAACACCGGAGAACAGTTTAGATGATCGGAGCGACTGTTCATCGCCCTCCTCCTAGGCTCTTATGGTATTTCTCTCTTTGGCTTATCGATCGGGTTTGGCAGCACTTGAGAGCCCAACACCGGAGAACAGTTTAGAGAGAGAGAGAGAGGATGGTATGCAAGGGCATTTTTGACATAAAATCATATTAAATTGGTCACGTACAACACACGTGATGAATTTTCATTTGAAGTCTCATGGTTGGTAGATGGAGGGGATAAAAATGATAAAAATGATAATGTTTAAAACTTCAGAAGGCCTATTTGTAAGATTTTGTAGATGAGAGAGAGAAGTAATTTCAACCTAAAAATGAGGGGGTAAAGTATAATTTTCTCATAATTTCTAAGGGATTGACTCAATGAGTCTACACGGCGAAAAAAACACGGAGCCCGTCTTGCTTCCGGCTGATTTCGATTCATTCTTTTCTTTTCAGTTAAACAATAAAGATTGCATTTTTGTTCTTTGGTTCCATAGGAACTTGCTCAATGAACTTCCATAGGGCCTATTTCATCATGTTGCCGTAAAATAGATTTATGTTCTCAAAATAAAAATTGTTTATCAATGCGTTTCAAAATTGCTTTTCCGAATTTTTTTGCCTTGAAAGCTACCTGTTTTTTAGGGATTTTAAACTACTCCATAATATATTTTTTTTCTCTGTTTAATAAATGTTTTTCTGAAAACATGTTTTAGAAAATTGTTTTATGAAAACATGTCAGTGGGCTTGCTCTTCAAGACTGGGTCATAAAGTTTTTAATGGGGCAATCACTTTATGCTTTTGAATCCATAAAGAAAATAACATAGTAAAGCAAATCATTGTTACCAAGATTGATATGAACTATGCCCAGGGTTAATAGCAATTATTTGATTTGCTGGATACCTTCTTGTACCTTCCAAACTCAAAAAATGTGGAAATTTTGTTGATGTCATTTCATAATGAATAGTTCGTGATCCAATCTCTTTTTGAAAGTTCGGATATTAATTTGGCTTCTAGCTTCATGTCAATAAGCAGCTCAATTATTGTGATCCAACCTTTTTGATCATCAGTGATCACCCCAGTCTCATTCGAACCCAAAAATCATCAGTGATTAAGCACCCCCCACCCCCCTAAAAATCATCAGTGATTAAGCACCCCAAATAAAAAAAAAAATGATTACCAAGCTTTCATTTTTGTTCTTTATTTTCTGTTTTTATTTTTTCTTTTTTACAAGTAACCGGTATTGTAAGGAATTCCGTACACGCATCAGGGTAAAAGGCCATCCTCCATGGGCAAAACGACTGTTGGCTGGGATTTGCATTGAGGCACTTTCCTCCCCTCTATTGTGGTGGGGAGGGGTGTTTCTCACCAGTTGGCCAATACAACGATAGTCATGCAAGTTTATCTCATGCAAGTTTTTTCCCTCTACAGTCCCCTTGCTACTTTCCTCTGCCGGCACAACAATTAGTTTTGGTGGGCGCGACACCTGTGGCCCATCTGCCCATATGATGCCCTACGGCATTGCAACATGTCAGTATGTCCACCCAAAGTGTAGGGCGATGCTAGTGACAGTCCCTTGCACTGTCGCTTTTTAACCTTCGCTGCAAAATTCTGCCACGTTGCATTTTCTTTAAACAGTCCTACCGGCAACCGGCTTAAAAAAAACAAAGAAAAAGATGAAAAATTAATAGTACTGAGTAAAACAAATTTAATGGGATTAACTCAGTGAGTCAAAAGGCCTCTTGCTTCGACTGCTCTACCAGTGACTTATTGTTCCATCTCCGGCCATCAGTTGAATCATTTTCATCTTAACTCTTTTTCCTTACCGGATTCATTCCTCTTTATCCGTTTAACAATAAATATGGCAATTTTTAATTTTATGAAACTCAAAGGGGCTACTTACTTTAAAGACTATGATAACTATCCTCTTGAAGATGCAAATGCTCTACTCTTTACTTTAACTAAAAAACTAAAATAACTAACATTTTGGAAACAAAGGATGAAACCAAGAATTTAGTTCAAATGAGATAAACTTTAATTGGCCGTTACTTTATCCTAATTAAAGTCGAAGACATTTTTATTTAAAAAATTTCTTGGCTTGCATGTTATTTTGAGTCTAGCATTAGGCTAACATCATTAGTAAGGCTAGGCTCCCAATCTCCCATGTTTTATTATTTTCTATCTATAACATAGCAAAAGTAACGTGGCTTACCTATATTATTTTTATAAGTTTACTATTGTCGAAGATGAATAGGAGAAAGCGTAAAATAAATAATAAAAATTCAAAATTCCAAGGTTAGTGTCCGCCCCCCTAAAGTATGTGTAGCTTCGCCCTTGCTTGGAGATGCTTTTAATTCCTATGGGGCAACCAATGGAAAGACAAGACAAGCACACACCACTTTATAAACGAGGATTTCAGAATACCCATGCCTAAAGACATGTTTCCTCCTTTGAGAGATATGGTATGAATCATGAGCCACATATTGTTTTTTTAAATAGAGAATTACATGCATTTATTAAAAGTTTGATATATGCATTTTTTAAGATAACTATCCAAAATGTCCTTCATAAGAAAAAACTCCAAAAATCCCATACATTAATTTTCTTATCAGGAAAACCCAATAAGATTAAAATATATCCAAAAAAAACAACATCCTAACTTCCATGCAACTTTGTTTAAGTACTAAATTTTCTTGACTAAAATACCTTTATTACATTATTTTTTTTTAAATTCAAATATTGCTAGTCTTACCATTTTGTCATTCTAAATAAGTAGATTATTCATCATTTGTCACAAAAAAAGGAGAGGGGGGGGGGGGGGGGGGGGGGTACAAACGAACAACTATTGAAAAGAAAAGGGTATTTTAGTCCAAAAAAACCTATTGTTCAAATGGGGTTGGATGGATGGGAAGTTAAGATGTTCGGTTTTTTTTTTTTTTTTTTTTTTTAAATATACTTTAATCTTATGTGGGTTTTTTTTATAGAAAAATTATCTTATGGGTTTTTCGATAAAATTCTTCTTTGGGGGATATTTTGGATATATACCCAACTTTTTATTCATGCTTCTTTAAAAATTTTCAACAATTTTAATGTATCAATCAGTTTTAACATAATTTTGGTCGAATTAATCAGTTTAACTAATATGATGCAATGAATACAATAATATGGTACATGTTTTGAATTCCGCACTCGAAATAATTTAAAGAACAAAAATTAAGAACATACTAAGTTTATCGGATAGATCCACTGGTTTTACTAATGTGCTGACATGTTAGTGCCATAATTACAATAAAATGAAATACTTAGTCCATTAAAGCAATTGTTAGCTGAATATAACTATCTAAGAACATCTCCAATGGGCTAGCTATCCAACCCTCCTTAGCTATTTTAGCTGGTTAAAGCACTTTTTTCCTTCTCCAAGGGTTAGTTATATGACAAGCTATTTTATTTATCTTCATTTCGGCTAACTACATTTAGTTAGCGAACATTTGCTAGCTAAACTATTTTTAGTTAAAAAAGTGACACTTATTCTCTCTTTATGCATCATTCCCTTTTTATTTCTCCACTAAATGATTAAAAAAAGAAAAAATATTAATAAAAATTTTGAAATAGCTCAAAAATAACTAGTACCGTTGGAGTATTCACTTGGATAGCTAACTAGCTAACTATTTTAAAAATATCATTTTGCTGACTAAAGTAACAAAAAAAATAAATAGCTAGTACCTTTGGAGATGCTCTAAAATGACAATAGTTAAAACAACTAACTATATAGTTAGCCCATTGGAAAAAAAAAATGTGATTTGGCTCGCTAAAATAGTCAAGGTAAGATTGGATAGTTAGCCTCTTTCGAGATGCTCTTATAAGCTGAAAAAAATGCATGATATCTTATATGATGGATTCATCTAATGGATCTGGTATTTGCCCAAATTAACATAAAGTGGGATAAGTCGCCCTCTTAACAAACTTGTCTTTCTTTAAAATAAATATTTAAAAAAAATAAAAAAAGAAAGAAAGAAAGAAAGAGAACTTGTCATGAACGAACAACTTGGAGGGAAGGCCATGGAAGAGATACCTGCAAGATCTCAAGTCAAAGGTAGAAGACAACGAGGGCCAAACAATGTGCATGAAAAAGTCATCATACCCCATGTCTATTCAGCTACTATTACATTAATTAAATGCTAGCGTACAAGTTATATGATGGAAAAAAGAAATAAGGCAATTAATGCATAGCGAGGCTGTTGAAATGTCAATGATGTTTTCTTGTTAAAAAAAAATAATAATTAATTAAATGAGTATTACTACACGGAATGACCTATACAGGCCCAACCATGACTAACAGACCCATTTCTATTTTTGGATTTGAATACCATTGTCACTAATAAAAGAGGTTGCAAAAAACGCACAAATTGGAACTTCAACATCCTCGCACGCAGTTTGTGGGATGCAAACTAGGAAACCCCTTGATTTCGGCAACAATATGGAGTGAAGGAATCAAACTCACTCTAGAAACACAATTTTTCATGAGAAGAAAGCGAACTAAATGGTGACGAGAAAATGTACGAATTCGTCATTCATAATCTGCATTGTTCTAATTAGAAATTTACATTGTTGTTCGTATGAACCCTTTAGAATCAGTTACTTTGATGGAAACTGACTTGAATTTTGGTTGTAACTAGAAAATGAAAGGGGCTTGCATGATTGCAAGCTTTCATTAGGGTTCGCACATTAGTTTAGATATCAAAATCACATTTTTCTGGCTTTTGCATCAAGTTGTAATATCTAGTTAACATCCATATGAATGAATTGGAATTTTTTGCTTGTATGTTAGTATCTAGTTTTTTTCTTTTTCTTTTTTTTTTTTTTTTTTTTTTGGCTAAACAAAGGGTATCCCAAGCCATTGCCCAGGCTAGTCCTCAGTGATACACAAACTACCCGTAAGCTCATGCATTTGATAGTAAGGGAGTGAAGATTCGAACTTGGGACCTTCGGTTCCTGAGCTGGATCCTTCGCCATCTACGCCACCCTCACAGTTTCAGATATATGGATTTTTCTCCTGTTGGCCTAGACTGCAGAAGATGCAAGGTTAGAGTCAGTGTCATGCCAGTTACAATCCCTCGAACCGTGGTGCTTGGTTGCTTACTGCCCTTTAAAGATTTAAAAAGCTCTTTCCCTAAGACCAGCTAGTTTTAGGTGAAATGGTTACCATTCGGTCCTACAATTGGTATCAAAGAAAGGTCACAGGTTTGAGTCCCCGGGAAGGGGCGGGCATGCGCGCGCATAAAGGGGGTGATTGTTTGCCTAGACTACAAGGGATGCAGGATTAGGGTCAGCATCATGCCAGTTGCGATCACTCAAACCGAGGTACATGGCATCTGCGCTGCCCTTTAAAGATTTGAGGAGCACATTCTCTAACACTAGCTGGTTTTAGGTGAAATATCCTATTGCAACAATAATTCTCGATGCAATATCCTATTGCAACAAAAGTACTCAATGCAATATCCTATTGCAACATCAATTATTGATGCAATAGCAGATGACGCGAATTACCATATCTATAGCGAGAGAACACATGCCCATTTTAAGTGACTATTGTAATGACAAAAATGTTAGTTGCAATACTTTGGATATTACCACTATATCTTTCATTGTTGCAATAATATTTGTGGTAGTAGGGATTTTTTCTTGTAGTATAATCAAACTTCAATTTGAAATGTTTTGGCTTTGAGTTGTAAAATCTAGTCAACATACATATAGATTAACTAGAACGTTTCCCTTTATTGTAGGGTCTAAACTTCAATTTGTCAATGTTTTTGCCTCAAATTGGAATATCTAGTTGACATACATAGAGATTTGGATTTCTTGTATTGTTTTTTTCTTTTTAAATGGATTTTTTTGGTTACTCTAATGTTTTTGGTTCTTATTGGATGACTTTGCTTGGGGAATGGGTGTGTTCCTCTTATGGATTTTTTTCCCCCACTCATATAGGGTTTAAACATAAATTTGAAATGTTTTTGCGTTGAGTTGTAATATCTAATCAACATTTTTATAGATTAACTGGAATGTTTTGCTTCTTGAATTTTTTTCCCCCATTCCTATAGGGGTTTAAACTTCAATTTGAAATGTTGTGGCTTCAAGTTGTAATATCTAATCAACATACTTATAGATTAACTGGAATGTTTTGCTTATTATGATAGGATCTAGTTGAGATATCTGAATTTTTCCCCAAAATTTGAGTTGTGGAATGCCTGTGTTCTTCTTATGGCCTTTCTTTCTTTTCTGTTTTTTTTTTAATTTTCCCATCATTGTAGGATTTAAACTTCAATTTGTCATTGTTTTTGCCTCGAGTTGGAATATCTAGTTGATATACATAGAGATTAACTAGATTTTCTTGTATATTTTTTTAATGGATTTTTTTGGTTCCTTTGATGTTTTTGGTTCTTGTTGGGTGACTTTGCTTAGGGAAAGGGGAGTGATTCTTTTATGGATTTTTCCCCCAATTCCTGTAGGGTTTAAACTTAAATTTGAAATATTTTTGCTTTAAGCTGTAATATCTAGTCAACATACATAAGATTAACATGCATCAAATGACGCATGTACCCCTGGGTTCACTTATAACCCTCATATCACGACCCCTCAAGACATCTAGTCTTTTTGCACCAAGAGAGCCAGAGAGAGAAGAGAGAGATAAGGCTTGTTTGGAGAGAGAAAAATCCACTTTTCTTTTTCATGCTTGGGTTTTTTACTCTCTCACCTTATTTCAATACTTGGAATCACATTCTAGGGGTTGGATTTGAAGTTCTACATGTACTTGATGAAGATTGGAGCTTAATTTGTGGAGCTTGGAATTTGTTCTTGCATTCTAGGCTTGGATTCAACCCTCCCAACACATTTTCCCTACATTTGGTGTAATATACTTAAGGTAGGTATAATTTTTATGGGTTTTAACTTTAGGGATGATAATGGGTTAGGATATAAGCCCATATATGTTGAATAAAAATGTATATTTGTGTTATTTATGTGTTTACATAATTCTTGGGTGTATTATTATGTATATTTTGTAATGCATGTACTGTGGAGTCTAGTTTACATAACCCTATAATTATGAATATCATATTTGGGAGTATATAAGTTATATATATATATATATATGATATTTTAGTATATCATGAGTGTACATGTTATGTAAATTCTTGTTGATTTATATTTTACATGCTTTACATAACCCAATATGCTGTATAATTATGGAATAATTATCTATTGTTAATTTCTAGATATATATTGACATGCATATGGATTTATATGCTTTTTCATGACATTCATTGGCATAAAATACATGAAATAAAAATTAATAAATACTGGGTAAAAGTATTGAAAAGGATCATTGGGTATGGTTTGTTTGCGGTTAAAGAACTAAGCTGTGTATTCCATTCCTTTGGTCTTGGGAGCTTTCCAGTTCTATGTAGGAACTTTTGCGTTCCTGAATTGAGACTGCTTTCCGGTCCCAGGTAGGGACCCTTGTGTGGTTCTCTTGTAGGTTGAGTTTAAATCATCCGTTTCTACACGAAAACTCCTATGGGAGTGGTTGGTAATGATGGAATATGTTAAATGGACATGAGTCGTATATTATTTAGGGAAATTATTGTAATTTAAGCATGATTTATTTTTGGCTATATTATCATGCTATGGTTATTTTCATATGAAAATTATATCTACTGAGTTTTATACTCACCCTTATATTTTATCAAACCTTTTCAGATGAGTATAAAGCTAGGGAGACGTCACCTTGAGGTGATTAGCTGGTGTTAGCAAGGATATTTATGCTAATTTATTTTCTGGACAATGTTATGGATTTGAAGAACTTTAATACTATGAATGTATTAATTAATACTTTGTATTCAGCCAATGGGCACTAAACTTGTAATAACTTATGGTTGTAAAATTTTAATTCTGTAGGTCTCTTTATATAGTTTATTTAGCATGTGATAATACCAATGATGAATGACAAGAAATTTTATGATTATTTTATACAGGTTTTTATCATCGTATGTCCCATTTACGAATGGGTCATGTCGAAATTTTCATTGAAATAATGGTTTTTCTAACACGTGTCATCCACATCCATGTGCTTTCCAAATGATTTTCTCTAATTAAATTAGTTTTATTAATATTGATCTCTGCTTTATTAATTTGGGTCATGATATTAATTGGAATGTTTTGCTTCTTGTGATATGATCTAGTTAAGATATTTAGATTTTTTACCAAATAAGTTGGGTGACTTTGCTTAGCGAATAGGTGTGTTCCTTTTATGGATTCTTTTCCCCCAATTTCTATAGGGTTTAAACTTCAATTTGAAATGTTTCGGTTTCGAGTTCTAATATTTAGTTAATATACATGTAGATTAACTGGAATGTTTTGCTTGTGAGAGGATTTAGTTGAGATATCTAGATTTTTCCCTGGACAATTTGAGTGAATTTGAGTTGTGGAATGTCAATGTTCTTCTTATAGGCTTTTTTTTTTCTCCCTTCTTGTTGGGTTTAAACTTCAATTTGAAATGTTTTTGCTTCGAGTTGTAATATCTAGTTACCATGCTTTACGATTTTGTTTTAGAAAACATGATTTATGATCGTTTAACTCCAAATTTGTTTTCATTTTTATAACCTTGTCTGTGGCATTATTGTATGCCACATAATGAAACATTGGGCAAACACGAAATATATAGGAGAGACAATCACAAACGGAGCGTGCAATGATTTTCAGGCAGAGATATATGATACACACATTTTTGAACCATGCCAGATCATAGACTGAGAAAAAAAAAGGGGGGAGGGGGGGCCATAGACTACAGGATGCTTGCTGTGAAAACTTCAGTGTCAGTTAATGATTGTGTGCATGTCTCCATAGAAATGTGACCAATTAGACACTCATTCAGGAAATATCAAACTAGGCACATTTTGACTACTTGGTTTGTTGTAATGGGTTGTTGATGGGTTGCTTTTGATTATTATTACTCTTATTAGAATGCTTTACATTTCAAGATAGTACACAACAATGAACTGAATCTGTTTTATGCATACTTACCTTACAAAATTGGTGTTAACTAACTTTACAAAGAATAGGGACTCAATTAGATTTATATAAATTCAAGTAAAAATGATATTCATATGGACAATGCCAAACTTTTTATAATGGATAGTGATGGATTGCATTTTAGTTATTATTACTCTTACTAGAATGCTTTACATTTCAAAATAGTATAGAGTAGTGAACTGATTCCGTTTATGCATATTTATCTTACAAATGGGTGTTAAGCAACTTTGAAGAAAAAATAGGGACTTAACTAAATTTATATAATTTCAAGTTAAACCTATATTGTTGTGGACAATTCCAAGATGATAATATTTATATTGGTACACGATGATTTGGAAGTGCGAATATCCAGTTTAACTCCATTAACTTGAATATCAGGATTCAAGTTAATCACATATTCAAAAGTTAACCTAACATTATATGTCGGGCTTGGTTTGTTTGAGTTAATTTGTTTAGTATAATACCTCTACATGAATTATACTTGGTTGTGAACTGAATTCAACAGTGGCCTATTTAGCAGAGAAAAACTTATATATAATTGTGATACAATTGATGTGGTATCATAAGATAATGGGAGTGAAGCAAAGTGGGATTGTCAAAGTACTTTTTGGCCCCACAATCCTACATTGTTACATTCTCATTAGCCCATAACACCACATGGTCATGTCATAGTTACATTGAAGACTCATTCCTATTTAGTAAATCATAAAAATATTTGGCTTGCATTCATTGATTTAAGTTGGCAGTACTGGTTAATTAACATTAACATGTAGTTAGTTCGATATACATTATTGACCCATTCCTTGAAAGCTTAAGCTTTTGGGGTCAAGTGATGTTCTAACATGGTATCAAAGAGCTCTGTTCCCTAGCATGTCCTGGTTTCAAGTCTTCACGCCTCCTCCCCCCATTCATTTATCCCTTCACAGTGTTACTCACTTCATTGTCGTGTATTGGTTCATCTTTCCACTTGCGAGCGGGGTCGCATATGAAGGGGAGTGTTAGCTTGATATACATTGTTGACCCATTCCCTAAAAGCTTAAGCTTTTGGGGTCAAGTTTTAATTTTCCAACTTAAAAGCCTAAGCTTATAGGTGGAAGGCTGAAATAGGTATATGAAGACATGTTAAAGTTGATTTTTAATCGATGTGAGATGTGGTATTTTTCATTTTTAACACTCCCCTCACATGCAGGCCTAACAAGATAGAAACAAGTTTATCACGTGGACAACAAAGATAGGCTGATGAATATAACAAGATCAAGAACTACATGCTCTAATATCATGTTAAGTTTCCAACCAAAAAGTCTACACTAATTGGTGGAGGGCCCAAACAGGTTTATAAAGACATGTTAAACTTGATATTTAATCGATGTGGGATGTGGTGTTTTTCCTTTCCAACACTTGTTTCCAAAAGTTTTCTAATAGAAAAAAATTAGACCAAACATAACCTTTCGTGTCAATCTATCTTGAAATGAAAACTATTCAAAAAAAAAAAGTTAAGTGGGTAGAATAACTCAATTCATAGCGCCCATATAAAAAAATTAAAAAGTACTAAATTCAAATCTTTAGAAAAAAATAAAAAATAAACATCGCATTTATCCACATCTGTTGTTCTTAGTAACTTTACAATACCCATAGAAACATCTGTTAGTTTTATTTAATTAAATTATTATGATTCAAATTTTAATGTGAGAATATTTGCTTTGGTGTGAGTGTTTACGTGTTAATAAGTTTCATTTGGGAATGAAACTGAACTCTGTACGTGGCTATTGGTTATTATTAATACCTTTGTTGACTTTTCATTTGACCATTTGGTGAGAAATAAAGCTTCATAGTTATCACTACCTTTGCATTAAATCTATCACTATTATTCTTTTTGAATGTGGAATTTATTCTTATTTTATTTTTTGACTGTTAGGATCATTTAAGCTAGATTGTCTTAATTTTCAAATTGTGAACAGTTTTATCCTTTATTTTTTAGCCGTTTCTTATCTCACTTAAGCTCTTGGCGGTTGATATATTACCGTTGTATATTATATATATATATATATATATATATATATATATATACATACGGCAAAATGTTTTATTCAAGTAGATATATATACTCTATTTTTATATATGCTTCATCTTTTATACATTTTTTTTTCTTGTCTGTAATTGAGTTGGGTTGCGTTGGACATTTTCACTGCGACCCGATATTGTGAGTGCGCACTTACCAGCACGCTTTAAGCTGTCGTATCCTGGAGGCTAGCTGCCACAACCCTAACTGCACCAGAAGATTTCTCAAGGGGGCAAAATCGGTTTCAAGGATAATGATTCTTTTCCGTGCTTTAGCCATCAAACCACGGTTATTTGTATCTTCAAGAATTTGTAATATTCGGAGTGTAATTCTATATCTCATTGTGTAATATTTCCAACAATCTTGAAACCGATTTTGCACAATAGATGATATCGTCACTCAAGTTTCAGATATTACAAAGTTGGAACCATTTGATGGAACCAATTACAAGAGATGGAGTTCGAAACTTTTATTTATTTTAGAGACCATGCGCGCATGTTGAGTTTGTGCTTACAAACCTAAGAGCTGATAATGAACTTCTTGAGCCTGCTCAATCTCATTCAATTCGAATATGGGATAAAGCCAACCATTTTTGTGGGAATTATATTTTAAATGGTATCGCAAATGAATTTTATGATGTTTATTGTTGTTACAAAAAAGCTAAAGAAATTTGGGACACTCTTAAGAAAAATGACATCATTGAAGATGCTAGAACTAAAAAATTTGCTATTGACAATTTTTTAGACTTTCAAATGGTGGATGAAAAACCAGTTTCTGCACAAATTTATGAATACCAACATCTTATAAGTGAAGTACTTAAAGAGGGTATGGTAATTTGATGAGGGTTTTCAATCTGCAAATCTTATTAAAAAATTACCGCCCTCTTGGAAAGAATATAAATTGACTTCAAAACATAAGAGAAAAGATATGTCCATTGAGGATCTTGTCATTTATATCCGAATTGAAGAGGCTAATAGACTTCGAAACCAAAATGAGAAAGCTAAAGAGGCATACTCTAAGGCTAACTTTATTAAAACCAAGGATAGAAGAGCACCTAAGGGAAGACCTAGGAAGAAATCTCATAAAAATTTTGACAACCGGTTCAAGAAACTGGAAAACAAAGAAATCAAGAAGAAAAAGAGAGGCAATTATTTTTTAACTGTGGAAAGCCAGGACACTATGTGAGGGCTAAGGTTCTAATAGGTCTCAAACTCACCTTACTGAAACTGATGAGGTTATAAATGTGGTTGTTTCAGAGGTAAATTTGGTTTCCAATGGAAAGGATTGGATAGTGGACACAAGGGCCACTAAACACATCTATTATGACATGAGTATATATGTTGTCCTCCTATAAACCCGTCAAGAATGGTGAGTAAGTTTTTATGGGAAATTCTAGATCCTCTCCTATTGCAGGTAAAGGGAAAGTATTTTTGAAGTTGACTTCTAGAAAGGTCTTTCAATTGAGTGATGTCCATCATATGCCTGAGATGAGATACAATCTTGTTTCTAGAGCATTGCTCAACAAAGTTGGTATGAAGTTAGTTTTCGAATCTAATAAGTTGATTCTTACTCGTAATGGGAATTTTGTGGGGAAGGGGTACTGTTCTGATGGTTTATTTGTTTTGAATGTGAAATTCTAGTTATACTGACCCTATAATACCTAGAAGGGGGGTTGAATAGGTATTATGTATAAATCTTACCCAATTTTGATTTCAAGTCAATTAATCTCTTTTACCACAAATAAATCAATCTCACAGCAAGCATAAAAGCAATTAACAATAGCACAAGAGATTTTTACATGGAAAACCCTAGATGGGCAAAAACCACGGGACCTCGTCCAGTTGAAGCTAATCTACTATGAAACCAATGAGTACAAGACACATTTACAGACCACACAAGGACTCATGCAGTTGTCTTCACTCCCACGATCACACACGATCGATCTCCGTCATCACGGCTTTGGTCGTAACCAACTTCTTTCACAGTAATGCCTTCAATCACGAACTCGCAAGCTCGATCACCATTGCAACGGTCTCACAAACACTCAAGGTTGTGAATGGTGTGTGGTTTGATAATCTCTAGAGCATATCAGTGAAAACCTAGGTTAAAGTGCTCTAGAGACGTTTTAAAAAGATAAACAATGAAAACCCTAATAGGGAGAGGCTTGCTCCATCCTCTCAATGATAAGACTCTATATATATAGTCCAAGAAACCCCAAGTAGTTGTAGCATGTTTTGGTATTAAAAAGGTAAGTTTTAAAAACTTTAAAAACTGTTTTTTATGAGCCTGGATCAATCCGTGTTCATGCCAGATCAATCCGGGTTGACAGAACCAAAATTTGCATTTCTAGAGCAGTATGGATCGATCCACCTAGGCTATGGATCGATCCACCTAAGCCGAATCAAAAGTTGCATTTTTAAAATACCATGGATCGATCCACCTAAGTCATAGATCGATCCACCTAGGCAAAAAAACTTTAGAAGCAAAAAAATCTTTTTCAAAACCATTTTTATAAATAAAGAAATATTGGAAATGATTTGAAATGATTTTTAAACATTAAAACCCAGGCTTCTATAGTCACTTACCTTTCCTAAGAACAATTGTGAGTTGAAGCTTTGAACTTCACGTTTTGTCTCAACTTTGCAACTTCACCAGTCTTCAATCAACCCAAGACTCAACCATACTTTGGCACAGAATATGACAACATTAAAAACACGGACCTTACAATCTCCCCCTTTGGCAATTCCATGACAAAACCAACCTAAATCTCGACATAAGATATAAGACCTATTCCCAAACCACAAAACTGAACAAGTCCTAAACTCACTATGAGAATTACAACTCGATAAAGAAATATTACATAAAAAGAACCAACAACAATACTAACTCTCACACTCAACCTATCAACCTATGATCTATGATCTGCAAACAAGAACAAACAACACCCAAGCATAATATCATAGAAATAGATTAAAAACTTAATGAAATTCTATTCTCTTCCAAGCATACAAACTCAAAGATATTCTCCCCAAGCATACAAACTCAAAACTATTCTCCTCCTTGCATACAAACTCAAACTCAAAACCATTCTCCCCCTTTTTGGCATGAATTGACAAAGGAAAGCACACATATAAAAGAATGAAACCACATCAGAGGGAAATCAAAGAATAGCAAGAAGAACCAAGTGATTTCATTAACCAAGCTTTAAGAACAGCATATCAAAGAGATGAAAACATCAAAGAGTCCTAAACTAAGATCCAATCTCAACACCGCCAGCATCAACATCGTCACATCAAGAGAAAATTGTACTCAAGATGAGGGCACAAGAGATAACAACTCATATTCACTCTGACAAACACTCTTAACTCCCCCTCAAATAAGGCACAAAAAGAAATAATAAACAAAATTAAAAAAACATGCGCACTTAACAATATGAGGATATGTTAAGGTGTTCTACAAATATAGAAAAAGAACTAAAATTGAGACACCATTCCACAATATAGAAGCACATGAGTCATCAAGGACATAATTGCAAATTTTCATTAAAGTCCAACACACTTATGCATGAAAAGAAAAGTTATCCAAGAAAGTTCACATGCTAAGTGTATAATGCACTGACAACGCTAATAGGGTCGATTGGCAAAACTACTCATGCAAACCATAGTCTAACAATTCCTAAGAAATAAAGAAAAAGAATTCAAACCATGTTAGAATCGAAAAAATTGCTTTTCAACCTTTGTAATGTTTTCTTTTTCTTTTGCTGTGAGTTTTGGGAATTATTTTGTAGGTATCAAGTTTTGTACCTTTCCTATATTTTTCAATTTTTTAAACATACATTCATACATTTATTTATTTATTTTTTATTGAAGCTTAACATCAATATTTTTATTTTTTTTTTATCATCAACATGATGGCTTTCACACTTTCACGCAGCCAACCTTCTTCATGAATTACCTCACGTTAGCTTCGGACAACACAAAGGTAACCCTTTTCATGAGACATAGGGATGTGCTTAACATATAGGTCATTCAAATTCTAGCATCCCAAGAAATTTTCAGACATAGATTTAACAATTCATAGAATTAGCCTAAAAACCCCAAAGTCACATGTCAGTGGTGCAATGTAAAGTGTATAGCATGTAAATTCAGAACTACTCCACTAAGTGTGCTTAAGAGAGTGAGACTAAATATCAAATTTATCAATTTATAAATTTCAACTCAATATGACAATCAAAAAGGATATATTTTCAACATCTTAGTACAAATCATATATAAGTAAAATACACAACTAGCCAAAAATAGCAAAGCACACAAGAAAATCTTTTTGGTTTTTCTGAATTTTTCATTTTTTTTTATACCAATGAAAAAATAAAAACAAATAAACTCTAAAGAAAAAACAAAAACACACACAAAAGCAATAAATCCTAAATACTCCATAACTCTAAGAACAGCATAAATGACATAGAGAAAAGATTACAACTAGAGCACTATGGATAGTTTAAGGTCTTTGCGGACCATAGGTAGTTTAATGTCATTTCGGACAAGAGGCCATCTCAACTAGAACCAAGCACAATGCCTTTACCTTTATCCTTTTGTACAACACTAACAAGTGGGGTATGACATTCAGAATTCTTTTTCTTCACCCATTCTTTCCTACCAATGAATCTCTCTCTAGGAAAAGTCACAGCTTGTATAGAACCACTCATAGGATCACAAGAAGTGTCTAATCCTTTATGGGCAATATTTCTCAAATCAGAAACCTCACGACACAACTTCCTAAGACACTCACCTACATTGTCCCAACTCAACATAGAATTTCTAGAAGCCCTAGAAGAATCATTCCCAAGATGAAAACAATTAGGTCGAATGTGACTAAACTCACCACAATGGTAACACACAGGAGAACTCTTATGAGAAGATCTATCCCAAATATACGGAATATCATATCCATTAAACCTCTTCACTTGCCTATAGAAGTCACTATCTACCCTCCTAAGTGAACTCTTCCTACGTAACTCTTGAATCTTCCTAAAGACTGGGCATTTAGGTCTAATATGTCCTTTCAAGCCACAATGAACACAAGTAGGAACTCACTTTGAAGGCACAATAGGTGGAATAATAACAGACTTAATCATTTGAGACTCTTGAGCCTTGACAAACATAGTTTTAGATGAACTAGGAGTAACTTTATTACTAACAAAACCTAAACTACACCTATCACTCCAACTCTGTCCTACACCTAACAACTTGTCTAAGATCTCTTTACCTTTTGAAATTTTCTCAAGATCTCCTATCTTAGTCTTCAAGTCTTTCTCAATATTTACTACTTTCAGCTCAAGACTTTTCTTAGACTCAAACAACTCAAATCTCTCATTTTCAAGTCGAACCACCTCATTAGCAAGAAGTGCTTTCTGAGTGCTCAACTGACTCTCATGACCTTTAGATTCAAATAATTCCATCTTTAAAGTCTCTATCTCTTTTTCAAAAGTTTTAACCTTAATGTATAGAGATTTATTAGACTTTTTGGTTTTTAGACACTCTTCAAACAACTTATCATAAGCTAATTGAAGGTCTTCTTTTTCTTCATCAGATTTAATCATATTTTCAGAATTTTGAGAATTAATCTCATCTTTTTCAGACTCCCCCTGACTCTCAGAATCAATAACACTTGATGAGATTTTATCATTAACCTGGTGAATAGAAGTAAAGGCCATGAAATTTGAGTTATCCTCTTCTCCTTGAGAGGAATTCTCAAAATCCAACTCAATATCACTGTCACTCAAAGTAGCATTATATCCCTTTCCATTATTCTGACCACTACTTTGTTTCTTCTTAGTATTAGCACATTCAGGAGCAATATGACCGAAACCATGACATTCATAACATTGAATTTTATCTCTCTCATCATTCATATCATTTGGTCTCTCCCCCTGAGTTTTAAACTGAGATCTAGACCTATTTCTATCCCTTCTATCCTTATAGGAACTAGAACCACTACCTTTGCTAGAGTTAGATCCATTGTTCCTACTAGACTAACACCATTACTATTTCTAGAATTAGAAACACTACCTTTAGGATTTCTAAAGAATTTCTTAAATTTTTTAACAAAGTAGGCAATGTCCTCCTCAGAAATATCAAATTCATAATTAGTCCTAAAATCATGTCTGCTAGACCTCTCACTCACAGTACTTAAGGCAATTCCAATGTTCTTAGGTTCTTTCTTAGGTTTGCAAAACTTCATCTCATAATTCTGAATTTCACCAACTAAGTCTTCCTTTTTCATGGTATCTAAATCTTTATTATTTTTAATGGAAGTAATCTTAGGAAGAAACCTAATAGGCAAAGGTTTAAGGATTTTCCTATTAATTGTAGCATCAGACATAACATCACCAAAGAAAAACCTAGAATTGACAATATCACTCAATCTAGCATTAAATTTATCAAACACTTCATCTTCTTTCATAGTCTCTTGTTCATACAAGGCAGTGAGCATTTGAATTTTAGTGTTTTTAACAGATATGGTACTTTCATGAGTTTTCTCAACGATATTCCAAGCCTGTTTTGCATATTTACAATGGGCTACCCTTCGAAATTCATCTCAGGATACTCCACTGAAAATAGCATTAATTCTTTTGGAATTCCATTTAAGTTCTTCATAATCTTCTTTAGTCCATTGAACTTTAGGCTTGTTAACAAATATACCTTCCACAACCACCTTGGGTGGAGTATATCCATTAATCATAGCAAGCTACACTCTCTCATCAATTGATTTGAGATAAGCTCGCATAAGAGCCTTCCAGTACCCGTAATCCTTACCATTAAAATATGGTATTGAAAGTTTGACAGGCTCTATACTATCAGAATCGAATGAAAAGATCAACACTCAAGCTATTAAACCTTAAGAGTGAACCTGCGCTCTGATACCAATTGAAATTCCGGTTATACTGACTCTACAATACCTAGAAGGGGGTTGAATAGGTATTATGTATAAATCTTACCCAATTTTGATTTCAAGTCAATTAATCTCTTTTACCACAAATAAATCAATCTCACAGCAAGCATAAAAGCAATTAACAATGGCACAAGAGATTTTTACATGGAAAACCTAGATGGGAAAAACCATGGGACCTCGTCCAGTTGAAGCTAATCCATTATGAAATCAATGAGTACAAGACACACTTACAAACCACACAATGACTCATGCAATTGTCTTCACTCCCATGATCACATACGATCAATCTCCGTCGTCACGGCTTTAGTTGCAACCAACCTCTTTCATAGCGATGCCTTCAATCATGAACTCGCAAGCTCGATCACCGTCACAACAGTCTCACAAACACTCAAGGTTGTGAATGGTGTGTGGTTTGATAATCTCTAGAGCATATCAGTGAAAACCTAGGTTAAAATGCTCTAGAGACGTTTTAAAAAGATAAACAATGAAAACCCTAATAAGGAGAGGTTTGCTTCACCCTCTCAATGATAAATGACTCTATATATATAGTCTAAGAAACCCCAAGTGGTTGTACCACGTTTTGATATTAAAAAGGTAAGTTTTAAAAACTTTAAAAACTATTTTTTACAAGCTTAGATCGATCTGAGTTCATGCCGGATCAATCTGGGTTGACAGAACCAAAATTTGCATTTCTATAGCAATATGGATCGATCCACCTAGGCCATGGATCGATCCACCTAGGCAGAATCAAAAGTTGCATTTTTGAAATACCATGGATCGATCCACCTAGGTAGAAAAACCTCAGAAGCAAAAAAATCTTTTTCAAAACCATTTTTATAAATAAAGAAATATTGAAAAAGATTTGACATGATTTTTAAACATTAAAACCTAGGCTTCTATAGTCACTTACCTTTCCTAAGAACAATTGTGAGTCGAAGCTTTGAACTTCACGCTTTGTCTCAACTTTGCAACTTCACCAATCTTCAATCGACCCAAGACTCAACCATACTTTGGTACGGAATATGACAACATTAAAAACATAGACCTTAAAGAATGTATTCTTTGTTGTTTATGATAATGCAAGTACTTCTTCTACTTACTTGATTAAGCTTTTGAATGTTTGGCATATGAGATTAGGACATGCTAATGTGAACTCCATTAAAAGAATGAAAACTTTAGGACTTATTTCAGATTTTTCTAACACTAATTTTGATAAGTGTGAGACTTGTGTTGAATCAAAATTTACTAGAAAACCTTCTAAAAATATTCAAAGAGAATCTGATTTATTAAGTTTGATACACACTGATATAAGAGATTTTAAAAGTAATTTGACACGTGGTGGTAAAAAATATTATATTACCTTTGTGGATGATTTCTCTCGATACACTCAATTATATCTCCTAAGAAGTAAAGATGAAATTAAAGAGACTTTCATAAAATACAAAAATGAAGTAGAAAGTCAACTTGATAGAAAAATTAAAAGAGTTAGGTCAGATAGGGGAAGAGAATATGAATCGATATCACTTAGGCTCTATTTGGTTCATGGATTTTATCAAGGAAAAAAAAAATAAAATATGAGGAATTGTTCTTTTTCTTATTTGGTTGCAAAGGAAAATTGGTAGGAGAACAATAATTGAAATAATTTTGGCTTGGTATTATATCATCTTTTCCTTTCATTTTCTTTCCTCGATATTTTTTTCCCTTCTTTTTTTTGTTCCATGGTAAAATCCATGAACCAAATAGAGGGTTAGAGAATTTTGTGAAACATATAGCATAATTTATGAAGTCACTACACCTTATTCACCTAAACAAAATAGCATAGCAGAACAAAAAAATAGAACTCTTAAGCATATGATGAATGCTTTGTTGCTAAGTTCAGGGTTGCCTACTAGTATGTAAGGGGAAGGTATTTTGACAGCTTGTCATATTATTAATAAAATTCCAAGTAAAAAATCTAATGAGACACCTTATGAGTTATGAAAGGGTTATGCACCTAACTTAAAATATTTGAAAGTGTGGGGGTGTCTTGCTAAGGTAGGAATTCCATAATTTAAAAGAAAAAGAATTGGTCCTAAAATAGAAGATTGTGTTTTTATTGGTTATGCTCAAAATAGTGCTGCCTAAAGGTTCTTGGTTATTAAATCCAATCATAATACACTTGAGCCTAACACTATAATAGAGGCAAGAGATGCAGAATTTTTTGAAATATTTATCCCATGAATGTAGAATATAAAAATGAGATAAAATCTGATTTTACTACCTCTAATAATCAGAACAAAGATGATGGGGATGATAAAGAATATGAACCTAGACGTAATAAGAGAGCCAGGAAAGAACATAGTTTTGGAGATGATTTTATAATTGCCTTTCTAGTTGAAGATGACCCAACTACTTACCAAGAAGCTATTACTTCGCCAGATTCAATGTTTTAAAGAGAAGCTATAAATAATGAATTAGAGTCCATAATGGCGAATCACACATGGGAATTAGTTGATCTACCACCTGAAACTAAAACCATAGGTTGTAAATGGGTATTTAGAAAGAAACTTAAACTCGATGGTTCTATTGATAAATTTAAAGCTAGGTTGGTAGCAAAAGGTTTTAAACAAAAGGAAGGTGTTGATTATTTTGATACTTATTCTCCTGTGGCTAGAATTACTACAATTAGAATTCTTATTGCCATTACTTCCATACATAAACTCATAATTCACCAAATGGATGTTAAAATAGCCTTCTTAAATAGAGATTTAGATAAAGAAACATATATGGACCAACCTAACTGGCCAAGAACAAAAAGCGTGTAAACTTATTATATCTTTGTATGATCTTAAACAAGCACTAAAACAATGGCATGAAAATTTTGATTATGTGCTTATTGCTAATGCTTATTTGTTGAATGATGCTGATAGATGTGTATATAGTAAATTTTCAAATAATTCTAGAGTTATTATTTGTCTTTATGTTGATGATATGCTTATTATGGGTACTAATATATCCGTTGTTAAATCTACTAAGAAATTTTTTACCTCTAAATTTGATATGAAAGAAATGGGAGAGGCAGATGTTATTTTGGGTATCAAAATTTCTAAAACTTCAGATAGACTTGCTTTGTCTCAATCTCATTATGTTAAAAAATTATTACAAAAGTTTGGCTATTCAAATAAAGATCCTGTGAAAACTCCTTATGATCCTAGCATTCATCTTAAAAAGAATAAAGGTGACAGTGTGTCACAACATGAGTATGCTTGAATTATAGGAAGTTTAATATATTTAACAAATTGCATGAGACCAAATATTGCCCATGTAGTCCATAGACTTAGTAGATATAATCCTAGTAGAGACCATTGGACCACTGTTGTAAGGGTATTGAGATATCTTAAGGGGACTATTAATTTAGGTCTCCATTATACTAGTTATCTAACTGTACCAGAAGGGTTTTGCGATGCTAATTGGATAACAAGTAATGATGAAATTAACTCTATTAGTGGATATTTGTTTACTTTGGGTGGTGAAGCAATTTCTTGGAGATCCACTAAGCAAACATGCAAAGCTCAATTCACTATAGAATCCAAGTTTATTGCTTTGGAATTAGCAGGTGGAGAAGCTGAATGGATTAGAAATATTTTAGCTGATACCCCTTTATGGTCTAAACATGTTCTACTATTTCTTTGTATTGTGATTGCCAGGCTGTGATAGCTCAAGCTAAAAGCAAAATTTACAATGGGAAGAATAGGCACATATGCCTTAGACACAATATTGTGAAGCTACTACGTAGTGATGGAGTAATTACTCGGGATTTTGTAAAGTCCAAAGACAACCTGGCAGACCCTTTGACAAAGGGATTAGCTAGACAGCTAATAGTTGATACATTAAGGGGGATGGGGCTTAAGCCAATTTTATGAGCTACGTGTTATGACAACCTAACCTATGTGAATGGAGATCCCATGAAACAGGTTCAATAGGTAAAAACAAGTCACTTGAGTTGCTTGTAAGCACTATCCTTAAATGTTTGAAGCCCATCCCTATGGTGTAGATAGTGACAATTGCAACGAGTGAGGTTGAGCTATAACTCTTAATGAATCCATAACCTAATTGGGTGGTGTGTTAGTTGCAATTTACACTTGATGGAATTCACCTATATGAGTGTGAAGGTGGGGCCGCCTTCTATGAGAATGTGGCTTAATTCTCTAGAGCACTCATGAAGATCCAAGTAGGGCGCACGGCCTAAACACACCAACCCGAGAAAATTGTTCAACTTTGAAAGTGGAATGTGTGTGGCATGTATAGCTAGTTTACATTAAAAGGGTCAAGTTCAAGAAATTTATTTCACCCGATTCTTGTGAACTCTATCTACTTATACTAGGTAACGATTCAAGTCCAAAAGACATCGGTATTGATGCATTTCTTTTTCTTCTACCCAACTCAATAATATTATAAATATATATTTTCATAAAATTTGAATCATGTGGGGGATTATTAGTTTTACTTAATTAAATTATTATGATTCAAATTTTAATGTGAGAATATTTGCTTTGGTGTGAGTATTTATGTGTTAGTAAGTTTCATTTGGGAATGAAACTAAACTCTAAACGTGGCTATTGGCTATTATTAATACCTTTGTTGACTTTTCATCTGACCATTTAGTGTGAAATAAATTTTCATAGTTATCACTATCTTTGCATTAAATCTATCACCATTATTCTTTTTTAATGTGGAATTTATTCTTATTTTATTTTTTGACTGTTAGGATCATTTAAGCTAGATGGTCTTAACTTTCAAATTGTGAATGGTTTTATCCTTCATTTTTTAGCCGTTTCTTATATCACTTAAGCTCTTGACAGTTGATATATTACCGTTGTATATATTTTGTATAAATAAATACAGCAGAATGTTTTATTCAATGAGATATATATACTCTATTTTTATATATGTTTCATCTTTTATACATATATTTTTACTCTTGTCTGTAATTAAGTTGGGTTGCGTTGGACATTTTCACTATGACCTGGTATTGTGAGTGTGCACTTACCAACATGCTTTAGGCTATTGTATCCTAGAGGCCGATCGCCACAACCCTAACTATACTAGAAGATTTCTCGAAAGGTGAAATCGGTTTCAAGGACAACGGTTCTTTTCCGTGCTTCAGCCATCAAACCACGACCGCGATAAGTCATTCCTTTTATCTTTAGTTTCTGTTATTTGTATCTTCAAGAATTTGTAATATTTGGAGTGTAATTCTACATCTCATTGTGCAATATTTCCAACAACATCAATAAAGAACAAATACAAGAACGTCAAAATGGAGTAGAACCAATCAAAAAAGCCTCTACCGTCGCCATAAAAAAACGTATTGTATACCCAAACCCAAAATCTATTGTATTCACCCTACCCAATTTAATGCCCTACTGACACCAACAAAGCTTCTGCCGTTGCCTTCAAAAAACTCATGTCATTAAAGACCCCTAATCAAGAATGAAAATCGAAGATCATAACCCTGGTTAACGACCCCAAGATGATTGAAACTCCTTGTGATCAAAGCCCCTTGATGAAAGGCCTCTATCTTAAATGAAAACAAGGAGAAACAACGGTGGAAACTGAGGAGGGAATGTTTGGGAGTGAAATCTCTAGAATTGCAGGATCAGTTATTAGCAAATCAGGATTTTATATCAAACTTAAACGATCCCAAGTTAGAAAACCTTTGGCTCATGGCTTCGGCCTGTTTGGTCATCCCACTTAGCATTTTCCTATATATAGCCATAATCAGGTTAGCACATGCATGTTGATATAAGTTATGTCAACAGCATGTACCCTGTAACCCACTAATGATCGAGGCACAACCCCCAATGCAGGTGTTGATATAAGTTATATCAGTACGTACTCACCTAATCATCATCCTATTGCTATGTTAATCACGAATTGTATTAATGGCTAGGGCTTAATTGGGTGTAATTTTATATGGATCAAAGATTTGTAATATTATCGTGATGTATAGACCATATGGTATATGATGCATGTGATGGTACCAACTCTACTGTGGATGGACAGGTTATTTTATAAATAAAATTTACTACAAGTTTTTATATGTCAATAACTTGGCGAGTCCCATTTACAAACGGGGCCATACTGAATTTTCTTAAAACTCTCCGATAATAAAATGGCCATTCCAACTAGGGGTGTAAATGAGCCAAGCAAAGCTGAGTTTGAACAGCTAAGTAGTAGGCTGTTCAAACTCAACTCGTTAAATTAACAAGCTCAAAAGTACAACTTGAGTTTGGATCATCTAACTTATGAACGAACGCAAACGAGCTTTTTATCAAGCCGAGTTCAAATAGTATTTTTGATAAGCTTTAAAATGATGCTTGAATTCAACTCATTTATCTCATAAGCGAGCTTGAACGAGATATATATCAAGCCGATCTCAAGTCAAACCCGAGTAGCTAAGTTTTTTTACAGTCCTATTCCCAACAAGTTGTAGCAAAGCAAAACAATAATTTCTTAAAATTAAGCAGTTTATTCTCTTAATTAGTTATGGCCTATTTTCGGATATTGACAGGGTGTGCTCCAACAATGCGGCTGAGTTTTAATCCCTTAATCGTGTTTGAAACTGAAGCTCAGGTAGCCATTGAGCTAAGAAGCTCTGCTAATACTGGTGTAATCTCCTGGAAGCAGCCCTTTATTCAAGACTATGGGAACCCTTTTGGCTACAATGGAGATGGAAGTTGTTGCACACCTGTCTTTTTTTTTTTGTTTTTTTGGTGAACGTTGCACACCTTATTTCAGACTACAAAAATGCATGCGCAGACTACATGGCTCTTAAAGGGAACAGCATTGACTTTAGCCCTCCATTTATTACCTCACTCTCTCCCCCACCGACCAAAATTAAAATTTAAAAATTAAAAATAAAAATAAAATAGTACTCTCACTAACTATGTATTCCTTGTATATCTCTCTCTTGAAATTGTATCCGTTCTCAGTACTCTCAGTCTCAGTTCAATACCTATTGCAGGAAATCAAAAGGAAAATCTAATGAACTAACCCATAGCAGACCATAATGGATAGAGGAAAATATAAAACATTATTAAAAAAAAAAAAGTGATGAAAATTAGATGTTACTGCACCAATATTACATTATTATAAAATGTCAAAACTTGGTTTGGTCCCTCACCAGCTTATAAGAAATTTGATCTAATTGAAATTTATGAAATTACCCACCAATATTCAAAGGATGTAACTATAAAAAATAAAATAAATAAGGATAAAATGCAGAAAACCTCCTTCTATGATTACCCATTTTGCAGGATACTCCCCTCTAAAAAACAAACCAACAGAAAACCCCTCATATTGTGCCAGGACGTATGCCGTTAACGGAGATGTTGAATGACCATTATACTCTTGTACGGAAATATATTAAAATATTAGTTTTTGATTTTTTAAATGGTTTTTAAGAAAAAAGGAAAAAGAAAGAAAGAAAGGTGATTAACGGTGGTTTTCCAGCAACAAGCATCAAATCAAATCAACGATGGATCTCGAAGGGTCCATACCCTCCATTCCCAATCGCATGGGTTTTGTCTATGGAATTCACCGTCCATTAGCGGCAACGGCATCGATCGAGAGAAACTCCAACAAATCCAACTCTTCTTGGATATGAAAGGTCTATGTTTGTCAGCCCCACCACGGACCATAAGGTTTAGGTAAGACTTCCAAAAATTGACGGGCAAGCCCACCAAAAGTAGGCTACTGCAATTTGAAGCCTAACCCAAACCCAAATATGGAAGAGAAAATAACCCAGCAAATCGGCGAAATGGAAGAGAAAATATGGAGGAGAAAATAGCAGCTGGATGCGATGGAGGTTTCCACCAAAGATAAAAGGGGATCTGGATCTGGATCTCGTTTCTGCTGCCTCCAACGGAAAGAGGACCTACGCGTCGACGACGGTGAAGATGACGGTGGGGAACTTGGATCTTACCGACGGCAGTGGAGGCTAGGGTTATGTGGGAGAAGCCCACTGTTGCGCCGTCATCGTCTCGCAATGATGGTCGATGGGTTGAAGGTTTCGTGGCTAAGAAGACCCACTGGAGAAGACCTCCTTCCCTATCGCGTCGTCACCATCTCGCCATCATTCTCCAACAACGAGATTATGTACAATGATGGTGGGTGGGTTGAGGGTTTCATGGCTAAGAAGACCCGCTATGGAGCTTCAGATCTCCTTCATTTCTGTTTTTAGACTTTTTTTTTTGGTTTTTTTTGTTTTTTTTCTGCTAAAATCAATTTGACATTCTTGAGCTTAAAGAAAGAAAAAATAAAAAAATGGGGAGAGGCAGCCATGGATGCCGACATCTATTCACCCTCGTCAGAGGTAATAATAAAATAGAGAGCCAAACAATCCTTCATTTCTCTGCATTTTATTTATTTATTTTTCTTGATCGTCATACGAAGAAGCCAGTAAGTTACCGAGGGCGAGGTCGCCGGTAACAAATCCAAGTCCAGTGGAAGGGGTAGTGGAAGAGAGAAAAATTAATTTACATGAGAGCATCATCGGCATAAAAATCTAATAATTAGTCACGTACTAGTCACGTTAGTTTTGTAATGTCAAAGTATCGTTTATTGATAGTGGGGGGCAATCTGTCAATCCTAATCAATATGAGGGGTTTTTTGTTGGGTTTTTTTTTTTTTTTTTTTTGGAGAGGAGTATCCCTGCAAAATGAGCAAAATGAGTAATAATAGGAGGGTATTTTTTGCATCTTACCCAATAAATAAAAAAGCAAAAATATCTTCAAACGACACATCAAGACCCACTACTTCTCCACCCATCTATATTGTTCCCAGTATACTGCATGCGCCTTCAAAGATAGTTACATCACGTGAAATTTGCCAGGAAGGTTCAGAATTTATTACGTCAAGGGCAACCAGGATGTAACTGGAATAATCTAATACAAATCCGGAAGGGAAGGGGAAAAAAAAAATCCATCATTTCCAGCATTCATACATGAGGCAATTATAACCTATCGTTCTAAAGATCATGGCCCAAGGCATAGCTTACTCTTGAGCCTCGGGTGCTGTGTAGAGATTAGAGAGCTGCCCAACCTTAAAACAAGTGCAGAGTACAGGGGGCAACCAAAACAAAACAGAAAAATACGCCAGTAAAATTGAGAACAAAAGCCAGGTTTTACAGTATCATCCAAACTGCTTCACTGACAGGTAAATAAGGCTTTGCATATCTAGTCTAATAATAAAAGCATGAATCTACCCAGAAGCAAAAATAAAACGGGGACAAAAAACCACTGCAGCAGTCACAATCTTACTTTTTGTACAGCTAACATGGCTAATTCAACTGACATTCATATATTCCAGACTCCCCAGGCTTAGGATTTCTATGAAGTGTGCATGGCTTCGGCATGGTAGTTTTCCAGTTCCTTGTCAAGTTCACCTGCTGACTTGTCAATAGGTTGCTTCTTCCCACGGCCACGACCCCGGCCACCACCTATGCCTCCGGCCCCAGCCCCAGCCCCAGCCCCAGCCCCAGCCCCGGCCCCGGCCCCAGCCCCACCCCGACCTCGAGCACGGCCACGGACATTCCTCAAACCCCCACGACTCCTTGGACTATTAACAATATAAAGCAGCAAGTAAATTAATCACACACACACACACATACATATATTACGTATTTTAAAACAAGTATTATTTTTAAAATTACACCAAAACAAGATGGATATAAAACCAGCAAAGTTATTGAATACATAAAAATAAGCTAAGTGCAGCATGCTATTCATGAAGAGCGCAAACCAGCAATGATAATTTTAATGTTCAGGCATTTTGCTCGTGCTCATCTTGAAGATGGCAATTGATTTGAAACTGATACACTTCATCTTTTTCCACATCTTAGTAACTCACAGAAATTATCCACTTAGAAATGTACGTGCATGCTGCCATAAACAGCATGTATTCTATCATTCTCCAATTTTCTAGGGCAATATTAAAAAACGAAGTCAAATAGGAAAGGGCAAACTAAGAGTTCACATTAACAGCTTGGGCTCAGCTAGTTCGCCAATCAACGGAACCAAACTCAAGCTTAAATTTCAAGCTTGAGCAGCACCAAGCTCAGCTAAATCAGGCTTGTGCACAATTAAAATGCACATTGTGCAGCTACAGTTGAATACCCCTTAACTTGCATAGTAATAAAATTGATAGAAATGTTGACAAGTAGTTTTAAGCTAGTAAAAAATGAGAGTGAACACTTCAAGTATATAATAGTTACAAATTTGAATTGGGTAAAACAATAGTGTTGGGACTCAAGAACAGAAAACTGATTAATTATGTCAATAAACATGCTCCATTAGGCTCGTGAACAAGCTTGAGCTAGGCCAAACTTATACAAACCAAGCTTAAAGCCTGGTTCAAATCCAACCAAGCCAAGCTTGAACATCCCAATATTCAGTTCACATTGAGATTTCAAACAGCCTGTGTACATCCTTTCTGATAATTCATTTCAGTGTGTAAAGGTTTTTTAGACTAGCAAAAAGACAGTACCATAGTAATATGGCATTGATAAGATTGGCATGAGGGGTTCACAGGGTTACAAAGAAAATTGTTAACTTAAAACAGTCTCAAATTTTAAATCAAGACAGACTACAGTAATTGCAAATAAACGACCTACCCAGAACCTCGATTAACTGCAGCAGGGCCTCCAGCACGACCCATTCCCGGCCTGCATAAGTTTAGGTGTCAGTACAAGACTTGAGACATTGTAAAAGGGGAAAAATATTTAACAGTAAAGATTTTATCAGAAACTTCCAACTTGTCAAAGATTGTCTAAACAAGAGTAACAAGACCATGGCAGAGTGCCCACAAACATGTACAAGTGCAAATATCATGTTCAGTTAGTAAAATCTGGTACAACGCAAAAGTGCACCTTTTTTGGGAAGGCACAGAAAAAGTAAACACAACATGATTACCAACAACTTCTAACCAGAGCAATTTCACAGTTTAATCAAACTCATCAGAAATATCTCAAATAAAACAAATAATAATAAAATAATAAACAAGATAATAGTAACCAGATTAAACCATAAGAGTAGATGGACTTCCGGTGAAGTTGTCATATGTTCAACTTTAAATGATGCTACATAGATATTCAGGTAAACCTTTTTGTGGATAACTGATGCAGGACTCCACAAAGAAGCAACCACTCAGTGTCGACTATGGTAACTGTCAACAAAAATTTGATCTTATAAGTTTTTACAACAGCCATAAGGTGAGGTAGTCGGCTAATAGACCTTCAGGACTATACTGTCAACAAAACTTTGATCTCATTAGATTTTACAGCAGCCATAAGGGGAGCTAGTCAGCTAATAGACCTACAGGATTTTTTTCTTATACAAAGGAACCAATCTTTTTTGTCTAACATAAATGGCATCCAAAACCACTACTAAAAATCTCATTAACTGTTTTAGCAGACTGAATCTCTGGCAGCATTTTTCACACAGACGATTTCAGAAAAAGATGGAAGAATGAAATATAAATATGAACGGGAAATTAATATCATCCAGATAACACAGTCGGTTAGTTCAAGCTTTATAGAATGGTTGAAAGCAGCGTTATAGAATGGTCGAAACACAGCCGTTTTCAAACTATCAAATTAATTTATAGCCACCTCATCAATTATCAATTATTAGAGAATATTCAACAAAAATAGGTGAGTTTAAGTAGGCCCCTCCAACCTTCAAACTAGTAGATACTAATATATCAATCATTATGAAAAGCATCCTATAAAGATTCATCAAGGGATTAAAAAATGTACTTACGTCATAACAACTGTCCTCCTCCCCCTTCCATTTACTCCTCCAATTACATTCACACGAGCCGAAATAGGCATCTCTGAATTAGAACCAATAATTTCAATCTTCATAGGCTTTCCATCCAACTGAACATTATTATAGCGCTTCAAAGCTGCAAATGCATCACTTCTTCTGGTATACACTACTTCAGCCGAACCCTATAACCAAGAAAGAATGAAATTTTTTTGTCTTTAAATTACAACCAAAAATGGCAAAAAGAGAAAACCAGAAAAAAATAAAATAATAGACTAACAAAGTAAAAATGAAACACATGAAAAACATAAAAACATAACTTCACCAACTATAACCATCTCAAAAGGACAGGAGGCAATAGGGAAAACTAAAAGCCTAAAGCAACACTATGACAATGAATTCCTCGCATTGTTTCCGTCATGCACTAACAAGAAATATTCAAAATTCACCTGACGACCATTATTATCTGTATATTGTTAATTTATTCAAAAATTAAATCACTTCATAATCTTTTTATTACATAATTCTTAAAATGCCATGAACAAAAATGAAAATGTTATACTCTACTAAGCAAAGCATTTAAGACATTAACTTCAAAAAAGGCTTCAAATTAAAATGTGACTAAAAAAGAGAGCACAAATTCGTGAGCTCAATAGGTAATTCATAAGCTTTATCCTGACCCTGCAATACTATAAAATTATTAATTTCCACATATTATGACAAATAACGTATTTATATTGTCAAGTGAAATAACAATGCTACTTATCCAAAAATAAAAAATAAAATAACACTGCTAAAGCCCCATAACATGTTCACTGAGATTTCCCCAAAAATTACCTCACCAAATCTGATTATATTAGAGCATCTCCAGTGGTGAGCTATAACCTGTGCTATTGCTATATTATATCATTTAGCACAAGTTGGGTTGCTCCAATGGTGTGCTAAAAATAACAATAGCTCACCCTTGTGCCAAATATGGTTTAACACAAGGGTGAGCTATTGCTATATTTGCTACTAGCAATGGGCCTAGTGCATTGCACGGGACAAAGAGAAGAACATGATATTTAATAGGAAAATACCCAAAAAGAAAAAAAAAGAAAAAAAACATAAAAGTAAGATCTTACTTGTGCCAATACATTAGCCTCGTCAACCTTTTGATCCAACTCTTGAATCAAAATTGTAATCCTAATATATAGATGTCAATTAGAAGGATTGTATCTTTTAAGTTAAAACAAATGGTTACAACCATTGAAAAAAGGATTGTGTTTTTTTAAGAATATAATTGAACAGTTATCACTTTTGAAAATTAAAGATACAACTTTTAAAACACCTAGAAATAAAGAGGATACCCTGTGGTTGCGTAAAAAATTGTCATGTGGCGATCGTGAATACTACTTATATATATATATATATATATTAGATGTCAACTCTCCCTCCATTTCTCAACAACCAAACACACCAGCAACTGTGAAAAATACAATATTTATTTTCCAAAATTTTCTCAGTAACCAAATAGCCCGTAAATAAATACAATATTTTCAAAAATAATATTGAAATCTTATATATAAAACAAAATTTTAAAAAAAGTCGCACACGGGCAAATCTAGGTAGCATCATAACTATATTTTTTTATTAAAAAAAAAAATCACACATAAGCAAATCTAATTAGCATCATAATTTTGTGGTTGGAACAAAGGAGGTTGGAAGATGGTAGTAGGTAGTTTATAAAAATGAAGGGAATAGAGGTGTGGCAAAAAATAGCACACTGTGTCATTTGCACCATTGAAGTAGCTTGTGCCAAATTATAGCATTTAGCACTGTAGCATGTGCTCAAATAGCAATGGCACATGTAATTTAGCTCACATCAATGGAGATGCTCTTATGTCTCCGTATAATAACAAACCAATTACACATATATTGACCGTCATAATTAGCAAACGCAATTTGGAATTTTAACAAACAAGGGTCAGAAGAATTTTTTGTCCAAGTTATATCCAATGTTTGAAAATACGGACCAGACCGTCCAGTTGGGTTCAGCCTATCAAAGAATTCAGCCTACAGTCCAGTCAAAATACCAAAACCATTAAAATAAATAAAACATTCTTTAAAAACAAAAATGCAAAACCAGCAGGTTTTTTCTCCTATTTATATAAAAAGGCCCAAATTCCCAATAAACTCACTTGGACACCATACAATTAGGGGTTAGGGTTCTCTCTTTCCACTCTACTAAGGGAAAGCGGGGTGACAGGTCTTCTTTCTTCTTCTTGTCAAACCTCTAACAGCATAGGCTCCACCACAAGTTCATCAATATGCCTTGAACAGAAAAACTTGTCCCATCACAGTGTCACACACAAACACACACATTTAACAGCATATACTTTAAAGAATATGTCCCACCACAAGTTTATATATATATATATATATATATATATATAAACGCATCTCACAGCATATATAACTTGCTGCAAGGCTTCAATTGTTAATAAAACAAGAATTATTTCTAACCTTTTTTCCAATTTTCATTGGAGGTGCAATTTGGGCAGGCTCATCCAAGCCAACCCAAGCCCAACCAGAGCTTTGGGTGAGCTTGGGCAGCTATATTTAATCTACACGTTGGGTGGGGGCAAAAAAAAATAAATACTGCCAGAATTGAATTCGGGTTGGTCATGATCATAGGTCTCCTCGGACAACCTGAAACCCAAATTCATTTTTATATTATCTTATATATATATATATATAATATATATAATATATATATATATAAAATTTAAAATTAAACAAATAACTAAAAAAATGTCAATTTTATATATTAGTAAGGGCAAAAATGTCTAACATGTTTATGGTTTTATATTGGTAATGCTGATATTTTATCTTGTTCCTCTTTTTTACTGGAAAACTATAGGTTGAATTGAGTTTATATACAGGGTTACTGTGTTTAATCCTTCAAGCAAGTCTGGCAAACCCGACTAATCCGACCTATACTGGGCAACCCGAGCTTAGAAAAATAACTCAGGTTTCTCATGGGCAAAGAACTTTGGGCAGATGCTCAGATTGGGCTGGTTATGAGCAGGGTGTTTACCCCCTCGAGTTGAGCATGGGAAGACCTCCCACTACCCTAGGGTTGAGCATAGGAAGACCTCCAAACCCGCCAATTTTCATCCTATTTTTATTTGAATCTTCTAATAATTAAGTCTTCACAACATCACTATCACGTCCCTATTTATTTCCCATTGACTCGATGGTTGAACCAGAGACCCTTAACCTGATCGCTTTCTTGGTTTCACAAACGGCCTTGTTTTTAAAACATTGATTATTGACTGGACGAATGGTTGATCATAACCTACACAATTGAAGTATAAATAAAACTAAGAATATTAATATTTTAAGGACAAGAAAAGCCGAAATATACATCAAACCAAAAAATATAAAAACTTAAAACAAAAAGCTTAGGGCGAGTTTGATTTGGTACACAACAAGTCTCCGAAATGCATTTTCAGAAAACAAGAAGTTTGGGGAACTTTTTATTGGTTTTTCATTTTTCTTAAACATAAAACAGAAAACAGAAAACAGCAATTAAGAACATAATTTTGTTGTTCCATGAAAACAGGTAGTGAAAACAAATTTAGAAAGCATTTTTCAAAATCACTACCTCAAACATGTTTGCATTGTTTCATTCAAGTCGTGCAAAAATGAGTTTACAGATGTAGTGCATAGATTCAAGTCTTTGGACCAAAAATTTGGAGGAAAAAGAAAAATCAGAGATATACATAAGCATAATTCAACACCCAAGTTCAATTATCCTATTAATATTGATAGAAATCTAAAAGAATTTATGACTATAGAATTATTTACACAGTTACACCCCACCCCTCACAAAATTGGGGAAAATATAGAATATTTAGTAGGAAAATTTTTTGCTCTTACAAATTAAGAATCTTCTTTAATCACAAAATTCTTAATTTTTTTATTTATTTATTTATTTATTTTTTTTTTTTTGGATAACAGGGAACCAACCCACATCAGGTCCTTTGGACCCACCCATGGAACCTAAACCCTCGGGGAGACTAGCACAGCAACCCACCATCATGGTCCCCACTTAAATCTTGGGTTGTCCTAACGGGGAATCGAACCTGTGACTGTGTGCCTAACCTCACAATCACAAGTTCGCCCTTACTAGAATATTTAGTAGAAAAATTTTTTGCTCTTAAAAATTAAGAATCTTCATTAATCACAAAATTCAAAATTAACTAGGGTAAAATACATATTCAAACCAGTCCATGACAATAAGCTTCTCGTAGGCACATTAGCAATGTTAAAAATTGCCTCATGTCATTTGTCAACTAATTTTATATCGGTATGTTAACCTCATATAAACGACTACTTCAAATGAGTTCCTACAATTACTTTGTTTTATCCAAACTTATGGGTTAACATCTACGGAAATTCACAAAATATCCTGCAAATTTAAATGCAAGAGAAACCCTCATGTTTCCCAACTCCTATAGAATTGTTCCATGTTCCACAATCTAGCACCTAATATTTCACTTACATATTTTCAAATTCTATCTATCAAGTTTCCTAATAGAAAACGCAAGATAATTCATAGTACCACCAAATATACCATATATCATATAAAGATGCCAATAGCCCATAACAGAACAAGTCATAAATTAAATAAGTGAGTAAACCTAAAAAAAGAAAAGAATCAACTAGCAGTACAAAAGAGTAATAAAAACTACATATACTAAGCATTAACACTTACACTTGGACGACCATTTTTATCATAATGAACTGCATATCGTTTCAGCTCTCCGATGTCAGAGAAAAGCTCCTGAGTTTCAAGTCAAGTTTCAACAAAGCTTGAAAAGAAATCGGTTACAATAAGCGTTGTAGGTGAAAATACATGGCTAAACGTGTACCCTTATATCTTCATTGGTTACTCCATAGTCCAAGTTGGACACATACAACTTTGAGCCTGTGTCTATTCCTGATAAGCCTGCAGCTCTAAGGCTATCTTCAAACAAATCATGCCGCCATGGATAATTCTTGGTTCTGCGGGAGGACTGATGAATGCATACGGAAAAGAATCCAGGTTGGGAAAAGAACATGTCAGCATACAACCAGAAAACAAGACATTTTCACCATTCTTCAAGAGTCAACCATATAGCAGCAAAATTTCCATAACATAAGAGAAACAGCTAATGGAGTAGAATCCAGTTATATTGAAATGCTCAAACAATTCAATAATCAAACTCAAAGGTAAATTGAGCTAAATTATATGCATGGTAGATGGGAGTAGAGGATTTGACCCACTGCATATAAACCGGTGCTATGCTACAGATGAGAGCTCCAGTTCTGAAGTTAAGCGAAGGAAGCTCCTTTGCAAAAACGCCATGAACAAGGAAAGCAACTGAAAAATCTCGCACCGAAGAAATTCCACATATAGCAAGAGGATCCATCATAAACTCCCCATCTAAACAACCAGTAATCAAACACTAAAGCGGTTGCAACTAACTAACATGGATTAGAGATGGGCATAGAGAATTCGAACCCATTAAATTTTAATTGATGTTATGCTACTGGTGAGAGCTCCAGTTCGGAAATTCAACTAATGAAGCTCCTTTGCATAAATTGCTAGGCAGTAGCATTCTAACTAAATGCGGCCACCAAAGAACTTCCTCATATAGCAATAGGATCCACCACAAGTCCCCAGAAAACCCAAAAGAACAGATAAACCATGTAGATCGTGGTACAAATGCATTGGGAGGCAACAGTGCTTTAGTGGCTGAGCCAAAGTAAGCTTCTCCATGTACAAAACAAGGTTACAAATCCACTTGTGTTTTGAGTATCTATGCAGGGATAAAGATCATCTTGTGCTTGAGTTTCTAAAGTTACCAGATTCTCAAACAAATGCATAAAACATCCATAGTTTTGAGCTTGCCTTGGCGATGGCGTAAGGTGATGGCTGAGCATTCACCCTGAGAGGGCCTCTACGAAGTGGTCCATGGCATTCTTCCACCATTAAAAGGCCCACCTCCCGGCCCTCGACCTGCGGCGACCCCTCCCACGACCTCTAACTCTCCCACTATTATTCCTGTTCTTAATTATATCATCAAGTGACATATCCAAAGAAGTAGCCATTGAATTGTGCAGAATAATTAGCTCCTACACGCAGGATAAGTAGACCTGAGAAAACACATAAACAGTATATAAAATTGTCAGCATCAAAAAGCATCATTGTTAAACAAATTGTCAAATAAAACTCAAAAGTTTGATGTACAATATCAGCGCCAGGGTCAGTATGGGACAGGGCCACACCCATATGTCCCATTGTGCAGAAACCTTCTCTAGTAATCGTCCTACGCCGCCACACATAAAAAATTCAACACCATTACCAAGACCAATTACAATGAAGCACCTAGCTATAACCCTTTCTGTGGATATTACAATGAACAAAAGGAAGCCATTTTTCAACCGTTCTATTCTCCTTTTCCTTCCCCTTAATGTTTCAGAGAACTAAACAGTTCCTTAATTAACTATTTATGCACCTTTACTAGCACACAACCCAGTTAATATATGATATATGATAAGGAATAACCATAGGATGGAAACTGTTTGATAAAATGCGTCTAAAAGAAAAAATTTTATCTGATAAATGAGTGACAAAACACTATCTGAAATAGTCATCCAAGGGCAAACACTTATGTAATCTGATAAATAAGTGACTACACCCTGAAAATTCAATAATAAATAAATAAATATTCATCGTTAAAAAAAAAGATTAATTCGTCTAAGGAACAGGTAGAATCAAAACCATGGAACATTGTTTGGTTAGCAATTTCCTTAGTACAATTCTTTCTTTAAAAAAAGAAAAGAAAATTATTTGATTTTTTCCCTCGATCTGAAAGGCAAGAAAAGTACTCCCAAATCGTAACCAAAAAATACCTAAACCAAGACGCTGAAAACCCTAATCTCCAAAACTTAAAACCAGACGTTAATCACACAAAAATGGCAGAATGGAACGAACTTTTCAATCAACAGATCTCTATTAACATACACAAAGAAAAATATATACACACAATTATACATACAGAGAGAGGGAAGAGAGATTGTAAAGAGGAGAGAGAAGGACAAACTACCTGAAGATGACAGCAGCGTTGTTGAATGAGCAACAAGAACAGGGGACGAGAACAGCCACGGAGCTATCGATAAGGAGAGAGATTTATACAGAGAGGGAGATACCTTTAGAGAGAGGGAGAGGTAGGGGATCTGGGGATCTGGGGATCTGGAGAGATAAAGAGAGGCAAAGCTTATGAAGGTTCCTTTAGGGTTTTGAAAGGGACGAGATGAAGGATGAGCATCGAAAATTTCTAGGGTTTCTGCAAGCTTTCTGGATCATTTCTGGGAAGGCTGTGTTAAGCAGACTTCATTTATAGATGGAGAAAGTAAACGCTGAAGCAAAAGCCGAGTCAATAGGGGTTTGGACTTGGAGAGCAAGGAATCTTGGCTTTTCTTCTATAACGCAACCTTGCTATGTTGTCCTCCCACAGCCACCAATGACGGCGTTCCACGCCAATCAGTGGGGGCTTTTTTTTTTTTTTTTTTTTTTAATTTTTTTATCTTTTGACAAAGACCCAGTTAGACGACCAAAACATAATATCACTGATTTAGCTGAATCTGATTGATCAGTGGTATCAACACCGTTAGTAGTTAAAAGAGCTTAATATGAAAAGCCCTCTATTACCGATTCAGATAAATGATCACAAAATTTAAATAAACGGAATTATAGGGGGTTTCCTCAAAATTGAGGTGATCTTCTCCTTCCTTTTAGTGATTCCCAAAAGGAATCATCGACCAAAGTTTTGAGATAACTCCCGTATTTGAATTCAGCGAAATATTTAAATAATTAACCATGACACATTATACAAAATCACAAATTAAATAAATGCAAAATATTCAGATAATTAATTATGACACATCATACAAAATATGCATCAAGATAATACCACAGCTCAACCATTATCATGGCAAATCAAATAAATTGGGAGTTTTATCATATAACAATGGGAGTTCCCCACCCCCCTTCCCCCCTCCAAAAAAAGACAGGTATGTTTTTAGAATCATAAATATTCAGATAATTTGTGATTTTTTTTAAGATAACAGTAGGAATTCCTTCCCCTGCATTGTTTTCCCTGATTAGTGCTATGAATATTCAGATAAATTGGGATTTTTTTTTTTTCAAATAACAATGTGATATTTTTAAGATAATACTAAATGTAATATAACACTAAATATGACAAATCAAATAAATTGAGAATTTTATCATATAACAATGAGAAGATCATAATAATTTTGAGGAAACCCTATAATCCCGTTTATCTAAATTTTGAGAACATTTATTTGAATCAGGAATTGAGGGCTTCTCATATTAAGTTCTTTTTTAACTACTAACGTTGTTAATACCCTAAACCAATCAAATTCAGCCAAGTCAGTAGTCTTATGTTTTGGTCCTCTAATACTAGTACTATGTATCATTACTCTAAAATAAAATGGGTGCGACATTATATTGGAATTCTATAAGGGAGGTTATTGTCACCACATAAAATATTTTAAGCCCTATTAAGTTTATTCTTTTTAAGGTTTTATGAAAAATATAAAGGGTTTTTTTTTTTTTTTTTTAACGTGTGCTCAATCACATATTAAATTGCAATTAATAACCTAATCATTGCATGAAAAAAATGTGTTTTCACAGTTTTCCAAATATTTTCATATTTTTCCCAAGTAACTTTCACCATTTATAATTCATTTTCATCATTTACAATGCAATGAGTGGATTATTAATTGCAGGTTAACATGTGCACTTAAGGCACACATTAAGAAAACACAATATATAAAAGGTTTATACAAAAACTAGTCACAATTTCCAATATCAAACATCATTCTGAACAACCTAAGTATAAATTTTTTTCTAAAATTTGTCGTTTAAATAGACTTTTTGGCCATTTAAAATCTCTATTTCAGTTTTAGAAAATATTCCACAAAAAATGGCTAAAAGTTCCACTTAAATATCAGATTTTGGAAAAATTTTCTTCTACAAAATTGTTTTAACAATGTTTTCTAGTGAACAGTACAACTAATTTTCGTAGAAATCTTTTCATATTTTTCATAAAACCTTAAAAAATGCAAAATAGGTGGAGGCTTAGAATACTTAATATTGTGGCAATAGCCGTACTAATTTCTATAAACTAGCTTCCTACCCATGTGATATGGCTATGGTTTTAAAAACGATGAATATTATAGCCAATCAAAAAATAAAAAAATAAAGATAAATGAATATTGTAAGAGGAATTAATGGAATAAAAAATAATAATACTAATTGTTTGCCTTAAAGGTTCAATCCCACATGTTTTGATGATAACAAAGCAAATACGCATGTTTTGTTAAGTTGCTAATTGAATATGAAGTTTTGGTAAGAACATGTTTAAATCCATTTTACACTTCATTAAAAAGCAACTGGAAGCCATAATGCAAGCTAGGATGTCACAAAGCTAGCAATGGACTCACGAGAAGCAAATCTAACTCATATCACAAGTTTGGAACTCAATTGGAAGAAATCTAGTTCATATGTGAGAGTTTAAGATCATTATGTAAGATTGATTCAATTTTTACTCGCTTAGGAACCATGGGCTTTAGATCATTAAAATCATAGGTAATAACTTAATAGAACTTAGTTTGACCAACAAAAAGGTTCCATAAGCCATTTGAACAAAAACCTAAGTTATTGGACTTATATTGCAAAATTTACATATTTTGAATTTTGGATTTTCAGACATCCAAGAATAAGTCAGACATCCAAGTACTTTTCAAACTTCCAAGTGGTCCTTTCAAATGATCAAGAATCATTTCAGAACGACCAGAAGTTATTAACAATCTCCTTTAAGTCCCTTATATTTTTGGACGATCCTTTCAGCTACCCAAGTCCTTTTGGACATCCAAGTCCAATTTCAGACATCTAAGTTGTCTATATCCTCTTTATATGGAAATGTCCCTTTAGAATTTTCAGACATCTGAATCTATCGAACAGAACATAATAGCTAGTTTTTTAAATGGCTATTTGATCATTAAATGTCCACCAAACTCTCTTTCCTAGCATTTATTGCTACAGAATAGTCATATTGAACCCAAGGGCTAAAGAACATGGCTTAAGCTCATTTATGAGCATTCATTGAGCATCAAACAAGAGCATTCGTTATTATTCTCATTCAAGTCCTAGAAATCTCAAGCGAGCTTCTATTATAATCAATCAATAGCTGAGTGAGTTTTTACTACTATGTAATCTACTCTTTGAGAGAGCTTCTTGTACACACAACAACTCAAATCATCTTTGTATTGAAAGGTTGAGAGAACCATAGATTTGTAGCACTTGAAGAGTGCACTTGTGCAAGTGTTGGTGAAGAACAGTTGTGGTTGTAAAGGTTTGATCTCCACCCGCAAAGAGATTGGTATAGTGGATTGGTGAATTCTCAAGCGAGCTCTTAAGGCCAAGATGTAGGCGGAGAGGCTGAACCTTGTTAATATCGTTTGCAATCTTTCTCTTTTAATCTTCTTATTGAGTATCTTATTGCTCATTTTGAAATTTATTCTTACTTGCAATAAACTGATTTTTAGATTGCATTTGATATTATACGTAACTAAAAACCCTATTCAGCCCCCTCTAAGGTTGTTCACTTGGGACAACACTAATAATCGTCCTATGGTATGAAAGGTTACTTTAATAGCCATAAGATTTAAGGCAAAGTCAACTAAACCCAGAAAACCACAAGAATAGGGTAGAATTAACTCAACCCATGTAACTCCTGAGTAACCCTATCATAATATGCATATTTTCTGCCATTATTCCATAAATTATTATTTTATGATTTTCATAATTTCCATATTTCCAGATAACTCCCATAATTTATTCCAAAATTCATTAAAACATTTCCCACAACCATTTTCAAAATTAAATGGTAAATTCTAGTTCCAACCAATTATATAAAGGTGACATTTAATATTTTTTACTACATAAATATAGTCCAATAGGTTTCAAAACTAACCCATTTCAACCCAAGAACATATAAAGGTTGTAAGGATCTAAGGGTATTTTGGTCCAATAATGATGTTACATGTGTGAATTGGACATAATTGATTTGAAATGAGTTTGGGTCACCTTTCGGTATGTTATAGTGCAAAATTCTACAAGGCCGATCAATTGATGGGGGCCAGGCTGATTAATCAATGATGGCTAAACTCCCATTCTTTTTTGCCTACTCCTGATCGATCGGGGTGCCCAAGCTAGATTGATCGGGCTTAGGAAGCTAAGATTTGTTTTTAAAACCTACGAAATGACAAAATTACCCTCCCTTAATATTTCTAAAAAACCCGACTTTAATGGGTTTCTAAACCCATTTTTAGCCAAGAATGAGATGGGGGAGAGATAGAGAGAGAGAGAGAGAGAGAAGCACTAGGAAAGAGGAAGAAGAACTAGCGGTGCATAGTAAGCTTCGAGAACTCGAACCTGGCTTTATGATACTTGGATCTTGCAATTTCTACCTTGATTTATGCATGTATACCCTGGATTTTCATTTCTTGCTATTGTTTTAGATGTAGACTTTTCATTATAGTAGATCATTGTACACATGGGTTAATTATAAATTATGTAGGTTTGAACATTTGTGAGTATTGTTGCATATTTTATATGCATAGGGGTTAATTCATAAATTTATTTAGGTTTTGGGAAAATCTAATATTTGATATATATATATATATATACCCTTTTGTTATACATATGTTGTATTTGAATCTCTTATATGTTTTGGGTTAAAATGGGTTAGTTTGGAAACCTATTGGACTATATTTATGTAGTACAAAATATTGGGAGTCACTCTTGTAATATCCCTACTCTAATTTGGGTAAATTATACTATTTTGGGTCATTAGTGATTAGTTTTGGATCACTAATTGGGGGTTAAATAATTTTGTTTTGATTTGGTGTTAAGGCTCTAATTATCTTATTTATTTATTTAATTATTTTTAGACGGATCAATTTCAAATTTTGATGACATGTATAGAATTTTATTTTATTTTATTTTTAGGAAGGTCATAAAATCTATATTACCAATGCTACTTATTAATTTGACATTAATTATCGCGGGTTATACATGATAATTATTTAGAATGTCATTATTTTACTTTTATGTGATAAATTATTTGTACGTGGGCCCTAAAGTTTTAAAACTTAATTGGACTACATGTGCTATTTAACATTGGTGGGATTAAGCATTATTGACTTTCATATTTTATATGTGGACATAGACCTTATGTTATATTTGGGTCTTTATTTTATATTATGCCTAATATATTTTGGACCTAATGTTACATTAGTTGTAATTGGGTGAGCCCAATTAGTGAAATACATGCCTAACTTAGCTTTGCATGTAGAACACTTGTCCTAAGAGTAGGGAACTAATATATATAGTGGGTTAAAGGCTAAAACAACCCAATTTACTCCCATTTTTCATATCTACCTTTTTAGAGAGAGATAAAGAGAGAGAAGGGCAGAAGCGGAAAAGAGAAGAAGAGGGCCATACGGCCCTTGTACGGACACCAAAGGGGGGCTCTTCCTTCATTAAGTTTTCAGCTTTTTCCTTCTACTAGTTGGTGCACACGTGCGTTGCACGTGAATTATTTTGATAAATCAAAATTTTCTCTACACCTTGTGTCACCAAAAACTATGTTTTGAAATGACCCTCATCTTTTATTGATTATCAACCTCTCATTGTTTATGAAGGTTTTATGATAAATTTTGTATGAAAAAAGAGGAATAGAAGATGTTCTTTAAAGGCCTTTTAAATTGATAGAAAATAAATCCTACATTTTTTAATACAATTAATACATTTTAAAAACTTGTATACAATTTAAAACTTCAATATAGTATTTACCTGCTATCTAAATCCATTTTAAATTTGGTACATGTCCAAAACCATATCTATAAAACCACATCAATGGTGATCTATAGTCGGTACCATACCATAGCAAAAAAAATCATTCAACTCTACACACACTATACAATAAATTAAACTATAGTCGTATAGCCAAGAAATTTCAATCACAGATAATCATCTCCATCATTCACTTTGAAGGTTTTAATACGTGAGTAATTAAAAGCAAAAGCCTTAAATTGATAGAACTCTAAAATTAATCAAGGCCTTTGCCTTGCTTGAATGTGTAAAAGTCTTCACGTGATATAGAACACAAAATAGAGTAAAAGCATTAATCGGCCCCACTGTGGACAAATCCAACAAATAGCCCACTATGGACAAATTCGACAAATAGCTTTTACAACATAAAAAGCTTTTATATTTGTTTTATTTTGTTAAAATCTATTGGTAAATTATTTTCCTAAATTATAAAAGAATTTTTCTCCTAATTTTTAGCCAAAATTTAAGTCCTAATAAATTAAAAACTCTATATTGTAAACAAGATGTTTCCTTAACTCTAAGAAATTTTTCCATGAAAATTATTATATAAGACATGGTTTTATTAGGTATTTAAACAAATAGTTGGCATTCAAAATGATTAGTATTTAATTTTAATGAAATCTATAAGGAACAATAGCATATAACCATAACAATGTCTTGACAACATAGTGTATTTGAAAAATCTCTATAAACAAAAAGTGATATAATGTCAACTATAGGAAATAAAGAAAACCAATACCTCCTATGGGGGTATTTTGAATCTTAAAGAGAAAATCAAAGAGAGATTAAGCATATAATTAAAAATGTAAAATACAGAAATTAAAGAAAATTAATACCTTCTATGGTGAGATTTTGAATCTTCAAGAGAGTAAAGAGAGATATTGAGTGTGCAAATTATAGGGTACAAAGAGAGACGTAGGCCTCCATGTTGGGGGTTTGAACCCAAGCTCCGAAAACGAAAGAAAAGGACCCTAGAGAGAAATCTTGAAGGAGATAGGACCCGATAAAAATAAAGAAATCGTGAAAGAGAAGGATATCAGATATTCAAATAGGAGTTGGCACGCACTTCGTTGGAGATTACACTCTATTTAACATTTCAATTAGGTATTTTGGTCATATTATTTTTTAATAAGGGTGTTTATGTCAATCAAAAGTTTTTCTAAAATACAGACTTTTATAGGTAGTATAGATATACGAATTAAGGTATGTGTTTTATAGTTTCCTTAGAATTCTTATTAAGGTATGTGTTTTATATTGCTAATTTTCCTATATATGCGGAAGGGTAGTTGTGTATTTAAAAATTAAAATAGAGGTATATTAGTCAATCAAAAGTTTTTCTCACATTCATCTTTTTATATGTAGTATAGATATAGATATGGATTATCTCATCTTACAAAGGTAGGTTCATATTTCTTCTTGGTAAATTGAGGATATTTGTGAACTATGGAATTGTTTTCTTTATTATGAAGTTATTTTTCATGATTTTGTAATTTCTTGGGAGAAATTTGTATTTTGGGATAGGAAGCCTCATGTGTATTGAAACCGCTTTTGTATTCTTTGTATTGGGTTAGGTTACATGTGAACAACCTTTTTGATTATGGATTTCAAACATGCAAAAACATATTAATCAATTCTAGGTTATAAGAATATGAATTATGATAAAGGGGATGATCAATTGAATTATTATTTACATGCATGTATGTAAAATGGAGTCTTGCTTAATTTATTTTCTTGGAATGAGAGTATTATTATAATTGAAGATGAAATTTTAGATCTTTGTAGTTCATTGGTGAATCTTGGAACCTATTATGAATTATTATGTTATTTGGGATGTTTATACGTATGTATTGGTGTGTGATTATGCCTAGTATAAAATACTTGGTAGAAGTTTTGTGTATGTGTGTGTATATACATATATAGTTTTGGTTATATGAGCTTATGGAAGTGTTAATGCTTCATTAGTTCTATTTGATATGGTTTTGTAACCCCTAAATCATTTTACGTGTGGATTATACTGTGCTGACAGCATGAACCCGTTTTACCATTTAATTTATAACTTTCGTTTTAGTTATGATTTTGTGATAAAACGAATTGGAGTTTGTTATTGACTTGTTGGGCTAACATCCTATCAATTTTCGTGTTATTTGGTGACCATTTGGTATTTTTGGTTGAATTATTTTGTGGTACACCTAAAGCTGGGATTTCTGCTGGGCAGTAGTAACTCCATATTGAAAAATATTTTTGGAAGGGTTTTGATGGGTATTTCTCTACCAAACTTTGAGAGTACAAAAAAAATTTGATATACTTTTGAGTAATATAAACCCCAAAGCCTATTTCTTTGTGGATTAAATCATAAAAATTCGTTTGTACACGCGTGTCACTAGTTGTGTTCACTGAAATTTCAGATTTGGTCTTTTGACTTGGAATATATTTTCAAGCTATAGAAATTTTGGATAATGAAAACATGATATTTTTCACAATTAGCCATTAGTTATATGTTTCATAATTTGGAATTACAATTGGTATGGGATTAAATTGTAAGATTATGGAAAATGATCTTCTAGACCTTGTCGATGTAAAATTTTATGTTATGGGTAAAGTTGCATAATTGTGGCTTTTCAAATTGAGTTATTGACTTGGATTTTGTAAAAGAAAATATAAGGATAATAAATATGGTTAATTATTGTGGACGCCGAAAATTGACTCGGGAGGGAATCGAGTTTCTGTTTCCACTTTTAAAAGGATTTTCAAAAAGCAAAGGAGTTGTCACCTCATTTTTAGGGTACGAGGAAACCACTAAAAGATTTGTTTTTAAAGAAAAACAAAGTTTGACTCCATTTAATGGAAAATAGGCAAGTCTTGAACCAAAAATGACAGTTCGGGGGCTAGGTTATGAAATGGGAAGGTTCTGAGCCATAGCCCATAGGCACCCATTTCGCCCGATAAATCAGTCTCATTTATTGATTGGGCTTAATTAATTTCAACCATGCATAATAACTAAAAATTAAGAAAATTAAAAGATAAAAACTAAGCTAAGTTGGACTTGGGCTCAAGTGAGCAGCCTACATACTTCTGACGAAAATCAAAGTCCACGTAGTTCGAACAAACATATTAGGGGGAAGAGTTTCACTCCTCGTAGGACTCTATTAGAATCCAATCCATGATCAAACACTTATTTTTGAAGACAACTTGCTTTGAAACAAACAACTTTAGTTTAAAAAACTTGTTTGATTTAGGATCAAAACTCTAATAAAATCTTATGAATAATAAAACTCATGCGAGCATGCATCATCACATAAACAATTACATCATGACAATGGAGTTTAGAGATTATACCTAACACAATTTGAGGCAGAGTTCTGTTTGCAACCTTGAGGTTTTTGAGTTGAAAATTGGGCAGAGCTTCCGCACTTTCCAAGCTTTATGATGGCCTCAAGGGAGGGAGTCGCAAGTCGGGTAGAGCTTCCACGCCTTCAAACTCTAGAATGGGTCGCAAGGTAGAGGATACTAATAGAAACATTCCCCACTAACTATTGAGCCAAGCTCTTCTTTAGAATGAGTCTCAAGTGAAGGGATACTAATAGGAACGTTCACCCCACACTCAAGAACTCAAGCTCTTCAGTTGCTTAGGAAAATTCTACTAAGACTTGATGATCAATGAATGAAGAGAGGACCCCTATTTATAGTGAAAGGTGGGTGGAATGAATGGCCAAGATTGGATCTAGTTAGGGATAATCCAAGGGCTCTAAAACATTCTCAAGAGCTGGTTCCTATCTCAAACAAAAAATTCGGAGGAAATTCGAGTTATAACAAAAGATGGACTCTAAAGAGGTCAAGATAAGGTAAAACACCGTCAAAGGCCAACAGGCACCCTTGGTGACCGTTTGGCCTTTCATTGGTGGCCGTTTGGCCTTCCTTGGTGGCCATATGGCCACCAGTAGCCTTTTTAGTGCATTTTTTTGCCTTCCTTTGCCCTCAAAGGCCAACGGGCACCCTTAGTGGCTATTTGGCCTTTCTAGGTGGCCGTTTGGCCCTTCTAGTGGCCATACAGACAACAGTAGCTAATTTGGGTGTTTTTCATGCCCTTTTGTGCATTCTTATCCCTTTATGCAATGTATCTTGCCCATTTCAAGTCTAAATACATTGGTTTTGGACTTAAAACGACCATAGCTCAATTTTATATCCAAAATTTGATAATAAAAAAAAAACCTAATTGAGCCACACTTGGTCAATTAATCAAGGGTTATGGCTCATAGAGATCAATTAAGGCTTACCAGGATAACATTAAGGTTTGAACCTTAATGGAGTCCTAGTTGCAATCAAACTCTCCAAAGAATAATTCAAAGTATTAATACACCTTAATTAGGACCCAATTGACATTAATGGAGTATTAATTGAACTCAATTGGATCAAATTAAGAAGCAGTTATAAGAAGGACCGACGAACGGAGTCAAACCGAGCCTACTTGGACCATCCTTAAGCAAATCGTCTCCAAACTTAACCAAATTTTAAACCAAGCCTATTCATGATATCCTAAGGCCATTGGGATTGTCCTGAGATGAATTTGATGAGAATTGGATGTCAAATAAGAATTATGCAAGTGAAATGACATAAATGCCCTCCAAGTCGCAAAAGTTCTTATTAGCTATCAAGACATAACCAAATTGAACCCTGGAAGATACCATGAACTCTTTGAGATGTATAGAGCTTAACTAAAAAGATTTAGTGCCAAAATGATGCAATTCTATACATGTGATAATGCTCCTAAGGTGGAAAGGTGTGAATGTTAGGGGGTGAAAATGGGGTGTCTACAATTATTTCCTTGCAATTGTTGGAAATATTATGTGAGATTACTTGCTTGATGTTTATCATAGAAAATATACGTAGACATGCTAAATGTCAGTATAAAACTTTACATTGTAAATTATGGGGATATCGTGTTGATATAAAAATTATTTTGCTAGCTATGAGATTATTAGCAAGATTGGCATAATCACGATGCATATAGCATTCATTGTTGGCATAATAATGCATTGAAAATTGATTTAATAAATATTTGGTAAAAGTATTTAAGGGTCATTGGAGTTGGACTACTGTGGTCACGGGACATCTTGCTGTGTTTTTCACTCCATTGGTCCGCGGCTGCTGCGGTCCCAGTTAGGGATGTCGTGCTGTGTTCCCGAATAGAGGCTACTGCGGTCCTAGATAGGGATGTCGTGCTGTGTTATCCTCTTGGAGGTTGGGTTTAAATCTTCCGTTTCCGCGCGAAGACTCTTGCAGGAGTGGTTTGGTAATTGAGGAATAATGCAATTAGACATAGAGTCGCATATTGCATTATCATGACATGGCATTCGTTGCATTAAGTTAAGGGTATATAACTTATGGTATCTATTGGTTGTTTATTCAATTAACTTATAAATTTTATTAAGATATTTCTATACGGTTTTATGGAAATACAACAATATAGAAATGAATATGAGTTTACACTTTGAATCTATGGATTGTCTTTGATATAAAATTGGACTTGGATATTTTCTATATAGCGTGTATGAGTATTTTTATGCATCTTGTGGTCTTAAATGGATTTTAAAACCTTGATAGACTTTGTAGAAATATGTAACCTATTGAGCATTAGCTCACCCCCTACAGTTTTGTAGGTTCTTAAAGATAATGAAGTTGTTTGAGTTACAGTATTTTGATAAAATACTTGTATATTGGTTTGCGAGGCATTGTATGAAATGGATCATACGTATTTGTTATAGGCTATAGATCATTGATGTATTTATTTAGGATCGAATGTAATTTAATATCTTGGTGATGTATATTCTATTATTCCGAAATTGTAATATTGGGTTTGACTTGGGAACCATGTGGAATACGAGGCAAGCAATGATACCCCATGTGGATGGATGTTTTTAATTTTTCTTTAATAGGTTATGGATTTTACTTGGTTAACCCGTATTAGGAACGGGTCATGCTGGATTTTTAGTAAAATAATGGTTAAAAATTATTTTAATCTCACTTTCTTATGGATATAAAACCTGTTTTATTTGGAAAAGTCAAATTTCAATCTGTCCTAAAATCAAAAGCTTTATTAAATTAATCCCGTTTTATTACCCTTGATCTTGACTAATGGGTCATGACAACTCCTATATAAGTGATTTAGAATCATTATTTACTATTTACTTACGAAAATGGTTGTAGAAAATTGTGACATGCATTTTGGGATAATTTATGGAAGTTATTTAGAAATATAGAAATTTTGAAAAATCATAAAATAATGATTTATGGAATAATGGCCTAAAAGATGCCTATTATGATAGTAGAGGGTCACTTGGGAGTTATATGGGATTTAGTTGGTTCTACCCTACCCTCATGGTTTTGTGGGTTCATTTGGTTTTGCCTCGAATCTTATGGGTATAAAAATAGCCCTTTACACTACGTGAAAGCCCCACTTGCCTGGGAGGATTATTAGTTACTCCATCTATTCGTATTTATTGGCCTCCTTACCTTTTGATATGTTTCAAAATTATAGTCCCATTCAAAAAGTCAATGATTCTTTTGATTTGATTTCCTAAAATACCATTCCTCATGGGTATTTTATATTTTTCCAATATTTGTACACTTGAGGGCAAAACTGGAATATTAAAATACATATGTTGATGTAAAAGCATTTAATAGGCTTTCATAAAAAACCATGATTTTTCAAAAGTGACAGTCAATTAGGAATGGAGGGAGTATTATTGTTATGTGGCATCAAAAAGTATAAAATAAGTTAGCCAAATTGAATTGGTGGTTAAATTTCATGGGAAAGTTATAATTGTTTAATTATTGGTTTATTTAAAATCAGTTGTTCCTTACTATTTTATTTGTTAAAACAATTTTAAAACCATAGTATACATTTTTGAAATATGTGTCCTACTGAGTTATACTCATGCCACACTTTTAAATATATTTCATAGATTATGATAAAGGTAATGATGACTCGTTTGAGGAAGCAAAGGTGTGTAACCGAGGATGGTGTGGGATGGCATGAATGCATGTGAATTGTGTGTATTTTCATTTATTTTATTTTGTGATCTATATTTAGATTAGATAGCATGTACCCTTTTTATTATGCATGTATGGACGATAGAATTTTGTGAGACACTGATGCCAGCTTGCTTAATTTTATGGTAGATGGTTCTAGATTTTTTTATTTAAACTTGTATAGGTTTTAAATCAAGTTTGTCACTTGGTATGCCCCATTTTCAAACGGGACCATTTAAAATTAAACTTTATTTCTAGAACCATTCTCAATATTTTAAATAAAAACATGAGTAATTTTAAATATGCCCAAGCCTCTTTTCGGGTCGCGACAAAAGTTCCTAAAATAACATGTACTCCTCTGTTACATAGAAATAGGTTATTTTTGCAACCTTTTTTGTCCCAAAATGTTTGTCCACTTGGAATACTCAAATCATAATTTTTTTTTAACTTTCCTCTATTGCCCTTCGTTATTCCAAGAATTACTTTCAACACAAAACCAAATCCCACAAAAGAGAAGGATACGTTTGGAAGAAAATTTTTAATGGGTAACAAGGCAAATGCAATGATGGCTTTTCTTAATTTGTGTGTTTTTTTTTTTTTTATTATCAAAGATGGCTTATTTTTGTGGGACAGAGGGAGTATATAACAAAAGGGTATGTAACTTAAACCTATATAAATCAATGAACTAAACCCATTACATGTAAAATATGTAATAAAGCCCATAAACATGCAAACCCACATGATTTATACTCAAATCTATGTGTACAATAATTTACAATAATGAAAAATGCACCTACCTCACAAACAGTTGCTAGAAACATAAATCTGTGGGTGTCCGTGCGTAGATTGGGGTGGAAATCATAAGATTCGAGCTTCATAGGTTAGCTTCGAGCTTTATCTCTCACTGTCAGGTCTCTCTATCTCTCCCCATGCTTCTCTATCTTTCTTTCTCCTCTTTCTCAGCTGAAATGGGGGCACAAACCCCAAAATACCGGGTTATAAAGAAATACGAGGGGAGGGCAATTTTCAATAAAATTTATATTTTTGAAATCTATTCATTGAGACCTTAGAAACAAGATCCATGTTAGATATGAAATTATGTATAAAAAAAAAAAAAAAACAATTACATGTAACTATTTAACAAAAATTGAAATTAAATTATTTTTAATAGAGTTTAAATTTAAATTATTATTTTGTGAGTATATTTAACTGTTAATTTTGAATAAAACAATTAATTTTGGTATTAGTAGCACAAGATTTTGTAGATTTGACAAAATATAATGTTTTCTAAAACTATTACATGTAGTTGTTTTTAAACAGTTACATGTAACTGTTTCAAAATTCATGACTAAAGAAAAAAAATTAGGAGGAATTGATATGAAACACCCATACTTCCACAAATTACTCACATAATGAAATCTATTCATGTAACTGTTTACAGATTTGTGCAAAAGAAATGATGAATGTAAAACAATTATATGTAACTTTTCATACTATATGCTTATATGTAATTATTTTTTGATGCAACTGTTTACAGATTTGTGTAGAATAAATACTGAATGTAAATTAGTTTATGAACTTATGTGTGTATAATTGGTTTTAGATGTAACTGCTTAACAAAAATTGTAACAGTTACATGTAACTATTTAACAAAAATTAAAATTAAAATTAAAATATTTTTAATAGTTTAAATTTAATAACTTGTTAATTCTGAATAAAACAATTAATTTTGATATTAGTAACAAAAGATTTTGTAGATTTGACAAAAGATAATGTTTTCTAAAACCATTACATGTGGTTGTTTTTAAACAGTTACATGTAGTTGCTTTTTATGTGTTTGAAACTAAAGACACTTAAATTTAAAAAATTTGCGATTAAATTTAAGTGTTTGGTGACAAGAATAAAAACGTTTTGAAAATAGTTACATGTAACTACTTTTGAAAATTGCCCAAAATCAACTATGGTTTTATGAATCATCATAAAAAACTTTATGCTAGAAGTTTTATCAGGTTGAATAGAGGAACCAAAACTAATTAGGATTGTTTTTAAAATAAATAATTTTTTTTTAAAATTTATAGAATTGGATCATTATTGGAAGGGAACAAAAGATGACAGTGCCTTTGATAATGTAGTTTCCACTGTTGGATCTCCATGTGAGTCCAACTTTCTAATCACACAGATTGATATTTTCACAATTCTCTAGGTGTTTTGAGAAGCAAATAGTGCTGATAGTGGTTTCAGAAGAATGGTTTGCTTGCTTAGTTGTGACGTCAGTTGAGGAAGCAGCAACTATCTAAACTCACCACCCCTAACTGTTATCCCAAGTGTAAAACCCTAGAGGGGGGGTGAATAGGGTTTATGGCCAATTAAAAATAATTATGGCAAACTAAAAATCAGATTATTGCAACCAATATAAAATGCAACAATAAGCAATAATAAGAGAGAGTTAGAGAATGCAAACACAAGATATTAACGAGGTTCGGCCTTCCCGCCTACGTCCTCGCCTCAAGAGCGCCGCTTGAGGATTCCACAATCCACTATGACAATCTCCTTCAAGGGTGGAGATCAAACCTCTTACAAAGAGAAGCTCACTTCAAGACAAATCACTCTTGTCTCACTAGGGTTCACACAACCCTTACAACACTTGAATTTGAAGTTGGTTTGTTGTAAACAATCACTCTAGCAGTAAATACAACTCTTGAAAGCTCAACAAACTTCTAATAATTTGCTCAATTGAATGCTCTTTAAGAATTAGGGCTTGAAAGCTATTTTTCAAAGGATGGAATTTATTGCTCTTGTATGGATACTCATAAATGAGTTTGAAAGCTTGTATTTATACCCATTTGGCCTATTATGCCCGTTGCAAGCATTAAATGCCGGGAAATAGCCGTTTGGTGGCAATAAATGCATCATTGGGCTTTTAAAAAACTAGCCGTTATAGCTCATTCGAGTGGTATAGTCGACTATAAGGTTTCATGTAGTCGACTACAAATATCAGTAGCCATTTCTGGGCATTTTTCCTTGATTTAGTCGACTATATAGGATCATATAGTCGACTACATATATCAGTAGCCTAAATGGGGCTAAATCTCATGATGTAGTCGACTACATCACATGATGTAGTCGACTAAACCTTGTTTTTACGAAGTTTAGCCTTCTTTTGATGAAAAATCATCACTTGAACCACTATGCATCAACTTAGGCCTCTTATAAATGATAAATTTAGTTTAATTGAGGGTCCTAAAGTCCTTCTAGGTCAATAGAGCAAAGTCATGAGCAATTATTTACATTTTGGAACCTAAAACCTCACTTATAGCCTAAATGAGTCTCATTGACGATGATTGCATGACTTGAGGTGCTTGTGGGTCCATTGCTAGCTTTTTGTGCTCTTGATGCATCATGCTTGAGTTTCCTTGACTTGGTTGAGCTATTGAGTGCATGTGCTTGAGTCATTTGATCCTTAAGCTTGTGCTTGAAACAATTTGTTCTTGATTACCTAGTTTTGATCATGTTCTTGACATTTAAACCATTAGAACTAACATCGATCTTTTGTTATCATCAAAATCTCAGATATGCCTTTGGTTGAAAACCTTTAGGTCTAACAATCTCCCCCTTTTTGATGATAACAAACTATCTATGTTTTATAAAAGGATAATAAGCAATAGGTCTCTTAATGAGAGGCAGAAGCTCCCCCTCAAAATATGCATTTCATCCACATATATCAAATGACATATACAAGATAGGAATTTAAACCAAGATGCCATAGATAAAGGCATAAACCTCAAAATAGTCATATATAATGTGCATAAATGTAAACAACCAACAATTGTCTCATAAAAGCATAAAAGCATAAACATACCAACAATTGTCCAAAAGAAACTTAAGCAAGCCAAAAGTACTTAAACTAGATAAACTAAAACCAAATAAGGTACTATAAAACATCCATAATCTTCTCCCCCTTTTGACATCAATCAAAAAGAGAGAGCTAATGCTCGGGTGGAGGTGGAAAATAGGGAGCATATTGCTGCAAGATGGTCTCCACATTGCCCTGTCGGCGCTCAAGATCCGTGATACGGTTCCCAACATCTTGAAATCCCTGAGTCATGGTCATATGGAGGGAGCCAATGGCAGTCATGACGGTCTGGAGGCTTGGGGCGTCCTCTTGCTCTGCTGGAGGTGGCTCTGGCTCATCCTCATGTTCTTCATCCATAGGATCCTCCTCAGGAGGCTGTTGAGCAAATCTCGGATCACGAATCCATTGTCCATTAGCATTTTGAACAAATTTCATCCTTTTTAGAGTAGCCTCATCATAAAAATCTGATCCCTTAGCATCATAAACTTCAGTCTCGTTGCCCATGTTTACCTCAAAGATTTTGAACACCTCAGTAAGTGCATTCCCATAGGGGAGACAACCACCGGATTTCTTAGAGCATTCATGCATGTGATATAAAATGATGTAAGCCAAATCAAGTTTCTTCCCTGTGAGTACACACCAAATGAGAAACACGTCCATGTAACCCACATGAGAGCGACTTCCGGAGCGAGGTACAAGATTGTATGTGATGAAGTGATGAATAAGTCGAGAAATCACGGGGAGTTGATTGACCGAAGGGAGAAACGAGTGTTGAATGGTTTGATCATTGCAAATCAATTGGAGGGCTTCAATCTTATTGAAATCAGGGCGAACGGTCCAACCGTGTGTATTAAAGCTCTGAATGGTGTCTTCTGTGGGAAGATTAAAGACTGCAGCAATAGTGGCTATTCGGAGACGAATAGACTTCCCTTTAACCCAAGACTTGAGTTCATAATCCTTGGTAAATTTCAGATTTGCATAGAAAACTCGAACAAGGCGAGGATAGCAGGTGTTGTTCAAGGTAATGAAGAAATCCCATCCAATAGCTTTAAACAAATTTGAAATATAAATTTGTTGCCCATCGAAAAATTCAAAGGAAACGATTTTACCAAATTCAACCCGACGCTTTTTGTACAAGTCTTGATATCGCTTGAGTGCCTCAACGTCCTTGCATAGCCCCTCATCACCATGCTTGGCTTTAGAGCGTCTCTCTTGTTCATGAGGAGGCTCCTCTTGGGTTGGATGTGATGGTGGAGGTTGAGAAGTTCCAGCACCTCCTTTGCGTTTCGTTTGAGCCCTAGAAGCGTCCATGGAGGCCTTGAGGAGTTTCTCTGTGCGATTCGTCATGGGTTGGAGGCAATGGGATAGAAGGAAAGTGAGAGAAATGGAGGAAGAATGAGTTTGGTTGAGAGTTGGGAGAAAGGAATAGAGGTTTAGGCGACTAGAGAGAGAGAGAGATATGAAAAGGGAGGTGAAAAGTCGCGGCTGTTGGGTTTTTTAAAAACCCTCCCCGAGCCATGTAGTTGACTATACCTTATGGTGTAGTCGACTATATCAGTCCTCATATGCCTACTGATATATACAGTCGACTACATCCTTTATGTAGTCGACTATAAGTGGTAAAAAGGATATTTTGATAAGAATAGTCCACTTATAATCAATTTTTGGATGAAAACAAGTTTAAGAGATACAAGAATAGCAAATTTTCAATTCAAGATATAGTTTAAGCATGATTTAAGCTAGAGTAATATATCATGTGAGTATCAAAGTAGTGTATATATATAAGCATACGCAACACAAGATATATTAATTATATATATAATGCACATGACTTGTCAATTTATCACGTCATTCATTAAGCACATGCCAAGTTCTCGCTTAATAAAGTTAAAACGATCTTCTTGAAGAGGTTTGGTAAAGATATCGGCCAATTGGTGGTCGGTACCTATGAAATCAATTTCAATATCACCTCTTTGGACATGATCACGAATGAAATGATGCCTAATTTCAATGTGCTTAGTCCGTGAGTGTTGTATGGGGTTCTTAGTCAAGTTTATAGCACTAGTATTGTCACATTTGATGGGAATGTGATCAAAAAGAAGTCCATAGTCCTCAAGTTGTTGTTTCATGTACAACACTTGTGCACAACAACTACCGGCCGCAATATACTCGGCTTCGGTGGTTGAAAGTGCTACCGATGTTTGTTTCTTACTAAACCAAGATACTAGTGAATGTCCTAGGAAATGGCAAGTCCCACTAGTGCTCTTGCGGTCATCCTTGCCACCGGCAAAGTCCGCATCGGAATAACTAAGCATATCAAAAGATGTAAACTTAGGAAACCATAAACCAAGGTTAATTGTGCCACTTAGATATTTGAAAATACGTTTTACGGCAAGCATGTGAGATTCTTTAGGACATGATTGAAATCTAGCACACAAGCAAACACTAAACATGATATCCGGTCTACTTGCGGTTAAATAAAGTAAACTACCAATCATACCTCTATATTTCTTTTGATCCACATCTTTCCCATTTTCATCCTTGTCTATCTTGATAGAGGTGCTCATAGGAGTAGAGAATTTTCTTCCATCTTCCAATCCATACTTTTTGAGTAAATCTTTGACATATTTGGATTGATTAATGAATGTTCCTTCCTTTGTTTGCTTAATTTGAAGTCCGAGAAAGAATGTTAGTTCACCCATCATGCTCATTTCGAATTCCTCCTGCATGATCTTAGAAAATTCCTTGCAAAGATTCTCATTAGTGGATCCAAAAATGATATCATCAACATAAATTTGAACTAGAAGCATATTATCATTGATGGTTTTAATAAAAAGTGTGGTGTCAAGTTTTCCTCTTTTAAAACCATTTTTAAGTAAAAATCCACTAAGCCTTTCATACCAAGCTCTAGGAGCTTGTTTTAAACCATATAAAGCTTTGCTTAGCTTAAAAACATGATTTGGAAATTCATGACTTTCAAAACCGGGAGGTTGTTCAACATAAACTTCCTCTTCTATAAAACCATTTAAAAATGCACTCTTGACATCCATTTGAAATAGTTTAAAATCTTTATGACATGCATATGCAAGCAACATTCTTATGGCTTCAAGTCTAGCTACCGGAGCATAGGTCTCATCATAATCTATGCCTTCTTGTTGATTATAACCTTGGGCTACAAGTCGAGCCTTGTTTCTAGTAACAACTCCGGATTCATCCTTTTTGTTTCTAAATACCCATTTAGTTCCAATTACTCCATGGTCATGAGGTCTAGGTACCAAGGTCCAAACCTTGTTCCTTTCAAATTGGTTGAGTTCATCTTGCATAGCAAGGACCCATGATTCATCATTTTCGGCTTCATTAATGTTTTTAGGTTCAATTTGAGACAAGAAAGCAAGGTGATCACATATATTTCTCATGGAAGAACGAGTTCTTACCCCACGTGAGGGTTCACCTAGGATTTGATCCTTAGGATGATTCCTCACAAATTTCCAAGTCTTGGTGACATCCGGATGAAGTGGAGTGTTTTCTACTTCTTCTTCCGGTTTCTTGACTTCAATGACTTCTTCTTCTTCTTTCTCTTTGCCTTTGTCTTGTGGGTCTTGCTCATCGTTAAGATTCAAGTTCTCAACTTGTTCTTGCAAGCTTGTACCTACATCATCATCATCATCCACATTTCTCTTGGGTGCAAGAGGGTTAGTTTCATCAAATACAACATGCATTGATTCTTGAACGGTTAAAGTTCTCTTGTTAAACACCCTATATGCTTTACTCTTCATGGAATATCCAAGAAACACACCTTCATCAGATTTGGAATCAAATTTAGAAAGCTTGTCTCTATCATTTAATATAAAGCACTTGCAACCAAAGACTCTAAAGTAACCTATATTAGGTTTCTTATCATTCCATAGTTCATAAGGAGTCTTACCAAGTTTAGATCTTAATAGCACTCTATTCATTACATAACATGAGGTGTTAACGGCCTCGGCCCAAAAATATTGAGGTAATGAGTGTTCATTAAGCATGGTTCTAGACATTTCTTCAAGTGTTCTATTCTTTCTTTCAACTACACCATTTTGTTGTGGAGTTCTAGGAGCGGAGAAGTTGTGACTAAAGCCATTCTCATCACAAAATTGTACAACATCCTTATTGACAAATTCGCTCCCCCTATCACTCCTAACATGTGTAATGGTATAGCCTTTCTCATTTTGGACTCTTCTACAATATGTAACAAATGTAGCATGAGTCTCATCTTTATGTGCAAGGAAGAACACCCATGTATACCTAGAGTAGTCATCAACAATTACAAATGCATAATGCTTCCCTCCAAGACTTGCAATAGCAATAGGTCCAAATAAATCCATGTGAATAAGTTGCAAAGGTCTAGTAGTTGAAATATGAGATTTTGTTTTGAAAGAAGACTTGGTTTGTTTTCCAAATTGGCATGCACTACAAACTCCATTTTTTGAAAATTTTGCTTTTGGTAAACCTCTTACAAGTTCATGCCTAGAGAGTTTTGAAATCAAATCCATGCTAGCATGTCCAAGCCTTCTATGCCATAACCAATGATTTTCATTTAAAGCGGAGAAGCAATGTACATTTTGTAAAGCGATTTCTTCGAACTCTATAGCATAGATGTTACCAATCCTATATGCAACAAATAGTGTCTTAACATCATCTTCAATTATGCATTTATTAGATTTAAAAGTAACTCTATAACCTTTATCACATAATTGACTAATGCTAAGGAGATTATGCTTTAAACCATCAACTAATAAAACATCTTCAATACAAAGAGAGGAATTCTTACCAACCTTGCCAATGCCAATTATCTTACCTTTGGCATTGTCTCCAAATGTCACGAAGCCGCCGTCCTTGGGCTTCAAAGAGACGAACTTTGATCTATCACCCGTCATATGCCTTGAGCAACCGCTATCAAGAAACCATTTCTCATTGCTTGATGACTTCAAGCATACCTACACAAGTTCAAGTAACTCTCTTTGGTACCCATACTTTCTTGGGTCCATAGGGGTTAGCCATAGGAGGTGAGGTTCCCTTTACTACCCACACCTTCTTGGTGAAACCTTTAGGTCTTCTTCTCATGTTACAAGTATAAACATTGTGTCCTTCCTTATTACAATAAGTACATGAGATTTTAGGTGTGCTAGGAACCTTAGGCTTAGGAAAGAAATTAATGTAGGATTTTTGTTTAACATGTTCTTGATAACCAATTCCGGCCTTGTCAAAGCACCATCTTTGACTAGTTAATATCTTATCCAAGTTATCCCTTCCATTGGTGAACTTGGCCAAGGTATTAGTCAAGTCTTCAATCTTTTCTTTCAATGAAGTGTTTTCACTTTCAAGATTAGATTGAGAGATGGTAGGGGGTGAGTCTATCTTGCTTTTCAATTCTAAGTTCTCATTTTTTAAAGCATTTAGTTCTTCTTGAAGAGATGAGATATTCTTTTTCAAGTCATTGTTTTTGTGAGAAAATCTTTTTAATTCAAGAAAAGTATCTTCAAGAGCATCTTGTAGTTCTTCATAAGTAGGAGGTTCTTCTATAGGATAATCACATGAGTTAGTTTCGATTACCTCATCTTCCTTTGCCATGAGACAAAAGTTTGCCACTTCTTGATCGCAAGAAATCTCCTCATCTTCTTCATCACTATTTGCCTCATCATCCCAAGTGACGGTGAAGGCCTTCTTCTTGAATTTTCTATTGTCTTTGAAATTGTTGTTGTTGTGGCTTGTCTTGTTGTAGTTGGTGTTGAGTTGAGGACAATTTATCTTAATATGTCCGGGCTTTTTGCATTCAAAACACACTTGTGAGTCTCTATTTGAGTTCTCCCCTCTACTAGGAATTCTTTTGGATGAATCACCCTTGTTGAATCTCCTTCCTTGGTTTCTTCTTGAGAAAAACTTCTTGAGCTTATGAGAAATGAAAGCAATGTCTTCATCTTCTTCATTCTCGCACTCTTCATTTGGTGATTCCTCTTCATCTTGTGAGGCCTTGAGAGCCAAGCTCTTGGATGGCTTGCTTTCACTAACTTCCCGTGCTTTGAACACAAATTCTTGAGTGACCAAATTTCCATCAAGGTCACTAAGAGTCATTGAGCCAAGTTCCTTTGATTGAAGCACGGCCGTTGTGAATGTATCCCATTCCTTAGGTAAGCTCCTAAGAATTTTTCTCACCAATTCGGAGTTAGTGTAAATTTTACCAAGAGAATTCAAAGGATTTATAATAGCATTGAAACGAGCAAACATATCTCTAATAGATTCATCTTTCTTCATTTTGAATAATTCATATTCACACACAAGCATATTAATCTTTGCCTCTTTCACTTGAGAGGTTCCTTCATAGGTAACCTCTAAAGTATCCCAAATTTCTTTGGCACTAGTGCACCTAGAGATTTTACTAAATTCATCATTAGTGAGTGCACAATATAGTAAGCCAATGGCTTTAGAGTTGAGCTCAAGAGACTTGTGATCAGCACTAGTGTATTCTTGAGGCACTTTAGGGAGTGTAACTCCATCTACCACTTTAGTGGGAATCAAAGGACCCTTAGAGGTAATATTCCATAGCTCATAACTAGTGGATTGAATAAAAATTTGCATTCTAATTTTCCAAAAATTATATAGAGAAGCATCTCCATTAAAAAGGGGTGGTCTATTGGACGATTGTCCTTCGGTGAATCCATTACCACTATAATTGGCCATATCGTTCCTCGCAAGACAAATGTGTCAAATGCAAGAGGTTAGGCTCTGATACCAATTGTTATCCCAAGTGTAAAACCCTAGAGGGGGGGTGAATAGGGTTTATGGCCAATTAAAAATAATTATGGCAAACTAAAAATCAGATTATTGCAACCAATATAAAATGCAACAATAAGCAATAATAAGAGAGAGTTAGAGAATGCAAACACAAGATATTAACGAGGTTCGGCCTTCCCGCCTACGTCCTCGCCTCAAGAGCGCCGCTTGAGGATTCCACAATCCACTATGACAATCTCCTTCAAGGGTGGAGATCAAACCTCTTACAAAGAGAAGCTCACTTCAAGACAAATCACTCTTGTCTCACTAGGGTTCACACAACCCTTACAACACTTGAATTTGAAGTTGGTTTGTTGTAAACAATCACTCTAGCAGTAAATACAACTCTTGAAAGCTCAACAAACTTCTAATAATTTGCTCAATTGAATGCTCTTTAAGAATTAGGGCTTGAAAGCTATTTTTCAAAGGATGGAATTTATTGCTCTTGTATGGATACTCATAAATGAGTTTGAAAGCTTGTATTTATACCCATTTGGCCTATTATGCCCGTTGCAAGCATTAAATGCCGGGAAATAGCCGTTTGGTGGCAATAAATGCATCATTGGGCTTTTAAAAAACTAGCCGTTATAGCTCATTCGAGTGGTATAGTCGACTATAAGGTTTCATGTAGTCGACTACAAATATCAGTAGCCATTTCTGGGCATTTTTCCTTGATTTAGTCGACTATATAGGATCATATAGTCGACTACATATATCAGTAGCCTAAATGGGGCTAAATCTCATGATGTAGTCGACTACATCACATGATGTAGTCGACTAAACCTTGTTTTTACGAAGTTTAGCCTTCTTTTGATGAAAAATCATCACTTGAACCACTATGCATCAACTTAGGCCTCTTATAAATGATAAATTTAGTTTAATTGAGGGTCCTAAAGTCCTTCTAGGTCAATAGAGCAAAGTCATGAGCAATTATTTACATTTTGGAACCTAAAACCTCACTTATAGCCTAAATGAGTCTCATTGACGATGATTGCATGACTTGAGGTGCTTGTGGGTCCATTGCTAGCTTTTTGTGCTCTTGATGCATCATGCTTGAGTTTTCTTGACTTGGTTGAGCTATTGAGTGCATGTGCTTGAGTCATTTGATCCTTAAGCTTGTGCTTGAAACAATTTGTTCTTGATTACCTAGTTTTGATCATGTTCTTGACATTTAAACCATTAGAACTAACATCGATCTTTTGTTATCATCAAAATCTCAGATATGCCTTTGGTTGAAAACCTTTAGGTCTAACACTAACCACATAGGGGGTCAACCTGTAGTAAAGCTTTCTGACAATGGCATCATCTAACACTTTCTCCATCTTCACTGATTGAAAACCCTCCTTCTATTATCACTAACGATAATGATGACACATGAATCGCACAGGATACCATCCCATACCTGTATCTTCTTCATTTGCACCAAGGTCGGCCTTTCGATCACTGCTATTGCAGCTTCAAAACCGTAGCTCAGGTGAAGATAGTTTAGGGCCCTTTTCTATTTCTGTGAAGTGCGCAGAGAGAGATGGGGAAGAAGGTATTTTGGTCAAAACATGTATTATATGGACTTAAGGCTTTATAAAATTTGTGCGTGGACTTATGGTCACAAGTCCTATTTTAAGGACTTGTCACCAAAGTCCCTTTTTTAAGGTTCTAATTTTTAGAAACTTATAACTTGCAGTATACACATTTGTTTGTTTTTTTTTTTTTTTATAAAAAAAATATATATATATTTTTAGATCCTACTCATCAGTATCTTCAAAACAAGATTCATATTGTTTAGGTAATTATTAAAAAAGTTAAAACTATAAAATTTTACTCATTGGTTTGATTCAATATAATACTTCGTAAAACTCTAAAATTTTATGACTTCATAAAAATGTAAAATCCTGTAAAAATTTTTGTGGGCGTATTAGACCTTATCTTATTATCTCTCTTTTGTATACAAACATTTCACAAAAAAAGCAATCTTCCATTGCTAAACCTAGAGAACAAGATTTCTATGGTTTATCTTATTCTCTCCCCCAACACACCTTTTTTTTTTTTTTTGGTTTCAAATCCAATAGCCAGCACTCCACCCCTCTCTTATTTTTTATTTTTTTATTCCTTAATAAAAAATTTAAGTTGAGGAATTGACATATACAATAATTGACATCCATTGTAAGGTAAAAGAAAGGCTAGGTTGGTCTCAGCTTTATTGGTGTTACTAATTGGCTTTGCATCAATGAAATTTTGTTAAGTGATGTACAAGGGAAGAAAGAAGGGGGAAAAATAAAAAAAAGGAGAAGAGGAAGCCATAGCTATCGATAAGGAGGAGACCTTAAGGCTCTATTTGGTTTATGGATTTTATCAAGGAAAAAAAAATATATATATATATATATATATAAAAGGAATTCTACTTTTCTTTATTTGGTTGCAATGGAAAATTAGAAGAAAAAGAAGAATTGTAATAATTTTGGCTTAATATGATTTTATCTCTTCCTTTCATTTTCTTTCCTCCTCATTTTTTTTCCCTTCCCTTTTTTCTTTCGTTCGTAGAATCCATGAACCAAATAGAGAGTAAGAGTTAGGGTTTGTAATGGTCTAAGTACTTGACGGTGGTGTTGCCTAGGGATGGCAACGGGGCAAAACGGGACCCTTTTTTAATGCTTCATCCCCGAATTGATATGTGAATTTTTATCCCATCCCCACCTTAAAACCATTCGGGGTATTGCTTCTTTTAACCATCTCCGCCCCAATAAACACTTTAACCCCCACCCCGAACTGCACTACCTCACCCCGCTAATGAATTTCATTGTGGTCCTGACTGGCAAACTCCTTTATTTAAGGATGAATTATGTTTTTTTATTATTTTTTATTTCAGCAAATAAAAAATGGTCATATACTTTAGTGATTTGTTTGTATATGCTTTGCTGACCAGGAAATATTACTTTAAAAGATAGGTTATAGGTTAAGGATATTATCAATATAATAGGCTAAAAGGTAATTAGAGATATTTATATATATATATATATATATATATATATATATATATATATATATATATATATATATATATATATATATCATATTAGCTAAGCGGGACGGGTATATGGGGTATATGGGGCGGGGAAACATCAAACCGTCATTGTTCCAAAATCGTCTCGGTTTCTAAAATTAAATATCAAATTTGCACAATCCCTGTTAAATTAAGCTACAAACTGCACTTATAGGGCCGGGCCAAAATTGCCATCCCTAGTGTTGCCATGACTTGAGAAGGAGAAGTGGAGAGGGTTTTTCGATAATCGGTTTAACTCTATTCATGTTTTCTAAGTGTAGATATGAAAGTTGCGTGCGGATCATGAGCGTCCTAGAAATGGCGGATGCAGTCATTGGTGGTAATGGTTGTTACCGACGACAGAAGAATTGGTTAGAGAAGATGAAGCTTGCTGATGAGCTTTAGAACTTGAAGAGAGAAAGAGAGAGAGAAAGAGAGAGAGATAGAGAAAATGATAAAGAGAGGGGAGGGAGAGAGGGTTACCGTCGCTGACAAGCTCTTCAAACCTAGTCGATCATCAGATAATGTCATTGGGTGAAAGTATTTTGGTCATTAATAAGCCAAAATAGAATAAATGAGTTAAAACAAAAATTTTGCTTGACTAATTGCCAAATAAGTCTTACACAATGGGTTAATGGTCAAATCCTCTTTTTCTTTTTCTTTTTCTTTTTTGATTCTCCCTCTTTTTTTTTTTTTTTTCATTAAAACTCTATTTGGTTTGTGAATTTTATTAAGGTAAAAAAAATAAAATATAAGGAACTCTACTTTTCTTTATTTGGTTGCATTGGAAAATTGAAAAAAAAAAGAATTTGAATAATATTGGTTTAATATGATTTTATCTTTTGTTTTTATTTTCTTTTTTTCTCTTTTTTTTTCTTAATAGGATCGATGAACCAAATAGAGGGTAATTTAAAAATTAAAAAAAAAAAAAAAAGGAAAGAAAAGGAAAGCAAGAAAAATGACGGTCCGTCATCGCTGGGCTAATCCCAACGAGTAAAGGTTACGAGGCGCCTTGCGATTGAGGGGCCCGAGAGCGAGGACATGCTCTTTCATGTTTTCGACCAATGCACTCGGGTGACAGGGTTGGATCATCACTTACTCTCTCATCCGTTGGATCACCCAATGCAGCGCCTTGCGGAGAACTATTAACCGCCACTACTCCAACAGTGAATAGCGCGCGATTCTCTCTCTCTCTCTCTCTCTAAAAGTCCGTTCATTGCCGAGAAAACCAACAACGATCAGGAAAATGCGAACCAGAAGTCGGTCCAGGCAAAACAAAGAATCATCAAGTACGTTATTTCTCTAGTTCTTCGTAACCCGCTAAACCCTAACCCTGTGTTTGGTTGCTGAGAAAAATGAGGAAAATGAGAGGAAGTAAGGGTTTGAAATCTTGTGTTACATGTTCTTTTGGTTTCCCAAAGAAATGGAAACTCAACCCAACTAAGCCAAATAGTTGCATTATGATCGGTTGAGTGGAAGTTCTTGTTTTCCCAGGAATAATAGAAATCTGACCTTTTTTTTTTCCCCATAAAATTGCTCAGCAAGCAAACGAGGGATTTGCTAAAACGCTTGTGATGGAGAGTTAGGTTAATCTGGTGATAAAACAGAGTTGCAGGTAGGTGAAGAGGTGGGTAGACACTGGGAGGGAATTAGGTTGCTTTGTGGGGTGCTCTGTTTGATTGCTGAGCAAATGCTGGAAAGAGAAACCAATTGAAGATTTGAGTCTTGGATTTTTTACCATGTAGGACCTGAGGAAGCATAATTTTCACTCAGCTGAGCTTAATTCTACTATTTGACTTATTTGAGTTGGGTTTATCATTTCATGGAAAACAAAATAGAATACAATATAAGAGGGTCGGAGAAAATTGATTTATTTAAACCGGGATGAATCATATATATACTGATTTTATGATGCATATGCATTCATTTTATATGCACTTCATTGCATTTTACTAGTCTCTTTATGGAGTCACTTTGGTTTTTTCAATTGTTTCATGTTTTCATTTTGGCAGGTAATGACAACGCAATTAAAGCTATAAGTGAATTAGAAAGCGGAAGCTGTTTAGAGTCACTTAATGACGGTGGTTGGTTTTTTCATAACAAGCTTTTGTTGGGTTAAAGTGCAATATGTCTCAGAGAAGAAACAAAAAATTATCATGTGTCATCAGTGATTAACTTAATTTAATACGGAGTACTTGATTTCAGGCACTCTTACCAATATATCGCGGGAGAATGTAGGCAAACTTTTAAATCGTGCTAAGTCGCGCAGCTCTTCAGGGATGAAGAAACAAGATAGCTACCTCCGTCAATGTGAATCTATTGGCATGGTTAGCACCGTAACATCTTCTAGTAATATTACATAATGATTGGTTTCAGTGTTTTAAAGCAGTACCATCTTCCATTTTTTTCTCATAAAAATTTTGTTTCATCTTCTTTCTGCACCCCCCCCCCCCCCAAAAAAAAAAAAAAAAAAAAAAAACCCCAGCCAGAGAGCAGGACAAAAAACAATGACGAACAAGATGTTGGTACAAAGGTCACATTGAATACTTTGGGGGCTGAAGGTTGCAGTGGTGATGCAATAGGAAACACTCCTAGTGAAGAGAAAGTTGATGGGGGAAATTTTCCGAGCAGTTTTCCTGACAGGAGTGAAGAAATGGATGGGTCATATTGGGAAGACGGTTCTATTCCCATTTTGGATTCCATGAACAATCATCCAGATGATCTAATTAAGGGGGTTACTATTGAATTTAGTGGGTCACCAGATTCTGCTAGTCAGAAGAGTAATCGTCGAGCTTCTGCTGAAGATAAGGTGAACTAAACATCTTAGATAATGATCTGAACATAGTTTTTTTTCTCTCTAAAGGTTTTTGATTTTTACCACAGGAATTGGCTGAGCTTGTGCATAAGGTTCATTTGCTTTGTTTACTTGCACGGGGAAGGTTAATTGACAGTGCTTGTAATGATCCACTTATTCAGGTTATTTCTTTTATCACTTTGTACTTTACCATTGAATTTCTTCTTTGGACATGTTTCCTTGTAAATTTCCGTCCCATTTCCTGTTTCTATGGATTCTGGTGATGATGACACTTAATTGAATCTATTGTCAAGTATGTGATGAGGGTCAGAGGGTGCTCCTATTCTTGCCTTTTCAGCTGTGTGAGACACCTTGTACTTTTGTCAGATACCAAGAAGTCACACATTTTATGCATATTCTAGTTATTAGACGTCACCCATGTTAGCCATATAGGATCTGGCAGATGATATCACCTCTGGCTGTGCCGTTGTGCATTTAACACTTATTTTACATCTACAGGCCATCCTGTTTTCAATAAATGTTTTGCATTTTAGTTGTATATTTAGTCATGCATATGATTGTGTAGTTTTTCTTCATCATGTTTGTGTAAAGTTTTGTAGTTCTTAGCATATATTTTAGCTGATTGGTTGGAAAAAAGAAAAAAAGAAAGAAGAAATGTTCTGACAAACTCTGACGTGGCAGGAGAATGAGGAGAAAACTGTCTAGAAGAAGAATGATTTGATAAAATCTTTGGGGCATTGTTACCTACTCAGACCATATAAAAAAGGTGGAAGGGAATATTAGTAGTGGGTAGTAGCACATTGAAGCTTTCTATAGTTTATTTAGGAACATTAAATTGGAGATTAATAAATAATATTTCTTATGGTATGTTTTGATGCCCTCATGGAAATTGAATTGCTCCTTTTGAGTTTTATAGATAATATAGTATTCTTTACAAATCCTTAATCTTGAACAGAGCCATTGTAGGATTGGCAGCCGTCATTATGATGGTAAATATTTTCTACAATTGATCCTTTACTAATTGTCCTGGTGATAGCACCCATTCTTTGATGGCTGCATTTGTGCTCATGGATTTGTAACCTAAAAATGCTATTAAAAAGTAGTGGAGGCATTAGTAAATCTTTACCATCATGATAGAGTTTATATGCTGCCTGATATCTGTTTTAACAAGGCTGCCAAAGCCCTCTTGGATCTTAGACAGAGTGGTTTCTGATATTCCATTTTTGGATGGGTTGGGAGTTCAAATTTATGAGGTGCATATAGATGGTTCTGTGGGTAGTTTTCCATGGATGTTATGCCATGGGTTCCAGAGCCTATAAAAAGACAGCAAGGCATTAGGTAACCACTACTTTTCAATGGAAGTGTCCTTTTGGGAATGGGTAGGGGTGTAATGCGGAGAAAAGAAAAAAGGTCTGAATGACTGGCCATGAAGGGGTGGCCATTATATTAAGTGCCATAAGCCTTATGTCCTTGTGCATGAAATAAAGCAAGGGTTAATCTTGAAATTATTATTTTTAATTAATTGTGATCTGATTGGAGGTTGATACATGTCATGCAATTGTAGGAAGGATTATTGAAATTAAAATTTAAAGTATGTGTTGAACTTGAAGAAAGGCACACCAGTACATTCCTGTGTCAGAAACATACTAGGGCTTTTTATCTTAGTTTCTCTGAGTTTTGGGTTTGAAACTAATTGCATTGGAAACTTAATATTACTTTACTTTGCGATTTAGGTTGTATTAATTTATATGCTCTTTAATAATTGATCATCTTAATTAGGTTTACCAACTATGGCATGTATCATTTTAGGCCTCCCCATTTTTTCTTCTTCTAACCATTGGAATTCATGGATCAATTTAGATGCTTTGTTTGAAAAGTATACAATTCTCGCTGGATGAGCAGAAAGAGTGACAAAGTGATACAAGCATTACAACCTCTTTTTTGTTTGGATTTGGAAAGCTTTAATTATTTGGAATATGAGGACCTCTAAAGGTCCTTATGGATGTATGAGATGCTGGCAACCTTTAGTAGATCATCATAATAATCAACCTTTAGTAGTAATAATCACCAGTATTATCTTTATCATTCTTTGCAGTTAATGGGTTCTATCCCAGGAAGATAGTCACGTATAGTGATAGGGTGGTAGAAGAGCCTTAGCTTGAGGGTAGAGTAAAGCAACTTGGGAGTCAGGTGAAGGGAGGAGAATGATGGTTGGTAGGTTTGATCCAAGTTGGAATCCCAACCTAAGGGATAGAGATTTCTGAGGTGAGTTTCAAGGGAGTCTTATTAGCCCCTCTAGATGAATCCCATTAGGCTTTATATAGGACATTAGGATGTTGGGTGTGAGCCTGGTTAGCAGTTGGGCTGCAATGCCTGGAGCTAATGACATAGCTTGAGGTCCTGCATGATGCAGGCTGTTAGCCCATCTACCAACTTATTAAATCAGGCCTGGGTGGTAGTTGAATAGTCCCAGAGCTAATAGCATGGCTTTGGTGCTGCGAGTTGCATGGCTTGCTAGCCATCCAACCACTTCAATGGTTCAGGCAATGGATGCTTTCACAACAATCCTTTTGGTTGGTCAACTACCATTGCAGCATGTCTTTTGTAGCCAAGACCTTTTAAGCCATCCCAATTTAGGCAAGGTGCCAGATGAGGGACCCTTGCCAAAGGCAACGAACTTGGTCTAAGCTCTCTAGCCTTTCAATCCAGGTATGAGTCAAGCATTAGGGTGTGGGTGCATTAAGCACTCTGAAGGGAATGATGCAGGTATCCTCTTGGAATTGGCGGAAGTCATGTGCATCCATCTTAGGGGTGGGTATCGCTTGCTAAGGAGGGCATGACCTCCACGAGGTGAATTTACCAATTAGCACACATGGCACGAAGGCCACATATTGCACATTTAGGTTGTTGTTGTGCCCTTACTGGCCAGACCACGCAGGACTCTAGTGTGGCCACTGTCAGTCTGTCAGATTTTCATTGGATCACGTGTCCAATCTAATTTTACTATGAACAACGATTCTATTGTTGTTCGACCATTAGTTGATGGTTCATCCAATCATCCCTTTGCATGAACCCTATTTCAAATTATAGTAGAAAATTATCACGGCTTAATGCACCTTGTTTGTGTCTTTCTTTTAAAAAATTTTTATAATTATTTTTTTAGGGACCTAATCACCAAACATGTAAAATTTTGTGTGAATGCGAGCACCTTTCGTGTTTAGTACTTACTGCTTGCTCTTTGAAGGGTTATCTGTTAGAAATGGAAAAGTATGAGTTTTGAAATGTTCATCCACTTTTCTGTTCTTTTTCTTTTTCCATCTAGTTGTTTCTTGTTTTGTTCTAATTTTCCCGATTTTCCTTCTGATAAAAAAAATTTAAGGAAAAAAACACGAATTGTTAATTCTTATGTAATTCATTTCTTGTGGCAGGCTTCCCTACTTTCTCTTCTGCCAGCAAACTTGCTGAACGTATCCGATGTCTCGAAACTTACAACAAATGCTTTGGTTCCTCTTGTCAGTTGGGTATGAGATTTTTTCCGTTTCTCTGTATATATATTGTATTAGGTGATAATTTCATCACATATACTTCTGTCTTGTTTGATGAACTTCCAGTTCCACGACAACTTTCACATTAAAAGCCCCAGCAATGAAGAGAGATCATTTCATTCAGCTTTGGCTTTTGCTCTTGAGGCTCATGAAGGGACTCCAGAGGAGGTAGTTTGTTGACCTCTTATTTCTAGATCATGTCTGAATACTTTATCAGAATTTCCCTTCAATTAGATTCTGCATAATCTTAGTTACTAGCTTTGGATGTAAATTAGTGCTGATGGAGTCTATAATTAACAAATTGCCTGTATGAGGGACTCTGTTCCTTGTAATGTTAATATTATTTCTTTCTTTTGGCTTTTATTTTATCTTATCTTATTTTTATTCATTGCATTATAATAGAGTCAATTATTGGATGATTGCTAATGACCAACCATGAACAAAGCTGAACTAACAATTTTTTGTGGCATATAAAAAAAAAAAAAAAAAAAAAAACTATTTGTGAATTTGTTTAAAACATTTAGGATTATTATGGAGTTTTAGCTTGTTATGTTAGATCTTATAACTTTCTAAATGTTCCAAACTTTTGGAAATATCGTACCATTGACGTGTCAATTTTGAGTTCCATGTTTCTTCTAATATTCAATCTCCAAAAGAGCATATAAATTCCTCAGAATTATAATTATAGTTTTTAATGATGTGGCCTAGGGTTCATCTAGGGTTTTTTTATAGCCTTTTTAGAGAACTTTGTACAGTGTACCATTTGGTAAGAAATCATCCACAAACAATGTATAACATTAATAATTCTTTAGCAAGCAGAGGAATTATGCTGCAATTCCTATGGAGCAAGATATCCTTTAGAAGACAAGGTTTCATGGTTCTCATGGGCCTTGGGGCTTACCTGACCATATGGAGAGCTTTTGCACCTTTATCCAAGAAATACGATTTGGTACCTGAATCGGCTGAAGGAGAGTGAAGAGGTGGCCTTGGTGATTCACTTGCTGCTCTTGTTGACGTCCTTCCTACAGGAGCCTGAGGTGAGGCCAAGCCATGGCTAGTGGGAAGAACCCATAGGCTAGTGCCATCAAAGAGGCTCGATGGGAGCGGACTCATGATCATGTGGATCTCTAATCGAAGCCAGGGCAATAATGATGAAGGAATTTGAGCACTGATGTAGCTAACAGCCACCTTCATAATCGATTCATTAGGCTCGTCACCTTCTACCCAACTAGTGGAAGTATCCATTGTATTCTTTGTCTGTTGAGCCTCACAGCTATGGGACTTCCTAAAGAAATCCGCAATTGCACAGTTGTGAGGGATAAAATAGGCCCGGGATTTTCCAAAAGGATTTCCTCATTATCAAAAAAAAAAAAAAAAAAGAAAAAAAAAAAGAAAAAAAAGAAAAAAAACGAAGATGATGAAACAATAGCCAAGAAGTGATGAACTATGATAGAATCAGATTCTGGGTGGGAGGTTGACACTTAGTGATAAGGACATTAAGAAAGGAGGATTATTGGAATGAAGTTAAGAAGGTAATAAGAGAGGAGGATTATTGGAATAAAGGTAAGAAGGTAATAAGAGAGGAAGGGAACTTATTAAGAGGAAGGGAGCAAAGACATCCTCCATGTCTCTTGTTCATGAAGAACGACAGACATGTAGATACTAGTTTGTGAATTCCACCATGTGCTGCTAAAGGGAGGAAATGAGGGAAACGAAAGAGACATGGGGCAGGTGGCCTTAGTTTCTCAACTATTCACAAAAAGTTTACTCCAGAAAGTGTTGAATCATTATTTTATAAAAGGAGGTGTGGGACATTTAATAGCCTAACATCTGTAAGAGGGAGTTCAACCCTTAAAGAGCCTGACATGTGGTATATTAGCGTTAACTGTTGTCTTAGATTATCTTATCTTATTTCGAATTATTGTACTTAAGTTTTCATTTATAAGTCATGTGATAATTTATGTGTAGCAAAATGTTGTGCTCTTGCATAAGTTGTAGTGTGCAAGCTCATTTCGGAACTTATGTGAGGATTGGTCACCCACACATTAGAAGGTGGTACATCTACTCAAATAGCAAATGCAGTTGAAACTTAGCAAGCATATATGAAATGCACATGAAATGAAACTACATGGAGTTGGAGGTGGGTGAAAATTAGATGGAAAATATAAATTTAGGCTACATTACTCAATATGTCTTTTTCAAAGCCAGCCTAGGTGGCACAGATTACGAATGGACATGGACACTGACAAATATACATTGACACTGTATATCCTAAAAAGTAGGACATAGACGTGTCGAACAGTCGAAAATATATAGTTGACATTTGTACATCCATGAATATTAGGGATAATTACACTTTACCCCTTGCAAGTTTGGCTGTTTTCACTTTACCCCCATAGTCATTTTTTTTTTCTTTTTGGTTTTTTGGGCTACAAAGTGCCCCTTGTTTAGGCAATGGCACCATGCCCTCTTCCTAGCTCCTATAATGAAGAGGAGTGAAATCAACATCTAACAACCTATCCATGTGTAACTGAAGGGGAAAAGTGTAATTTTCGGTCAAACTTAAAGGGGATAAAGTGTAATTTTTCCTTAATATAAAGTATAGCTAATACACTACTTACATAAAATTGTTGGCAAGTCCCACATCCCACGTTGTCTAACATTTTAGTTTGTTATGTCTTTGTATAACGGTTTAGGCCCTTCACCTAATAGCCATGGATTTTAGCTTGGAAACTTAACATGGCATCAAAGCATATCATTCCTGGGCTTGTTTCATTCTTGATCTCGTCTTTGTTGTCCATGTGAGAGGCCCTTTCTTGTCTTGTTAGGCCTGCTTATGAGGGTGGATTTTTTGGGATCCCACATCCCACATTGTCTAAATCTTGAGTTTGATATGACTTCATATACCTGTTTGGGCACTCCACCAAATAGCTTAGGTTTTTAGGTTGGAAACTTAACAAAAATTTTATAGTAGCCATTGCATAACTTAGATGATGAGCTCAACAAATAAGATAAATTCAATAATATCATATACTACTACTAATATCTCTTTTCTTTTCATGTGTTGAACAAAACAGATGTGTTATGTTATGACTTTGCATGTTACTTGTGTTTAGCATGTGTGCTATGTTATAAAAACGTATTTTAAAATTCTAGGTGTCCTAGGGGCGTATGTAGGCTTATCGGAGGAGGTTTGTGTCCTATATGTAACAAGGACATGGCTTCACTTTTGGAGTGTTTGTATTATATATACTTTACAGCCAATAGTCCTTGATGTTGACATCAGTCGGCTGCACCTAGATTTATCTGCACAAATAGTTGTTTGAAATTAAACTTAATTTTTGCTCAGTGTGTATGTAGTTGTTTTTGGTATAACATTGTTCATTGTTTGAATCTGTTGATCAAAATGGAAAAAAAAAAAAAAAAGTAGTTGTAAACTATCCTCTTTTTGAAAGTTCTTTAATGATTGTTTTGTCACACTCCCACTTTTTCCATATTGATATAAATACACATTTCAACATTACAATTTTAGTGTTCAAATGGGGTTGGGTGTGTTGGTGGAAGAATGCAATCAAATCTCTCGTTCTTATGAATGAAGCTCTTCTTGGTAAATGGTTATGAAGGTTTGGTGTTTTGAGGATGAGTGTTTGTGGAAGGAGGTCGTGATTTCGAAGTATGGTGTGGAGGAAGGGAGATGGTGGTCTAAGGCAATTAGTGGTCCTCATGGTGCCAGTCTTTGGAAGGCCATCTTACAAGGAATTGATGGTTTTATGATTTATTTTTTGTTAAAAAAGATGGTTTTATGGATCATACTGCTTTCCAAGTAGTAGAAGGTGGGGCAATTAAATTTTGGAAAGATGTGTGGAGTGGAATTTGCATCTTATGGAGGAATTCCCTCATCTTTTTGGGATTGTAGAAAATAAGGAAGCTTGGGTTAAAGATTATGTGGTATGGGAAGGAGATACTTTGCATTGGAATGCCATTTTCCTCAAGGCAGTTCCATGATTGGGGGAGTTGGAAAGGGTGTTGGTTTTGTTTCAAAAAATTTATGAGATGAAGAGTAGTATGGGAGAGGATGATGTTTTGGCATGGCACTTGAGCTCCAAGGTGCCCTCATGAAATCATATTATGAGGTGATGGCTTCTGTTGGGAGGAGGAATTTTCTGGCAAAGGATGTTTGGCTGCCCCCAAGGTTGCTTTCTTTGCATGGTTGGTGTTAATGGATAAATTCTTGGGTTGGTATTAATGGATAAATGCTTGGCTGTAGATCATTTAATAAGTAGTCATGTGCAAATCGGAGGCAGAATCAGCGGATTACCTTTTTCTTCACTGTCCTATGGCGTGGTCATTTTTTGGATACTCTCAAGCTCTAATTAGAGACTTAGAGCTTTCTTTATTTTTATTTTTATTTTTTATTTTATGTACATGACTCGTGTATATGGGCTTTGCATAATTTTACAATAGTAATGCCAAATTTACTTGGGCTTTGCCTACTTTTTGGAATAAACTTACTCGCTTATCATAAAAAAATACCAAATTTACTTTATTAAAAAAGGTTGTTATAAAAAGTTACAGTTCCTTTTTTCTTGCAGATTTCTGCATTGTCTGTGGCACTATTCAGAGCTTTGAATCTTACAACCCGGTATGGTGTTAGTATGAAACCTGAGAATGGTATATATTATTTTTTATGATAATTCTGCTTTTCTTATTATTCTTCTCATTGTCCGTATATTTTGGTTTGAACCTCTTTAAGACATTTGAAATTGAGCCTTTCAGCCTAATGTCAGTCCCTTATTTATGTTCTCTGGTTTTTCCAGATGTGACTTTTAAAAACCAGATTTCAGATGTCTGAAGGTTTTTCAGATTTCTGAAATCCTCAATTCTGACACTAACGACCTGTTTTTTTAAACGGTCTTGTGAGCATTAAATGCCCACCAAATGGTCATTTCTGGCATTAAATGCTACCTAACATTCATATTGGACCCAACTCCCAAGGGCTATATAAACTTGATTCAAACTCATTTATGAGAGCATTGATTGAGATCTACCAACATTGAGCATATCATTTACTCTCAAGAGCCTTAATTTCTCAAGTGAGCATTGGAGTGTATAATTTCAAAACCATACTCCTTTGCAAATGCCTTTACCTCGTTTCCAGTAAATACTGACCCTTGGTCAGCAGTAATTGATTGAGGGAGACCGAACCTATGAATAATGTTTTCTTTTATACATTTAATCACCTCAGTCGAGAGACCGAAGGCATAGGAATTGCCCTTACCTGCTTGGTAAAATAATCTATTGCAACCAAAATAAGCTTTCAATCTTTGTAATCAAGGGTTTAGGGGAAAACCTAGTTTGAGGTACTTGGAGGGTGTCTTGTGTAAGTGTTGGTGTAGACACTTGTGGTTGTAAAAGGTTTGCGTCTCTACCTTGAAAGAGAGCTATAGTGGAGCTAGCAACCCTCAAGAGTAGCTCGAGGCAAGGACACAAGTGGAAGGCCAAACCTCGTAAATATCGTTGTGTTCGATCTCTCTATCCCTCAACTCTTCTTCATTTGTGCTTGTTATAAACTCTAGTAGTGTAATTGCATAATTTAAGCATACTTAGTTTTATTAATTAAAAAAGTTTCAATAGTTTGCATCAACCCAATTCACCCCCCCTCTTAGGTTGAATCTTGGGCCAACAACTATTTTTGAGGCATTTTTCCCTCTTTTGAAGATGTTTGGGTCTAAGTGCAATAATGCACCTTACTTTGGGTTTTAGTCACAAAGTTGTTTTTTTGGCATTCCTTTCCTTTGGAGTCCTTTTTGAGAGATTGGAAGGCTAGTTACACGAGATGACCTTGTACTAATACTAAAAGGTTCCCTAGAATTCCAACGCCTTTGGAGAGAATGAAGTTCAACTTTTGAGGGGTATTCCTTGGCAACCGGGGAAATTGGGAGTTCGTGGTATTTTTGGGGATCATGATTGGTTTGCTATCAATCGAAGGAACCAGGAGTGGTTCTCAAGGTCCTTGGAAAAACCCTCTTTCTTTATGATATTTTGGACATTTCTTGTGTTGTGGTTTCCCTTCTTCTTCTTTATTTATTTATTTATTTATTTTTTGGGGGGGGGGGGGGGGGCGCGTTGTGGGTTCTTAGATGTTCTAATGAAGAAGCGGATTTCCTCATTAAAAGTGGGGAAATATTTTTGGAGGAATTTGAAGCCCATTTTTACACTCCGCAATGCCTGAAGTTGTCAGTTTAGTAGCTTTTGGGTATGTTGGGGGATATCTTTAGTTCTATCTCTAGTAAGAGTTTTGAAGGACTTACGGTCCTCTGTATTTTTTTTTTTTTTTTTTTTTTGTTTTTGTTTTTTTTGTATTTTGTTTTAATACAATTTCTGTTTCTTAAAAATAAATCAATAAACATCCAAACAAACTTTCCCACCACAACCTGATGGAAATTCAGTCTTTTATGTGATACTTGATTAAAAAAACTCATATCTATTTCCTCTGTTTGGCTTATGGTTTATAGGAAATTTTCATCTTGTGTAAAAGGTATTCATTTTCTTAGGTTTGTGTCCATTCTGGATGTGGCCTCCTTGAAACCAGATGCCGACAAATCTGAATCTCTAAGTCAAGATGCAAGAAGAGGAGGTAGGGGAATATTTAAATCTTCAACGCTGATGGTGACTAGATCAAATCAGGTTCCTTCATCTCCTGTTAAATCATCCTCATACAATGATAAAGACAGTGTTTGTGAAACTTCTCTGCGGAGTACATGCAAAAATAAGGATAGCAGCTCAACAAACATCAACAGTCAATCCATAGATTTACCCATTGCTGATCATGTGAATGATAGAACTATTGGATTCATTAGCTTGTGAGGCACTAAATGATTTCTCTGAAGCACACCTTACTAAAAAATCTGAGGGATTAAAGAGGAAAGGGGATCTTGAGTTTGAAATGCAGTTGGAAATGGCTCTTTCTGCCACAGCAGTTGGGATTCATGAGAATAACACAGGATCAGAGGTGAAAGATTTGCATACTAATTCATCAAAACTCTCTTCTCCTCTTGGAAGAATGAAAAGAATAAAAAGTGAAGGGTCTCCAACTTCCTCCCATGGAATCTCTACTGCAGTTGGATCAAGAAAAGTAGGACCTCCTCTGTATTGGGCAGAAGTCTATTGCAGTGGAGAGAACCTGACAGGAAAGTGGGTGCATGTTGATGCGGTAAATGCAATTATAGATGGAGAGCAGAAAGTAGAAGCTGTATCTGCTGCATGCAAAACTTCTTTGAGATATGTAGTTGCCTTTGCTGGGCATGGGGCTAAAGATGTGACTCGCAGGTTTTGCATCCTCCCTGATTTTCACTTATGCTCTGCATGTTTGTAATTATGATGTGTGGTTGGAAACCAGAAAAAATTGTGATGTGTAGTTTCCTTTTTAACTGAGGCATAGTAAATGGTTTTAAAAGCTTTCTAAATCAAGATTAAATTTTTTCCCCTTATACCCTATCAAAAAATTCTGTATCCTTATTGCATTGTCTTCAATGTGAGTTTTGGATAAACGCTTCATTTGATTTGCCTCTAATGAAATATTACTTTTTGAAATGTCTTATATTTATGGTGCCTATTATCATCTTATGAATTAATTTGCTACTGAAAATAAACTTATTAGCTTGAAGAGTAAATGAAAGCACACAACAATGCAGATGAAATATTAGCTCTCATGTTTATGGCACCAGATTGTTATATTTTGTTTGTAGCTAATAATATTCTCATGGACGCTTATTCTGTCTCCACTTATGAAAGGTCAAGCCGACACAATAGGCATTGTGCAATGCGAAGAGCTTTGCTTGGAGAAATAGAAGGAACGTGTATCACACGTGCAAAATATGAGAAAATACCACATGAATATTCTACTATAGTAGGTATTCAAGATGCGTATCCATGTGAATATCAATATATAACTCGCGTCTATGTTCTCATGTTTATGGCACCAGATTTTTTATATATTTATTTGTAGCCTACTGTTACATGGACTCGTGTATGGGTGTCAGGGGTGCGGGTATGTGTCCAAGTGTTGGGTTCGTCTACTTTTCAAAAATTTTTCACTATTTTTTTTAAAGTGTCGAGTAAGAGTACCCACACCCTATGTCACAGTGTCTGACATAGGTACTTCACACATTTTGAAGTGTCCATGTAACATAGTTTGTAGCTAATATATGAATTAAAAAATAAAAATCTATATCTTCTTTGGCTCACAACTTGAATGTTTTTTTGCCGGCCAAAAACATTTGGATACCTTTGGTGCCTTCTAAGGTCGGTTTTTTTTGCTTGGCTTGTGGCTCATAAGAAGTGTCTTACTATTGACAACTTGGTTAGATTGAGGTGGGAGCTCCCTAATAGATGCATAATGTGTAAAAAAGCGGCGGAATCGGTTGACCATCTCTTCATTCATTGTGGGGTAGCGAGGGGTTTATGGGAACTTATATTCCATCTTTTTGGTATCAAATGGGTTTTGCCTTCTTCTACTTATGATTTGATTTCGGGTTGGTGGATTAAAGGTATTCGGAAAGATATCAAAACAGTTTGGAGGATGGTTACTCATGCTTTATTTTGGTGTGTTTCGAGAGAACGTAACTTGAGAACTTTTGAAGAAGAGGAATCATCTTTTGTGGAGCTCAAATCTTCTTTGGTCAAAACCCTTTATTGTTGGTCATGTAGCTATATGGGTGGGAATTACCCTTCTTTTATGGATTTTGTTGACTCCTTATGTATCTAATTGTTAAGGGGGTCGAGTTTTTTGTTGGCTCTTTTTTATTACGAGCTACTTTTCTCTTGTATATGTCTTATGTACAAGGGTCTAATCCCTTTTTTCTCTTATAATACAATCATTTACCTTACCAAAAAAAAAAAAAAAAAAAAAATCTATACCTTCTACATGGGCAGGGATTCATCTTAATTAATTTTTTTTGATCAGCCACAAGCAACGAATTTATTTAAAGAAAATAGAACCAAAAGGATTCAAAGGGGAACAAGCTGTCCACCTAGGAAACAACAAAAAGTGAAAAATAACAAACTAAACAAAAATTGAAATCCATTCAGATTTAATAACAAACAGCAGAATCCCCTCAAAAGCCTTAGAAATGGACACTCAAAAAGAAGCCAAAAATGCACTCAATCCGAAGTCCCCAGTCCTGCTAATGAGTCTTCTCTATCATAAAAAATTCTTGCATTCCTTTCCAACCAAATAACCAAAAAACCGCAGGACAACACATCTCCAAAGCATAATAGCTTTCATCTCATACCCAAATTCCCCAAAATGAATCTCCAACATCTGAGCAGAAGAACCTGAGGCCCCCCAACACTCACTAACAATTTGAAACAACCTACCATACCATCCTGCCACAGAACAATGTAAAAAAAGATGATCTATACACTCTCTTCTCCTCTGCACATGTGTTGGGGGAGAAGACAAGAAGGTGATCCCCTTCTCTGAAACATATCATTAGTATTAATTCTCCCATGAGCTACAAACCAAGCAAAAACCTGGACTTAAAGAGGCACTTGAGCTTCCCAAATCATCAAAGCAGGAGTAAAATTGGGAACATTATGATCCTCAACTAAATGCTCAAAAAAATATTTGCAAGAGAACTCTCTGGAAGAAAGGCCAAGCCATTTCCTCCTATCCTGAAATCATCTGTCTTGAAATGCACCCCATCCAACAAAGAAACCAAGTCAAAAGCTCAGAACATTCTCTATCATTAAGATTACTGAAGAACTTAAAGTCCCAATTATGAGGAGAAAAAATAAAAAGAAACCAACGAAGAGATAGTGATGTAGGACAACCCTCAAAATAGAGACTAGGGTTGCCTACAATCAAGCGTAGGTGGATTAGGAACCTTATTTTCTTTAGGTTTTGTGAAAGGGGTGGTAGTATTAGGGTTTATGGAAGGGATAAGGGTTGATTTGGTGAAGGTTTAAGGGTGAAATTAAAAGAAAAAGGTTGTTGGAAATTCTGGACAGAACTGAGTATTTTAAGGTTTTTCAATGGTGTAGTGTATGGAAAGGTAGGGTTAGGGTTTATGGTCAATGGTAGGGATTATAGGGTTGAAATTAAGGTTTAAAGAAGGGTTGGTTGTGAATTTAAAAAGGGACAACAATGCTGTAAATTCAAAATAATGAAGAAAAGGAAGTAGAAGAAATAGAAGTAGAAGTAGGTAGAAGAAGAAAATAAACCTTGGAGTCTCACCAAGGGTTTCTAGGAGTCTCACATAGAAGAATCAATGGATTCACACTGTTAATTGAATGCAAAGATGCTGAAAATTTCATTAATCAATTGTTATAATTGTGTTTACAAGCCTTGCTTATATGGAGGACTCTTATTTGTCAAACAAGGAGATTTATTTCCTAAATTGACTATTACTAAAAACAATCAAATGGACTCAACTACTTCCTAACAATGATAGGAATCGATTTTAATTTATAACCAAACACCTAGTAACTTGACTACCAAACAAACCAAAATCTATAGATTACTAAAATACCCCTAAAAGTCTAATTTCTTCTTTTTTTTCGAGTAAAATTTAAGGGGGCTTATCCTCATTAGATAGTCTTAGAATGAGCTAAAGACATTATACAATTGACGAAACAAAGAAGAAAAGAAACATCCCCAATCCATACATCTTCCCAGAACGGAAGCCTATCCCCCATACCCACATTCAAATTAATGAGCTCCAAAAAAGGAGGAAAACCTAAAGAAATAAATTTCCAAGGGTATCTAAAAGAAACACTGCTGCCCACCTTAGAATCCCAACCATTATCCTACAACCTGTACTTCTAATAACAGCATGCCACAAAGAATTGGGCTCAAGGGGGAACCTCCATAGCCATTTCCCAATTAATGCAACATTTCTCTCTATTGGATTACCCAAATCCAAACCTCACTTCATCCTGGGCCACAAAACAACCTCCCACCTCACCAAATGATCCTTTTCCTCCTGCCCACTTCCTTCCCATGAGAAATTCCTCATCATACTTCCTATCTTTTTAGCAATTTTAACTAGCATTCTAAAGAGAGACATGAAATAAATGGGAAGACTGGACAAAACCGACTGTAATAAAACCAATATTGCCCCCTTATAAATTAAGGAATTTTTCCAACCATCCAACCTTTTACTCACCCTCCCAATTACTGGATTCCAAAACAAATGGGTTCCCCCCCAGTGGAAGGCCTAAATTAGTAAAAGGCGACTCACCTATGGAACATCCTATGGAACTTGCTAATCACTAAATCTTGTCAACTTCACAATTAATACCCATGATAAAACTTTTGCTCAAATTAACCCTCAAGCTTGAAACCAATTCAAAACTTGAAAAATAGATTGAAAGCTCAAAAACTTCTGCTAATCCCTAGAAAAAGAGAACATGGTATCATTTGCAGACTGCAAATGTGAAACAGATACCTTATCGCTCCCAATCAAAAACCCTCTACTAAACCCACCTCCTTGCACCTTATCCACCAATCTTCTTAAACATTCACTCCTGGGATTTACCGAAATCACCCTAGGTAATGGTTCCTGTATAGTACTTGAATAAATATCCTCCCACTTCAAAAAAAATAGAAACCTATCTAACCTATTGCAAACCAAATTCTCCTGTAATTTAGACCACGTAAAATTGGCATTCAAAAGAGGTGGATCCCTCAAACAACACTCCCTAATAAAGAAATTAAAATCAGTCATGCTTCAAGTTATCCTTGAACCATTTAACTTTTCTAACGAACATCTGATAACATTAAAATCACCCCCAACACACCAATATGGACTACATAAACTATACAAACTAAAAATCTCCTCCCATAAGAACTTCCTTAACCTAGGCGAATTAGAACCCTAAACCCCAGTTAACCACCACTCAACATTATTTGTACTTGCCCCAAACAATCAAAATCCCTCCTGATCTATCATGTGAGGGTAAAAAGTCCAACCTCTATGCCTAAATCCCTATAAACTCTTGACAATTCTCGTTGTCAACAACTTCTAACATAGTTTCTTGGAAAATCACGACATCAGGGCAAAATTTTCCCAGATTATCCATAATTAACCGTATCTTCCTACCAGACCCAAGACCTTAACATTCCAGGTAAGTATCTTCATTTGGAAACTTTGCTAGCCCTAACCCCTATGCTCCCATTGTTACCCTCATAATTAATACCTGAATGCAAATTTTTTTAACTCCCTTAAACCCTTTTTTGAACTACAGTTGCCAAATTTTCTATTATTTACACCAAAATTAACATTCTTACTTAGTTTTCCTCCTTTTTAAATTAAGGATAGATTCATTCTTCCTAAGAGCTTTGCTGAGTTTACCCCACCCATCTTCATTGAGTGAGAAAGAACAATACCCTTTAGTTTCTCCCTCCACTACTCATCTAAAAGTCTATCAAATTCCTCCTTTGCAACCCTAGACCTGTTAGCCATACCCAAATCATTGTGAGATCTATGTTGCATAACTAGTGGTGGCTGAGTGGCTCCAAATTCCCCCTTGCCGCGCGACAAAGAAACTCCTCTTCATGTCCCCCATTATTGGAAGTAAACACTAGACTACATGGGTTTTGATTAAGCAAAATCTCGAAAGAGACAACAGGGTTCCCCTTATCAACCCCTAAAGCATTATTCCTAGGTAAAGAAAGAGGAGGACATGGAACAAAAATCCGCTCAGCATTATGAAAATGACTCACAACCTTGCCCCCCAAACCATCCCAATTTTTCTCCTCAAATCAGAAATTTTTTGCTCAGGATGCCCTCTAATTCTTTGGAATTTTATGGCTGCAAAGTCATGGGAGAACATACCTTTTTGATATGAGAGAGAGAGAGAGAGAGAGAGAGAGAGAGGTTCCCTCCTTATCCTCAAATAACTGATGAAGATTCTCCACAGGATTTGACTCATTCCTTTGATCCTGTTCAAACCCACCATCATCATTCCTCTCGGACTGAATAGAGAATGCTAAGGACGTCTCAGATAGATCAACACAGTTAAATTTACTTTGCCCCAATTCACAACATCGAACTCATTGAACATTTGGTTTTAATGGCTGGTCTCGTCGCGCACCAAATGTTAAAGAAGCACTAGCATGTGAACGCAACTTACATGATGTGGAGATGGATGATTTGAGAAGAAGTTTTACAAAGTTTGGAATAAATTTAGCCTTTGGCTTTCTAAGAAGGAGTTCTTGTTCTATTGCTCTTATTCCTTTGGGTGGGAAGTTGATTTATCCACTGAGTTTTTCATTTATGTTTCCTCCATTTTCCAGCATCAAATTGGTATTGGAGCAAGTTCTAATACTTTGGAGACAAGTTGAAAAGCTTCAGTGGCGTGTATAATGTTACGAATCACTGGAACATGATAATTCTCGTCATGGGTTGGAGTGTAATTCATTAAATGATGAGGAGGCGTAACAAGACTTTAAGTGGCCGTTCTCATCATTAGAGTATCTTATAAAATACTTTGTTGATTGGAGCAAACCACCTGTCTATGATGAGTATGATGAATATGGAAGGCTTATAAGAAGTTGTAATAAAAAGATGGATATGAGTTCACATAACAATATCTCAAGTATCAATGAATTTCAAAAGACATGTACTGTAGAAAGGATCTTCACAGGAAATAAAAGGAAGAGCTTGGATTGTGAATGGATAGAAGACTCAATTCTTGAATGACGCACGTCAAATTTTTTAGACTTTGGGAAAGGTAAAAGGAATTGAATGTCATTTTACAATGGATTCTAGAAGTTTAGAAAATTTTGTTTCTCAATAGTTAGTTTTTGTCTTGAACTTGGAAACTAAAGAACATGACAACTCTTGTAAGTTTGCATGGTTGAATAAATGCAACAAAATCCTTGTTACTAATAGATGTCTCCTAGAATTGTCAATTGGGGATAGCTATGTTGATGAAGTATGGTGTGAATACATTCCAATTGATACATGCCATGTGCTACTTGGGCATCCATGGGGGTTTGATAGAGATGTTTTTAGAAAAGGTCAAGAAAATATTTGAGTTCAAAGTAAATGATAAATGACAAGACCATCAAATTGTTTCCAAAGATAGAAAAGACGAGCAAAGGGAAGTTGTACTCACAAAAAGAGTTGGATGTCTTCACCATCAACTACCAAGAAAGATGCCGATGGAAGAAAAGCATAGCATGTGTTGTGAATGTCCAATTAGCGCACTTGGAACTCAAGGACGAGTTCTTTCCAACCGAGCGAGAATGACACGAGAATCCCTTGGGGTTCCACATCATTCCATGCCATTGCCTTGTCATCACAACGTGGACCAATGGGTGCATCTGTGCAACCCAAGAAGTGCTTCAAAATATCACATTAATGCAAATTCGTATTTTTGGATCAGCATAGGGTAAAATGGCCATAATTTTTTATGGGAATCAAAATCATGAGTTATTTTAAGCGTTAGAAAATAGAATCGATGAGCTTCAAGGCCATATAAGGCTTGACAGTTGAATAATCCCAAGCTAAATCAGGTTTGGTCACTGAGCAATGGCTATTCTGTAGAATTCTAGTCCCTCTACGTTAAAAATTGTTCCAAATTAGTTTTTCTCGTTTTGCTTGCATTAATTTATAGATTGTTGGTCCTTTGTAATTTTATTTCAAGTCCTTAAATATGTCTTTAATTCTGGTTAGGTAGTTTTTAAGGTTTCAGTCAAAGTTTTCTTAGTTCTTTTATCCCTTCCTACTTGGAACTTGTGTTGTCAATCTAGGAAGTTTTGTTAGCTTTGGAAATATACCTATGGTTGGAGGGTTGCTCCATGCCAATGATTATATAAGCCCTTAGCCTTGTAATTGAAAGCAAGTTTGTAGAATATTGAATAGAAGTTTAGCCTTTGGCTTTTGAGAAAAAGGATTTCTTCTTGTTATCTTAGTTTGAATCTTTTGGGGGATTCCATTGAGTGGTAAGCGTTACCTATACTCATCCCTTGGGTTGGTTTCTTAGGGTGGCAAGTCCAAATTTAAACCAATTGTTCGTTTTTCTAATTCCTGTCGTTTTTGGTTCATCTTCACTTGATTTGGCCCTCCATTTTCAGGTGTCAAATTGGTTTTAGAGCCAAAACAAGTGAAGATGAATCAAACATGATCAGAAATTAGACACGAGAAAATTGGGTTAAATTTAGACTTGCCACCTTTAGGAACCCACCCATGGGATAAGAGTATAGGTAACACTCACTACTCAATGGAATCAAGCAGAGAGATACATTAAGATAACAAGAAGAAATCCGTCTTCTCAAAAGCCAAAGGCTAAACTTCTATTCAATATTCTGAACATTTGCTTTGAATTACAAGGCTAAGGGCTTATATAATCATTGGCATGGAACAACCCTCTAGCCGTAGGTAGATTTCCAAAGCTAACAACACTTCCTAGATTGACGACACAAGTTCCAAGTAGGAAGGGGCAAAAGAACTAAGCAAACTTAGACTAAAACTTAAGTACTGCCTAACCATAATTAAAGACATATTTAGGGACTTGAAATTACAATAAAAAGGACCAATAATCTATAGATTAATGCAAGCAAAACGAGACAAACTAATTTGGAATAATTTTCAAAGTAGAGGGACTAGAATTTTGCAAAACCCATAAATAGCCTCTATTCGTGGTCAAACCTGATTTAGCTCGGGATGATTCAGATGTCAAGCCTTAAATGGTTTTGAAGATTATTGACTCTATTTTCTAACGCTTCAAATGGCCATTTTAGTACTGTCCAGGCTGCCTGTGTTGATCCGAAAATACAAATTTACATTAAATGTCATATTTTGAAGCACTTCTTGGGATGCACGGCTGCACCCATTGGTCCACGTAGTGATGAAATGGAATGATGTGGAACCCCAATGTTAACTTGCGCTTGAGTGAAGAAAATGAAGTCAATCAATTGATTATAGTGGCATTTTATAGGATGGCATTTTATATTTACTCCAGCAGAATTATAAGAGCAATTTGAGTTAATATTAGTGATTACTGTTAAGTTTCTAACCTAAAAGCTTAAGCTATTAGGTGGAGGGCCCAAACAGCAATATGTAGTCATATGACTCATATCAAACCCAATATTTTGGGCCATTTGAGTTGTGGGACTTCCCAACAATTATAACGTCATCATAAACATTGTGAAATAAGATCTATAAACACACACACACACAAACATAGAGAGGGGGAGAGGGGGGGGGGGGTGAGGAGAGAGGGGTTTGGGGCACCGAGATTAGTGATTTTGTCTTGAGGTAGGTCTTTGTTGGAACTTGGAAAGAATTTCCCCCAGTTCTTCCCCTTTCATATCAAGTTATTAATAATGCAAACTATTTAATTCTTTTTTTCATCAATTAATCTAAACTATTAATTTGTTTTCAATCAAATCTTGCAGAAGCCCCATGACTTGTAGGATATTGGTCTACTATTGGAGGGCCATGTATGGATGACTGGATGTGTCAGTCATACTAAACTACTGTTACATTTTTATAGCAATGGAGTCTTCCCTCATTATTTTCATGTACAAGTATTGAGCATAAATCAGTGTTTACAGAGGCTTCTAATCATCTACTAAAGCTAGAGATGATTCATGTTGCATAAACATTTGTAAATATTAACAGAATGAAAAATGCGAAAAACATTTGACTGAATGTGGTGCAAACTTTCCTAAACATGTGTTAATTATTATTTGATTTTCTTCGGGCTAGATTCGAACATCTACCACATGTAGCTGAAGTAATGATCATGACCAGAATAAACAAGGCAGAGGGGAAAATTATTGCATGTAGTTGAAGTAATGACCAACACCAGAACATATCCTACATATGTGTTCATAGAAGTAAGTTTTAAACTCATTATTTATATTTGGATTTAGCACTGTCCATATATGATGTTGTTAACAGTTTATAACAGCGTCGTCCAATGTATTATGGGGAATAGTCTACATTTAATGTCAAATTTTAGGACTTTTGGTACGGTCCAGGAATTTTTTGTCTTTGGACTTTATCACATGATCATGGTTTTTTGGGAAGTCATTTTTTTGTTGCTCCAGTTGCCCATATAAAAGTTGCTTTTTAATAATACCAATACAGATTGGTTTTACTTCTGGACATAAATTAAACAGTGTGTTCATCTTATTATCTAGACATATTGGTAAATACATTTACACTGCAGGTACTGTATGCAGTGGTATAAGATAGCACCACAACGAATTAATTCAATATGGTGGGATGCAGTGTTGACACCATTGAAGGAGTTGGAGTCAGGAGCAACTGGGGGTATGGTTCATTTGGAAAAGCACCATGTTAATGCATCAAAGGAACATGAGAAAGTAGAAGCCTCAAGAGTATCTGATTGTCAAACTCGAGAGTTTTCTCCTGACCATGTAACCTTGCCTGGGAGCTTAGGGGTAGAAGTGCCTGAAGATGCAGAAACTTCTGTGAGGGAATCTTTCGTTGCTACTAGGAACTCTCTCGAGGATATGGAGTTGGAAACTCGGGCATTAACTGAGCCTCTTCCAACTAATCAACAGGTATGGTGAATTATTATAGTTAGATTAACTTGGTCTAGAAATTGCTATTCTGTAAGTTTTCTTTTAAAACTCTCTCTTATATGCAGGCCTATAAAACTCATCCATTGTATGCTATTGAAAGATGGCTTACTAGGTATCAGATACTTCATCCAAAGGGTCCCATACTGGGTTTCTGTTCTGGTCATCCGGTTTACCCTCGGGCTTGCATTCAAACTCTCAAAACAAAAGATAGATGGCTGCGAGAGGGTCTTCAAGTTAAAGCCAATGAGCTTCCTGCAAAGGTCTGACTGGCTTGTGGAATTTTACAGTGTGGCAATTTATCTATTTGTCTGTCATATAGTTAAGCAGTTATTGTAGTTAAACTACTTTGTTTGTCCTCTTCTATTCAGGTGTTGAAACGTTCTCTAAAGCATAGCAAAATAAATGGTCCCGAAGCTGATGATTATGGTGAGGGTCACTGTGAAGGAACCATTGCTAATTGTGAGCGAACTATTGCACTTTATGGGAAGTGGCAAATGGAACCATTGTGTTTGCCTTGTGCTGTAAATGGGATTGTGCCAAAGGTGAAATGCTAATTTTTTCCCCCATTGATGTCATTATGTTGAAGAGTTCAGATTGTTTGGAATGGACCAGTAGTTATTGTTGAATCATCAATTTTATCTTTTATTTAAGCTCACTGGACTTATTGGAAAAGAGTAATTTACTCTAACAAGAAATGTGGCTTCATTTAGAAATGTTGAAAAGAGTATCATGCTTTATGGAATGAGAGGTCCTGCATTGCTATGGGAATCTTAACTCAAAGAAGTATGGTTCCTATAATCCTATCACAATAAAAACTGCCAGGGAAATTTGTGGCAGTTTCCTTGAGGCCACCCGCACAAGGTTCCATGGTTCTCATGGGCCTCGGGTTAACCTGTTCATGTGGCTTGTGGGGTCTTGCATGGGCCCAGGGTTTACTTGTAAGAGTTTCCTCATATCCAAAAACAAAAGGTCATTACCCAATGTTGGTTTCGCTAAGCAGGTCCTGGGAGGGATGGGTTGGATACGGTTCTAACCCTTATTATTATTATTATTATGTTTTTTAATACAAAGTGGCCGCTCTCAAGACTCAAAAGTGCACCTGGATATGGTCCTATAGCAATGCTAACTTAAATTTTCCTTCTAGGTTGACAATAACTGACCATTTATATGTATACACATATGCACTTCTGCTCATGCAAATCATGAATTACTTGACAACTCAACTTGTATGAGTATAATATATGTACTCTAAAGAAGTAAGCTCAATACCTAGTTGCATGATTGTCCCTTGTATGACTTGATAGTGCTGATGTCCAAGGGAAATTTGTAATCACAATGACTTTTGGAGGATAAATGTTCCTGGGTTCCTTTAATTTGTGTGAGACTGTGAGTGCATTCATAAGAAGGTAAGATTAGTACCAATTGAGGATGGGATGAGAGAAAATTGTCTAAGGTGGTTTGGTCATGTACAACGATGACCTTGGTATGCACCAGACCACCAGTACGAAAGGGTAATTTGATTCAAGTTGAAGTCCTTGGAAGGATAAGAAGGCCCAAAACAATGTGGTTAGAAGTGATGAGAAAGACGTGTGCTAGGGATTTGACAGAGGATGCAGCCCTTGATGGAGTTGAACGGCAATAAAGGAATCATGTAGCCAACCCCATGTAGTTAGGATTAAGGCTTTGTTGAGTTGGTTTCCAACTTCATTTTTAAAATTTATTGCTAGTTTGCTAGAGGATAGGCCTTTCTGTTCGGATGGTAGTGAATGTGCTCACACACTGATGTATGGTTAAAAACACCATCTGTTGGCTACATTTAGCCACTACAATGAATAATTCTTTTCATTCTTTTCCAGGATGTTATGACCATACAACTGCATGATCACCTTCATTTTCAAAATTTATTGCCAGTTCTCTCTCACTGATCTGTGGTTGAGAAGACTCTTTGCCAACTGCATTTTGCCTCTACAATGAACGTAATTATTTTCCAGGATGTTATGACCATATAACTGCCTAATCACCCAGATGAGGTAGGTGTTTGGCACCTTGTATTTACAAGCTTTAGGGTTAGATATCATTTTTAGTGTCTAGTGTCACCTCATAACACTGCCTCTGTTTCTTTGGGTTTATAATGTTAATATGTAATGTGGCTAGGTAGCTACTATTGCTACTTATTACCAAAATACTATTGCTATTTGATATTTTGTCTAAAAAATTTCATCCATTTTATATTTTGTTGGTTTCATTTAAAGTTGTAGGCAATTTGAAATCTTTTGGCGCATCAGGCTCCTTGCTATTTATTGTTGTTGGTGGTGGTGCTTATAGTTTTGTCAATTAGTTTGTAGTTTTTACGATTTTTATTTATTTATTATTATTATTATTAATTGAGGGTTGCAGATATTGGCTTATTTCTGTAGGTAAAGTAACTAATTACATATTATGTAGTTCTAGGGTGGGACTGCATCTAGGTGAAACTAGAATTAGGTGAGATTCGGACAGTATTAGGGTTTGTCTGTTATGTGTGGGGAGTTTCACTTCTTGACATTCCACGATATTGGCCAACTGTGCATGTAACAGCAGTTGGTGCATGATTTATTATTTATTATTTATGTTGCAGTTACCACTTTGAGACCGTGTTTATAGTACTTGCCACTTATTTATCTGTGGCAGAACAAGATGTTAAAAGTGCAAAGAATGAAAAGTGAAATTTCATGGGTGGCTTATCAAAAATCTTTCCAACCTTTTTCTTTGTTGTTCCAATTTTATATTCATTTCCCTTTGTCTGTGGAAAAGAAGGGGGGCGGATGAGGGTCCTCATCCATTTTTCATCTGTAAAGTGGTTAGTATGCTACAATTGTACTATCTAACAATAGAATGACGAGACATATTTGACTAGTAATATGCTACCCTTGCACTCGTATGGATCGTCTTGAAAATGCACCCTATCATGTGATACTTTTTCACTATATTATTAGACTGAATGGATTGTTTTTGTTTAAATGTTGTTTGGTTCTTTATGAATCTCTATGGTTGAATTATGACTGATGAACCCTGGATTTGACTTTTAGAATGAGCGAGGTCAAGTGGAGGTGTGGTCTGAGAAGTGCCTTCCACCAGGAACTGTACACTTGAGATTGCCAGGGGCAGGTCCTGTTGCCAAGAGGCTGGAAATTGATTTTGCACCAGCTATGGTTGGATTTGATTTCCGAAACGGCAGATCTTTTCCTGTCTTCGATGGTATCGTGGTGTGTGCTGAGTTCAAGGATGCAGTTTTGGAGGTAATATATATCTCACCTTTGTCAGTAAACTGGGCTCTTGAAAATCATGACAATTGTTAGTGTTTTGTTGGATGAACCATTGTGAATGATTTTTAAAAAAACTTTTATTTCTAAATCCCAAATTATACCCTACTCTTCTCAAAAAGTATATGAATGCAGATTTGTATTTTTAAATTTATTGAGTTGCACATTTTTCATAAATAATCTGAATTATGTAATTTCTTCCAAACATTTTTGCAAAAAATAAATAAATAAATAGTTACAGTTACTTAAAAATGACCACATGTTTTTTTCCTCTTCCTAATGTGAATTTCTTTTTCTCCACTTAATTGTTTTCTTAAATTTTTTCAAGTTATGATTGATTCTTTGTTTTTAATTCATTCTAGACTATTCCAATCTTCTTTTAGCATTAAATTTGTTGATTACTTCTCGTCCAGGCATATGCTGAAGAAGAAGATAGAAGAGAAGCTGAGGAGAAGAAAAGGAATGAAATGCAAGCTATTCGTAATTGGTATCAGCTTCTTTCATCCATTGTTACCCGGCAAAGGTTGAACAACTGTTATGGGGATGGTTTTTTGTCACGAACCTCAAGAGACACCCATAAAATGAATGATGAGTTTCATGCACATGGTGGTGGTATTGGGGGTGATGGGCAATCTCTTGAATCCCAGCAAGGATACATACAGGAGACTAAATCGGATGCTCTTCCAACAGTACCTACTGAAGATCATGAACATGTATTTTTGACAGAGGATCAGAGTTTCGATGAGGAGAGCTCAGTGCGAACGAAACGATGTCAATGTGGATTTTCAGTCCAAGTGGAGGAGTTGTAGCACCAGTGCACCACTAATTAGATGTTATTCTGCTTATAACTCAACTTGGTCGTGCTCCATGAAGCACCTAAAATTATGGGATGGATTTGGGAGTCTCATTTTGCAATTTTGTCTTTAAAACCTCTGTAATAACATTAGAAACTTCGAAAGCCTTCGAAAGAAGCTTTTGTTGAGCTATGTATTGTATATTATAGCTGAGTGTAATTTTAGTTGGTTCATCTGTACAGTCACATTGGCGTGTATTTGTTTATGCTGGATGTAAAGTGTCTTGGGATGTAGAGAGGATTCGTGGAAATCTTTTTATGCATTTTTTCTGGATAATAGGGAAATTAAATATACTCTGCTTCCCAGGTGTTGGACGTATACAGTTGATGTGGTTTGTGAGAGCTTGTTTACATATGGGACTGCTGCTGCCCCTGTCTGTTATTTATATGCACTCTATTTTAATGCCATCAAAAGCAACTTGCTGTTAAGATGCATACTGGTTCATTTGAGTTTCATTTTTCAAACAAGGGTTGCTATTGTGCAACTTGAACTGGTGCACCCAACAACTGATTGACTGAACCGCTACTTTAATTTGATTTATTTTGCTTCTAAGTCGAGGAAATGAGAACTACCCAACGGTGGGTTAGCTCATGCCAAACTGACCCCTTGAATTTAGCTGCACGGTGCTAGCTGTAATGAGAACCCTGCCATTCCTTTTCCTCTTTCTTCATCTTCATTTCATATTTTAGACAGTTGCTGAAGGTTGACACTTGACAGATAAACAATCTATGCCTTTCAACGATCCATTCCATTGAATTTTTCCTACTTCTTCCAGGTGGATTTACAAATCAATATCGGTAACCCAGCAAAACAATAAAAAAAATAAAATAAAATTGATAAATAGCATGGTATATCACTACAAACACCACCATTGCAAAATGCTTCATAATAACAAATTCTGCGTGTCAATAACATATAACAAATTTTAATAGTATTAAACGCCATCCATGACATTTTGTATGCATATAAACATAGGAAATTAAAGTTAAACAAAAAAACAAAAAGGCAGCTAGTAAAAGACAAACCACTGAAATATGCATCAACACATTCTCTTACAAAAAAAAAAATAATAATAATAATAATAAAATAAAATAAATAAAACAAAACCAACGAGGAAAAAAAAAAAACAATAACATCCATGACACATATGAGAGCCATGCCAGTCTACTTATGAGTAGCCTATGCACACACAGTTTCTCATTGGAGGTGGGAAGGGTATATAAAGGAGCCCGTTCTAAAGAGAGATGAAATGATTTCTGCTGCTTTAGGACGATTCTTGTCATCCACATCTGGAAATTTTCCCTCATCCTCCTGTCAACTCCCTTGGCCTCGAACTCAAAACAGCCACCAAGCAGGGCAAGCAGTAGCTATATTCTCATTCAGACCCTCGAATTTGCTATCATGATGCCATTGTCTTGAACTCTCTTACGATGAGCTCACTAGATCTTATACCTGTTGACAGTGAAAGTGAGGTTTGACTGTTTGAGTCACGGAGATGGAAGCATCTGTATCATTCAATCCATCTCCTCCAGCGGTGTCATCACCATGGTTGGCTCCAGCTTCCCAATCCATCTCCTTCATGGCTTCTGCAGATCATTCAGCCTCATTTCCATTGGCTGTCCTGCCTAAAAACTGCCTTGTCGAAGAAGAGGAATGGCTTGTCTCTCCACCCTGCTGCACTGAGATGATTCTACAAGAATGTCCAGTATAAAAATATATGAATAAAAAGACTAACAAACTTAGTACTGTACAATTTGTACGGTTATTGTTCTTTGACAAAGAAAAATGGTACCTTACAAGTTCTTCGCCAAATGCCAAGGCCCAACATAAACACCATTACCCCCCCCCCCCCACCCACACACACACACACACAAAGGAAGGCTATCCATGCATGATAGGAATACAGGACACACTAACCATTTCCATATAGAACACAGAACCCCTTTTTTCCATGTTCAACAATCAATCAAATTACTTCCAGGTTGCCTCCCAAAACCAGCTCCAAGCAACAAAAAGACAAACCTATTGGTGAAGAGAAACCCAATTCCAGATTTTAAATTTCAGAACAACACAAATGTACGTGCAATTACTCCCAATCCCCGTTACTTGAAAACAACACCCAATTACAGGGTTCATTTCATGGTACATAGTGAAATACAGAAGAAAGAATATAGTGTGCACTCAAGGCAGGACCACCAAAGGGTTCATTTCATTTTAATTCTAGATTCACTTCTGTCAATAGTGGCTTCACCTTGGGAGGCCTACCCCTCGACCTCCCAGTAGTTGTCATTGTCGCCAATCCACCTGAATTTCTTACCACTCTATCCTTCTTGGGCGGCCGCCCATGAGGCCTCCCACTACCCGAAAATGCCCTTTCCTTTGACATCATTGCCGGTGCAGATGGGTCCTTCCTTGGGCGACCCCTTGGCCTTGGTGGAGGCAGAACTGCACCAGGTGGCAGAGGAGCATCCGTTGTCGTCTTCGTCTTCGGTGGCCGCCCGCGTCCCTGCCTCAGCGGGGCATTTGGGTTCGACTTCATGTAATTTGTCTTCACCATTATTAGCTCTCCATTCTCGTTCATTCTGTTCAGATGCTGCAACAACAATGTTGAGTGGCCCGTAGGTAAGTCCCTGTACGTCGACTCGATGTATTTCGATATCGATGACCTGTTCGACCCTTCTTTCTCGTTCAATGCTTCTATGGCTGACAAAATCATCTGAAATACCCATAAGTCAAAATATGATTACAAAAGTCCTTTCCCAAGCCAAAAAAATAAAAATAAAATTAAAATTAAAAATTAAAAAAAATTAAAAATTAAAAATTCTCGTAGTATAGATAAAAAGAGCCCTCTAAAATACCGATATCAATATATATACATATTATAGAATAGAAAGGTAGAGAAAGGTAGAGGCATAAAACTTTTAATTTTTACACCACTCATATGAGCAGACCCAAGGTGGGGTTGGGGGAGATGACCCTAGCAATTTTTTTTTGGAAGATAAATTTATATTCCTTATCGTACTACAAAGATAGGCTTTTTTTCCTTTTATGACTATCCCAAAATGTTTTTCAATTTGAAAAGTTGAATGAATAATTTTTTTTATATTAATTTTCCCATATTAACCTTTATTATACCAAGACTTACTAACACATAACGATAGTACAAAAAAGTACTTTTGGAAAGAAAAAAAATGAATAAATGACAAATTAATGCATTGATTGATTTTCTTAATTAGTATGCTTTGTCAAAAAGGCCTATCTTTGTGGGACAAACAGTACCTTATACCTCTGTATAAATTTCAAAAATTTAAAAAGCTTGTACACATAGCCCTCTCAATATGTTTGTCTTAAACTATAAACCATGAACATGTCCTCATTGAATTTAGACCCTTTACTAATTTTACTTAAAAGCCCCTTGCTTCCAAAAAAAAAAAAAAAAAAAAAAAACCTTTATGGGCACATTTGTTAATTTTGATCCAAGTGAGAGGCAACTAATCACTTTTGGTATATAAACAAAAGAGCAATGTTATATTGCCCAAAGAGTTTGTCCAAATCTCCTTACCCAAACAATGTGATAGTTAACGAACCAATTAAAAAATCATTAATGAAGATGCTAAAGAACACCCCAATTTTTTTGCCCAAAAGATGTAGCAGTTGCCACATCAACCCATTATGGAAATTTATTCTTTTACTAAAATTTGTAATGAGATGGTTAAGCTGTCCACATCATTTGGTCAAGTACATTTGAGTAGAAAAAAAAAAAAAAAAAAAAAAAAAAAAGAAAGAAAGAAAGAAAGAAAGAAAGAAAGAAAAGAAAGAAAGAAAGAAAGAAAAAAAAAGGAGGAAGAAGAAGAAGAAAGAAAGAAAGAAAAAAGAATGAAAGAAAGAAAAAGAAAGAAGGGTTATTTAGCATTGCTCTCATTAAAAAATTCTTATTCATAGTGGGTTGACTAACGGCTGTCACGTCATTTGAGCAATTAAATTTGGACATTTTAGGCCTGTCCCTGATTACTCACTAACATTTTATAGGATCACATCATTTTGGATTATATTTTTTTTTTGCGTTTCAATCCATCATACTCACCAAATTATATTAGAGATCCTATCGTTTTGGATTATATTAGGTTGATTAGAGATCAAGAACTACATTCATAAAACACTCCAAATTATAATTTTTATTTATAAAAAGAAATGTGGTTTCATCAATAAATTGTCAATTAATATCTTATCAATGAGATAGTTGGCATCTAAATAGCACAGGCACTTTCCTAAAGGTGTCGTGGTAGTGTTAGATACATATCAAACACAACACTCCTTTGACATGCCTCTGACATGACACTACTCTCTTTGCCCTTTTTCCTTTCCTTTTTATTCTTCCTTTTCGCTTTCGTCATATCCTTTTTATGAATAATTCAACTAGGATTTCTAAAAATAATACAAAGGAATGCATTTTGAATGATGTATATGATGCTACATGATATAAAATAATCAAATGTATAAAAGTATGTGTTTTATCAATGTTGTATCTTTGCTGTGTCGTGTCCTAAATTTTGAGAATTTACCATACTGTGTTCTAACTGTGTCACATGTCCATGTTTTTTAGTTTGGCATGTATGACACGCATATAATGAATATATAATCTAATGATTGGCTTTATGACATGTAAATTTTACAAAAAAGTTACCCCTATTAAGTAAAAGTTTTACATGTAATTCAAAACTCTCTCATATATATATATATATACTTTTGGTATTTTCCAATTACTAAGACTGATATTATCATTTTCATATTCTTCCTCTTTGCTATTCATTATATTATCATTCAAAGAAGTTCTTGATGTCGAAGACATAGTTATAGAAAATAAACTCATTATTGATTCTCTAACCTAACCAGTTCTTCTAGTCCTTCAAAGTCTTACTACGAGACTTACTACACTGCTCTACAGCCTTTTCTCTACATCAGCTTAATCAGATTATTGAATCTCTCTATATATATATACGTGTCACATAAACAATTTTGTCCAATGAAGCTCAATATTGATGAGAAATTAAGAAATAAGGGTAAGAAGAAAATGGGTTTTTGTGGATATCTTTAGAAACCCCACTATCTTTTTTTTTATTTATTTTTTTTGGTCCTAAAACTCCCACTTTCCCCTATATGAACGCAAAGATCTATATGGAATATCCAAAACCATACATGGTGAATCTTTGGAAACTCCACTTTTTCTTTCTGTGACTACCAAAATCATATGGAATGCCAAGAATCAAACAGAAACAGCAAAAACCAAAGCAGTGTAAGATAGAGAAAGCTTGGGCGATTAGCTTAATTACGATGAAAAGAAATTGTGAAATGAGGGTTAGGAGGAAAAGGGTATCTAAGAGGTTGTGGAGGAAAGAACACAGTACCTCTGAGTACGGAGGAAGTGATGGAGCTTTATCGACCTCTTCAGTCGCCATTGAAATTGCAGAGAGAGAAGCTTCAGTCCTCCACCAAGAAGTTCAGAAGGAACTTTTCTCTTTTCTTCCCCCCCTTCTCCATTTTTTAGGAGGAAGGTGCAAAGCAAGTTCTACCGTTCTTTGTATAAAAAAAAAAAAAAAAAAAAAAAAAAAAAAGAAAAAGAAAAAAAGAAAAAGAAAAAATGGTTTTCTACCGTTCTTGGAAAAAAATGGACGACTGGAGATGTTAGAATGGGTAATGGTCGGACCGTCAATGGGGATTTTAAAGTTTTCTATGGGATTATTACTAGGTTGTCTTGTTCCCTGTTCAGGATTGAATTTATGAGGTCATAAAATACGGTCCCTCACACACCAAGAAAATTTTTAAATTTGTTTCATTTACTATTTTCCTCTAGAGGCGGGGCTATTGCACATTTGCACCACAAAAATTTCTCCAGACTCCCACTTAAGTTACATTTTTTATGATTTGATAAAAAATAAAAGAAGTGGGTCTAAATCCATACTCTTTTTTATTAAATCCACACCCTTTTATGAGTAAAAATGAGAAAAGATACATGAAAATAAAGCAAAAAGGGTGTGAATTTAGAAAAAAACTCCTTAGATCCACCTAATAAATATCTTTTTTCTTCATGAAAACTAATCGTTGTATCTATTAGAAAACATTATTTTGAACAACTTTGTATGAATTTTTTTTTCAAAATCGGTCATTTAATTGGACTTTTTACCCATTTAGAGTTCCTGTTTTATTTTTATATAATGTTTTATGAAAAATAGTTAATACTCACTTAAACGATAGACTTTGGAAAATTTTTATTTTACGAAGTTGTTCAAAATGATATTTTTTAGTGGACATCGCGGTTAATTTTCATAAAAACGTTTTATATTTTTCATCAAACCTTAAACAGTGTAAATTAAGTGGAGGTACAAAGGAATTTGTGTGGGGGCAACAATAGCAACCCCCTTTCCTCTATGGCTCTAACATGGACATTTTTTTTTTAAATTTTTTTTTAATGTCGTGGTGATTTATTTTAATTTTTTTGAATGTAGTGGTGGTCTTTAAGTTAGGACCTTCTTGCATGACAAATTGTTATTGTTAAAAGAAATGACAATCAAGTGACAACTACTAAAATAATAAAAAATAGATTTTTCTCCACATATTTAATCTTATTATTGTAGTCATGATTTGGTTGTCATTGCTTAGCAATGGCTTTTGTCATATACTCCCTCTGTCCTTCAAAGATAGGTCTTTCTGAAAAACCATGCAAATTGTAAGCACAATGTCCTAAATTATAGGGCTCAGTGGTACGCAACTAACCCTGAATGACTAGCGCGGAGAAAAGTCGCCACCCAATTGAGCTTTGGGAACTAAAAGATCCCTAGTAGGGTTTAACTCGTCATAACCAGAGATTTTCTCGAGTTCGGTGATAGGATACATCATTGGGAAGGTGTATAGCATCTAGTAACACCCAGTCGAAACTGACCTCCACACATAGTTGTTGGCTTTAATTAACTAAGTATTTAATCGAATTTAACCCTAAACATGCAAATATGTAATAATATGGCAGCACACAAACAGTGATAATAAATAGAGAAAAGAAATTAATAAAATGTTAGACAACATAACACACACAGGGGGCAATATATACAGGCAATAGGATGATGCAAGAATAATATTATAGAAGAAACAGTAAACCAAAATACACTGTCTGCTCAAAGTATGGTGTGTACGCACCATATGCAGGTGCGTACGCACGTAATAAGCACTTTCATAGATTACATCATACGATAAACAGAGCATAGAATGAGAATTTAATAACAAAAACAAACCTGTTTGCCTGAAAGGAGTGCATATGCATCATCATTGACCCATGCGTATGCACTCTTCATGCAATTTCACACTCTCATAGTTGCACAAACATGAACAATACGTGTTAAAACGATTTTTTATGCTTACAATATCTTTACTCAACACAAAAGAATATGTTAAAATAAACAATAAGCCACCTACTATAGGACCTATTAGAACACACATGCAAGAACAAATAAATAGACTAGAGGCATAAAATAAAGGGAACCTTCAATCATGCATAGCAATCCACCATGCCATAATCAAATTTCTATGTACCTTAATCTCAAACAAACACAAGAAGGGAAGTATAAAGATGAGTAAAAAAGTTACCCTCAAGTTTATGTACTTCGAATCGTAACCAAGCAATTCCCCCTTGTCTCTTCGACTGTATCTCTAAGTTCTCTCCCTTTTTCTTGTCTTAGGGTTAGGGTTCTTTTCTAGGATAGAGACTTTGATTAGGGTTTTTTCTTGATCCCCTTTCCTAGGTCATAAATGGTGTGTATATAGGGGTAGGCTAGGGTTAGGTCAAGGTCCCTCGAACTACAGCCAAACACATACCAAAAATAAGGTTTCCAAACATACATTCTGACTTGGGGAGAAAGGTTGCCCGAATCAAAATTTTCCATAAAAACATGAGGCATGTACGCATCTAAGGCAAGTGCGTACGCACCAAAAAAAGATGTGCACGCAATGGTTGATTATAGAATGAGAACCTGTTGTAATCTTGTGACTTGTCGAAATTACTTCGTTATTGTTAAAATGCATGACAAACCTTATCATTAGGATTCCAAAACAAGCAATTTCAAATTAATTAGGCGGTACAAAATGGGGTGACTACACAAATTAAGAAAAGAAATTAATGCATTGATTTATCATCCACTCAATTTTTGCTTTCCAAAAGTACCCTTATTCTACTATCAATGTATTGGCTGTGTTCAAAGTAATTCTTGGTGCAACGAAGGATATGATGGGAAAGTCAAGAAAATATATAATTTGACCTTTCAAATTGATAGACATTTTGGGACAAAAAAAAATAAATAAATAAAGGCCTATATTTGTGGGACAGAGGGAGTAAGTATTTTTTTCTTTAGGTTAGTTGGACAAAGATTTGGACAATTTTTGGGAAATATTATTAGCACTAAAAAAAAATAAAAAATTCCTTCTCCTTATTCTAAAAAAGCCGGGGGAAATTACAATGGTCAAGCTATGGGTAAATAATTACAATTAGTAGTCATTAACTAGAAAGTTAATAGTAATCTGTATTGAATTGTAATTGTTTTCTCATAGCATGACCAATCTAAAATTCCCCCAAAAACGCCTCCCCACACTCCTCACTTTCACATTTGCTTGGCTTGAAAAAGCTGAAGGCCTAAACAATTACAAGTAATTGTTTTTCTTTTAAAAATCATCTATGGCTACCATTTAAAATAAGGAGGAGGAGGCAAGATGTAATTTGCCCTAAAATAAAACGCAATCAGCCTCATATACAAAAGGGTAAATTACAGATAGCCCCCCTGAAGTATGGGGGTTAGTAGATAACCCCCTTATATTTTAATTTTACCAATGTGTCTCTCTTATGTTTTAATTTTTAGCAAAGTGCCCCACTGTTACTCGTCGTTGATGAAAATTGACGGAAAATAGTCACGTATTACTCACATGACATGGGTAATTGTCAAAAATACCCCTCTCTTTCTCTCTCTCTCTCTCTCTCTTGCAACCCAAACCCCCATTGCATTACATCATATTTATTGCTATCGTTAAACTCAAAAAAATCCTAAATGAACACAGGGGGCACATTGATAAAATTAAAATATAAGGGGGTTATCTCTTGACTCCCATACTTTAAGGGGTTCTGCAATTTACCCGATACAAAATCCCAAATTCCTATATTTCCAAATAACCCCTATATTTTAAAGATAATCACAAATGGTCGCGTGGCTGATTGCAGAAGCCAAAAGGCACTCCACACCTACAGGGTGCATTTGGTTCGATGGGTTGGGAATGTGAGTCAAGGGAATGTGCCATTACTTGGGAATGAGAATGTAAGATATTGAAACCCATTCCTACGTTTAGTTGGGAGGTATGGAAAGCAAGATTCCCTCTACCATTCCCACTCTCATTTTTGGTAAAGTCAGGAAAGTGATGCCTAATATGGATCAAATTCCCACAATACCCTTTCAGCAAATCCAAAACTAGAGAAACTCTGTTACCTCTCAAGCAACCGGCAGGCAAGAAAAATTCCAATCAGTAGCAACAACTCATCTTGCGGGCAAGAAACCCAAACAAAAGAAAAAAAAAATCAATCAATTTAGAGAGGCTTAGATTGGCATTTATTCAGGCAAGAAAGAAGTGACCGTCATGGCTGCAACAACAGTTGCCTGAAGAAAGAAGGGAAAGAAAACAAACCCAATCTCTCACAATCCTTCAGAGTTGCCACAGCCATGAAATAAGTTTGCTTTCATTCTTGATTTGTGTTCAAACATATATCATTACAGCCTCTTTTCATTTATTTATTTATTTTTGGGAAGAAATCATAACAGCTCTCATGTACATAGGATGAAGAGGGAAGACTATAGATTCCGTCTGTGAGGAGGACGGAGGCTGAAGGTTGCAGAGGGAAACAATGGTGATGGTTCGAGAGGAAAATGACTGCTAACGGTAAGGAGGGAGATCGTGGAGAACTGATGGTGAGGGTTTTAAGCTAGGGTGAGGGAAATGATGGCTGATGGCTACGATTTCAACCATGAAGACTCCATTTTTGGCTTAGGATTTTCTATCATAGCCCTCGTCATCTACCACCATCCGTCGTTGTCTCATCGACGTCTTCAGATTTGGACTAGCTAGGTTCGGGGAGAAGATTTTGGGGGTGATGAACAACTATTGCGTTTGTTTTGCCAGTTAATGGAGATGTGGCAAGGGATCGTCTGTTGCTGTTGAGATAGGAGATACGACAGGGATTGTTGTCGTCGTTGATGGCAGGGGATCCTCGTCGTTGATGATGGAGATGTGACGGAAGGGGTTGTTGCATGTGAGAAGAGTTGGGGTGAGCTTGTGAGAAATGGAGGAGAGGTAATGTTGGCAGGGTTTGTTGTCGTGGTTGATAGCAGGGGATCGGGCCAGTGTTGTGAGAAAAACGCAGGAGATCTAAGGTTAGGGAAGGAGGAGGAGAGGTAATATCGTGAATGGGAAGGGACGTGGACAGAAGAAGAGTTTTTTGTGAGCAAATGGCAAGGGCACGCTTAGTATTAAAATTCTAGGGATTCCCGGCTGGGGGGGGGGGGGGGGGGGAATCAAACCCACTGAAAAATAAGGGAATGTATTTTGCTCATTTGGTGGGAATGCTTCCGAACCAGGAATCAAGGTTTCCTAGGTTAATGCGAGCCAAACACCGGAAACTGGAGAGGATTCCACTTTCCTATTCTTCATGCCCCCAACCAAACGCCCCTGCAGGGAAAGACATTACTGCGGAATAACCGAATAATCTTGGACGTATCCAAACATAGCAAAGAGATTCATCCAAATCTTAAATCATATGATGTTGGGATGATGTCATAGCCATCAACTTCCTCCGCCTGAGTTCACCATTCCGTTATAAACCCTATCTCTCTCTCTCTCCTCCTCTGTATTGTGTATGCTATTCAGCAATGGCAGAGCACCAGAAAGCAGAGCTATTCGAACTCACCAATGGAATAATCCGACTGAAGCTCACCAACTATGGCGCTACCATCACTTCCCTCTTCCTTCCCGACAAACAAGGTTTTCTCTCTCTCACTTCCTTCGACTGAAAATTCAGTTCTCTTTCTCTCTCTCTCTCTCTCTATATATATATATATATATATATGTAGGTGGACACAAAAACTAATGATGTTTTGGTGTGTATGGATTTGAAGGAAACCTTGCTGATGTTGTTCTTGGATTCGATTCCCTCGAGCCTTATTTGGTGAGTTTCTACTGACACCCTTTTCCTCAAACACTTCGGATTTCCTTTATAGCCTCCGTTTGAAAATCGGAAAGCCAGCATTTTCCTTTCTTTTTCCTCTAGCTTTCTGAGATCCAAACAGAGAATGTTGCCGAGGAAAGTCCTAGGAAAAGAAAAGAAATTTGGGAATCCTCCAATCAACTTTCCAACCCCAACTAGTTGTAATTTTCAGATTTCCTTCTCTGTTGGCAATATTTGTTTTTTTGGCAGGAAAATGTCAGAAATTAGAAGAAAAATTATGTTACTAACAGCGCATTAAATTAGAAATTTGGTCTAGCTTATTCTGAATTTACTTCATGGAAAATAATTTGTAAAATTTTATTTATTTTATTTTATCATCTTTGGCAATATCTTTTGGTTCCTAAGATGATGGAGGAAGATATTGGTACTATAATAACTACATTATATTGGAAATTTGTTTTGGGTATTTCAGGTTTCCTTACAAGAATTAGTTTCTTCTAGGGTTTTAATTTTAGCTGACTTGTGGGGTATTTGAGGGGAAGCTGGTGAATGTATGATGCTATATTCGATATGTTGAGAATTTATTGTGACATTATAGTGAATCATGCTGATTTTCCTCTTGATTGAAAGTTGGGATGATTTTTGGCCATCTTTTGTTGGTATCTGCTTGAGCAGCAAGGTGCATCACCTTATTTTGGTTGCATTGTTGGTCGGGTGGCGAACAGAATCAAAGATGGGAAGTTTACTCTTGATGGGGTGAATTACTCGTTGCCCATCAACAATCCCCCAAATAGTCTCCACGGTATGGAATGACTGACTCTTATTTTGGAATTTTTTCAAGTCAATTCCGTTTTGAGTATTAGTATTGCATGAAAATAGAACTTTTGATGTGAAAATATGATTCTATTACTCAATTGAGTTGGAATTAAAGTGGAATTTCCCTGTGCATCTTTGACATGGGACACCAAATAATGCTCTGTTTGGTTCCTCAGAAGTCGTAGGGAAAAAAAAAAAAAAAAAATCATATTTTTTAATTTCTAATCCAACCTCAACTATAAGATCCGAAGCTTTCATTTGTGTCAGTCAAATTGATAAGTTGTTTTGATCTGAAAGTTCATGAAAGAAGATAATCATTCAAACTAATGAAAGTGTAAAGATCTGTCAGCCTTGATTCTATTCTTTAATTTTCCAGTATTAATCAATGAAAAATACAATTCTGTGACATAATAAATAATTGTTTCAAGGGTTATATAAATAAGGTATCTTTTTTTATTGGAGATAAAATTGGAAAGCACCATGTATGGACATGTTGCACATGTTCAGTGGTCTAGGACATACCACAAATTGCACCCTACCAATACCAATAGTATGGAAATTGATCTTCTGTTTGCAAGCCATGTGTACAAAAATGTGGCGCCTATAGAGGTCTGATTCTTCAATTCAAGATTGTCCCTTTGGCTAGAATATGAGAAATAGTGAAATAATATCAAGGTTATTCGATGTCTAGTCTGTAAAGAGGACCATGGTTGTAAATAAGATATAATTCTGTGCTAGTTCTGTGTTGAATCTTTTTTTTTTTTTTTTTTTTTTTTTTTTTTTTGTGATGAAGTAAATATGTATTAGAACCAAAAAGGGAATAGCCAAGTACATGAGACATATACAAGCACTAGCCAAAACCCCTAGCCAAAGAGGGGTTACAACTATTAGTTTTGCTACAAAACCATAAAAAAAGAGTCTTTACGAAAGAGGACTTGAGATCTATGATTGAAGCTTCCAACGCTTCAAACGTTCTTAAATTCCTTTCTCTCTATAAACACCAAAAAGGAGCATGAGGGACAATTTTCCAAGTCACTTTGGCTTCTTTCTTGCCCCCTTTAATCCACCATCCTGATAAAAGGCCTTGGGTAGTCAAAGGCAAGACCCAATGGATCCCAAAAAGGTTAAAAGTGAGCATCCACAAACTCCACACCACTTGGCAATTTAATGAAAAGGTGATAAACCATTTTGGCTGTTCCTTACACAAAATGCATCTATTTGGCTTGGCCCACCTTCTCTTAATCAAGTTATGCAAAGTCAAGCATTTGTTTCTAGCCACCAGCCATGTGAAGAAAGCAACTTTGGGTGGAACCGACTCAATCCAAATATTTTTTACTGGGTGAAATGGAACATATTTGTTGAAGCTTCATACCTATTTTAAACATCTTCACCTTTCAGCTTCACTTGGGAAAATTTAAAAAAATAATAAGAAGAATAAGGAAAAATTTCTTTATGGCATTCCATGCACTTGCAGGTATACTTTGCATCATGAGTCAAATTTATGTGGTTAATGTCGTACATGAGTGTTATTACAGAAAACCTGCAAATTTTGACCATTTTCTTTTGTATTTTGCTTGTTGTCAATCAGTTGGTCATAGAAATGAAACAGTTTTCGCTAGTGAAGCTTGGGCTGCATAAAAGAATTAATCTCTTGAAGAAATATATTATCTTTCATATGTCAGGGAAGGAATGAAAATTTTAAGATTACTTGGGCCTATAAGACAATGTCATAATTTCAATCGTCTATCCTTTTCATTTTACAGAAGGAATTTGTTTGTGAATATGAGATTTAATTCCTGATCTGTTCACTGTATGTGTGATTGAGATCAAATTTAGTCCATCGCCTATTGAAGCAACCATTTGTATGAAGTGGCATATTGTTCCATGGATACGAAGTCATGCAGCAATTTCAATCTTTATAGTCATCGTTTATTGTGATTTTTTTTTTAATTAATCTTGATACTCCTCAGGTGGGCACAAGGGATTTGATAAAGTGGTGTGGGAGGTAGTGGAACATATAAATGGTGAAAACCCTTCAATTACCTTCAAATATCACAGTCGTGATGGGGAGGAAGGTTTTCCCTCTTTTTCTGTCTATCTCTTGCTTCTCTTTTCTAGATATCATGTATTTTTATGGAATGATGTCAGTCATGATGGGGAGAAGGGTTTGCTATTTCTTTCTCTCTTGCTTCTCTTTTCTAGCTATCGCACGTTTTTATGTAATGATATTTTGATTGTTCCTGAACCAGGATATCCAGGAGATGTTACTGTGACCGCAACCTACACACTTACTTCAGGCACGACAATGAGGCTTGACATGGAAGCAGTGCCTAAGACTAAGCCCACTCCAGTCAACTTAGCTCAACACACATACTGGAATCTTGCAGGTCACAGCTCAGGGAAAGTGCTTGAGCATTCAGTTCAAATATGGGCATCTAGGATCACCCCTGTGGATCAGAACTCAATTCCGACAGGTGAAATCATGCCAGTTGAAGGGACTGTTTTTGACTTTAATTCAGAGAACAAAATAGGCAGCTTGATCCATGAGGTTCCCGGGTTGGGATATGACCATAATTATGTGCTTGACTGCGGGGAAGAGAAATCAGGCTTGAAACATGCAGCTAAGGTGAAGGACCCTTTGAGCTCTAGGGTGTTGAACTTATGGACAAATGCTCCTGGCATGCAGTTTTACACTGCGAACTATGTGGATGGTGTTTTTGGTAAAGGTGGGACCATTTATGGAAAGCATTCAGGGCTATGCTTGGAGACGCAGGGATTTCCAAATGCCATTAACCAACCAAATTTTCCTTCTATTGTTGTTCAACCAGGTGAGAAGTACAAGCACACAATGTTGTTTGAGTTCTCAGTGGAGTAAACTATTTTTTCAACCAGCTTGTATAGGCATGCCAGTATACAAGCTTTTGTTGTAAATTTAAGTATTAATATGTTTACTTTGCTAACTCTTTTTTTTTTTTTTTTTTTGGGGGGGGGGGGGGGGGGTGGGGTTTGGTTTGCATGTTAAGGGTTCATGGTATATTTCCAATTGGTGGTGAGAAAGGACAAGTGTGCTAGAGATTTATTAGGGGATACAACCCTTGATAGAATTCAATGGCGCAAAAGGACTCATGTAGCCTTATATACTTCAACCGGTTTAAGAACCCACATTTTCCCAAATAGATCATGATGTCAATCAACTTACAATTGTAAGTATTCTACTGTAGATTAAATCTGTCTATAGTTGCATATACCATTGCTAGAATGGATAGTATCATACTTAGAATTACCTCTGGAGCAATTTATCGTAAATTCAATCTATTTTAAGATTTCTCAAAGTTCAAATATCATTTATTTGATATCTATTCTAATTTGATAACTCTCCATACGGTGCAAATGAGTTAAAAATGTCATTAATTTGATTTCTATTCTATTTTGATAACTGTTCATACCCTGCAAATGAGTTAATTGAGCACAAAAAACTATTCTACTTCAAGTCGAAGTATCTTCATATGTACTGTACTCCTCTCTCTCTCTCTCTCTCTCAATAAAATTTCATGCTTGCTTGTACATTTATACACTTCTACTCCATCATGTGGGTCCCCCCTTCTCTTTCTTACCTTTTTATACGAGATCCGACCCTTACTTTAGGAAAATAATCACATTTACTCCCATTTTTATGTTTTGTTTTCTAAAATGATTTTGATCATAACACTGTTTTCTAAGTTGTGAAACATTTGGAAGTAAACAAGAATCCGTTTCTCCAAAACATAATAATCCTTTTGGCCTTATGAATAAAATTACTTTTTCTTCCTTATTTTTTTAAAATTTTCTGTGAGAATATGATGGGGATTTTTGATTACAATCTGTAACAAGAAAGGTTTTTGAATCCTTCTTTTAGATAGGTTATTTGCCGATTCTTTTGCCACACTGGAGCAGTGTTTCTTCGCAGGGTTATACTATCCCACACTGGAAATGGAATTTCAGGGACAAAAAAATGTGTGTTTAACAATGTTAACAGTAAACTGGTATAACGTATCCTAATGGAAGCTAAAAAGTCTGAGGGGCCATATCAGAGTTCAGAACATGTTTTTCCCAGATTAAGCCCAGGTTTACCGTCAGTCTCCTCACTGCTGCCTACTGCCCACAACCCTTGAAGGATTGCCAACCTGTTTAGTTCCAAATTTGTGTCATTGGATATTACTACATTTCTTCACTAATCTGGGACTAAGATCTCCTCTCTTATTGCATAGGGCGGCTGTAACTGGTCGATTTCTGGACAAAAGAAACTGATCATAGGACTCTACTTGCAAAAAATTTTGATTCTCAAAGAAAACTGCGATGTGAAAGTGAACATTGATATTTAATTCCATGCCACAAACTTGTTTACAAAAGAGGGATAAGAGCAACTACGACAGCAGTGACAACCACCACTTCCATATAGCCATAAGGGCACCATGTAGTTTACAAATACCTCAATTTCGCCCCTAGATATTCAAATCCCACATGATCTGATATGATGCAAATATTCAGAGAAGAAACAGTTACCCCTTCCCCTCCCACAAATAAAAATTAAAATAAAAAAATAAAAAAATAAAAAAATAAAAAGAAGAAGAAGAAGAAGAAGAAGAAAGAAGTTTTACTGGGTTGTAAGTAAGATAATTTACACACACAGTTGGGCACACGCCAAACCTCCCTGCCTCTTCATCTTTCACCTTTGCTTGAAAATGGCGGATGAGGAGAGCTCATAAAACTTGTGCTTACTTCACTTTTGTAGTAAGCCCAAAAAACAAGGGAAAAGTTGGGGCAGACTTCATTTTTTGCAGTCTGTAATCTCATTCACCAATTTTATAAAACAGACCATACCAGGAATCTCTCTCCATCCAGAGGTTTTCCTGTGATTCTGTAGAAAACCCAGAATTTCATGAGCTTTTTGTCCAAAATGCTCAATTTGAAGTGAGTTCCCAAACCATTAAAACTGGATAGTCATCAATCAACTCCAAGAAAATGATCTGCATTTATCAATTCCATAAATCTATCAGTATTTAAAAATCTTAATGTGTAGCAAAATCTTTATGTGCAATACTACCAAATTCTGGAATCAGATGAGAAATATTATATTAAATATGAAAAAGGAGTGTTATGTCACCTCTTAGATTCTCGTTTGCGGTATTTAAGTGCAATGTCACCCTAGAGGACCATCACCCATCGTTTTCACGCGCAGTTCCACAGTCCTCAGATCACGGAGATGCTGCAAGATTTCTTGGAGAAGATCCATACCCTTATCTCCTTTTTTCAAGGAGCTAACACAATGCCTTAGAAACTCCTTATCTGCTTCGAGAGCTTGTAGTCTCTCATAAACATGATCTACCTCCTCTTCAATGGCAAGTTTCTTGTTCTCTAGTTCGAATGTCGGAACCAAGGAGTTTTGAATCCCAACAGGATCAGATTCGACTTGTTCGAGTTCTTCAGTTTCTATATCAACTGCATCAAATAGAGGAAGGAGCCTCTTTGCCTTGGAGCCCATTGTTTTCCTCTCTAAAAAATGTTTTCCGTTTAAATCCTTGGAAATTCCATTTGAAATCCCATTTTGTTCTTGACTACTAAAGTGATAGTTCTCATCGAACTCTGCACTAATGTAGTCTGAGTAATGTTCAATTGGTTTAACATCCTCAAAGCACTGGTCGTCATCACCCAGTGTGAATAGCTTCTCCTCCAATGCCTTGAGCTGATCCAAAATGGACAACCTCTCTTCTTCGAATTCTGCCAACGACTCATCGAGGGTGCTCAAATGCTTCACACAATCTGACCCCATTTCCTCCAAATTTAGATTTGCATCAGCAGGAGTATAGTTGTTGCTTCCTTCCTGGTGGCCATAGAAGCTACTATCTTCATCCCTCCCTTCCTGATTAAGATCTATAGATAGCTCATCACTATCTTCGGCATTGCTACAAGAAGCAGAAGAGTTCCTACTTCGTAGACTCCCATCTTTCCTTCTTCTTGACTTCATTGTCTTCTCTTTCGCCTCATAATCCAAAACCTTCTTGCGGTATATTTCCAGCTCCTTCTCAAGTTCTTGTTTCTCCTTTTCTCTCTTGATCATTAGCTCATTCAAAAGCTGCAGGGCTTCCTGGTCATACTCAGATTGTTCTTCCATCATCCTCTGGTATTGCAATGCTTCCATCTGCATTGCTGCCTTCTCTTCTTGAAGCCTGGTTATCATAGCCATCGTCTGGTTGGCAGCTATAGCAGAAGCACTCCTCTCTTCTTCTAGTTCTGCATATAAAGCAGTTAAAGCTTTGTGTTCAGCTTTCAGTGCTGCTTCCAGCCGTTCAATGCTCAGAACCCCATCACCACCTTCCGTCTCACTTACCATACTTCCATCCAAAGACTCCTCCCTTCCTGATTCTCTTTTCTCAAATAGCAATAATTTCTTATGCAAGTGATTGAGAGCTTCCATGGATGTGGGTGTGTCTGGTAATTTCTCTTCCTCTGCTTCATTAGGCTCTGAGCGCATTGATAAATGCCGGTTTATCCCTTCTTCATTCCTATCATACAAAATCGTTTTTTCTTGTATGGTAGCATTTTTCTCAATTTGCTTTGGGCCTTACAAAACCAAACTTAAACATTAGAATCCCATCTTATATAACCAGAACTTACAAGAATTATGCACTTGATTTCGTAGAGGAAGTAAAATATGAATTTTGATGCTTACCTTGGTCATTATGAGCCATAAATGCATCAGCACGGGCAGAAATTCCTACATTCTTGTTATTTGTGGAGGATTGGTGCTGTAGGCATGGCAAAGTAGAAATTGGTTCTTGAGCCTCAGTCTGATTGGCTGGCCCGTGATCAAACACTTCTGATCCTGTCATGATCTTGGACTTGTTTTCATCACCCAACGATATAATACTATCCTCAGGCGCTGCTTTTAATCAATGAAGTGTACATGAAATACAACATGAATATAAAGAAGATATCTTCTGGAAAATTAACAGATAGTAGATGGAGAATTTCATAACCATAAGGATTCTACTATACCTGGACAATCATCTGGTTCTTCCATGTCTACTGCTTTGACATCATTGCCATCAGTGGATGATAGGGTTTGATCTGCTTGGGTAGTAACAATTTGTTCACATGCCCTGCCTACTAAATGCCCTTTTGCCTCTTCCACATCAAGAAATGAAGAATACTCAGTCTCACCCATCTCCAAGCTTTCCATCTCTCTGTACCTTGTCTCCTCTGCACTCTCATTCATTCTGGGTAATGCTGTCTCCTCTGACACCTCAACTTGTATTTCAATCCGTGACCCAGAATCAGTAGTTTCATTTTGATGGATGTTCTTTTCTGGATCTTCCTCTCTAAGGTTGCATGATCTTTGGCTTGCAGCAGTTGAAGAATCGATTAACTCAACAGGGATTAGGCGATTAAAATCACAATCTATATAGTTCTCGGAGCACAGATTGATCATTTCAAGAGATTCATCTCTTCTACAACAAACTTGTGTCGTGATATCATCAGGCTCTTCATGTACAAAATCCGCACTGCTGGAATCCTGGTGGGTAATTTTAGGAGTCTTTGCTTCTTCATCGTCATTCCCTTCCTTTTCATTGCATTGGAAGTTCGATACAGACCTCGAAAAATTCTCCTCTGCTGCTTCTCTAGAGCTCAAACTTCCAATATCAAAAATTATCTGATTTTCATCACCATCAGCATCTTCGCTATTACCTTCGATCCCACCAGCATTTTTGCCCTGATCTGCTTTGCTACTGAATTTATGCGGATCTGAGTACTCACCTCCATTGTCATCGTTATCCATAGCTTCTATTATCAAACTTCCTTTCTTGGTACTATCCAAAACACCCCAAGAAGGCTTAAACATCAAAAAGGGAGAGTGGAGTTTGCTGTCCAAGCTCTCATTGCAGCAAGAACACCTATTGTTCTTCTCATCATTTTCAGTTCTGTTGTCTTTCACCCATGAGAAGAAAGCAACCGTTCGTGACATCTCATTTGCCTTTCCATTGTATTTAGGCCGAGAGGACAAGCAGTCCTTGCACATACTATGCGACTCGGCCAACCTCCGATGATCAGAACAGTAACCCAGCTTGGAAATCTCAGTGGCATGGGCCTCACAGACAAGATCCCTATAGGAGTGTGTGGTCTTTCTGGGCTCCAAGATGTGGTCAACTCTAGAACACCATAGGCAGGGTTGTTTAAGGCCAAAGTAGTCGGCGAATTTCGTGATGAGGTAAGAAAACAGAGAGTTGAGGAGGAGGAGAAATATCAGAACCCATTCAAGGCACTGCATACACTAGAATTACCGTGATTTTGTGTGTGCTTCTATGCAACATGGTTGCAAACTTGTTGCCCGCCATGGATATGGGTTTGAGAGAGAGAGAGAGAGAGAGAGAGAGAGAGAGAGAGAGAGAGATGTTACAGAGAAGCAGAGATGCTGCTCAGAATGTTTGTATGGTAAATTTACACTCAATGTACTGCCATTGTTAAACGTCTTATACCATGATTATACAGACAGAAAGCTAGCTGAAACGGAAGAGAAACATTTCAAGCCAAGGGGTCCAATGGACGGTTCGGTTTGCCTTGGAAAAGTAATAACAAGAAAATAGTAGGGAATAATAATAATTCCAAAATTCCGAAGAAAAAAAGATTAAAAAAATGTTAAAGAAGTGAAGAAATTATGATTACTAGCTAAAAAAAAATTCTATAAAATGCAATATAGTACAAATTAGAAGCACAAAACCCTTGAATTAACTATATCAACCTCCAAAAATTCCATTTAAAAATATTTATTATCTTTTGGAGGCCACCAAGTTACTTTAGTACTTATAATGGCGGGTAAGGTATTCAAAACTTTAGACGCATGATAAGGTCATTGCGTCTCATCGATTAAACTTGATTGGTGATTGACTCCTAGGGAGAATAAGAAGTTGAATTCAGAACATATTACTTCTTAACGCATAATCCCCAAAAACCTTTAAAATACTATCAAACCTGGCCTCCTCGAAAAAAATTAGAAGATTTTTTTTTTTTGAGGTAAATTACCATTAATTAATGTACCAGACCACGCGAGAAAGTTTGTCATCTAAAATAAACACTTCATGGTTGCTACAAACGTGTACTCCGTATTTGAATAAAATAAATATCTATTTTGAATAAAATGATGGTTGCAAACTTGCAACTTACAACCAAACGTATCCTTTTTCCATCCTGATCCTGATCCTGATCCTGTGGGGCTACACCACGCGGAAGAGATGGCCCACCGCCATCCATATAAATGAAATGGTGGGCCTATAGTCCTGGCCCATCTAGAACGATACTCATACCATAGTGTTTTTGAGATTTTCTTTTTCTTCTTTTTTTTTTTTTTTGGGTGCGATTCCTTTCTACTTTTGTTATTAATTAAATTTATGTTTCCAGACTTTGGATTTTACGCTCCCCCGATAAATTCCTGGGCCTACTGAATAATTTATACCCACAGGCCACATGCCTGTTTTCCGAGGAGTTGTTCGGCTTGTCCCTCTATTAAATTTATTTGTCTTTTATCCACCATGACATTCGTACGATCTTCTAAGTAATTAGAATTGGCCTTTTGACTACAAGAAAAAAAAAAGAGATCTTTTGCTGAAAGGGAGAGTAATTTCCACTAACCATTATTGCAAAATGAACATTTCGTGCAATGGGGGAGAGTGATTTCAATAAGCATTGCAAAATGGACAGCTACAACCTGTCACATAATCACAAATTTGCGTAATTCTTTTACATAAATGATTAGCACGGTTGAAGTAGGGGCATTCGAGATGCATCATAATACAAAAGATCTCTCTCTTCTTAAGCATGGATTGGGGTGGATAATGTCCCCAAATCACCACCTGCTCTTGTCGTTGGTCTAGTAGTATAGGGTGTGGTGGGCCGGGTATGCGTAATCTAAAACCGACTAGAGGTTGAATTCTCTCTAATGTAACAAAAAAAAAAAGAAAAAGAAAAAAAAGACGTGTGAATCCAAATTCAAATGTCCTCGCCTAGACCATTATTATTGGAAACTCTCTTTGTCAAAGCAGATGTTTCTTCATGCTTTTTTTGGTTTTCGAATCTTGTGGAAGTTCTAAGGAGATTTTGAACTTATAATACAATGTTAACAATTTTCATCAAATTTTGCTAATAACGAATCTTTGAGTCAATATGCACATGGGGATGAGATTTGAGTTTGGCTTGGAGCTAGAGTCCGAACTAAAAATCATATAAAAGAAAGACTTATGAGATAGTCTACTATAATACTAATACAGCCATGGATGATGAATTCCATCCTTAACAACCCTCAAACCCATTTAGGAAGCTAAAGAACACCCAAGCTAAAGTTTAATCCTAGTGAGTGATTGGCCAAGTTCTAGCACCACCAGGATCGGTTAAATTAGGCTCATGGATAGTTGAGGAAGCATAACGACAGTAGCATAACTCTTTGAGAAATGTCTCAAAAGAGATTGCTTTAGGAAAAAAAAAAAAAAAAGTTGAAAAACCATTTGACAGCCATTATTACTTAAAATGAAAAACATTTTTCTACCCCACCCTCTACAATATGACGCTTATACATTATGAATTCCCTAAAATTTGGTGCTAAATACAATCCTCTGTATCAGCTTTTGAGTCAGGTAACATTATGATTGGCAAGACAGGGTTAATTTCTAATATAACATGGTCTTCTGCCTTGTAATTTTTTTGATCTGCCAATTCAAATGGTTCATGCTTACACATAGTACTCCATGTAGAATTCTGGATAGTCTATTTCAATTACAATCCTTGTTTCTTGATGGTGTTACCTGTGGACTTGTGACATTGTCAATCATACTCCTAGCATTTTGGCTCCTCTTGGGCATTGTTCAAAATGAAACAAGTCAAAAACATCCCAAATATTACATTTATATTTTGAATATTGCTCTGAAGTTCATTAGTGGATTGTCTTTGAATTAGGTGGTCTTGAACTCTTAGATAACTCACTGAACTCCCAAATTCTGAATTACATTAAAATAATATTTGGAAGTTTCGGTATTTTGTCATCGGGTTATATAAGTAATTATAACGTTATAATCATCTATTTATAGGATAGAGCCAAGAAAGCAAACTTGGGATTCATTCAACATATAAAGAAATTAAAGTGAAAGCTAGAGGGCATGATGAAACATAGCTGTCAATAGTGGCAGATATAATGGAAAGGCTAAGAAAGAAAAAGTGAAAAGTAGAACAAAGAAGGGAAGTGGATGAAATTGTGGGACTGTGATGGTGACCTGGGTAGCCTTTGAATGAATAAAGCTGTAAATATGTGCATTGTGGTGGGATCGATGCCTCTCTCTCTCTCTCTCTCTCTCTCTGTCCCTCTTTTGCTTTTTGACCTTGGCTTTCATAATTAGTTCTTCCTTTGGCTTTTAAAAAGCTCTCTGCCAGTTTTGAGAAACACTAGAGAATTCAATTTAAGAATACAACTAAAGAAACACAAAAAGCAAAAAAGAAAATAAAATGGAAAGGATTATCAAATTAAACACCTAAGGTTGATGATTGTTATCAACTGGCACAAAGACTCAGTTCATTGAAAAACACTTTAATCACAAATAACAATAGGCAATGTCCCTAATCAATTTTTTTTTTCTTGGTGCAATAGGAGGGGTTCGAATCCCTTATCTATCCTACTCCTACCATTTAACAGGCCCACCCTCATCACTAGGCTAGTCCCAATGCCTTATCCCTAATCAATTTATCCTACTCCTACCATTTAACAGGCCCACCCTCTTCACTAGGCTAGTCCCAATGCCTTATCCCTAATCAATTTTGGAGTGTGAGTGTTAGGTCCAATTCTAGACCTCCAGTGCCCACCCGATGGTGTCTGTGCAGCTTATTCAGATGCGCTCCAACGGCGCTTGTGAGTGGTATTAGTACGTGCACTACAAACTTGTTCAATGCTGCTTTCTTGAGGGATCCAGCAATAGATTAGTTAGTCAATTTATCAAGTGGGATCATGGGCTGCAACAATCTTTGATATCATGCCTCTTTCTGGAAGAATATTACAATCCCAATGGGAGCGTATGCACATTAGGCCGCTGAGGATCATCAGAGCTGTCATTCGTACAACTGGGACCATACGCGTTTTTGTTAGGATAAACATTGAAGAATGGTGACTGATTCAGAACACTCGTGCTTAAGTAAGAATGAGTTGATTACCTTTGAATTTTGATCAATTTCATATCCCCACATTCATGTACCTTTCTAGTCGTTCACTCATCTAAATTCCCTGTTTGGGGATATGTAAGAAGGCTTTTCCAATCCTGTTGCATAAGCGCCACTGGGATGACACCAAAATCCTTCTTGTCCATAGGAAAGGTAGAAAAATGACTTCTATCAGCATCTTGACTTGTATTCCAACTTTTAACAGCTAATTAGGCTAGTAAAATCAAGTAAAGTTGTCTCTGCATCATAGAAGAGAGTGTCTAATGGAAAGGGCAAGCAGATTTGACTGCTTTTAGCATAGAAACTGAAAATACAAATAAAAATGAATACTAACATTTGAAACATATGAAAGCCTTTCTTTTCCACTTATCACTTCTTGTGATTCAGTGGGTTTATCTTATCCTATGTTAAGCAGTCCATGTAGGTATCTACAGTATAATCGTCTAAACGCTTCAGTTTGTCTCTGCATCATTGTCGGTTTCTTGGATGTCAACTTCTTCAATTGACTTTTGATTCATCGTGAACTGCCAGCTGTCTCCCTCTTCTATTTCCCACTGTTTCTTCAGTTCATATATGGCCTTTGATGCTGCAGCAGCAATTGCTGGGTTGCTATCTTCTGCCAATCTCTGCAAGGAGGACTAAAAATATCAGTATTTTCCATGAAGGGTAGAGAAAATAAATATTATCACGAGGAAAACCTACTCTAAAAAAAATAAGTCACCTGTAATGCTCCCATGCCTGCATTCCCAAGTGTCCACATGGATGGAGCTGCTGCCAATGCATTGGCTAATGCTTGTCTACACCATGCATAGACCAGAAAAGAAACAAAATGAAAAGACCCCAAAAAAGGTGGATGGGGGGAAAGGAAACATATCTAAAAATGGAAATCAATAGGGAAAGCTAGATATTGATGCAGAGATTCTTAGAGGCGTCCATGCTGTTGTCTTTTTTCATCTTACCAAAATTCATTTCAGAATCAGTCTATAGCATGCCTATAGATTAATATTGACATCAATAGTATAGCTACTCTGTAGCCCTTGGAATTATATAATAGAAAACCATCCAAAATTATGTTCAGAAGAACACAAGTGACAATGCCCATGAAAATATGAGTTGCAAGATGCCGGAAGGGAATTACCAAAAAGAAGATTCTGAAGAGGGAGAAGAGGCCATAAAATGACAAAAACAGGATTAGAAATGAGAGATAAAATCTCATGTTTGAACAACTTCCAGCAGGCAAGTATGGCATAGCAAAATGCAAGATTACATTGCAGATCTAACAAATTAAGAAATGACCCTGGCTAATGATAATTAAACAAACATGATAGATGCATATGCACTTGCAAAGTGCATTTATTCAAAGCATCAATGGGCAGAGCAGTTTAAAGGAGCCTTTCCATATTCATGCTTTACAAGAAGCCATAGAAGGCTTAAGAGCGCTATCTCCAGAAAAGTCCCATGCTTCGTCTTGTTAAACCGTACCCATGAGATGAATATAAGCACATTAGAGAGCCGAATTATCTTTATAATAAAAGAAATTAACTATGACTGGCAAGTAGTTGAAGGAGAATCTAACCTAGTATTGACATCAGGAGAACTTGAACACTCCGCTAATAACGATACACTACTTTTACCATCCATTGCATCGAGATCTATAAGAGTCGCAACCAACAACTCAAGCTGCTCCAGACGGGAAAGAATAGGTAAATAAACAAACAGTGAATTCATAACTACATGAATGGCTACATCAGATTCAGAAACATGTATAGAATCTAATTAAACCTCTTCAGGATCAGTATAGTCAATTCCATCAGCTTCAGAGAGGGCAGCTGCAATACTCCAGTAAGCTTCCTGTACATGATCAAATATAACAGTTGATCGCTATGATAACTGATGCAACTGATCAAGGAAACAGTATTAAGATGGCCACAAAAAAGGACCTGAATAGCAGTTATGCGATCAGTAGACACTTCCCCAGGGAAGAAATCAAGAGTCTTCCCATTCTTTTCGAGCATTATACATCCCATCATGCCATCAGCTGATACAGAACCTTTTTTTCTAAGTAGAGGACTGGGTGCCAATAGCACATCAGTTATTAGTTTTCAAGGCCCTAGTAACTTCACTACAAATAGGGGGAAAATCATGACAAAACAAGATGGAGAGATTTTCCATCATCAAAAGAACTTACAACTTGTACATCTTGGTCACCATCATTTCATGGATATTTTTTATGAACTGTGAAAACACAAAATGACGTGAACATCATTTTCTTCATTAAAAAATGTACATGATATATTTGCAATGGGAAAAGTCTGATACAGAATAGATCTAAACAACTTATCCATTGCTTGGCATTGTAAACCACAAAGAACAGATTATCCAAATTTTTATTGTGAAAAATACCACTGTTGCATTATAAATCAGTATACCTCTAAAGCCATCAGGGCATCTTCCATTGCGCGTTGTTTGGCACGGAAGTCAGCACGGCGCAAATCAGCCTGTGAATGAGGCAAAAGGTAGCTTCCAGGTATATTATTTGACATTGTAATACTTAAAATAGTTTTTCACTCAAAAAAATATGTGTATATCTATCTATATATATATATATATATCTGTAACATAGTTTACATTGGAGAATTTTAAAACACAAGTTTAAAAACACAAGGATATGCCTTTATCTTGCATGCATCAAAGTAGAAATGAATATAAATGGAACTTCAAAAGTATAAATAATTTTTGTAATATGCATTTCCCCTCATTGCCTTCTTACCTAGCTCTAGCTATTCCCTCATTCATTTTTTTCATTATTTCCATCTTTTACAGTCATTCCTCCTCTCCCTCTATTTTACTCACTTTGATCACATTATTTAATGCAAACCACGTCGTCCTCTTATTTTGGGTTCCTTCCTTATGTTGCACAACAGAAAATGAATAACTTATATTACACCCTTTATGTTGTCACCTTTTTTTAACTAATAGCATAATATCCTAAATTAACAACTCTGTGCCTCTCTCCAACACATGGATGCTTCCAGATGAGTGAAGTACCTATGCCAGATGAGCTATGCCTTTTTCTTTCTTTCTTTCTTTTTTTCTTTTTTTTTTCTTTAAAGATCTCATAAAGCATCAAGTCATAAGTATATGCATCAATAATACTTCATCAAAAAAAATATGTATATGCATCAATACATAAAATGTAAATTCTTTTTTTTTTTTTTTTTTTTTTTTTGTGGGATAAGTATAAGATGTCAATTCGCTAAATGTAAAGCCACTAGGGCTAGCCTCGTGGTGAGGGTGGGGTAAAGTTTAGGAGAAGGAGAGGTTAGGGGTTCGAACCCCTCCCATTGTGCCCAAATAAATAAATAAATAAAATCGCTAAATGTAATCTATTATGTGCCTATTAGTTAAACAGACTGCCATGTATATGAATTGTAATCTTTGAATTTGCTTATCCCACACCCCTTTCCATTTGAAACTGCTACATCCATGTTATTTTTTCAACTTTCTGGTGCCTTACGTCTATTTTACTTCTCTTTATATTGTCAAATCAATACACACTTCTTACATCTCATAAGACCTAATAAATCATTCTTTAATCTCAATAAAATTTTAGTAAAAAATTTACCAAACTAGCTGGCGACTTACAAGTGATTAAACTAGAATTAGCTCAAAATGATATATTTTTTTTATGATGAGGAAACCCTTCGGGCAAACCCCAGGACCATACAAGACCCCACGACCTATATGGACCAGGTAAGTTTTAGCTCAAAATGATATTATAATATTTTCAGTAAGAGAGGGTGAATTCCATCTTGAGAATAAGTGTCAACCCTTAACTACCCAAGCTACTGAGGTGTTGATCTCTTAGATCTCATTCATTGATCAAATAAACTAGAAAATGCAAAGAACTTGAGTTCACTACTCTCTCTAAACTAAGAGCCTACTGCATCTAGCAATTATGAGAATACCATCAATATTGACAATGTTTTTCATAGATGTGTTTCTCATGGCCATTCCATGCATCCAAATGCTTTAGTATACTTTTTTCTTTTTAAATTTTTTTTTTTTCTATGAAGTAAATTTGTATTAATAACCAAAAGGCTTAGCCCAAGTACATAAGACATATTCAAGCACTAAACAAAGACCCCTCTAAAGCTTAAGGGAATCTACAAAATGTACAAAATAGAGGTTTCGAGTATTGGAATAACTAGAAAACCACAAGAAAAGAATAATAACCAAAAAGGATTTGAGATCAATAATAGACTTTTCAACCCCTTCAAAAGTTCTAAGATTCGTCTCTCTCCAAATGCATCAAAAAATAGCATGAGTGACCATTCTTCAAACCGCCTTAGCCTCCTTCTTACACCCCCTTTAAACCACCAACCCGAAAGAAGATCATGGGCAGACAAGGGAAGGACCCAATGGACTCCAAACAAGTGAAAAGCAAGCATCCAAAGACTACTAGACACTGCTGCAATGGATGAAGAGATAGGTCCACTGTTTCCACTTTTTCCTTACATAAAATACATCTATTCGGCATTGACCATCTTCTCTCTCGATAAGGTGATCCAACGTCAAGCATTTATCTCTACCCACCAACCAAAAAAAAAGGCCACTTTAGTATACTAATTCGGAGAACCATTCTGATCGGTAAAGCCACATCACATAGAAATGACTGTACCACAATCTTTCAGATAAGATGTCCAGCTTTATCACTGATTGTGAATTAGTTAAGTAACGAGGATTATCCTTCATATCCCTGTGTGTAATCTCATTTACAAAACTAAATGATGTTCAATGTAACTTAAGGACTACCATTCATCTCATGAATTAATAGCATGTTCACAGTATGGAATATGACAGACAAATAAATCTCATCTATTATTAAAATATAATGAAAAACTAGTTTTTTGAAGGCATCCATCCTAACAGCAATATCAGCTTCTTATCTGACCAAAGGCAGGAAAGAGAGATGTGGTAAAATCTTTATGCTCTGTCCTACCGAGATTATGGAGAAAAAGAAGTGGAAGGCAAACCTACCAATGTTACATAACACACATGTAAACTAGATTTCTGGTTCATTTCCCCTTTTCCAATGCAGCTTTTGGGAATATCACATGCATCAAGTAAAGCAATAAATAAATAAATAAAAACAAAAAGAGGTACCTCTAAGGCTCCATCACTCCAATGTCGATCAGCAGCACTTTTCAATCTAGACTGAGCTTTGTCTTTTAAAATCTGGTAAAGCATATGAGGAATTAAAATATTAATCACAAGGAAACCGAACACGTGACTTCATCTCCAGGTGATAAACAATCAAGTTTTTAAATATACATACAGTAGCAATATGATGAAGGTGTTCTGCTTTTTCTTTCACATCACGGTCAATTTTCTCAGTATCCTCTCTTGCCCGAGCTGCCAAGAACATAAATACAAGAAAAAGCTTATGTTTGACAATGGCACAATCAATAAAATAAGAGCATGTTTGCGCACAACATGAAAACGAATATGTTCCATTTAGTTTTTGAGAAGATTTTGACAGAAAAATCCATCCGTCAAAAGGTCCACCCCCCCCCGGCGGGGGCGGTTGAGGTGGGGGAAGGAAAAAGACATTACCAGAAACTGGAATAAATATTTAAACAATGTCCTTTGCTGAAGTTCCAAAAACTGTGATTCTACAAATGTCATGGTCACAGAGTAGACTCCTTTAAATGCCATGGAAAACAAAAATGACTTACGCCACATGCTTTTTAATACAAATTGAATGATTACATTTTACAGTGGTTTCCAGACTCCCATTGTGACAGATAAATGGCATTTAAAAGTTGCATTAGAACTGCTCATAACCCAAAGGTAAAATAACTCACCATCAAGCTTAAGAAACTCTGACCCAAGAATAGCAATGTCTTGGCGTGCACGGGCATCCAAACTCATTATACCACTAATGAAGATTGGAAAATCATAAGCAGAGATATTCAAGGACGTAAAGTTCATTATATAAATGCATGCAGTATAAAAGAGAATATGAATACAAACTTATTACTGAAAGAGAACAGCTAATCTACTACCAACAACAGATACTTTATGCCATTTAAAAAAATTAAATAAGTAAAAAAAACAAACAAAAACATCATGGAAAATTTCTCTGATTTTTTTTGGAAGAGCTCAATGTTTTGGGGGAAAAAAAAATTCAAATTTACATAAATTTTTCCATCAACCATGCTTAACCAGAATATTGCAGATTTTGCTAATAATTCCTGAGTTATTCATGAATCATTCACAAAATTGTAGATTTTGAGATTAATTCATGAATCATAATGAATCTAGAAAATTATTACGAACAGTTCCAACTTGACATTGCATGCTGCTTTTAATTGATAGAATACACTAAGGACTAAAAGAAATGGATTGATTATGATTAGTAGTGGACTAGTAGTATTATTGCGACCTGAAAGAACTGGATTGATTAATATTATTATGAGTAGTAGAATTATAGCAATCTTTTGACTACATCTTCAGGAAAATAGGACAAATATGTTACTGAATATTACCGAGAAAGCAAGACAATGTCATTACGAGCCCTTTCATTGACAAACTTTGCATCATTGTGAACAAATTTACAGGCTTCAGCTAAGCCCTGACGTGAGTTAATAGTTCTCTGAGGCATGGCCGGATGCTTATCTTCCTTATCTTCAATTTGTGCACTGATACACACCAGGATTTTTGTGAGTAGAAGATATTAGCATCAACCAAGCTTTGGATGTTGAATACATACCAACATCAGAAACAATACAACTGCAACTTCAGTTGGTTAAAAGGCACAAGTTCTTGTTCTATATATGACTAAAAGATAATAAATCATTGGAAAAGATTAAAAGAAAGCATACAGAACAGGAAAGTTTGAATTAAAGAAGTCAACAGCAAAATTAGTGATGACCTTTCTTTCATAGGGGTATAATGATATAACCTGAGAAAAAAAAATGTGGTTTAGAGAAATGGAAGTTAACAGTTCACAAAAAATCACTAATGCTCTGTTTGGTTCCTGGATTCCACTAGGGAGATAAAAGGGAATGGAAAAAAATCAGAAGGAAAGAAAATGAAAGGAAAATTTAAAATTATATCATGTGAAAATTATTCCACTTCTTCTTCTTCTTCTTCCAATTTTCCATTGCAACCAAACAAGAAAAAATACAATTCCATATATTTTATTCTTTTTCCCTGATAAAATCTGGGAACAAAATACAGCATAAAGGTAAAGAAAGGAAGAGGTTCTTTTTACAGATAGACATACTAATTCATGTACCCCTACCTGTTACTTCTTTTTACAATAGACATACAATTCATGTACCCATATCCATTACTTCTGTTTACAAGCATCCTCAAGCTATAAAATTGAGATTTGGGGCATTGAGCATGGAAATTATGCTTCTTCATGTATAACACTGGGTCTAAAATTGGCATGACCTTATTCGTTCAAAGTTACTTAAGCCCTTTTCTGGTTCATCTTTTTAAACCTTCTTTCCTTTTCCCCCTTCCTGCTTTTGGGATGGAAATGTCACTTATTCTTAAGCCTATCTTTCAGATAATATTGAGTGTATTGGGCTTCCGAAACTAAGCAGATCATAAAAATTCATATTCCGCTATTCAAAACAGTTATGACAGTCACTCAACAACACCTACATTTAAACTGGTAAACTTCAAAATTTCCAAACTACTGAACTGTCAGAATATCAAACACTTGCACGTTCAAATGCTTCATGGCAATAGTCCACATCAAAGGCTTGTAATATGCAGGACAGTTTTCCCTACGTGTAGGAAACCTGCTGACAGGACACATATGTCCACATGCATCAAAACCAGTTTAGAGACTTGCATAAAATTCTACCAATATTTCCAAGAGGGTGTAAAAGAAAAGTGTGCTATGCCTATTGGTTACAAAACCTATTGTAAGCTATTATTTATACGTTATTTGTTGCACCATGATTCTTCCACATACACACACACAGATTTGTGTTCCCATGTCTAGGTGTCAGAAATTTTCTGTACCCAACGCCCAGTGTCAATGTAAGAATGTGATGGGATGATGGCTGTGTCCACGTCCTCAAATCATAGTAAACGGCACATCCTTTTAGCAAATTAACAATGATGACAACATTGCAGACTGAAAACAGTGATGTTTGTTGAAGTTGAATGAATTTGAAGCTATAACAAAATATTAACAAATAACAAAATAATAAGGATTTTTATAAGTAGTTTCTCTGTTTTGGTTCAATGAAATTGATGGAGCTCATTATTACTTAATTATATTTTACCTAGATAAATCTGAATGATCATCACTATGTCTGACACATTCTTTTGCTTCAGTATCATGCATTCCTGTTGATCGGCATAATACGGAAGATCCCCAACTGACAACATAACTAGCAGGTTTTCCACATATGCGCCACAAACCATCATTAGAAAGGCTAAATTTTGCAGTCAAGAAATGCCCATTGCTCTGTCGCCTAAGTTCAACTCCTTGACTAGTATAATACAATCCAGGGTGCTGTGTTGACTTGGCAAATGAATAAACGATTCCACCTGATTTGGTTGTAGTTGTCCTATCACTGACCACAGGTCTACTGGAGACCTTGCTTGCAGTAAGTGCCATGAGAAGGATCAAGATAAGAAGGAAATAATCCTTGACAGCATTTCCCTACAGCACCTTAACGCTGAAATAGATACAAAGATGGAATTAGAAAGTGCTATATCTATATTTAATACTCCCTCCGTCACATAAAGATGGGCCATTTTTGCTACTTTTTGTGTCCCAAAATGTCCATTTTGAAAAGTCAAATCATAATTTTTTTTTAACTTTCTGATATTACCCATTATTTTTTTCAATAATTACTTTCAACACAAAACTCAATACCAAGTAAGAGAGGGTATTTTTGGAAAGATGGAGTTTTATAAATGACAAGTCAAGGTAATGATGGTTTTTCTTAAACTGTGATGTTTTATCAAACTTGGCCTATCTTTATGGGACAGAGGGAGTATAAAATTTTAGGAAGGATTGCATGAAAATGAATAATGCCAATACCACAATATTGCATACCATAACAAACTAATAAGAATAAAGAAATATAACGAAGCATCAAATGCACTATAATTACACCCAAAAAAATTAACAATTCTACATAAAATATAAAGTAATACCCTCGAGATGTGATTTCATGGAGTGACCTGTAACAAATACCCATTGGTTTACAAGTGCTCCTAGTTTCAAGACATAATAGAGGTCAAATAGATGTTTTGAACCTCTTAACATTTTTAACCCCATGTCATTGGTATATACCACTAAGGAAGCCAATAACACTTTTATCCAATTGGTCCTATAAAACTACCACCTCTTTTTAGTGATTTAAGTGTTAGTTTGTAACTTATGTTCCCTAAAAATTAAAAAGCAGGATGCAAACTATTACAAAACATGAAAGATCCTCAAAAGTGCTAGTTCATATATTATATTTCAACAAAAACTGCAGTCAATACACAAAAATTCTCAGACACTTTGTTTACATTATCACCCAACCCAGATCAAGCAAGTAATCATCAAAATGATTGGGAAAATGCCCCGCTGCAGGTTCATTTGTTCTAAAAATCATCCTTGCTCGTTCCTAGGCTAGAGACACAGTTGAATGCAGATATCATGAACGTGACAGTGCAGGATTCACACTCGTGCTTGGCATGAATTCTTGGTGGGAAAACTCTAGCTTCTTGACCTCTCATTTGTTTGAGTTTGAGTGGGAGTGTAATTTCTCCTCTCAAAAAAGACAATGTACATGTAGCTCCATATAGAAACAAGGAACTGGGGTAAATGGCCAAGCATGCTGAGGTAGAAGATCCAGTCAGTCGGCAATCTTATCACTCACATCACTTAGATGGGCTCCGGAAAGCACTGTAGGAAAGAGCAAAATATATTTATGTGAAAATAGGAAATTAAGAATTTCAAAGGGGCAGAAACTTAGAAAGATGTGCTGACATCCCGTCTAAACTATGTGTTGATACCTTAGCCTAGAAGAACTCATGAGGACACCACTAGATGTCGCAGCTGCAATAAACATAATTCAAATTTTCCTCTGATAACTGTTAATTTCCAATGGTGCAGTACTGTGGGTACCTGTATTATATGCAACAAATATTTTTGAAGTTTTATGTCTTCTTTATTTTTTCCAAGGAATAACAGTCCTATTTTGGCTATTTTGTTGCCACATTGAGCACCCCATATCTGTGTTGGACACCGATCCCTGATCATAGCTATATCACATTTTCAGGTTTTCTGATTGCCACCATTTTGAGCACTTTGTTTTTGGTCTTTTTTTTTTTTTTTTTTTTTTTTTTTGGGGGGGGGGGGGGGGGGGGGTTTCAATGATAAGTTTCCAACTTTGACTCCCACCCACCCCATGTGATGCAAAGCATTTCAAGAATTAAGGGAAGATTATGATTTATTTGGGATATTCATTGTATGGGAATAATTTTACGGTTAGAGGTATTTTAGTACTCCCTCCGTCCCATAAAGATAGGCCATTTTTGCAACCTTTTTTGTCCCAAAATGTTTGTCCATTTTGAAAAGTCAATATATAATTTATTTGAACTTCCTATACTGTCCCTTGTTATTTCAATAATTATACTTTCAACACAAAACCCAATAAAAAGTAGGTGAGGGTAATTTTGGAAAAATATAGTTTAATAAATGATAAGTCAATGAAATGATGGTTTTTCTTAAATTGCGTGTTTTGTCAAACATGGCCTATCTTTATGGGACAGAGTTTTATATGCTTCTAATTTGGTTAGGCTTTCTATTTCCTAAAAGCTTCTATTTTCATTGTTTCCTAGTTTGAGTCCATTAAGAGTTTAGAAACTTTCTATTTAGTATAATTTGAGTCCTAGTTGGTTTCCAAATTGGTTAGTGTTGTTTTTATGAGGTTTTTACTTGCCTAACAAGTTTTATAGAGTCTATAAATAAGAGCTATTGCACCAAAACGAATTTAGACTTTGATTAATAAAAAATTGAGTCTTTTAGTTTGGTTATTAAAGGCATGCTTGCCTAGGTTCTTTGTTATTCTTCTTCTCTTTTCTTCAATTCTCTATAGTGCTGTGTTTTCTAATTAACCCACAACCAGCCCCTATTGCATGGTTTTTTCAACATAAAACCCTACCCCCACACCCCTATAACTCTATTGCCATACCATAAGCCTTTACCCTAACAACCCAATCCTCAAACTAGCTGCTGTCCAGAAATTCCAGCACCCTTTTACTAAAATTCAAAGCCAATATTACCCTTAAATCTTGATCTACCCTAACCCTAGTTCACCTACAAAGTATTCCACCCTTCAAAACTTAAAATACAAGCCTTAAGCCCACCATAACAGCCATATACAACCTTATTCTAGTGTTGTCCTGCATCACCATACCATGACAGCACACCATTATTGTACAAAGGCTTCGGCCACATCAAACGATTCTGATCACTAAAAACACAAGTCTGCGTCCATGTTGAATTGTTCTAGTCCATAATGCAGACTGCTGTTGTTGTAGTGATAAAAAAATTTAATCTTTTGCAGCATGGAAAATGATACAATGTGTGAAATATGTGGTTCTAAAAGACTAGCATCATGAGCAGATTGAAAAGTATATCAGCATTTCATCTTCTGCAAGGTATTGGTTTAGTAAATTGAAAACATTTAAAGGCTCCAATTGGTCAATTACAAGGCCTTACAGAAGGTAGAAAATTTTCCCCTTTTTTATTTTTTATTTAAAATTAAGAAAAAAGGCCAGTTCTGAAAACCCTATCAGGTTATGGTGTTTTAGAGATACCATAGCACAAATTAAAACGATAAATTCGCACATGAAGGTTGCTCTACAGACTTCAATCCAGTTCAATTTTATCTTTCCTTTTCACACAATAAAAAATCCCTCACATAATTGTTGAATTGTGTTGCAAATGGCTATAATTTGTCACAAATTCAAATCAAAGAACTAATTCAGACAAGACCAAAGCATCAAATTTTGAGCCACTATACAAGAACCAAAGAGACTGGAAGACATGATTTAGTCTCACCAGTTTGAAGAAGAAAAATAAAAAAATAAAAATAAAAAATAAAAGAAAAATTTACTTCTAAATAAAGAATAATAATTTAGTCCCGCTAGTTTAAGCATGAAAAAGTCATTACAAAAAGAAAATCCAGATAGGAAAGATGTAGAGAAAACATGATCTGAGCATATCTACTCATGATATTGGAGAAATTAAAGAAAACCCATATAGGAAAATTGAAAGCCCAAGCAAAGAAAATGCAGAAACTGAGTAACCAACTTGTAGAAGACAGCACTTACTACAGAGGGAGGGTAGCAAGAGAGAGTCAGCGAGAGAAACTGGAAGAGAGCCTGGTACATAGTCATATCGTAGTTAAAGAGCAGAGAGAATGGCAACCACAAATTGAAGCTGTGGCCCCAAGATTGCCAACACCCAACACTAACCAACGAGGACTAGGAATGTGTATGGATTGTGCTCATCCTCTACAACATCAAGTTCGCTGCCGTTACAATTGGCCAGATGTTATCTCTAGGGTTGCCACGTCACTATGCGGACTATTGGACTGAGGAGAACAAAGCCGCTACTTTCAAAGCCAGAAAAGCCTACTGCGATTAGACTAGTGACGAGGAAAGATGAGATAAAAGATAAAAACAATGGTATATTAGGAATTTGAAGCCATCAAAATGTACCTAAAAAAGTCAACAAAAAATAAAAATAAAAAAAAAGCCAAGCTATGGGGGATTGGCGCGTGCTCTTATCTCGTGATGGGTATTCGGATAACGGGTCTATTCAACATTGTCCCTTGGCAAAAACCAAAAACAAAAATGAAAGAAAAAAAAGGGTCTACTCAAGATGGTGAATGCCAATGGATTATAGTATGACACGCATCTCCCTATCAAGGTGACGTCTCGTGTTCTAGTACTAGTGTTGAGTTGAAGGACGAAAAAATTTGATTAGTATAGGACTAACACTTTGTTGGTGTTTACCCTCAAAAATAACAAGCCATTGAAAAATGGCCAAGTGGATAGGTGGTTAGAATTAAGCAACTCATAAGAAAGACAAATCAAAAAAGGACATGTGTCCAGGTCAGTTATTGCAGAGGAATAAACATGTATTTTTCTCAATAAACTGATAATTACAAAAGAAGCAAAACTAAGGCAATAGCTTCTAGCCACATGCCTAAGTGCCTGTTTGGGATAACTTCAGAGTAAAATCAGAAGCTGAATCAGAAGCTGAATCAGAATCAGGGGGAAGGCAGCTTGAGTAAATTGGCCTCAAAATCTCTTTTGGGCTTACAATCACTTTTCTCACTTTTTATCCAAACACTCTTAAAAGTTATTATGGGCGATCAGAAGAGATTTTGAGCCTCCCAGAATCTCATCCAAACAGGCACTAATTTGGTTTAATTAAAATATGGAAAGGGCAAAAAAGGTCAATTAAAAGTGGATGTGTGTCCTAAAATGAAGATGAACTGTGTCAGCATCCCTATATGGCAGTTATTCTCCAGTGTTCAGAGAATTTCAAATTGTCAAAAGAGAACGAATAAGAACAAGCCATGTGTCTAAATTAGTTCAAATAAGTTTGAAAATAAAGATTGACCAATAAAAATTAGACAAATGTCCCATTTTAGCATCTAAAATGAGGAAAACGGATTTTCCCCCCTTTAGTAGTTTCTTTCTGCAGAAACATTCAACAGATTTTAAATTGATTTAAATTCAAGTCGATTCAAAATCATTTCCAGGATCTTAAAGGCAGCTATGGGTTGTGAGAGAAAGAAAAAGATGTAGTCCACAATGTTGATGTGGCGTCATCCCATTAGTTAGAAAATCTGTAGCCCAAGCAAGAATAACTGTTGTCTAATTCTTCAAAGCTGGGGAAAAAGGATGACACTTGGCAAAACATTATTGGAGGATGCAAAGAAGACGGTTATGGGTGAGAAAGTCTATAAAAGGAGGACAAAGCATTCAGAAAAAGAGGTCCTCAACCATTACAATTATAGACAAGGCTTGGGAAAATGAATGCCCAAGATTGATTCTTGTTAAGAATGATCCAAGATCTCTAAAACATCATGAGGTGATAAGTATTTAAAAAACAAATACAAATAAAAATAAAAATAAAAAGAAGAAAATTCAAGTTGATTTGAGGATAAACTCAAATTTTAAGATAAGAGCAAATTTGGTCGAATAGATACTTAAGGGCTAAGTGGCCAACTTCACTAGCTGGCCTGCCAATGATTCGTGGCTAGTTAGCCAAGTTTAGTGGCCTGGTGGCCACCAGTAGCTATGTTTTCCAATTTTTACCTTGGTTTGTGCTTATCTCTTTTTGGTTATCCAAAAAAAATGATGTATTTTCCTCATTTCAAATCCAAAATCATTGATTCCTTTTCCGAAACATTTGTAATTCAACTCCATACTCAAAAAAAACTCAGAAACATTTGAAACTCAACCAAAATCGATCAATTGGTTATGAGCCAAGCCAAAATGGCTCACTAGACTCAAAATGGCTAAAAAGGATAAAACAAGGGTTTGTATCCTGGTTAAACCATTGTTGAAATCAAGCCTTTTGGAAAATTATTTTAAACATTAAAACACATCAATTAAGACTCAACTGAAACGATGTGGCAAATTAGTTTGAAATTTGGGATCGAATTAGAAACTAATTTTAAAGAAAGTTGATGAACAAAGCTAAATCGAGCTCACTATGGATCGTCCTTAACCAAATCAATTTCAAAACTTATCAAACTTTAAACCAAGCCTATAAATAACGTCCTAAGGACGTTGGCATTATCTTGGGATGATATTAGTAGGATTTGGAGGCCGAACAAAAGTCATACAAATGAAATGACCAAAATGTCCTCGAAGTCACAAAAGTTTTCGTTTACCTTCAAAACTTAACCAATACCATGGATTATTTGGGATGTGTAAAGTCTAACCCAAAATATGGGATGCTAAAATGATGCGAAAATGCACATATGATAATGCACCTTAGGTGAAGAGATGTAAATAGGCGTATGGAAATAGAGTGTCTAAACTGCGATCCTATGTAGCGATGTGTTGTGTTGTGTTTCTCATGAGGTTACTGCAATTTCGAGTTAGGATGTCTTGTTTCCACTTGTTCCGTGTGCCAAGCCCTGGGTTATGAAAAGGATTTGGTAATCAATGGAAATTAATTAAATTAGACATGGAGTCTCATGCAATGGACATTATGCATTTATTTTAAGTTATGACATATAACTTATTTTTTCTAAAGAATATACACGGTTAGTATTTTACTTATTATGATGTATTTGAGTTTTTATTTATATATCATTGCTTTAATTTACTTATGTAAAATTGTTTCTACTGAGTTGTTGAATTCACACCTATTATTTTAAATGTTTTTCCAGATAACACAGGAGATGATTTCACTTATGCGTGGAGGCATAATTAATTAGGAATTTTATAATGTTGAATTTTGATGTATTTTTAAGGGAAATGATCTATCTAATTTGGTTTAATTTAGGTCAATGTCCATTGTGCATATATAATTAAATTAAAGGTTATAATTTTACTTATTTATGGTTTGTTGAATGTGGAATATAATGCAGGACATGAAACCACGAATGTATGGATGATAGGGATATTTGATTTAATAGATTTTTCTCCAAGTTTTATGATGGTATGTTCTATCTACAGATGGGTCATGCCCAAATTTTTAAAATAGATGAAATTTTAACATGTGTCATCATTTTTTAATCAAATGTTTAATTAAAGAAAAACCCAACTAGTTGTAATTGATTATGGCTTAATTAATTTGGGTCATGACAATTTGTTTTAATATCAAAACTTGCTAGTAGATCCACATGGATGTATAGTGTAGGGGATAGCATGTACTTAGGTGTAAAGTATGCTGGGGTTGCAAACCTATACTATTTGAAAACTTAGAAACATGTTAGGATATACATGTTTATACCTTGAGTTTTGTTATAAATTTATGGAAATGTATTTTTATGATTGAATACTAACATGGCTTGAGAACTTAGAGACATGTTAGGTGTCACTGACCCAAATTAATTAAACCATAATGAAATATAATAAAACAAGATTTTCTTTAATAAATTCTTTGATTAAAAAAGGATGAAACATGTCAAAATTTCATTCAATTATTAAAAATTTCAGCATAACCTATTTGTAGATGGAACATACCATCATAAACCCTGTTGAAAAACATAACAGAATAAAATTCCTGTCATCCATTCATACATGGTATCATTTCTCGCATCGCATTCCATATCCAATAACTATATATAATTAAAATTACAGCCTTGAATTAAATTACATACATTGACTATTGGCCTAAATAAAATATCAAGTGAAATATATTCATTTCCCATGAAATATACATATTATAAAATTCCATTATAATCATCCAAATAAAATATGCATCTCTCATTGCTAACATATCCAAAAGCTGCATCTCTAAGATCTTAAAAGAATTTAAAATTATAAGTGTGAATTTGACAACTCAGTATGCACAATTTTTACATAGGTAAACTAAAGCAATGATATAAATAAAAACCAATTATATCATTTAAAGTAAAATATACTAATCATGTATAAAAGTTATAACCCATAACTTAAAATGAATAATGCATGATACCCAATGCATGTGACTCATATCCAATTTAATTATTTCCATCAATTACCTAACTTCCCCTAAAGGGGCCATCATGCACAGAATGGAGGATTTATAATCCAAACTCTAAGAGGACAACACAGCAAGACATTCCTAACTGAGACTATAATAGCCTTATCCATAGGACAACACAGCATGACTTCCCTAATTGGGACCAGTAGTAGACTGGATTCGGGATAACACAAAGTAGCTCAGGACTAGAGGATAGGAAAACACGACACGACACGACATCTCATTCCAGGACCGCAGTAGTCCTAATTAACTCCAATAGCTCCCAACATTACTAAATTGATTATTAAGTCCATTTATGCATGGTTATGCTAACCATGAAATGACATGTATAATAATGATTTTACCAAAATCATTTTCATAAGTTTTTCAATTATAATTCATATCTGAAATAAACATCATAATTATACCAAATTGAGATAAGATAGAACAATATAATAATTCATTTATGATTTAAATGCTTGAAATCATAAATTAAATCCAACAAATAAACATATGAATTACATCCATAAACTCATAATTTCAAAATATGTATAAAGGCCTAAAATTCACATTAAGCATATAACTAAAATCAATATAAATTCCCAAATATTTCCAAGTTGCAATTAACCTCTTACAATGTATACAAAATTTAACATTCCAATAATAATAAACACAATGATAATATACGCCCTATTATCATGTTAATAGTTTGAACTTATGAAAATTGCACCTACCTCAACTAAATGTATAGAAAATGCACCATTGATATCATGGGTGTGTAGATCCAATCCTAAGATATATATACAAGATCCCAATCTAAACCCTAGCTCTTAAAGCTATGAATGATGATAGTAGTAGAAATTCCAACTCTTATAATGCAACTAAGACTTCCAAAAGTCATGAATAAACAAAAAAAAATGTAAGACTGTGGTGGCTAATCTTCAAGAAAATACAAAACCCTAACTTTTATATGTGAGAAAATATATCCCAAAATGCAAAAGAAATTGATGAGGATGGACATGTATGCCCAAACCCATGAATCCAACCATCAAAGACTTAAATTCTAGCTTCCAAGAACAAAATTTATCTCCCAATGCAACAATTGTGGAGTGTGATATAGAACCATGCCTCAAGAATTCAGTCATGAGGTGAGGAGAGCAAGATCTAGCCTAAAAATATGACATGCAAGAGAAAAATAGGTAAGAAGCTAAGAACCCTAACCTTCTTTCTTTCTCCTCAAAGTTCTCTCTCTCTCTAGCTCTCCCACATTCTTTCTAAGTGAAAAACCCAAATCTGGTGGTGTATGGGTCGTGGGTTGAGTTTAAAACAATTATAGAGGGGCACATGCGTTGTTTCAAGCATTTTAAAAACTCTTCCAGCAAAGCCTGATCGATCAAGCTTTAAACCCACTCGATTGGGGGTGGCAGATCAGTGGTAGGCATTTCTAAAGGGGTACCGATCGATTGGCCTAATACCCTGATCAATTTGTACCCTCACGATTTGTGAGTTTTTATCAAGCATTCAGCAAAACTTGCCCAAATGCTTCCAAATTATCCCAAACCTTCCCAAAACCATTAAAATCACTTTTGAACATAAAATAAACATGCATATGCATATAAAAATCAAAATCATGCCATACCCATGTGTGAACCCAGGAAAATGGCCTATAGGATCACATATAAAAACAAAGGAGTCACTACCCCATTTTTAAGGAATGGGCGAAACCCTAAAAAATGTTTTATTTCCAAAACACACATGACTCCATTTTAAAAGGAAATATAAAGTCTTTAAAACCAGAAAATCGGATTCGAGGGCTAAGTTACCATGTAGGAAGGTTTTAAGGCCAAAGCCCATAGGCACCCACATCGCCTGAGTTGGTTTCTTAATTTAATTGGGTTAATTTAATGATTTAATCATATGCAAATCAATATCAATCAATAAGATATAGCATGCATATCAATCATAAATCCATCCTACTCCTCTAACAATTACATGAGATAAATAATAGCACAAATTATCCTACTCCACTAGTAATCACAAGAGGATAGATAATGAAAATAAAAGAAAAAGAAAAAAATCTAGGATACTTAGTATATATCCTAGGGTGGACTTGAATATCAATTAAGCGCTAACGTACCTTACATGAACATGTAAGGAGCAAAGTCCACGTAGTTATATTAAGAAGGGGCCGGGTTATTTTCTTTTAGGGGAAATTGGTGAATAGTCCATTTTTTGGTAAAATATTGGCAATTAATCAAGTATGAGTTTTTCTAAGTCAGTTAGTCAATGAAACTAAACTTATTTATCAATTAATCACACATTTTTTTAAAATCCTTGGTGTGCCCTTATTATTACTAAGGGCACTCCTTTTTTTGTTATGAAGGGCATCCTATGTAACTAACTTAACTTCGTAGTATTATAATTTTTAAAAACTTATAACTTACAATATACATATCCATTTTTTTTAAAAAAATATATTTTTGGAACCTACTGGTCGACATCTTCAAAAAAATATCCATATTGATTAGGTAATTATTAAAAAAATTAAAATTGTAAAATTTTACTACTTGACACAGTTTAACGTAATACTCATAAAACTGTAAAATTTTACTACTCTCTTGAAGTAGTAAAATTTTACTACTTTAGTAGTAAATTTTATAGTAAAGTAGTAAAATTTTACTACTTTACAAAATAAATTTTACAACGAAGTAGTAAAATTTTACAACGAAGTAGTAAAATTTTACAACAAAGTAATACAATTTTATTACTTCGAGAGTTGGGGTTTGTAATAGTTTAGGATTTGGTGATGTACTTAATGATGATATTTCATTGCCTATTTGCAAAGTTTCCACAATTATGGTACCAAATGCCTTTTGTATATTCTATTTTTGAAACCCCAAACCCATTCTTCCAGATTTTGCCCAATAAGTCCCCTTTAGTTTCCAAGCTTCACTTTAATATGGGATCACTTCCAATAAAATCTCTGAGGGCAAATCCTTGGCTTCACGACATAGACCAAAAGAAGGGGAGGTTCCTTCATTGCAAAGTCTTAACGTTGTGGTTGTAGTTACCCAAACCATTACCTCACCGCCACTGGTTATGCTTCCACCATTCATTCACTCCCCAAAATCACCCTCCCACCATCATTAGCGTGCCACGACTCTCGACCCAATTTCAGATCTGAAATAAATCTTCCGACCACAACAACACTAACCTCCGTATAACCCATTCAATTAAGTTATTTTTTTCGGTGTCTCCATTTTTTCTGATAATAGATATAAAAATCCCAGCACGAATATATTTTCTTCTAAAAAGAAAAAAAGAAGAGAAAATTCTATGACTCAACACCCTAAAAAAATTACTATGAAGAAGAGACCTCCATAGTTACTTCAGATATGCCATCTAAAATTTTTGCAACTTTTCCACCCAAAAAAAAAAAAAACCCTATTTTTTATGTTGAGGGAGGTGCTAAGAAGAAGAAATACTCCATGGTGGCTTCAGATGAATAAACCTTCCATGGTGAGTTCAAATCTACCATCCAAACTTTGAAGAAACGACATTTTTTTCTGGCGAGGGACAAACGATGACAATGAATAAACTTCCATAGTGGATCTGCCAGCCAAATGATGAAGAACTAGTTGGCGAGGAGGACGCCGACAGAGGCTGTAGGTGTAGGGTGGCGGTGGTGGTAGCTGGCTTCTACCGTCGCTAGAGTTTGTTGCTTAAGTTGGGGTTTGAGAAAAGAGAGACGGTGAGGGGGTCTTAGTTTTAGGGTTGAGGATGGAGAAGGATAGGTAGAGAATGAGTGAGAAAGAAATAAATGTGACGGTGTTTTGGTCAGTAATGATAAAATGGGACTAAATTACTTAAAAAAAAAGTTACTTGACTAATTGATAAAAAAGTATTATTTTATTGACTAATGGCTAAATCCCCCTTTCTTTTAAAAGAATTATGATAAACCCTTAACTTCCATTTATAAAAATAAAAATTTCCAAAAGAGCTTCCAAAACAGGAATAAAGAATAATTGGAATTTGAATGGAAAAATAGAGTTTAAGAAACCAATAGATTATCATGATCCTTTACGTGCGAAGGAAATAACCTAAGCGAGAGAAGGGATCAAGAGAAAGAAGTATATAATACCTGAACTTACCTTATGCAAATCACCTTCAAATTATTACCAATTTAGCAAATAATTACCCTACTATTGTTATAGGGTAATTACCATGCTCAAATCACTTACCAATATGCTCAAATCATCATCATACCAATATGCTCAAATCATCATAAGACATTAATAAAATTTGGACTAGAATACTAAAAGTCCCAACATTATCCTAATAATCATGTAAAAGTGATAATTAAAAGGAAATGAGAAACCTTAGTATGCTCCTACATGGAATATGCCTTTTGACATGCATGCAAAACTAAGAACTATGCAAAAGACCTAATCATATCATGGGGATATCATATGACAACTAAAAATATGAAAACAAAAGCAAAAATAAACTAAAAGAGAAGACTTTATGTAAAAGTATGAAAAAAAAAGAAAAAAAAAAAAAAAGAGGATCTTTTATAACGAGCTTTCTTAAGTAAAACTATTCTAAGATAATTCCACATAAAAATTACTCGATATGAAAGATTTATCAACATATCCTACATAAAATCTATACCCTAGAATATATTAGAAGTGGTTTCATGCTTAAACACACTCCCAAATATCCCCATGAAAAACCTTACCCTTTAAAAAGGATAATTATCCTTAAACAGGTTAATTTCTCCAAAACCCTAGAAAATAAACTACATGAATGCAAAACCCAACACGGTTCAACTCCAAATTACATATATAAACCAACCATGATGAAGAAAAACCCAAATAATCATAGCAAATAGGCTATATGAAACATGTATGACTTGAAAGGATAAAAAAGATAATGCTCTCAAAACCCTAGCTAACTAAGGACTATTAAGCATATTAACCCATAAATAACCTTAAAATCATACATATAACATCACAAAAGCATTAGATTTAATCAATATGACAAAGCTACTACATGCATTAGAACTATCATAGAAAAAGAAGAAGAAACCTTAATTTTGAAAAAATTGAGAAAGATGAGTTTACCTCTTGTAGAGTTTCCTCTTGCCTTTCAAAGACTTCTCTTTTGCTTCTTAGGGTTAGAGAACCTCTCTTTGATGTTCTTTAACTCTCAATTTTGTAGCTCCCTCTCTCTTTAGGTATAAAGTGCTATTTTGACCTCCCTATGTGATGAATATCATGTTCTTTTTATAAGGAAATGACCTAATAAATCAATGGCTAAGATTAATTCATTAAGTAATGATCCTAGGGCTATTAAAGACTCTTTTAGCGCTTAAACAACTCAAAGTTACTCAATTTTAACAGCAGATTCTTCTGGGTGACCGTCCAGCCTCGGATAGTCACCCGAGGGGCTCCCGTCAACTTACCTTGATTAGATTCCTTTGCCTTCCGGAAGTCTTTTAGGGGTTAAATTAAGTTCGATTTTGATGAAATAAAAGCCAAAATAACCGTGCTTTGAAAATGAACACATTTTTAGATATTTTAGGACAAAAAACCTTAACCATGGGTGCATGGTTAGGTTTTACAAAGGCGGGTACCCGTTGTGCTTTATTGTTGCAAAGCTAGGGTTTGCACACAGGGTTGAGCCAAATGCTTTCCAAACTAAAATCCAACCTTTTAAAATATGTTTAGGGATAAAATCAAGACCAATTAAGGTTTAATAAAGGAAAATTGAGTGAGAATTATGAGTCGACTTGAGCAAACCAAGGGAGGGTCTTTTAGCCAACCTGAACTATTATGAGCCAAATTTATTCTAAACCATTAATTTATCAAATTGAACCTATAAATACCTCCTATGTATCAATGTGAACTCCAATTGACAACTTGAAGATCATTTTAAAGTCAAACAGAAGAGCAAGACTTAAAAGACAATAATGTCCTTAAAGTCACAAAATCTCATTTTAAAATCAAATAGAAGAGACACGACTTAAAATACAATAATGTCCTTAAAGTCACAAAATCTCTAATTGACTATTAAAATCTCCTCCAAATCAAACCAAAATTCATATGCATATCCTTAATACTTTAAAAACCTAATGCAAATGCCTAGACTCAAAAATTAAATAAAAACCTACATGAAATGATGACCTCTAACTAGGGTGACAAAAATGGGGTGTGACACCATACATGAATGAAAACCAACAAAATCCAATAATACGCATACTAACAAAGTATTAAACCCTTAATACCTTACTTAAAAAATTATGAGTGTTACATTAGGTGAACACTTGTGTAACTTATGTTAGAGGAAAACAAAGAAATGTGCTAGAATGCCACATGAATTAACAGATTTTGTTAATACTTGATAGAATCATTGTAACGACCCGAAATGGGGACCGTTAGTTATATAGTAAGAAAATCAATTTTAAAGCCAATTTTGGTGGATGTTTAATAAAAATAATTCTTTTGAAAACATTTTTAGAAAATCCGGCATGGTCCTGTTTGTAAATAGGATATACTAAGTTATCGACTAATCATAAAACCTGTAGAAAACCCATTTATAATCATTTTAACCATCCACACACTATTCCAAAAATAAATAAAGCTACAAGCTGTATCGTAATCACATGGGTCTCACCCACATCTGCATCCACTACTTATCTTTTTATTACAGGCCATGAATTAAAATTAATACATGCCTAGGCTCAAAGCCGAAATAAAATACAATGATCCTCTATATGAATGCAAGCATGCTGATGTTTATGCAAAACATGTCAAATACATGTATTTTTATATGATTTAAACCCAAAACCCCCATGCATCAATGGTTTAAGATGAGAAAATGCCTCTACCTCAAAAATAGAGTGAAGAAATCCAAATCCACAACCATACGTGTGTAGATCAGGCCAAAATACGCTAGATCCGAGCTTGCCGGTGTCGAGCCGAGGCTACCGTGCTCCGGCGAGCCACCGTCGAGCCTCTCCCCCTTTCTCCTTCTCTTCCTCTCTCTCTTTCTCTCTTGACTGGAAAGATGGGTAAGAACCCTCTAGAAGATGGGTTTATAAATGGGGTATAAGTGAGGGGTATGATGGTCTTTTTACCCCATTAAAATCTAGCCCAAAAACTGAAATTCGTGCGTTATAGTCGACTATAATGAGTTATAGTCGACTAAAACTCCCCAAATAAAGTATTATAACAATCTACTTGACAATATAGCCGACTGTAAATCATTATAGTCAACTAAATTATTTAACATGCACAATAAGAGATTCTGCCTGATAATATAGTCGACTATAAGTCATTTCAGTCAACTAAATTACTCAGTATGCACAAAAAGAAATTCTGCCTAGCAATATAGTCGACTATAAGTCACTGTAGTCAACTATATGGCTCAACATACACAAAAAGAAGTGCTAGGCTCACGAAAACCTACCTTAGCACATCCTAACCCAAAATTCTCATAAATCAAGCCTTGGGTCCTCACAATCATTTAGGGTAGAGTGCATGGCATTGCATCATTTATAGCTTAATATTGAGTTGGATATTATATGAGGGTTAGAATGTCCATTAGTTTAGGACATCCATAATTTCTTTTATGGTGCTAGGAGACCAAGTCTCTCGAGTTGAGACTAAACTCGCTAATTTTTCTTTGATGCATAGGCTAATTGTATTTTGAGGTGTTTGTATAATTTTGGTTGATTTAAGATTGTCGGGTTTAGCAATCTTTGTGTTGGTATGTTGATTGTAATTTGTATGATTTTGTTTGATTGGGGAGATATTAGAGGTCCTTATTTTTGAGAGCTCACCTTTTCATCCTTTTTTTTTTTTTTAATTTTTTTAATTTTTTAAGAAAGAGTTATAAGCATCAAAGAGTAACTCATAATCCCAACTAGGTTGGCACGCTTAATTATGTGCTCAATAACTCAAATATTATTAGATCGAAGGAAAAAAAAAATACATGAAAAGAGAAATAGAAGAAGAAATTGGCTATGGTGACTTAAAATTATCACAATCCAACTCACAAAAAGGATCAAAGCCTAACCCTGTAAGAAGGTAGACAATACATGTCATGACAAAGGTGAGTAAAAAGATCTGGAGGAGAAGAACACCACCAATATAATGAAAACCCGAAGTGAGAAGAGCCATATTAGCACACTTGTCAGCTTCAACATTACTCTCTCTAAACATATAAGAGCATTGGATTGCATAGACTTCAAGAATCTCTTACAGTTAAACCAGCGTGTCCTTAAATTCCAAGGTGGGGTAAAACAATAGTTATTCAGGCAATGAAGGACAGATTGAGAATCACATTGCAACCACATTTTACTTCCAACCTTTATCCTATGCTTACTCAATTGCCAAGAACCACAGCTGAAAGCTCAACATAAAAGGCTGTATTAAAACCCAAATTAGCAGTGAAGATACCTGTAACAAAACTTATGCAATTACGAAAAACTCCTCTTGCAGAGGTAGGCCCTAGTTTCCTTTAGCAACCCATCACTATTAAGCCTTCACCCAACTAGGGGAGGGGGATACCAAATAACAGGAGTAATAGAAGGGGCTTTTCGAGGCAATCTATTAACCTTCAAGTGATGCAGCGTAAGTAGATCAGTCGCACAATTAGTTACTGATTTTGCCTATATAAAAAAGATAAGCCTTAATATGTCGACAAATCCTTGTAAGAATAAGAGTTTTGTTGTCAAATCTATCTGAGTTCCTCACTTGCCAAATATTATAAAAAACTAACATAACTACTGATAGCCATAGATTAAAAACTTAAGAGCTAAAATGCTTATTGAGAATTGAATTCCAAAACTTTACAAAATAGTCACTTTCAAAATCAATTGTAGTATGAAAGATTGAGGCAACCCAACTCCAAATACTTTGAGCAAAATCACATTGAAGGAACAAATGTTCCTTCGTTTCAAGATGATTGTTACGAAGGCTACAACAAGAAACCAAAGTGATGCCATGTTTTGGAACTTGATCATCATAGGAATTTTATACCAAAGCAACTTCCATAAAAATGAGAAAACTTTTGGAGGAACAAAACGTTGCCAGAGATGGGAAGACCAATTAACCAGAGGATGCTTGAACCTGCAAAATCCATAAGCCTTCGAGAAAGAAAGGTGCCCCATAGTATTATAAAGCCAATTAAGAATATCAAGGGTATCCTCAACAAGTAAAGGAATTTGTCTAATTTCCTCAGCATACTCAGGAAAAACCTCATCAAATAGCACAGGAATATCCCAATGATTATCAAAGATAATGGCATTAATTGAAAACTCTTCATATTGAGGCAGTTAGACTTAAATATTATTGAGGTGTTATGTAATTGTATATATTGAATGGATTGTAATGTTTTGGGTTGTAGATGCGACGTTTGGTGTATATATAAAGTATGCGTACATATGTATATTGATTTCATGGTAGTACTTTGTACAAGTACTAGTCATTTTGATTAGGTCAAACCAAACACAAGTAACAACCCCCAAAAAGTTATCATCACAACAAAACTTCTATGAGTTGCAAGCACTATCATGACTATTCTACGCCATGACTATAGTTAAAATTTAGTCACATTTTATTATTTTGTACTATTCCAAATTTCTATAGAAAATAGTAATGGTTTACTATTTTTTGCTATAGAAAATAGAATTTATGGTTGTGGACACAAAAACAAGCAATGGCCTTCCAAAAAATTATCATCATAACATAATAGATCTGGTGGGAAAAAGAAAGAAAGAAAGGGGAAAGAGAGTCATGGCTGAGCTTTGGCCATGATAATAGATCTAGTGGGAAAAAAGGAAAAAAAAAAAAAAGAAAAAAAAGAAAAGAAGAAGAAAACAAAGAAGAAAGAGAGGAGAGCCATGACTGACTTTTGGCAATGGTAATTGATTTGGTTCCCATATCTAGTGACAGCATAATGAAGGGGGAAAATAGACAGAGAAAAGAGAACGATGGCTAAACTTCGACCGAGTTCATTCGAGGTTGAATAGCTATCGGAATAGCAGTTGAAGCTTGATCGCCAATGGGAACCATGTGAGAGAGGGAGAGAATATGGGAGAGAGGGAGAGAATGTGGGAGAAAGGGAGAACGTACGTGAGAGAGTGGGAGAACGTTGAGTTTGGGTATATAAAAGATTAATATGAGAATTTTTTAAAAAAGATTTCCTTATAGCTAATAGATATACCAAACTATGGGGTTAAGGTGTTAAAAAAATCTTTTGATGGGGTTATTATTAAACCCAACCTTCTAATAGGGGTTATTACTAATTTTCAAAAAAGAAAAAAAAATTTACAACGTAATTAATGATTAGAGGATATTTTAGGAATAAAATTATGCACATATTAACTCTTCTCTTCCATTTATGTATTAGAGTCTAGGGAGATGGCTGTATGATTTGTAGAAATTTGAAACCCCTTTTTGAAAAAGGAATTTGAATCATCAAAAATATATTTATGACCTTTTTCATTAATCTTCCCATTTTACAATTTTGCCTGCCCAGCTTGCGAATATTAAGTCAAAAGATTTGGTGGGACTCGAACAAATTGTCTTTGCCTTTTCTTTTTCTATCCTTTTTATGTACTCCAATTTTGATGATTAAAAATCTACATTGCTTTCACAAAATCGAATTCAAAATTACTAATTTAATTTTACAAGCGCATAGAATTTCAACACAGTAGAAATTAATGTCCCTTATCATATGGTTGATCCTCTCAAATTTGAGATGAGGTCAATTCTATGGTATCTTAGTCAAAAAATTAGGTACCATATCGATAAGAGCACTTGAAATGATAAGTTGATACCTTGAAATAGTAAGTAAGCCACTTAAAATGATAAGTTGATCACTTCAAATGGTAAATGAGTCACTTCAAATGATAAGTAAGCCATTTTGGGTCACTTTAAATGATAAGCGAGTCACTTGGAATGGTAAATGAGTACATATGGTTTCCCTAAAGACTAGGAGTGCTACTCAGTCTATGCCAGAGGTATATCTAGACCGGACCGAACTAATTCGAGACTTTAAAATTTGTACCGGAACCGGATTGGAAAGGAAAAAACGGTATGGTTCTCGGTTTTTTTTTTTTTTTTTGGTAAAAGGCAAGAAATTTATTGAATAAGTATTATTATTCATTGAATAATACTTATTTATGGAGTATAATATATTAATATTAACATATAATTATATATATATTTTGAAATTCGGGAATTCAGTCCGGTTTGGTTCTAAAACTCCCTAAATTGTAGACCGGACCAAATTGATTGGTTCTTATAAATTTTAAACCAAAATTGGACCGGTTATTGTTTGGACCAGACCAATCCGATCCTCAGGTTTACTTGAAATATGTTGTACCCCTACTAAAAATATTGTGGATATCATAGAAGTAACCTTGAGATGGACGTAGAAATGAAAGAAGTCAAAACTTCGATAATAATGGTTCTTGGGATTTACATTAGCTTGTAAAAGTGGAAGGCTTGGGTTGACTTCTTGCTCTCATTTATCCTTTTAGGTTGCATTTGATTTGTATAAATGAAATGGAAAGAGAATGAGAATAGAATGTGAATGAGAATGACCATTCCTATTTCAATGTTTGATAAAGGATAAAAATGGAATGGGAAAGAGATCAAATGGGACCCACATTTTATGATTTCATTCTTTTAAAAGATGAGAATGATCATTCTTCTTGATTTGGTTAGGAATGACCATTTCTTCATTGGAGAGAACTAATCCCACAAAAGAATGCTTATTTCTTTTTTTATAGCCAACCAAACATTCCAAATTCTTATTTCTTTTTTTATAGCCAACCAAACATTCCAAATTATGCTAGCAATGGAATGACCATTTTATTTCTATCCTCATTTACTCCAACTGACCAAACGCAGCTTGGAATTGACCATTAACCGAGCCTATCTTAAACATTAATTAATGTGAAGTGGGTAATGGGCTAGTAGCCTTAACTATGTCCAAGGTAGTCAAAGTTGAGTTCTATATAGTAAGTACCTTTTAGAGGGAAAAAAAGAAAAAAAAAAAAAAGAAAAAGAAAAAAAAACACCACACACACACCAACTTACCAAGCCCAACTACGCGACACTTGCATCTACACGAACCTTTTATTACCCGGATGTCCATTACATAACCAAAATATTGTGTTTTTTTTTTTTTTTTGGGAAAAAAAATATTGATCTTAAAACTCAACAATTTGAGCCAATTTCACAGATTTTCACAGGGTATTTGGATATGAATGGTACCATAATCCGGAATAATAGTTAAATTTATGAATGAAGTCCATCCAAAATACCCCACATTTTAATGGCCTTTCTCAGACAACAGAACTGCGTCAATGTGAAAAACTGCCTCTTTTTTTTTCCCCTTATTCGGCACTCACAACCAAATTGATGCTTCGAAAGTCCTTCTAGTTTGTTGACGGATGGATTGTTCAGAAAATATCAGCAGACAAATTTTCAGATCCTCACTTCAGATAACCAAATAGCAAATTTTTTTTTTCTTTTTCCTTTTAAAATTAAAATTACTCAAATTAATAAAATTGAATTATTTTTCAACCCTAGCCTCATAAGTCATAATAGAAAAACATAGTCAGATAGCACGAGTTCCTAATGGAGACAGCTGGGGTATTTAGAAAGCAAATAAGCCTCGACTGTGAACTACCCACGAATAAATATAATAATAATTTAAATTAAGTAGAAGCAGATCGAGTAGTGACACAAATTTTCATAGGAGAAAATTTGGTGCCGTCAACATTACACAAAGCCATGTAATGAATGCGCAAATCTGGAATTGAATTGGAAATAAATAGCTAGGTTCAAGGGCATTTGGGTCCTCCTTCTTTGGTCTTCCAGTTGTTGTAGCAAGGGCACACTTGCTTGTTGCCATAAGTGCCTGGAGGAACACAGAGGCACTTGGAGCAGCATTTGAGGCAGAAGAACATGCATGGCTTTTTGTGGGATGTCGCCGAGCAACGATAAGTGCACCTTGGTTTGCAATCTGTGTGGGAGGAGGGTACATTGAAGCAAATGTTGTTGGTCAGCATGCTTAATTGGGTAGAGGTCAACATGAAAATTAATTACATCTTCTGATACCCATTTGAAATCCCATTAGGCAACTAAGAAACTTAGAACGATGAACACTCAAGATCTAACTGCTCAACCAACCTCACAGAAGCTAGATTTGCATGAATTTAGACATATAATTATGGGCATTGCGAGAACTCAAAATTCGAAGAAGGGAAGAATGTATAGAATTATACCTGAGGGACGAAGCCTAGCACGACCGGCGGCCTGTCAAGAAAATGTAAACCAAATGAGAGCCAATAATAGAAAGGGCAACCAATTCATAAACTCACATGGATCTCTAGCAGAGAGAAAAAGAAAGCAAGTAGCAAGGTAAGGATATATATGAGAATATATGATCACCTCAGCCACATTAGAGAATGTAACCAAGAGCAGCAGTGACAATACTATCAAGAGGGAGTTGTACGGACGCCCCGCCATAACTATTTAAGCGGAGAGGAAAAAAAATTGTTATGTGATCTCCCTCTACTAATGTGTCACAAAGTGACAAAACACTAGGTAGTGAGGAATGAATTGGGAGCGATAATTTATAGGTAGAATTTGGGATGAGGGAGGAGGAAATAGCGTGGTTTGAGGCGTGATATGGGGGCATTTGGAGGCTCATGAAAAAGTGAGCGTTAAAACCGGCGTGTCTGTTGTGCGGTTTGTCAACTTAATCATGTTAGTTGTGTCTTTTACTCCTTTTTCTTTCGTTCTCTCTCTCCCTTTTCATAGATTAGTTAAACTGTTGGGTTTCTCACCGCATCTTTTTCTTGCACTTCCCTCAAATTAGAGATCTTATTACCCCTTTTTTTTTTTTTTTGTTTTTGGTAAATTGTATTTTAAAGTCTAAAGCTTAGATCAAGTTTCACTTTAAGATTCAAAATTTAAACTGCATCAATTCACTATCTGAATTATTAATTAGGCTGCAATTTAGGGCTTGCTGTTAGAATTTTCTGCATTCCCTACTTTGCCTCTCTTCTATGAGTTTGAAAGCCCTATTTTACCTATCAACATCTAATAAACATTTATATTTTGACTAAATTTGAATCACTCTTATTTTATTTATCTCTTTTTATTACCCCTATCAATATCTAATAAACCTTTATATTTTCTATTTATAAAATCACAAATCTAACGGCTGGGTAATTCAGATCTGGTCAAAATATAAAAGTTTATTAAATATTGATAGGAGTAAAATAGGGTTTTCAAACGTATAAAAAGGGCAAAGTAGAGATAATACAAAAAACTTCTAATAGCAGACCCCAAATTGCAACTCAACTAATAATTCCGGTAATGAATTAACGCAATTTAAACTTTGGAGACCCTAAAATGAAACTTGACCTAAACTTTGGATCCTAAATTGTAATTTACCCTTTTTTTTTTCCGTAGTAAAAATGGAGGGGTTCAAACGCTTAACCTATCTCAATCCTATTTTTTTATCTCACCCTTTCTAACTACTATACTAGTCCCGATAGCTATCTTTTTCTTTATATATCCTTTCATGTATATCTTCTTTATATGATTGAACTATGTCAACATCATAAAAAGTAGGTAAATTTACCAAGTGATGGGACCCCCATAGTATATTTATACATACCCAAAAAGATAAGGTTTTCTTCCCTCAGTTTCATACGAAATCTTGTCCTTAAAAGATTAGTTTCAATCATTTGATTGAAACTATTTTTCTTATTTATTTATTATTATTATTTTTTTTTGAGGGATCTGTTTACATCCTAGTGTAAAGCTTTTTATTCTTACATCCCTCAATATCTTTTTGTAAGATCGATATTTTTGCAAATAAAACTATAATTTAAGCTGATTTATTAATATAATAATTCCTAATCTCCAATCAATGTAAAAAGTAGCAGTACAAGATTTCTATGTGAGTAGTATCAAATCCAACAGTTGGTTTTAAAAAATATCGAACCTACAAAAAATTACTGAGGGGATGTAAGAATAAAAAGTTTTATACTGGGTGTAAACGATCCTTTCCCAATTTTTTTTTTATGAGACACTATAGATTTTTTTTACTATTACTCAAATTACTTGATTAGAATTGAATTAATTGAATAATTAAGATCATGCAATAGAAATGACTTTTTTAGGGTATAATAGGACCCCTACTATTTGGCAGATCCCAATAATATTTGGGCCCAATAAGATGAAGGAACCATGTTCGTGGAGATCGAAGATCTCAGTTCCAAATAAACCTAAAATCTCTCTCTCTCTCTCTCTCTCTCTCTTTGTTTTTCGGTGCTAGAAGCCTCTTAAAGATCCTCTTCCAGTACACATTTAACCCATCCATATATAGTAAGGGAATTCAACATTTCAATAATTTGGATGTGCCCGGGAAGAAATCTTATTCTGAGTCTTTTTTACTATCATATCCTAAAAAATAATTGTAGATTGTAACGTAATAGTCACACTATAATAATTTTCTCTACATAAAATAAATGTTGATACACATGTGAGAACGTGACTTTTATGTTTGGTGTGTAATCCTGGGTGAGCCACCGACTAATATAGTAATGGTATGAGTTGGCTTTTGCAACACATGCAGCCATATTATGATAAAATAAAAAATAAAAAATGAAAGCATTACCACCAACTTGTCATGACCTTAAAGAATTATAAGGTATGATGGCAAGAATTGATATATCACATGCACTTCACTCTGTTAACTTATTTTGTGAGATTAATCATTAAATTAAATTTTATTCATATATAAGTCATATATGCCAAAAATCAAATTGATTCGAAATTAAAATTTGTTTTATCAATAAACGTACATAAAAGTTGATTGTTATTATAAAATAAAATAAAAAGTAAGTTTTGAATTGAATAAACAATCACTCTCAGATCAACTTGATTTTAAGCATGAATCGCCTTGTCACGTGAGAATTTAGTTTAACGATTGGTGTTATAAGGTATGAATCATAGCTAAAGTTTTAAACTGCACCTGATGCAAAATTATATCTTGAACACTTGATATTAAAATGACTATAATATGACAAACCGTTAAGCCCCATACTTATCCTAACGACCTAACCCCTCCTCACCCGGATGTCATATATATGAGCTACAAAACCATATGTACATTACCAATATGAATAACATACCTTATTTTAATTATCACACAACTCATTGCTGCATCCCAAGAAAGCATAAAATAAAATAAGGGTTTTTTTAACGTAGGGCACAAGTTAAGCTTGTAATTAACTACTCAATCATTGTATTGAAAACGTGGAAAATGCATTGTAAAAGTGAAAGCTACTTGAAAAAATGTGAAAATACTTTTAAAAAAATTAAGAAAAATATATCTTTTTCATGTAATGATTGAGTTATTAATTGTAACTTAACATGCACGTTAATAAAACTCATAAATAAATTTAGAGATAGGTTGTTTCAAGAAGTCTCTCTCTTTGGCGATAACACTAGTCAAAAAATAAAATAAAAAAATAAAAGAAGCAAGGCAATTGCAGCTGATTGCTTGGTGAGAACGAGATAAACTGATTAAAAGTATTTTTAGCTAGTGGCCTAGGGGGAGAGGAGAGAGTGGTTCAGAGATAGAGGAAAGGAAAGGATGACAAGGAAATCCCACTCAAGACGTGAAATTTCAAATTTGACAGATATCAAAGATTATTGGCGGGATTTGTAAATCCCACCAATCGCGGAATTTCAACTTGGAAAGGGAATCTACAATTCTTGGATTTTAGGATGAAGAACGAAAGTAAAAAATAAAGGCATCCCGTGATTTAACAACTCCTAATCGTAGCCTTGAATTACACAGTAAATAACAGGGCCATACATCGAATTTGGATCATTGGATGGATGTACGATTCCTGAATCATCGCTTTTTTTATTATTATTTTTTTATATATATTTATTTTATAGAGGATATTGTGTATTTGTGTGATTAATTGATTATGTTGCACGTTTTTTTCTACTGGAAATCATATCCATTTTTTTATTTTTCCAAACGTTTCTCTTAATACGCGTGTATGCATTGAGATAACCCAAATCATCATAAGCCTCTGTTTGGATTTTGGATAATGGAAGAAGAAATGAAAATTATTAAAATGCTTAAAAGAGGAATCTATTTTTAAGTAATTTTAAATATTCTCTTAGGCTAGTGTTATTGCCAAAGAGAAAAACACTAACGGCCTATTTGGTTGTCCAATTCAAAATTTAATAATTCAAGAAATTTTACATAGAGTCGAAGGCATAAATCTATCACTTTGAATTAGAATATTTTAAAATGTTATAGTTATCACCACAGTTGATGTTGTAGAATCAATTTTAAAGAATTTATTGAATACCACTATTTTGAATTGCCATTCTTATTTGTTATGATAACTATCATTTTCTTAAATTTGTTGATTCAAGATAATAGAGTGTGCCTTCAATACTATATAAAATTTCTTGAAATGTTTAATTTCAAATGGGACAACCAAACATGCCCTAAATCAACCATTTTACATGATATATAGGCCAAATTGTCCTTTTAAGTTTAAAGAGAAAATAACTTTGAGGGGTGGACTGATTTTAAGGCATCTTACCAAGCAAAAGGTCTTGGAAAACTCTCACCAGTCACCACTCCCTCTCAGGGGGCGTTTGGTTGGGGGGCATCTGGGCTGAGAAAGTGGAATTCTCAAACATTCTGGTATTTGGCTCGCAACATTCCCAGGAAAACATGATTCTCAGTTTCCAACATTCCCACAAAATGGCTTAAAAACTTTCCTAAATTTTTGGTGGATTTGATTCCCCCCACCTAGGAATCTCAATTACTAAAAATTTTAATACCAAGCGTGCCCTTGCCATTTGCTCAGAACAAAAACTTCTTTCGTCCATGTCCCCCCCTTCACGATATTACTTCTCCTCCTTCCCTAGCCCTAGTTCTCCTGCGCTCTTCTCACAACCAAGGTCTTTAATATCGATATCGCTGGGTATATCGAGGATCCAAAAATGTGGATATATCGGATATATCGTTGGATATATCGACAAAATCGATATCGTTTTAAAGATATGGTGGATATTATGTGTTAAACGCGGAATTTTTTATTGAAACTCTGGGAAACAATGATTTAGACTCTAATACACACTTTAGCATCAAAAAATTGCAATTTAAATATGTATAAAACAAGTATGTGTTGTGTAGGGTATAAATAGTGTGATACGATGAGAAAATAAATAATAGAAATTCATGCAAATATAACATCCAAATGTCATATGAGATTAAAATTTGTAAATATTTATCATTTACACAATAAACACTTACATACTTACATACTTACATAGTTACATTAGTAGTTTAATACCACATGGAGCTCCTTGGTGGTTCAAAATCATCATTTCTATCCCTATTCTGCCTTTCCATATTGGTAATATTACGACAATAGGTTGGCCATTTCATATAATTAGCATAATTGAGCAGATAATTCTGTAGATGGCGGTCATATTCATCAGCAGAACAATGCCGTAGGATTCCCATTGGTGGCAAATCTTGTGGTTCAGTCTCAGGAGCTCCTTCATTTGTTTGTGGTGGGACTGATGGATACATTAAGTATGGATTGGGCATATAATCAATTGGTTGTTGAAATGGATATTGTTGTCCATAGATATATGCCCCTGAGGGATCAGTGTTATAGTAGCCCATCCCATATGGGTTGTATGACTGATATGGCACAGGTTGGACTTGTTGATGGGGATAGGTATCTTGGCTCGAGTCTGTTCCATACCCAAAATGACTTTGTTGTGATCCTATACTCATAGACTCGAAGTTCGAGGAAAGGGAATCTACATCTTGTTGGCTGCTTGTGTTTTGTCCTCGTTTTTTCCTCGAATAATGTTTGCCTATTACCCCGATACCTGGCCCTGCCCTCCTAGAGCCATGGTCCTCATCCTGTGTCGCATGTGTGAAATCCGCTTCACAAGTAAAAGGACTTAATAATGGCCTCGGACTAGCTCCAGCTCCATAATTTCCACCCCCTCTTCCATCGTCCCCATCATCATCTCCATCACTATCCCCACCTCCAGTATTGGTGTCAGAAGAGTCAGAAGACTTAGAATGCACCGAGTCTGTTCTCATTGCATCCTCGCTTGATAAAACCTCCTCAAATATAACTCTGTCGACATCAATCCTGAGGTTTTGAGCTTCTTATGCCACCTTTGGATCAAGTTCACCATCTGGCACATCCATATGTGATGGCCTAATCCACTCGTAAAGAGGATTCTCATTCTCCTCTCCTAATTCGACTGATATATCAAGCAGATTTAGAGGCTCTAACTCTGCTGCATTTTCCATCTCAGCTTCCATATCTCTGACCCTCAACCTCATGTTGTAATAACAAAAGACTAGCTTTTCGAGCCTTTCGTATGCTAGTCGATTGCGTTGCTTTGTATGTATTAGGGAAAACGTGCTCCAGTTCCTTTCACAAGCTGAAGAGGAGCATGTTTGTGACAATATCTTCATTGCCAATCCCCTCAATGTTGGAGCAGAAACCCCATACATATCCCACCAGTCAGCTGCCCATAATAAAAAGAAACTATTAATTTTATATTTACAACTTTAAAATTTATAAGTTAACAAATTTGTTAGTAGTCTATATAGTTCTATACGCACCAGCTGCCATGCTTTCTCTTGATGCAATTGCGAGTCTCTCTCCAAATTTACCCCTCGCTTCTCGAAACATTATTGTAACGCCCCAAAATTTATAAACCTTAACACGTACAATTTTTTTTTTATGAGCTCCGTACAAATAAACTTTTTCAAAAATACATTCCTTTCAAAATACAGAGTATTGCGCAGCTGCGGGTAGCCATGGTTAGCCCAAAACTCATCATCAATATACATTGGCCAACCAAATGAATAAAATTACATCAGCTTTAAATAAAAATAAATGTACGTGATAACTTCTCCAAATCTCGACCCTAATTCTACTACGTGCCGCCAACAATTATCACCTGAAAATATATTGGGGTGAGCGAACAACTGCCCAGTAGGAAATCAAATTTCTATACAATAAATAATGTTTCAAAATCACATACAAGCATTTATATATTCAAAATAATATATAAATTAATCAAATAATACGAACTCCAAATCATAAACCTCAAATATAATCTCTATGAAATCAACCATCATAAACCTCAAATATATCACCATCAAGAATTATCACCTTACATAAATCAAATCTTAACATATGCTTCAAAATAATCATCATTTACCATACAAGAATTAAACCCCCTACCTCAAAAATAAGTGAATAAAATAAGTCGGATTAAAACTTCCCATGCTCCGACCGATGGGCCGTCCGGCCACTGCCTCTCTCGGCTTCTCCCTTCCTCTTTCTCCCTTTCTTATTTCTTTCCTTCTCTTCTCTATTTATTTCTTCTCTTCCGTCCTTTCCTCCTTCTCTCTCTCTCTTCATCATTTCTTCTTTTCTTTATTCTACACCTACCTCCCACCTTTTTTTCTTTTCTTCCTTCTTTTCCTATGTTCCCACGCCACTAGCTACTTTTTTTTTTTTTTTTTATTTCTTCTTTTGACTTTTCTATCCTCTTTTTCTTCTTTCTTCTTTCTTTCTCTCTTTTCACGTGCTCTCTCTCTTTTTTTCCAATTCTTTTCTTCTTTTGTCTTTCCTTCCTTCATCTATATATATATATATATATATATATATATCTCACAAATTAATTATCCTTTCCATCCAAAGCAATTTAATGCAATATATCCCAACATTCAACTAACCTCAACAATATTTAAATTTATCACCTTGTGTATAATTCCACCAAATATACACACGTAAAATAAATCAATAAATATTCAGGGTATTACATTCCACCACCCTTAAAAGAAATTTCGTCCTCGAAATTTGAATAACCTCAGATCAAATACTTATTGGTTATACCACTAAGCTTCCGCTGCAAACTCTGATTTTTTTAAAAGAGCTCATAAATCAAACAAAAATTTTCCATTCTCAAGAAAACAATTTTCTTTTTCTAAAATAGGTATTGTATTTTTTTCATCAAGAATTTCAAATAAACCATAGTACCACACGCGGTACGTACTAACTTAACCATGCCATCTCATAATAAAACAATACCTTCACTTTTCCCAGATCTTGGACTTGTCCGCTTTTGATGTGAAATATGTGACTCATCCCTCAACCTCACCCTCACCCTATTGAGCCTATTGGGACTGTTGGGACTGTTGGTTCACTCAACCTCACCCTCACCCTCACCCATCTTGGGCCTATTGAGACTGTTGGTCCTATTGGGACTATTGCCACATCATCTCCCATCCAAAAGTCAGAGTCGTCCTTAGCTCTGATACCAAATTGTAACGCCCCAAAATTTATAAACCTTAACACGTACAATTTTTTTTTTATGAGCTCCGTACAAATAAACTTTTTCAAAAATACATTCCTTTCAAAATATAGAGTATTGCGCAGCTGCGGGTAGCCATGGTTAACCCAAAACTCATCATCAATATACATTGGCCAACCAAATGAATAAAATTACATCAGCTTTAAATAAAAATAAATGTACGTGATAACTTCTCCAAATCTCGACCCCAATTCTACTACGTGCCGCCAACAATTATCACCTGAAAATATATTGGGGTGAGCGAACAACTGCCCAGTAGGAAATCAAATTTCTATACAATAAATAATGTTTCAAAATCACATACAAGCATTTATATATTCAAAATAATATATAAATTAATCAAATAATACGAACTCCAAATCATAAACCTCAAATATAATCTCTATGAAATCAACCATCATAAACCTCAAATATATCACCATCAAGAATTATCACCTTACATAAATCAAATCTTAACATATGCTTCAAAATAATCATCATTTACCATACAAGAATTAAACCCCCTACCTCAAAAATAAGTGAATAAAATAAGTCGGATTAAAACTTCCCATGCTCTGACCGATGGGCCGTCCGACCACTGCCTCTCTCGGCTTCTCCCTTCCTCTTTCTCCCTTTCTTATTTCTTTCCTTCTCTTCTCTATTTATTTCTTCTCTTCCGTCCTTTCCTCCTTCTCTCTCTCTCTTCATCATTTCTTCTTTTCTTTATTCTACACCTACCTCCCACCTTTTTTCTTTTCTTCCTTCTTTTCCTATGTTCCCACGCCACTAGCTACTTTTTTTTTTTTTTTTTTTTTTTTATTTCTTCTTTTGACTTTTCTATCCTCTTTTTCTTCTTTCTTCTTTCTTTCTCTCTTTTCACGTGCTCTCTCTCTTTTTTTCCAATTCTTTTCTTCTTTTGTCTTTCCTTCCTTCATCTATATATATATATATATATATATATATATATATCTCACAAATTAATTATCCTTTCCATCCAAAGCAATTTAATGCAATATATCCCAACATTCAACTAACCTCAACAATATTTAAATTTATCACCTTGTGTATAATTCCACCAAATATACACACGTAAAATAAATCAATAAATATTCAGGGTATTACAATTATAATCTACAAGTGCAACCTTTTCATCAGTGATTAAATAGAATAAATATTAATATATAAACTTTGATAGTTATTGTTGTTGTGTTACCTCATTTCCAATCTCTCCACCCCTGTCAGAGTTTGGTTCCAACTTTTGGAAGACCTCAAGCACTGCATTAGTCAAGTCTTGGTTGTGACTAATGTTATTCTTGTATTGATACTTTGGGTTTAGGTAGTATGCTAGCATTCATGTCAAACACAAATAAACAATTTAATTAGTTTCACTTTGTGTGGTGTAAGTATGTAACAAACTAACAAATAAAAAATATCAAATAACATATATAAATTATTTTCTATAATTTTAGATATAGGAATTTAACATAGAAATTTATAATGTATAAATTATACCTGCCAACAATAAAGGATGATCGATTGATTTGTCCCAGCGCTCCTTTATGGCTTTTAAGACCCATTCCACATTCCGATTAGATGATAGGAGGGTCTCTTTCATTACTTGAAACGCTTGATATACTACACCCAAAGTTGGGAATACCTCACTATCAACAATGCGCAACAATCGGTAAAGAGGCTCATAAATACCACATACTTTTGTAACCCTAGCCCAGAAAGTGTGGTTTAGAATAAGTGATTCAACGTGACGGCCTATTTGCGTTCTATTCAATGGATGTTCATTTCATTCATCAGAGGTGAACAAGGTTTTCAAGCCCGCCTTTTTCTTTAATAGGCTGTCGAGTGCAATATAATTTGTGGCAAACCGAGTGGCACCCGGTCGCACAATATCTCCTCCACAACATGCTCTCATTTGGGCCAACAACCAACTGTAGTGGTATATAAAGTTTGTGATCATCCTCCCTTCAGTGATCACCTCTTTAACACCTTTTTTATCAGCAATCCTCTGAAATATGAGGTCGATGCAATGAGCAGCGCAGGGTGTCCAGTATAAATTATACTTTTCCATTAACAGCTGCCCCGCTTTCTTATAATTGCTGCCACTATCAGTCACTAGCTGGACAACATTTTTGCTACCAATTGACTGCACGACATTTCTCATCAAAGAATAAATATACATATGGTCTTTGATTCTATCTGAAGCATCGACCAATTTCAAGAAAACTGTCTTCCCTTTACAATACACCATAAAGTTGATGATGGACAATTTTGTTGGACCTGTCCATCCATCACACATAATGGTGCAGCCATATGTCTTCCACAATGGCTTTATCTGTGCAACGTATTTATTCATTTCCTCCACCTGTGAGATGAAATGGAATTTAAGGAAAATCATATAAACAAATCAAAAGGTCATAAATAAAACCTAATAATGAATAACTACTAATATTTTGAATTAAATTAGTAATTACCTTCATATCAAGATATTTAGTTCTAATCTCATATGGGGAAGGAGGATTAACGCCTGTTCCAGAAGACTGAGCTCCAGCAATCATATTTTTGAAGTGATGGGAAGCGGCTTTCTCAGGCGGGACATTCTCATGTATAAAGAATTTTGCAACTAATCTACCTAAACCCTCCTTTATCTTGCCTTTACTAAAAGCATCCTTAATAGTCCTTTGCTTTGATTGTGCTGATTTATACAGAGAAGGAACGGAGGGGATATGAGTTTCTGGCACCCGAACGCTTTGACTACGTTTAAGTGGAGGCATTGGTCCTTTGCCTTAACTTCTACTAAAACCTGAGCCACCAGCACCAAAACTTCCAAAACCAGCCTCTGATTGGAATTTTCTCCGTTGCTCTTCCTCCCATTTACTAGCCTTTGAGGCATAGTAGGCTTTTTTATAGTTCCTTCTTTCCTCCGCATCCAAATTTGTTGGGTACATCATGATGTCATCATCATCATCTTCATCAGCATCATCTTATTGGGATTCTAATATACCACCCCTTAACATTTGTCTAACATTTGAATCTCTCCTTGCCTTTGCTACCTTTGCTGTAGCTTTCCCCGTCAAAAGTTGATACATCTCATCTTTCACCTCTAGAGGCACATTGTTGCAAGCTGCTATATTATTTTTTGGATCTGACCCCAATAAATGGTATTTAAGCCGCGTCGCCCCACCACTCTTCCATGTCTTTTGACAATACTTACATTTGATACCACCTACTGTACCCTCCAAATGACTCCCATGTTCCCATACAGGATCAACACTCTTCCCTGCCATCTTTTGCTAAAAGAGTACAACTGCAAATCTCATAATTGTATATAAGTATATAACGTACTATATAACTATATAAGTGTATAAGCAATTAAATATAAGTTGTATAATCAGTAATTCAGTACGTGTATAAGAATAAATTAATTTGGACGAGTTAATAGCTTATTAACCATTATTATTTCGTAGACAAATTAATTTGAGCACTTGTAATTTGTAAAACATATAAGTATATAAGTATATACTGATATAACTAATTAACTATATAATAATTGAAATAATAAGAAATTATGAATTATGATTTACTTTAAGACAAATCTCATAATTTTATTTAACTATGTCTATATAAGTGTATAAGTAATTAAGTATAAGTTATATAATTAGTACGTGTATAAGAATAAATTAATTTGGACGAGCTAATAGCTTACCAACCATTATTATTTCATAGACTAATTAATTTGAACACTTGCAAAAGTGTAAAACATATAAGTATATAACTAATTAACTATATAATAATTGTAATAATAAGAATTTATGAATTATGATTTATAAATTATTGTCTAAGGGATTATAAATTTATAACTTTAGAACAAATCTCATAATTGTATATAAGTAATATAACTATATAAGTGTATAAGTGTATAAGTATAAGTATATAAGTATATATGTGTATTTAATCCTACTGTAGGGGTTTGGTTTTCCTTGACTGACAGATGTCATTTATTAATCTCCAACATAGTGCCATACTGCCATGTTAGTTTTTTTTTTAAAATAAAAATAAATAAATAAGTAACTCGTCTACCAACTAGAAAGTCCCACATTATGATCAAGTTGTTAGGAATGTATAAGTTGTATAATCATTTAATCAGTACGTGTATAAGAATAAATTAATTTGAACGAGCTAATAACTTACCAACCATTATTATTTCATAGACTAATTAATTTGAACACTTGTAAAAGTGTAAAACATACAAGTATATAACTAATTAACTATATAATAATTGTAATAATAAGAATTTATGAATTATGATTTATAAATTATTGTCTAAGGGATTATAAATTTATAAATTTAGGACAAATCTCATAATTGTATATAAGTAATATAACTATATAAGTGTATAAGTGTATAAGTATAAGTATATAAGTATATATGCATATTTAATCCTACTGTAGGGGTTTGGTTTTCCTTGACTGACAGATGTTATTTATTAATCTCCAAGACTCCAACATAGTGCCATACTGCCATGTTAGTTTTTTTTAAAAAATAAAAATAAATAAATAAGTAACTCGTTCACCAACTAGAAAGTCCCACATTATGATCAAGTTGTTAGGAATGTATAAGTTGTATAATCACTTAATCAGTACATGTATAAGAATAAATTAATTTTGGACGAGCTAATAGCTTACTAACCATTATTATTTACATACACAAATTAATTTGAACACTTGTTAACTATATAAATAATAATTGAAATAATAAAAAATTATGATTTATGATTTATGAATAACTGTCTAAGGGATTATAAATTTATTACTGTCTACGGGATTATAAAAAAAGCAACAAAGTTCGTTAGGCACATTATATAAATTAAGTAATGAACATAATATAAATTATATTGCCTTCAAGTCTTCAATTAATGGTTTAATGCACTATCTGTTTGATGTTGCCTGCTACTCTGCTAGTCTACTACTTGCTTTCTTCTCTGCTTCTTTTGATCTTCTCAACTTCTTTTGATTTTTCTCAACTTCTTCTTTGCTCCTTGCCTCCTTTGTTTAGAAATCACAACTCACTTCACAGCTTCACAGCCTTCACTTATAGAGTTATAGTGGGAATGAAGTGATTGAACAAGGATGGAATGCTGTATTTCACATTTCACATGAAGGGGAGCACTAATAATGGAAGAAAAGCACAAGCAAACAGCCAAAGAAAGCATCTTCAAGCATCTGGAAAAATGACCCCACTAGCAGAGCACTAAAGGATGGAGCTTTGAATTAAAGAGTGCTGTATTTCACATTTCACGTGAAAGGGAGCACTAATAATGGAGGAAGACCACAACCAAACAGCCAAAGAAAAGGTTGCAAGCATCTGGAAAAAGCACTAACAGCAGAGCACTAAACAAAAGTTTGAAGGAGTGCTGTATTGCACTAATAATGGAGGAAAAACTCATGCATACAGCCAAAGAAAAGGCTGCAACTCCTGCATCTTGGAAAATTGACCAAAAGCAAAGCAGTAAAGGAAACTTTTCAGATTTCATGTGAAAAATGACCAGCAACAGCAAAAGAGAGCCTAACAATGGAGGAGGACAGCACCAGCAACAGCAAAAGAACAAGCTGGAAAAACGATATACATGCATGTGTCGATATCGTCGATATATCCATGATATATCGACGATATATCCACGATAAGTTGACGATAAGTTGAAGAAATTGGACGAAATTTAAAAGAAAAGATATATCGTCGATATATCGCGATATATCGTCGATAATGTGTTTTTTCCAGAATTTTATAATATCGCAAGTAAATATCATTTCGTTGAGCACCGATACAACGAAATATCGCGATATATCGTCGATATATCGCGATATTTAAGTCCCTGCTCACAACTCTGGCAGCAGCAAAGGAATCGAAGCACAAAGCTCGATAACACCTTCAACCCTTCTTTGCCACTCTACTCTCGCTTCTGGTACGGTAATCTTGCTTCTCTCTTTCATAATTGGTTGCTAGGGTTTGAGAATAATTTGATTTTGTAGTTAAATGGGTGTTGGGTGTGTGGTTTTGCAATTTCGTGTTCATTCCTATAGATTTTGATTTTGTTATTGTAGCCAAGTGGGTTTGGGTGTATCGTGATGCTCTAGGTATACCCTATAAATCTATATTTGGAAATTTCGAGGGGGTTATCGCTACCCCTTCCTCCCCAGTGAGAGAGAGATAGGCTCGGGGAGTCGCGACCCCGGGCGGGACGACGGTCACCGCGTGACGTCTGGTGTCCCCCTTTCTGTTTCTTTCTTCTCTTTTTTTCTTTCTACTTTTGAAGGGCCTATTTCTCTATAATTGGTGATTTGGGATTGGTATGGTCTACGCTTTCAGATTGCTTTGCTTTAAAGTGAATGTCTCCCTAAAAAGGAAAACATTTACAGAAAAGCAAAACTCAGAGTCACCATTAGTTATCGGTTTAAAGACATAACTGATCATCTTTTGGGTATCCAAAAAATCAGCAATTAAGTTCGACTTGGATTTCAATGACTCCTACGGTCTGTGTTACCTAAAGATTATGAGTACGGAGGCTCGGTTGAGGAGAGGGAAGGTAATAGCACCCCCTCACACCAGTGGATTAAAACCACGGTTGCCACGTTCTAAATTGCATTCTCAATAGTTCAACACTTTAATCAAATTCCCAAAATGAAGCATGCATATGATATTGACATTGGGTTGTGCAAAAATGTGGCCTTAGTTTGATTTGAAAGAATTTATTGAAAGATGGCATTTGTTTTTGCTTTTAAAAGATACATAAAAAAGATGGCATTTGCTTTTGCTTTGAAAGATATATAAAAAAGATGGCATTTGCTTTTACTTTGAAAGATGCTTTGAAAGATGGCATTTACTTTTGCTTTTAAAAGATGTTTTGAAAGATGTCATTTACTTTTGCTTTTGAAAGATGTTTTGAAAGATACTTTGAAAGGGTGTAGTAACCCAATGTCAAGTGCAAGTGTGTGTCATGAAATATGGCATGTGCTTTGAATTTCAAAAGATGCAACTAAAGATAGCATACTTTTTATTTCAAGAGATGCGCTACAAATCATGGTGTATGTCAAATGATATGAAATTGATGAGGCTTGGATGATACCTTGAAAAATTGAATTGATTTTGAAGTATTTTTGAAGTATGGAAAAATTGATCTTGAATGCTTTAAGAATTTGGATGAAAATGAATTGGAATTGAAATAAATTGGAATGAATTGATTTGTATAAAAATTGATTTGGATTGAATTTGGTTGAATTGAATGAATTGAATTGATTTGAATTGATTTGATTTGAATGAAAATTGATTATTGTGCAAATATATGCAGAAAATTGGATAGCCTTTCGGCGTATGAAAAATAAATAATGTATTTTTTTTGTTGGTAAATGGAACCATTTTTGATGAATTTCACATAGAAGTGAGATGAGGATGAATAAAAATGACCAATTTGGACTATTCATTTGGTAAAGATTCTACTGAAATTTTGGCAGCCTTCCGGCGTCTCAAAAGTTATTTGAAAAATTCCGAGCATGTATGCAACATATATTTTCATGGCAAAAGTTGGGTAGCCTTCCGACATCTAAAAATATTCCAGAAAAAATTTAGTGCATGTGTGACATGCTTTTGTGACATAAATGGTATGTGCATGTGTGATATGCTTTGTGAAATAGTTAGTGAATATGACATGCTTTGTAAAAAAGTGTTGTATATGACATGCTTTTGACATAGTAGGAACACATAACAAGCTATATTGCTAAGCTAGTGTGTGTGTGTGTCGTGCTTTGTGGCAAAAATTCGGCAGCCTAACGGCGTATCAAAATATTTTAGAAAAATTATGTGCATCTGTGATAAGTGTAGGAAATATTTGGCAACCTAGCAGCGTATCAAAATATTTTAGAAAAATTATGTGCATCTGTGATACGTGTAGGGAAAATTGGGCAGCCTAACGGCGTATTAAAATATTTCTAAAAAAAACTATGCATTTGTGATATGTGTGTTAAAAAAATAAAAAAAAACAAAAAACAAAAAACAAGCTTTTTTGGCGCTATTTGCGAGCGCATAGCAATTGGCCCTATTTGTGCGGCTACTTGCAAGTTAAGCTCCATTCCTTTGCCCTTTTGTATACATAGAAGTAATACCCTACAAAACAAAGGTTAGGAAAGTTGATTCACAATTCATGCTATATCATCTCTTGGACTTCCTAGCGCGATTGAAATCATAGGGATTCTTTATTTGGCCTAAACACATAAAATTGAGCAAATCTATTTGTTAATGTTTATATGCATGCGCTAGGCTTGGTTTCACCCTTTCAAGGGATCTCGTTACACTAGCTTTAGGGAGGTTTATCTTGATAGATTTGCTCAATCTATTATGTTCAAACACAAACAAGAACCCCTAAATAATTTCTGTGCACGGAGTCTATATATAGTATGCCTCTTTCTATTATATATAAGTCCTCCCAAGTTTCAATGAACAAACAAAATTAGTAGCACAATTCAAAACATGCGAAATTGACAAAAAAAATCACATCTTTATACCTTTCCTTGAAATTTTCTTTTGCTTTTGCTTTGTATTCCTTACTTTCTTTGAATGACATGACACTTTGTACACACACAACTCACTCTCACTTACTTGAACCAGCCATAGGGAGGTGTTTTTGTGGTGGTTTGGTGGTTGGGAGTTGGTTTGGAGTGGTGGAATTAGCTTGAAAAAGCTTTGGAGTAGTTTGGGAACAAAACAGTGGTAACACAGTGAAGTTACCAGTTACCCGAGAAGAAGTTGACAGTCAATAGACACAACGGTGACAGTCGTTCCGTAGCAAAAATACATCGGTTTCTGGGTGTGTTCTTCCTAGCTACCTATGCCCAAAAACGGAGGTTTTGTGTGGTTAGGTTTTCTTGGGCAGCACCTTGGGAAGGTTTTTTGAGTGGGTTTGATGGTGGCTTTGTGGTGGTGGAAGTGTTAGAGGTGATGGTGGTGTGGTGGTGGAAGTGGTAGAGGTGATGGTGGTGTGGTGGTGAAGTGTTAGAGGTGTGGTGGTGGAGTGGTGGTGCAAGGAGGAGCTCCTCCCCTTATGGCTGGTCACTCTTGGGAGCTTCTCTCTCTTGAAGTGCTGCACTTTCTCTTTTCAATTTGGTAGGGGTTTCTTGGCTTTCCAAAGTTTTTTTTTTTTTTTGGATGGAATTAGTGGGGTATTTATAGGGAAAATGGATGGCTTAGTGGTAAATAGGTGAGTTGATCCCATCCATCCATCTTTGAGGTTTAATCCCAGCCCTACACATCAACTCCTTAATGGGTTAGGAGTCATTCTTGGCCCTTGATCTTGCCTTGGTGGCCAAGGAGTCATCCTAGCCACACATTTTTGGGGCAAAAGTGCTATTAACCTAAAGTTAAATGGCTTAGGGTGCAAAATAGAAATAAACTAACTTCAAAATATCCTATTTTGTTGGTGTAGAGGGGACACAAAAGCCTAAGTGCTGATTTGCCTTATCTCTTTGTCTCCAAGTCACGGATAAATATCTTGCGCGTTATTCACTATTCACAGCCGCACGGGAAATATTTAAATGCTCATAACTTCTTGCCACGTGCTCAGAATTGGATGATCCACTTATCGTTGGAAAGATAATTTCAAGCTCTTCAACTTGACTTTAGTCTGGGCTTGTGATTCCAGCTTTTCCCGGTCGTGGATTGCGAGGCATGCGAGGCCCACCTGGGCTCCCTTTGAACTTCGATTGGAAATATTTTAACTTCCTGAACTCCAAATGATGTGAGATAAGTGGCTATAGATTTTTCTCACCCTGTTTTTCAGGTTGACTTGAGAGTTGACTTTTTTTTATTAGGGTTTACCAAAGTTGACTTTATGTGCTGCTCAGATTGTATAGGACCCGTTTGCAATCCTTTTGAGTTTCTGAGCTTTGATTGACATGTAGTCAGTTGCAATGGATTCCTTTCATTATTTCCTTCAATATGCCTGCAAATTCAAATTTTTCTGATCAAGGTTGACCAGAGTTGACTTTTTTGTATGCGTGGGGCCCGCATAGACTTTTTCAGTGTTCTGGACCTTAGATTAGGATGAGACTTGTGGCAACGGTCCTCTTTCACTGTTTCCTTCTGAATAACTGCGAAGTTGACTTTTTCAACATAGTTGACCACAATTGACTTTTTGGCTTGTAGCTTCTTTTTCAATGTTCCGGAGCTTAGATTGTCGCGAGACTGCTGGCAACGAATTTGTTTTGCTATTTCTCTTTGAAAGACTGCAAAGTTGATTTTTTGACCACGGTTGACTTTTTTACCAAAGTTGACTTTTTTGGAGTGCGCAATGCCCATGGGGGTAGATTGAGCTTGGGAACTCTAATTGAGGTGCTTCTGGAGGTGCTGGAAAGATTTTGACATGCTCTTCATGATTTTGACTTTTTTTTGAAACTTTGATTCCTTTATCATGCGATTAAACTCAAAAAACCCTATTTTTCAAAGAAGTGAAGTGAAATGCTTTAGGAATGGGGGAATTCTGGCAAGTGTGCTATTTCACAAAAAGATCTTAGAATGTGCCAGAAAATCCGTTCCCAGACTTTTAGAAATTCTTGGGGCGACTTACTTTTTTGAGTTTGTTCCGGCGCTGCGAAAAAGCTATATGAGATTACCTAGGACCAGGACATTTTTAGTAGTTCTGCTATTTCACAAAAAGGTCTTAGAATGTGCCAAAGAATCTGTTCCCAGATTTTTGGAAATTTATGTTGCAGATCTTTTTTGCGCGTTTTCCAACGCCTGCCAGAAATGGCTTAAAACTTTAAATGGCTCCATACGGAGTTCCTTAACTCCGAATTGGGCATGCTACTAGTCATTGAAAAGATAATTCTAAACCCCTCAAGACCACTGAGGTCACAACTCCTGTGCAAGACTCGTTCTCTGGGCAAGTTTTTGGAGTGGGGTTACAAATGGTTCTGGTCTTCAAGTGACATCTCTTTGATGAATATACCCGGTAAAAATGGGGTGTCTACAGGGGTTATTAAACAAAATGTTTGATTTAAAATTTTTTATGTTTAATATATAACACATTTAAGGCAAAAATCATGCATTTTGATTTTATTCATGTGAGTAGATGAATAAAATATATAAAAAAATCATATATATTTTGAAGTACTTCATGTTAATATATGAACAATGTAAACTCAAAATATGTAGATTTCGCTATTGATATTGTTATGTTGTGTACTATTGTTAATTTGAATAAATGAAAAAATATCCCCAAGCACTTTTCTTGAATGATAGATGAAAATTAATGCGAACTAAAAATTAAACACAATGGAATTCAATTTGTTCCTGTTGTGACAAAAAATGAACTAGTAGCACTTTGTTTTGTTCCGTATCGAATTTCGTAAGATTTTTTCATACATATTTATCATATACCATAATGAATGCTTCATATGTGTCTACGCCGCTTGTATATACGTTTCATTTTTTGTTTTCTTACATAACTGAACCATTTATATTCGTATTAAAAAGTGTCATTACTATTGAACATTAATAATTTACAAATATGGCTAGACTTACGGTGCCCAAGAAGAAACGATTAATTTGTATGTTGGAAAGTATTCGGTGTCTACTCAATTGTATTAGTTTTCTTAAAGTTTTGTTGTACTCACTATTAGAACAACATTATATAAAATATTATTTGAAGTCTGAGTCCTACTTCACAGTAGATTCACGTGAAGCACACTTTTGCAATATCATATTTCATGATGACACAACATACATAAACCAATTGCGTATGAATAGGTCAACATTTGCCAAGTTGTGTGATATGTTTCGTACTATTGGCAAGTTAAAGGACACCAGGCACGTAACAGTTGAAGAGATGACTTCAATATTCGTACATATTCTTGCCCACTATGCAAAAAATAGAATCATAATAAATAAGTTCATGCGGTCTGATGAAACTATTAGTAGACACTTCAATCAAGTGTTGAATAAAGTAATTTGATTGCAAAGCCATTTGGTTAAACAATCACAAACAGTTTTAGAAAACTCCACCGATGGACGATGGAAATGGTTTAATGTATATAGACCAAACACATGGTCCAACTATACACTATTTCATTTTTATGGTTTAATTTAATTTAATTTTATTTTATATTTTGTACCATTTGTGTTGTAGAACTATTTAAGAGCTTTAGATGGAACTTATGTTAGTGTAACTATGCCCTAGGTATCAAACATAAAAAAATGATATTACAACCAATGTCCTTGGAGTTTTCTCCTAAGACATGCAATTCATTTTTGTTCTGCCTAGTTGTGAAGGATCCGCTACTGATTCGCCAATATTTTGAAATGCTGTTAGTAGGAGACATAGTCTTAAGGTCTCTCGTGGTATGTTACAAATGGTTGTTACTATAATTATCTGTTTTTTGTACGTTCATGCATTAAAATCAATGTTACTGTTCTTAGGGTTTTATTATCTTGTTGATGCTGGATATCCTAATGAAAAAGGTTTTCTTACCCCGTATAGAGGCTAACGGTATCATCTGAATGATTGGAGGACTGGTCACCAACCTACTACTTCACAAGAATTTTTCAATATGAAACATTCAAATGCTAAGAATGTTAGAGAACGATGCTTTGGTCTTTTGAAGCGGAGGTGGGCCATTTTAAGGAGTTCATCTTTTTATTCGATGAAGATACACAACTGGATCATTGTTGCATGTGTTCTTTTGCACAACCACGTAACCCAAGAGATGTCGACTGACCCATTTGCTAAACTGCCGTTTACTAAAAATTATACTCTACCATATGGTCAACCATTAGAATATGGTAATGCCTCTGATCAATGGCAAAATTGGAAGGATACAATGGCAAACGAGATGTTTAATGAATGGAGGGCATCTAAGAATGCATAGCGTGTAGTTATTTGTTGGATATCATACATTTGTTAGACTATATGAACAATTTTGGTATTATGCTATGTGATTGTTATTTGTTTAATTATTAATTGCTTTGTATGTGATTTATAATATAACATTTTTTAGAAAAGGCACTAACATAGTCTTACTTGTATATATTTCAATTATATTTGCATATGCATTGTCTTGTGTTGAATGCATGTACAGGATGACATCCATCGTTCAGCTTCCACACCCGTTATAAGAAATTAGAAACATTAATGGACTCCAACTGAGGATGATAAATTGGTCGAGAGTTTATATGAGTTGTATACTATGGGTACTTAGAAATACGACACCGGATTCAAATCTGGATACTTGGTTAAATTGGAGAAGATGCTAGAAGACACCTGGATGTGGGTTAAAAGCAACGCTTCACATTGAATCATGAGTGAAGACGTTAAAAAGCAGGCCATGGCTATCACCAAAATGTTCATAATCGGAAGCGGATTCTCTTGGAATGATATAGATAAAATACTAACAGCTGAGAAGGGAGTGTTTGATTTATGGGTTAAGGTAATTATATGTTTATTAATTTGTATTTATTAGTTTGATTAATTCCAATACGTACATTACTAGATATCAAACACATTTGTTTACATATTTACTATTGAAAGTTTTGAACATGTCGTAGAGTCATCCAACTACTCGTGGGTTGCAAAACAAACCTTTCCCGCACTACGACACTTTATTGGACGTATTTGGAAAGGATTGTATGAATGGCTATGGAGCTACTACCCCGGCTGTAGAAGAAAAAGCCATTGAAACAACTGGTGGAAATGATGTCGGTCAAAGTATGCCATTTGAGAAAGGTCTCGATGGCATTGATTTTTCCAGCACTCAAGCCTAACCATTGCCATCTGAGACTTCGCAACAAAAGACTCAAAAGAGCACAGATGATTGGACTTGTGGTATGCTTGAAGTATCATCATCTATTAATAAGCTTGTGGACGGTACCATGGTTTATCTTGACAAGATTAGCAATGCTTTGACCGAGGAAAGTAATTCCAACAAGCAGGTGGCTAAAGAGCTACGAAAGATAGATGGCTTACTATGGGTGAACTCATACGAGCTAGTGAACGCATTATTAATCGCTCATCCTTGAGCACTCTCTTCTTATCTAAAACAAATGAGGAGCGTAAGGAAATGGTTATGGAGGTGCTTCAAAAGTAATTAGTTAGAAGTTATTTTAAGTAGACAATTTGTAATTTATTTGGTTATAACAAGCAGACTATATAGTTTTATGTTCTGTCCGTCTTTTAGCCTTATACTCAAGGTTATTTTTTGTTTTTAATTTTGGATAATTATGATGACAGCAAAACAAATGATTTGTATTGTAACTTACCATATTGTTACTATATGATATGGATAGTTATTTCAATGATGTGTACTTTTATCTGACAATTGTTCGTGGATAATTGTAATTCCTATATATTGTATTGTACATTGAACATGTTGGATGTGATTTTTCCTAGGATATGAATGGATATGGTTGATATAGGAGGATACTATCCCCAAATATAGTATTTGCTTATATATATGATAAACAGTTGGAACTATCTACACTAAAGCTGCTGAGTTTAGTATGGTCGACTATAGAACATTATAATCGATTATATTACATAATGATTAAGCTTAATAAGGCTAAGCAGTTACTGTCTTCAATATGGTCGACCATATTGGTCCATAGTCGACCATATTGTATAAGGATTTTTCTTTAATTCTTAGAAGCTACTACCTTCAATTTAGTCGACTATATTTGGTATGGTCAACTATTTCAGTCGGTCTAAACAAGCTAATATATTTGATTTGGTCGACTGTAAAACAATATAGTCAACTAAATCACTCGAATTGGGGTTGTTAGGTTCTGGGATCAATTTAGTTGATTGGATCATGCAATGGTAAACTAAATCACTCGAATTGAGGTTTTTTAGGTTAATTCATATTGTACAATGGGTATTTGTAATGTGCGTTTTCACGAGGTTTTCAACTATATAATTTAAATGAAATCCAAACAAACTCTAAACAATTACAAAATCACTTACTCAAAACCCAACGAAAAGTCACCTTTTCTCAATTCTCTTTACCCCACTTTGCCAGCAAACCCAATCCCCGTGTCTATACCAACATCCACCATCCCAAACGGCGCATCTCTTCCTAACATCTACCATCCCCAATCGACATTTCTCTACACCCAATTACTCTAAAACCAAATCATTACATTCTCACCCTTTAAATATCGATTTGGTGTAACCCTAGCCATTGCATCCATTACCAAATATCCAAGATGATGACGAGGAGAACCCAGAAGCTACTTCAAGCTTCAATTGATGCCGCAAAGGGCACAAAGGGAAGTAAAGGCACCGAAGGAATGTCATTGAAAGCGGAGAAATCGAAAAGAAAAGGGAAACGCTAAGTGATTGATGATCAAGATGATAGTGTATCTGACAATTCACCTCCACCACAAAGGGATATAGATTCATCCGAACCACTAACGGATACACAACCTACACAATCAAAGCGATCGAAGAAACGTCATAAGAAGAATGAGCATGCAACCCCTACAAACTGAGATGGTGATTTATACATTAACGATGGCGATCAGAGTTCAAGGATTATAGCATTTAGTTTGGAAGGGTTGTGGAATTGAATTTCTCCGCAAAGTATGAGTTCTAGATCCCCTCATTGTTTTGGGCTACCAAATGGTATGACTTTCTTCACCGAAACAACTTGATGTACTCTCGATTGGTTCGTGCTTTTTACGCCGGATTCAACTCGGACAAATCTACCTTACAATGCACATCATATGTCAAAGGGGTGCCAATTACATTAAATTGTACCACTATCAACCAACTATTTGGTTTACCCTAACTTAATACTTTCCAACAATTCTACACACACTATGGGGTTAAGCATGACAGTTTCAATAGGAAGAAGGCATTCGGACAGATTTGTGAGAGACCAAGAGACATCCCCAAAGAGAAGCCACCATTATGCAAACAATTGACTATTGAGGCTAGAATTATTCATAATATGATCGACTATTGCATCTTGTTGTGCATCGGCAGTCGTACCTATGTAAATTATTTTGATGTTTTCATTATGTGGTGTATCATAAATGGTGAAAAAATTGACCTTGCACACCTTATCATTCACCATATGAATGATTGTATGAAGATGAAGGGTGTACTATCCTATGGGATGTTACTTATCGCAATCTTTGAGTTTTTCAAAGTCCCATTGGATGATGAGACAAATGTGGTCGCGCCAAAGCCAACTGATGTGTATAGTAAGGCAACCTTAAGGCGAATGGGGTTTGAGTTGGATGAAGAAGAGAACACATAGGTGAGGAATGAAAGTGGAGATGAAGAGGATAAAGACGAGGAGGAATGTGCGAATGGAGATGACGAGGAGGATAATGAAGGCGAAGGGCAGCCCACACAGTAGGAGCAGCAACAAGAGTAGAGTACTGATACTCATGCACCACCTGAGAGGCCCACACAGCAATTAGATTTGCAACAAGTTGTTAAGGCTATGAAGGTAGTGGAGAAAAGGTTTATAGAATTTGGTTCTCGGTTAGGAAGGTTGGAGATAAGGATTATGACATTGGAGAAATCCATAGAGACTGTAAAGGCTGATATGCATTTACTGAGTTTTTATAGAGGGGAGGTGTACCAAAGTGCTAAAGCAATGAGTAATTTATTCTCGAGAAGGCAGGGTAGAGATCCACCACCGCCACCCCTTAAAGCTATCCTATAGACTTTGTCCTATAATTGCACATGCATGTGGGAGATAGGGGGACTGTATATGTTAGCCTAGATGGTTTCAATCCTATTATTTTGATGATAACAATACATAAAAACATCTTAAGCACTAATAAGTTTCTTAAATAAACTTAAGACATGTATATCGTGGATCACATAGCTTATCAAAGGCATTGAGCATGCATGTACATCGAAAAGAATCTATCATTAAGCCTTAAGAAGCGCAAGTGAAGAACTATATGAGGAATATAGGATTATATGTAAGATTGATCCCATTTAATGCTCATTGATGAATTAAGGGCTTTAGGTTCATGCATTAACTTGTTTACATTTAAATAGACCTATTTGATCATTACTAGAGTCTTGTGACTCATTAAAATGATCCCCTTGAATTAAATCTTAAAGCTCTTATTAGTACAATTTTTTGCACAGCTTTAACACATCTTAATTAAGTTTAAGACGTCTGAAATTAATTTAAGACGTCTGATTTGATGATTAAGACGTCTGAAGTTAGGAGCCCAAAATACACCTTCTCTGATTTTTTAAGACGCTTGAATAAGACGTCTGAATCATACTTTAGACGTCTGAAAATGGCTTAAGACATCTAAAATCCTCGTGAAAAATAACCTAAAAGATCATCAGTTAAAACTGCCCTTTGATTTTTTAAGATGCCTGATTAAGACGTCTTAAATAGAATCAAACAGTCTGAAATCAATTTAAGATGTCTGAATCTCTTGAGACTGACACATAACGACTAGTTTTTTTAACAGTCTTTTTGAGCATTAAATGCCCACTAAACTATCTTGCCCAGCATTTATTGCTACTGAACGGTCATATTAACCCATTGGGCTATATATATATATAAGCATTAAATTCATTTATAAGTATTCATTGAGCTACAAATAAGATCATTCATTACAAACCCTAATTTCACTTGTGAGCATTCATTAAGATTCAATCAATAGCTGAGTGTGTAATTAATTGCTGTGTATTCACTCTTTTGAGAGAGCTTTATTAGCACAAAAACAACCTCCATTCATCTTGTATCTAAGGGTTGAGAGAAACCCAAATTTGTAAGGCACTTGAGGAATGCTTTTGTACAAGTGTTGGTGAAGAACACCTAGTGTTGTAAAGGTTTGATCTCCACCCCTGAAGGTAATTGGTATAGTGGATTGGTAAATCCTCATGTGAGTTCTTGAGGCGAGGACGTAGACGGAGAGACAAACCTCGTTAACATCATTTGCATTCTCTTCCTCTTAATCTCTTTATTATTGCGTGTTCTTATATTTATCCTTACTTGCAATAATCTGATTTTAAGTTTGTAATTAGTCTTTAATTTGGCTATAAACCCTATTCACCCCCCTCTAGGGTTATATACTTGGGACAACAATATGTATCCAAGGGATTAGCTAGGTGCAAAGTAGGGATGAAATCGGTTCAGTTCGATCGATTTTGAGGAGGATTTCTAGAACAAACCGAACTGATTGATTTAATGAAAATGCCAATCGAGACCTGACTGCTCAATTAGCCAGTCTGCATTTTTCACTATTTATTGGTTCAGTTTGGTCGGTTGTAGAAAATCAACTATTGAATCTAGGAGTGCAAAATGGGTTGGACTGGACCGGACTAGGCTACTCTTCATGGGGGTTGGACTGGTCTCGAATTGGGCCTAGTTAAGCATTAGTATTATTTAGGGCCGGGCTCGGGCTAGGCGAAAGGAAAAAACCTAAGCCCGAGCTTGGTCTCGGGCTTAAGACATGTTTTGGACTAATGTCAAGCCTCTGGTTGGGCCTAATTCAGGTTAATTTCTTTTTTATGATTTCTTTATTAAATAACATTTAAACTCTATAAAGTTTCTATACATCAAATGTTTATTATTAATAAAAACATTTGCAAACATTATATCAATGTTTATATAATTTAATAACTTTTATTATTTATAATAAGACATTTGCAAATGAATCATTGGTTAAAATATATTCATTCTATTAATTGAGAAAAAAAAATCGAAGACATAAATATAATCGTTGGGTGTTTTTTCTTGTTTGTTTGTAGCATTTGTATATTTTATTTCATTATATTTTTAATCTCATGTGAATGTAGCAATAAATATAACTCATAGAATCATACGATAATAGTATATTATTTACTATAAAATGGGCTAACTTCGGGCTTAACCTTCAACTGGGCTTCGGGCTGGGCTACAAATCCCAAACTCAAACCCGCCCATCTCTAAGTTTGGGCTAAGGCTGGACTAGACCTAAATGGGCTCTGGGCTGGACTTAGCCCAATTTTTTTGGGCTGGGCTAGGGCGAGCCATAGGCCTATGGGCCAATTTGACACCCCTACTTGAATCTCAAAATGAATGCAGACATGGAAAAAACCCTAATATTCTTGAGATGGTTTTTCTATTAAATGGAAAAAAACAAGAAGGAAGAAGTTGTAACTTCTAAGAATGCAAGCCTACAAAGCTACAACCCCAAGATTAAACTCACCTAAGTTGCAGAAATCGGAGTAGCGATGAGGAGTAGAGAACAATCGGTGATTTATGGTTGCAGAACCACACAAAGCAGTTGGCAAAGGAGAGGAGAACGATAGCAGTGAGAAGCAAGACCGTGAGTTGCAACATAGCAAACCAGTGGTAGTCAACAACAACAATAGATGGAGTAATGGTGAGGGTTTGAGGCAGCAACGGCAAGAGAAAGAGGGATGAGGCTTAGAGGCAGAAAAAGAAGGGGGAACGGGAAACGAATAGAGGAGTAGGGTTTTTACCCTTAGTTAATTAAAGCAACATCATTTCATATATATATATATTATACATATATTCAAATTCAATTAACATATAACTATCGGTTCGATTCGGTTAGTGTTGGTATATAAATAGAGTGAACCGGCTATCGAACCAAAAAACAAAACAATTATTAAATACAAAACCAGGACTAAACCGATCTTTAGAAATATCGACTGAAACCGATTGGTTTAGTTTGGTCCGGTTCGGTTGGTCGGTTTTTTCGATTCTTCTTTCATCCCTAGAGCAAAGCATCTAAAACCTCCTGATATCACTAACGAAAAAAAAAAAAAACAAACAAACAAACAAGTGTGAGAAAAGAAAAAAGATGAAAAAAAATTCCTGAAAAGAAGGAAGGAGGAAGGAGGATAAAAAAAAAAAAAAAAAGGGATCAGCACTAAAGCCATAACCACAGCTTGGGCTCATAAGGGAAGAGAGAAGAAGAAAAAGGAAAGGGATGAGGGGAGAAGAGAGAGAAAGTTATAAAACTACTTGTTTGTAAACTAGTCATCAATCATCCATTAGCTTCGTGTTGAAAAAAATGAATACTCTGCTGATCCCTTTTCTAATTCTAGATGTGAAATTGCAACAGGTTTCAAGATCAATCCTAAGGTTATGTATGGATTGAGAGAAATGTAGAGAAGAGAAAAAAAATAACTTTCTCTCTATCCTGTTTGGTTAGTTAGACTTCATTAAAGAAGAGAAGATGAGAGAAATAGTCACAATTACATTATTACCCTTTTTTATATATTAAACAAAAGTTACATAGGAATATATTTATCATTTCATCACTCACTCACTTACTCCTCTTCTCTCAAAATCTCTCTAGTTTGGAGAGAAAGGAAAAGAACTCCATTTTCTCTCCATTCCTTCCCATTTTCTCTCCATTCCTTCCAACTTAATAGTCCAAACGAGAGAAATGGAGAAAATACCTTCTTTTGTCGATATCTAATATTCTAATCCCTCTCAATTTCCAATGTGGCAGGAGGCCTGCAAATCTTCAATGTCTACCCATTGCTTGTCCAAACCATACTTTGCTTTACTTATTTATTTTTTGAATCCACCTCCTCCTCTCACCGCCACCCAGTCCGGCAACCTCCATCATAATCCCATTTCTCTGACCTCTTTCCTCGATCCTCTCTTTCTATTTTTATTTTCTACTTGCTGGCAAGCCACCAACAGAAACTATGCCATAGTTGCGAGCTCCTTTCTCTCTCCTCCCTTCTCCTTTGCTCCTTCCTCTTCTCTCTTCTGATTTTTTTTTCATCCATTCTATTCTCTCTCCTTCCTTCTCTCACTTTAAATTAAAAGGGTAATTCCGTCTATAATATTGTGAATTGAAATCCAGAGCTAAAAAAGAATATGGGATGATGGCAGTCCACAAATCACGAGAATTGAAATCAAAGGTTTTCAGTTTTCACATCCCAGGATCTCTGAGAAATCCTGTGATAGGAACACACCCAGACAAATAATTCACTAGGAAAACAAAAATAATAATAAAAGGGAACACAGGTTGGTTGGCACCGTATAGCTCCTGCTTACATGATGCAGACTGACATGGGGCACGGGTCAAAGATCAAGTCTTACAGGGCTCAAATGTAGCACCTTCCAAAGTTGTTCTAGCACGATGGTGTTGGAATGGTACTTCAAAAGTGAGGCGTAGACTTATGGGGTTCAATTCTTTTAGAAGAAAGATATATCAGTAGAAAATGATGATCAGGTAAGCACGTACTGATATAATTTATATCAACACCCGTATTAAAAGTTATACTTTGTATATTAATAGGTTACAAGGTACATTAGACCAATGCATTGGGGTAGAAAATGATGATCAGGTAAGCACGTACTGATATAATTTATATCAACACCCGTATTAAAAGTTATACTTTGTATATTAATAGGTTACAAGGTACATTAGACCAATGCATAAGGTATAACCCCCAATGCATGGTACTGATATATATCAATACGTACTGATGGAAACATAACCGTATTAATAAAAAGATTTTGGCTAAGCTAGACCTACAAATTGGAACAGACAAAAACCATAAATATTCTCCAGCCATCACAAATTGAGACCTTGGGCTGAACATGGGTTTAGCATACTACTGGACCTCTAGCGCCCTCTCAAAACTCTGGTAATGACTTCAGTAAGGCTGAATTGTGTGAAAAACCAAACAATTTTTAAAAATTGGCTCACACCGACTAATCGAAGATACGCCTAGTTGGACCCATCTAGAATCCAGACAAAAGCAAAATATATTTCGCCGAGAACTTCAGCAATCAAAACCCATTTTAGGAACTAGCAACGGAGGAATGGAGGTTCTACCGAATGAACTTTAATTCTATCTGGGAAAACACACACACACACTTTAACTCTTAGTCTGTGATTCAAGATGGAGACCACAATCATCAATAGGGATAATTAGAAGCTGAAAGCTTGTATCACATCATGAAATGCAGCAGAATATATAACACCAGACTGAGAAACAATGATATAACTTGACCTTTAAAACACAGATTAATTTCACCATTCATTTCCATATCTATAAATGACCATTTGCATATTTGAAATTAAAAGGGGTAAAAAACCCACTATAACCAAATCATTATAAAAAGAAAACATGTCTCTGAAATGACTCAAACTGAAAACCAGACATACACTTCAACACCCTGTAAACTGTCAGTCCAGACACTTTGACTGCTGCTGCTGCTCCTCCTGATGCTGCTCCTATTTCTAGTTTCACTAAAAACCCAATGGGATTCAGTCAAGTCTGATATAAAAAGAACTCTCTTCTGCCCATGTTGCTTATGGGCCATGTTGCTTATCTATGCCGGACATAAACTTATAGTGATGGCATGAGCCATCCCCGCTGGTGAAGTTTAAGGTAAGTTGAAGCATTACTGACAGTTTCTTCAAGTCCCAAGATTGCAGGTTTTGGGACATGACGGCAGCACCCACAGCCAATGCAACAGACACAAACACCATGCTCTTCATGCATCCATGGCCTCGTGATAATCGTCCCAATATCACCTTGCAATACTTGTCTGCATCCTTGAAGGATGCATGGCGAGCGGCTTCCTCTCCACTTGCCAACCCTTTGTCATTCTATACAACCACAAGATAAAACAAGTTAGCAAAAATATCAGTATTTATCCAACTTCACTTCAAACAGGGCCAAGTATGGTGATATTAAAATTTAACTACAGACGAAACCATGATCTGGAGTTGGTGTTTTGCTAGTGTCAAAATCATTTTTGACATTGCTTAAGTTTCTGGAATTCAATGGCATAGTAATATCAAATTAGGAAATTAATCAAGAAAAATAATGGTATGGCAATGACTTCAACACAACTCACAAAGACTAGAAAAAAGGGGATGAGCATGTTGTGAGAGAAGAGAAGATGAAGTAGCAGCATGGGCTGTTATGCCAGGATACTTCAAAACCACATGTTATCTCCTACGGAGTATATGAAAACTGTTTACCTTCTGCCTGAAACTCTTCAGAGTCTCCCTCAGAGGGTCAAGAGTAGCATGTTTAACAGAGTGCTCCTTCCATTCATCAGACAGCTTTCTCAAAACAACAACACTTGCTTCAAGATTTTCGAGATAAATCACATCCTGTATCCAAACAATTTTTTTTTTTTAATAAAGAAAACAACAAAATTTGATGATGCACACACAAGAAAGGAAGAAATAGTTTCAAATTAAATCTATATATCTACATGTGTATATATATATATATACACACACACACACACACACATATTTGTGTGTGTGTGTGTGTGTTCAGTGATGTTTAGGTGCTTGACAACAAGCATATGTGATGCCGATCACAATCATTCGTTCTGGTCACACGCACACTCGGGATTGTCACGAACAGTGAAGATCGGTGTCATGTATCCACAATGTTAAGCACCTGAACATTTTCACATATATGAATGTGCGCACATGCACATGATTTCATGAACAGTAAAGATCAGCGTCATGTATCTGTGATGTCAAGCATCTAAACATTCATATATATGCGCATGTGCATGTGTGTGTGTGCGTGTGTGTGTGTGTGTGAGAAGTGCAAAATAATGATCAGAAACTGCTCACCCATTGCTTGTAACAGTCAGGATTTTGGGACTAAACACCATATGAAAATCTCACTTGCTTCCTTAGATAGGTCAGGGACACCTGCAAACAGTTTTGTGCATCAAGCTCTGATATAATTTTATAATCCTACATCGTTTTACTTCCAAACAAAAGAACAACAATGAAAAGGCAGTCTGTTCAAGTTTGTCCTAACCTTCTCCAGCAGCTTTGACCATAAAATTAAAGACTTGCTGCGTAACTTGCTTCATTCCTTTGCTTCCAGGTGAACCAACAAGCGCCACCTCTTTTAAGGTGGGATACAAAGCTTCAAACCTCTCAGTTGCCTGAAGAAAACATACACAAATGCCTCAGACCCCAAATTTTCTGTACATAGCACTGATTAAATCACATGTCGCAAGGACAATACTCAAAATGCTTCCCAACAACACCCACCTTAACTCGAGCTGAAGGTGCTGGGAAAGTGGCCCTCATCAAAAGTTCAAGAGCTGGTGCTGGAACTAGGCGCTCCCCCTTTCTGACAGCACCATTTAGTAGTATAGGACGAGCTTTTGGGGAAGAGAGAATTCTGTGGTTAGCAACACACAAAAGCTTTAGATCCGAAACAAAATTATGAACAAGGTAATAAAACCAAATTTTAATCTCAAAGGTTTCTAACCTCTCCACCAACTGTAAGATCAAGTCCCTGGACTGTGGATTACAACTTGATTTGCTGCTCAACATAGGCAAGAGGATTTGTACCCACATGTACAACCCCACAGCCAAATCTCCTTGACAGGCCTAGATAAACCAAAATTCAATCGTCGGTTTACAACAGATATATATATATATATATATATATATAAGTTTTCAATTTGTATCCATTAAAAACCCTATATCTGCATCTGATTATTAATGTTGTCTACTTACCTGAGCAATTACCCACACGGTGACTGGAAGCTTATCCTGTCCATGATATTTTGGATTTTCCTTAATTATAGGCAATAAGCTGATCAACACATCAGGTTTTCGCCGCAGTGCCATGGCTAAAACCACAAATATGGCAACCTGAAATTCCAATATTATGTCAATTATATAACAATTACTCCCCTTAACAAAAGATAAATATTTCATCTAAGACTGAAAAATGTAATAATAGCATTTTCCTTTTAACAAAGATTGCAAACATAGAGGGAGTACAGATCATTGAAAGTTATTGCCCTCAAAAGATTGTTTTCCCATTTAAAATCCTTCATCTGCTTGGTTACCATACCCACAACTTTATTTTAACAGATAACTAAATGAGAGTCCCCATATTCAAAGCATCATGGAGGATGACCATATGTCAAATCTATCTCGTCAACAGACATACATGGGAAAATCTAGGGATCCAACAAAATATCATCAAATTAGAAACAAAGAACATGCATAAACTGATGAACAATTATTTAGTTTCTTAAGGGAGATTGGTAAAAGGATTGCACAATAAAAGCAAACAACATGCCTCTGTAGCACTGCACAAGTTGGTGGATGGAATTACTCCATTAAAATCAAGTTCAAAGCAAGAGTTGCTTCTACAAAAAGGCTCACAGCTCACATTGGTGGTAATCAAGAGTTGCCTCCACTAAAGGCTTCTAATGGTGGTAATGCCAAGAGTGACTCGCCTTTCCAACAATAAAATATGTTAATAGTATATCATTTACCATGAACGAGCAATAGGATAGCATATAATGGAATACCAGAAACGCTGAAGCAGTAACAAACACCAGATATTGAGGATTAGCCTATAGGTTTGCATTCAGCAAAAGCTAAGGGTGATCATTTCCTCAGATTCCACAATAGGTTGTAGTAGACACATTTTGATAATGTTTCCCAGCAAAAGGCATGTAAAATTGCCTGTACAGAGCTTGGTTATTCAAAGCTCTCAAAAACTAACTCTTATTCATCTTGCTAGAAATTGATCAAAAGTAGTGTTTTATAGTTGAAACACATTTCATAAATCTGTGACATGTAGCACACTCAGTCCGGAAGTAAAGTTTCCCAAATTAAAACAATAAACCCCAATAAAGTAATGGGAGATGCGAAGTAATAAAAATAGAAAACTTTGTATCACTGCAAGCATGTGTCACACGCTTGCAAACTCACCAGCACATGTCTATTCCAAAAAGCACATAAACAATTAACACAAAAATCATGATGGGACCATGCTGAAGAGTGGCACTCGCATTCATGTTCACAAGTAATGGCATTGATAATGCATTGCCAGAGATAACCACAAAAAATTTATAACAGTACAATTTAAAAATATCAGTAGTTTTGTTTTCAATAAATTAAGTAATTGATCTTTTTAAACACTGACATTGTGAGAGTGGATTAAAAAGCTCTGCCCTAAGGAATCCTCAATGTTAGTTATCACTCACCTCATACAACAAAGTTAGGGACCATTTAAGTTAGTTCTTTGAATTAATTTCAAAATTACATTGAATCTTTATCTCAAGTTACAGTCATTACATAAATACCATATGCACAAAATTCCGTACAAGCATAACTTCTATTTCAACCGCAGTCCTACTTTAGTTATAAGGAATCCTCAATTATCTCAGTTTCCTAGGATCTCTATAAGGCTTATCTTCAACCTTTAATTATAAATTGCATACTTGTCCATTGTACTAACTCTAATTGTGCCCTAATCCAGTCTCAACCATGGTGATAAATATTGGCCAATTCTAATCACATCAGTAGCCATGAATTCAAATTGTCTAAAAAATGTGTGTGCGAGCAAAACTTAACTTTAAAGCATCAAGACTGCCATTTTCTGTCAGTTTTTCAATTTTTAATTCTTAAGTTCCATTCCAAAGAAATATGTAACAATATTTATCTCCAACAACAAATTTTGAGCATCCAAGCATCAGAACATGGGAAGAACTACTAAATTTTAGCAAACCTTCATTAGAGTTGACAAAAGATAATAATAAGAAGGGCAACTCCTACTGCAAACAACATGAATGAAAGAACTACTATCACTTTCTATAGAAGAAGAAAATAAAAAACTAAAACTAAACTCCGCACACTTGTAGCCTAGCAAAAAAAATTTCCACTCTTCTCCAAACTAGATGAGAGGAATCGCGATATCATTGAACATCCTTCTAATTCTTTCCTTTCAAAGGCTCCAAAAACCAAACACTGCAACCCCAACCCCACTTTTTTTTCCCTTTTTTTGGTGGGGGGGAGGTGCCCAAAGCATGCTATCTACTACAGTACTACTCCATCTTCCATTAAGTGCCCACCCCTTAAGGTGTTCATTTACTAAAGGAAGAACCCAATACACTCCAAAGAGGGTGGAAATCAAGTTCTAAAACCCAGTACCAACAGGGCAATGAATGAGAAGATGAACAACCAAATTTCGCCCTCAACCATAAACATTATTAGGTTGATTAAAACCCAACTAACTAAATGATCAAGTGTCAAGATCTTGTCCTCCATCCACGAAAATAAGGCAACCTCAACGGAGAAAATGAATCCCAAGTTATATTTTAAAGTCAACAACTTTCTACCTTCTAGGTGATTGCTCCAAAGAAAGCTTTAATTAAAAGAGCCCATATCAATCCTCCTCTAACGTGCATATCCTCCTTATCCCTAACCACTCTCACCAAGTAAATGAAAAAAGAAAGAAGTAGCCATTCCCAACATATTCCAGCTATCAACCCATACTAAGAAGTATGGACAAGGGATGCAGTTTTTGGTATGATACATATAAGGACTCAAATCTTGATATTTACACAGATGGCTCATTCAAGATATTATGTGCAATTAATGAACAAACTATCGACTCTAATGAGTCAAAGTAAAGTGAAAGTGTTAGCTGGTCATTGTTCAATCCAAGGCAGAAAATCTAGTATTTAAAAATAGAGAAAAATCTCTTTCATATATATGTATATCAACAGAAATATGGAGAGAAGAAAATTTCAATATAGATTCAGAAATGACACAAATTAATAGAAAAACATTTAAATATTAAATGAAAATTTGAAAAAAAAAAAAATCTAGTAAACAATTCAGAAACAAAATATTCCAGAAATTTGTACAAGACAAGTATGTGGTCTGCACACAAAAGTACACATTGCTGATACATGAAAGAACAAAAACTTATACTAATTACTATAATTAAACATTTAAATAACATTGAAACACATATCATTTTATTTTTTTGATAAGGAAAACACATATCATTTATAAATTATAGTCTATAAGCTATGTTACATGGACTCGGGTACAAGTATTAGGTGCAGATGTGTGTCCATGTGTTGGATTCTTTTACTTTCCAAAGATTTTTCCATTATCTTGCAAGTGTCCAGCAGTACCCATACCCATGCCATGTCCTGTCATGTCGACAATGCCATGTCCTGTCATGCCATGTCGACATAAGTATTTTGGGGTGAAGTAAAGGATCCATGTAACATAGTCCATAGGCACATAAATAAAAATAAATAATAAATATATAGAAATAGTCATTATCATTATCCTCCTCAATATTTAACAATATTTGCTAGTATTTTCCAAAAACTATATTTCAACCGATCTTTACATCAATGCCTAAATAAAAACAATATTTTAACCAAAATTTCACCAATTTTAGGAATATTTACAACCACACACACACACACATATATATAATGTCAAAAGCAACGTAATAGGGTTCTAGGAGTTTGATAGTCTAAATTTGAAATACAAATCCATATGGTCTAAGAATCACCTGATTCAAATCTGGATAAGTCCCAGAGCTTGATCAGGACTTACAATATGATATCCAAATAATGAAAAAAGCAAAGTCTCACTCAAACAGTCTAAAGTCTTAACTGTCAGATGAGATGAGACTCTGACATGTGGCAATATGTATTTCCATTATTACTGATATAAAATGGGACAAAGGATCTGAAATTATTTGCATCCAACAATAGTAAGATTCTATTATTACTTAAAAAGGAAAGATAAGCAAAAACCAACAACAGAATTATTTTAGAGAATTGAGCATCATTGTTACCAAATGACTCACTTATACAGAACTATCCCATAAGTGGGTTGAATAAACAACTAATAAGCAAATGTTATGCGGTATAGGGGCATATGATGCTTGGTTTTCATATTAATAGTAGACACTGTTAAGATAGTGTCAACCATAATTTTTTTTTTCTTGCACTAAAATTTTAAGATTTAAAGAATAAAATTGGCAATATCATCTTTACATTAAAATAAAATAATAAAAAAAAAGAGTTTTTTTATTTTTATTTTTATGAAGTTTTAAAATTTTGATTTTATTCGATGCAAATCTATCTTTTCCATTTATATTGAGTATATTAAGTGAAAATCTAAAAATATTAAATGCAGAGTTACAGTCAATTTGTGTATTTTAAAGATTATAATTTATTCATAAGTGACTATAATAGGTAAGAAATGTTTTAGGGGATTCTTGGTTGTGAATATGTTTTAAAAATTTGGTTTGATATGCTACATAAGTTGGATCATGGTCTAAGAGTTTCTCACGGGGAGTTAAGAAGAAAACTAGCACTCATCCCACGTAGCAAATCCTCAAAATCTAGGATATAACACGACGATGATATGGCATTCATAATGTATATTATATTATATTATATCATGTAGCATCAAATACATCATTCAAATAAATCATTTTTGAACATTCAATTTTTGTTCACAAAGAAGATATGACGATAAAAAGAAAAAGATAAGAAGAGGAAGAAGGAGGAGGAGAACGAGACAAAGATAGAGATGTCATGTTGAAGGCATGCTAGAAGATTGTCATGTCGGACACACGGCCACAGCACCTCCAAGGAATGTGTATGTGGTTCTTAGCCTATGCATTATCCACACATGCCATACTAGATCAAAATCCAAGATATCAAATAATAAATAAAAGTATGCATTGGGAAAAAGAATATATGATAAATCAAAGAAAGGAAGCTCAATTTCCCATTATCATCTATAAAGAAAATCCCATTAATCCCTCAACTATTCTAAAAAGATAACTCCCTCATCCTTTGATATGTTGAGCGCTTCTCTCCATCAAAACTTTAACATGGCAGACACTTGTTGACATACCCTTATAGCCATGCATCTTCAAAACCACCTTGGACGCTTGAGATCTCATCCAACTTTATTTAGTTTCCAAATGTGCATAAAAACATGCACACATGTGAATAGTTTATGTGTAATTTAACAACCTATCGGAGCCCAGAAACACGTGTTACATTGCTGATCTTATGGCAAGACTTTTATGATTCGACTAACAGGAGCCACCCTAATTTTGGGAGTTATCAACTCCAACACTCCAACACCTCATGTCTCTGTTGAAACCGGACACTTGTGTCAATGTCCATGACTCATAACTAGCTGCATCTTTTGCAGTTAGATACTTCCCTAACACCCTAACATCCACTTTATTCTTTCTCCAAAATTCTACTGCAGAAAAAAGCATTCCACATGCCAAAATAATAACAAACCAAACAATACTAAATTCTCAACCAAATATATCGAACAGCATAAACTAGGTGAAAAAAAATAAAATAAAAATAAAAATAACACTAAAGCGAGAGAAAGCAAATGTGAGTCAAATTACCTGAGACTTTGATGGTGCTGGCTGGACCACCTTTTTGGATCCCTTAACAGTCCCTTGATGGCTAGCTAAGTCGGCAACAATGCTATCCATTGACCATAGCACGAAAGAACCAAGAGCATCAGCAGGTCGCTGATTGATCCAGTCAACTGACGTCTTATAAACATCTTCAGCTATATGAGAAATAGGGATCTGTCCAGAGTAAAATAATAAATCAAATTTAGAAAAGCTGAAAAAACTATCAATAAATTTTCTAGGAACAAAAGTAATCATGAATGACATGATTTAGACATTTTAAAAGTACAAATTCAATAATACTTGATAAATGCAAACAGAATCCTTATAAATCAACATAGTCGAGGATCCAAACATATCCAGGGGTGCGCATCAAAGCACTAATCTTCAAACAAAACATGCATCTAATTCAAACCCTTTATCATCATGGCTTCGGTACACAATGTTTATTATTGAAACACTAAAGGTGGAAAGAAAAGAGCTAAAAAAATCACCGTAGTTACCAGAACTGAACCAATTTAAAGTCATAACACTAAACCCATATGCATGCACAAAATATATCTACCGCTAAAGCTTATTTCTTCATAAAGCACTTATTGCATGCAAGATTCAAGCAATTTACCCCACAGTTTTAACCACATTACACGCACACACATTGTCTGCGGCAAAAAGAAAATTTTTTTAAAGGCCTTTTGCCCTGAATTGCTCTTTCTTTCAATATCTGTACTAATTTTGTGCTAAAAGACCTTCTCTTTTAGCTTTTTGACAGAAAAAATCAAAATCAAAATCAAATTCTTAAAAATAAAAATCTCTAAAGACGCAAGGACAACTCACATCAACCATCTTTGCAACAGTAGATTCCTTGAACATCTTCGTCCATGGGAATTGCGATGCACTCACTGACGCAAATGCGCGGCCGAAGTAATCCGCAAAACGCATGAGCATTATGTCATGCTGCAATTCATACGAAGCCTGAACCAACCAACAGACAAAAGAAAACATCTTTTCAACACAAAATTGATTTCCAATTCGATGGAAAAGCAGCAGATCAGAGTCTGCCAAACCAAATCAAATCGACAAACAGTTGAATTCAAACTCACAGAAATGTCGAGCAGAAATGCTCCAAGATGAGAGGCATCGATCTTCGAGGCCGCATCGGCAACCGTAACCTTCGGCTTCTTTGGTTTCTTTGCCTTCGCCTTCTTCACCTCCGCACCGCCATTTTCCCCACCAGCGCCGGAGGCTTCGACATCGCTATCGTCGTCATCGGAATGCCGCTTCGATCTGGCGCCGGACTCAGCTCCGGCGGCATCCTCGGCGGCTTTCTGAGCTTCTAGCGCACGCCGACGCCTCTCCTCCGAGTGCTTCTCGATCGAACGGAACACGTCGCCGGCGCCGGCGGAGTCGCCGTTGGCCCCGCGATCGGTGGAATTCTCCGGCTGCTGCTTCGCCGCCGATTTCCTCTGGCGCTTCGGGTAGGTCACCGTTTTCCAGCCGTAAGCGTCGTCATTTGCGTTGCGATAGTTCTCCTCCTCTTCCCTGAGAATCGCTTCAATTACTGCTGAATTCTCATCCATTTTCTCTCTACTTCCTCTCTGTGTACTCTCTCTCTATATATAAATATGTGTATATATATATATACTTTCTCTCTCTAAGATCACTGTTCGTTCTCGTTCCCGTCGACGAGAGAAATCACAGAGAATATATATAGGCAGAGAGAGTTGGAGGGTTGGGGGAGTAGGAGGAGGCGGGTCGGGTCTTTGAAGGAGAGGACAATGAAAGAGACACTGTGTTATAGGACACGTGGATATATTATTTTTTGCTGACTGCCCTTTTTGACCTTTTATTATTATAACAATAACAGCAATGCCATTTATCAATTTCTCAATGGGAAATTTGGGATTAGGAAATTTGGATGCTTTACTTGTACGGTTACGCCGCCCATATGGGTGGTGCAAGTCATTTAAAGACAGTGTGCTAGGGTTGACTAATTTTACCATGTTGGTTTTGTGTTATGATTTTTTATTTGACTCTCTATTTTACCGTGTTCTTTTATGAATTATGATTTATTGGGTGTAAAGTTCATCGATTAATACAGGTTTCCAATCGTAATAACACAATTATCTAATATGGCATCTATTGAGGTTCAATTCTTATAATGTATGTAAAGAGCAATTCAACAACCTAATATAGGGGATGTCAAATCCTAGATTGCCCACTTGAGCCTTTTATTTCTCTACTATTGAATGACGGGAAATAAAGTTTTCATATATATATAAGCTAACCTACAAGAAGTACTAGAATTAGGAACCATGTGCTTAGCTTTATGGTAAAGATTGAAGAAGGTTTAATTACTCAATTTTCAATTCGTGGTATGAGAGTGCCACACTTAAAAAGTCATGCCATCTTAGTGTAGAAGAACATCGCTCCTAAATCTTTGATTTGAAGTTGCAAGAGGTTGTTATGAATTTTTTTTTACATGGAGGGTCTTTTCAGAAAACAACAGAATCAATTTAGCTAATTATGAGTGCGATCAATTGGTATTTTGTCAGCACTAAAAACACCTACAAGGTTTCAAATCCCGGCAGAATCTTTAACACGTTTGGCACCTTCTCTGAGTTGGTTTATGTTCTGTTGATTGATCGAGATTAAATACAAAACTGACTAGCTTACTTTCCAATTTTTTCAAATTTCCATTTGACTTAAATGCAAAGATTGACTTAACTAAACCGAAAAGTCAAACTCTGTCAATGGGATCGAAACGTACTCTTTTCAAATAGAACTTTCTAAAAGGGCCACTGCAAAATCGTTTTGTCACATGGCAACAATTTATTAATGGAAACCTTGCATGACTGACGAAATCGCTAACCCTATTATTACAAGCATTTTAACGACCGTAGATGAAACCCTAACACAACCCTAAACGTCACCCACCCTTAACTCTCATCCGTAAAAGTCAATCAAAATGGTATGGATTTGGCAATATGTGCTATCAATATGGTGCCTCAATAGCCCAAGGATGTACCCAAGTGTACAAGCAACAGGCCTTAGAAACATAGCTTGCAATGTGTCTTGAATGATTAGGGTGTTCATTTTAGGCAAGATCACTAGATAAGCACTTGTTGACCAATGAAGAATGTTGATCATAGTTTGATGGTCAGTCGGAGCATTGCACCATGTTTAGCATCTCTCATAGACTTATATATCTTTGATGCCATCAACCTAGTTTTCTAGGTTAAATCTCGTCAACATGGTCATAACAACCTGTTTATATTCTAATGGTTGAAAAAATGAATAGGGAGGTGAGGTGGAGGAGAGTGTAACTGGGGAGGTTTCAAGTTAAGCCTAAATTTTGGATGCCATTAGCTTAGGTTCATGTGTTTGGTACAAGTCGGTTTGGTTTGGAGTGAAAATGGAGATTGACGTACGGGCCTAGATTGTTTCTGCCAAACTTTAATTAGAACAAAACGGACTTGAGAATAAAGCAAATCAAACATTCAACTCTCAATTCAACAACATTGCTCAAATTTGCTTCCAATGATTGAAACAAATGGAACCAACTCTTTCCTTTAATATTTGATATATATAATTTAATATATATTCAAGGGGTTGGTTTTTTGGTTGGTTCAATTTTTTGTACCAACCTAAGATGGAGAACAAAATCGACCTCTTCAGTTCAACATATTTTAGAACTGAATCGAATCGAAGCAAATTGAACTTCGTTAAGAACTCGAACTGAGTTCAAATCAATTTACCTAAATTGGATTGATTCTAGATTTAAACTAGACTAAATTACACATCTTGTTTGCTCTATTTAAATGAATCATACAATAATGTAGTTGTCTTAGGTCGAATAATTGGGTCACTAGGGCTATTCCACATGTTCGACCCAAATCTTGCATACAAATGCTCCGACTCCTTTTTTTTTTTTTTTTTTCTTTTTTATATTTTGTCTATGAGGAGAGCTCACGGATCGTGAGCAATTAAGGCATACAGCAAGGGTAACTTTTAATCACATACTTGAAATAATTTATATAGATCCTCTTATTTATAAACTGCAATTTTCTATCAACTTCCCATTATTCAAAATTTCTTTTAACCTTTCAGTCAAGTCAATTATGCTACTTTCTTTTTATTATCGTAAAGTCAACTGAAGCCCACTAAAAGGGGCTGGTGCTCGTACTAATCCTCACCCTTTGACTCACCAAACACCATATCATACTCTTGTTTTTGTAGTTGGATCGATAGAGACTTGCATCTCTCCTCTTGTAAACTCATGATTTATTTATTATCTAATAAAATGATTTTTACATTTTTCCTTTCAAATATTATCTTATACTTTATTTCTAAAAAAGAGGGTCACTTAAGTAATTTCAATCCATTTGATAAGACTAAGCACTATTTTTTTCGCAGCAAACATCTCAGCCATTTTTGTTAAATATTTCCTTTTAAAATATTTTCTTATACTTTCTTTCCAATATATGGCATTCTTTTAAATACAAGAAGTTTGAAGGGCAAACTGGGCATAAGGAAAAATACGATAGGAACGAGGATTTTTCTCCCTCTCTAGGTGGGACCCACCCCATTGGACATTTTGGGTTGGATCACGCCAATCTGCAATTACCCTCAAATCCCATATTTTCAGTTCTAAATTCACTAAATCCACATCTATTTAAGACGTGGGGCCCACTCAAGTGTCAACTCCCACTCCCAATTCTACTAGACCACAGAGCCGTTTGATCACAGAACCATGACATCATGATATTCTATCAACGGTCCAAAGAGGTGGAACTACTTTATTATATAACTGCGAGGGTACAGTATCAGTTTCCTGCAATTTAAGGAGATATGGAGAGGAGGTGGTTGGCAAGTCTGTAAGAGGGCATAGAAGGACAGAAATAAAAAGGATAAATCCTTTTAATTTATGGGCACAATTTGCCTGCACTGAGGGCGAAGAAATTTCTTCCCACTTCTATTCATATTCTATTATGTATCATAAATATTTTTTAAAAATATAAATTTAAAAACACAAACAAACAAAAAATCTAATATGGATATGTGAATACACATTCATGTTAACATAAATATGTAACACTCAAATATAAATTTATAAAAATGTGTTTACAATCATACAAATATGGGAATTTATATACACAAGTAATTCTCATTCTTTATCTGGACAAGAGTTGAAATATGAATAAAAGGAAAAAAAAAACGCGTCCACCCAAGGGTAGAGCGTAGAGGTAAGTATTTTCCTAATTTTTTTTTTTTTTTTTTTTGGTCAAGATCCAGTGTTTCCCCAAAACTTTCAACCAGGGACTAATCACTGTTTGCTGGGGGAGGGAACCGCTGGCCAGGGGATTTTTTTACCAAAGTGCTGGGACTCGAATTCGGAATCTTTCACCTTTACTCAAGCCAGTCACCTTGGGACCTAGCTTCCTTACCACTAGCCAACCCTTCCTGGTTTTTTCCTAATTTAAGTGTTTGAAAAGTGACACTAAAACATTGAGGGAACAGATCCGGTGCACCAAGGAGAATCGTGCGTTGTGGTGGGGTTTCACTGAGTTTGTGACACGTGTGAGGTGGTGTCAGTTACTGGAAACAGTGGATGTATTGCATGGCTAACATGTTGCGCGGCTCAAAAGAGAGGCGGCGGTGAGATGTGGGGAGGATGAAGACACAAAATTAACGTTACTTTTTACAGAACGAAGCAAGTTTGGTTATGCTTAGGTCAGCCAAAACCGAAACGGACATTTTCCTTTTTTTTTAATTTTTTTTTTCTCTCAGATATACCGAAACGGACCTGACTCTTCCTCAAAAATGAAAAATGAAAAACGAAAAAAAGAAGAGAGAGAGAGAGAGAGAGAGAGAGAACAACTATAATCGCTCTGTCATTTGGTGGGGCTTTTAGTGCGCCCTAAGTTGTAATAATTTTTTTTTTTTTAATTCAACCATAAAAAATAGAAGGAAATCTAATTAATGTTTTGTTTGTCTCATAATTATACTCTCCAAATTTTTTTTTAAAAAAAATAAGAATGCATTCAATATATTCACATCCATTTATATATTTGAATATTCCAGATTTGATTATAATGACATAGCTGACAAGGTGTTGTTTTATCTTTAATGATTTTTCTTTTTTAATTAGTAAACATGTCACACTAAATTCATGCACCCCGATAAGCTAAATCTTAGCACCAATTTTAGAAGGGTACCTATCTTTTGGAGGAATGATGGAGCCTTATATTTTTATTGCGTAATTTATATTATGAGGAATGCCGGAATGGTATTTTGAGATATTTATAAATCCTTATTCATTGATATTTTGACGAGGACAAAAATTTGAGATGGCAAACAAAAAAAAAAAAAAAAGGAAGAAGAAGAAAGAGAAGAAGGGACAATTATTATGGGACAGAAAGAACAAGAAACAGGCCGGGTGTGCAAAAGTGGCTTAGTTAAATGATTATAGTTATTTAATTTAAATCCAAATATCCAAAGACCCCTTAAAAATGGGAGCCTCAGTTGAGCTTATGAGTTAGGTTAGATTGAGAGTTCAAGACCTATCAATCAACCTAGATTATTTTATTCTAATTTTGCAAAAAAATACTTTGATATCATGAATTTTGTAGAGAATAATATAGTGCGTAAACGTGTAAGTGCCTGTTTGGATGAGATTCTGGGAAGTCTAAAATCTCTTCTAATGGCCCATAATCACTTTTAAGAGTGTTTGGATAAAAAATGAGAAAAGTGATTGTAAGCGCAAAATAGATTTTGAGGCCAATTTGCTCAAGCTACCTCCTCCCTGATTCAGATTCAGCTTCTGATTTAGCTTCTGATTCTACTTTTGATTCTATTCTGAAGCTATCCCAAACAGGCACTAAGAACCCTTGATATTAAAAAAATAATGGTAATAATCTACCACCAAAAACAAATTGACACACATATTTCACCTGAAAAGTCACAAGTATCATCGATGATGACAGCATGAGTAGTAGTAGCAGTTGTAATACTATAGAAGACCACTAACCTACCACGTCACCGCAAGTTACAAAATTTAGAAGGGTCCAAGACAAAAAAACAATTAAAGTTTTTTTAGAACAAATAAATAAACATTTTTTTAATTATTAATTTGTTAAAATGACTGTCAAACCATGTATTCCTTTGTTATCTTTTCTTCTTTCATTTGTTGGGATAAATGACTTTGTTTTATCTTTATAAACTCTGTAATTGATTTATATATATATATATATATTAGATATGGGCACTTGTGTTCAGGACGGAACCAGAATTTTATTTCAGGGGTGGCCAAGTATGAATAATAAAAATTTTACCTTTCAACTATGAAAACTATATTAAGATTCAAGATTAAATATATTAATACATTGAATGAAAAGTAAATGACATGACCTTACTTATACTTCTCTAAAACCATAACAAAAAAAAAAACAAAACAAACAAACAAACAAACAAACAAACAAAAAACCAAAAAGAAGAAGAAGAAGAAGAAGAAGAAGAGGGGTTGACATTAGCAATAAATTTGAAGAAGGGTTTAAAAAAAAAAAACCTAAAAAGTGTACCTTAATATGTAGAAATTGAGAAATGATTTTCTCCGGTAAAATGTTTTCTGCCAACCGTTACCCTCTAATATGCTCAATGATTTTGTTTGACAAAAATCTGAGGTAAATCTAACATTAAAAAAAAAAAAGAAAAAAAAAAAAAAAAAAGAGAGCCAATACGATTAATAGGAGAAAGTGTTTGTTTTTTGTTAATTATTTTAGACATTTTACCTATTGTATATATTAATTCTAGTTTTTTATCCTTGGGTATAAGTTGTCTATTTGACTTTTAAGAGATCATGTGAGAAACTATTATGCTGATTGGGAGGGACCATTCCTAGATTGTGCCTAAAAAACTGAAACTAGTAAATTACGTTTTGGTGGCAATTTAGCAATATAATACAAAAACCAAACCCCCTTAGTAGTCATTTCATAGTAGGTTGATAATCCATTTGTAACAAGTTAACAGGTAATACCTTGTTTTGGTATTAGCTTCGAATCTAGTCACCAAACAATACTTAATCAAAACAATTTTTTGGAAGTGAGGGGGGGCCATGGCCAACCCAGGCCTAAGTGTAGGTCCGTCCCTGCTTGCGTTGTACGTGAATAATATTAAAATAATAAAAGATATATGAAAATTCATAAATTCTCATATATATATATATATATATATATATATATATGGTAAATTACATTTATACTCCTTCTATTTTATGATAATTGCAGATGCACCCCTGTCATTTTTGAAATTACATGCATTATCACCCTGTAAGAATAGTTGACTAACGGTGTTAATAAAACTCATAAAATGACGCAAATGCCCTTATATATAAAATGCACCATTTAACCTTCTTAAATGACTTGAGTTCTCTCTAACTTATATTTTCCATCACATGCACCAAAAGGCAGAGCCAATAAGGCCAGGGAGTTAACTTGCCTAACCTTTTTTATTTTTTTGCACATTTTTTATTTATTATTAATCATAAATTTGGCTAGTCTCAAAGTCTTTTTGGCCCTCTAAATTTATTACCTCCTTTATATATATATAACATTGATCATGTTAAGATTATGCTCTAGAACCAATCATAGAGATGATTGTTTAGGGATTAGGAACAATCATTTGATTTCATTTATGCATGTCATATTTATTATTTATTTAATAAAAGGGTTTATTCTATTATGTTTATATGCATCATTTATATTTACATAATATGTTCATGGAGTTAAAGTTGAGAATATGAAATTACAAAAGTGTTGTAATTTTGAGATTGTAAATATATCTCTATACTAAACTCCTAAAACATTTCTAGTTGAAGGTTCACTATGATGGACAGTAATGAACCATAGGACTAGCACTTGTTAGGTTGATTTTATAAGAGGATAGCTAGTCTTAAGCTATTTGTGTGGAGACACTACAACCAACAAGTGGGTGCTTATTATAAGAATAGGTACACTGAATATGACCAAAGATGTGAGATAAACTGAATGGAGTCTTAACCTGTCTGTCAATCAGTTTCTCATTGTTATAGTGGTACAAGTAATCCTTAGACCTGATACACCATAGTTGTCTCATACATGTAGCTTTAGAAGTTTGATAACACTAAGTGCAGATCCTTATAGGGTCAGTAAGGGTATTCATTAGCCCTACTGCTATGTGTGTGAAAGCATGTGAGTGATCAACAAGGAATCCATCACTCTGAGGAAAAAGAGAGTGAATGTCTCATATAGCATTCATTGAATATAACTCATTTAATCCATAAGTCCATGGTAGAATGAATATGGAAAGGAGTTTTCAATAAGTTCATCATTGAGTTGATATTAATGAATGAGTATAAAGTAATTGAACTAGGGACTTGACAGACTTCCATATCCTATTAGTTCAATTGGAGACATTGTGTTGATGGAAGGATGTAATTATAACCTATAAACTATAACAGAAGGGTTCTTTGTTAGAAAATTATTCACCTCATTAAGGACCACACCATGAGTCATATGCTAAGTGTTACTCATGATTAGTAAAGCCCTAATTAATATAAATTAGTTATAATAAATTAGGTAATTGGAAGGAGTTCCAATTAGACCATTAATAGAAAGAATTCCATTGTGCACACCTCAGTGCTATTCCTACTACTTGATAATGTGAACTCAATGGGTCACACACTTATCATGCTAAGAAAGCTTGAAAGTCTATAAGAGAAAGGGCATAATTGAATAAAAGAATTGTTCTTAAGGGGCAAATTTATATAGGATATAAATTAGAGGGGTTATTGTGTAATTAGGAGTAATTACACAAAACCCATTAGGGTTTGGAATCCTCCCTAGGGCTAGCCCTATTAGTGGCTTTAAATAGCCTATTATGATGTGATGATATCATCACTTGAAGCACTTTTGGAGGCTCCCAAGTGCTGGCCGAAATTCACTACTCTCTTCTCTTCTCTCTCTGCTCCACCTCTAGCAACAATAAAGAAGAAGAAGGAAAGGACTTCAAGCTCAAACTAGGTGTGGATACCGTTGGAGGCAGTACACTTGGACTGCTCGTTCTTCGTTGTCAGAATCAAAGCTTGGAGCACAAAAGAGAAGACTATTTCAAACTGTAAGTATCCTAACTCTCTTTGTAGTTAGGGTTTTGTTTTGTAGTAAGTATAATTGGATTTATGGGTTTAGGAATCAATTAGGAAAATTTTTATATTCCGCACTTTGTTTTCCTCCCTATTCGATTCCCAGTAGATCAAGCCAGATATCCCGTACGATCACAACCATTCGTGATCGAACGAGATAGTCTGAGATATCCTACACTTGAACAACCCTCATATATATACATATATAGAGGAGGGATCCGTTTACAGCCTGTATAAAACTTTTTACTCGTACACCCCTCAATATCTTTTTGTGGGAATAATATTTCGCTAATCCAACCGTTGGATTAGGTTTTCTATTTATGCACATCGTGCATGCTAAATTTCAAGTAAATCAAATATCAGGAGCTATATTGTCACACCCCATTTTTGTCACCCTAGTTAGAGGTCATCATTTCATGTAGGTTTTTATTTTATTTTTGAGTTTAGGCATTTGCATTAGGTTTTTAAGGCATTAAGGATCATGCATATGAATTTTGGTTTGATTTGGAGGAGGTTTCAATAGTCAATTAGAGATTTTGTGACTTTAAGGGCATTATTGTCTTTTAAGTCGTATCTTTTCTATTTGACTTTGAAATGATCTCCAAGTTGTCAATTAGAGTTCATATGGATATATAAAGTCTATATATAGGGTCAATTTGATGAATTAATGGTTTAAGATCAATTTGGCTCATAACGGTTCAGGTTGGCTAAAAGACCTTTTCTTGGTTCGCTCAAATTGACTCACAAGACCCACTCAATTTACTCTCATTTAACTTCAATTGGGCTTTATTTATATCATAAACATGTTTAAGAAGATTGAATTTTGATTTGGAAAGCATTCGGCTCAACCTTGTGTGCAAACCTTAGCTTTGCGACAGTGGTGCACAATGGTTAGCCACCTTTGTAAAACCTAACCATACACCCATGGTTAAGGATTTTTGTCCTCAAATGTCTAAAAATGTGTTCCTTTTCAAAGCACGGTCGTTTTGGCTTTTATTTCGTCAATATCAAACTTAATTTGACCCCCGAAAGACTTCCGGAAGGCGAAGGAGTCTAACCAAGGTAAGCTGACGAGAGCCCCCTCGGGTGACCATCCGGGGCTGGATGGTCAGCCGTCCAAGCCCTGACAGCTGACCGTCCAGGCCTAGATGGTCACCCAAGGGATTCCGTCTTTAAGTGGGATTCTGCCTCCCCTTCCCTCTTTTGACGGATTCTTCTGCTCTTGCAAGTTGTTTCCTTCTAAAAGTGAGTAACTTTGAGTTGTTTGAGCACCAAGAGAGTCTCTAATAGCTCTAGAATCATTATTTAATGAATCAATCTTAGCCATTGGTTTATTAGGTCAGCCCCCTATATATAGAACATGATATTCAGCACATAGGGGGGTCAGAAGTGCACTTTACACATAGAGAGAGAGGGAGTTACGAGATTACGAATTGAAGAACATCAAAAGGAGGCTTTCCAACCCTAAGCAAGCAAGAGAACAAGTATTTCAAAGGCAAAGGAAGTTCTACAAGAGGTAAACCATAGTTTTAATTGCTGAAATTAGGGTTTCTCCTTCTCCTTCTTTCTCTATGATAGTTTTAGTGCATGTAGTAGCTCTATATATTGGTTGAATTCAATGCTTTTGTGATGTTATATGTGTGATTTTAAGATGATTCATGGTTGAATATGCTTGATAATTCTTAGTTTACTAGGGTATTGAAAGCATTATTCTTTCTATCCTCTTAAATCATGCATGTTTTATATAGCTTACTTGCTGTGATAATTGTCATAAATTGATATTTTTATTAGTTAATATACATGATATGAATGATATTCATGATAGTTTGAGCATGTGTTAGGGTTAGTTCATATGTTATTATGCATAGTTGTGAAATTAGGGTTTCGGTAATCCTTATTTCATGCAAGTTTCATACAGTATGTTTAGGTTAGCTTTGTGAGTTGTTGCTCATCATGGTTGTTCTATATATATGCTACATATAGTTGAATCATGCTAGGTTTGCATTAATTATTAGTGGATTTCTAGGTTTTTATGCATGTTAGCTAGGTCATTGCATGTAGGGTTGTGTTAGGGTTTTTACTTATTCATTATTCTTGTTGTTTGCATGATTAATGGATGATTTTAGGCCTCAAGATAATTCTGTTCAGATTTATATATCATTGTCTTTGCATATTTTTGAGCACGTGTAAGGGTGCAAATAGGTGTGATAATTGCCTTATTGCAAATAAGGTTACTATTGCTCAATTTTGCTATTGCTTAGAGATAATTGCACAAGGTAAGTAGGGTATGAAAATGCCCTCTTTTTCCCTAATCTTTCTCTTCTCCCTCCTAGGGTTATTTCTTAATATGGACATATGGTGATTTCCAAAGGTTCCCTTATCAAATAAAGTACCTTTTTATCAAAATTCCCGTCTTGTGGAAGTTACTTCAAACTTGGTCTACTTATCAAATTCTCTTTAAATAAGGAAACTTAGGGTTTTTACCATGAGTCTACATTAGGATTTAACCATATTCTTTTCGAACTACGTGGACTTTGATCCATATATTTCTATGCATGGTACGTAGGCGCTCACTTTAAGGTTCAAGTCCCTCCTAAGATACTAAGTATCCTAGGTTTTTGTTTTTGTTTTTGTTTTATCTTTTATCCATCAGATATGATTATTAGAGGAGTAGGATGGATTTGTGATTGATTAGTATGTTGTATTTTATTGATTGATATTGATTTGCATGTGATTAAGTCATTAAGTTAGCCCAATTAAATTAAGAGACCAACTCGGGCAATGTGGGTGCCTATGGGCTTTGCCCAGAACCTTCCCACATCGTAACTTAGCCCTCGAATCTAATTTTTTGGTTTTAAAGACTTTGCCTTTCCTTTCAAAATGGAGTCATGAGGTTTTTGCAAATAAAACATTTTTAGGGTTTTCCTCTTTTCCTTAAAAAATGATGTGGTGACTCCTTCCTTTGTTGTATTTCACATTTGCCAAATCCCGTGGGCCACTTTCTAGGGTTCACATATGTCATTCATAAAGTGCCATAAATTATAATTTTATTTATATAAAACAATGTGAGTTTACAGATCAAACACTTCCCGTTATCGAATTTGCTTGAAATTCGGCACACATGACATGCATGAATAAAGAACCTAATCCAACGGTTGGATTGGCGAAATATTATTCCCACAAAAAGATATTGAGAGGTGTAAGAGTAAAAAGTTTTACACCGGCCGTAAACAGATCCCTCCCTTATATATATATATATATATATAGCACGCAGTGCAACGCATGTGAATTTTTTTAAATAATATTAGATAGTTGCTCGAAAAAAGAATCTCAGTAAAAATCTAACTTTAATTTGTTAAGAGTTTGAATTAAAATCTAAATTTCATTTGTTTCCAAATGATAAGAATGTTTATTATGTGTTTCAATTAAAGGAAGGGGGTAGATATGTATTTTTCTTAAAAAATAAGGGTATGTTGGTTGTTCAAAAGTTTTTCTGAGATTCAACCTTTTATAGATAGTATAGATTTGCAGAGCAAAACTTATCGAAGAAGGGAGAAGTTGCCGTTAACCAGAGAAGGGAGAAGTCGCCGTTAATGAAAAAGGTAGAGAGAAGGTTGAAACTACTCTTGATGAAGAAAGTGGAATTTATAATCAGGCTGTTTATTTATTATATAGGAATTATAATTTCTATTTCCTTTGAATTCCTATTTGTGTTTTATATATTAAGGTATGTGTTCCGGCTGTTGTTTTAGAATTATAGTTTCTATATTCCTATATATTTCTATTTATTATATAGGAATTATAGTTTCCGTTTCTTTTGAATTTCTATTTGTATTTTATATATTAAGGTATGTGTTTTAGAATTATAGTTTTCATATTGCTATATTTCCTATATATGCAGAAGGGTGGGTAGTTGTGTATTTAAAAATTAAAATAAGGGTATATTAGTCAATCAAAAGTTTTTCTTACATTCATCTTTTTATAGGTAGCATATATATATATATATAGCCTTTTCATGTAAGCGTTCTATCCCAAAATCAAGTTGATTTGAGATTGATTGTTATTCGATCCAAAACATGCATTTTTTAATCATTAATAATCGCTCATTTATGGACATTTTAAATGAAACACCTCTTAATCTTAGTTCAACTTTATTTTTGGCATGTATGACCAACATATGAATCAAATTTAATCTGGCAGTTAGTTTGGCCAAAAGAGTTTTGGAGTGCACTTTATGCAATTTTGCATCAGATGTACCTGATAATAGAAGGACTGATATATATATATATATATTTCACCTTTTTCTTTTTACGTACAAATTTCCTCGTTTTGTCCTCATTTAAATTTTATTTTCTATAAATGAACAATGCTATATAGCCCAAATTTTTTTTTTACCCCAATCTACTTGCTCAAATGAGGTGGTCACTTGATCAATCAATTTAAATTTTTTTTTTTTTTTGGCAAATCAATTAAAAATTTAGTTGAAAAAATAATTATCTCTTAGAAAATCTGATAACTACCACATCAGTTGGACAAAAAATTTAAATCTTTTGCTTATATATATATATATATATATATATTATATTATATTATTTGTTTATCAACAAAAAAAAAAAAAAAAATTCTAATATGCTAGATGAATGTGTTGGACTAATGAGTTATATGTATTTAACATGGGAGTTGTCATCTAAGAAGGGTAGTTAAGGTATTTAAAAAAAATTGAGCTATGACATCACTTTTTTTTTTTTTTAATGGACCAATTGATGGCTGTTGGAGGGAGGGGGTTTCTTTATAGTTTATTTTGAAAGTAAGGGGTGTTAGTGTCATTTTAGAAACACGAGGGGATCTATCCGTAATTGTCAAATGTCAAATACTAGAGGAGGTCTTAATGTAATTTACCCATATATATATATATATATATAAAATTATTTGTTAGTTTTTATTGAAAACATAGATGCTGTTTGATAGACGTATATATATAATGTTCTTAATATGTATCTCGTTTAAGTTATTAGAATGGACACTCAACACAATAGGTCAAACTTCCTTCTATAGTTAGGAGTTATGGTAGGAATAGGAAGTTGGTTACGAGACATGCATAGTAGTAGAGGCTGTATAGATTCATGAACTGGACGTCATTATTTTTCTTTCTCTCTCTTTCTCTTTTTTTTTTTTCCTTTTTTTTAAACTAGAAAATAAACATTCTTAATTGATTAAATATGGGGGCAAATAAATATTTAAAATTTAAAATAAGGGTGTAATGGTCAATCAAAAGTTTTTCTGAAATACAGACTTTTATAGGTAATATATATATATATATAGCGAGAGAGAGAGAGAGAGAGAGAGAGAGAGATAGAGAAATATTCTTTCTTTCTTCATTTATATTTTTCTTTTCAATTTTTGATTTTTTTTTTTTGGAAAATTAGTAGTCCCTAACCCTAGTTCTCTTAATATCAACAAATGCATATCAATTCTTCTTCATAAGTTTGAACCCAAAATCACTCACTTAACAAGTAAAGAGAATGTCGTTAGATGATTATGCCATTGGCTTTTCAATTTTGATATTATGTAAAAATGTTGGGGCCTGTTTAGGCATCCAATTTTTGAAATCAAACAATTCAAAATATTTTACGCAGTGTTGAAGGTATAAATCCATCTTGAATTAAAATATTTTAAAATGTTGGAGTAATTACTATAGTTGATGTTGTAGAATCAATTTTAAGAAATTCATGAAATGTCACTATCTTGAATTTCTACTCTTAGTTATGATGATGACCATCATTTTCTTGAATCTATCATTTCAAGATGATGGATTGTGCTTTCAACACGATGTAATTTTTTTGAATTGTTTGATTTCAAATTGGACTGCCCAAACAGGCCCTTATTCAACAAAAGTATTTCCAAATATTTCTTCCATAATCACAAAAATGCAAAGACATTGGATTGAAGAAATCTTAGGACGGACCAATAGTGTTATAAAGAGGACCCCTATCATCTTACTATGGAATTTCCCTTCTAATTAAATTTTGTTAGTGCAACTTTCAACACAGGTGCCATATGATCATGCATGTTGAGAATCACAAGTGAGCACATTGTTTAAGCTTCAAAGTCTTCAAAGTCCCCAAAAAAATTTGCATGTATTACTATGTTATGTTTTTATAAATTTGCATGTATATATGTTTATATGTCAAAATGAATATGAATATGTGTCTGCAAATTTGTATTCACGTGTCCATATCCACGTATCCATATTTTAAAAATTAATTATGAAACGTAGGCATAATCTGAGTGGGAGGGAAGAGGAGTTGCATCTTCACTGAGAAGCCAAATATTGTCCTTAAAATAAACCAAGGCCTCAAGGACCAGTGATGCACCTAGGTATAGGTTGAAAACACTTAAGTAGGTGCTACATTGCTATGTGACAAATTATCAAACAAGGTGTCAGTGGAAAGAACACCTACCTCTTCACACTTCGAAGGCTACCTATATTTTATTTTATTTCAATAATTTTCTAAGGAGAAACATAATAGAGAAAACCTAAATTATATCGCCTTCTATATATTCTATTAATTGAGTTATTCTAAAGAATCCTAGTAATGCAAGAAATTGGAGTGAAATGATGAAATCTAAACAAAGGCCTAAATCATATATATATATATAACAGAGAGAGAGAGAGAGAGAGAGTGTGTGTGTGTGTGTGTGTGTGTGTGTGTTTTGATCATGTACAGGATATTCCGTACAATCATGATTGTTCATGTGCGATGTACCTGTGCATGTCATTTATGGACGGCTGTAATCATGCGGGACAGTCTAAAATATCTCAGTATAAGAATAGCCGTGTGTATGTATGTGTGTATATATAGGGGAGGGTTTTGTTGACACCTAGTGTAAAACCTTTGACACTTACACTAGTCAATATCTATTTATAGAAATTATATTTCGTCAGATCCAATCGTTGGATTCTATATTCTTGTCATGTGCATCATGCATGCTAAATTTCAAGTTAATTAGAGATTAGGAACTATGTCATCCATAAAGTGCTCATAATTAAATTTTTATTTATTAAAAAAAAAAAAAAGTTTACGGATCAAACACTTCCCAATATCAAATTAACTTGAAATTTGGCATGCATAATGTGCATGATAGTAACATGTAACCCGATGGTTGGATTGGCGAAATATGATTTCTATAAAAAGATATTGATAGGTGTAACACCAAGTGTCAATAGAAACCTCCCATATATGATTTTAATAAATATGTATATATAATAATAATCAGTTTCATCATCATTATTATCGCATCATCATTATAATGCAAGATGGTCATATTTTATACATTTATTAGTTAACATTATTATTCTTATCTGTATAGATTGAGCAAATGAGGGTTTATTAATTACTGACTTCATAAAAATTAAAAAAAATAAAAAATAAAGATTTGTTAATTACTTGCCATTTTAATGAATTAACCATGAAGAAAGTATAATTTGTTTCGTTGTATACTTGTACCCAATTTAAAAGCAATTAATACTGATAAATAAATAAATAAAAATTTAGGGCAAGTTTTATAAAATGCACAGAATTTAATATACCAATGATCATTCATAGCAAGCATATAAAAGCAACTCTGCCATGAAAAATGCTTGAAGGTATCGACTAATAATCATTTTTTTATTTTTTTATTTTAGTTCGGGACAAGTTCTTTGGCATTCTGAGTCATTTCAGGGCATTATAGTTGACTCGGACCGATCCAAAGAAGAATAATGGATCGATTCGTAGTGTACTAGAAATGGTTTTTCGATTTTGTCTAACTCGGATTTATCCAAGGCTAAGAGCCGGTTTGATTTAACCTTGATACATCATTTTTTTTTTTTTTTTTGGGTGGGATGACGTTTTTGCCCTTCTACCATATTTTCTACCATATTTTCTTTTAAACACGATTCTAAAAAGGTTGTTCTTTTTAGGGTGCATTTGGTTTGTGAAGAGGCTAAGAATCCCTTTCCTAGGAATATGGCATTACTTGGAAACAAGAATGTTTGGTATTAATACCTATTCCCACGTTTGGTTCGCTATAATGGGTAGTATAATTTCGTTCAACATTCTCATTCTCTCGTTTGTTTGGTTAGGAAATTGGAGTTCAACATTCCCACAAAAAGTATGAAATTCCAACAATACCCTTTTACTCGACCAAACAGGTCAGCGACGAACTTAAAAGTGGAAACCCTCAATCTACAAGATACTCACTCTATCTTGGACCTAAACCACCTATACCACCCTCTTGTTTGTCGATAACATCAAATCTATAAGGTACGAATAGCAGCGTATTTTAGATTTGTTTTCTATATATTGAATGGCAACATCTGGGTTCACAAATATGTTGGTAAAATCTAAGTTTTGATGATTTTTTTTCCAAACCTTGTTGGATTTTTGGCGAACTCTGGGTGAGAAAATATGTAGGTGAAATATGGGTTTTGCTTATATTTTTTCCAAACATTGTAATTTGGGTTCTAAAAGTATGAAGTATCTGAGAAAAAAGAAGAGCAAAAGCATATATAAATAAGAGAGAAAGAAACATAAGAGGCAATGCGAGGAAAACTTTTGGGAAACCATGAATAATATTATCATGTTTAGTTGATATGCTTGATGAAATTTGAGTTGTAAGTAGTATAAAGTAAGAATATATGACTTGTACTATTCCGATTTTTTCATTCATATTTTTTATGAATGTTGAGGTGTAATTAATAGAAAGTGTCACAATGTATTTGATAATAATGCTATCATTATTATTTTTTAGTTCATATGTTTCATGAAATTAGGAGTGTAATTACTAGAAATTGGGAATTTATGATATGGAGCACACTCATTGAACATTTTTTCTTCATATGTTTGATGAATGTTATGGTGTAATTATTACAAAGTGTTATAGTGTATTTGATTTGGAGCTTCCATTCTTACTTGTTAATTCATATAGTTTAATGACATTTAAAGTGTACTTGCTAGAAATTTGGGACTCTATCATATGAAGCTGGCCTTCCTTATTTTTGTAGTTCATATAGTTGATGAAATTTGATGTGTAATTACTAGAAATTCATAGTGTATATGACTTGGAGCTACCCTAATATTATTATTTTTAGTTCATATGGTTGTCAATAACCTTTTGTGTTTGAAAATTTAATGCATTGGCACATTCTTTATCTTTGTTGGTTCGTAGGTGGACAAGTGAAATTATGTTGTCTACGAACAACCCTCCCCTACCCAACTACTTAAGAGCAGCAGTCTAAGTTTTGTGAATGTGGATGTCGAATAATCTTGAAAATATCATACAAAAAACATAGTAAATTTTGCTTGTTTTATTCATATCCTAGGTTACATGGTGAATAATATGCAAATTTCGATATTATACTTTTCTTTGGTGAGTTATATGCAAAATTTGTTATTATTTTCTTTGGTTGTGTGAATATTTTAACAATGTTAAAATATTACAGGAACAGAACGGGTATGACTGCAATTTCTTTGCTTGGTGTGAGCATATAGATGATGGGTAGACCAGAGATGATGAATCATCCACATTCTCCAAAGATACAGTGCATAATGGGAGATTGAATTACATTTTACCCATGTCCATTGAGTGGAAGGTCATTGTTCACGTGTCGATACTCTTTGATGATTATGTATTGGGGTTTTCATCAAGTTTGTTTATGTGCAATTAACTTTTTGGATGGTACATTGAGTGTATGGGATCAATGATATTTACCAACATTTTTTGTTGTTGTTCATAATCGTATATCAATATATTGCAATCTTAGCAATTAGTCAAAATTGTTTCATTAAACAATAATTAGTGTAAATGTTAACTCACATTGTTATGATTTATATTGTATCGTAACGCTATAAGTTATGTTACATCCAACAACTAATTGGTATGGTTGATGTGATATGGGGTTCTTTTTAGAGTCCGTTTAGAGAATGCTTTAAAAAATAAAGTTGAAAACCCTGTGAAAATGCACATTAAAAAAACCCAATGTCGATAGTAATTTAAAAACTCCCAATTTGAGTGATTTAGTCGACTGTTTATATAAGACTAGTTAACTATATTGAATATAATAGCTAATTAATATGATATATCAAAATGTTTATATGATATAGTCGACTATAGGGTGATTTAATCGACTATATTGAACACAGTAGCTAATTAATATGATATATCAAAATGTTTACACGATATAGTCGACTACAGAGTGATTTAGTCGACTATATTGAACACAGTAGCTAATTAATATGATATATCAAACTGTTTATACGATATAGTCGACTATGGGGTGGTTTAGTCGACTATATTGAACACAGTAGCTATTTAGATTTTGACTGAAATAAAATCATCTATATATCATTTTAGTTAGCTACATAGAGGTTGATTTTAAAATATGGCTATGAGTTGCCCACAAACCACTTTACTAAATTAATAAAATGATTCAATACATATCCATGGGGATGTGTAATATATTATCTTTTGAGAAGCATTCCTTGCTTTTGAGGTAGGTCTATAGGTAACTAATGAATGGGGAAAATGTTTCAATAGAAACACGGAGAATGATTGTAGTTGCTACCATAAAATTCACATTATAACAACTATCCAGTCCCTGTAACCATTATAAGTTTATACCAATAGAATTATTAACCATAATTACAATAGCAACATTACTTCATTTTATCTATATTCACTACGGCCATGTAGTCAAAATCCATATTAAAAGGCATGTATTGCATAATTATCTATTACCAACAACATCATGTTCAATGCATAAAACAAAAAATTTCCCAAATCATATATAGTAACAACATTTTAGTTCACACTACCATATTAACTACCTAGAGGACATGTTCATTTCGTGTTCTAATTATCTAGAACAAAAAACCAACAAGTTTGAGTGTGTGGGAAAAATACTAACACATAATAAAGTCTATAGCTTATTTGTTCAAATAAAATACATCAAAAATATATTAGTTGATATTGATAATTTTTTAAGCAACTCAAAAACCATTTCCCTACACTTCTCATTTGATAGAGACAAGAAGATAGTGCTCATATATGAGTCAATAATGATAGATTTTCCAGCGTTCATGATGTCAGCAAGACTCAAACTATCTATTTTTTGTAACTCTTTCCGTTATTTGCTTGTTAATAGTACTATCTTTGCTTATAGCATTGCATATCTTATCAAGATAAACCATGATCCCCTCAATAAGCTTCTTAATAGATGATAATACTTCAAACATCTCACGAGTCCAGCCATTTGTGCTTTTACGAGTCTTTTGTTGTGATGACCTAGCCGAAGATGGTTTATGTTATCAAGATAAACCATTTCCACTTTTCATTTGTGCAGTTTTCTGAAATTGTTTCTGGTTATTTAAGCAAATGGTTTTGCAATCCGTATGACTCTATTCAAAATTTCATTGAAGTGTCTACTAATTGTCTCACCAGAACGTATGAATCTATTTATTATAACTCTATTCTTGACATGGTGTACAAGAATATGTACAAACATTGCAGTCATCTCCCTAATTGTTATGTGCCTAGTGTCCTTTAATTTGCCAATAGTGCGAAGTGGGAAACATATCACATAACTTGGAAAATGTAGACTTATTCATATGCAATTAATTTACGCACCGTCATGTCATTATGAAATATGATGTTGTGAAAGTACAATTGTCGGGATTCTACTGTTAAATAGGAATCGAACTTCAAATGATGTTTTCTATAATGTCTATGTAAAAGTAAGTATAATAAGACTTGTAACTAAAGTAAGAACATTCAGTAGACACTGAATACCTTCTAACGTACAAATCAATCATTTCTTCTTGAACACCATAAGTTTAGCCATATCTATAAATCATTAATATTTAATAATCATGACACTTTAGCAAACAAAAGGTTCAATCTTGTAAACTACTAATTAAATTTGAAAGAAAATTAACATGACCATGAATTTTTGTTTATTTTAATTACATAGTTCCCGTTAATATTTTAAATCCAAAAAAAAAAGAAAAAAAAAATTGAATATCATATTTCGTTCACAATAACATGTCTATATGATTCATGCAATTATTTATGTTTATTACTAGAGAGATATAAATTTGCAATATATAATGTAGTATATGCGAACAAAATGAGGCAAATGAATTACATATAAGGTTCTATCATATACAACCACTAGATCTACAAATTCATGATGTTCGAAATACAATCATTTTTCGATATGTGATTAAAACATATGAAATAAACCTCACATATGAGAAAATGAGACAAATTTCATATATTTAATATGGTCTGGGGTTATTAACCAATTTTTTTTTTTTTTTTTTGGTCTTTGACCCAATGTATCTCCAAAGTTGACAACCAAGGGACTAATCATTGTCGCAATAGGTGGGCAACGATAAATCGCTGGCCTAGGGATTTTTTCCAAACTGCTAGGACTCGAACTCGGGATCTTTCACCTCTACTTGAGACAACCACTTTAGGGGCCAAGTGCCCAACCACTAGACCAACCCACTGAGTTCGTTATTAACCAATTAGTACCTTTAACTCCACCCCTAGTTTCAATGTGGTCTACTAAACTTATAAATTGCTCAATTTTGGGACAATTTTAAATTTTTCGATTCAATGTGGGACAACCATTGATGCCCGTCAAGGAAGGTCGACGGAATACCCATGTGATCGCACGTGGTTGCTTAGTTGGCACACATGTGGCAACATACAACCAAAACGATGTCGTTTCAGGTTAAAAAAATTAAAAATAAATAAAACATAAACAAAACAAAACACAAAAACAAATATAAAATAAAATAGAATAAAAGAAGGAAACAAGAAAAGACTGATGAAGGATAGGAACCTCGCCGAGCAATTCCCTCGCTAGAAAAAAGAAAAGTTCTAATAGTGCCATGGCAGGGAATCTACTTGCTTGTTGGATGGGGCTTGGCTTAAGGGTTTGAGCCCCCTTATTGGTAGAGTGATGGGTGATTTTTTTTCCAAGAAACCACAAAAAAAAAGTTCTTCTTGATAGCATTCTTCAACGTTTCTTCACTGGGGAAAATGGAGGATTGATTATCCTCGCCAAAAAACGACCCAAAGGGAAAAAAAATAAAGAATGGGAGAAGAATAAGATCTATTTAGATCTATGTGATCAGGCGGTGAATGATCTGTTTAGGTTTATGGTTTGAGTTTTGTGCAATTTAGGGGTTTTTTTTTTTTATAAATAATTTTATGAATAATTTCTAAATATGGCCTGAAACGACACCATTTTGGTTGTATGTTGTCACATGTGTGCCAACTAAGCAACCACATGCAGTCACATGGGTATTCTGTCGACCTTTGTTGACGGACGTTAATGGTTGTCTCACATTGAATTAAAAAATTTAAAATTGTCCCAAAATTGAGCAATTTATAAGTTTATGGACCACATTGAAAGTAGGGGTGGAGTTAAAGGCACTAATTGGTTAATAACCTGTGAGAAAAAATAGATGAAATAAATTCATATATGAGGAAATGAAACCAATTTGAGAAATTTAATATGATATATGACAAATATATATGAAATAAACTTCAGAAATAAGAGATCGAGCACAACAAAGTGCATATGTACGATGTATATAAGATTTTGTGGCTAATATCTCATATATTAACAAGAACATACTCATAATATAAGATATGTAGATCCAAATGATGAGTTATTAAAGATAGAGGTGCATAAGGTCGTAGTGAAGATAAAGATGTGACTGCTACATGTAGTCGTCGTGAAGACAAATCTAAAACAGATGTAAGCAATATTACAATAAACATAGGTATATTTGGTGAGATAGAGCATACCAGTGAATCGAGTCATCGAAGATGGAGATCGTGGTTTGGCACGGTCAGTTAGGGCTTCTTTGCTACCGTCTTACGTAAGAATGGTTTAGTGTAAGTTCTGAGATCGTGTTTTTAGGGATTGAGAAGGGACATGAGAAAGAATTAGGAATTTTTGTTCGTAAATAAGAGGGGCATGCTAGTATTTTTTTAATATATATTTATTATAAAAGCCACACCTAGGAATCAATTTACAAACCCACGTTGAAGATAGGATTGACTTTCCCCTTTTCAGTGGAAATCCCAGTATAGCGGGAATGATGTTTGCCAGGGAATGCTGATGTACCAAACACTAAAATCGGGAATCAAACCTTTTCCCTAGAAATCAAACCCCTAACCAAGCACACCCTTAATGCATAGTGAGATAAAGAAACAAAGAAAGAATGAGATTGATTGGAAATGGAGGAGATAAAAGAGCTTGAGAGTTCCGTCCATATGCTATAACATTCGGATTTTATGGGGCTTTGGCCGATTTGCGCATGTACACCCTTGATATTGCATTTTCTCCATCCCATTTAAGGGAAGTGTACTTTTCATTTTTGTAATCCATTAATGCATGGGTATTAGGTATAAATTATGTAGATTTAAATACCTTTGAGTTCATTTTGCATAAATAACATGTATATACAAATAATGCGCTTACCACTAATAGGCTTTAGGTCCTTTTGTGTTGATATGAGCTCCAGATTTGTATATTGGGATTGTTATGTTGGATTTTAAGCTCTCCTACCTCCTTAACAAGTGGTATCAGAAACTGATGGTTGATAATTGTGAGTGGAACTCTCTAAACTGTTGGTGTGCCAGTTAGACGAGCTCTTATATTGGAATTGTGATATCACAGTGATTGGTGAACTACTGGGTTGGTTCTCGCCAGTAATGATGTAGTGTTCTGTGATCTGAACACAGGTGACTTCACAAAAGCAAGAGGAATTTAGGTGCAATGCTTGTAGAGAGTAGTGGATTAGACTCAATGAGGAGCTTGGACTCAATGTGGTTTATATATGAAAGGAGGAGATTATAGAGGTTCATGTATGGGTTTTTCCCACATCAAAAGAATAAAAAAAAAAATAAATAAATAAATAAAAGAAGAAAGTGGCTTAATATATAAGTATTTCACCATTAATCGGCTTAGGCCTTTTGTGTGAGTATGAGTTCCAAACTTGTGTGTTGGGCTTCTTATGTTGGATTTTCAACTTCTCTATCTCCCCAACAAGTATCAGATAGCTAATGACTGCGGGTGAAACACTCACTTCAAGTGATGCCAGTTGGATGGGCTCTTGAGAGGAATCGCGATATTGCAATGTTTGGTGATTTATTAGGTTGGTCCCTCCCAGTAATGATATGGTGTTCCATGAGTAGGAACACAGGCCACTTAGTAAAAGATAGAGGAATTAGGTGTAATGTTTGTGAAGAGTAGTGGATTTGATTCATGTGATAGGAGGAGATTGTTGAGGTTCATGTGTGAGTTTGTCCTACATCAGAAGAATAGAAGAAAGAAAATGGCTTAATATACAAGTATTGAGCTCACCACCAATGCGCTTGTTATGTTAGATTTTGGACTATCCTATCTCCTTACATATGGTTATGTTTTCATGAATATAAATGGGTTTTAAAAAACCTAGGGTTTTGAAAACCTATATAATCATTAGATTTGAGTTGGTTTTAGAAACCTCACATGATTTTTGGTTAAACAGGTTTAGATTTTATAACATATGATAGGGGAGATTGTTGAGGTTCATGTGTGGTTTTGTCTTGCATCAGAAGAATAGGAGAAAGAAAGTAGCTTAATATACAAGTATTGAGATCACCACCAATACACCTATTATGTTGGATTTTGGACTATCCTATCTCCCTAACATATGGTTATGTTTTCATGAATATAAATGGCTTTTGAAAAACCTAGGAGTGTTGAAAACCTATATAATCATTATATTTGAGTTGTTTTTGGAAACCTCACATGATTTTTTTTTAAAAACAGTTTTAGATTTTATAACCTATGATTTATGATTCGTGAAATATAAAATGTTTAGATTAAGTTTATGTAATGTTATATGGGTTCTTATAAAAAAAATGTTATATGGGCTAAATGTATATCCATTGGCTTTGGAAAAATAAATTGAGGTTACCCAACATACTTTAAAAACGTCCTAATTGGTTATATGAATTTTTGGAAATTTATAATATTTTCTAGTACTATTGGAATGTTATGGAAATTATATAATCCGTAATGAAATCGATTTATGGATTGGGAATGCCTATAATGATAGAAAAAGGTGTAGACAACCCATTTTCATCTAGAAGAGTTCATAAACTCATTTTATGAGTTTCTGAAGCATTTAGATGTCTCTAAGCATTGAAGGATATTTTTTCTCTCTTAAGCTTATGTGAATAGTTCATTATTGCATGCATTTTTTTGTCTCATTTTTGCATTCCATCATTTGCATCTAGTTTCTAGGTGCATTTAGGACACTTTGGTGTAATTTGGTTCAATTCCAAATAGGTTTGGATAGTTAATTAGAACTTTTGCGACTTGAAAGGCAATTTCATCTTTTAACTCGTATATTTTCCAATTGACCCCGAAACTCATCCCGAATTGCTGCATTGTGTTTATATTAATGAAAAGAGTTTATTTGTAGAGTCAATTTAAGGAATTGAATGGCTTTGGGATTAATTTACCATAATTCACACTTTTGGCTAATTAACCCTTTTCAATTAACCGCCTTATTAAACCCAGCCACCTAATTATGGTTGGAGATTTTTGGCTCAAGAATATTCTAGACTTGTTCTTTATTGAATTATGGAAATGTTGGCTTTTGAATCACTCAATTCGGAGTTAATTTGAGCAAGTTATGGCCGTTTTAAGCATAAAAACCCGAAAATAGGAAGCAACCTAACGGGAATCAGAAGAGAACCCTTGGGTGACTCGTTGGCCCAACCGGTCACTTGAGGTCCCATGCCCAGTTTTGCCAACTTGCCTATTTTTGCGACTTTTGACCTTCCTACTCCGTTTTTTTTTTTTTGTTCTAAAAGGACTCTAATCTTTGTTTATAAATAACTTTAAGTTACTTAAGGCTCAAGTGAATTAATTATAGCCATTAATTGATTTTATGGTAATTAATCTTAGCCATTGGATCTTAGGATTGGTTAGCTATAAATTAAGACCCTCCCATTATGTAGAGAAAGAGGGACCATGAATTTGCATACACTCATACACCTTAAGAGAACTATTCTACTGCATATTTGAAGGAGAACTAGAAGCATATCAAGCCAAAGAAAAAGGAAGCATCTAGCAAAGGCTCTCTTTTGTAAGTAAGCCCCTTCTCCTCTTCTCTTCTTCTCTTCTTCTCTTGGGTTTTATTCTCTGCATGTTTGGGATGATTATTTAGCCTAATTATCATGTCTATTAATTATTATTGAGATTATTGATGGTTATCATATAAATAGCATGATAGTTTGCTAGGGTTTTCCTTATTGCATGTTGAAATAATGATATTCTCTCTCTAGAATATGGTTGTTTTGCATAGCATATTAGTGGAAGTATCAGGGCTATTTTCTTTTCATGGTTCACTTACATGCATGATTTTGAGCATTTTTCATGTAGAACTCATCTTGTGTAGGGCTTATCTTCATATGTCTATAAGTGATTATTCTTTTTTAGGATAATTATCATTTTTAGAGGGTGAGTCTTTGCACGAGTGCTTTAGAAAGTGTGTTTAAGTGTGTTGTCTCTTTCATTATATTCTTAGGTATAGATTTTACTTAGGATATGTGAAAAAATCATTCATATGGAGTACTTTCTTCTCAAATTATTTTAGGATAGTTTTTTTTTAAAAAGCTCGTCGTAAGGATGCTTATTTCATATTTCTACATAAAATTCTTACCTATTGATTCATGTTTTATTTTCTTTTCATGTTTTGAGTTGTTATGTGATATTTTCATCATAATAATTCATATTTGGTGTGTTTTTTATGTTTTTATACATGATAGTGAGTCTAGGGCATATAGGAACATATTAGGGTGTTGTCTTTCTTTTGATTTTTGCTCTTTGCATGATTTTTAGGATGTTTTAGGATTCTGTCCAGATTTAATTTAGGCTTTCTAATAATGATTTGAGCATGGATATTGGTAGGTTTGAGCATGATAATTGCCCTGTAGCATACATAGGACTGATTATTTGGTATTTTCTCAATGATTTGAGATAATTGGCATATGGTAAGTGTGATTATGGTAAGTCTTGTTATGAATTGTTCCCTTCTCCCTTTTGAGTCATTCTTTTTACATTGAATTATAACTCTTAAGTTTCCTACTTCTATAAAACTTCTTATTTGTTAAGAGTTCTATCTTTTCTCAAATTCCTATTTTCTCTCATTCCTTTTTTGGAAACTTCTTATTTTTGAAAACTCTTCTTTTCTTTAATTTAATGGAAACTTAGGGTTATTAGTTCATTGTAAAGAGAGTACCCCATTTTCAATCAAATTGCTTTGACTTTGATCCTTACATCTTTGCATGTAGGGTACATAGGTGCTCATTTGATGTTCAAGTCCGTCCTAAGATACAAAATATCCTAAGTTTTCTTTTCTTTTCTTTTTTTTATTCTTTATCTCTCTCTCTATTGCTTTCCATATCTCTCTTTATTTGTTCATGGATGTTTATGGATGTTTTATGAATGTTTATGGATGAATGGATGGTTATGGATGATTCTTTATATATGCATGGTGACTAATTAGGAAGTGATTGAAATAGCTCATATAATCTAAGAGACCCATTTTGGGGCGATGTGGGTACTTATAGAATGTTTCCTAGAACCTTCCCATATTGTAATTTAGTCTTCGAATCCTCTTTCTGATTTATTAAGACTTGTTTTTCCTTAATTAGAGTCATGTGTTTGGTTTTTAAAAGGTTTTCCCTAAAATATTTTATGGTTTTCCTCTTTTCCTTAAAAAATGAGGTGGCAACTCCTTGTTTGTTATTGTTTTTGTGAACTTTAAAAAAAACAGATTTTATTTATTTAAATCTCTACACTTTTTAAAAAGGCAATCAAAACCCGTGGTTCACAGAAGGTCATTGGACTTAGGGTTCTGTTGATTGTTCCTTAAGATTATGATGGTCGTGCGTCTCCCCTCTGATATAGGTTTTTCTTTTTCAGTCTTTCTTCAAAATTATTGGGTTAAAGTCTTATATATCACGTGAGGGTCCTTTTTGGGAGGATATTATTGGTTCATGTTGAGTTAGAAACCAACCCCATGTATTATCGGTGGCATTTGAAAAAATGGATTAGAATTGTTTTCATGGTTAAATGTTGTTATGAGACTCCATGATTTAAAATTATAATTTTTGTATAAATGTTTAAAAGAATTAAATTTTCTTTATGCACATATATTTTTTAGCAGTCATTTTTTTATGGGCCTAAGCTATTGCTACTACATAAAATACTCTAAGCCCCACATTAATTAAAATAATTTGTTAAATTCTTTATATCCAAATATACATTTACCAATAAGGACATGTCTACTAAAAAACCTAAATAAAATTTTCCTATCTCCACCTACAACTCCAAAAATATTACACCATCTGTAGACTTAATGCTTTCACAAACCCTAACAACCTTGACACTAAATCCATATGTACATGCAAAATTAATGTTTCTCATGTTATATTGAATAATGGACGAGAAAAATATTGCTAGAGATGGTATTAGAAGTCAAAAGGCAAATATTTATACATTTTTTATCGAGTTTAACTTCAGTTTTTTCGTATGCTGAATTTTGCCTTATTCGGGTTCTTGACTCTGAACATGTTTAAAATGTTCATTTCTATAACACCGAATGCTTTTAACGCTTTCTAATTTATAAATTCGAACAAATTTCTTTTGTTCCGTTTTAAAACTCTGAGCGCATTAAAAAATCACGTTTTATGATTGTTCGGTTATATAACTCCGAACAAATGGATGTTGTTCGACTTTAGGAATCCAAACAAATATGTGTTGTTTCGTTTTAGAGCACTAAACAACTTAACTATACAAATCCCATTTTAGAATTATTCGTTTATGTAATTGTTCATGTCAACGTCAGTTTCCAGTGAATTGTGGATGAGGACGTTGCGGTCGACTGGCTCTGTCTTCCTGTTTCTAAAGAGCACGAATCCAAAGGGAAAGGGGCTAGAGAAGGAGGGGTTGGGGGGTGGGGGTGGAGGTAGAAAAAGGTTTTCAGATTTATTATTAAGGGTATTTTAGGAAGATAAGGGGATACTTATAGCAAAATTTGAGGGGATTTAATTAGTGAGAGGCTTAGAGTATTTTATGTGGTGGCAATAGCCTGACCTTTTTTTCATTTGGTCACGACAGTTTTAAAACCTTGGTGTACAATTATGAAAAATGTATCTCATTAAGCTTGTAGCTCACACCCTATTACTTTTGCAGATATGGACAAAAACAAAAAGGATTCTTATAGTCACAAAGGCATCTAACCGACGCTAGATTAGGGAGAGATGATCCTCTGCTTGGGCAATCCAATGACTGAAAAAAGACAAACACATATATGGGATGAGAGTCTAGCCTTTTAAAAGCCGTTGGATGCACTCAAGTACCCAAGTACCTAAGTACCTAAGTAGAGGATCTTGACTTTAGATTGGGCCTCATTTTTGCTATTATATGGTGGACATTTTCAGGATAAGTATACTATATAAATGAAATGTATTTTAACTGTGGGACTGTAATATTTTAACAGCATGTATGGACTGTAGGATTCATGTGGAACTATGATGCCAGTACTACTTAATTTATGTGGATGGACAGCAAAATTTATTTGCTTATGGTTTGTTACGGGTGGCCATATATTTTCCACAAGTACGTAATTTTAGATTGGACTATTCCGGATTTTAAAAAAAATTTATTAATTTAAAAATTTTATTTCCAAAACTCCATCAAAAATTTATTTACAAATGTTTTAAAAGCAGAGCTTTCCCCCCTTTGTATTGCTGTTCTTTGGTGATAAAATTCTTTTATTTTCCCAAAACGAAAATGGGTAACCTTTAAAAAAATTTAAAATAAAAAGACAAAGTTAGAAACTTCCTGCTCAACTCATTATAAGTGGGCAAATCCCATCATACACGTTCCACACTGCCCATACTTCTCAGCCAACTAGACTTGTCGGTACTACAACACCCAATTCATCTACCTATGATATGACAGTTTTTTCCAGAACTATTGAATTTTGAGCAACAATCACTGCCCTGGATATGACAGTTTTTTCCAGAACTATTGAGTTTTGAGCAACAATCACTGCCCTGGATTAAATTCAGGCAATCTAATTGGAAAGTGAATGTGAGTAGACCCTATTGTCTAATCCTCACTCCTTTTTAGTAACTCCCACAATTTTTTATTATTCATTAGCAGCGTCTATTGTCACTTCCCACAGCAGCAAGGTTTTTAACTGTTCTCAACATCTTGATTGAGTTCACAATTTATTACAATCCATCGGACCATGGCCAACAAAAGGCCATTAGATTTTATCTAGTGTCATTCGGATGTCCCTGACTTAATGAGAAAATGTCTTAAATTTATCACAAAAACAGTATTTGGGGGTTTCCACTCCTTACTTTCCCATGTTAAAGAGTTTGCCAAGGGCCCACCTTATCTTTGGAAAAACCGGTTCTGGGGATTCCCAAACAGCCCCAAAAGTTTGCCCAACCTACTGGAGCACAGAAAATAGAGAACTCTGTAACTTTCCCAGGTTAGAGTTTTTCGCACCAAAAAGGCAAAAACTGTCCACTTTGTTAAACACTACTTTTCAAGTTCAAACCAACTATCACATCTAGAGTAGGGTGAAAAATGTTCTCATGGGTCCGCACGAAACCTTCTCAAGAGAGTGAATACACATGTAACTTCGATCAATGACAACAGGGGAAGATTAAAGCAAACATGTCTAAATTCTCAAAATATTCCGTAGTTGAAAGTGAACACCACAATTTGAAGTTCGATATTAACCTAGTTAGTAAATACTCGTACTATACCCATATAATACACGTACATACGTATTTTTTTTTAAAAAACTCCCGTTTTCCATATAAAATTCAAACATAATTAAAAATACTCGTTTTTTTATATAACAAATGTATAGTTCATGTATTTGACGTATTCCGTATTATACTTATGTTAAAATACTCTTTATTGTAGTTGACAATTTGACTACAATAGTGTTGACAATTCGACTCTTACTTTAATTATCGACAATATTATTGTCAATATTTAAAATATCTTGATTCTTATCTTTATTTTGTTAAATCAAGATCTAATTTATAATTTTTCTATTATAATTTCTTATATCTTTATATAATTTTTTTGGGTTTGTTAAAGATTAAATGATTATATCTATTCTTTTGCCATATAGACCACATTTCATATGATTTTAGGACAAAACCTATAAAATAGTTTAGGACATGGAAATGTGAAAATATATATAGATCAAGATTTATATACTAATTAATTTTTAGTCATCTTCTTAGTCAAATTTATGCTTCTTCCTAAGTAAATGTACAAACAATAAAACAAAATAAAATAATAAAATAGATTATTATTTTATATGTGATTAATTTGTTGATAATATTTTATGAATATTTAAATAAAAAATTTAAAAAATAGTGATTAATAGTGATACACTAAATAAAATAACATAACATACTCGCAGTATTTTGTATCCCGAATTTTTAATTAAGATTCATATTGTATCTGTATATGCATGTACCTGTATTATTTCCGTTTCCATTTTTTTATGCCGAATTTTTCATTATATTTTTGTTAAGAAAAAACGAATTATACTCCGCACGCATGCCACCCCATATTCTCCCGTACCGTATTTTACTAACTATGGATATTAGTTAAAACCATCATATATACAACACACGTGCCCACTGATCATGTTTTGAAGTTTTAACATTAGTTAAATTCTTTGCATAACACATGTTCCCATTAGTGATCGAGTAGACTACTAAAGTATCATGTTTCACAGCTAATTTCTTTGTATGACACAAGTTCCTAGTGATGACTAGACTATTGGAACTTATCATGTGGCACTTATCATGTGGCACAAATGAGGTGAATTACCGACTTATCCATCTTAACATCCTCATCAATTGCCCAACATTCGGTACCATAAAGCATAGCCAATCTCATAATTGTCTCACAAAATTTTCATAGCCAACCTCATCATAATTTTAACTAATGATGCACCTTGAACATGCAGTGGTCCCCTCACATGAAGCCCATGGAGTAGTTTAGTTCCTATTAGGAGTTCTGTAATTTCTTATTTGTGAAGCTTTTGGTATTCTAGGAATAAAATATGGTATCCAATTTGTTACCATATAGATTAGAGTTGGTTTTAAATAGTTTCTATTAGCTTTTAGGATGTTGTAATGCTTATAAATATTCCTCCCTCTTCTTCTTCTTTTCTCTCTCTCTTTGGGCTGCTTCTTTCTTCTTCTCATGCTCTTCTATCTCTATTTCTATCCCTTTGTTATATTCTCTTCTCTTACTCTCTATATCTAAAGTTTCTTCTTCTCTTTTCCAATTCTTTGTCTTCACACTTTCCAAAATCTTCTCTTTTTTCTAAAACTATCCCTCTCCTCTTTATTCTTCTCTTACTTCTAACTTGCCTTTTGAGAATATAATCTAAGTAAATAAAATCTTATTTTGAAGAAGCATAGCGGAAGACACGTCAAATTTCCAGTGCTATACTGCAAGATCAGGAATATATGAAGATTATTATGATTTCAAAGATCTACAGAGATTATCATAGTGATATGAAGATCTAGATCATGTGGTTGCACCCAATTCATGAAGCCCATGGAATAATCTAGTTCTTAATAGGATTTTACTATAAATATTGCTCCAACTTTCTTATTTTTAGAAGTTTTTTAAGATTTAAGGAATAAAATATAATATCCAATTTGTTACCATATATGTTAGTGTCAGCTTTAGATGATTTTTTTTCTTTTTCTTTTTTTTTTCTTTTAAATCTAGGGTTTTTTAATGCTTATAAAGAAAGATTATTAGTGGAAAATGGTAATAGACCCAAGATGAAATAAAATTAAATTTCTAGAAGAGCTTGAAACTCTCTCTCTCTCTCTCTCTCTCTCTCTCTCTCTTCTATTCTATTGTACTTCCCCCCTCCAATCCCCCCACATCTCTTCTTTTTTTTTTTCTTTTTTTTGATTAAGTAAAGATTTTATTCAAAACAAGAAAGGCAAAACACCTTAGTACATGCGAGGTATGCAAAGGCCCCAAAAACAGTCAACATCACAAACTAAGACTGTTCAAAAAACTATCAAAGGGCACCTTAAATTCCGGCTTCCTGGAATTCTCCACCACCCACCCCCCCAAAAAAAAAAAAAAAAAAAAAAAAGGAAAAGAAAAAGAAAACCTTTAAATCTCTCCTTCAACTGTTGTGGAGAAACCTCCACATCTTCAAATGTGTTTCTAAAGTCTCTGAGTTGCTTCTTTCTTCTTCTTTTATCTCTCCATGAGACTCTATCCCTTTGTTATCCTTTCTCTCTCTCTCTCTTAATTTCCTAAGTTTCTTCTCTGTCTCTATCTTTTATCTATTCTAAATTCTCTCTTTATTCTTCTTTTCTCTCTTATTTTGAAGAGCCCTAGCAGAGGTTATATCAACTAACTTCTCTTTTTTTTAACTATTGTTTTTCACCTTTATATTTAATTCATATTAGTGTAAATTAAGGGTAATTATATGGAAAAAGTGGTCAGAGAATTGATTTTTCTTCCCCCAAGACTACCTTTTCTTAAAGAGTAGCAAAAAAAGTTTCACTAAATTAAGGACCAAAAAGAAGGATGAATAACTAGATCAACGCTCCTATTTTAGACTTGAAAGTTGACAATCTGGTTTTTACTTTATATTGTTCTAGCACTTCCTAATGATGATAATATCGTTAGTCTTTCAGTTCAGCAACTAAACAATACAATCATCCCTAGAATGAACATTTGAACATTTGAGTCTCTTGACAACATAGAATGTGTCTTGATGTAGGTTGAAGTGCTATAACCATTGACTCATAATTCTGTCACAAAAGAACCAACAAGCCTTACTTCATCAAAAAAAAAAGAAAAAAAAAAAGAACCAACAAGCCTTGCAAGCTTTTGAGTGAAAATTGCATTATAGTAATTTTAGAGCAAAACCATCACTTGAAATGAGAAATTACTGCAGCTAAGATTTGAATTCTTTCTAGCCATTACAAGTTGTCAAAACATTTTTCACTTGTGCCATTCAATTCCTTTTATCCTGATCAAACATTCAATTACTAGATTTTCTTCTATAAGAACAACCACATTATTTCAGGAATTACTGTCTACTTGGCTTAAATGTTCTCTGTCATATCAAGAATTCAGAATTTATGCAAGCTAATCATCCCAAACTCTCTCCCAAAAGTTTTCTTATTTGAAAAACAATAAATCAGAATTTGCTTTCTTTGCTAAGTTGATCATAGGTGATTTAGAAATACAAACCATTAAATCCACCAATTGATACAAAAATGTTCAAAGTAGCAAGGATCTAGGTTAGAAAGGAATTGAAAAAACACTACTTGGCTTAGGAAGGCTTCTGAAAACAACTTGTTTGAAATTTGAGAGGAATTCGAGGATGTCTTTAACAGTCATCCTCCTCATACAAAGCATGCTCTCTCTGTTCCAATGTCTTATTTCCTTTTTCATTGGGAATTGCAATGGGGCAAGTCCTATTATCTAATTATTTATGTGTGTGTGTGTGTGTGTGTGTGTGTGTGTGTGAGTGAGAGAGAGAGAGAGAGAGAGAGAGAGAGAGAGAGAGAGAACACTAAGGGGTATATGTTAGGAGAACTATGCTGTTTCATGCCCAAAAGTTAAAAACAGACCAAAATTATATGCTTGTTGCGCATAGGCTATATCTTCCCACAAAGGGCTACAAAGCCTTCTAGCTGCTCAACGACACATGCTTTACCCAAATCTTAACACTGAGTTCACCAAGGATTCTCTATCTCTCGCTGTCTATTTATACTATTGCCTAAAACCCCTACGTCATCGCAAACCTTTCAAAATCCAAAATTCATGTTAGTGAAGAAAAACACATTCCTCTACTTATGTAAGGCTAGAATTTCCATGCATTAATTGTCCTTGACAAAATAATGAGTTTCTAACCAGCCAAAGGCTTAGAAGGTCAATGTGGGTACAATCAGTGCACCTTGTTTGCAAAACGACCATCAATAAAGTGAATCACTAATTTCTCACAGGAATTGTATATCAGACTGAAGTCGATGGCCAACACAATAACTTCAGCAACAAGAAAGCAAAGCATCAATTAGAAAATGAAATCTTTGAAGGTAAAAACTCAATAAAAATTAATCAAATGTCAGTATCAAAACTTATTCTATGAACAAATACATAGAAATAAGGATGAAGGAGGATAGTTTTATGAAGGAATGTACAAAATTTCGAAAATGAAGCAGCAACATTGCAATAACCATATAAATTGATGGAACAGAGAGAAAGGGGGGAAAAACCAGAAAACTCAAAATTAAAGAAAACAAGAGTGGTGCCATTTCCATCTACAAATAGACATTTCACTGCTCATTGAGAGATTGCTCAAGTACCAACCTCAATCGACGAGTCAAAACATCCAACTCTGCCACCCGCTGCTCCCGCCACCGCTTGTCAAAATCCACCGCTTTCCCCTTAGAAGAACTGGCCGGCATTGACCCATTATCTGGATAAAGAAGACCCTGACGCACTAGAACCGCCCGAGCCTCTTTCACAGACTGATCAAACACATCAATGACAGTTTTTGCCGCAACACGTCCAAGCCCATCATCACCCGAACAAATACTCGAACCCCTTACCTCCTCTCCTTGCACACCAAAATCGTAATCAACTTTCACCTCATTCATCTTAAAATCGATATCACCACAGCCATCAACATTTTCATCATCATTATCAATATCAATGTGATCGAATTCGTTGCGCTGATTAGAGGTTTCAGTTCGATGCGAGTGCGAAGAAATCAAAGGCAATGTCGGCGAAAAACTAACCTTTACACCAACCAAATTAGTACTACAAATCCCTTTCTTCTTGTTATCACCATTATTGCTGTTATTAGAGTTCTTACTGAAAGGCGATACAGATTCAAACTCGGGATGCCACAGCTTCTTAGACAGCTCGAACAACGACTGGTCGTGCGGAGACAGCAGCGATGCGTCGAGGCCCCGCGCGAGCCGCGCCGAAATCACCCGGAACTTCTTCCTCAGCCGCCGAAGCTTCTCGGAGAGCTGCGATTTCGTGTAGGGCTGCGACATGGTCCCGGAGAATCGGGCGTAGAAGATGTGAAGGTCTCGGGGAAAGGCGAGACCTTCGGTGGAGCAATCGAGAAGGCCTTGGAGGAACCGAATCTCGTCGGGCTCCGTCCATATCCGGTGGAACTTGAAAGGCGGAGGCTTCTGGTCGCCGCCGCCGTCGATCTCGTCGTCGTCTTCAGCATCGCCATCTCCATCACCGTCGTCAGCGGTGGTGGAGGGTTCGAGTTTGGCGACGAGAGTAGGGTTGGGGTTGGGGTTGGGGTTGGGGTTAGGGTTAGGGTTAGGGTTAGAAGAGGAGTCGGGGTTTTTGCGTTTGATGGGGAGTTTGCGAGCAGAGGCTTTAATGGAGATGTGGGATTGGGATTGGGATTGGGATTGGGATTGAGTGAGGGGTGGTGGGGTGGAGTCCATGGCTTTGGATATAGGGTTAGGAGAAGGTCTGAGCAGGGTTGTGGCGGTTTGGGTGTGGGGTTGAACCCTTCGTTTACTGTGTACGTTTTAAGAATTAAGATTCGATCAATTGAAGGGGGATTTTAGGTTTAGGTTTAGGTTTAGGCTTGTTTAGTTTAGGGTTAAGGCCTTTTCAGGTAGGCTGTTTGGTGACGACTCATATGTTTATCTTCTTAAATCTTGTGCCTTTTTTTTTTTATAAGAAAAAGTTAATAAAGGAGAGCTGTTTTTTGATAAACAAACTAAGGGGAGCCTGATCTTGATAAAATGTACTCGTAGTAAATTTAAAGAGAATTACTACGACCACTGAGAGTAGTGCAAACAATAAAGGATTACAACTCATGAATCCTAAATCTTAAATTTGAGTTTTTGCCTTTTTGGAATCAAATGCAATGATTTAAGGGTTGATTATGTATTTAGAGGATTAGCTTGAATCTAAATCTCGATAAGAATGGAATTAGGACATCCTTTATTTGTCTAATAAGAAAAATTACAATATTTCAAGTGACATAAAATTATTTATTTATTTATTTATATCTTTTCTTGGGTCGAACGATAGAACACAAGAATGAAGTTCAAACTAGGTATAAAAGAAAAAAGAAAAGAAAAATTACAATATGGATATAGGATCCACAATGCCAAACATTCATGATTCATACTAGCATTATTTTAGAGTTTGAGAGTCTATTTTTACGATCCCTATTGTAGTTTAATGTAGTCACTAGTGGAGCTAAGAAGAAGCAAGTGGGAGTTATCTTCCCCGAGCAAGGATCCTCCCCATTATAATAGACGGTCCATTGAAATCAAAACCGTTCATACCATATGAGTCTCACATGTTTTGGTTGATCCCACATGGTATAAATGATTCTGATGAATTGACCGTCCATTGCATTAGAGAGAATCTTTTTCCATTATCCCCACATAATTTTTTATATTTAAAATTTTACATACTAATTTCGTACTATTTATACATTCATCTCATATTTTTCACCTTTAGTCCTTTACTAAGTTATCTCTTATTGTTTAATTTGCCCAATACACTAACTCAAAACCCCATTTCATCAATGAAAATTAACATTTTCAAATTTTTGGTAGTCCAAAAAATTTTAATTGATGACGTTAGCATTAATTAAAGGTTAAAAATGAAATATGTGAAATGTTGTATTCAATTAATTTCTTCATCTTATAAAATTAAAATAAAATTCAAACAATAAACTAAAAATCGCCACAATTAATTAAGGTAAAATTCTGGCGGAGCCACTAAATATAGTGATGGCATGAGTATGAATCCACCTTCTCTTTTCTCATTTGAAACTCAAGGGCTATTTGGGATAGGGGTATTCATGGTTTAGGTTAAAACCAAACTGAATCGAACCAAATCAATCGATTTGGTTGCATTTTTTTTTCCATTTGGTTGATTTTGGTTCCAATTTTAAAAAACCAAATTAATTTGGTTTGGTTTGATTTTGGTTTGCATGTTTAAAAAACAAACTAAACCAAAAAATCGAAATATATATAATTATATATTAAACTTCAATATGTAAATTTCCTATTACTTGTATTGGCATATGTTAATATGTTTCAATTTTGATACAATTTTTAATTTTTTATTTTTAGCTGAAAATATTTAATGATATTATTAAATCTATTTTTATTTTTGATTTGGATTATCATTTTCCTCATTTTGTTATGTGTATCTAATCATTCATGATTTAATGCCATTTGATAGGAGAAAACCAAAACACCAAACCAAACCAATATTTTTTGGTTTGGTTTAGTTTGGTTTTTTTATAGTATGATTTGGTTTTGGTTTAGTAAGTACCAAACCGAAGTACTTTGTTTTAGTTTGAAATTTCCTCTAAAATCGAACCAAATCGAACCACGAACACCCCTAATTTAGGACTTCACAACTCTAAATATTTAAAAGAAGCAAAACTAATTTATAAATGGGTAAAATGCCAAAAAAAAAAAAAAAAAACCCTCCTATTTATTAACCATTTTGCAAGATACCCTCACCTCTAGTAAAAAACAACCCACCAAAAAACCCCCCATATTGACTAGGGTTGGCAAATTGCCCCCTATCGTCTAGTCAACATTAGAAAACTAATGGGAAAAGACATGTAACTGGCACATGACACTAATTATTATACTTTTATGACAAAAATACCCTCCTCTATATTGATTTTTCTCTCTCTTCCTCTACCCCTTCCACATTTTTGTTGCCAGCCAACCTTGTCAGTAAGTTACTAATCTTCTTCGTATGATGATTAAAGCCCCCAAAAAATTTTTTTAAAAAAATGTAGAGAAATGAAGGAGAGCTTAGCTCTCCATTTTACCAAAAAAATTAAAAAAAAAATTAAAAAAAATTAAACAAAACAAAAAACAATAAAGAAGAAGGGAGACCTCTGACGAAGGTGGATAGATGCTTGCCGGCATCCATGGCTGCTTCCCTCCTATTTTTTTATTTTTTTTCTTTTTTTAAGCTCAAGAACCCCAAATTGATTTTACCAAAAACAAAACAAAAGGGAAGAAAAAAGGAGAACCGACGATCATCTCCAATAAAGGGTGGGCATTCACAACTGGCAACTATCTCCTTTCATGTACGCTTGGACCTTTTCTTGGATTTTTGCAGCTTCCGTAGCCAGATTTGTGGTGGGGTTCAAAGTGGCTAATCTCCATGGCAATATTTAGGGTTGGGATCGGGGTTTGATCTGCACCCCACCATAAATCCTGGTCTAGTAGGTCTTCTCAGCCACGAAACCCTTAACCTTCAAATGGTTGAGTAGTTTTGATGGCTATAATGATGTTGGGTTTGTGGGTTGTGGATCAGTCTCACAACGGTGGCGGCGATAGCTATGGTGTGTTTGTTTGGATTGGCGCCATCTACATACTCCGATGGATGAGGGACAGCCTCATCGTACGATCCTGCTCTTCTAGTGCTATCGGTGGTGGGTCTAGTTGAGTGGTGATGGTCCTTCTATTCTTTGAGTCGTCACCAGGTGGTAGTAGGTCAATTTTTTAGCTCGACAATAAATCACTTTACTACTTTACCCATTTGTCAATGCTGGGAACTGCTAGCAGTTTTGGGGAGAGGTTTTAGGGGGAGCATTGGATGAAGCATGAAAGAGAGAGAGAAGCAATGTTGGGGAAAGGATTTTTTATTTTGTTATATAAATGGCACCATTTCAATAACTAACAAATTTTATTTTTATCAACTCAAAATCAATTATTTAATTTGAAAAAACCAAGGGTAAAATTGACTTTACATATTTCGGTTAACGGCGTATGCCCCTGGCACAATATGGGGGGTTATTTGGGGGGGGGGGTTTAGAGGAGGTATCCTGCAAAATGGCTAATAATAGAGGGGGTTTTTTTTTTTTGCATTTTACCCTTTTATAAATTTTCCACATTAATATGAGTATTTCTATATTTTGTAAACCCATGTGTGTTAGACATATAACACTTCATTTTTTTTTCTTTTTTTGTTTTTTGGGAAATTAGCAATTACCCCTAATAGGGGACTGCTTTTAACAATAACCCCACTGTAGACACCCCATTTTCATCCCCTAATTCCACACCTTTCCACCTTAGGAGCATTATCACATGAAGAAAATGTACATTATTTTGGCACCAAATCTTTTTAGTTAAGCTCTATACATTCCAAATAATCCATGGTATCTTCCGGAGTTCAATTTGGATTAAGTCTTGATAACTAATAAGAACTTTTGTGATTTGGAGGGCATTTATGTCATTTCACTTGCTTAATTCTTATTTGACATCCAATTCTCACCAAATTCATCCCAAGATGATCCTAATGACCTTAGGATGTCATTTGTAGGCTTGGTTTAAAATTTGGTTAAGTTTGGAGATGATTTGCTGAAGGATAGTCCAAAGTAAGCTCAGTTTGACTCCGTTCAGTCGGCTCTTCTTATAATTGCTTCTTAATTTGATCCAATTGAGTCTAATTATACTTTATTAATGTCAATTGGGTCTTAATTAAGGTGTATTAATGCTTAGAATTATTTTTGGGAGAGTTTGATTGCAACTAGGACTCTATTAGGGTTTAAACCCTAATGTTTTCTCGGTTAGTCTTAATTGATCTCTATGAGCCATATGAGCTTAACCTTTGATTAATTGACCAAGTGTGGTTCAATTAGATTTTTTTTTTTAAAATCAGATTTTAAGTAGAGAATTGAGCTATGGTCATTTTAAGTCCAAAATTAATGAATTTGGACTCAAAATGGGCAAAATACATAGCATAAAAGGGAAAATGTGCACAAAAGAGCACAAAAATGCACTAAATGCGCTACTGCTGGCCGTATGGCCACCAAGGCCGCCCAATTGGCCTTTGATGAAGTTAAATGCACAAAAGAAGGCAAAAATGCACCAAAAAGGCTATTGGTAGCCATATGGCCACCAAGAGAGGCGAAATGGCCACCAAAGGAAGGCTAAACGGCCACCCAAGGTGCCCAAATGGCCACCAAAGGTGCTCGTTGGCTATTGATGCATTTTTTACCCTAGTTTGAGCCCAATAGACTCCTTCTCTTGCTAGAATTCGATTTTCCTCTGGATTTTTGAAGTGTTTGAGATAGGAACCAACTCTTGAGAGTATTTTAGAGCCCTTGGATCATCCTAGCTAGATCTAATCTTGGCCATTCATTCCACCCACCTTTTACTATAAATAAGGGTCCTCTCTTTCATTCATTCTTCACCAAGTCTTAGTAGAGTATTCTTAAGCAAATGAAGAGCTTGAGTTCTTGAATGTGGGGTGAACATTCCTATTAGTATCCTTTCACTTGAGACTCATTCTAAAAAAGAGCTTGGCTCAATAGTTATTGAGGAACGTTTCTATTAGTACCCTCTAACTTGCGATCCATTCTAGAGCTTGAAGGCGCGGAAGCTCTGCTCGACTTGCGACTTCCATCTCTTGAGGCCATCATAAAGCTTGGAAAGCGTCGAAACTCTACCCGACTTTCGACTCAAAAACCCCGAGGTTGCAAACAGAACTCTACCTCAGTTCTGCCATGTATAATTTCTAAGCCCCATTGCTATGATGTAGTTGTTTATGTAATGATGCATGCTCCCATGTGCTGCGAACTTTAATAATGCTCCCAAGTGCAGGATGTCGCGAAGTAATAAATTCTCGGTAAGTCCGAGGTCGAACCATAGGGAAGGGGAATAATTAGCAAAGAAGATTGAGAAAATATTTTAGAAATTTAGTTGCTTGATTGCAAAGAATTAATTTGATTAAAAACAATAAGTTAAAAGCACTAAGGTTCAGAGATCCACTCATAACAAATATTAGATATTTGCTAACGACTCAATTTTATAACCTAACTGAGATTCATATGAAGGATGATCCCAGTTGGATGATATAACAATTAATTTTATTCAAAATGATTCTAAAAATATGGATTCATAAGGTTGATTGATTTAATGCATGAGAAAACTAGTAATTTAATTCGCAGGGAATTCTAAGCATTCACCATACCCGGAGTTAACAATAAATAAAAGAATTATATAGAATAAATACTTTGCAAAATAATCAAAATCAATCAAAACTATGAAAGCTTACATTAAATCCATGAAAGAGTCATTAAACAAATACCAAACAATTGTTGTGGCTTCACTCCTAACCTTAGCAAAAAAGTTTAGCTACTCATGATAATTGAAAACTAGAAAACTAAAGAAGGTAGAAGAAAAGAACAAGAGAGAGGTTGTTATAGAAGAGAAGAGAAGAAGTAATATATATAGATGCAGCCGCCTTTTCTTTTCCATGTGTTCTTAGGGTTTCCAAGAGAAAGATGAGAAAAATTAGGAAACAAATTGGGAATCTCGGTTTTTTCTAGCAGGCTAACTTGTAACCCGTTTTTGACCTACTAAACTGTCAAAATCACGAAATATTTGTGAAATACAATATTGTTGGGCTTCCAATCAGCTTTCCAGGGACACCAATTTCGTATAAATTGGACTTTCGGAGTCAAACGTTATGGCAAAAATACGGTAACTGCTCCAAACTTCCTTTTTAATCTTCTTTCCAACTTTGGGGTTGCCAATTTCTTTACTAAAATCTTCTAAGATTAATGCACTTCACCCTTGCAAAGCTTCTATATAGTTCCAAATAAATTTAGAATGCTTGATCATAGGAAATTGGCTTCCTACAAAAATAAAACACACATTAATACACCACTTTAAGTATAAGAACATGTATCAAGAAAGCTCATGTGTAATGTATAAAATGTGGAGTTAAGTGCCAAATAAATGTGATAATGCCTACTAAAAGTACAACATTAATGCAATTTTAAGCTATTATCACACCCCTCCCCCCCCCCCGCCCCTAATCAGCATATTGCTAGTCCCTAGCCATTAAAGCGATTGAAATAGTTTTTTTCAAAAGAAAAACTCAATGCATGGCTACCAATTTCATCACCTTAGCAAAAGAATTAGTTAAAAGTTCAGGACACTTGCAACTATTAAAAACATCCCAATAAATTCAAAAACTCATTGTGTGTGAAGAATTTAGCCAACACAAATATAAACTCAATTGCAAGGTACAGCATAACCCAAATCTCTATCTGAAATATGCTTCAACTCAAATCTCACAGGGATTACACTCAACAAAATAATGCACTCTGAATAGGGTAAATCTCTCGAGTATATGTGAGTAGAATAATGTAGAGCAAGAACAAGAATCTCACATATAAAATATTTGAAAAACGCTATCACAAAAGGAATCATAAAGTCTCATGAAAGGAATGCTAAATACTAAGAATGTACACCACACATTGCATTATAGCTCAATCATGTCAATATGCCAAACCATACTATCCTCAAAATCAAATAGGACTTTTAATAGGATGTAATGTTGGGATAAAAGAGGAATTGAAACAAAAAGGTTATGGTGATAATAAAAAGTGTATCCAAGAATGGTAGAAAGAACAAACTCACTTGAAACAATTTGTATTCAACTTATTCTTCCAAACTTTAGCAATCAAACGCTTTTTTTTCTTTTTTTTTTCTTCACTTCTCAATACTTCACCAACAAAGCTTTCTATTTCATTTTTTTTTTTTCTTCTTTTTTTTGTTTTTTTTTTTAAAAATTTTTCTACCCATTCACCTTACTGAACATTAATAATATCAATTCTCAAAACACTTTGGGAAAAAGGTTATGAAAGAAAGGCTAATCAAAAAGCTTAACGGGATAACTAGTGGTAATGTATCACAAAGAAAAGAAATTAAAGGCTCAAAGATGGCCTAAAATCATCTCTCAAGGAGTGGTATAATTCTTCAATATCCATGACTTCAAAAGAAACAAGTGTGGTATAAAAAATATATATTCTCAACATTCAACCAAAAATAAGAAATAATGAGACTAAACAATGAAATTTGAGCGCTTCCAAAAATCAAGGTAAGATTGAATATAATAACCCTCTAAAAAAATTAATAGCTCAAATACTCGCAAGGGCTAAACGTCTCCACATGTTTATTCATCAAGATCTTCAAAATCATCTTTATCCTTTAATCAAGAATCATATTCATGCGGCTAAAGTGCAAGTGCAACGTAATTCAAGTATGAAATTCAATGGAAATTTTTAAATAGAAGTAGCATAATGAACTTCAAACTAGATAATCATGCTAAAGCAACAAAATTTTTAAGCCAAAAATTTGTAAACCACTAAACTTTTTTTTTTCTTTTTGAAAAATAAGATAAACTAACTAAGACCAAAATAAACTAACACAACACCAAAATTCCTTCCCCCCAACCTAAAACATAGCATTGTCCTTAATGTAAATAAAGAAAAGCAAAGTAGTAGAGATCATGGAGAGTACCTTGAGGTGCGAACCAAAAAGAAAACAAACAAACTCTAATACCTGCAAAATGGGTTAGACACGAAAAACACAAAAAAACAAAAGGGAAAAAAAATAACTAACTATGACACAAACACTAATACGAATGAACTAATGAAGGGTTTGGTAAATCCTGGTAGACAGGATCCACCAAATCAATGGACTCATCCTCAGGTGAAAAATTCTCAAGAAATGGTTTAAGACATTGTCCATTAACTTTAAAAACATTACCATTCTTAGGATTTTCAATCTCAACAGCTCCATAAGGAAAAACAGTTTTAACCTACAAATGGTCCTATCCAACGAGACCTTAGCTTACCTGGAAACAAATGTAATCTAAAATTATACAAAAGAACTTTTTGAGATGGTTCAAAATATTTCCTCAAAATATTTTTGTCATGAAAAACTTTCATTCGTTCTTTGTAAATTCTAGAATTGTCATAAGCATCTCGCCAAATTTCCTCCAAATAAATTTTATAAGTACACACTAAAGGGCTAATTCCCCCAATATCAGGAATGTTCAATCCTATATTACCCTCATGCTCATTTCAAAATTTTCAACAACTTACCTTCTTGCAAAGGATCAAGTTTAGTAGATATTACCATAGGAAAAATCTCCTTAGGTCTAAAGAATGCATACTTGAGTTCCATTAGCAGAGGCTTTAATTCTAGTTTAGGCACTTTCTCATTCGATAGGCAATAGTTTAAACTCACGGGGTGGTAGCTCTTCAATTTTAGGCCTCTGCGCATTCACATCCAATTCCTGTGTAGAATCCAATAGACAATAATGATATGCAATTTCAGGATCTTCGTTAAACTCCAAATCATAAGAATTAACCAAACACTCTTCTAAAGGATCAGAAAAAGTAGGACACATTAAATTGTTCTTGAACAAGTGTATCAATTAAGTTAACTTCATAAAAGTCATCATCATCCCTAGGTTCTTTGCAAGTATTAAAAATATTCAATTCTTGGGTCATATTTCCAAAAGATAATTTAAGTACACCACTCCTACAATTTATTAAAGCATTGGAAGTTGCAAGGAATGGACGACCCAGAATCACAGGAATTTGAGAACTAGCATTCAAAACAGGGTGTGTGTCCAAAACAATAAAATCAACAGGAAAGTAAAATTTATCAATTTGGACTAACACATCTTCTACTACTCCCCCTAGGTATTTTCACAGAACGGTCCGCAAGCTGAAGAGTTATTTTTGTAGGTTTTAACTCACCTAGACCCAACTGTTCATATACCGAATAAGGTAAAAGATTCACGCTAGCCCCTAGATCAAGTAAAGCTTGCTCTACTTTAAAATTACTAATAACACATGAAATAGTGGGACTACCTGGATCTTTATATTTAGGAGGAGTATTGTTTTGAATGATAGCACTCACTTGCTTAGTTAAAATTGCCTTCTTTTGTACGTTAAGCTTACGCTTAGCTATACATAAATCTTTTAAAAATTTAGCATAAGAAGTAATTTGTTCTATTGCATCCAACAAAGGAATGTTGACTTTCACTTGTTTAAAGATTTCAAGAATATCTGCATTTTGATTCACTTTTTGAGGTGGTTGCAATCTTTGAGGAAAAGGAATGGGAATGGGGCATCTCTCAATTACACTTGACTTGGGCTTATTAAGTTCATTACTACTCTTTGTTTTTGAAAATTCTTCTTTTTCTTTATCCTTGGGTGGTGGAATAGTTTTATCAATAACTTTTCCACTACAAAGAATAGTAACGGACTTAGTATGCTCAAGTTGTGTATCAGATAAACTAGAATCACTAATACTAAATTGACCTTAGGGGTTAAGTTGTGGTTGAGATGGAAATTTACCTTTTTCTTGAATGCTCAATGAAGTGGTCAACTTAGTAAGAGTGTTTCTAATATCACTTATGGCTTGAGAGGTCTGATTATTTATGGTGGCTTGACTCTGCATAAACTATTGCAATGTTTCCTCTAAACCCTTCTTAGGAGGAGGATTATAAGGAACAAAATTAGAATGGCCTTAAGGTGGTAGTGCAACATTATCATTCCTCCAATTGAAATTTGAATGATTTTTCCACCCTAGATTATAAGTTTCAAAATAAGGTGAAGAAAAAGGTTGTTTATTCATATTTATAGCATTTGCTTGATCATGTAACACCTCTTTAAAAGCATGGATAGTTGGGCAATCATTTGTAGAGTGTCCCACAGTCTCACAAATACTACAAACATCATTCAATTTAGGCATAGACGTAACTTCATTAACTTTCCTTAATTCCATGGCTTCCACTTTCCTAGCCAAAATAGCTACCCTAGCACTTAAGTCATCATCTTTTCTAAGATGGTACTTACCGCCCTCAGATGGGTTGGTAGAAGGCTTAGACTTATCTAAAGTACCAGTTGTATCTCAAGATTGGGCATTCTCAGCTAACAGATCAAAATAGTCAAAAGCCTCATCAAGGTCCTTATTCTTAAATTCACCATTGCACATCGTCTCTACGAATTGGCGCATTTTAGGAGTTAAACTTTGATAGAAAAAACTAATGATACGCCAAGTTTCATAGCCATGATGTGGGCAAGAATTTAATAAATCCTTAAAACGTTCCCAACATTGGTAAAAAGTCTCATTATCTTTTTGTGAAAAATTCATTATTTGCCTTTTGAGAGCATTAGTCCTATGAAGTGAGAAGTGCTTTTTCAAAAATTCAGTTTGCATTTCTTGCCATGTGCCAATGGATCTAGGTCTTAAAGTATTAAGCCAATTTTTCGCCTTATCCTTGAGAGAAAAGGAAAATAATTTCAATTTAATAGTCTCTTCACTACAAGTTTGGTCATGGAAGCTTACACAAACCTCATCAAATTCCTTAAGATGCAAATATGGGTTTTCAGATTCTAAACCATGGAATTTAGGTAGCAATGGAATCATGCCAGGCTTAAATTTGAAATTATTAGCATTTAGAGGAAAAATGATGCAAGATGGTGCACTACTCCTAATAGGCTGCAAATAATCTCTAAGAGTCCTTTTATCATCCCTATCAATATTCTCAATTTGTTCCTCATTATCAGACATGGTGTCATGTGTGTGATTGTGTCCAAGAGAATCAATTAAATTGGCACACAAATTTTCAGACTCAATTCTAACCAAACGATGAGTATGATCACGATGCCAAATTTGCATAAAAAAAGAATAAATAAAAATAAAATAAATAAAAAGTTGTGGAAAGAGTTTACCAGATTTGCGAAGAGATTCGCAAAATACAACAAACCTCCACCGAAAACAATGACCTACTATTTATCCACACCAGTCCCCGGCAACGGCGCCAAAAACTTGCTGCGACTTTAATAATGCTCCCAAGTACAGGATGTCGCGAAGTAATAAATTCTCGGTAAGTCCGAGGTCGAACCACAGGGAAGGGGAATAATTAGCAGAGAAGATTGAGAAAATATTTTAGAAATTTAGTTGCTTGATTGCAAAGAATTAATTTGATTGAAAACAATAAGTTAAAAGCACTAAGGTTCAGAGGTCCACTCACAACAAATATTAGATATTTGCTAACGACTCAATTTTATAACTCAACTGAGATTCATACGAAGGATGATCCCAGTCGGATGATATAACAATTAATTTTATTCAAAACAATTCTAAAAATATGGATTCATAAGGTTGATTGATTTAATGCATGAGAAAACTAGTAAGTTCATTCGCAAGGAATTCTAAGCATTCACCGTACCCGGAGTTAATGATAAATAAAAGAATTATACAAAATAAATACTTTGGCAAAATAATCAAAATCAATCAAAACTATGAAAGCTTACAGTTAAATCCATGAAAGAGTCATTAAACAAATACTAAACAATTGTTGTGGCTTCACTCTTAACCTTAGCAAAAAGTTTAGCTACTCATGATAATTGAAAACTAGAAAACTAAAGAGAGGTAGAAGAAAAAGAACAAGAGAGAGGTTGTCATAGAAGAGAAGAGGAGAAGTAATATATATAGATACAGCCGCCTTTTCCTTTCCATGTGCTCTTAGGGTTTTCAAGAGTAAGAGGAGAAAAATTAGGAAACAAATTGGGAATCCCGGTTTTTTCTAGCAGGGCTAACTTGTAACCCGTTTTTGACCTACTAAACGTCAAAATCACGAAATATTCGTGAAATACAATATTGTTGGGCTTTAAATTAGCTTTCCAGGCACACCAATTTCGTATACATTGGACTTCAGGAGTCAAAAGTTATGGCGAAAATACAGTAACTTCTCCAAATTTCCTTTTTAATATTTTTTCCAACTTCGGGGTTGCCAATTTCTTTGCTAAAATCTTCTAAAATTAATGCACTTCACCCTTGCAAAGTTTCCATATAGTTCCAAATAAATTTAGAATACTTGACCATAGGAAATTAGCTTCCTACAAAAATAAAACACACATTAATACACCACTTTAAGTATAAGAACATGTATTCAAGAAAGCTCATGTGTAATGTGTAAAATGTGAAATTAAGTGCCAAATAAATGTGATAATGCCTACTAAAAGTACAACATTAATGCAATTTTAAGCTATTATCACCATGAGTTTTATTATTCATAGGATTTTATTAGGGTTTTGATCCAGAATCAAACAAGTTTTTAAACTAAAGTTGTTTCTTTCAAAGTAAGTTGTTTTTCAAAATAAAGAGTTTGATTATGGATTAGGATTCTAATTGAGTCTTACTGAGGAGTAAAACTCTTCCCCCTAATATGGTTGTTCGAACTACGTGGACTTTGATCTTCTTCAGAAGTACGTAGGCCGCTTATTTGAGCCCAAGTCCAACTTAGCTTAGTTTTTATCTTTTAATTTTCAGTAATTTTTAGTTATTATGCATGGTTGAAATTAATTAAGCCTAATCAATAAATGAAACCGATTTATCAGGCGAAATGGGTGCCTACGGGCCGTGGCTCAGAACCTTACCCATTTCGTAACCTAGCCCCCGAACCCTTATTTTTGGTTCAAGACTTGCCTATTTTCCATTAATGGAGTCAAACTTGTTTTTTAAAAAACAAATCTTTTAGTAGTTTCCTCGTACCTTAAAAATGAGGTGGCGACTCCTTGCTTTTTGAAAACCCTTTTAAAAGTGGAACAGAAACTCGATTCCCCCCCGAGTCGATTTCCGGCGTCCATACCCACCATAAGAATTTTTAACTCCATAACCCCATTTTTTAGAGATTCTTTCAGCATAATGAAAACCATTTTTTGGAAATTCCTGTTTTAGCCTTTTCTATTTATCAAATTCGTTTTATGTTATTCCTCTCTCACATGGTTCCACCAACAACATCTTTTCGACAATGGCCAAGCGACACCTCCTCTCTGATGGGCCACCACCATCTCCACTTCTACCACCTATTATTCTCTTCTCTCTCTCTCTCTTCTTCTTTCCTCACTGAAAACTAGATTTGTTACCAGTTAGCCATGGCTGTCCTTTGTTTCTTCTTCATCTTCTTATTTTTCTTCTTTTTATTTTTTTTTTCCTTTGTCCCACTAGATTTGGCCGAAGTTCAACCATGGCTATCTTCTCCCTTTCTTCTTTTTAATTATTTATTATTTATAGTTTTTGTTCAACCATGACTATCTGTTGTAGAATTTGTAGTAACACAAGAAATGCTATTTTTTATAGTCAAAATAGCAAACTGTTACTATTTGCTATAAAAATTTTAGTAGCACGAGAAATGTTGTTTTTTATAGCCAACATAGTAAACTGTTACTATTTGCTATAGAAATTTTAATAGCACGAAAATGCTGTTTTTTTATAACCAAAATAGTAAACTGTTTCTATTTGCTGTAGAAATTTTAGTAGCATGAGAAACAACAGTTTTTTATAGACAAAATAGTAAACTGTTACTATTTGCAATAAAAATTTTAGTAGCATGAGAAATGCTATTTTTTATAGTCAAAATAGTAAATTGTTGTTATTTGCTGTAGAAATTTTAGTATTATAGTAGCACAAGAAATGTTGTTTTTTATAGCTAACATAGTAAACTATTACTGTTTGCTGTAAAAATTTTAGTAGCACGAGAAATGCTATTTTTTTATAGTCAACATAGTAGTACACTATTACTATTTGCTGTAGAAATTTTAATAGCACGAAATAGTAAAATGTGACGGTTTCCAGATGAATTTTGCAAATTTTTGTAAATAATGTTTTATATTATACCATTTTTTTTCCATTTTAAATAGGAATGAGTTTCAAAGAAGAAGAAGAAAAAGAAGAAGAGGAGAAGATGGTTATCTAACTGGTGTGATAGTCTAGGGCTTGCTTTTTTTGCTGAGATGAAGGTAGAGGAGAGTCACTGAATCTCGTAGAGGTTTTCAAAGATGGAGAAGGTCAGTGATAGGTTGGAAGTCGAACAATAGTCAGTAAGGTGGTCGAAGTTCAATCATCGGTGTTAACCATAGAAGAAAAAGAGAACGTAACGTGCGAGAGTATAGGGTGAGAGTGAGGGAAAATGATGGGTTAGGTGTATATAAAGGGCATTTTGGTCTGTTTAGGGTCAAATAGGGTTTTTAAGTTAACAAATTTGTTTTTGGTTCTACTGTAGAAGGTCTTTTATAGTATGGGGCTATGGCAAAAAATCCTTTCTTTTTTTTGGGCAAAAAAAGGGTAGGTTGTGTGGGCATGATGTGCATGGATCACCTACCAATTTATAGATTTTTCACTTTAATAGGATTATTTGGTAAACTCATATGTTAGACATATAACACTTCACCTTTTAGCCAACAAAAAAAAAAAAAATGACAATGAGGTAGTCGTGCTGGCATAGCATACATGGTCAACTTTTGAATTTTTCCAAACAACCGCTAAATTAGTTCCTTCAAAATACGAATTAGTGTAGCTTCTAGTTTATTTCTATAAGAAATTGTTGTCCCAAGTATATAACCCTAGAGGAGGGGTGAATACGGTTAATGGCTGATTTAAAAAAAATAATTGCAAACGTTAAAACCAGATTGTTGCAAATAAAAAGAAATTTAAGAACAAGCAATAAAGAGAGATTAAGAGAGAGAAAGAATGCAAATGATATTAACGAGGTTCGGCTTCCTTGCCTACGTCCTCAGCCTAAAGAGCTTGCTTGAGGATTCACCCATCCACTATACCAATCTCTTTCCAGGTGGAGATTAAATCTTCACACAGGCACAAGTGTTCTTCACTAACATTTGTACAAAGCTCCCTTAAAGAGTTACAAATCTAGGGTTCACACAACCCTTTGAATACAAGATGATTTGTTGATTGTTTGTGTACAAAAGAATTCTCACAAAGAATAGATAACATTGAATTGAAAACTCACTCAATTATGATTGATTTCACAATCAATGCTTACTTGAATATTTCTAGGGTTTGAGAGTAAATGATAGTAATTTTGTTTGTTTGATCTTAATGAATACTCATAAATGAGTTCAAGTGGTGTATTTATAGCCCAAGGGTCCAAAATGACCATTCTCACTACACCAAAAATGGTTTTTAACAACACTACATCAACAACGTTTTATGTTAAATGTTGTTGTAGGGGGGTTTTAACAACATTTGTGACAAAAACGTTGTTAAAAAGTGTTATTCTAAGGATATTAACAACGTTGGTTATATATACGTTGTAAATACATTTTATAATAACTGTTTACAGAAATGTTGTTGATGTGTAATGCTTCTACAACATTTATGTAAACGTTGTTGATGATGACAACGTTAGTGTAAACGTTGTTAATGATAACAATGTTTTGGGAAACGTTGTTATCGAGGGGCCTTATAACAACATCCATAGAAACATTGTTGATTATGGGGCTTTTACTAAAGGAGGGAACTTATTTTTGCTATTCCGCGCGATGGCCCCTTTTTTTTTCCTTTTTTTTTTTTTGGTTGGTTTAGGTCTCTTATGTCTGGAAACAGATAGATCGAACTTTACCTTCTCATTTGCCCTATTTTCTCAGACCCATCATCAGGCATCGTCACCGTTGCCTATCGCCGGCCTTGTCACTATCGTGGTCCATCCTCAAGCCTTCGCGTCATTATTGGAGCACTACCGTTGGATCTCACACCCACCACTATTACCGTTAGGGATCCACCAACAGCCATCACGCTACTGTTAGCTCTCGCTGACGGTAATCAATGTTACTCTTTCCGTTGCCACGACCCCTCCAGCTAGGTTCTACATTCCCTGTCGCTGTGGTCGCCGCCCCTCTGCTAAAACCTCTGGTGTTCTTCTCGCTACCATAAGGTGTGCACTTTCTTTTCTAATCCTCTTTTCGATTTCATTTTCTCAGGAATAATCCCCCTTTTATTTTCTGTTCTATTACTTCAGATCGATCTGTTCCTTCTTTCCCCTCATCTGCAAACATTTCTTCTGCTATGTTTCTCTCTGAATCATCACTCTCTGTCTCGTCTCTCTCTCTTCTCTTACTCTTTCCATCCCTTTTCCTCCTTAAATATTTCATTCGTTTTTCTAAGAGATTGATACTGATATTAGGGTTTAATCCCTAAATTTTCTATATATTTGGGCAAATAATGTGCTATAGATTATAGATTTTATGTACATATTCTATGGGTGGGTTCGTGGTTATGGTTGGCATCTTGGTTGAGAAGTGTTTTCTTGAATAATAAGTGTTTTATTTCTGTGTATGTAGTTGAAGCTTGAGGGCTTTTGAATTCATTTGTTTTCGTTTGGTAGCATATAATTTCTCAGATGGGTTTAGTCATGCTTAATTTGTATTGTCTTTTGGGTGTTATCTTCTTGGTTTTTTTATGCTGGGTTGCTGTGAGGTTGTGGCTATTTTTGTTTTTTTCTTGAAGTTGTTATTTTTGTGAGACAGAGGAGTGGGAAAGAGAAGGGAATTTCGGAGGTGGGTAGTGAGAAAGGTGTGGTGGTGGTTGTCAAAGCATCTAAGGAAATTCGGAAAACCCCTCTAGTGTGGGCTTTGACTCATATTACTTAACCTGGAGATTGCATTAAGCTTTTGGTGGTCACCCTTTCTCACAACCCTGGTACCCTTTTTCTGCCTTCACTTTATCTGTTTATTTTGTGTATGGGTGTTTGTGTACATAATGCTTTATTGTGTCAGTATTCCTGGTGCTTTTGGTGCTTCTGCAGGTTATCTTGTTTTTGATCTTTTGGTTGCAATTTTGTTCTCATTGCTGTCTATAATTTCTTGCTGTTTTGGTTATGGCTTTGGGTTTGGTTCCTTTTTTGAAGCTTTGGTTTTGTTTTGCTTTGTATGTGAGGACTGGGTGTATAGTGTGTTGGTTTGCAGTTTAAAGGGGAGTTTATTGTACTCATTTTCAGCATTCTAATAAAATCCCCCTTGTTGATTGAAAAAAAAAAAAAGGTAAACCTTAAACTGTATAGAGTCTTTTGTTGTCATATGAGCCATTTCCTTCACAATCCCAAGAGAAGTCACCTCGATACTAAGACCTAGTAGGAAGTCATATTTACTCCTTCTCCCCCCCTCTTTTTTTCCCTATATCCGAAAGGATGGTCCCACCAGTTATATACCCCTAGCTGGAGACACTGGTTTGTGAAAAAAAGAATATCTTAGCAGTTGGTGAAGGGACAGCTTATTGAATGTAGATTAGTATCTGGCTTTGTTCAAAATATATTTCCCACTGGCAAAATGGTTTTTTTTTTTTTTTTTTTGGGTGAGTTCTATTGGCAGAATCCCCTATGGAATAGTGGATTGTTAGGTTGTATTAATGCAAATCTCATTACTTAGAGAGAGATAGAGAGAGAAGAGGAATTCCGGCATAATTTTAGTGAATTTGTGAAGCTTGTTTCGAGTAAAGGAATCTCCATAAATGATATACATCTAAGTTTAGATGACTTGGAAATGTACATAGATCTTGGCCTCTTTTTGAATCCTTCTCCATGTGTAGTTCCAGAAGATATGTCTCTAAGAAAGGTGACAATTTCATCTCTATTCTTGTAAGGCTATTTTATTTGCATGTGTGGCATGTGTCTTAACTTTTGCTGATAAATGCAAATCTTGTTGATGGTACAGGTTTATAATCTTTTCCGCCAACTAGGATTGAAGCATATTTTTGTTGTCCCTCATACTTCTCGCATTATTGGTTTGATCACCAGAAAGGATTTGTTTATTGAGGTAATGCAGCTACATTAGCGCTCTTAATGGTTTCCAACTTCAATGGGTGGCATATTTATTAAAGTTTATTGGGTTATATTGTAGGATAATGAGGATTCAGCTACGTGGAGATCCAATCAACTAGTGTAAGGTCTCTATGATTGTCATTGGGGATTTGTAGATGTATAACAACTTTCTGAAGTAGAAGTAGATAGCAAAGAAAATAGCATGAAATGTTCTGTCCAATTTGCCTAATAATACTAAAGAAAATACGTGTAATTTTGCTTGTCTGACTTGAGTGCTGTTAGGTTTATTTATTAATTATTTCCTATTCATTTTATATATTATGCCTTCCTTCCATTACATTTTGTTCCAAGTTTCCTGATTATAGCCATGTTAAAACTTTTTGGCATTCCTATTAGACAATTGAAACAAAATACAAAACGTACAAAACCCCTTTTGGGGGCCAATACAACTCTTCTTTGATCGACTTCGTTATTAATGATGTTTATGGGTGGAAACTGGTGGGGGTTTATCATAAATTTGCTACAAAAACAAAGCCTTCAGTTTGTGGAAGGTGGTGTTAAAGGGCTTTATTACTTCTGATGGGTCCTATATGGAAATCTACACTATTCTTCTATCTTTATTATTTTGGATTATTGGATATCTGAAATAGACAGGTTGGCTTCTATTGCACTGTTATATAAGCAAACATTCAATTACAATTAATGCTAAATGAGTGAATATTTTTTTCATTTCATATATATACACACATAATATTATTATTAAATTAAAACAAGGAGATCCAATCTATTGATTTACTGCTGGTTAGTATATAAACATTGGTTTAATTACAGTCTGGCCCCATATTAACCAATAGATAAATAATTGTATCATTATATAATAGTTTCTTAATAACAAAACAAGCTAAAAACTTTTTAAAAGCTTTGTAGTGTGGCTATTATATTTTCCTTCATTTGCAGAAAACCTTCTGCTAAATCTGAAACTTGGCGAAAATATATATATATTAAGAAAGGAGGAAACAAACTCTACTTTTTGTCGTTCAGGAAGCTAACTCTAGATGGTAGAAGTCAAACATGCAAAAATAAATTTAGTGAGTAAATACAATGCATAAATATAAGTAATGCAGATAAGTTCTTGGATTTCATTGATGGTCTTGTTTAGATTATAACCAATGAACCACCCATAGAGGTCTCAAGTATGCTAGCTGTGTGTGGGCTTGGGGTTAATGGACTATGCGTTGGGTTAATTGTCTTAAGGACAAGAACGTCTCAAAATGGATTTTTTCTTCTTCTTTGATTTTTCATTTGGCTTTCTTTTTCTTCATTATTATTATTTTACTAAATTTTAAGTCATCAATATGGCAAAATAAGAAAATATTCCTATTTATTTGTTACATATAGGCTTTGAATAGTCACTCACCTTGATGAATTTTTATGCTGAGTTTGCTAGGATGTTTTCTTGGCTCATTTAACTTTTTTTTATGACCATGATATGTACCAAATGATGACCGATTTTTTTTACTTTCTTCTTTTTCTTCTACCGGGGGTGGGGGGGGGGGGAGTAGGTTTAATTAAGGGGCGTGGTTGTTTCCTGATCATATTTTTTGAAAAAGTTTCAAATATTTTTTGAATATATGATTTTCTGAGAACAAATACTTCTTAATTGATACCCATTAGTAAGTACTAGTATGCATCAATCTTTGAAATGCTGTGTAGTTTTGATATATGTTGTTCTAATTAAATTTGTACCACTTTTACGTGTTGTACTAGCAATTTTCATGCTTTTCTGCATTACATGTTCTGAAAGGTCTAGATTTTGTTAATTTGTTGTGTATTTGATGTAAGTAAGGAGAGGCACAGATAGAGTAGAGATATACATCCTTGCCTTCTCTTCTACTGCCTAGTGGCTAGCTGTTTCGAGTGATGAGGGAATAGTCCACATGTTCAGCCTAAAGGTTGATTCGGGATCATTGGGGAATGATAGATCACATAACGCATTTGAGCCAAATCTTTCTTCACCTTTAGCCATTTCGTCCCTCTCCTTTATTAGAGGTAGTATGCTATGTAGTGTTAATGAATCTTATGAGAAAATTGGTATTGAATGGTAGGACATTTACTAAGTATGCTGTGCCGTGTTAATTCTCAACTTTTTAGGCAGTTGCAAAATAGCTGCATATTGTCATCAACTGTTTTGGTTAAGCTAAATTTGCTATTTGAACAGTGTGTTACAATGCCTGTATTATTAAATCCAGCTAACCTTCTGAGAGATGAGATTTTTTTTTTTTTTTTTTTTTTTGTTCTTTTGGACTTTAATGTGAAATATAACTATTACCAAGAGAATAACTTCAGTTGTGTTTGTGTTGGAATGTAAAAAAATTGAATGCATTGGATTATCTATTTTTTCGCTGTAAAAGGAAAGATAATAGGATCTGCTATGTTTTGTCCTATCAATATCACTTGTTAATGTAAATTTTAAATGTCAGTTTCCATTTTGAAAGTTTGATTTTCAAAGTCTGTGTTTATGCATGGGTGCTTGTATATACGCGTGTGTTTCAAGTGATAATAGTATGTGTGCACTATGTATGTGTAGGTATAGGATTTTGTAAGTAGTTGCACAGAAGCACTTAACATTGATGGGAGCTTCTTGAAGCTTTAGTTCAGGTTTGCTCTTATTACAATTTGTTCCCATATTCATCTGAAAGCATTATAAATGTATATAAAAATGGTTGGATATGAATGTATCATATAATAGCTGTGATAGCTGAGAGAATTAGTTTATCTATGCTACTGATTCATTTTTAAACGTTCGAAAGAGTTTTTATACTTTTTAAATGTCCAATCTGAACCTAGACTTTTATGGTTTTGTTATAAGTTTATGTTATGACTTGTCATTTGCTTATATGTTTATTGCCAATATTTATTCAATAGGGTCATTTGATGCAAAGAGAATTAGTCATTATAATTTGATGTACCTTGTTCTTGTAAAGATTATGTTCTGTACCCTTGGATTATTGTCTATCTTTAGGCAGTAAAAAGTATGTAGTTTCTGTATATGTTTTAGGCAGCAAAAGGTATAGTAGTTTAGTCCTTGTTTTTCTTAGTTTAGTTTCTTGTTTCTTATAGGTGGACTTCTTGTTATTAATTGTTTATTAATTGTTATTTGTGTAAAATATAATTTTTAGGGTCAAGTGGAGGTTTTGTCAAGTAAGCTACTAAAGATGGATAAAGAATGGGTGTTGTTTCCAAGGTTTCTATCTTTAAGCACTATAATTTATAACTAAATAATAATATATTGTGCACCCATGGAGTTGGATTAGTAAAATGGAGTTTTGTCTTGTAGAAATACGGAGGAGTAGAATTGGAGCAAGTAAATTCATTGATATAGGCTAAGAAGAATAGTGGGGACTTAGATATAATCGTATGCCCTTGTAGAGATTGTGAAAACCTCTGACATAAGCATTGTGATGTAGTGTTCGATCACTTAGTCATAAGAGGGATGGATCGTACATACACTACCTGGGTCCTTCATGGGGAACATTGGAGTGCATCTGTACAATGCGATGACGTTGAAATGCTAGAGTCATATCAGATGTACAAGGATGTCCATTTTCAATATGATAATGTAGTAGAACCCACACACGAAGGATAAGGGCGATAAGGGGTTAAGTTTGTAAATTTAGTGGAAGATGCTGAAACTCCTTTATATCCAGGTTGTAAAAAGTACACAAAGATGTCAGCAACTATTACTTTGTTCAAGCATAAGGCGACAAATGGTCTATCTGAGAAGAGTTTTAATGAACTTCTTGAGATTATTCGTGATATGCTACTATAGGATAACACACTTCCTGATTCTTTGTATTCAATGAAAAAATTTCTTCAAACATTCGATTTGGGGTACGAAAGGATTCATGCTTGTGCCAATGATTTTTGTTTATTTAGAAAAGAATTTGAGCATATGGATTCATGTCCAAAATGTGGGTCTTCGTGATGGAAAGTTGACCAACATACTGAAAAGGTTCATCATGGAGTTCCTACGAAGGTGTTGCGTTATTTTCCAATAATCCCAAGACTTCAAAGGATGGTTGGGTCACTCGAGAAGGCGGAGCAATTAATTTGGCATTCCACTCACCAAAGTCAGGATAACAAGATGCGACACCCAGTTGATTCATTGGAATGGAGTACAATCAATAACAATTAGCCTTGTTTCGCATTAGATCCTCGAAATCTAAGATTTGGTCTTGCAAATGATGGGTTTAATCCTTTCCAGAATCTTAGTTCAAGACATAGTTATTGGTCCAGTAATTTTGGTCACATATAACTTGCCCCTTTGGATATGCATGTCAAAGGAGAATTTAATGTTGACATTACTAATCCCAGGGCCAAAGCAACTGGGCAATGACATAGATGTTTATTTGCAACCACTTGTAGAGGACTTAAGAGAGCTATGGAGTAGTGGGGTAAGGGTTTATGATGCATATAGTAAGTCCATGTTCAACTTGAAAGCTGTTTTGATGTGGACAATAAATGATTTTCCAGTATATGGCAATCTATCTAGATATAGCACGAAGGGAAAATTTGCTTGTCCTGTTTGTGGTACTGAAACATCTTCATGATGGTTAGTACATAGTAAGAAGTGTGTATATATGTGTTATAGGAGGTTTCTCGCTCCCGATCATCCATTTCGGATGAAAAAAAGATGGTTTGATGGAGATTAGGAAAATAGGGAGAAGCCAAAAATATTTTCTGCTAAAGATGTTTTCTTTGAACTCAGAGATGTTGTTAATGATTGGGGGAAAAAAAGGAATAAGGAAAATAAGGGAAATAAGGGAAATAAGAGAAAGAAGGGAAATAATAGTGAGGAGAGAGACAAAGATTCCATCCAAATGTGGAAGAAAAAGTTAATATTTTTCGATTTGCCGTATTGGAAAGTAAGTAAAATTATTGTTTTATTTATTTATTCATTATATATGTGTATTCTGTAATGTCTATTGATTTGTATAATAAATAATTTCTTGATGTTACAGACATTACTTTTGCGTCATAACTTGGATGTGACGCACATTGAGAAAAACATTTGTGAGAGCATTATTGGTACACTATTGCATATGAAGGGAAAATCAAAGGATGGGCTTAAATCACTGTAATGACTTGGTAGACATGGGCATTAGAAATGAATTGCATCCACAAAAGAGAGGGAAAAATCAGAATTACTTGCCACCAGCACCACACATGCTATCAAAGACAGAGAAACAATTCTTTTGTAAGAGGCTTGCTGATTTAAAATTACCTGATGGTTATAGCTCCAACATCAATAATTGCGTTTCATTGGAGGAATGCAAAATTGTAGGCCTCAAGTCTTATGATTGTTATGTTCTACTGCATCAATTATTGTCAATAGCATTGAGAGGTCTTCTACCAAAAGGGCCAAGGAATGCAATTTTTCGACTCTATTCATTTTATAATGAAGTATGCCAAAGAGTCATTGATAGAAATAGATTGGAACAACTTGAGGAAGATGTTGTTGAAACTTTGTGCATGTTCGAAAGGTTCTTTCTCCCCTTCTTTCTTCAACATTATGGTTCATTTGACCATTCACCTAGGACTGGGAAGGCTCGTCTAAGTGGGCCAGTGCAATATCGTTGGATGTTCCCATTTGAGAGGTATCTTACTACCAATTACTCATTTAAGTTTCATGTAGGTTTTTCATGTTCATAACAATTTATATTCATCAAAATATAAAAGGTGTTTCTTATAAAAAAGATTCATTTTATTATTATTTTGTGATATAGATATATAAAGGTACTAAAGGGATATATTATTATCGTGCTCGACCTGAGGGATGTATAGTAGAACGCTATATAGATGAAGAGTGCATGAAGTTTTGTAGTGGGTATGTGAAGAATGTAGCTAAAATAGGTGTTCAGCATACACGTAATGAAGATTTTGAGAATGAAACAATATGAGAAGGTTGTCCAATTTTTAGGGGCAAGCCAAAGCAACTTCCTAATGACCTGTTATAGATTGCTCATCTTTTTGTTTTGTTTAATAGTGCGGAAGTTGAACCATTTATAGAGTAAGTACGCTAACAATGATATGTGATTCAGTTTGCAATTATTGATATCAAATACTTAGCTTAACATCTTATATGTGTATTATAATGCATCTGGATGAACTTAAGCGGTTGGATAAATGGCTCTTCAAATAGTGATAGCTTGTTGCAAAAGATGCATAGGAGACATTCAGTGCATGGTTAGAAGAAAAGGTTGTAACGTATATATTTAATTGAAAGTATGTTATTTATTATTAAGATAATAATAATATACCTATCTTTAATTTTGTTTAAATTGTTATTAGATTCAAGTCCAAGCAAAAGCAAGTAGCAGTAGTGTCTCAAACACATTGAAGTGGCTTGCACGTGGACCTAGAGAGGAGTTAATAGTCGTACTCTGGTTATATTATAAACGGTACATTCGATTTCACACCAAGGATGCCGAGAAGTCCACACAAAATAATGGTGTTTCAATCAAAGCAGAGACTATGTGTAGATCAAGTGCGAAAGACAATAGACAAGTCATTGGAAAAATCTATTACTATGGGATTATAAGAGACATTATTTTGTTGGACTACAATATATTTCGAGTCTCTATATTTAGGTGTGATTGGGCAAATATAGTAAATGGTGTCAAAGTTGAAGATGGATTCACATTGGTTAACCTCATGAAGGATTAAGTCAATTTGAAAAAGATCTATTCATTTTAGCATCCCATGCTGAGCAAGTGTTTTACTCTAGGGATAGTGATACATCGAGTTGGTATGTTGTATTACGAGCACCACCAAGAGGTTTTCATGAGTTAGAAATGTATGATGAGACTACTTATATGCTATTTGCCCCAGTAGATGTCTCTAGACTTGATATTGATGTTGATATTGAAAATGAAAGTTATGTGAGGATGGATTGCAAAGGGTTGTTAGTGTAGCTTGTTTTGAACTTAATCAGTGCTAAATGACTTTTCTTGTAACATATTATATGCACTTTATGTTATGTGTTTGGCTATGCTAATGAATATGTTAGTAATGATTATCCAACTGCACTTTATGTTATTTGTTTATGTTAATTTATGTAGGATTTTATTGTGAAATGATTTTCTTGTAAAATATAAGTTTGTGCAGGTTATCTATGAGATATATGATATCTTTCAGGCTTCAAGTATTTACATTAGATCAAGATGTCTGATGAGCCAGAAGTAAGTTTTATTTTAATTTATTATCTCATTTTTTAAAACTTAAAGTAGTAGAATAGTCTTTACAACCTTCTAATATATTCTTTTTTTATTGCATGTATCATAAAGAGTTCTAAAAAGGGGCGGAAGAGAGCAAAGAAGAATAATTTAGCTGCAGTTGCTGCCACAATCCAACAAGGGAATGAAAATATATGTATATCAGATGAAGGATCAAATTCTCCTCGCCCTTCTCGCACAAATGTTGAAGCAAGCCAACAGTCCTTTGCACCTATTGATGATGCTGAAAACCAAAAGAAAAAATAGGGGAAAAACAAATTGCATTCAATTCCCTTTGGTGGATGTGGACGTTTAGAAGTAGAGTTTAATGAAAAGGGTCAACCAGTTGGTGAAAACTTAGCAAAGTATGCTTCTCAGTCTTGGGAGTCTAGCCCATGAGCATGTGCCAATTATAATCAGGATTAGAGGCTAGTAGATCCACAAACTAGAGATGATCTGTGGACATTAGTTCATGTTTATAAACATATTTATATTATATGCTATAATTAATATATGTTTTTTTACTCATTTTTTTATTAAACCTAAATACTTTTTATAAATGCCAATTATACACTAGCAAAAAGTTTTCGTAGATGAATGCTATAAAGCTTTGGCCCTATGAATGATGGGTTGCTATTGGAGACAATTCAAGTCAAAGTGATATCTCAAATTTTAAACGCTGCTAAAAGAAATGGATTCAAACGTCATCTCTCCCTAATCAAGCTAGCAAACATTAAATCTGATCGAGAGTTGGATGCATTTGTGAGATATAGGCTTTCTCCTCAATTTCAAGTAAGTAAACCTATTTTGTTGAATCTTAGAATGGGATGCATTATTTGTTTATAATGGGAAACAAGCTGGGTTGCAAAACTGTTAATTCAAATATGTTGAAATGTTTAATTTTTATATAGGATCAAAGTTCAAAATTTAGCACAATGAGAAAAAGACAAACACTCCTACACACGATGAGTCGTAAAGGATATGCCCGCTTTACAATATGAATGGTATGATTTCCTTTTATTTTGATTTGTTTCACAATTTCAAGAAGATAGTAATCATGTTGGACATTTGTTTTGTAGTAAAAAAAGAATCCAGTGGTATCAAGAGCAGAAGTTTGGACTTAAAGGACATTTGAAGAAAAATGATGAACCCCATAATGATGCAATTGCTGATACTTTGGTAACCAATACAAAAAAACAACTTTTACACTTACATTCTTTTATTGTATTAGCTTACTTTTATATTTTTGTTAATGCACATAATGACTTCTTATCTTTAGAAAAAAATGGAAAAATATACCCAATCTGCTACTAGTTGAATCAGGGAAATAATAGCATAAGGGGAGATGCTGTAGCTCATGTCCTCGGACCTAACAGTGGAGGTCGTGTACGGGGACTTGGATTTGGGTCTATACTCACTCGAGTTGATGCCCAATTACAAAGCAATGCAAAGGTTAAACAACTTGAGTTGCAGTTGCAAAAGCAAGAGTAAAAAAAATGAAAAAACAAGGAGATCAACTGAAAAATATTTTATTATAATTTGAGGAAATGAAAACTATATTCCTTGGACAGCCTAAAGCAAGTAGAACTCCAATAATTAATATATGTATATTATACAGCTATATATACATGCTTGTAGCCCATATTTATTAAAGTCTTCATTTGATACTTTTTTAGGGTTTAAATAGAGGTTCTGAAAATTATGGATGACATGATGCCCTCTCCAGCAAATACTCCTCGGGTATTTTCACAAGGGCTGGATTTTTTTTGTGCTTGCTGTTTTTCCTGACTTTTTTTTGTTCCATGGGGTGTGGCCCATATTTATTAAAGTCTTCATTTGATACATTTCTAGGGTTTAAATAGAGGTTCTGCAACTTATGATGACATGATGCAGTCTTTAGCAAATACTCCTCGGGTATTTTCACAAGGGCTAGATGTTTTTTTTACTTATTGTTTATCCTGGCTTAATTTTTTTGTTCCAGTGGGGCTCTACTTATTTCTTTTCACTTCTTTATTGGACTTCTTGTCTAATTCATATTTCTCTTTGTGATTAATACAATTTGTTTCTTATAAAAAAAAAAAGAAAACAAAGAAATATAATTGATAATTCATTATTTGGTAACAGTCACAGCAAGGCAGTGGTATAAATGGTGCAACTAACCGAGAAAATGGGAGAGGCAGTGGTCAACAAGGCAGTGGTGTGCACAGTAGTATACATGATGCAGCTAATTAGGAAAATGTGAGAAACAGTGGTCATCAAGACAGTGGTACACATGGTGTAACTAGCTTAGAAAATACGAGATGTAAAATCTTGAATTAGTGCTCATTTGACATCGAAGAAGTTGTTGCATATGGTAAAATTGCATCAACAAATCCCTATGTAAAAGTTCACCATGTTCCTCTGGGCCTAGATTGCTGGAAAGTTTGAGTAGACCGTGTAGAAAATCCAATATTGCCCTTGTACCGCTATTCGCAAGAAATGTCATCGCTCGGACAAGCTGTAAGGAGTACAGTTGCTTGGCCTAGCAAATTCATTAAGCTGTTGTAGTAGAGGTAATACTTTTAAATCCTTTATTAGTATAGCATAACAACTATTTGAATACATTTTGTCTTATAATGCATGTTGAACTTAATTCCCAAAATGGAATCCTATATTGCAAACTTTGTTGAAAAAACCTAGGGTTAGAGTTGATAGTGGACTTGAATTTCTACTACTATTGGGGTTGGAATGTATATAATAACCCAAAGTAGTTATTCTTTTTACATACAAAATATTTGAACAAGATAAAGCAACATATCAAATTAAAGGACATAATCCATGACTTGAGACCACCATTCTTGTTAAGAATTATACTGTAAGTCGACTTTATTATTGTGAACCTCGGAAATTGGGCCCGCAAGGGTTTGGCAAAAAAGATTGGTTCGTGGGAAAAAGAAAACAAAAGGAGTCACCACTTTATTTTTTAAAGGAAACAAGGAAAATCCTAAAACAGTTTGTTTAAAAAAAAAAATTTGAATGACTCCATATTTAAAAAAGAAAGGCAAAAACAGTCCTTTTGGAAACCAAAGAAATCGGGGATTCGGAGGCTAAGTTATGACATGGGAAGGTTCTAGGCAAAGCCTATAGGCACCCATGTCACCCTTTCGGTCTCTCGGTTTATTTGGGCTAAATTAAGATCTTTTCAACACACAAAATCAATAAATATCATCACAAGACAGCATGCATATCATATATTCCATTCATCCATCCATGCATAATAAGGAAAATAAAACAGAAAAAAAGAATAAAATACAAAAAAACCTAGGATATTTGGATCCTAGAACAGACTTGAGCCTCACAAAGAGTACCTATGTACTATGCAACGAAATACATGGATTAAAGTCCACGAAGTTCGATAGAAATAGGGTTAAATCCTAATATAAACCTATGGTAAAAACCCTAGGTTTCCTTATTTGAAAGAGAATTGAATAAACAAGTTTGAATTTAGAAAGAATTCCACAAGATGGAAACTTTGATAAAAAAACAGAATTTATTATTGAAGGAAACCTTTGATTATACCATAGATTTATATTAAAAATAACCCTAGGGAGGGAGAAGAGAAAGAGTTAAGGAAGAGAGGTGAATTGGGGCACCTTCACACCCGCTTACCTGAGCGCAATAGCTCCAAGCATTAGCAATTTCAAGCCTTGGCAGCCCTGTTTGCCATAGGACAATTACCACACCTATTTGCACCCTTACACATGCTCAAAACCATGCAAACACAATGATATATAAATCTGGACAGAATAGTACTAAGGCCTAGAATCATTCACTAAACATGCTAACAGCAAAAACAACGAATAAATATAAGCTCTAACACAATCCTAGAATCATATCATGCATAAAAACCCTAGAAATCAACTAACATGCATGCAAAAATATCATAGTTATTTTATATGCAAAACATATACAGCAACTATGAATAAAAAATCAATAAAAAGACCTAAACTAACATGCTGTATGAAACTATCCTAAAACAAGACACTAAAAACCCTAAACTCACAAACATGCTTAAAAACACACAAAACAAACTCTAAACATGCTAAAATCAAACTAAACAGAACCTAAATCATGCATATTAACTAACTAAAGCAATAGAACATGATAAAAATCCTAACTTTAACATGCAATGACACTATTCTAAAACAAGGACAACAGAAGCACAAGAATCACAACTATGCTTAAAAACACATAGGACAGCCCTAAAGCATGCTAAACTAATAAACAATAGGTATTTCATGTATATTAACTAGCCAAAGTGTTAATACATGATAAAAAAGCTACCTTTAACAGGCAATAAGCCTATTCTATAAGAAAACCTATATTCAGCATGAATAAGGAGTGAGGTTACCTTAAGAAGAAGCTTCCTTGCTGCTGTAGAGACTCTCCTCTTGACTTGTAGATAACTTGAATCAATGTTCTCCAAGGCTACAGCAAGTCCTCTAGCCCTCCTTCAAGTCTCCCTCTCTTATTCTCTCTTAAACACTCAAGTTTTAATGCATAAAGTGGCTCCCCTATGCTAAAGCATAGGGGGTATTTATAGAGTTCACTAAGGATAAACCAATGGCTGGGATTAAAACCCTAGAAATTAATCCAAGGGCTATTAGAGACCCCCTTGGGCCTTAAGTAACTCAAAAGTTACCAAAAACTAGAAGGAAACACGTCCAAAAGAGCCCAAATACGTCAAAATAGGAAGAAGTCCGCTTCAGCAAGGAAATATAGTGAAAATAGGAAAGTGGTCTCGGGTGACCACTAGGGCCTGGGCGGCTAGCCACTTGGGCCCAGGCTGCTAGCCGCCGGGGCTGGGTGGTCACTCGAGCCCACTTCGGAATTTTTGCCTATTTTGCCTCCTTTCCCTTCTAGAAGTGTTTCAGGGGGCAAATGAACTCCGATTTTGATGAAATGAAAGCCAAAAAGACCATGTTTCAATGAGGAATACATTTTTGAGCATTTTAGAGTGAAAACTACTAACCATGGGGGCATGGTTAGGTTTGACAAAGGCGGTTAACCGCTATGCTCTACCTTTGCTAAGCATAGGTATGCATATAAGATCAAACCGAATGCTTTCCATATCAAAATTAAACTTTATAAAACACTTTTGGGGATAAAATGATGACTAATTAAAGTCAATTTGAAAAGATTTGGTTGGTAATTGTGAGTCAATTAGAGCTTACCCAAAGAAGGGTCAATTAACCAACTTGAACTACATCGAGCCATTTTAATCCCAAGCCATTGATTCATCAAATTAAACCTAGAAATACCTCATATGCATCCATATGAACTCCAATTGACAATTTGGAGATCATTCCAAGGTCAAATGAAAAGTTTGGGACTTAAAAGACGATTATACCCCTCAAGTCACAAAAGCTCTTATTATCCCTCAAGATCAACTCTGAATTGAACCAAAATTCACATCCATTGTCCTTGTGACTCTAGAAAGCTAATGCAAGTGACTAGACTCAAAAACAAAATGAAAACATGCATGAAATGATGAGCCCTAGTAAGGTGGTGCAAAAATGGGGTGTGACAATTATGCTTTGTCTTTAACTCTTCAAACAATCATCTTTAGAGAAAAGTTAGATTTTCCATCTTCTCAAGCATCACATGACTAAAGAGGTTTACCATGGGAAGTTTCGTTCATTGTGAATTTATTTTTTCTTATTAATGATACCCACATATATATTTTTATGTGCTTACCATGCTGAATATTATACCAGTAAACTGTTTCTATAGATTTCTTGTAGTTCTTGTATGTTTTAGTTGGATATTTTTTATTATGTGTAGTTTTTATATTATTTTATTTTGTAAATACTATATCTTTGATAACAATTATATCTTTAGTTTTTTGTTAACTTATTGAGAAGAATTAATTCCATTAGTTGCCAGATGGAAGAGTTATTAAAGTTGGCACTGAACGGTTCCAGGCTCCTGAGGCTCTTTTTACTCTGGTAAGCAATAGTTCCCATTAGTTTTCTTTGTCTAAATATTCAATGGTATCTTAATTTTTATTTTTTTTTATTCACAGCATTCCTGGAGAACCTTAATTATAATTGGACCATATTTACCAAATTAGAATTCTCATCTAATTGCAGTTGACTTAGCAGTCAAATATACTAAAGTGCTGCCATGTGTACTGCAAACCATGTAATTTAGCTTTGGGCATTATCTGAACTGCATTTGTGTCCTATATTTAATATCACATAGAGGCCTATATTTGTATACATACAAACGGGTCTGAAAATAATGATCAGTATCTTCTTTCTTTTTCTATATATAGAGTTCAGACTATAGTGGGGTGACAGCCTATCATTTAATAATATACATACTATGGATAGAGCTTAATTATGAAAAAGGATTTGTTAGCTTTCCTCTTGTAGTTGGTAGATGTCATTGTTTAGTTTAAAGCTTGTGCATAGAATAAGATCGCCTGGGGGTTACCTTAAATCTGTAAGTGACACTGAATTTATTCTTACAGTGACATCAACCAAAATTATATGCTGATTTGGTAAGTATTATTTCTATCTAAAATTTACGCTGATATATGTATTTTTGATATATTTTATGGCAATAAATTGGGGAGCAAGTTGGTGGATCAGAGGCTCTCTACTAAGCACTAACAAATGTTAATTCAGTTTGTAAGATTATCCTAAGCAAAGGCAATTGCAAGTTACTAATGTAATTAGATTGGTATGCTATAAGGGCCATAAATTGTATTTGAAGATTAGACTTTACCCAGATTGTATAGTTCTTTCTGAAGTTGGCAAAGTTGGCAACATTAACACATATTAATATTTTGTTTCTACTGTTTCTGTGCAATCTCAACACCTTTAATGCTGCTTTCTGGAGTTGTTAGTGGATCTTTGTTCTAGAATCCCGATGCCATACAAGTTGCAATATTAGTTTTAGTAAGTGCAATCTCAACACCTGTATAGTTTTTTGCTTTGCTTTTTGGTTGTTTGATTTCTTGATTGTTTTCTTGTTTGATTTCATCTCCCGTATAGATTTTGGTTGAGTGATCGAGTCTCCTTCTCTCCGAAAAGAATGACAAGAAACTTTGTTTTTCCTCTTTACACCATTTAAGAAAGCTTTAAGAATTCTCTGCGACCCTACTGGGATCAATGTCATTGCATCGATGAGGCTCAATTCTGATTTCAATTTGATTATTGGTTTAAAATTTCAATTGGGTTTTTTGAGATTTGGATGTTATTTAGGGAGTTAGGGTTTCTGAGTAGGATTAAGGGTTTATTAGGGCTGGGTTGTATTCTCTTGGGGGAAAACATTGGGTATTATGCCCTTCCTAGGTTTTTAGTTTGTTGTGTAGGAATCTCTGAAGGTGACATCTAGTTGGATTTTTTTACTTGCCTTTCAGTGATGTTTTAAGCTCTTCACACTCTTTTCTTTTGCTTATATTCAATATATTCTAATTTTGAACTTTTTTTTTTTTTTTTTTCATTTGATTTCATGCCAGACTTCTGTTTTACAGTAAATCTGATGGAGGAAATACAAAATTATTATTTTGGGTTTTATATTTTATGTCTTTGTTGGGTGTGTTGTGTTCCTTTGCGTGGCTATTTCCTTCTGAGTATTATACTAATGGTGTCATATTTTGGTTTGTGGAAGCATATCTTTGCTGAGTCACAGAGATGTGATATTCAGGACAAAAAAGCAGGTGACCTTGACATACGAATTTACTCAGTAGTTTGTCACAAGATGCTTTTTCCTTGTTTTGTTCTATGTTTTTTCGGCTTCTTCCATTTATGGATTTCCCTTATAGATATCTTATGGCTAGAGTGGATTGGGCTTTTTAGGATTGATAGGCATGTAATTTCATGGTTGATTCAAGCAATGGATCTTGCACCCAACAGTCTTCTTTTTGGTTCACTAGGTTACCGGTTCAACCATGGGTCAACTGTTTCAATTGTGTATTTGCTCATCTACTAGGGCTATGAATTCTTACATGTGCCGTATCCCAAATACAGCATTTTAGGACTGACTTTCTTTTCTTATGTACTTGTTTTTTCTATATAGTCAGTCTACTTGGCTTCATTGGAGCACTTGGGAGATTTCGTTACTTGTTTTTTTTATTTTCTTGGGAGCTCTTGGGATCATTGACTTCTCAAATGTAAACTTTACTAATGTTCTTGTTATCACTACCATGTATACTGTTAGATAACAATTATAATATACTTTGCAATGTTTTGCAGGGGTAGATGGTTGATGACTCATCAGTTTTTTGGGTGGTAGATGCATGCTCCAAGATTGTTTTATTTTTTATCTTGGTTTTAGTTTTTTTGGCTTTTTTTGTTTTCACTTGAAAAGTTACATGTAATGATAACTAGAATGTTTAATGACATATATGTAATGAAATGTTGGATACTTTAATTTATTCAATATATAAATGATGGTTAGGTTTTTGAAGTTTGAAATCAAATAAAATGTGATTAAATGTTTAAAGTTTGAGATCAAATGAATTGTGGTTTTACATTTTTGATAATGGTGTGTTTGGTCATTATTTTATATGAACAGGAAATAGGTACAAGAAACCATAAATGAAACAACAAACCAAAAAAAAAAAAAAAACGAAAAAGGAAAAGATAACGTTTACAAATGTTGTCATAAAAATCTCAAAAAGCTAAGACAACATTCGAGAAATGTTGTTGATGTGTCCACATACGACAACATTTTGTAAATGTTGTTAATGCGCTTAAGCAATATCTAAATACAACATTTGTAATATGTTGTTAATGTATCTGATCTAAGACAATATTCATGTAATGTTGTTAAAGTTAAAGCTAACTATCTACGACAACATTTGCAAATTGTTGTTAATGAGCAAAATCTAAGACAATAGTTTTGAAATGTTGTTACTGTTGCTGTCTAAGTTTAAGCTAACCATCATCAACCACATTTTTGAAATGTAGTTAATGTATGGGATCTAAGACAACGTTGTGGGAAATGTTGTTAATGTATGGGATCTAAGATAACGTTTTGGGAAATGTTGTCCATAATTCTATCCCAACGTTTTCTCAACGTAGTAAGAGTGTAGGGACAATGTTTTTTTTCCACCTTTCAACAACATTTAAGAAATGTTGTTAAAATCTCCCATTAACGACAACATGGCCGTTAACAACATTTGTAAAAATGTTGTGGAAAGTCATTAACAACGTTTTACGAACGTTGTTAAAGACAAATTCTGGTGTAGTGATCTGTAGCAATAAATGCCGGGAAAGTAAGTTTGGTGGGCAATAAATTCTCAAAAGGCTGTTTAAAAACTAGCCATTACAGATTTGCCTCGAGGGTTTCGAACGTTTGAGTTCCATCTCGGACGTCTGAGAGGATCGTTCGAGAATTCCAGACAGAAGGGTAAAGTCTCTGATATTCTTGGACGTCTAAATTGCCACTTGGACGTCTGAGTTGCCACTTGGACGTCTGTGTTTCCCAGTTTCAAAAATACGAATTATTGCAAGTGAAGTCCAATAACTTAGGATAAAACTCAAATGGCTTATGAGACCATTTTGGCACTAAAAACTAAGTTCAATTAGTTTATTACCAAGTTGTTTAATCATTTATAGCCCATATATCCTAAGTAAGCAAAAATTGAATTAATCTTACATAAAATCCTAAACTCTCACAATCCTTAGATTGATTGCTCCATTATTGATTTCTAAGTTGTAAAGGAGTTGGATTATGCTTCTTTTGAAGTCCATAGATTGCATTGTTGCTTCCTTGCTTATACAAAATTTCCAGTTGCTATGGTGAAGTGAACAATGGATATAACCTGTCTTAAAAACAAATTCATCTTAATTAGCAAATTTAAACAAAACAACTTTGCTTTTTCATCATCAAAACAAGTGGAATTGAACCCTTAGGTCCAACAGAAATCATTTTTAAATTTCATTAAAATTTTTATTAACTTACCTTTTTTCTTTGTAAGAATTAGTTACTTATTAAGTCTCCAGTACCATTATTTTTGTTTGAATAAATTACAAGAAACCCTCATAATTCTTAACCCTTTTTCAGTAACCGGCTGAGAAAAAATTATTATAATTTCTTCCCAAAAAGTTTATGAAATTAGCAAGTAGTGCTACCGTTAATCGATATTTGTATAATTAGATGGAAAAAAGTTATATGATCACCGTTAATTACACGAATGATAATTAATGATGTGCTAATTGTTAAATTTGTAAGCTATTTAGGGAGACATTGCAATGATTTTTTCTTTAAGGCATTACATTGAAAAAGGGCCAAACCTTTGGGGGGTTTATTGTAATTTACATTTTTTTTATTATATAATAATGAATTGATGATCTCACATACTTCTATCACTAGGTGGTGTATCCTCTTTTTATTATTACGGATTATTATTATTATTTTATTTATAACAATGGTGTCTAGGACTTTGGCCCTAACAAATCTCTCGGGGACATGTAGTCTTCTTGTTCCACACTAGTCAAGTAATTACCAAACCTTTCAATCCTTTGAGGTAGCCCTAAAGAGAGTCAAGTGTTTTTGTGAGGTTTCGAACACTCGACCTACACTTTCTGAAATACTTATCAAGACTCTGCTTGTCACTAGGCTAACCCTTTGGGGTTTTAAGTGTGGTGTATCCTGGTAAATGTAGTAATGTTCAAGATAATATGTTCAAGGCGTCAAGGTAAGAAAAAAAAAATTACAGTATGAAGGAAGTACCAACAGTGTCAGATATTCATATATACCTTTCTAATTTCAAAGTTTATAAGCACAAGGATATATATATATATCTTAAAAAACAAAAGAGTTAAAAGACCAAAAAAAAAAAAAAAAGTAGTGACAAAGAAGAGAGATTCATATCTAGCCTCGAAAGCTAGTGTGGAGAGGGGTCACCACCTAATTACTATTTAGGAGCAATGAACCCTATTAGGTCCAGCTCGTTATAACCAGAGATTCGGGTTCGGAGTTAGAGTACATCATTAGGAAGGTGTGAGGCACCCAATGATGCATGGTAAAAACCGACCCCTACATGTGACTATTGGCCTTAATTAATTCGATATTTAATTAAAGTTTAACCCTAAATCATACAATAAATAAAATGGCATGTGATAATAATAGCACAAACAATGACCAAAATAATGAATATATAAATAAAATAAAGAAAGAGAATAAAAAATATATAAAAAATCCGAGACCATAATGTACAAAAGAATAAAATAGATATTAATCAATAAGCAATTTGTCTGTTAGAAGAGTGATGTGTACGCAACTAAGGTGGTTGCGTATGCAACCCTTTGGCACATAACATAGACTTGAGCAAAACAGGAGGCATACTCATCAATACATGCATTACTTAGTGTCACACCCCATTTTTGACACCCTAATTAGAGGTCATTATTTCATGTAGGTTTTTATTTTATTTTTGAGTTTAGGAATTTGCATTAGGTTTTTAAGGCATTAAGGATAATCCATATGAATTTTGGTTTGATTTGGAGGAGGTTTCAATAGTCAATTAGAGATTTTATGACTTTAAGGGCATCATTGTCTTTTAAGTTGTATCTTTTCTGTTTGACTTTGAAATGATCTCCAAGTTGTCAATTGGAGTTCATATTGTTACATAGGAGATATTTATTGGTTTAATTTGATGAATTGATGGTTTAGAATTAATTCGGCTCATAATGGTTCAAGTTGGTTAAAAGACCCTATTTTGGTTTGCTCAAATCGGCTCATAATTTCCACTCAATTTTCCTTCATTAAACCTTAATTGGTCTTGATTTTATCCCTAAACATGTTTTAAAAGGTTGGATTTTGGTTTGGAAAGCATTTAGCTCAACCTTAGTGTACAAACCTTAGCTTTGCGACGATGGAGCACAACGGTTAGCCGCCTTTGTAAAACCTAACTATGCACCCATAGGTTAAAGGTTTTTGTCCTAAAATTTCTAAAAATGTGTTTGTTCTCAAAGCACAATCGTTTTGGCTTTTATTTCATCAAAATTGGACTTAATTTTTAACTCCTGAAAGACTCCCGGAAAGCAAAGGAGTCTAATCGAGGTAAGCTGATGGGAGCCCCTCGGGTGACTGTCTAGGGCTAGACAGGTCACTCGATGGAATCCGTCATTGCATTAGGAAACCTCCGCTTTTTCCCTCTTTTGACAGGATTCTTCCGCCTTTGCAAGTTGTTTCTTTTCAAAATTGAGTAACTTTGAGTTGTTTAAGCACCAAGAGAGTCTCCAATAGCCTTAGGATCATTATTTAATGAATTAAGCTTAGTCATTGGTTTATTAGGTCAATTCCCTATACAAAGAACATGATATTCAATACATAGGGGGGGCCACAAAAGCACTTTATATCTAGAAAGAAAGGGAGCTACGAAATTAAGAGTAAAAGAACATCAAATAGAGGTTCTCTAACCCTAAGAAGCAAGAGAAGAAGTCTTTGAAAGGCAAGAGGAAGCTCTACAAGAGGTAAACTCATCCTTCTCAATTTCTAGGAAATTAGGGTTTCTTCTTCTTCTTCTTTTTCTATGATAGTTCTAATACATGTAGTAGCTTTGCATATTGATTAAATTCAATACTTTTGTGATATTTTATGTATGATTTTAAGGTTATTCATGGGTTAATATGCTTGATAGTCCTTAGTTACTTAGGGTTTTGAAAGCATTATCCTTTTTATCCTTTCAAATCATGCATGTTTCATATTGCCTATTTGTTGTAATTATTTGGGTTTTTTTTCATTATGGTTGGTTTATATATGTGATTTGGAGTTGAACCATGTTGAGTTTTGCATTCATATAGTTTATTTTCTAGGGTTTTGGAGAAATTATCCTTTTTAAGGATAATTATCCTTTTTAGAGGAATAGTTTTTGCATGGGGGTATTCAGGAGTGTGTTTAAGCATGAAACCATTTCTAATATGTTTTAGGGTATGGATTTTACGTAAAATATGTTGATAAATCTTTTATATGGAGTAATTTTTACTGTGAAATTATCTTAGAATAGTTTTACTTAAGAAAGCATCGCAGTAAGAAGACCTTTTATTTTTATTTATTTTTTTTTTTTTCATATTTTTACATAAAATCTTCTCTTTTAGTTTATTTTCACTTTTGTTTTCATATTTTTAGTTGTCATATGATATCCCCATGATAGTATTAGGTCTTTTGCATTTTTCTTAGTTTTGCATGCATGTTAGAAGGCATATTTCATATAGGAGCATACTCAGAGGTCTCGTTTCTTTTTAATTATTGCTTTTGCATGATTATTAGGATAATTTTGGGACTTTTAGTATTCTGTCCAAATTTTATTAATGTCTTATAGTGATAATTTGAGCATAGTAATTACCCTATAGCAATAGTAGGGTATTTATTTACTAAATTAGCAATAATTGGAAAGTGATTTGCATAAGATAAGTTCAAGTATTGTATAATTCTTTCTCTTTATCCCTTCTCCCTCTTGGGTTGTTTCCTTAGTAAAGGATCGTGATAATCTCTTAGTTTCTTAAACTCTATTTTTCCTATTCAAATTCAAATTCTTCTTTGTTCCTATCTTAGAAGCTCTTTTGGAAACTTTTATTCTTATAAATGGAAATAAAGGGTTTATCATAATTCTTTTAAAAGGAAATAACTCGTTCTTATCGAATTATGTGGACTTTGATCCTTATACGTTCAATACAAGGTACGTAGGTACTCAATTGATGTTCAAAGTCTGCCCTAGGATACTAAGTGTCCTAGGTTTTCCTTTCTCTTTTATTATTTTGTCCATTACATATGATTGTTAGTGGAGTAGGATGGATTCATGCTTTTTATTATCTATCTTTTGTGATTGCTAGCGGAGTTGAATGAATTTATCCATCGCATATGATTACTAGAGGAGTAGGATGGACTTATGATTGATATACATGCTGTATTTTATTGATTGATATTGATTTGCATGTGTTTAAGTTATTAAATTAGCCCAATTAAATTAAGTTACCAACTCGAGCGATGTGGGTGCCTATAGGCTTAGCCCAGAAACTTCCCACATCGTAACTTGGCCCCCTAAATCCTGATTTTTATGTTTTAAAGACTTTGCATTTCCTTTTAAAATGGAGTCATGAGGTTTTTGGAAATAAAACATTTTAGGGTTTTCCTCTTTTCTTTAAAAAAATGAGGTGGAAACTCCTTTGTTTTTACATGCCATCTCATAAGCCGTTTTCCTGTGTTCACACTTAGAAGGGGTAAAAAAAAAAAAAAACAAAACAAAACAAAAAAAAAACAAAAAAAACAAACAAACAAAAGAAAATAAACTTTTTGCCTAGAAGGGAATGCGTATGCACTGGAGATAGGTGCATACACAGCCTATGGGCACATCATAGAATCACAGAAGCCTTATATTAATCTATATCATGCATCCTTAATAAAATAAAATATACAAATAAATACGAATATAAACTAAACCTAAATCATGTTCATTATGCTTTAGACAATAATAATAATAATAATAATAAATAAATACAAATTTACCTGACTTTATACTTGTTTGTGGCTGCTCAGGTCTTTGGATTGAATCAAGCCAACATGAGTATTCCTTTTCATCAAAGTGTTATCACTAGCAAAGGGATCAAGACTCTCTCGACTTTGAAAAGAAATAGAAAACGAAAGAGAATAAGAGAAAAGAAAAGTAATTTTCGTCACTTTGCAATAGTAGAAAGTTCAATCGAGGTTTTGGGTATGAAAACATTGGAATTGGACAAAACTTGTGAAATATAAAGTTGTAGATAATTGAATTATCTTTCTAAGAAGACCAATTTTATTAAATTCTGACTTTGTAATAAAACGTTATGATTAAAACACGTTTGTTGGTTTTCAGAAAAATTGCTACTGAACTATGATGAATTTCTACTCCCTAAAAACCTTATTCTCCTATCCTTTTCTAAGGCATTAAAAGAATATTTATATCTTAGAACTAGGGTTTTTTCATTTCCTTTCTAGACTAGGTTTACTTAGAGAATAATTAAAAGATATTACCAATAATTTAAAAAGTCTTCTAATCTGAATAGGAAAGGGAAATTACATTTTCTAAAAATTAGGAAAGTGACCGCTAACACACATACGCGTGTATCGTATGTGCATACACACATCTATTGTTGGGAATCGAACAAGAGGAAAAATAGACGTGTGGAATATAAAATTTTTTCCTACAATTCCCAATCCCATGAATCTAACTATACATAATACAAAATCAAACCCTAACTACGAAGAGGGTTAGAACACTTACAGTTTGGATGTCTTCTCCTTTTTCCTCCAAGCTTCGACTCCGAACAGCGGTGAATTGAGCAAGCCCAAGTGTGCTACCTCTAACGATATCCATACCTAGCTAGAGCTTCAAGCCTTTTCCTTCTTCTTCCTTGTTGTTGCTAGAGGTGGAGAAGAGGGAGAGAGAGAAGAGAGCCTCCAATAGTTTGGACGGCTAGGGTTGGGAGTGTGCAAGCATTATGTCATGTCACACATAAGTGTGACTTATATATGCAGCCCACTAAAGGGGGCTGGCCATAGAGAAGAAACCCTAATAGGGTTATGTGTAATTACACTTAATTACACATTAACCCTTATTATTTGTATCAAATACAAATAGGCCTATAAAGAACTATTCTTTATTCACTAAAACCCTTTTCTCTCATAGACTTTAAAGCCCTTCTTGCATGATCAGTGTGTGACCCATTGGGTTCACATTATCAAGTAGTAGGAATAGCACGAGGTGTGCACAATGGAACTCTTTCCATTTAGGGTCTAATTGGAACTCCTTCCAATTCCCTAATTGATTATAACTCACTTATATCAATTAGGGCTTCTACTAACCATGAATAACACCTAGCATATGGTTCATGGTGTTATCCTTAATGAGGTGAATAAGTATCTAACAAAGAACCCTTCTGTTATAGTTTATAGGTTACAATTACATCCTTCCATCTACACAATGTTTCCAATTGAACCAATAGGACATAGAAGTCTGTCAAGTCCCTAGTTCAATTACTTTATACTCATTCATAGATATCAACTCATTGATGAACTCATGAAACTCTTTTCATATTCATCTTACCATGGCCATGGATTTAATGAGTTATATTATGAATGCTATATGAGACATTCTCTCTCTTTTTCCTGAGAGTGATGGATTCCTTGTTGATCACTCACATGCCTTCATACATATAGTAGTAGGGCCAATGAACACCTTTGCAGACCCCTATAAGGATTTGCACTTAGTGTTGTCAAACTTCTAAAGATACATGCATAAGATAACTATGGTGTCTCAGGTCTAAGGATTACTTGTACCACTATAACAATGAGAAACTGATTGACAGGCAGGTTAAAACTCTATTCAGTTTATCTCATATCTTTGGTCACATTCAGTGTACCTATTCTATTAATAGGCACCCACCTGTTGGCTGTAGTGTCTTCACACAAATAGCTTGAGACCAGCTATCCTCCTATAGAGTCAACCTAACAAATGCTAGTCCTATGGTTCATTATTGTCCATCATAGTGAACCTTCAACTAGGAATGCTTTAGGAGTTTAGTACAGAGATATATTTACAGTATCAAAATTACAACTCTTTGTAATTTCATATTCTCAACTCTAACTCCATAGACATATTATGTAAATATAAATGATGCATATAAACATAATAGAATAAGCCCTTTTATTAAATCAATAATAAATGTGACATACATAAATGAAATCATATGATTATTCCTAATCCCTAAACAATCATCTTTATGATTGGCTCTAGGGCATAATCCTAACACCTATTACATACGTACATATGCTAATGGGACAAGAAAAACAACTAATTTAATATAATAATTTTCCTTTATTTTAAACAATTAATCACATGCTATGATTCGCACTAATCCTTTAAGGATAATTTATGAATAATCTCACTAAACTCATCATTGGGGTCAAAAAGGATTTTAGAATTATTAGGTGATACAAAATAGGGTGTTTACAATTGCCTTCTTTTCGATGTTGCTCACTCATCAAGTTACATCAGAAGACTTTATAGATCGGACCACTTTGACTAACTAATGATTCAAAATCATAGTTCTAAACCATAATTTGGGTTGAATTAGGGATCACCTAATTTACCTAGATACTCCTTATGAAGATCATACTTGTCATAGTTCAAAAGGTAAGAAAGTGAAACTTCATTTGAATAGTGATGAAGTAAAAATCAGAGTCAATCATTTCAAATTTTGAAAGCATTAGGCCTTAACGAAAGCCAATGTGGTATTATCAGGACTCTAGAAAAAGGGGTTGACCCTGACTGTAATGCCCCGCAAATACATAAGTTTATTTATTTAATTAATTATAAATTTAACGCGTAATGGTTAAATTAAATTATTAGTTAATTTTACTATACACGTAATTATTGGGATTAAATATAATCATGAATTGGATAATTGTGTAACTAAACACTAGTATTGGAAGTAAACCTAAATAGGTTAGGATTAATTTGTGCCCTATATAAGATCTTATAAGGGAAGTTATTACTTTTTGGCTTGTAAACCATTGAGAGAATAGAGGATTGACGGCTGAGGAAAGTTTGCCCCTTTTTCACCTTCTTCACCTCTGTATGCTGGGAATCAAGTAAGTAATATATATATATATATATATATATGTATTAGGTTTTGTCATAGATGTACGGTAAATTAAGATGAATAGGAATAGGTGAGTTGTTGAAATTAGAAATCTGACATTGAAGGAAGCAAAAAAAAATAAAAATAAAGAAGAAGTGGTTTTCGTTGGGATTACAATCTGATAGGATGAAGTTATGATAATATATATATATATATATAGAATGCACAAGTCATGCTAGTGGAGATTGGTACGAATGGTACAAGCCTTTAAGAAAAAAAAAATATAAAATAAAAGCACAAAGACAAAGCAACTTTTTTACACACACACACACACACACACACACACACATATATATATATATGATGGTACATTGCTTTTTGTAAAAGTGGAGGTTGCATATTTTTTAATAAAGAATGGAGGTTGCTTTTTGTAAAAGTGGAGGTTGCATATTTTTTTAATAAAGAATGGAGGTTACAGAATTGAGTTTTGGGGTATAGTGTAAACAGTAAAGGCTCTAGATTATTGTATGAATATAAATAATATTTGTTGACCTTACTTGGAGAAAGAGTTGGGAAATGACAAATTATCTAGTGTATGCAGGCCCATTCTAGCATTAAGCTAGTATGTAGTATATATTATGTATAGCACGTATTTTAGGCATTAGAATCACATGTTGATCCATTACCACGTGATTAGAAAAAATTTATTAGTGTAGGCCTGATTATTGATAAAGTATATTATTGACTTTAGGTTCTGAATAGCGTTGGAATTATTAGGACCTCAATCACTTGGATTCTTGAAGGTTTGGTCTGAAGTAAGGGAACTTGTACAATGTATCGCCCTCTTTGATTAAATAAAAATAAATCTGATTTTTATTCTTCTTTTACGAGTCAATGATTTATGGACAATTGTTTTCAAAATCGTTTCATTATCAAAGTGTTTATTCCTTATGTATTGTGGGTCAAGCAAAAATAGTCATTTATTGAAATTGTTTTACATATGTGTTTGAATCTATTTTACTTATGAAAGATATTTGCCAAATGTTTTTTTTTGTATAAGTGTGAACTCTGGTTAGATTATTGGTCCGTCCCAACAGGGGATTTTAATACTGTTGGAAAATTGGTCCGTGCCAGCAGGGGATTCTAATACTGTTGGTTATCAGTACTGATGTAGTGTAAAGCCCCACGATGATGGGCGCCTATTGAATGTGAGTCTAGCTAGAGGAAATACTTGTATGAATTTAGCGTTTTATTGATTTGTATTATATGAATCAGTGATCCTAAAGTGATTTATCGAATGCATTGTTATCGAAAGTGTTTCAGTGTTATTGTTTATTGAATTGAAAGCAAGAAAATTATTTCTAAAAGTTTATATGCCTACTGAATTGAAAGAAATGATTTATTGTGAAACTCTACCGTTTTGTTACTCATGTTTTTTTTTAAATTAATCATGCGAATAGGCTTGATCTCTTCCCGTATATATTGTGTAAAATTTTCTTGCTGAGCTTTATGCTCACCCCTTATATTTTTCCCCACAGATGATTAGCTTGTTGTGAGTGGCTTCTACGTGCGAAGAGCTAGGGAGTCGATGGCTTGATCTTCTGGTTACACTAGAACTTTTATTTTTAATGATTAGAAAAATTAGTTTTTATTATTTCAGTGGATGTTGTAGTAGATTATTGGAGTTGACAATTTATTTTGATGATTATGGATTTATTTAGTTATTTCAATTAATTGTTGAGATTTTAGTTATATTGTGGTTGGAATTTATTATGGATGGATTATTGAAGACAATATTATTACAGGTTGATATAGTTAAGTGGGTTGGCCTATGTGGGGCATAAACCTTTGTGAGTTGTGTCAATCTTATCGCCAAATCCAGTCTTTTGGGTTTGGGGTGCGACACTGACGAAGGCTTATGAACAGAAGTTTTGGACCCTATAAAGAGGGTTGACCTTGACGAAGGTCTAGGAACATATCGAACCCTAACGAGGGTTGATCCTAATGAGGACCGTGAGAACATATCAGACCTTAACGAGGGTTGACCCTAATGAAGACTGGGAAAACATACTAGATCTTAATGAGGATCACGCAAACATGGCAGATCCTTACGAAGACTATGTGAATGTATCGGACCCTAACGAGGGTTGATACTAACAAGGAGCAATCAAATATTTCAAATAGATCACATATAGGTATTCAATGCATCAAAAGAATTCATATATGACAAAGACACTTAGGAATTATTCTAATCTCCAAAGAAAGATGCCCCTAGGGTAAGTCAAAAAGATTTCTCTCAAGGAATATGCCTTCGAGGCAAACATAATACCACTCAAGGGTTCAAATTCAAAACCAACACTTAACATGCATGCATAGACTATTTGGAATCCATTCCCATTCTACACATGGTCTAATCGAAATCAAGGCTTTTATAGGATTACTATTGATTACTCTTTCTTTTCACGATTTCACTTGAACAAGGCTACCAATTTGATTGGACATGTACTTATTCGCTTTTTTGACATTATTTTTACCTTCAATACACTTTTTGAAACTTGCTCAAGGCTGTTGATTGGAGTTGTAGTTTCTTTCCCGGAGTTAGAGATTCATTCCCCAATATTAGTGATGATGGCCCTGTTAGAGGATCCGCTTTTGAGAGGTCATAGGAACGTAAAGGCATAAGTCCAAGACAAACACATCATTTCAGATGAAGTAAGATACTATACTCGTATAGCACTTCTATGTGTACACATATAGATGACATGCGTGCAACAACACATCTTTTAACCCTTCAGGATTGTGCTTTAAGTAACTTGCCAAATGATATAAAGAGACCAATAAGGATAAAAGAGAGAAAACCAAGAACGATGATGTAGACAAGAGACTCAAGCAAGACCAATAAGGAATTCAAGTACGACCTAGAATGATAAAACAATAGACTCGAGTATTGACCTCACCTATTTCAAATGTGTCTCCCTTTAATTTCCATCTTATTAAGACAATCGTTCTATTTTTCTTTTCTTAGTTAATTAAAGAAGATCAATGATGTACTAGTTATTTCCATAAAATTTCACTAATTTTGGTCTACTCTTACATTAACAAAGGCGTTCTATATATGGATAGCAATTGAATGAGTCTATCAACTTCAAAACACGATGGTTCTGATAGCATGCAAACCTATCCAATTGGGTTTGCCCCTTGACTCGGAGGTTAAAGTGTGCATCACTTTTCTTGCTGTTTCGTTATGATATCTATGGACTTCACTCCTTCACTAATCTTTTTCTTTCTTTATTTTCTTTTTTCTTTTATTTTCATGCCCTAACTTTTTGTGAGGACCCAAGGCTTGATTTATGAGAATTTTGGGTTAGGATGTGCTAAGGTAGGTTTTCGTGAGCCTAGCACTTCTTTTTGTGTATGTTGAGCAATATAGTTGACTACAGTAAATTATAGCCGACTATATTACTAGGCAGAATTTATTTTTATGCTTGTTGAATAATTTAGTTGACTATAGTGACTTATAGTCGACTGTATTATCAGGCAGAACCTCTTTTGTGCATGCTGAGAAATTTAGTTTACTATAATAAGTTATAGTCGGCTATATTGTCAGGCAGAATGTTACAATACTTAATTTGGAGAGTTTTAGTCGACTATAACTCATTATAGCCGACTATAACGCACGGATTTCAGTTTTTGGGCTAGATTTTAATGGGGTAAAAAGACCATTATACCCCTCACTTATACCCCATTTATAAACTCATCTTCTAGAGGGTTCTTACCCATCTTTCCAGTCAAGAGAGAAAGAGAGAGAGGAAGAGAAGGAGAAAGGGGGAGAGGCTCGACGGTGGCTCGCCGGAGCGTGGTAGCCTCAATCCGACGCCGGCAAGCTCGGATCTAGCGTATTTTGGCCTGATCTACACACGTATGGTTGTGGATTTGGATTTCTTCACTCTATTTTTGAGGTAGGGGCATTTTCTCATCTTAAACCATTGATGCATGGGGGTTTTGGGTTTAAATCATATAAAAATACATGTATTTGACATGCTTTGCATAAACATCATGCATGTGGTCATATTTTATGGGTTTTGATAAATTTTGGAAAATCTAGGGTTTTGTATTATGCCCTATTTGGTCATATGCATGTTACATTTCAAACCCTCACATGATTTGGGGTACAATGGGTTGGTTTACATACCCCCTTTTTGTTATATTCTTGTTATTTATGAAACTCTTATATGTTTAAGGGTTTAAATGGGTTGGTTTTTAAACCTATTGGACTATTTTATGTGGTTGGAATATTGAGGGTCATTTTTATATATCTGATTTGAAACCATTATATTGAAAATGGTTGGAAAATGATTATCATGATTTATGGAGTTATTTTATATGGTTTTCATAGTACAAACCTATCATGTGGTTTTTGGAAGATTTATATATAATTTTCCGGATTATGTGAGAATTATGGAAATTAATAAATGAAAAGAAAAAGTGATGATGATATGGTGATGAGGGCTACTGGAGACAGGATTACTGCGGTCCCAAAGGAACGGGACGTCTTGCCGTGTTTTCCTATCCTTTAGTCCTGGGCTATGTGCCCGAATAGAGGTTACTGCGGTCCCAGATAGGGATGTCTTGCTGTGTTTCCTCTTATTCCGCGCGCGAGGGCCCCGCATGACTTGGGGAGGATTTATCAGTTTGAAAGACTGATGTTATGGATTGCCAGATATGGCGGATGTTGGTTATTGGCTTATAAGGCCGTGATATGATATCAGAAAATGATGGTTAAATTCATTTGTAAAATGATGATTTTGATAACAAATAACTTGAGTTATTTCTTACCTCTTTAAAAAGAAAAAGGGGTGTTGGTATTTAATGATTTAACTTTCGCAGTTATTTCGTTATACTTGTATCAGTTTTATTAACTGAAAAATTATATCGCAAACTAATCAATGGTTTTGCAGGGCTTTGGAAAAGTATATAAATTATGGTTTTTTAAAACCTTGGATTATTTTGGGAAAATGTTTTCCTACTGAGCGTGTAGCTCATACCCCCACAGTTTTTCTTGCAGGTCATATTTTCAAAATAAAGCTTGACCTGGGGTTGGGAAGCACATCAACATGCGTGCATTCATATAGAAGATCATTGTATTTTATTTCGGCTTTGAGCCTAGGCATGTATTAATTTTAATTCATGGCCTGTAATAAAAAGGATAAGTAGTGGATGTAGATGTGGATGAGACCCATGTGATTACGATACAGCTTGTAGTTTTATTTATTTTTGGAATAGTGTGTGGATGGTTGAAATGATTACAAATGGGTTTTCTACAGGTTTTATGATTAGTCGATAACTTGGTATGTCCTATTTACAAACGGGACCATGCCGGATTTTCTAAAAATGTTTTCAAAAGAATTATTTTTATTAAACATCCACCAAAATTGGCTTTAAAATTGATTTTCTTACTATATAACTAACGGTCCCCATTTCGGGTCGTTACACTTTTGCCTAGGCTACCCTTTCAAGTTTTTAACCTAGCGAGCTATCTTTTCTAACTTACCATTCTCATACACATGATGCAGTGCTATGACCTATCTTTTCGAACACAATATTTATCTTCTTTGCTCGTGCCCCTTGTGTAGACTCCAATTGATGTGAATGCACATTTTCATAAACCTTAAATAATGTGGCTACACCTTTGCAAGGTTGCCTACGTACCCAAGAGAGATCAAGCCAAACGTAGTTCAATAAAATTCGAACAACTTCGATCAATTAGATTCATTTGGATCATAATGTAGGCTCAAGGTTCTAGGCTCATAAAAGGAAAGATATTGAAGGCTCAAAATTAATTTCAATGGACTCCTAATTGTCAAGGATTACTTATCCACTTTTTGAATTTTTTTGGCTTTTCTCTTCAAATATCCTCGTTTAATTCTTCCACTTTTCTTTTCTTTTCTCTCTCTTTCTTTCCTTTTTTTTAAATTTTTTTAAATTTCCATATTTATTTCATTTACATTGCCCCTTGCTTCAAACAAATCTCTCCAAAATTTGCCCCTAATGTAGTGAGTAATCCTTAACAAGGGTGTCAGAAAGAAAACTTATTAAGGCTCAAAAGGGTTAGCAAATGATTTTTCTTTATATATTTTTTCAAGAAGGGAAGCAGAAATGACGGCCGCTCTTCATGTTGATCTCCATTATTCAAAATTTGAGTATGAGAAGGATAAATGTGCAAACTTCCAAGTTTATTCCCTGTGTTTCTTGATAAGTCCATTAATGTTGTAAGATTAGCCCATTCTAGTGTAAACCAATTGATATATGTTTAAAATATTCATTAATGTTTGAGTTGATTAAGATAACTTCAATTTTAATGGATTTTACTTTCATTTCTTGATCCCTTTTAACTATCTTTTCTAGATTAAAGGATTTGCATTCAAAGATTTCATTATTAGGAGACACACCAAAATAAGAGAAATCAGACTTTATTCCATTATCAATAAAAGGGATCACATCAGAAGGGCTTTAATGATTTTATTGGACTTGACTAACTCAAAAGACAACGTAGAACTTGACGGACTTGAAAGAAAGCTTATAACTTAACAGACTTAAAAGCAAACTTAAGATTCAATAGACTCAGAAACAGACTTGGAAATAGACTCTAGAGTAAACTCAACAATGGATTCGACTAGGGAATCTTAGCTTCTCATCCTATAGCATCAGTGCCCATATTTAATCCCCTATATTCTTTGGTCATGTTAACCTACCACTATTAATCATGTCTTGAATTTCATGCCTTAGCCTTGTGCAGTTGTCTGTCCTATGACCAATGTTTTGATGGAAGTCACAATATTCATTTTGCCTTCAATAGGATAGAATTGGATTAGGTAGTGGCTGGGGCTCTAAAGATTTAATCATTTTGCTCACCCTCCCTTATCGTGGGTATGGGGCGAGGCCCATATTGTTTATTCATTTTCACCTCCTTTGTCTCCTTCCTTCTTCCCTTCGATCCACTCTAACTCTTCTTGTCCTTTGGGTTTTCCCATTTCTAAATTGCTCGGCCTTTGTGTCAGCCAAATGATTAAATCTATCATCTCAACCCTCTCCCACTATATGTCAACCTTATCTCATTGTATCATGGCCATAAGGTTAGATAGGGTTGGTTCTGCCATCTGTTCCAGCTATATTCTTTTCAAACAGTTTGATGTAGGTGAGCGAGTTCAAATACAACCTGGCATACGAGTATCTGACTGTGATCACCTAAGCTTTTACTGAAATTACGAAGTGAAACGATTAAGTCCATGTCCCCTTTGTATCAAAATGAAAACCCATTCTATTTTAAGATTACTCAATTCCTTCTTATTACACCTTAGGCCTCCTCATGTCTACTAGATCTTTCAAGTAACCAATGTGTGACAAGTGCTCACAAATTCAATCATTTTTCAAGTTCAAGCCCATTACAAATGCTCTCATTTCACTAGTATTTTGTATCCAAGCCCATTATCCTCTTTTCATTTTTTTCATTTTTTTTAGGGTTTAGACCCAATTACAAAGATAATCAATCCTAATTCTCATTTGGGCTTGAGCTTCAAAACATAATTGACTTTGGAATTCAATTTTAATTTGGGTTTATTTTGCCTCATCAAATTGGTCCAAACCTAACGATTACTAGGTCCATGTAGTCCATTGACCTTTTCAAATTGAGCCCATAATTCACACACCTAACTTCTCCTTAGATCAAAAGCCCTCTTTTGATTTGATTTGATTTTATTTTTTTACATATGGGCCTAAGTCCAATAACAAGCATATATCTCTCCTCAATTGGGCTCAATTTTGAAATGGTTAATAAACAATATGGGCCTCTGCCCCATACCCACTGATAAATGTCTAACATAAATGCGAAAATGACATACATTCAAACAAGGCTATGCAAAGGCCTTAGGGGTAACTAGTGTAGTCAGTCCATTAGGGTTGCTTCTCCTTCAAAGGTCACCCAAGCTAGGGTGCTCAAAGAGCGACCCATTAACGTACTCACTAGCTTACTATGGGCTAGTGGCACAGGCTGTGGGTTGATGATGCCAACTTGAGTAGCCCATAGGCTAAGTGGGGCCTAAGTCTCTCATTGGACTATCATTGAGGTTAAACAGTAGTCTTTGTGCACGTTTGTGCAATTTGGTATCATTTAATTAATATCGAATTAATTAAGGCCAATATTACTACGGAGTCTAACTCTCTATTCTTAGCAAAGTCGCCACTGTGAACACTACGTTCTAAAACCATGATGGTTCGAGGATACTCATCTAGCCTCGAAAGGCTAGCTCGGAGAGGAGTCACCACCTAATTACTATTTGGGAACAATGAACTCTAACAGGATCCAACTCGTCATAATTAGAGATTCAGGTTCAGAGCTAGAGTACATCATTGGGAAGGTGTGAAGCACCTAATGATGCCCAGTAAAAACTGATGCCAACATTTGACTATTGGCCTTAATTAATTCGATATTTAATTAAAGCTAACCCTAAATCATACAATAAATAAAATGGTATGCGATAATAATAGTATACACAATGAACAAAATAATGAATAAAGAAAATAAAGAAAAGAGAAAAAAAAAATATCAGAAATATGAGATTATGATATACAAGAGAATATGTAGAATAGATATGAATGAATAAGCAATCTTGTTTGTCAGAAGAGTGGTGCGTATGCAACTAAGGTGGTTACGTATGCAACCCTTTAGCAAATAACATAGACTCGAGCAAAACAGGAGGCATACTCATCAACACATGCACACTTAGAAGGAGCAAATGAAATAGAAATAAAAAAACCAAAGAAAATAAACTTTCTACCTAGAAGGGAATGCGTATGCACTAGAGATAGGTGCATACACACCTTATGAGCACATTATATAGAATTACAGAAGCTTATATTAATTTACATTATGCATTCTTAATAAAATAAAATATACAAATAAATATGAATATAAACTAAACCTAAATCATGTTAATCATGCTTTAGACAAAAATAAATAAAATAAAATAAATACAAATTTACCGACTTTATACTTGTTCGTGGTCCCTTAGGTCTTTGGATTGAATCAAGTTAACACAAATATTCCTTTTCGTCAAAGTGTTATCACAGCAAAGGGATCAAAACTCTCTCAACTTTGAAAAAAAAATCGAAAACGAAAGAAAATAAGAGAAAAGAAAAGTGATTTTCATTACTTTGCAATAGTAGAAACTTTACTTGAGTGTTTGGGTATGAAAGCGTTGGTATTGGACAAAACTCGTGAAATACAAAGTTATAGATAATTGAATTATATTTCTAAGAAAACCAATTGCATTAAATTCTGATTTCAGTGACAAACGTTATGATTAAAATATGCTCGCTTGGTTTTCAGAAAAATTGCTATTGAATTATGACAAATTTCACTCCCTAAAAACCCTATTCTCCTCTCCTTTTCTAAGGCATTAAAAGAATATTTATATTTGAAAACTAGGGTTTTTTCCTTTCCTTTCTAGACTAGGTTTACTTGGAAAATAATTAAAAGATATTACCAATAATTAGAAAAGTCTTCTAATTTGAATAGGAAAAGGAAATTGCATTTTTAAAAATTAGAAGAGTAACCGCTAACACGCATACGCATGTATCGTATGTGCGTATACACACCTATTACATACGTACACATGCTAATGGCACGAGAAAAACAACTAATTTAATAAAATAATTTTCCTTTATTTTAAACAATTAATCACATGCTGTGATTCGCACTAATCCTTCAAGGATAATTTATGAATAATCTTACTAAACTCATCATTGGGGTCAAAAAGATTTTAGAATTATTAGGTGGTACAAAATAGGGTGTCTATAGCACACGTGCATTGCAAGTAAATTGTTTATACAAGAAACATTTGTTAAAAAAATCAATGTAAAAGTAATTTATTTGTAAAAAATCATTAGCATAAACTCTGATTATATTTTGGTCTTAGAATTATTAGTATCAATGCATGAAGAATTAAAAAAAATACATAAATATGTATCATAAATCATCATCACCCATCAAACCAAATATAAAAAGTGTGTGTGTGCACACGTGCGTGTGTGTGTGTATGTGTATGTGTGTGTGAGTGCGATGCATGAAGAAAAAAAAAATTATAGAAGAATGTTTTCACTTACTTAGCAACGACCTTAATAAAGAACTAATTATAGCACACTTTTTTTTTTCTTTTTTCAATTCCTTCACTAATGTATTTTCTTTTAAGCAATGCCATATGTAGCCACTGCCCACCATAGTCCTTTATTTTTTTGTTTTTCTTGGCTCAACTATTTTATATTTTTTTCAATAGTGATAAAGGTCCACCACAAACACAAACAGTCCTTTAAAACTTCTATAGTGTATGAAACTTTCATTAGTTGTAATAAAATAATATTAGGTAGGCAATCCTCATTTTCTTTTCAATTAAATAATTCAGTTCAAACCAATCCCTTGAAAATCACCATGCTCTAACAAATAAGATGGCTGTAAATGCTTGTTTTCAATAAAAGTCACTCCACACACACACACATATATAGATATATACGATAATGATCCTGTCAGCACGTGCTAATATAGGCTTATATCAACACGGCTACAAACCTATAATTATTGATTACAAATTTACAATTGACTGATTACAAACTTACAATTGACTGACTACAAATTTCGCCTGCGGACCAGATAATTGTCTATTTGTAGTCAGTCAATTATAAGTTTGTAATCACTTAATTATAGGTTTGTAATTAGTAATTGCAAGTTTGTAGCTGTGCTGATATAAGCCTATATCAGCACATGCCGATAGGATTATTACCGTATATATATATATATATATATATATATATATAGATATTGTAGTTTTATCCCCATAAATTTCCAATTTTTATCATTTTTGTTGGACCTTAGTCTCAATATCTCTGAATTTTTATTTTGGCTAATTGAAATCGAAAAATGATTGTTGAGAAGAGCCCTATGAGACCAATTCTTGGACCAAAATGCAAAAAGACAATGTTATCCCTCAGCATTAAAACAACACAATCCCCTTGTTATCCCAAGAATACAATCCTAGCGGGAGGTGAATAGGGTTTATAGCCAATAACAATTTATGATTACAATCTAAAATTCAGATTATTGCAACTATGAGAAATATCAATAACAAGCAATAAATATAATGAGTAAAAGAATGCAAACATAAGATTTTAACGAGGTTTAGCCTTCTCACCTACGTCCTCGCCTCAAGAGCTCGCTTGAGGATTTACTAATCCACTATCACTCTCCTTCAAGGTGGAGCAGTAAACCTTTACAAATCAAGTGTTTTCAACTAACACTTGCTCAACAACACTTCTTCAAGTGCCAAACTTGGGGTTATCACCAACCCTTGATTACAAGATTGTAGAGATAAGATTGTGTACAAGAAAAATTCTCTTTAAGAGTGAATAACACAAAATTTAAAAGCTCAACTCTCTTCTAATTGATTGCTCAATGAATGCTCTTTTATGAATTTAAGGCTAGAAGATTGATAACAATGAATGCTCTTATATTGGTAATCATAAATGCATTTGAATCATTATTTATATAGGCAATATGAATAATATAACCGTTTGGTACAATAAATGCTGGGAAAGAGCCGTTTGGTGGCATTAAATGCCCCAATAACCTTTCAAAAACTAGCCGTTGGAGTTCAGAAATCGCAAAATCAATTGACTGAATCATAATTCAGTCAACTAATTTGCCAATTCAGTCGATTGAATTGAGGATTCAGTCGACTGATTCAGGTAGAATCAATCCAGGCTAAGCCCTATGTTTTCTGATACATTCAGTTGACTGAAAGAAGTAATGAGTTGATTGAATACACATTTAAGTCAACTGAAAGTGCTATTGAGTCGATTGAAATGGGCAGCGAGTATCACAAAGTGATTTCCAAAATTTTTGTTCAATTAGGTCCAATAAAATCAACTTAGGCCTAATGCAATAGATGAAATCAACTTAAGCCAGGGTCCTAAGGTCCATCTAGTTCAGTGGAGCGATTATATGAGCAATCAAGTACATTAGTAACCTAAAACCTCACTCATAGCTATTTAAGAATCTTCATTGATATTGCTAGCTTGGTCTTAAATGTTTGTAGGTCTTTTGCATGCTTTCTATGCTCAAATGCTTTTATGGTTGATTGTCCTTAATGTTTTAAGTATGTGCTCCGAGTTCCATGGTATGGATATGTATTTGTGCTTCATTTTGATCCATATGCTTGAGTACCTAGCTTTGATTAGTATCTGACATATAAACCATTAGTACTGATATCGATCTTTTGTTATCATCAAAATCTCGGATATAACCTTGGTCATATAACCTTAGGGCTAACACCCCTACAAAAATATCTCCCCCTATTTCCTTTAACAAATCCCCCTTCTTTATCTCTCTTCATAAAATAAAGTCATAAAACCCATCCCTTTTTGTAGAAATCTCTTTCTTTCTCCCTTCTACCCACCACAATAGAAATTTGTTTCTATCTCTCTCTTCTACCCACCAATGACACACTGAGTAGAGGGGCTCACCTTCAAGTACCCAAAAGTCTCGCACCATTGAAGCCCTGGCGACTGCAAGTCTCTTTCTCATCCTTAGATCTGCTTATGCATAGCCACTGTTTGAGAGGATGGATGGGTCTCGAGTTATGGAAACTACAAATCCATTCTTGCAACGGATTCACCTGGATCTCGAGCTCGATTGTTTAGGACTATGGAGACAAAGACTTTAATGGTTCAACCATGATCTACTGCCATTATAGGGAGCTAGATGGAAAGTGGATTGGCCTGATTCGTCTGGTTCTTATTCGTCTCTCTATTTCTTTTCTTTTTTGCTACTGCTTTTATGAAATTGGATCTAATTGTTTAATTTTTAAAACTAAGATAAAAAATCAAATTTATTTTAAATTTCTATTTCCGTAAATTAGGATAATTATCTATATTTTTTTTAGGATAATTATCCCCATTTTGAAGATAATTATCATGATTTTCAAGATAATTATTTTGAATTCCTAGCTAGTTATTTCAAGATAATCCAGATAATTCCTTATACTCTTTTTTTCCCCTATATACTGGTTGGATTAAAATTGGGTCCTCAAAAATCAAGTTTTTTAAACTTCATTTTTCATGAAATTGGGACTAGCTAGATATGGTGCTCTGCTTCTTCCTTCTTCTTTTTTCGACTGACTTTGATCTTGATTTTGCTTTAAATTTCCTTTCCTTTTTTGGTTTTTATTTGAATTTTGAAAATAAAGATTGTTCTTTTTATATTGAGCGCGATTCTTGCTTTTTGATTTGGAGCGTGATTTTTAGTTGGGTATTCAATACAAATTGGAAAGTGGGTTTTTAGTCTTTTTGAGCGCGATCCTTTGAAAGCTATATTTTTGTATCAGCAAATAAAAAACTAACATGTCAGTCGCCCCCCTATTCAGCCTTATATCCCTCGTCTTGGGTATCACTACTCATTGAAATCTTCTTAAAATGGAACTTCCTTAAAGTGAAGAGAAATTACATCCTAACTACAGTAAACAGTGATGCACCCACACCGAAAAACCTCAATTAATTACACCTTAAGTAGTCCCAACTAAAGTAGAAAAAATTTTAGTATAAAAAAGAAAAAAAAATCACATTGATTCCATGCCATACCTATAAAGGATCCATCTATGTGTTGCTTTCACTACCTTGGAGAAGGAATCTGGTCAACTTGCTTCACTCGTCTTCAAGGATTTCGTAACCAAAGATCCCAGAATTTATCTTTGCTTAGCAAGCCACACCATCACAATCTTGGGCTAAGCTTTTGTTTTTATTTATTTTAGGATTCTAGTGTGTTTTTATTTTTTTAGGATTCTATTATTGAGTTTATAAAAATAAAGATTATTAACACGTGTAGATGATCTTTATCTTGAACCCACGCACATGTAGGTAATTTTATCTCAAACAAAGCATAACTATATATATATATATATATATATATATATATACACGATAATGATTCTATTAGCATGTGCTGATATAGGCTTATATCAACATAGCTACAAACCTATGATTGTTGATTACAAACCTACAATTGACTAATTACAAACTTACAATTGACTGACTACAAATGTCGCCCGCGGGCTGGATAATTGTCCATTTGTTGTTAGATCAATTGTAAGTTTATAATTAGTTAATTGTAGGTTTGTAATCAGCAATTGTAGGTTTGTAGTATCAACACATACTGATAGGATCATTACCTATAGATATATTATAAGAAAATATGCGTCTTGTGCATGTCACGTGACTCTTCTGTGTCTTGCTCAACCAACAATAGTTGCCGATTGGTACTCAATTGTAAACAATTAAACAGTTTGAGGGCTCAATTGATGCAATTAAAAATTTAGCTACCAAAGTGACATATTCCAAAGTTTAGGTACTTTTTTGCAGTTTACCCTTTTCATAGGGATTTTCTTAATTGCTAAGATATATTTAGGGGCTATTTAGCAAACCTGAAAATCTTACTAATTGAATAGAAGTTTGGCTAGTTTTGATTGTACACTGTTTGGTAAGTCCTTTTTTCATGTTAATTAATTTAGTTTTGTTTTGAAAAAAAGGCATAAACACAGTTTTTTTTTTTTTTTTTCAAACCAACTGTGAGTTGGTTTATTAAAAATTCTAGTCTAATCCAATTTTTAAACTTCCCAAACATGGCCTCAGTGAAGCAATAAGTACTTGGAAAAATATAAAAATGCATAAAAAATGATGCAAATAATCTTAAAAAATGTGAAAATGCAAATTATATGAAGAAACATAAAAATACAAAAAAAAAATTGTGTGAACATATTTTTTAACAAGAGTTGCTACCTAGGCCAAGATATACAAGGCCGAACGAGGGACGGACTGACATGTCAGTTTCCCATACGCTCATTTAAGAAAACAATATTTAGAGAATCTCGCGCATCCATACCAAAAAGACCAAAAATCCAATTTCTTATTTGTATCAAATTCCCAACCAAAAATCAACCTCAAAATCAAATATAGAGAATCACACTTAGAATAAAAAAGAAACAACAATCATTGAGTTTGAAAAATCAAATAACTTTCTCCAAACTAGAAGGGAAAAAAATCAAAATAAAATCAGAAAAAAATCAATAAGATAAATTAATAAAGACAAACTAGTCAGGTTAAACAAACTTTGACACAATTAGCGGCAGAAAATCAAGAAGCACTAGTCTTTGAGTTTAAAAAATCAAATAGCTTGATCCAAACTAACAACACAGGAAAAAAAAAATGAAGCAAAAGAATAATGAGACCAATTTAATTTTAAAGTTCAAGAAAAAAAAAACAAGATAACTTGATAACTTAACCACTTAATAACTATATAAGTTAAAGGCACATATCTCATTATGATACATTTTATTAAGTTATTAACTTGATAACTTGATAACCTAATCACTTAATAACTTAAAAAGATGAGCATATTTGTATATCATGTTCTTAAGGAAAAAAAACACTAGATCAAGTTAAACATAGGATGAGGTGAACTCATTGTAGAAATCACACCCCACCAAACTCCTTCAATGAAGTCACACTGTACTGCACAAATTGCACTATTAGCCTTCATATACCAAGATTCGGCCATGCATGAGTACACTAAGACAACAATAGATCTAAGGATGAGAAAATAGATTTGCTTTCATTGTAAAGGGTCATTAGGACCACCACGAGGTACCACTGATGGACATGCTTCAACGAATTGTGGAAGAGCTCAAATCCATCTTGGGTTGTTGAAAAAAAAAAAATACATCTCTACTGGTGTGAGGTACTCAGTTTTGTGTTGTGTGTAACCGAAAAACAGAGAGACAAAGGGAGGGAGTGGGGTTGAAGTTGTTGGAGCATCTATAGTGCTGGGACTATTGGGTCTTTGAATTCGGAGACCATAGGTATGAAGATAGATAAAGCTAGTAGATATGGCTGAATTTGGAGGTTTGGATTGTGTGTTACGATTGGCACATTACTTTCCAGAGATAATGCATTGAATGTTATCATTAGACTTTTGTTAGCCTTTTTAGTTTGAGTCCTTCTATATGAGACTACTCTATAGACCTACTAGACTAACCTACTAATGTGGCGTTTTTCTATTGGTCTCTTAAAAAAAAGGAAAGTTAGGCTGAAATCCCTAAATCCCCTAAAATCTGCCTATACAATCACTGAATAACACCTTACCATTTTTTAGCGTGAAAATCATGAACCAAAGGTCTCTTCCTTCCTCAAACAAATTACCTTCTAGGGGAAAACGATCATTTGCAGACTCCCCCTCTCTCTCTAGTTCGCTAGTTTCTCCTCCATTAAACACAAGTTATTAAGAGACCTTCTGGGTCTCTTGATTTTCCTCCCAAAACAGGGAGTCCTCTTTCTCTAGTTTCTCATCTGTTTTATTAAGTTACAATGGTATACTTAAGTTTCTCCCTTATTTCGGGGAGAAAGACATTAGGAATCATATAACACTTTCACAGTATGAATGAAAAATAACTTAATTTAAATAACTCCAAGTAAAGTTGTATAATAACTTGATATCACATAGTCATTTGTTTATAGTAACTTGATATCATTTTGTGTTACTTGATAATTTATTTCAGAATTGAACAACAGGCATCTATATAATAACTTGTTCGTAATAATTTTATAGTAACTTGATATCATTTTATGCCACTTGATAACTTATTCTCAGAATTGAAAAACATGCATCTATGTCGTGTTATTAATTAACATTCAAACAAAAAAGAGCATATCATGATCACGAAAAAAAGATGATAAACAAACTAGTCGAATACCTGCAAAACATAATACTACACACATACTTGATTGGCTCTAAAATAAACTTAGAAATGGTTGATTTGTGGAAAAAGGTGAGAGGGCTACAATAATGGGAATAAAATGCATGAATGGCTGGTTGTGGAAGAGAGAGACGTCTACAATATGGGAAGAAAGTTTGAATTTCAGCAAATTATGGAATTTATATTGATGCGAATCCCTAGAATCGTGGGATGTAGGGGATAACTACTTATAAGATAATTCCTTATATGGATGTAGGCCAACTCGTTAGGCTTACTCATTAGGCCTCTATATCATTTTACTTTTAGTTTTTTTAGTGCTTTTTTTTTTTTTTTCTTGGGAGAGGGTGTCAACATTTTTTTTGCTGGGATAAGGGCATTTGAGGAAAATTCTTATTTTAGCAAACTCATTAGGCTTTTGCGCTCATCCTTGGAATCATTTCCCATTTTTTACACACTTATTATTTTATTAAATGTTTCTTAATCTATACCTTAGTACACAATAAGAAATCCTTCTCTTCCTAAAAGAGGAAAAAATAAATAAACAAAAATGCGGTAAAAAAAAAAAAAAAACCAGAAAAAGAAAAAACCAGAAATTGAACAAGGGTTAAGTGGTAACTGGCAACTAATCATTTTTAGTGAAGAAGGAAGAGGGAGGGTGCAAAGTCACTTGGTTAGAGCATCTCCAATGAGTTAGCTATCTAACTTCCCTTAACTATTTTAGTTAGTCAAAGTACATTTTTATTTCTCGAAAGGGTTAGTTATATGGCTAGCTATTTTAGTTATTTTCGTTTCGATTAGGTACATTTAGCTAGCGAATGTTGTTCGCTAGCTAAACCATTTTTAATTAAAAAGGTGACACTTGCCTTCTCTTTATGCATTATTCACTTCTTATTTTTTCACTAAATGATTAAAAAAAAAATATTATTAATAAAATTTTTAAAATAGTTCAAAAATAACTAATACTTTTAGAGTACTCGTTAACTATTTAAAAAAAGTATCCTTTTATTAGTTAGAGTATAAAAAAATAGCTATGACCCTATGATAGCTGGATAAGTTTAAGCATCGGAGGCCCTTCAATTGTACCAACTACCCACCAAAAAAGAAAGGAAGGGGGAAAAAAAAAAAAGGGGAAAGGAGGGTGAGGAGGGCGACGAGGGTGCAAGCAGACGAACAAAGGCTACTCTCGATCATTAACATCTTTTCCTCCGTCAAACCCTTTCTCTCTCCCTCTCTCACTCTCGCCGACGAAGCGCATCGTGGGGTACCGATCTCTCTCCATTTCTCTAGAGCTCTTTTCGGGTAAGACGTTGCACGCATTTAAGTTTTCTGTTGATTGCCAATTTTGGGATCGTTTCTGGGCATTGTCTTACTGTTTTTGGTAGGGCTGGTTGCATTACTCACCAATCGTTTGACAAAATTTCTGAACGAAATTTACACATTCATTTCAGTTTTTTAAGCTGTTTATTGTCAGAACATCACCCACATTTTATTGCATACTTTATTTGGTTTGCACGAAAGGGCCAAACTTCAGTGCCCGAAATCTTGATTCGACTTCGAAACTGTAGCTGCTGGGAAAGCAGATACAGGGCAGGAAGAGCTCTTTTTGGGATTGACTGAGATGCTAATTATTAATTATTAATATTATTAATATTATTTTTTGTAGCCTACAAACTAATACTTCAAACAAAACTGCTAGCTTGTTGACCATCATCACTATTTCCCTGCCATTTTATTTCCCTCGGCTCTGCGGGTATTTAAGCTTCAATATGTATTTGCAATTCTGGTGTACCATATGGCCTGAGGCTATTTTGTGATTACATATCTGTTTTTTATGCTTGGAATTGGGAAACTTTTGTTTTTCTTTTTGTTATATGTGAACCATTACGCTTGTCTGCTCATTGATTCATCCAAGTTGAGGTCATTTTCCATTTTTGTGCTCTTCTCCCATGGAAATGTTAAAATGCTTTCGGATGAAGGAACTCGATTTTGGTTTTTGTTGACATTCGCATAGTGCTGCAGAATCTACAATACTTGCTAAAATTACCAACTTTACCAATCATAGCCTACATGTCGTAATATGGGTGGAGCCTTAGTTTTTTCTTCATCTGAATGGTGATATTTGTAAGCTATGACATGGTGAACTTTGTTGAAATACTGTCGGTGAGGAGAACTGCTCTGGTAGCCATCACTATGTCTGTTTATGAATATACATAGATGTATATACACTTAATAATCAAAGACATACCTATGGTGTTTTGGGTGGGAATTATGATGACCAAATTGGGCTTATTAAAACTTGACAATTTTCCTCAATTGTCATTGTTTACTTTTGCTGCATTTTTGGTTACTGGCCATTGCACATAGATTCTTATTTGTCTTCCGGTGCATCCCTGGGCTATAAAGGGATCCAAATAGATTACAGATATGACTTATGAGAATGCAATTTATGTGTTGTGGATGATAGTAGGGAGCTATTTAAATTCTATGTCCTCTTGCCTTGCAAGCTTATCATGAATTGACTTTGTACTAGCCTTTGCATAAGATTACTTTTGTTTTCTTTGGTGGCTGACTTCTCACAAATATCACGCAAATTAATTTTGTTTCCTATGATGTTCAGTTTTTCAAGTATCATGCTGACAACACATTTATTAGATATCTCTATAACACTTAAACTAGATAACATTCATGCTGTTAAGGCTTTTACTTGTTAAGTTTTGTAGTTATATTATTTAGAATTTTTCCTTGGCAAATATTTTGAGTATTGCTGGCAGTGTTAGAATATGCCAATTAACTTATTTTATTTCTTTTGAATTCTAATTATTTAGGAGTTGAAAAAGAAAAAATAATCAATAATGACTGCTCTTTGTGGAACTGTAGTCTTTCCATGTATCACTTTCGGTGTGATAGTGATTATCCAACTATGATACTTGTGACACCCATCCATAGCATAAGTAGTAAATTTTTATTTTTATAATTTTGTCTGACTTTTATGTTTGCTTCTGTTATCCTTTTTAATTTATAGGGAATGGATGACGTAGCTACACTAAATGAGAGAATTGATATTGATACTTCTTCAGATGTTGATAGGTGTGATGAGAATGAAGTAAATTAGCATACTTTGAATGGGCATAAAAGAATTGAAGAACCCAAGCTCGGGAAAGAGCATCAGTGTGCATTATGTACTTAGGCAGCTAGGCTGGCCCTTGCCTCTGCGCTAGTCTGGCTTGTCTTGATCATCCTTTGGTCTGCTAGGATAAATATATATGCATTCAGGTATGAATAATATATGATGATGAGCTCTGCAACAAATGCCTTGATAGCTGAATACCATGTCCTTCTTGCGTCGAATTTTCCCATCTTTAATCCACCTTCATGTTTGCAATCATCAGTTAGCAGTGACCGTATCAATCCACACCAATGCACGATCAAAAAGTGACGTAGTTGTCAGTGCTGTTTGTGATTCATTAAGGAAAGGCTGCAATTGGGACTCTCTTGTCTCGAAGATTCAATTCGGTTGAGTTGAGTGATTCCATAGTCAACAATGTATTGCTGGAACTGAAGGAACCAGCCGATGCCAAACATGCTCTGGGATTCTTCCACTGGTCAGCCCACAAGAAAAATTTCCAACATGGGGTTCAATCCTATTGCATCGCAATCCACATTTTGGTACGAGCCCGTTTTCTTGTGGATGCTCGAGCTCTGCTTGAATCACTTTTGAGGAAAAATGGAGGAAATTCTTCGAGATTTGCCATTCTTGATTCACTGCTTGATGGGTATAAGATTACTGTGTCGAGTCCATTCGTGTTCGATTTGTTGGTACAGGCTTATTCCAAATTGAGGATGTTCGATGAGGCTTTCGACATCTGCCACTACTTGGAAGAACATGGGTTCTCTTTAAGCATCATGAGTTTCAATGCTTTAATTCATGTTGTTCAGAAATCTGATGAGAATCCTCTGGTTTGGAAGATTTATGAGCATATGATTCAGAAAAGAACATACCCAAATGAAGTAACAGTCAGAATCATGGTGGGTGCATTGTGCAAGGATGGGAAATTGCAGAAATTTGTTGACTTATTAGATAGAATCCATGGGAAGAGATGCTCGCCCATTGTGATTGTTAATACCAGTTTGATTTTTAGGATGATAGAAGAGGGTAGGAATGAAGAAGGACTGGTATTGTTGAAGAGGATGTTGCAAAAGAATATGATTCTTGACACCATTGCTTTCTCTTTGATTGTTTATGCTAAAGTTAAACTTGGAAATTTGGAGTCTGCGTGGGAAGTGTATGAAGAAATGCTTAAGAGAGGTTTCCAGGCAAATCCGTTTGTATATACTTCGTTTATAGGAGCCTATTGTGGAATAGGGAGGATTGAAGAGGCAAATCGGTTGATGCAAGAATGGAAGACCTAGGTCTGAAGCCGTATGATGAGACTTTTAATATTCTCATTGATGGTTGCTCCAAGGCAGGAAGACTTGAAGGAAGCTTAAGATTCTGCGAGAAAATGATGGAGAGGGGACTTGTTCCTAGTTGTTCAGCTTTCAATGAGATGATAGGAAGGCTCTGTGAAGATGGTGACGTGAAGCAGGCTAATGCGATGTTAACTCTTCTATTAGATAAAGGGTTTTTACCCGATGAGATTACATACTCTCATCTAATTGCTGGCTATGGGAAAGTAGGTGAGATTCAACAAGTTCGCAAGCTTTATTATGAAATGGAATACAGGTCACTGTCTCCTGGATTATTGGTTTTTACATCATTGATTAGAAGCGTATGCCAATGTGGAAAATTGGGGGAAGCAGAAAAGTATTTAAATATTATGAAAGATAGATCATTGCCTTTTAATGTATGCATTTACGAGACATTAATTGCCTGCCACTTTGGTAAAGGTGATAAAACAAGGGCTCTTCAACTTTACAAAGAGATGGTTTCTAAAGGATTGAAGCCTAGTTGCTCATACTTTTGGGGTCCTGGTGCAGAGAACGTGGAAGGCTAGCTTCTGTTGAGCGAAAAGTTTATTTTTAACAAGTTTCTGGCAGTCCCTTACTGGAACTGGACTTCAACTTAGATTTGAATGGCATTGAAACTTGATGATGTGCCTCTGGATGATAAGGGCTCTAATATACAAGAAAAGGTTCATACAGAATGATGATAATTATGATCATTCGACCAGATGGCGCTTGTGCTGACCCTATTTTATATGGAGACTAACACAATTTGTGGTTAAGCATGCCCCTGGGGGGAGTCTGGGCCTTGTTGACACACATTGTTTATCAGACTGACTCTAATGGCCGGTCTCTGTAACTTATATTACTACTAATCTGAGTATAACCACAAGTTTAACAAACTGAGTTTATGGATATCTGCTAGGGATTTCAACTTGCAAAAGAGGGCAGCATGTCCAGCACCATGAATCAGTGCCATCATGGATATCTGCTATGTATTTCAGCTTGCAAAAGAGGGCAGCATGGCTGCACTATGAATCAGTGCCATCATACCCTATATGAAACTCCCTGCGAAGGAGCTTCCAAGCAGCAAGGCTTAACTCTTTCAATTGTGAAGCTGATTATGTAGCAGACCGTAGAGCAAATAATGGGAGCACAGAGAAATAGCCAGAATCTACTCTTTGGGGGAAACCTGCTTCTTTCATGGGATGCTAATAGATATTCTATGCTAGGAAGGTGGGTACAATACCAACTTGTTCTATACAGTTTTCTTAATTTATATAATTCCTTTGTTTCTCAATCAAGAAAAAAAAAACGAAGGGGGAATTGAGACATCGAGAATTAAAATTATCATCTCAGAGATGATGAGTTACTTACATGTAGTTTATAAGGGGTTGATATTGGATCGAAGGTACCAATTAAGTACACCAATGAGGGTCTCAGCCAACCAAAAAAAAAAAAAAAAAAAACCTCCCATGAAGGTAATCATAAATAGATGATGAATCATTTACATATAGTTTATAAGGGTTCAAGTAAATTGAGAAATCGAGAATTAAAATTATCATCTCAAATGCTCGTCATGCTAGAGTTTAAAGCATTAGTCAAGGATAAGATTTGATATATTTGTTGGGAGCTACCATTGTTCAGCAATGAAGAATGGTATTTATGCATCAGGTAATTGCCAGTGGTCTCCATCAATGATATCTAGATATAAAATTAATGTGGATGAGCGTGGCAGGAGCACAAGAAAGGAGGGATTGGCATTGTTATTAGAAATGAAAAGGGGGAGTTTATGGCAGGTCTAGCTAAGCATGTTACTTATGTGGAGAATGCACAAATGGTGGAAGCACTTGCTGTACGTGAAGGCCTAAGTTGGGTATCGAGATGAGTTTCAAGGAGGTGCTTAAGGATTTCTCGATTGTTTTGCTGAAATATCAACGGTGAGCAGTGATTTGGAACCAGTTTTTGAGAATTGCATCTGGCTAGCAAGGATTGGGAAAGTGAGACACTTTTGTGCTGTGTCAAGCTTGTGTAACAAAGCTGCAAAGCTGCTGACATGTTGTCTAAGCATGCTTCGAAGCATCTTCAAAAGTACTTAGCTATCTAAGTGAGTACTCTTAGGGTACTAATTATTTTTTAGTAATAATCTTTTTTTATTTATTAATCATTTGGTGCAAAGAAAGAGAGAAAATGTCACTTTTAAAACGAAAAATAGTTTAGTTAATAAACATTGGTTAGCTATATTAGCTAGCCAACCAAAATGACAATAGTTAAAATAGTAAGTCACATAGATAGTCTCTTGAAAAAGACCACAAAAAAAAAAAAAAAAAAAAAAAGGGGAGGTGATTTGACTAGCTAAAATAACCAAGGGGATTGGATAGTTAGCCTTCTTGGTCAGGAAGCCTGGTTAGAAGACTCTCCAAGTTGGTTGATACCAATTTTGGAGGAAGAATTTTGTTTTGGTTTGTTTTGGTTTGATTAACTATTAGGGGTATTTCAAACCTTACCCTTCGCCGAGATTTCAGGTTAAGACTCTCCAAGTTGGTTGATACGATGTATTAAATTGTTAGCTTACGATGATGTACTAAACTGTTATCATTTCTAATTAAGACCATCTCCAAGGGACTATTTTAACCAGTCAAATCACATTTTTCATTTTTCAAGGGACTAGCTATTTTAGCTATTGTCATTTTGGCTTACTACATTTAACTAGTCAATGTTCATTAATTAACTAAACTATTTTTGGTAAAGAAAGTGACATTTTTCTTCTCTATTTAATATTTACACCATTGTCTTTTTCTCTCTCCACTAAATGATTAAAAAAGAAAGATGATTGATAAAAAATTTAACATAGATAAAAATAACTAGTATCTTTGAAATACTTGGATAGCTAGTTAGCTATCTTAAAAAATGCCATTTTACTAGCTAAAGTAGCAAAAAAAGAGCTAGTACCTTTGGAGATGATCTAATATATTCAATCATTTTTGCCCAAAATAAAATATATATATATATATATCTGGAGGGAAAGGTTGTCTTTGCTTGCACCCATACTTTGAGGCCCCATAGTTGAGATCATATCAGTCATTACTGGATAAAGATACCAATAAAATAATCCAATAGCGTCAAAAGGAACATGGTCACCCACCATCCGGTGAGTCCTATAAAAAGTCTTACCTTCCATGTCTTCCTCTTCCTCCCTTTCAAAAAAAAAAAAAAAAAAGGCCCTTGGTTGTATTGATTTCCACCATCCAATTTCACTCTTTCTTCTCAAAATGTTTGGAAATGAATTTCTTAAACTTTTAATCTTCCAAGTAGTTGATTAGTATTAAATTGAGGAAAGCATTTAGGATCCTAGCAGTCCAGGTAGTGAGGAGATTGGGTAAATCGAGTGCCTAATTCCACAATTGAGCATTAAAAATCACTAATGGTAGCCATACTTGAAAAATGCCTTGCTGCATGGAAGGGCCTCTCTGCTCAGCAAACGATCAATCACATTGTTTCTCTTTCAATACACAAAAGCAAAACTAGAAAGTTGATTGCAAAAACCTCACCTCAAAAGCGAGAGCTAAAAGGCAATCCTGGAAAGCTGGGAAAAAAATTGGCCTAATATTCAAAACATTATTTGAAAGACAAGTTTAAATTGACAAAATACCTAATCTAGAAAGTTGATTGCAAAAATGTTTTGCAACAATACCAAACAAAAACCGAGCCTCAATCAACATTAATAAATAAATCCGTCAGCGTAATCTTCTTGCTTCCCTCTCGGACTCAAGCAAGGTGAGTATATCACCTTCCCTGACTGGTCCCTTCACATTCCTCATAAGTTGTCGTTTCGAATCATCCATAAACTGCACTCTCACCTGAGTCACTTGCCCTCTTGACCCCTGTCCTACCGATAACTTTTATCACAGTAGCATACTTCACTCCAGATTCCATGTCGCGTTGCAGCTACTGAAAATGATGAAACTGACAATTAAAATCAAAATCATGCAAGGAAAAGAAACAAAGAGAAAACTAGGAGTACTAATACAAATGACGTGTGAACAGATCGATAGGGAGAGAGAAAAGGTGAGAAAAACATAGAGTACTACAAAGAGTTATCCAAGTGGCTACCACATAAACACTCAGATGGGCAAGTTGTTTGCTTTAAACATTTAACATATTTATTACCATAGATCTGCAGTTTAAAAATGACTAAGGACGTGGGGAAGGTATAATGGGACTCGAAATATTTTGTAAAATGCATAATTCCAAGCTCCAAATACTTCATTCGAGAAACATTGGTGCTGGTAACAATCAAATTGAGACGAACAAATTCAACCAGAGAAAGAGGTCTGTTTTGTAATCGTAAGAACAAACAGAAAAAGATAATTTAATGTTAATGCAACCATCACAAAACCACTGTGTACCAACCAAAAACAAAAAACAAACAAAAAACAAAAAACCTGTCAATTCACTAGTGAAGGAGAATTTTTATACACTATCCATTAATTGGGTGCTTCCATTCAGGATGCCAAACAGTAAACTTCTCAAAAACCAATGTCCAATTTTACAAATTAAGACACCATATAGTAACTGTTAAAATTTTGTGTATTTTTTAAATCAAAGCTTCAAAAATTAATTACGCGGTAATAAATTAAACATTCTGGTTCACTCTTGATCACTTGTGATGCTAATTTCCATCCTTCTTGAATGCTCCCATCCAAGAAGAAGGATTAGTTTGTACCAACACTATTTCACTTTTCCAATGGTATACACAGTGGATGATAATAGAATTCCCAAATATTACGCCGATTTCTATAGGTTGAAGGATCCCCAATTACCATAGAAATATAAATGTTAAATCAAGTGTAACTAAGAGCTATTCTGCCCCAAGTGACAATAGGAAGGCAAACAATTAAGGGTAATTAATGCAATGAGATGAAGAGATTATGCAGGATGCCTTTCAATATTGAAGCAATATAAAGGCAAATCCGGCAAGGCTTGCTGTATATATTTTCCATTTTCTACCACCTTTCACTGAAACCCACAAGGCTTTATTATATTTTTTTTCTCCCACACTAGAACAAAAATCACAAGTACTGGGTGTCTGGGTATTTTTTTTCCTCTTCATGGAAGAACCTCAATGGACCACGACTTACGTGATCATGTACTATAAGGCTACGTCGTCGATCTTCAAATATATATATATATATATATATATATATTTAAATAATTGTGGACGCATGGTTAAATTCAACAGGGAGACCACTTTCTTTATTTTCTTTAAATATCAAGAGGGCTACAACTATACAACCATTATAATGACTATTAGCAAACCCATGCATGAACAATATAATATATATACTTTCAACAGCAAGAGTACTAAAACACTTGTCAAAGAAGCAAATCAATACAACAGTGCAAGGGACAATACAGACTAGAAAGAAACCCTAATATGAGATTGAAGAGATGAACCTTTTGAGAGAGAGCGAGAGAGATGAAGGCAGAGAACAGAATATGAAGCCTAAGTTGTTATATTTATAGCTGTTGGCAGTAACCGAGAAGCGTTAGGGTTAGGGTTAGAAGTTCAAAAGATAGAATAATTTCGTGGAAATAGAATTACGCATATACCCTTGTCTTTGCAGATCAGCGGTCTGAGCAGAGAGCAGATGTCCACCACTTGCCTACTTGGTGGAAGTTCGATGGGCCAGGCAGGAGTAGAAACCCAACATTAATATGTTGGTGAGGGTGGTTCTTGCAACCCCTTAACTTTATTTGTATATTTCATTAAATTTAAAATTTTAAGGTAAAATATAAAATATTTTTATGAAAACTGATTACATTGTTCAGTAGAAAAAATCATTTTAGACAACTTTGTAAATAAAGTTTTTTCAAAATTTTTCGTTTAAGTAGACTTTTTGACAAAAAAAAAAAAAAACAGAAACTACAAATGGCCAAAGAATCGTGATTAATTTTGGAAAAGTTTTCTTTTATAAATATGTTTAGAATAATATTTTCTAGTAGATCGCATGACCAATTTTCATAATTTTTTATATATATTTTTCATAATACCTTGATAAATAAAAATTAGTATGGTATGCAAATAAAATTAAGGGCTTGCAATAACGATCCTCTACGCCGGATTGTTAGCTGAAGTCAAAGCTTGGGCCCAATATTATAATTTCATATTTTTTTGCACTTTATTAGTGTTGTGGGAGGGAGGGTATCAGAGATTATTTTTTTGGACTTCATAATACCATGATAAACACCCCATCTGAAACCAGTTCTAAGTATATTATAATTGATTTCAATAGAATAGATTTAGAATTCCGATTCATCCCATTGAAATGAAATGAATGAAATATAATTCAATTCAATTCTACTTCATTCGGCTCTTTGGAGTGAATCTAGGAATGAATTCAATTAGGTATATTTCCTTTAGTAACATTGGCTACATGTCATATGGCTTATAATATAGGGGTAATTTTGGAAGTCAATTGATAGATATGTGTTTTAACTTTTAAGAGAAATGAATCTATACGAATTGATAGGATTTATGATTCTACATAAATGACACAATGGAATGGAATAGAATTCTATTATCTTTTGTCATTGCAAACAAGGAAATTGGCACAAAAAATAGAAATGCAAATAAATTCAAAGTAATGCTACCTTGGCCTACACTTTGTCCCTATTATGTACATTTAAAAGGATTTCAACTTTTAGGTTTTAATCATATCAGTGAGTCCCACAACTTTACCCTCTTAAATGTATATAATAGGACAAAGTGTGAGGACGAAGTAGCATTACCCTAAATTCAATTATGTTTTTATTGGTTCCAAAGCCCGAAGTAATCCAATCACAAAAGATCTTTACCATATTTACAAGTCAACTTATATCAATTAAGGGAAGAGAATATGAGACTTAATCACAAAGATCTCTTATCATATTAACAAGTCATTTATATCAATCAAAGGGGGAAAATGTGGGATTTCAAATATAAACCCAAATCAGTAAAAAGGGTATGAGATTATATTTGGAAATAAACAATTAAGGAGGATTTTCTCTAACACTCCCTTGCAAATTAAGTTGCCTTCCAGCTATCTTAGGTTAGATAATACCAATTGGAAGTGAGGAGTGCTTAGCCCTTTGGTGAAGATATCAGTAATTTGATCGTTGGATGAAATAAATGGATAGTTAAATTTTTGCGTGCCACCTACTCGCAAACAAGATGAAAGACGATCTCCACATGCTTAGTGTGGGCATGGAAGATATGTAGTTAGCTGATAAATATGCTGCTCCTAAGTTATCAGACCACAACCCCAGTGGAGATGAGAGAAATGACAAGTTCATGTAATAATGATTGAAATATGTACTAGGGGCATTGGGGGATAAGTCCTATTTTCAAAACTTATACAAGCACAAGTCTCCTTTTAAAAACTAGTTAAGCCTCAAGTCCTCTTTATAATGTTAAGACAAAAATACTCTTATCACTATTAACACTTTCCATTTAAAATTTAAAGAAATAAATTCTCCATGATACCCGGAGAGTATTTTATCCCAAAATTTTTGAAAATCGTGTCTCCTCATATCCGAAGATTCTACAATTGAATTAAAGACAAACAAACATCTCTCTCCACATAGATTGTGTAATTGTTTTAAATTTCAGATTTTCGTATTTGTATTTGGAAAATTATAATAAAATGTATAACTATTTTAAAATTGAAACGATACTTCGTGTAATTGTTTTAACTTTTGTTTTTTTTTTTTTTTTTTCAAAAACTGAAATTTATTTTATTTTTTAAGTAGACATTCTTTTTTGGGTATTGAAAACAGTTATACTTGGGTTTGAAAAATAGTTTTTTTTTTTTTTGGCGACTGTTTTAAATAACTTGAAAATTCAAAAAAGCGCACAAAAGTTACATTTACTTTGTGTTACACCTAGTTACATATAAACCAGATATTAATGGTGAAAATCAAGTAATTTTACGCATTAAAAATGGAAGAAAATAAAAAGAAATCATTATAGTTATACTATATCTGAATATGGTATCAAATCTTCAAAAATCAAGTAATTTTTTTCATTAAAATATAAGAAAATAAAAATAAATAGCCATAATTATATTGTATTTGAATATGGTATCAAATCTACAAAAATCAAATAATCTCGTGAGTTAAAAACATAACAAAATAAAAAATTCAAATTCAGATCATCAATGAGGGAGGAAAATCCAGTATTTGTGTGAAGAATCCCTCTAATTGCTTACCACATCTGGCAAGAAGGGCATAAATGGTATCTGCAAGAAGATGATTCCCAATATTGGCTCAAAACGTAATTGTTTTAGCAAGGAGATAGACTTGAAGCATGAAAAGAAATATATGTGGACTCTTGGCCGGATGTTTATTCTAAAAGTGTAGTCTTAGCTAATTTCCCCTATGTACTTTATAAGTGGCTAAAGCAAGACCACGATATTTGGAATCATTGCTAGAACGAGTGAAAGTGGGTTGCTTCTTCAAGCTCTAAGATTCAAGATTCGAGCCAAGAGAAATACAATAACTACATCAAAGTCTCAATCCCATCTTAATTATTTTGTTTAAATTTCCAAGGAAGGAAAAAGTAAAATGATGAGGTGACTTTGTTTAAACTTCCAAGGAAGGAAAAAGTAAAATGATGAGGTGACATAGTAGCTTTGGTTTATAGTTTATACATTATAATGGAATATAATAAAAATTATTAACATATTATGTACTTTGGTTTTCTGGCTTAGTTTGGTTTACCTAGATGTTGTTTGGAAAATCTGAAAATTTAGTCTGTTAAAGGAAAATATGACCAATTTTGATTTTACACTATCTGGTAAATTTATTTTTGTTTTTGTTTTTTTTTAATAAGTTTAACTTTCTTCTAAAAATAAGGCATAAACACAGTTTTTTTTTTCAAACCAATTGTGAGTTGGTTTATTTAAAAACCAAATAACAATTATGGAATTGAATCTAATTTGATTTAGTTTTTGAAATTCCCAAATAGGCTCCTAACCTGCAAACTAAAACCGAATAAAAAAAAATCAATTCTTTAAAAAATAAAACCAATACGTAATACCAAACCAAATAGGGTAAAAAAACCAACCCAAACTAGACCAAAGCGATTGGTTTAGTTTGGTTCTTGGTTTGAACCAAACCAATGCTCATCCCTAGCCAGAGGAGCACCATTTGATCCTTCACAACAAAAAAACATGGGTGAAATTCAAAGAAAACCTCATTATCTTTTATGACCTTTGTTGATGTTGAAAATCAACTTACAATCAATCCTCACGCGCTCCTCCTGTGCACCTGCAAAATAAAGACTCAGACCACCGGTGGGTTGTTGGTATAAGGCTCCTTTGATGCTTAAGTCAGGAACACAAATATGAAGAGTCCAAGTAGTTGTTTTGGGGAATTGGAACGTACCTAGGGATTCAATTTAACCCCTATTTATATTTGGCACAGTATTCAATGGAGTTTGATATTAGAGTTTAGTTAAATTGGGAGTTCCCCAAATTGGTTCAAAATAACTAGCCTTTAGCAATTGGCGATTGACTTTCATTGGGACTGAAATTGGAGAAAATATAGGCGAAATACTTGAATTGGATGAATTCAAGGCATGACTTGAAAAACTTAACGGTCCACACGCTGAGCTAATATCCATATGAGTACCTTCTCAAATGCGTTGATAATTAAAATAAGCCCATAGCAAACTCAGCCGTTTAACTTATCAATTTTGCCTAAGATGAACTGATTTTTCAGCTCACAAAGTAGAACACTAATTCAGCTTAGCATGTGTGTAGTCCATGCGGATGAGACAATCTTAACATAGATCATTTGGTAGATATAATTCCACTTAATAGCTTTATAAGATGAGGCCCACACAAATATACTCATGATGTCACTTTATAGCTTGGGAGTTCCCACTCAACAAATATATATTGTATAGAAATATATGATCATTATATGCCTAGTCAACTTATATATATATATATACACATAAAAGGGAAATAACAAAGCTCATTTGTTAAATGGTAGGCCATGTCCTTGCTACCCCTTTGGCAGCTTGGGAATTACCACCAACAATTGCCCCCCTCTTACACCTAAGCTAAATAGCATAGGAGTAAAGAGTATACTTTGTCCATCTAAACAAGCATGCCTATGTAAAAGACAATGCATCTTATGCTTGTTCAGCTTAATTCAGGTGACCCAAACAAATAAATAAAGAATAACCTTACTCAGTTCAGCTTATACTTGGGAGCTTACTTTACGGCACTTGATGATTGAAGTGCATGCTATGAGTACTTACTTTTTATGTAACAGACCCATGTGATACCTAGGGAAGCATGAGAGATATGGTGGTTCCTACTAGCAGTGCCCCCTACTACTATCACAAGGCTTTCGTGTTTGACATGAAAAGTAAGTTGTCCCCTACTAAATTGCTTAGATGAATTGACATTATTTAATTCAATTCTTATTACTAAAATTCATGACATTGCCTTTCGCTTCTGCATATTCCCCATTTACTACAAAATGGTTAGGTCATCTCTGTAACTCGAGACCCTTTTTGCCCGCCTGTTTTTCATCATTGAAATGGCATATGTGTCATGTGATCAACGCATGACCAAGCTCACGTCAACTCTAGCATGGTCCTAATGCCACGTGCCATCACCACTTTTAGAAGAAATTCAAAATTCAAATTCAAGTAGGATTATGCAATATGCATAGACTGCAAAGTTGTGTGGCTATAAATGCAAGGATGTTACGAACAAAACTTCTATATTCTACATTTGCATCCATGATCCTCTCCTCTCCCATTTTATATGCTTCACTGCTTATGATAAGTTAGGTGTGCCACTTTCCTTCAATTCGATCCTTGGCACGCATAAATCTATTCTCTCTTCTATCTTTTCTTTATTTATTCATGCGTGATTTTATCTTGTCACTTTAGTATTGAGATGAGCTTCCATCCCTTCTTTTACCCAAAATTTGCCTTCTAATTTTATCCTAAAGTTGATTTGTTCTTCACATTCACTAGGCGGTTCTTTACTCATAGATATGCCCTGAATTTGTTTATTTATTTATAAAAACGATTTCCACTTCGGTCTCCTTTTAACTCGCCCGAATAAGAGCTTGAATCAATGACCACAAATAGAACATGGATCATAAGCTGACTTGGAACTAGGTCAACTCGTTCTATCTCAACATGGATCCGGTTCCATTGTTTGCATCCCTGACTAAAAGAGATTTAGAAAACATTAGATCTAGTAGAACATTCCGGAAGAAGTTTAACTTAGGCTTCCTAATCCAAAAGATAAGATCAATTCATATTATAAAATGAGGTTAGCTTCTATGAGGTCGCTTTCTATGCTGGATTGAGGTTTCCACTTCATCATTTTTTTTGGCATGTCCTACACTGTTTTAACTTTGTTCCATCTTAGCTTGTTCCAAAATCTTGGTGAATCCTTATCGTCGCTATTTCCCTTTGGGGATTTTTAGGATCAAATGTGAGCTGTGAACGAATTTTGGCACACTCGCAGTGTTGAAAGGAAACCCAAGGTCTGTTAAAAGCTGGATGGTATTTTTCAGTTCAGCCATATGCCAAAATCTTATCTGGCAACCCTTCTTCTCACCATGGGTAGAAGATCTGCTTTTTTTTTTTTTTTTTTTTCTGCTTAAGTGGTTTGAGTTGGGAATTTGGAGACAGTGAAGATGAGTTTAACCCCTTTCACCAAGTTGGAGTTTCATAAATCTAGGACCAACCAGGTTTGCAAAAAGGCATCCTTTAGTTTAGCTCTAAATAATATTTATGTGACATCGTAATCCTATCTCTCTCTTTTTTTTTTTTTTTTTTTGTAGATTTATGGCATTCTTTGGCTTAGCTTTAAATAATATTTATGTGACATTGTAATCCTATCTCTTGTACCCCACTTAATTAAGGAATAGAAAATCCAACTTAAGGCCGTGTTAAGCTTACCTAATAGATACTTCAAATCTCTATTCGAAGGCAAGATTTTCAATTACTACCTTGAGTCGATAGATTATGGAGGCTAAGAAAGGGAAAGTTCCTTTGACGATTTAGGCTTAGGCTAAAGTTGGTCCATCGAGCCAAAAAGGCTATTGAGCCTAGGAAATCCCTTCCTAGACTCTGCATTATTGTGAATATGAAGAGAGAAGATAAACATGCAATGATTCCTAATTAGTGAGGCGAGCAGAAGGTTCTGACTTGGAGGGCTTAGGAGGATGTTGAAGTTGCTAGGCGCATTATAAGCGACTCCATTCCTGAGATGGATGTTAAGAGAATGCAAGAAATGAGCTCAAAAGAACTTATTGATTCATGCTTCCAAGCTACTTCCCAGGTATACATCTCTTCTTCATTGCGTTCAAGATTTAAACGTGGTTTTGTTATTAACTTTTTCCTTTTGGCAATCGGCCTTCTTCAATTCTTCCCTTTCTGCATGGGTCTTCGAGCAAAGCAAAAAGGTGAAGACTTTAATAGGCGAGTAAGAAGGGAAGGCAAGAGCTGAAAAGGATCAACTCACAGCTGAGTTAGCCAAAACTACTGCTAAGAAAGCTTGTGAGGGAGGCCAATCATAAGCTAAAAATAGCTTTAAATGATTTGGAAAAGGCTTAAAACTAAAATAGAAGAGGCCATACATGAATTGAATAGCTCCGTTACAAAATATTAGCGCGTAGGCTTTGAGGAGTGTAGGGACCAAGTGTCTAGGAAGTTTCCTAAGGTAGGACACTTTAGCTTTGGAGATCGAGACAGATGAGGAAGCCGAAATAACTGATGCTAGGGACCATCATGATCTGTCGACTTAGTCTTTGTTTTAGTTGCTTTCCTTTTATAGATCAACTCATATCATAAGCTTACCTTTGCTTTCTTTTGTATAAAGAATGAATATAATGGAATAGAGCTTTGAGTTGGCAAATGAAATGGCCGAACTTTTTGATTTTGTTATGATTTCACATTACTTTCATATTTTCTTGGCTCTTCACCGAAGCTTTGTCCTAGACAACTCTAGGTCTGAGGTTGGCTTTTCACCAAAGTTTTTCAACTCAACTTTGCACCTAAGCTTTATCCTAGAAAACTCCAGGTCTAAGGCTTGGCTCTTCACCAAGTCTTCTTAGATTAGCTCTTCACCTAAGCATTGTCCTAGACAACTCTAGGTCTAAGGCTTAGGCTCTTCACTAAATCCTTTTAGCTTGACTCTTCACCTAAGCTTTATCCTAGATAACTCTAGATCTAAGGCTTAGCTCTTCACCAAGGCTTTCCCCTAGACGACTCTAGGTCTAGGGCTTGGCTCTTTACTAAGGCTTTTCAGTTTGGCTCTTCACCAAAGCTTTGGCCTAAACAACTCTAGGTCTAGGGTTTGGTTCTTCACCAAGGTTTTTCCGCTTGATTAGGCTAAATCTTTGGATGAATTAGTAGGAAGAGTAATAGAAGCACACAGTTAGAGAAATAACTTTTATTGATAATAGGCTAGGAGTGGCAAATTGACTTTGCATAAATTAATAATGAGAACTGACATTGGTAAAATAAATTCCTACTATCCCAATTTGCTACTGATAATATTTCTTCAAATGCTTGGCGTTCCAAGGGTGAGGCAACTCTTTGCCGTCCAACATCTTTAACTTGTAAATGCTAAGATGTATTAATTCAATAATTTTGTATAGACCTTCCCAGGTGGGAGATAACTTTCCAGTGTTAAGCTTCTTTGTGGATAGGGTGACTTCTCCTAACACAAGATCTCCAATTCTGAAAGACCTTGGGTTTACCCTTCAGTTGTAGTAACGGGCGACCCGTTATTGGTAGGTGGCGAATCGAAGATGTACTTGCTTTCTTTTTTCCTCTAAGATGTTGAGGTTCAACCTGAACTCTCCCTTGTTCCTAGTCAAGTTCTAATGCTCTATCTTGAAGGATGACATGCCAATCTTAGCTGGAATCGCTACCTCAGATCCATATGCTAAAGAGAAAGGAGTTTCTTTCGTTGGAACTCTAATCGTAGTATGGTAAGCCCATAGCACACCTGGGAGCTCTTCCATCAACAAGTCTTTACCTTTCTCGAGCTTGGTTTGCAAATTATGCTTTATAGTGCGATCGGTAACTTCTACCTGCCCATTTGCTTAGGGATAACCTAGAGAGGAGAAATGGTTGCTGATCCCTAATTCTAAATAAAAACTTTTAAAACGAGGGTTATTGAATTACTTGTAATTGTCTGTGATTATAACTTTGGGGATACTAAAACGACAAATGACACACATCCATGTGAAATCTCTTATATTGGCCTTATGTGATCCTGAAAGGAGCTTAACTTTCACCCATTTAGTGAAGAAATTGATGGCGACCACTAAGAACTTTTGCCTTTTCGCTTGGCTTAGGGGACTGAGAATATCCATTGCCCATTGAGTAAAGGGCTAAGAAGTTGGACATAAGAGTGAACTAAGTGGGAGGTGAGTACGGGATGGAGGCAAACTCTGACATTTGTTGCATTTCTTCATGAACTCCTTAGCGTCTTGCTCTAGGTGAGGCCAATAGTAGCCTTGGCGGATGACCTTATGGGCTAATGACTTACCCCTTGAGTGGTTACCATAAATTCCCTCATGTATCTCCCTTGAAACACATTCTTCCTCTTGGGGCCTAAAGCAACGGAGATAGGGCCCTTGTAAATGATTATTTGTATAGCACGCTGTCTATTAGAGTATACCGAGAAGATTTGAATTGCACTTTCTTGACTTCGACCTTAGGGGGAGGTAAAGTCCCATCCTTTAAGTAGCTATAGATTGGGTCCATCTAGCTCACCTCATTAACAACTTGATTTAATTGGGGTTAAATTTCCTCCATGCTCGGTTTCAAAAGGAACTCCACAGGTATTGTCTTTCTGATAGTAACATCTAAGGCCGAGGCTATATTAGTGAAGGCGTCTGCTCACCTATTCTCCTCCCTTGGGAGTTGGATGAGTTGAGGTTTCTCTTGAACTTCACAAGCAATTCTTGAGCTTTCTCTAAGTATAGAAACATCTTTGGTTCTTTAGTAAGGTATTCTCCTTTAACTTGGTTGGCTACAAGCTGAGAGTTGCTGTAGATGTCTAGACAATCGGCGCCAAAATCTTTTGTAAGCTCTCTAAGTGTCATGCCTCGAACCTGAAATAACAAATTTAAAGGCATGAACTCAAATCCAAATTTCAAAAATAAACCATTCAGAATTTTTGAATTATTTATAGAGTAACTCCAAAAATTAATTTAAATCACGATGCTAATAGTCGTCCAATACAAAAGTATATAAATTTATAAATCCTCCAAATAAAGCCTAACTTGACCACGTTGTCTGAATCCTTGAATACATTGAGTTAACTATCCGCCCACTGATCACAAAAATAAGCCAAGTTAATCGCATGAGTTTTTCATAAAAACGTATTTCGATAAATCATATGCTTGTACCACAATTAAATATTTTCCAAAAGATGTTCAAAGAAATGCAAATTTTCAAAATTCTCATATCAATAACAAATTTCAAATAAACATTTAAAGCTTTCAAATTAGAACAAATACATATTTTTTTTGGTAACTCTAACTAACCCCACAAATGAATAAGACAAATTAACCCAAAGTTCAAACGGTGCTCCTAACAAGAAGATACTTAAATAGAGCATTGGAACCAAAAGAACCAAAGGCCAATAACTTAACCCCTTCTGACTAGGGCTAGACATAAGATAGTTAGATCAGAGTTTTAATATAATCAATTTGGCTAAACATAATTTCAAATAATTAGTAAATCATATCTAGCATTACTTGAAATGGAATACAAATCATTTACTTGACTCATACGAATAAGATAGACATGTTTAAATGGATATAGAAAAATCATTTGTGAAAATCATTTATTTAACAAATAAAGACATTTTTCATAAAATAGAATGGCATGTCATACTCCTACTTACCTCAATTTATTTCTTTCAAAAATTTGAATAAAATAGCTCCCAATACTTTCGATTGCTCAATTTGAATTCATTACACTCCGTACATGGACACAAAATCTTGATAGGGCTAAACTCAATCGTACCTTTAACCTCTTTCGGATCCTCCCTCAGAACTATATTGATCGAACTCTTTTCCCCTTATATTCTCTTCCCATACATCACACGACTTCTCAAACATAACCACTACTATAAATAGGATAGGTAGTGGCCACGTCCCTTGTGGTTTCCTAATCCAACTCTTCCACTAACCCCACTAATATATATATATATATATATATGATAAATAATATAATAATCCATTTAAGTCGGTTATATCATTTCTACTCAATTCGACCATTTGTAGTCCCCTTTCCCTATTCAAATTCTACCACAAAAATCAACATTAGTATGCAGTACCAAATTTTATATAATTGATTATATATATATATATATAAAAATGCAGGGTTTTACACTAACGCTATGAGAGCATCATATTTAGCCTCGTTATTTATAGCTTTGAATTCAAGACAAATGACATACTCCCAACTCTATTCCCTTCGGAGTTTGTAGGATAAGCCTTGTCCCACAACCCTTTCGGTTTGACGAGCCCTCTACGTTGAAGATCTAGGTTAGCTCATCATTCAATTGATTGGCTTATTGTTCCTGTAACTCGGGAAGAGTAAACTCTGCTATAAAATCCGTTAGGACTTAGCCCTTTATTGCTGTTCTATATCTGAAGCAATTGAATCAGTCTAAAAGAATTACTTGTGACTTGTTATTTTTCTTGAGAAAAGACTACATGATGTTGGGAATTGGGATGACCAATTGAAATCGACTACTATTCTTCACGTATCATGTGAATACGCAATGTTCCTAAAGTAAGGTTAAAATGATATTATTGTTTAATGAAAACAAATAGAATTTACTTAAATATTATTTCAAACACAATAAGCTTAATTAAAATGACACCTAAAACACAGCTGACTGATTCAAATAATATAAAGCATCCAGACATTCCATAAAAGTTCTAACAGTGACGAAAACCAGGCTTTGAATTGAATGTAAATACAAGAGCAAACCAAAACACCCATCCTCCCTCTTCCCTCTTTTCCAAAGAAAGAATGAGGGAAAAAGAAAAAAAAAGGAAAATCCCTTACAGGTGTGAAGAGATCTGAATCTTTTGGACGGACCAACTGATATCAAGACCCTTAATGATATCAGATTTACATTTAAAAGAATATTGTTACAATGCAATCTCACAAAGGATATATGGGTAATATACAAAAGCCTATTAGTGGTAGCCTATCAAGATGACATGTGAAATGTGGCAGACTGGTAATTGTGCATTAACATGGCCACAGATTCAATTGGCTACATTGACGTTTGAAGAAAGGCCACAGCTTCAATTGGCAACATTGGTGGTAGAAGAAATAAAAAATTATTAGCTACTCCCAGTGCTTTGGCTCTTCCAATGAAGCAAGAAACACAAAAAAGCTCTGACTTGATGCAGCCTTCCTGATATTGGGCCAAGCAAATGGCACAACCATCCTTTAAATGATTATTAGTGGCAGCCAAAATATTGATTCATCACCATTGGTCTATCATAATGCGCAAGTTGCAAATTTTTGATCTGGCAATGAGATAATCCCAATGGAAGACGGGATATTGAAGAAAAATGCATTTACAAGTCACTGGTAATACCTACTCCACGAGCACAACTGTAGATTTAAGCAAGGCTAGACGGTTTTTGGTGAGAGATATCTTCTCTTCTGCTTCTGCTGCTTTTTCACGAACCCCACGGACAACTTCCTCGGGAGCTTTTTCAACAAACTGCAGGAAGCATAACAGAGATTGTAAGAGGCACAACTCATGGATGCATCAACAACCAAAGCACAAAAAGGTACTATAAGAAAGGGAAAGGGACCTGGTTTTGATACATTCCATAAAGTAAGATATCCTAGCAAAATTTTTGGTATACAATGAAGGGCATACTCATTGGCTATTCGGACATTCACTATAGTACAAAAACGGTTCATCAACATCTCTTTTAAGAAGAAACTATTATACAGTTTAAAAAGAACTAGAAAATAAGTATGCACCATCTCTTAAGATTTTTGGCACCAGTTTCCTCAAAATCAGTCTTGAAAGTATGTAAATTAGTCTTTCAGAAAATTTAAACTGATGAATAGGTATCACAAACTAGAATTGTTTCCTCTTGTCAAATTTCTTCCTTTAGCAGTGCAATTTCAATTCAGTCTTTTTTTGCTTTATATGCTTTTGTTGAAGGTGACACTGCAGGCATATGACAACCAAAAGCTAGCGACAGGTATCACAAGTTCTATGACTATATCTATATATATATATATATATATATATATGATTTTTCTCTTTCTGTTAAGTTTAAATTTTGGATTCATTTAGGTCATAAGCTACAAAATTGCTTACAATTCAAATCGCAGGCAAAGATACAACAGCTTTGCGAATGTGTGTCACACATGATAGAATTTGTGTGTGCAAGTTACAATCTGATGCCATTTTACTTAACTTTGATGTTATCATGTGCATAACTGCATCATTGAACATGCAAAATACTTCATGCATATGCATTTACCAATACAAAGTTGGGTGTTGAAAAATAAAAATGAGGGTGTGAAGTTCATACTTTAGGAGAATTAAGGCGAGCTACAAGTCCATCATACTCTGTTTGCATCTTGGAAAGGCGCTTGGAAAGACGTTGGACTTCAGCAGAGATATCAACCATATCTGCAAGAGGAAGATAAGCCTCTAGTCCTTCACCAGCTACAAGGTGGACAGATTGATTTGCATCCCCTGAAGCGTAGTAGAGTTCACATCCACCCAATTAAACAACAATTCAGTATCATGTGCTTAGGCAAATTGATAAATGGTAATAAACACGAGCCAGAGAACATCTAAAATAAATATCTCGCCCTTGGTCAAAAGAAAAATAATTTGTAACACAACATGCCTGGATGGGAATCTGTAAAATAGATGTTTTGCAAATCTAGCCTGGAGAGAAGAGCTAAAACTTCCTTCTCCTTCTGCATCAAGCAAAAAGTACAGATTAATATCCACTCAACAATACTGGAATGCACAAATGTGCATGCCTTTGGCAAGTGCCAATCTACCAAACGTCACAGTGAAATTTATTACTCTGCTACATGACCTTTAAGGTATCCTTATCTACCAGTGTGAACATAACATGGTATCAATAGTGGTAGGGGATCAACAGCTAAATTTAGGCATTTTCCTCTATTGGGGTGGTAAATAAGCATAACAACACCCCCTTTCCTGGAACCTTAAAATTTGGGATCAAACACCACCTACAGTTTCATTGACTGAATCATGCCAATTCTTAGAACCTAAAGTTATATGCAGGGAATAGTCATGATCAGTATATGACAACACAGATCCGCATCACCAGTGAACATCGGTCCCAATACAACCTACAAAATGAAGCTCGTGAGGATCTGACAACTTGATATGATCCAGCCAGTATTTCTGTGTGCCAATATGGTCCAAAACTGACAATCATTTTGTCTTTCTATTTCTGGGGAAAGTGGGGTGAGGAATGGCTCTAAGGCAGTTGAAAATGACACGTTCATTTCAGTAATTTAAGTAAAAAATGATTCAATATTGGAAAAAATATCAGGAGTATTTAATCTTTTTCAAACTTTTAAAAGTCTATCTTGCTTCTATTTGTATAAATCAGGCAAAGATTTTATTATACTTTTTTCATGAAAAGTGAGAATTCTCATTAAACAATGCTTAAGCTCCACAGGGGTTTATTTCTTCTAGTTCAATAACTGTTTGGGATTTTTCAAAAAAGATTATTGTAACATGTCTTAAGGTTGCATTTGGCACACCATTTCGAAATAAAAAGTCAATTGTGAAAAAGGCATTTTCAAAAAGTCATTTTTATAAATTCATTTGCAAGAAAGTTGATGTTTGGTGAGTTCATATTTTAAAAGTCCTTCTGCATCAAAATTTTCGGATAAGCTGATGAATATTATGGTTTTTGAGTTAATCACTCAAGAGGTTTTTACCTTCCTGCAATGTAGCTTTGGCTAAAATGCCTTTTGAGAGAAATCCTTGTCTAAAAGGCCTTTTGAATGGCTTATCAAACATTCTTGAAGAAATTTAGTGTCTTGTAAATTTTGTAGAACTTTGGTATATGACAGTCTATATGCACATAAATGAATCTGATGTAAGAAAACCCTCAAGCTCTAGATAGACTAGTATATCATAGTTGTAGTACGAGTTTATTTCGAGGCCTTTATTATGATACGTCCAAATCAGAATGATACAGGTATTCAGGGAAGTGACCTCTGCAACCAGTATCAACTCACTTCTACTAAGATTCATCTTCAATCCTGAAACCACTTCAAAATAAAGTAACACACTTGTCAAACAAAGGTGTTGAACCCTACTAGGACTACAAAAAATGATAAGTGTCATCCACATAAAGAAGATGAGAATTGCACCCTCTCCATCTACCACCCCCTTGCACAACAAAACTCTATCAAATTAGTATTGTTAAGCTTCAAACAGGTGTATGAAGCCATATCAAACCTAGTATTTGGGCAATGTGGGATGTGGAATTTTCCAACACTCTTCATATGCAAGCTTAACATGACAAGAAAAGCCTATCACGTGGAAAACAACGAGTTTTGATGGGCCCTAAGGATGACAACTGATGGGCTCTAATACCATATTAAGTTTTCAATGTAAAAGCCTAGGCTATTAGGTGGAGGGCCCAAACAGCTATATGAAGCCAAATCAAACACAGTATTTAGGCAATATGAGATGTGTAACTTTCCAACACTCTCCTCGCACATCGGAGAGTATTATGTCGTAGTCCCAACTTGGAACATAGAAATTCTAAGTGAGCTCTGGATAGAGACTTAGTAAAGAGGTTGCCAAGTTGATCTTGAATGGTAACATGAGGAGTCACAAATAAGCCATTCTCTACTTTTTCACAAACAAGATAACAGTCTACTTTAATATGCTTCATCCTCTCATGGGATGTGGAACTTTCAAACAAGTATCTAAAGCCTTTTTCAACATTTTACTCAAAGCCTCCATGACAATGCTAAATAGGAAAGGAGATAATGAATCTCCTTGTCTAAGACATCTTGAGCTCTTAAAAAACACCATGAGGATTTCCATTCCCCAAAACTGAAAAAAGACACTGAAGAAATACAAGATTCCACCAATTTACACAATTTGTCCCCAAAACCCATCCTTCTAAGCAATTAAAGAAAAAGAATTCCAATTCACTAGGTCATAAGCTTTCTGCAGATCTAGTTTGCAAGTCAAACCTAGGATCCACTGTAAGTCTTGAATTCAAACATTTATTTTCAATTTGCACCGCATCCAAGATTCGTCTCTCACCAAGGAAAGTGTGGAGTTGAGGAGGCCACTTTGCCCACCACCTTTTTCAATCTTCCTGCTAACACTTATGCAATAATCTTGTACACACTACCAATTAGGTAATCGGCCGAAGAGCCTTCAACTTCACCGCTTAACCAAACACTCCTTTCTTAAAAAACTCTTCTATCAGTTTCATCAAATCACTTTTCATAATATGCCAAAATTTTTGAAAGAAAGCCAGAAGTCAATTGTCTCCAACCCAGCCTTGCACATCATAGGTAAAGAAAAGCCACACATCTGTAGCCCATCAATAATAAGACACTTTCCCCATCCTGCAGTCCAACTAAAGAAAGGCACTTTTGAGGGGACTGAAGGCAACCAAATTTGAGCCACCAGAAACGAAGCATCATTGGGAACAACCAAGGATCTATAAAGGGGCTTGGCTTGCTCAAATTTCATGAAACAAGCATGTCTAAGGGCTTTTTTTTTTTTTTTTTTTTTTTGGGTGGGAATAGTTCAATAAATTCTCTACAATCATATGCAAAGTTATCTAGCAGGAGCTTCAAATAGAACACATCACAGAATGGGGACTTTTAAATCCAAAAGATCATGGCAGTTGGCAAAATAAAAGTGTGGTACATACTGATATATACTGGAGAACTTCAGGGCTTGCAACAATCGATGCAGATATACGCTTTGCTGGTTCAACAGAGTATTCTGCTCGAGCATTCCGAATCGCCCTAGTCTGATTTAAAAACAAACCAAAAGTTATTATATCTTTACTTTCATGAAAGATGAGATAAATGTAGAAATTTTTTTACACAAGGGTGGGCTTGGTCTGGAGGTGTTGGGAAGAGAAACAAGAACATATTCATTACTCACCAAAGCTTGTAAATTTTCAAATCGTTTAATAGAGTTCGTATGCCTTGGAAGCGAAGTTTGTGGCCAAGAAGATACTATGAGAGCTTCTTTCCGATTGGGGAGAGCCTGTTCAGAAAACAAAAGGAATCATAAGAATCCAGAAAAACGATGTAACAAATAATTGTCATATTTGTATGGGTGTCTCCATGAGTCCCAGGATCACCAGGGAATCACGTATCAGGTGTTCTTTTTGTTTTGTTTTTGTTTTTGTTTGGTTTTTTTGGTTGATAACTTGACATTAAGGATCTTCTATCAGCAAGAATGATTGAAATATAAAAAAGATCACTGGAACAAAATAAAAAACAGAAACAATAAGTTTCCATTTACAGGATAAAGTCATCTCATGTTTACGCTACATAGGTCACGAAAGGTAATAATTTTTACAACCACACATAATATCATTAACCAATCTTGGAAGCCAGAAAAATATGAGGGCATGTCAGTAGTTGTAAGAACTTATTGTACAGAAAATCTGATTCTGAACTTTGATCAACTAATCAATACCATGTTAATATAACTCGTAGTTTTATTTTAAAGGAGATAAATATATCAACTTCCAAAGAATTTCTCATCTAAATAAAAGATCACACACAAAGAGCCATAAGAACCTTAGTACTTACAGATAGAGAAGTTAAATGATGGAATACTAGAGAACTGTTTACCTGCCACAGTTCCTCAGTTACAAATGGCATGAATGGATGCAGCAATTTCAGTATGTTTTCAAAAACATACAAAAGAACTGCCTGTGATACTGAAGCAACTGAATGACCACCAGAGTGATAAAGGCGAGCTTTACTGGCTTCAATATACCTGGAAAAAGATGGCAAACATAATGGATTACAACAAGGGAAAAAAAAATCTGAAAATATAACCTGAAAAAAAATTCAAATTTGAGCTCAGTTGGAGGGCTAAAAAAAGAAAATATAACCAATAGCAATCTCCATAGTTCGAACAGTATTTATACTCGGGAACAAAGATGATGACAAAAAAAAAAAAAAAAAAAAAAAAAAAAGGTTAAAAAAGGGAAAGCTAGGTGGAATAAAATAAAATAAAATAACAAGAAAAAAAAAAACCTCACAAAAAAGGTTAAAAAAAGAGAAAGGTAGATGGAATTAGCTCAAGCTTTTCATTTATTTATTTAAAATAACTTGTGGAGTTTCTTTCCCTCTCGATTGGGAGATTTTTACATCTCACGATTTCATAGATTGTACTGGACACAGCAAGTGGATAAACAAGCCATGATTGCTTCAGCCTATGAACTAGATGTGAGCTACTTTCCCTGACTGCACGTTATATTGGCCATGCACATGCAAAGTCATAATCTATCATCTATTAATTCCTGTCTACTGGATATTGTTGGCCAGAAATTGGCTTGATCATAAAAATCTACCCACAAAAAAAAAAAAATTTTTGCATTCTTTTAGAAGCCAAAGACCTAATGAAGCACAAATACTTCAAAACCTCCAACAAATCAGTATCGTATCTATATTGGATACCGATACACCTAGGATACTCCCCTATATGTATTCGATTCTCTCTGTATGTATTGGAACAATAACAAACAATGCCACGCCATCGGATATGCAATGGATACGTTTTAGATTTTTTTAGGGTTAGTTTATATTTCTTAAATAAACAAAGATTTAAAAATACAAAATACTCATACTTCAATCGAAACAATAAACTATTTTACTTCTCTTATCTTTGTTCTCTTCTTACTCTATCTCTCTCCTAGGCCAACCATTGTAGATCAATAAAACTAAATGGTTAGCCAATCAAAAGAAATAAGAAATAAAGGATTTTCTTTGAAAAATTAAACTAAACTAAATGGTTAATCATTGTGGAAAGTAGGGATTTTCTTTTTCATTTTTCTTTTCTGTTCTTTTGTTGTAGAACTTCTTGCCCTCTTCTACCTTTTTTCTGTTTTTAATAAAATGTTTCATTGCCTATCAAAAAAAAAAAAAAAACTAAATGGTTATTTTGGAATGTTGATGTCATTAAGGTTTTTTATTTTTTATTTAAGTTTTAATGAATGGTGAACATAATTTATGCTTGTGGATGTATTCTTTGAACATTTATTCTTGCATATTAATTGATATTGTAAATGTTTTAAACTTTTTTTTTTTAAAATACGTTTATTATTGATGTTTTAGACAAACTTTTAACATTAATATATTTATTTATCAACATATCGCCGCCATATTGTATCCTATATTTTTCGAGAATTGCTGAATTGGCATATCCATATCTCAAATCTGTATTCGTAGTTCATAGCCAAAGAGAATAGCAAGGACTTTAATATCGATATCGATGGATATATCGAGGATTCAAAAATGTGGATATATCGGATATATCGACAATATCAATATCATTTTAAAGATATGGTGGATATTATGAGTTAAACATGGATATTTTTATTGAAAATCTGGGAAACAATGATTTAAACTCTAATACACAATCTAGCATCAAAATATTGCAATTTAAATATGTATAATACAAGTATGTGTTGCGTAGGGTATAAAAAATATACCGCGCTAAGTAAATAAATAATAAAAAAATTTGCAAATTCAACATTTAAATGTTATATAACACTGAAATAGATTTTTGTAACATTTAAATATAGAATGCTATTAAACCAAAGGCCATTGGTTTGAAATAATATTTTAAATTATGTGAAATACTAAGCATAGTAAAATGTACATATATATGTGAATCCTAACCTATTATAATGTGTAAAAATTTCACCAGCAATCAGCAAAAGGTCATTTAAACATTTAAACATGGCAGTGTCGATATCTTGAACGATATATCGAAGATATCGTTTGACATTTTGTTTTTTGAAAATCCTTCAATTTCGCAACAATATATCGTATCGTCCACCTCCGATATAGCGATATATCGCGACATTTTGGTCCCTGGAGAATAGGCCAAATATCAAGTGACATTGAGCTATTTATGACCAATCAATTGAAAAAAAAAAAAAAAAAAAAAAAGAAAAGAAGGACTTCCCACAATTAGGGTTCCATTCCCCGATCTCCACCCTCCTCTGTCACCGTCCTCCACCGTCCTTCGCCATCAACAGCCATGACTTCGTGAAGAAATCAAAGAAGAAGATCTACAAAAGAATGGGTCGTCCTAAGCCGTGTGTGTTGTTTCGCTTAGACATTCGTTCACCTACAACTCGATGAGTACATCGACGAGATTTGAGGCTGTTCTAAAGTAAACGATAGTCTACAGAGTCAATCGGCGAGCCTCTCCATCGTTGGCTAGACAGCGCTCCACCCATCGGCACCCCCTATCTCTCTCTCTCTCTCTCTCTACCGTTAGCTGGCTCTCTCTCTCACCAATCTGCTCATTTTCCCCTATTGCTGCCCCATCTCAATCTCTCTCTCTTCAGGTCCCGATTCCCTCACTGTCGGCGCACTCCTTTGTTGACCCCTTCCACATCTAGTCGGCGTCTTATTCCATACCCCCAAATCCCAGAATAGTTCTCCTCAAACCTATCAAGCAAGGAAATGATTTTTCTGGAATGTAGTTATTAAGGGTCTGAACGTTCTCCTAAGATGAGAGTCTTCTAGGTCGAAGGAAAGACTCCTGTGTATCACTAAAAGGGAAGAGGTTTTACCAAAAGTATCTTCCTTGAGAGGGTGTTTGTACAAAAGCTTGAGGATTTTTTTCATTAAATCCTTCACTAAGATAAGCGCACTAAGATTTATTGGAAGGAACAAGGAACTTTTAGAGAAGTGGTCGCATTGTTAAGATCTAACGATAAAGGTAGAGCAATTTTCATCTCAGAATTCCTTTATGAAGGCAAGAAGTTTTTGGTGATCATTCCAGAGGGATGTGATGCTTGTGGATGGAGATCGATGTTTGAAGCTCTGAATTTGTGTTTAAACTCTATGTCTAAGGTCGATAGCGCAGGAGCTGGTTTGGCAGATCTTTGTTTCTACAAGTTGTGAAGGGCTAGAACTTTCTTTGAGAGGGGAATGAAAGGCGGAGTTTCAGGAAAATCATTTTTTCTTCAAGCCTAATATAAAAGATGTGGAAATTCAAGAAAAATTCTTAAAATCTTCTCTGGTGGGGAAGTTTATGAGCTTTGGGGGTTCTCTGCCTGATATTGAGCAATGGGTTGCTAAGGCTTGGGGGGTTAGTGCTAGAGTGAAAATACACAGATTAGCCAATAATCTCATATTGTTTTGTCTCCCATCTGAAGAAGAATGCATAAGAGTCATTAATTATGGAAGCAGACATAAAGGAGAAGCAACTCTATAACTTAATCGATGGGGTTATAAAGTGGGATGCATGGGGATTTTGAAAAACAATGGTTTACGATGGATACAAATCCTTGGGTTGCCAATTCATCTATGGAGCTGGGATCTTATTAAATCAATCGGTGATTTTTGCGGAGGCTACCTGGAAGTCGAGATTAACTGGGAAGGGTGTTGGGATAGAGTAAGGGTTTTGGTGAAGAACGCTCCTTCCATCCCAAAATACATCAATGTCTCGGCTCATAGAGTTTGTTACAAAATACAGATTGTCAAAGAGAGCTAGTAATTATTCCGATGCATGAAGAAGTGAATGCAAGAAGGCAGTATGAGGAGAAAAGGAAGATGGTGATGATAGAAGGAGACAAGGAACGAGACTTGCAGACGATGGGAGGGGGTTGTAGGGCACAAAGTAGAAGATGGGTTGAGAGACGTGCGTTGGAGGAGAGTAGGAAGGAAAGTGGTGGTAGGTGGGCAGTGGACAAGTGGCATGAGAGGTGTGGTAGGGAGTGGGGTGGTAGGTGAGCCATCTGCATCAGCCTTTGTGGGTTTGAATTTTGAACGGGATAACTCTTCCACCTGTGATGAAGCATGTGAGCGAGAGGGGTTTGGGTGTGTGTCTATTGGGCCTATGGATCCTTGTATTCCCTTTGTCCAAGCCCACGATTGTTTTGGGCCTTCTACTAATAGGCACCTTACAGATTTAATATCTTTAGGTGGGTTTAGTGGGCTGGATCATAACTAGCAGATCCAACCAGAAAGGCATAGCCCTTTGTTTTTAAAAGGGAGCAATTCTTCATCATCTTTTGTTTCTTTTAGTAAAGAAGGGGAGAATTCTAGAGTTTCTAGAGACGGTATGGTTAGATCTGAAGATTGCATAGGGGGAGTTCAGTGAAGAGGTTGAAGACTTGTTTGGCGTCTCTCATGAGTTATCTATCAGAAAGGAAGGAGAATTTGAATCTTTTAATATTGAGCAGCTTACTTGGAGAATTGAAGAGGTGAGTGATGAGGAGACGAATAGGAGATGGGAAGAAGATTCAGATTTTTCAGAGCCATTAGATTGTGTATCGGTTGCTATTCTAAGTCCAGGTGAATTTATAGATTATAATCATGTTTCTAATGTTACAGAATTTCCGTTAATAGAAAATGAGGAGAGAAAGCAGATATGTTAGATTGGGTGAAGTCTAAACCAAAAAAAACTGGGCAGAATGTTGGGTTTGTCTTATGGAGGTTTTGAAGACGGCTTTATTAAGCTACTATCAAGATAGAAAAAAAAGGGGAGAGTCACTGGAGTAATTTCTCCAAAAAAGAACTTGGTAAGCCCAGAGGAAAGAAGAAGAAGGGAATTAAAAAAATTGGAGTTTGCAATTAACTATGAAGGTAGAGAAGGAAAAGGGGAGGTGTCGGAAGGATAACGAAAGAAAGAAATTTAGAAATAGTTTCTTTATGAAGCTTCGAATACTTACTTGGAATGTTAGAGGGCTCAATAGTAGAGAGAGGAGGATAAGAATCATATCTGCTTTAAAAAAAAAAAATGGAATGTTGATATAGTGCTGCTTCAAGAATTGAAGATTGATAACATGGGCAGGGAGGTGGTTAGAGACATTTGGCCTAGGCAACTTTGTTGATTGGGTTTCTTTGAATGCTAGGGGCATGGCTAGGGGGATTGTTATCTTATGGGATCGAAGAGTTGTGTCAAAGATTGATGATTTTCAAGGTACTTTTTCTGTTTCATGTTTTTTTAAAAATGTGGCTGGATGGATTTGAATGGTTTCTTTCAGGGGTTTATTGTCCTAATGAAGATTCTTTGAGAGGTTCCTTTTGGGGAGAATTAGAAGTCGTTAAACATAAATGGGCAGATACTTGGTGTGTTATAGGTGACTTAATATTATTAGAACCCCAAATGAAAGAAAAGGTTGTTTATTCTCGAATTCAGCTATGAGATTATTTTCAGAGTTCATTGAATCCTAATGATTTGATTGACCCTCCTTTAGTGGGGGGTTGGTTTACTTGGTCTAACAATCGAGAAGGAGTCCTTCTCTATCCCGCCTTGATAGATTCCTTTTCTTCGCGTCGTGGGAGGAGCATTTCCCAAGGGTGATGCAAGCGGACTCTTCTAAGACCACTTTCTGACCATATTCCTTTGGTCCTTGATAGAGAAGGGGTGAGGCATGGTGTGGGTCCATTTCAGTTTGAAAATATGTGGCTTGAAGTAGATGGTTTTGTAGATCTTGTACTATATTTGGTGGAATTCTTTTAACTTTGAGGGCAATCCTAGTTTTGTGTTTGCAAAAAAATTAAAGGCTTTATAGGAGGAAGTAAAGAAGTAGAATAAGGAAGTTTTTGGAAGTTTGGAAGTGCTCAAAGCAAATGTTCTTAATCAAATTCAAGCTTTGGATGAGAAGGAAAGTTTGGATAGGCTCTCGGAGGAGGATATAGTTAGAAGAATTGAGGCAAAAGTGGAGTTTGCTAGAATTGCGAGACTTGAAGAGATTAGTTGGAAGCAAAAATCAAGAGCTTTGTGGTTAAAAGAAGGGGATAGAAATACCAAGTTCTTCCATCGAATTGCTAACGCTCACAAAAGGAGAAATTTTATTGGAAATTTAAAAGTTCAAGGGGAGGTTATTGATGATGAGTTAATCTTTTCTAAGGAAATTGTGGATTTCTATGAAAAGTTATTTTGTGAGGAAGAGGATAGAAGACCTCTATTAGATGGAGTGGCCTTCAAAGTTTTAAATCATGTTGATGTCGATTGCTTGGAAGGAAGTTTTGAGGAAAAAGAAATTTGGGATGCCTTGTGTTCTTTGAATGGTGATAAAGCGCCTGTGCCGGATGGTATGTCTATAGCTTTTTTTCAAAAAGTGTTGGAACACCATTAAAGGGGATCTTTTGAAAGTTTTTGAGGATTTCTTTCAGAGAACTAAATTAGGAGAAAAGCCTTAATGCTACTTTCATTACTTTTATTCCTAAGAAGGGTGAGGTTGTTGAAGTATGAGATTTTTGCCCCATTTCTCTTTTAGGGAGTGTTTATAAAATTATTGCAAAGGTTCTTGCCATTAGACTTAGTAAGGTAGTGGGATCCCTTGTTTCATCTTCCCAATTTGCCTTTATTAAAGGAAGACAAATACTTGATGCTGGTATTAGTGGACAAATGAATGTGTAGGAAATTTGATTTGGAAAAAGCTTATGACCATGTTAATTGGAATTTTCTCATTTACCTTCTTAGGCGAATACACTTTGGTTTAAAGTGGCAAAGATGGATTTCATGGTGCATTTCGTCTGCTTCCTTTTCGGTGCTTGTTAATGGCTCTTCTTATGGTTTCTTTCATAGTTCTAGAGGCCTCCGTCAAGGCGACCCCTTATCTCCTTTACTCTTTATTCTTGTTATGGAAGCATTGGCCAGTCCATGGCCAAGTGCAGCCAAGGCAAGCCAAGGCAACGAAGGCGTGGCCAGGCCAAGGCAGTGTGTGGCCTGGCTAAGGTAGTGCATGGCTAGGCCATAGCCACGGCTTGTCAAGGAAAAAGTAGCCTTTCTTAAAAATGACCATGATTTGCAAAATGAGGTTATGCCATTGGCCAAGCTAGGCTAAGGCCAAGGCACGACAAGGCCAAAGCCAAGCCACACCAAGGCCAAGGCCAAGCCACGACAAGGTTAAGGGGCATGACCAAGGCAACGGGAAGCATGCGATGGCTAGGAGAGCTAGGTGGCAAGCATGGTATGGCCAAGGCGAGGCTAGGTAAGGCAATGATTGCGGCAACACATGCATGCCATGGCCAAGGCAAGTCGTAATGGCCATGGCAAGTCTAGCCAAGACATGTGCAAGCCAATGCGATGGGAAAAAACACAACTTGATTGGCTATGGAACTTTTCGAATGTTTTCTCCCATCATTGTGTCATTCATTTCCCTTTCATTGGCCAAAGGTTTCACTCATACTCATCGGTTTATCCACGGTTTTCCACCCCCTCCACAAACAGGCCACATTTTTTAGTTCATCCAAACTCTACCAAATTTTTTTCCTATGATCCTACTCCTTTTTTAAAAAATATGGTGAAACCTATTTTCTACATTTTTCTATGATTTTTTGATTATTTTCCATTAAAAAATTAAATAAATTTTTTTCTGCGGTAAAAAATTCTAAAATTTTTACCCATGCTTCTTTGATGTATTTCCAAGCACTCTACCAATTTTTAGGTTAATACGATCAGTTTTGGTCATTTTAAAGTCCATTATGCCTTTTGGTCATATGTGATGTTACCTCTTAGCGGTCCTTTAAATGTCTTAAGGGTTCTTTAGGAGGAGAGGGGTCTGCACACCTTAGGCTGCCATGGTGATGAGGCAGGGCTGCCAAGCTATGCGCCTAGGGGTGCTGACGCATTGCACATGCAACATGGTTGTGGGCATTGCCCACGCTGAGAAGCACGGCACGCAGCGGTAGGTGAACGGGCTGGGGCAGGACGATTGTGTGGACTTAGCCAAGCCATGCGCGTGGACGCGGTGGTCTGGCCAGCTTTAAGCGAGCGTGTTGGGGCCTTCCAAAGCCTTGCGCTAGGGATGCCAAGGCCTTGCTCGTGCTTGCACGGCATGGTTGCAGCACCTGCAGGCAACATAAGCGGTGGTGGTGGGGAGGAAGGGATTATTTCTCATTTGCTTTTTGCGGATGATGCTTTATTTTTTTGTGGTGTTTGTGATGAGCAATTAAGGAATCTTAGAATGGCTCTCCTTTTTATTGAAGAGGTATCGGGCTTAAAAGTAAATCTTCGGAAAAGTGAGATCATTCCTATTGGCCAAATCAACAACATTAATGAACTTGCTGGAAACCTCTATTCCAAAGTTGGGAAGTTGCCTAGTGACTTACCTTGGACTCCCCTTGGAGCTAATTACAAGAAAGTAAAAGTTTGGGATCCCTGTGCTTGAGAAAATTAAGAGAAGACTTAGTGGGTGGAAAAAATGGTATCTTTCAAGAGGAGGCAAACTTACTTTGATTCGTAGCTCTCTTGCTAGCATTCCGATTTATTTCATGTCCATCTTCATAATTCCTAAATCGGTTGCTTTAAGAATTGAGAAACTTCATAGAGACTTCCTTTGGAATGGCATGAATAGGGGAGTTTAAATTCCATCTCGTTAATTGGAAAAGGGTTTGCTTACCTAAAACTTTTGGTGGGTCAGGTATTAAATCCATCATTAATATAAATCAAGCTCTTCTTAGGAAGTGGATTTGGAGGTTTGGGAGAGGTGACCAAGGATTGTGGAGGGATGTTATAGTGTGGAAATATAGAGTGAAGGAAGGGGGTTAGTGGACAAAGAATTGGAGAAGATCACATGGTATGGGCCTTTGGAAAGCAATTATGTTGGTTTTTGAATCTTTTTCAACACTAACAAAGTTCAAAGTGGGTAGGGGGATTAGGGTTAAATTTTGGAAAGATGTGTGGTGTAGCAATAGACCTCTCATGGAGGAGTTTTCTTGTTTGTTTGATGTTGCGGTTAATAAAGAAGCTTGGATCATGGACTATCTTGTTTTTGAAGGGGATGGAGCTCATTGGAACATCATTTTTTGTCGTAACTCTAATTATTGGGAGACTGGAGATGGTGCTGAATTTTTTTCATGAGTTATACGAAAATAAGATCTCTTTTCAAGAGAATGATACCTTGATGTGGCGCAATGATCCTAAAGGTTTATTCTTGGTGAAATCTTTCTATTCTACTTTGGGCTCTAACATGGTATTTTCCTTCCGGCAAAGAACATTTAGATTCCTTCGGTTCCTTCAAAAGTGGCCTTCTTTTCATGGGTGGTGGCTCACAAAAAGTGCTATACTATTGATAATATGGTTAGAATGAGGGGGGAGTTACCTAATAGATGTATTATATGTAGAGAAGCGGCAGAATCGGTGGATCATCTTTTTATTCATTCTGGGGTGGCTAGGATTTTATGGGAGTTTATTTTCCATCTTTTTGGCATCAAATGGGTTTTGCCTTCTTCTACACATGATTTGATTTCCAGTTGGTGGATCAAAGGGAACTGGAAAGAGAAGAAGGTCGTTTGGAGGATGGTTCCTCATGCAATCTTTTAGTGCATTTGGAAAGAGCTAATTTGAGAACCTTTGAAGGAGAGGAGTCATCTATAATGGAGCTTAAATCCCTTTTACTTAAATCTCTTTATTGGTGGTTTTGTAGTTTTTTGGATGATTGTAAATCCTCTTTTATTCTTTTTATCGACTCCCTTTTCATTATTAGGGTTGAGGTCTTTTTGGTTGCTCCTTTTCTTGTCATGGAGCTTTGGTTTATTTCTCTTGTATATGTCTCATGTACGAGGTTCAAACCCTTTTTACTTAATACATAACCTTACCTTATAAAAAAAAAAAATTATGACCAATCAGTTGTCTTTTACAATGCTTCAAAATCCGGGGATTAAGTTTTGATAACAATGTAGAATCAATGAAAAGGTGATGTACCCACTTAAAATCGTGGAATCATTGACCTGAACCATTTTTTAGGGCCAATGATCATTGAGCGTAGGCCACCGATTGTCAATGTAGTCAATCTCATCGATGTAGCCTGTAGGCATAGACTTAAAATTTGAGAATATCGCCGATATATTGGCGTATTGGTGACCCCCAATACAATTTCCTACTATTATATCTTTTTGACATTTTATCGAATGATATATCAGCGAGATATCGAGTTTATCAGAAAATTCCATGAATTTCATCAATTTTTCAAAATTATCGAGGCGATATGGTCGATATATAAGTGTATCGATGAGATATATAGGCTAAATTCGACTTCAGAGGAAGAAGAGAATATGCGCTATCCTTATCATCCTCGTCGTTGCCGAACAAGGAGAAGAAGAAAAAGAAGAAGTAGCCATTGCTAGAGAACATGGTTCGAAGTCTCGCTCATCTCGGACGAGACCTTGCCGAGACGATTCGGTCTCGCTGCTGGACGATTCGGGATCTCCCACTGGTACAAATATATTGTGGCAATTACCCCTCTCGAACGAGATTCTTGTGATCTCAAACGAGACGTGCTGAGATGTACGAGATTTCGTTGATTCGGTTGGATTTGAACGAGAAATCGTTCGAATCATACGAGCGATTGCTTTTGCCTATGTAAAGTTGCAGAACATGTTTGAATTTGAAAGAAAAAGATGCATCTACGCAGAGAAAAGCTTACAGCCCCTACCTCGACTCTTGGAAGCATCTCCAGCATCCATTCTCCCTCTACTCAGAAGCATTTCTCTCTCTAGTTCTCAGATCTGATGAGTCGTGAGACTGGTCGAGGCAGTCGAGGGTGAGACGAGGTGCAAATTAAGCTTCGAGAGCTTCACGCAGGTGGATATCGCGACACCGGTGGTAGACATCGCCTCTGTGTTCTTGCGTCAGGTTGTTTCCGGTGGCTGGCAGCTACATCGGACGTTGGGATTTCTCATTCCGACGGCAAATCAAGCTGGATCTGGTGGTGGGTGGCTTCTGACGACCGGCGAAGCCCGTTGCCTTCTCTCAGCCTCTCTCAAGTTCTCGGTCAAAGTGCTTCGACTGTGTGAGAATCGGAGAGGTAAGGGGTGTTATGTTTGGGGGAAAATTATAGAATGCTAGGGCTTGGGGAAAGTAATTAGCATTAGCAATCATTGTTAGTTAAGTTAGTAGACGTTTCTTAGAAAGTTAGTAGCAAATAACCCTTAATTGTAATTATATTCCCAAGGTCGACTAATCTAAAGTAGAAATTCTGTTTTTTTTTTTTTTAATTTTAATTTTGTTTATTTATTGTTTTCTTGAAGTGTTTTAATTTTTTTTTTTTTTTTTTTTGGTAAACCCTTTTTGAAACCATTATTGTATTTCACTAAATTCAATTGGGAACTATTTATTTTTTTTCTTTTTCTTTCTTCTTTTAAATTGCAATTAATAACTTATATATTCATGGACCTACACTTTTTTAAAAAAATACAAATAATCTTGATGTGAGAATATATATTAATTTTTATTTTATAAATGATAAACTATTTTTAATAAATGATATTTTTTTCTTAATTTTGAAAATACTGATTTTTTAAATTAGAAATTTGTTAGAACATTTTTTTAATCATCATGAACTTATAAATATGCATAAATTATTTGCAAAATTATTTTTTCTGAGTAGTTGTTTTTAAAGTAGCATGTTCAGGTTTTTTTTTTTTTTAATTTATAAATTTGTTTTATAAAAACCAAAATTAAAAATAACAAAAAAATGCATGATTATTTAGGCAACACAATGACACATACGCATAAATAATTTGGAATATTATTTGGAATATGTTACTTACCAAAAAATTATTTGTCAATTTCTTTATGATATGTAATGTTATTTACCCATCATTGATATATAGGAAATTTATTTATGTTCATATTCTAATCTAAAACATAAATATAGTGTTATTTCATTATATATTAGTGCGCTAGCACCAATTTTTATGTTTTGTTACCATATTATGTGCATTGAGTTCATTTTTTTGTTTATTTGATGGTTCCAATGTAATCATCATATTTTTTAGGAATTTTCTATGATTTTTTTGAATTTTTTCAAACTTTTTTTCATGCATAAAGTTGCATCTCGCCCGAGACGAGACGTGTTGGCCGAGACCGAGATGAACGAGACCGAAACGAGACGGGGACCGAGAAGTCGGGGACCGAGACCGAAACTTTGAACCATGCTAGAGAAGGAGAAGGAGGAGAAGAAGAAGACACTTTACATACTTGGAACAAACTGCTGCCGCCACCCTCGCTGGGGTCATTGCCGTTGTCTAGGCCATCATTAACCGTCAACTGGGTTCATCTCCTTCAGATCTGGTGTCGGGTAGTGATTGCCTCTCGGAGTTGTCGCCGACGGTCATTGGTCTTCTTTACTCTCTCTTCTCTTCTTTGGTCACACAAGCCTCTCTCCCAACTCGTGATAGCAAATAGCAAAGCCCAGATCCATTTTTTTTTTTTTTCATTATTTTGTAAATTCATTATCAATTATCCAGAAATTGAAAAACAAAAAAAAACAAAAACAAAAAAAAAAACCAAAAACAAAAAACCGAACGTATAGGTCCATAAAAAATTGGGGGAATATTAAAAAAGAGCCCAACTCATTTTTTATATTTTTTTGTAGTTAAAATTCTTTTTTTTTTTTTAATAACTATTTTTAACCTTTTCACATATTTTAAGATATAATTTCAAATCAATGGCCTTTGATCTAATGGCACTTTACATATATCTTAAGTCTTTAATGATAATTGACATTTAGATGTTGAGTTTGCATAAATTTTTAATTTTTATTTTCTCAGCGCAATACACTTTTTATACCCTACACAATAGGTAATAGTCTTAAGTACCATTTAAATTGCAATCTTTTGATTCTAAATTGTGTATTTGAGCCTAAATCAATGTTTTCCAGAGTTTCAATGAGAATTTCCATGTTTAACTAATAATAATATTCATCATATCTTTAAATCGGTATCGATATTTTCGATATATTCGATATATCTGTATTTTTGGACCATCGATATACCCGTCGATATGGATATTTAAGTCCTTGACCGTAGGGGTGTAAATGAGCCTGAATCGACCTGAGTAGTAGGCTGCTCAAGCCTAGTTCAGTTAAATTAACAAGTTCAAAAGTAAAGCTTGAAATTAGCTCATTTAACATATGAACGAGCTTGAACAAGCCTTTTATCAAACCGAGCTCACGTAGTACTTTTGATAAGCTTCAAAATGATGCTTGAGCTCAGCTCATTAAACTCACAAACGAGCTGAAACGAGCTTTATATCGAGCCAATCTCGAGTCAAGCCCAAGTAACTTAGCTTGTTTTACAACCCTAGCTATAGGAAGGGACAATAGGTTTATTACTTTCTTACTTATATGTCATTTATTTTATAGATGCATATTATGATAACTCCATTTTCAAAAACACTTGCAAAATGTGTCTAAAAAAGAGTTTTTTAAAGTTCCATTTCAAAATTCGAAGTGCTTATCACTAAAAGAAGTTTTTTACAAGTAAAACCATACCCACCCACCCACCCACACACACACACACAAATTGCACCCAATTACAAGGGGCTGCCTAATCATTTTAGCATTAGCCACCTAAATTCACTTTATTCTCTAGTTGAATTTGATTCTATTAGAATAGAATAGAAACTATTGATGCATTCAAGAATTCCTATATAGCTTAAGTGACACAATAAAAGCTTTTTCTATTCTTTTATTATCTGATTTATGTACCCCAAATCCTTGGTTTGGCCAGGAAATACTGCACTGCTTTGGGGCCAGGAAGCAAAGGGAATGATCTCGGCTGCTTCTCTAATATTTCCTCCTCATAAATATGATAACATGGTATTAGAGCTTCAAATCCAACCTAAATCACAAAATTAACAAGACCATAGACTTTCTTCATCACCATAGCATCACTCCATCTCCATGTAGCCATGTGACCAGCTTAGCATCAATTAACAAGCACTCCTCAACATCGTCCAACCTCACTAGCCATGCCATATCCCTAATCGATCACTCCCATACATGATTTTGACCCATTCGACCTATCATGACTTCACTCTAGCCTTTGTCGATCACACTTAACTTCTTAAGTTGATTTTGACCCAGTTGACTCATCGAATCTTTACTCCAGCATCTGCTGATTAGGACAGGAGATATCTCAACCTCAGTAGAGCATCACAAAGGGTTTCTCAACATTAATCAAGCCCTATAGCAGTCTCATTGACCCTTTGGCACTTCTATAGCAGCTTCGTTTTTCTTGGTCAAGTGTCTCTAGTGATGTCTGACCTTATTAAGATGTACTACTATCTTTTCTAATGCACATAAACGTTCTTCTTAACAACATGGAGTAGGACCAGGTAATGTCTCGGGTTTTCAGCGCTTCTTTGTTGCCATGTGTGGAGTTCATGTGATGCAACAATCAATTCAATTCTACCATATGGTAGTTGATTGTGTTTGAAATTGAAGATTTTTTTTTCTTGGATATGTTATGAGGATGGACTAAAATATCCATGATATCTTCGATATATCCACGATGTATACGTGTATCCGCCCGGACCCCTTGATACAATATCTAATTGACATATCTTTTTTGCAAAATATCTTTACGATATTGTCAATATTTTCAATATTATTGATAAAATCTCGATATATCTCAATATATCCATTATATCTTCTTTTTTTCTCATAGTATCGCCGATATATCGAATATATCGAGATATTCATTTTCTTGTTATAGTGTCAAAATTATCACATTTTATTCTTTTACTATTAATTTATATAAATATTTCAATCATACTAATGGCTTAAATTAGTGTTATGAAGTAACATCTTTTATTTACTCGCTTAAAATATTCATTCTTTCACTCAGTGTGGCACACTTTTTATACCTACACCATACATACTTGTCTCATACACATTTAAATTGCAATATTTTGATTCTAAATTGTTTATTAGAGTCTAATCATTGTTTCCCAAAGTTACAATGAAAAATATACATATTTAACTAACAATATCTGTTATATCTTTGAATCGATATCGAAATTTTTGATATATCCATCGACATATTTCATATATCCATTGACATATCTGATATATCCATGTTTTTGGACCCTCGATATATCCATCGATATTGATATTTAAGTCCTTGGTTATGAGTGAAACTATAATAGTGGTTGTTTATTAAGGTGGCATGCTGATATTTGTGGTGATTGTGGAATGTTTTGGAAGACCATAAGGAAAATATAGAGCTAATTGGTGGGTTTATTTTTAGTGATGGCTAGGTCAAATTCCATGAAAGTGAATTCTATACCTTCATCCAATGTTGTTACTTGTTAGTATGTAAGTTACCACAATGAAGTTAAATGGTGCAAATTACTTGTGGGCATAAGCCATGAAAGTTGCATTAGTTGTGAGGAAGAAGCTAAAGTTTATTTGATTAGGTCCTCCATCCTAAGAAAGTAAGGAGTATAAGGAGCCGCAAACAAACAATTGTGTGGTTATGTCATGGTTGTGGATTAGTATGGAGCCGTTTGTGAGCTCTATTTTTTTTTTTTTTTTTGATATGAGAAAGCCCTTCAAGCAAACCCCAAGCCCATATGATACCATTTGTGAGCTCTAATGTCATGTTTCGTTCTCCTACGAAGGAAATTTGGTAGGCAATTTGAAAGATGTATTCCATGGAGAAGAATGTCTCTCGGGTTTATGATGTTTATAAGAATTCGTTTAATCTCAACAAGTTTGGAGTGAGTATTATAGTAGTTTCAAAGGGTTGTTATATGAATTCATTTAGTATCATCCTATGACGAGTGATGTTGAGGTATTCAAGCGACAACGTGAAGAGTTTTATGCCTCTAAATTTCTATCTAGTCTCAAATTCTAGTCTCTAGCCAGTTTAGTCACAGGTTTTGGAAGGACATGGGAGTATTTCTTCATTGGAAAATGTGTAGAGTACAGTGTGTTGCAACTACATCTTCATCATCTGAGACTTCTAATAAGGACAACTCTGGCTTAGTGAGTTCTGGGGGACAATAGAATTCATTTTTGGGGTAGAGGTCATTTTTCTAGTGGTAGAATGTGCAATTGCGGTAACTCTAGAGGTCACGAAGATTTTGGCTGTCATAACTTCATTTTTGAGCTTGTGGGCGTGGATTTGGTAGGGGCTGTGGCAAAGATGGTGTTTGCAAGTGTACTTTTTGTGGAGGCGACAATCACAAAGTGGAGCGTTGTATTGATGGTAAGCTTTTGGCCAATTCTCCTAGTCCGGTCGTGTACTATACAGACAGCAACTCAGTTCTCTCATAGGAAGTTAGTGCTTCAGCTACACCTACTGCTGCATCCACTAGTGATTCTGTCACTCTCTCGAGGAAGGAGTATAATGCCTTAATCCAAAACCAACAACAAATGTCTCTTTCTGATACAATAGCCTTTGCTCATTCAAGTCACATAGCATGTTTTTCATCATCTGCTTCTGCTCTGTAGGTAATAGACTCCAGAACTTCAGCACACATGACTGGTTGTACTTTATTTCTACTTTAAATTTTTAGAATACTAATTCCTTAGTGGTTTTGGTGGATACTTGTACAATTATGGGAAATGGTACAGTTCATCCAACTCCAACTCTTAATCTTTCTTCTATACATTATATTCCCAATTTTCCCTTTAATCTTTTATCTATAAGCAAACTTGGCCACTTCATATTAAAAACAAAGGTCATGACCATATCCACTTCACCCATCCTAGGACCCCGATTAGCAGGACCAGCACTAGTGATGGCATTTTTTACACTTCGATTGATGGTGATATGAGGTGAGACACTTGAATCAGTCGCTTATGAGGTTAGGTTCGATGTGTTTGGAGATGGAGGATTTATTTGCAAAATGACAAGCAAATACCACAACTGAACTTTGATAATTTTTAGAAGCTTTGAAGAATTGAAGTTCAAGGAGTATTTGTGCTGTGCCATGAACTTATACTTTCGCTGTCAAATCCAAATGAGCCTGGTTGGTCAGACCGCAGAAGTGGTGACGTGACTTCTATTTTAAATTTTCAAACAGATTGATCATAATAACGAAAACTGAAATTTGACAAACTTTTAGAAGTTTTAAATTTCAAGGATCATTTGTGCTTTGTTGTGAGCTTGTACTCTTTAGTGCTCCTTCCAAAGGTTCCAACTTTACCAGAGAATCAGTGAAGAAACCAATAGGCCCATTCATGAGTTTCTTTGACCATTAAATCAGCATTGTCCATAGTATAATTGCCCAAGATGTAACAAGTGTAAATTTTATGATAAAAATTTATTGAAAATGTTGAGATAAACATACCAATCAGCAAAATCACCCCAAAAAAAATCATATGTTTCTCGTCCAACATCTCCAAAGAAAAATTTATCATAGCTTGTGGTGACCATGTCAACAAGCAGATGAAGCTTTGACACCTGAAAATTAAACAAAACTATTTGGTGAAATACAGGATTATGATGAATTGGAAATGAAGAAGATGGATTACACACGTATCTTACCACCCAACATTCTGGTAAAGGAAGCCTGAGAAGAGACTCTTCTTTATCAAACTGAAAGAACATAATAACTGTCTTAGATTATAGAACAGGGCAATACTCACCTCCCTTAAATACACTGAAATTGTTGGTAAAGCAGATGAAACAAAATCCCCATATTAACTCAACACACATACTACGAAAGAGAATTACAAAAAAGAATTTGGCAAGTAACTGCAATCATTTCCATTATCATGTTTGCAGTTCATCGTTTCATGATCCATCCAGTGCAGAGCTGCCATAGGAAAAACAAAAATGCTTCTGAAAATAACCTTGTTTTGAGATGGTGTCTTCTTTATGCAACAAGTTGAGTAGAAGTTTGATTCTTGGCATTTGTGATTGTCCAGACTCGGACTTGGAGGAGCTAACTATGAACTTGGGATGCAACTATGCAAGTGGACAAATTTGTTGTGACTGCCAGGGTAAACTCCTGGGATTCCTTACAAAGCTAATGTGGTTTGGGGATTCCTGATCAAGAGATGTGATGCCAAGAAGCTGAAGATTACATTTATGATTTATGAGAAGCTCCTTTTTTTCCTGGTCATTTATGGTTTATGATTTATGAGAAGCTCCTTTCAAGCTTGCTCATTCCCTATAACCTCTTTTGCATAACCATAGCCAGTTCTTTTGAGGAGAAACAAAGTAACATCTTGTGGAATGCTAGAAATGACATGCGTGAATACCTCTTGATAAAGTGAAATCAAATCTATGCAGGGAAGGATCAAGGAGAGCTAGGGTTGCAACTATCTCTTCCACCAATAGGGTTCTCAACAACTAAATATGGAAGTTCAAGAACCATAATAATCTTTGAAGATCCATGGCCAGGGTTGTGTATTGCACTAATCAAGATTTTGAATTTTTCTCCTTGCACATATACTTCATTTACATCTCCTTCTCATTATCCAACAGAGAATATATTCCATAAGGAGGGCACGAATCTAGAAGTTTGTAACATTTCTTTTTTACAAACTTCTAGACCAAACAAAATTTCACTGACCCTAAAAAGGAGAGATCGCACGAACCTTATAAGCCATTATGGTTTTCCAAGCAGATATATCACTCTGGCTAGGCAAATTCTGCAACACGAACTTGCCAGCATTCCATAGTTTGTTAGTGAAGGCCTTGTTAGAGGTTAATCTCTCCAAGGATAAATTAAGGTCCTGGAAGAAAAGAATGCCAATTTAGTTGATGAGTGAACATTTTATATAAGTTAGGAACCAGCTACCTGCAGAGGCACACAATGCAGACATGTAGCCCTCATGCAGCAGTTCTTATAATTTTGGGATGAGACAAACCTGACCAGCAGTTCCTAAAGCAATCGTAAATCGTAAAGCATCTGTGCCAAACTCCTTGATTGTATCAAGTGGATCTATAACATTTCCCAATGTTTTAGACATTTTTCTACCCTGAAACAGATTTTTACATAGTTCAAACATGCATCAGAATTAAGAGCAAGTAAACTAGGAATACATAATAGAATGCTAATTGAGCTAATGAAAAAACATGCTGGTACATGGGAAGAAGAACATGACTATTGATTCTAGTTGTAAATTACAAAGGACAGAGTAAACACTTACATTATTGTGCTTCATTATACATATGTTATAGATATTGAAGTTATACGGTTAAATTATAGATTACGGGTTAAGAATGGAGGAGAGAGAAGAAGAGAATTAGAGAAATAGGTATAGGTCTGTTAATCAGTCCCTTCACCTTAATATCTTATTTATACTCAATTAATATGATGTCAGATTATAGGCATACCCTTGAGTCATAAAGTGATAAACAAACAATATAAAAGATGATAATAAAACTAGCATATACAATGCTATTGTAACCATTATAAGTAAATAAATAACAATACTCCTTTCCAGTCCATATTAGAACCAAATGTCACAAGTCACAACCTTCATAATTTTTACTATAGCAGGAACACAAATCAAATTGATTACATTGGATAAAGTTGTGTTCAAGCATCTAAATTTTTAAAGAGTTGCTATGTCCAACTTTAAACCATGACACATGTGCCTGCATTTAAGATTATAGACTGTAATTGTCATTGTGAGGTATCCAAAAGTTCAATGCACAAAAAATAATACAGCACAAAATATGCATGGGACATTGTTTGAAGGTGACTAATATTTAATCCAATACCCATAGGTCTAGGGCCTAGTTGCATGTCTTCACCCACAATGGTGGAAGGGTTCCAGGGGATTATGAGTTTGACTCCCCTTGGGTGCATGTGTCTCTTACATAGCTAGGGTACAAAGACTCGGTTTCGGTCGTTGTTACGTTTCGGTCTCAGTCATCTCGGTCTCATCTATCTTGTTGCGTTTTGGGCGAGACATAACTTTACGCATTAAAGAATGTTTTAAAAAATGCAAAAAAAATTATAGAAAAATCAGAAATAATAGGACAAATCATATTGGAACCATTAAATAAGCAAAACAAATAACTTGGGACACATAATATGGACAAAAATATCAAAACAGGCCCTAGTGTGAACTTGAAAATACACTATAATTAGGTTTTAGATACCTAAAATAATCCCAAATAACACAAATAAATATAACATATCAATGATCAAGTATACGCTTTGATCGATGGGCATTCATTAAAATTTTATTTTTTTCAAAATAAAACCCTACCATATACTTGATTCGTTCTTAGATATCGTCTCGCCCTTGAACAAGACCGGGTTAACCCAGCAAGATCTCGTCCATCTTCTGCGAGACTTTGAACCATGTACATAGCAACAGAGAAAAAAAAATAAATAAATAAATAAATACTTATAGATCTTTAAAATTATCCTATATATTGGTTTACCAACTTTCTTATCTTCTTGATTCAAAATTTAATTTTCTTCAACTTGCATTCTTAACCAGAGGATTAGATCTAGCAATTATCAACAATAAAATAAAGCACATGGAACACCTTTTTTATTTTATTTATTTTAATTTATTTCAATTTATTTTTTATACTGAGAAACACAAGCTTTATTAATAATTAAAAAAAATGCAAGAAAAGGAAGGATGGGAAGTCCTTCCAAGACAGATTTAAAATACAAAGAACAGGAAAAAGAAAGAGAGGAAAAGAACACTTTAAGCTCAATGATAATCACAAATAACGGCCGAGATGCTATGCTAGAATAGTAATTTGAAACTTTGACCAAGTCCTTGTTTCCTTACAGTTTCAGGGTTTTTTCTGAGTACAATTGAGTAAATGGGAGAGGAAGAAACTTAAAAGGCGTACACTGTATGCGTTTGAAAAGTTCTCCATCTAAACAATCATGGAAAGTTTTTTTTTTTTGGTTTTTTTTTTCCTCCCTGTTTCAAATGGAAAATTTTAAACCAAGAGAGGTGAGGACCCCAAAAAGGATAGGCAACATAAACATGACACAGGATTACAAAGAACTAAAGCAACCAACATTGTAAATGTTGTTTCATTGCGGCCATAGGGAAAAACATTTTGTTCCAGTCCCAGAAACAACACCATGAAACCCTCTACTCCATATTGGTTTTTATTTCAGGCTGTTCAGCACATTTCAGGTTATTCACAGGGTAATAGGCACTCCTGTTTGTGATGGGGCCTTTTTTTTTTATTTAAAAACTACAGATAAAGGGCATTGGTGTGAATAGCATAGAAACAAAACAGATGGAACTATATCTATGCAACCCACCCAAGCTCCAAGAAGGGTTTCTCTCTTAACCCAACGTTGCAGATGATGGGTTCTTCATATAACAACCAGTCCAGTGTTTATGGGTATAGCCATGCTCCATCCTCCTCCCTTCCCCTTCTACTGCTGTCGCTGTGAGATCGTAATTTCAATACAATCTGTTCTTGTTTTTCTTGCTTTCCAGTAGCCTGTGGTAGCTTTGATGTCCTTTTTCGTTATCCTACTATTATTTTATTTAATGGATTATAATGAAGGATTTGTATGCACAATATCTATGTTCATCTATGAAATCAAATTCCAGATTTTGCCTAAGTGAAAAGGAAATTTTTTTTTTTTTTTTTTTTTGGTTTTTGTGTGGACAAAGTAAAGCTTGTATTAATAATCATAAAGGGTAGTACCCATGTACATGAGACATACACATGCAAAAATCAATACTCTATATTAGAGCTTTAAATTATCCAAAAAAGAACAATCAAATTCCCTAACCTGTCCCCTCTACTCCTGCTCTAACAATAAAGGGTTTTTTGCTTTTTTCATTTTTTTTTTTTTTTTTTTTTTGCTAAGACTTCATGTTAACCAAAGTAGATTCCACATTATAAAAAATTATGTGGTTTCACTCTAACAAATCTGCCAGATCAAGCCATGCAGCATCGCTTTCCAAAACCCTTTTAATTCCTTGTTCCATGTCTTAATCCACCATCTGGACAACAACTCAGGGGTAGTAGGTAGAACCCAATAGACTCCAAAACAATTGAACAAGAAGCGCCATAAAGACCATGTCATGGTACAGTGAAGAAAGAGATGATGAACCATCCGCCGCCTCCTTACACAAAACACATCTCTTAGGGATAGGCCAACTTCTGGTAATAAGATGATCAATAGTTAGGTATTTATTCCAAACCACCAACCACGTAAAAAAGGCAATCTTAGAAGGAACCAAATCAACCCATATGTTCTCAATTGAGAACATTGACATCGCTTGTGACCAACACCTCACAATAAGTCTTTGCTGTGAACAACCCATTGGAACTTGGCTTCCAAATCAAACCATCATCTTCTCCTGTGCAAATCTTGGCCTTATATAATTTTTGAAAAAACTCCACATTTTGCAACTCCCAATCATGAATTTCCTTATTCTTAAGTTTCCAACTTAAAAGCCTAAGCTTGTAAGTGGAAGGCCCAAATAGGTATATGAGGTCATGTCAAGGTTTATAATTAACCAATGTGGGATGTGTTATATTTCCAACACTCCCCCTCACATGCAAGCCTAACAAGATAATGACGGACCCATCACATGGGCAACAAATACGAGCTCAATAGGCCCAAGAACGACATGCTCTGAAGTGGAGGCCCCAAACAGGTATATGAGGTCATGTCAAGGTTTATAATTAACCAATGTGGGATGTGGTATATTTCAAACACTTACAAAGATAATGTTCCAATGCAAAGTTCCCCCTTCCCAAACCATATAATCCAACACTCATGCACTTCCATTTCCACAATCCAAAAAAGGTGAGGGAATTCTTCCATAAGAGGTATATTTGCACACCACGCATCATTCCAAAATTTAATCCTTTTGCCCTCGCCCACCTTAAAAGCAATTTGCTTCAAAAAACCATTATATCCCTAAAGAATAGCCTTTTTTTCTTTTGAAATTGGCACCTAAGGGAAAACCAAGGTACATAGTCGGTAAACCCACAAGAGCTTCCGCCTTATCCACAACTCCAATAGAGATGAATTCAGTTTTTTCCAAATTCAACTTCAAAACCGAATGTGTTTCAAAGCATAGGAGCAGACCCATTAGGAAACTAAGCTGATCCTCATCAACTCCACCAACAAATCAAGGCATCATCAGCAAAGAACAAGTGTGAAATATAGACATAGGCCTGTCACGTAAACAACAAAGACGGGCTCATCAATGAAATAATCCTAAGAACGACATGCTTTGATATCATTTTAAGTTTCCAACCTAAAACCCTAAGCTATTAAGTGGAGGGCCCAAACCGTTATATGAAACAATGCCAAATTTTTTAATTAACCAATTTGGGATGTGGTATTTTTCCAACACTCCCTTTACGTGTAGTCCTAACAAGATAGAAACAAGCCTATCACATTGACAATAAAGACGGCCTCATGAACGAAAAAGGCCCAAGAACGACATGCTCTGATACATGCTCTGTCAATGTGGGATGCAGTATTTTTTCCAACACTCCCCCTTGTGTGCAAGCCTAATAAGATAGAAACGGGCCTGTCACGTGGACAGCAAAGATTGCCTCATGAACTGAAAATAGCCCAAGAACGACATACTCTGATACCATGTTAAGTTTCCAATCTAAAAACCTAAGCTACTATTTTGAGGGCCCAAATAGGCATATGAAGCCATATTAAACTTAATATTTAATCGATGTGGGATGTGGGACTTCCAAACATTCCCCCTCACATGCAAGCCTAACAAGACAACAGTGGGCCTATCACGTGGACAACAACGGCTCACAAACAAAATAGGCCCAACAATAAGAACAATAATAACGAGCTCTGATACCATATTAAGTTTCCAACCTAGAAGGCTAAGTTATTAAGTGGAGGGCCCAAATAGGTTTATGAAGATATGTAAAACTCGATATTTAATCTATGTGGGATGTGGTATTTTTCCAACACCTACAAAAGCAACTTGAGAAGAAACAACTTTTCCCACCACTTTACCCATTCTTCCCACTAAAACCTTAGCAATGATTATATAAACACTACCAAGTAAGACAAAGGGCCTAGAATCTCATACATCTACCACCTCCTCTTTCTTACGCACAAAAGCAAAAAATGTAGGATTGAAACCTTTCTCAAATTTAACACTCTCAAAAAATTCCTTTTAAACACCATCAAGAGGTCTTCTTTAATCACACCTTAATTGAAAAACACAAAAGTCATCTCATGTGGCTCGGGACCTTTATCCCCATTCAAAGAATTAATATCTTCCAAAACCTCTTCCTCCTCAAGCTCCCTTTCTAACCTAACAAGAATTTTTGCTATCAATGGTATTAAAAGACAAAGCATCAAGAAGAGGCCTACTCACCAGCTCTTCATGAAATTCAAGGTATTCTAGAACTTTAAACAACATCTACATTAAACAAAGCATATCTATGCTCCCATATAAATTGAATTTTTTGTAGCATCTAAGAAGCATGGACACGGACACGGGACACGGTTACGACACGACACGAACACCTCAACACGGCAACTTCTAAAAAACTCAGGACACGACACGGCAGGGATACGGAAATATATAAATAATAAATATATTATATATATATATATAAATAATAAATATGTATTTATAATTATATGTATAAAATTGTATATGTATATATATATATATATATATGTGTGTGTGTGTGTGTGTGTGTGTGTATGGGACTATGGGGTAATTTTTTTTGCATTCCATCATAGGAGACGTATGCCCCCATGTAAAAAATTATTGTTCCAGAACTCCTTTATTTTTTTAATATACTAATTAGTAGCTCTTGTTAGAATGGAGGGAAACCATAAAGCTGTTTCCACTTTACAGCTATGGGAAAGTGGGGACTAGGGAGGCACCAAGGCATGACAGAAATGTCAAAAAGGGCATTAACACCTCTGACCTCATGCCCTTCTCCATCAGTCCAAGCACCGAGAAAAGCAGGGAGAAGAGACCGCGATGGAGAGAGAATCGGAGAGAGCAGAAAAGCAAGGAGAGAAGAGAGCGATGGAGAGAGAATCGGAGGGAGGCTTGCACTGCACGCTGACTTTTTGCAAAGATGTTTCGTCGACCTCCGGCAACTGTGACGCAGCAGTTTCCATCCACCTCCTGCAACTGCGTTGACGCAGTAGTTTCCGTCCACCTCCGCCAACTGTGACGCAGCAATTTCTTTCTTTTTCTTTTTCTTCTTTCTTTTTTTTGGTTGATTTTTCTAGCATACTACAGATGTCCACTTCCGTCGAAGATGAAGGCCCGTGTCTCCAAAGTGTCTAAGCCGTGTCCGAGCTGTGTCTGATTTATTTTTTTATTTTTTTATTTTTCGGACACTTTGAAACCGTGTCCGACACATGTTGGAGGCATGTTGAAGGCGTGTCTGTGTCCGACACGTGTCGGACATAGCTATGGCACCATTTTAGCCGTGTCCGTGCTTCCTAGTGTAGCATTAACCTTGAAAGGGAACACTAGATTGATTTGCCACCAGTATATCCCATTTCTCTAGGAAAATGGAAACTGCCTACCGAAACTATTGAAAGCAACTTGGTAACCATACATCCCCATTTGGATTCCACGTACCGGGGAGCCAAAAGAACCCACCACAAAGAAAATGCGTAGTCATCTCCATAACATTTTGCTTTGACAATGAAAACCTCCACATACACACACACACACACACAAAACAACAAATCTTTCCAATAGCACATGACAAAACACACAATAAGAACGAGAGTTGGCCATACAAATTTTACATTGAAACAACAGACCTATAAGCGCTCACCAACAAATTCAGCAAAGTGACATGCATGATAAAGTAATTTGTGGACCCTTCCCTGGTGCAACACATGACATGATAATTAAACAACTCCATAACTCCATGTTTCATCTGGCCAAACACAAAGATCCTATCCAAAACTATCCAACATGAAAAAAACTTTGACAGACACAAACAGTCTTCAAATCTTGTTCCTGAGGGAGCAAAGCAAAAATTCAAGGATTTGTCTGAGAGGAGACCTCTTATCTAGCACTCTCAACCTTCCATCCTCCTCCCCCTCTCCAGTAAACAGTAAAGCAACTCGTTCATCATACCATCTTCAAATTCTCTCTAGAAAAAATGTCCAAGACTGAAATATGACATGTCAGGTAGTCTAACCAGATGATGCAGAACAGGCTTGTAACTTGGAGAAAAAGGACTTTCATGCAAAGGAAAATGGTAAGATTCTTGTAGGATTAGGTGGGAAGGGATTAGGATAGAGAAATAATAGATTTAAGAGAATAAGTGAAAGAGAAAGAACTCAAATTGATTAATATTCAGATTTAGAGAATGATGAGAATGTGGAATTGAATTGAATTTACAGAGAGAGAGGAAATTCATGAAGATCAGCATAGAGAAAGAAGAAGAAAAAAGAGAAGATAGAAAAAGAGGAAAAGCTAGGAGAAAGAAAGGGGGGGAGGTACATACCACTAGCTTCGTACATAAGCATCTAAGTAGCTTGCTTGAGAAGTAACAAAATGGCTACCTAGGGAAGAAACCGGGAAGCTTCTTAGAGAAGCAACTAGCGTAGCTAAAAAATTTCCACCATTCGTAAATCAACCTCAACAAAATTCCAAAAAATTCCTAGAACATCTTATTGTGCAAAACTTAAATTTTCTCCCGTCAATTCTTGAAAATATGCAGTTGGAGTAGTTGGATGCCCTAAGATTCCCTTCATATTCTTCCTTGACCTTGGCTTTCAAAGAGGGTATTTTTTTCACCAAGCTACTATTGCTGTATCACCAGCACATCTGTATCACAACCTAAAACTAATATAGAGATAAAAGATCCCTAAAGGGACTGCATGATCCCTTTTTTCTGCCACACCATCCATAATCACATAATCATGTGATCTAATTTCCTAAAACCCCTTACAAGTATCCTGCTCTAGAATAGTATAGCTAACCAGATAAAACTAAAAGCAGAAAAGAAAAATATCTTGAGGGAGCTATATAATATTATGGAGGTTATGATGGAATGAGAGGCTGTTGATTGCTCATCATAAAGTGAGTCACTATCCCTTTCCAAGAATATGAGAGACCAAATTGATGAGCTATGGTGTAATTTCATTTGTAAAGGGCACCATGAAAGTGTTTCCAAGGCTTTGGCTCATTGGGATCAAGTGTGGACTCCCAAATATGGGTGACCTTTGTATTAAAAATATCACTGACAAGAATAGCCAAGATAGTCTGGGAAATTTAAATCAATTGAGACAACAAATGGGTCAAACAGGTTAGGAAGAAAATATATAATAAAATACGATTATTTCCAAGTTCCGTCTACCCCTAGAAAACAGCCACTTAGCTACTTGGCTTCATCAAGATGTTTGAAATGTTCTCCCTTGCTAAAATCTTTCATCTGGTTATTCATCAGGAAAAGAATTCCAACAAAAGATCTTTTAACTAATCAAGAAAGAGTGCTTTTTGGTGGGGATCGAAAGGAGGAACAAAAATCAAATTTCCCTTCACTATACGACGATGAGGTTCACGTGATTTCAAAACCCTACAAAAAGAAGAAAAAATCAAATTTCCGTTCACTATACTGAAAGATCAATTTCAAAGCAAGTACTGAGTCTTTTCAATATGCACAAACGCTTTGGTCAAGAGGTTGATATGGTTGAATGGATTGAAAACTCTGAAAGTGTGAGGATAAGCAGAGAGATTGAAAAAGTAATCAGTCCTTTTGGTAAATTTGGTGGAATTGAAATGCGATTTTTAATTCTCATACCTTTAAAAAAAATTTTATTTTTTTTTATTTTTATGAAGTAAATTTGTATTAAAACTAAAAGGGCATAGCCCAAGTACATGAGACATATACAAGCACTAGCCATAAACACCTAGCTATAACTTTAAAGCATCTACAAAAATTACGAAGGCAGGGATATGGATATTCTTTTCAGATAATTAAAAATCAAACTCGGACATTTTCAAATTATTTCAATGTCGACAGTTATTCTTCTCTTTGCATGGGGTTGGACCTTATGTTTAAGAGAAGAATCTCAATGTTTGTTGGGTGGATTATTCAATTCATGATTGGAATGAGCTTAACTTAGATGGTTCATTCTACGATGAGGTCTCAGGTCAAACAGATTGTTTTTTATGGAATAATTTAGGGCCTATGGTAAAAACTACAGCCTCATGGCAGGGTTCACCTTCAGCAAAAAAGAATCTAATTAGAAAATATATATTCACACAATGCAAAAGTGGTAATCAATAGTTTATTAGCACTAAAAAGAATTTCAAGTAAAATAAAGAACTTTATAACTGACAGTCGTAATATTGTCAATGAAACAGGCATGGTTACTCATATAAATCACATGTCCAGAGAAGGTAATCAAGTGGCTCAGATCCTAGTGCAAGTTGGGTCATCAAAATAAAGAAAATGAAGTTTGAAGGTCAGATAATCCAACAGATTTAATAAGAATTATATAAGGTAGTGTCCTAAATCTTCTTCCAAGAATATATATATATATATATATATATATATATATATATACACATAGATTATAGGAGTTTAAAATAAGATCCCTGCAGAGCAGTTCAGATGAATACAGAATTAACATTTGTGCACCAAGTGACCAAAATAAGAAATTTTTTAATCAATTAGAGTTAACAAAAAAAATTTTTTAAAAAAAAATCATTTTAAGGACAGAAAGGGGAGAAAGTCCCCCATTTGAGAAAACGTAGGGAAGATAAGAGCCTAGAAAGATAAAATATACATCCTGATAAAAGGTTGTCGATGAGACAATGACTAGCCTGTTCCTTTTGAAACAAGTGCTGCTACTTCACTAAATACAATACAAACATAGAAGCAGTAGCTACACTTCCGCATTCTACTCACTTGTGAGTCCCGGATAAGTCCATGCAAGTAAACATATGAGAAAGGAACAGTCCCCGTGAACTCAATTCCCATCATCACCATCCTTGCCACCCAAAAGAACAATATGTCATGCCTGTCGGAAACATTAAAGAGTTACAATTCCCAACTATTAACACGCAACATTGTAAACTAAAACTATTGGGCTGTGTTTGGTATAATGGATTGGGAGTAAGAATGGAATGGTGATTCCATTACTAACAAAGTTTGGAGTGTTTGGTTGACCTTAAAGAATGGAATGGTGATTCCCTTGTGGGGGCCTATTCCCTCCTTGGAGGGGATAGCCATTCCTCCCCAAATAAAAAGGAATGACGGAATGACCATTCCCACCCTTTAGGCTCTATTTGGTTTAAGGATTTTATCAAGGAAAAAAAATAAAATATAAGGAATTGTACTTTCCCTTACTTGATTGCAATGGAAAATTAGAAGCATAAGAAGAATTGGAATAATTTTGGCTTGATATGATATTCATCTTCTCCTTTCATTTTCTTTCCTCCTCATTTTTTTTCCCTTCTCTTTTTTATTCCTTGGTAAATTCCATGAACCAAATAGAGGGTTAAGGAATAAAATCACAAAAAGTGGGTCCTGCCCATTCCATTCCCACCCATTGCCAAACATTGGAATGGAATGAACATTCCCATTCCCATTCCATTCACCCAAACCAAACGCAGCCTTAGGGGTTATAAAACAAACCAAATCAAAACAGTGCCAGAAAAAACCATGCCCATTAACTACAAAATCCATTGTACATTCAATTAGCAATGAGGGTGCCTTTTATGTAATACAGGATGGGCAGCTATACTCAGATTTACAGGCATTGTTAATGGTGAATCCTTGAAGCCAGGTTATGCCCCAAAATCTCAATATGTGAAAGTCAACAAGTAAAATAACAAGCATGAACCATTAATGTTTTTCCTACTCTGCAAATCAACAGAAAATATTTCCTGGAAAAGTTTTCCTAATTTTTCTTTTTCTTTTCTTTACGGCTCCAAATATCTCCATAGATAATTTATCATAAAGATTGAGGAAAATTTATTTGGTATCCTCATTTACTTTCCAGGGGACAAAGAAAAAAAAAAATCTCTTTTGCAGTTCAAATGAATTTTCTCAGGAAAACTTTGCACCGAAACATTTGCCATCAATATAAAAGAGTCCTCTGTAAACTATTACTTAATCTTATTTCTTAAATTTATCAAATCAAAAAATTATGAAAATGTTGAAAGATTGGAAATCTGAAGCACTAGAACAACTTACATTTAAGAAAAATAGAGTTAAAGACTGGGATAGAACAGCACCTACAATGATGGACATATATGACTTCTACACCTCTCTCTCTCTCTCTCTCTCTCTCTCGCCAAAATCCTTCTTTTTTTTCTTCTTTTTTTTTAAATTATCTTTCATCTCTTTTGTTTGTACTCAATTCAAAAAAGAAAGGAAGTGTGAGCAGGAAGCTTATGCAACAAGCGAAAGTGGATATTTGGGGCTCCATCAACAAATGAAAGTGGGATGGAAGCGAAAAAGAATCAACACAGAAACAGATAGGAAGCATATAAAAAAAATTAAAGATACAGAAGTATAGAATAAGTGTTATAAAAGCATAGTATGAAGCATAAATTAAGAAGCGTACATAAATTAGTCCAAAGAAAAACTTTATGCTTAGAGTAATCCTGAAAGTTCTTTGATAGAATGACTCTAGAAAAATCGAGCTTTCTAACATTAAAACTAAAAGCACAACTACAAAATTGGGGGGTGACAACTCAATTGAACTGAACAAAGCTTTTCTCCCATGTCCCAACCATTTGGGATTACCTACATGAATACCAGCTCACCAGCCAGCTATATCTTACGCGACATAGCACAAACACGGACTCTGCCACGCGACATGATTACGACACAACACAAATAAAAAAACTAAAAGAGTAAGGATGCTATATACAAATAAAAATTGGGTTATTAGTTTTTTTGGGAGGTTGAGGGGGGAGGGCATATACATGTTAATAAAGAAATACAAACAGTTTCTAGTAGAAATAATAACACTTTTGGGGCAGTTACAAAGAAAAGTACATGAATATTGAATAGAGGATTGTCCACAAGAAAATAATAATGAAAGAGCGGTCTTTTAAGAAATTTAGTGAGTTTGTTTAAAAACATTTCATTTAATTGAAAACCCTTGCGATCCTCTTAGCCCAGAGAGAGAAAGAGAGAGAGAGGATCCCACTGTCTGTGTGTCTCTCTGCATAAATGCTTTTTTTTTTTCATTTTTTTTTTAAATTTACAAAAATGCCTTTTTTATTAAGCTCATGGATCCCACTGTGTTAATCCACAGTTTGTGAATCCCAAAATTTTTATGTTGGACATATGCAGATTGGATCTGATGCATGTCTGTGTCCAACACTGTCATGGCTCATCCAAGGCTGTGTCTGTAAAATGGATGTGGTCACATGGGTTGAGGTATCACAATTGGAAATAATATCAAAAAAGGTTTATCCACAATTTCCATAAAAGATTCCACCTCAAAAAAAAAAAAAAAAAAAGAAAAAAAAAGCCAAAGTACGTTGTTTCATATCCTCCAAACAATCTAAAGAGTTCAAAGTTCAAAGAAAATTGTACGTCATAAAGGTACAACCTTTCGCATAAAACACAGATTTGGGATCACCAAACTTGTCTATGGCTAGCATTTACACAAATAAAACAAAGAAAACTACCATTTAGAACCCAAGGGGTAGCCCATTTGGCAAGGGACCACTGGACCATGCCTCAAGAAGAGGAGGTCCCGAGTTTGATGCTTGTTAACCCCTTGAGGCCACCCAAACAAGGTTTCCATGGTTCTCATGGGCCTTTTTCTTGCCTGCTCCAAGTGTGTTGTGGGGTCTTACATGGCCCCAGGGTTTGTGGTTCCTCGTTATCCAAAAACAAAAACTACCATTTAAGATACAGGTGACTTGCAAACAATATTCGCACGAAAAGAGACGTCATTACAATATTATAGAGAACTCCAAAAACTCCTAACAATCAGTTTTTATTAACCGAAATCCCAAATCTAATAGGGAGCCTGTAATGCAATGTCAGGACGCATTTCTAGAGATTCAACCTCCAATTGTGCATGGTTTTTTGAGATGTGGGGGGCCAAATTGCTCCTTCAAACCATTATTTTTTATTTTGTTTTGATAAGGTAAACATAATTTATTCAAAAAAGAGCAAAGTACATGTACACTGGCTGAATACAAAGGAAAACAAAAGCTATAACTGTAAAGATCGCATAAGATCAGCGAATTGCAATCACTCTCCCTAAAATTGCGATTGCCCCCACTCAAAAAGAAAACCTAAGAAAGTGTTCCGTAATTGCTGTGTTTTGAGGGGCTTCAAACCATTATGTGAGCTCAAAAGGGATGGAAAACCAAGGTCGCTTGAATACTAGGGCAAAAACTGATTAATTCCACTCCCAATGAACAAAGTGATCCTATCTTCAAAAAAAATTCCCATTGAAGAAATGTTTTTCCACAAACCAAATCCAAAAGAACCCGAAACCTCTGAAGTACCTATATTTGTATACCTTGCAACCACAATCCCTCTTCCAAAGGTGGTTGCGTTCCTCCCGAATCCCCCATAGCTACTTAGTTAACAACCACTTGTTGATAGCCACAATAGTGCATTAGTGCATACACAAAGATAACCTGACACTTGCCTAAACAAGCCCAATCCCATTCCAGTACTATGTTATTTGCATTCCCACTCCTTTTCATACCTCATAAAAGTTCTCTCACAGATAGGAGGTGCCCCCGAATCCAATGCATGTCAGATACCGATATTCAATATGGCCCATTGTATGCATGATATACTCGTACACAATCGTACATATCCTTTATTTAAACTACGATAGGCTTCTTATGAAACAATGAATGTGTGAAGACCATTTTAAAAAGGTAAAAATAAAATCTGCAAATGGTTTTTAATTTCATGAAGCCTTTTAATTCTAATGATTGGCATACACATGCATGCACGCACGAGAGAGAGAGAGAGAGAGAGAGAGAGAGCAAAAAAATAATCAAATAAAAGCACTCGGTCAAATTTATCTTTGTGGGACGTAGGGAGTAGTACAAAGAGAGAAGGATATTCAAGATATTGACTTGCACTTATAAAGATGAGATATTTCAAAGGAGGTTTCTATAAATCTTTCAAGCCTCAAACTAAATTCTACCTTGTTTCCCAAATGGGTTGCCCAAGAAACAGTGACATTAAAACTGTTCCTATTGACATTAACACTGCCAGTTTTTACAGTTTACCTTTTATGCATCAAGCCATTGAAGCACTTCCACAGAGCTTCATGGATAAATTGACCAAATCACTTTATTTTAGACACACAATTAGTTTATTGAAACACACAATTGGTCTTAAGTTGGGGCCGTGTTTTTGCATCAATTAGTGTATTTGTAGCTATAAGCCAAACTATAGAAAAGACTGGCACCACATTCAGGCAGAAGTTAGTGAGATTACACATACCCAGTTTCAAGTATTGTCGTTGGATAGAACTGCCTAAAATCCTCCGTTGACACATCTGGCCATCCAAGAGTACTGAAAGGCCATAGCGCACTGAAGGAGAGAAATAAGCAACATACAATTAGTCAAAATATATAGAATTTATAATGTCCATCAGTATGCGTGCAGAGAGCAACTGTTCATGTGTAGAACCTGCATACTAGGAAATCTGTCCAAGCCTTTAGATGCAAACATTAAAGGAAAAATTCAATACATCACTTGATCAATAAGGCCACGAAAAGGAAATTCAATACAATTTCACTACCTTATTTCATAAGTTAACAAACCCAGTGATCACAATGAAACGTCAACAAATTCAAAACCTACAAAATTTGGGTCATAGCTCCAAATTAATAGATTAATTCAAGGCAACACTGCTGGAAATCTCATTAAGACCTGAATTAGCCACCTTTGTTACAACAACTCTAAAAACTACAGAATTTTAAGGCTACTCATGTCAGCAATTTCTAGTTCTGATGAGAAGCATGGACACCTTACTCATGATGCTTTGATCCACGTTCTGGAATCTGGATCAATTGCAAATTCCTAATGCCTGTCTGAGAACTTCATTAAATCCTGTCTGTCAGATCACTGACTCAAGAAGGCACTGGAGGAATCTCAGATTTCATGGTGTTTTCACCCTCCTCTTTTTTATATCAAGACGCTAATGGTTACACACATTACAGACTTGTGAGCAGGTGGCCTGGTCAGGTATTCGTGAGGCTTGCCAGTTATGTCATCAGGTGCTTCCTACTAAGCATCGTCGTTTTTGAACAAATTTTGAAGGATGGAACATTTAGTAGGGGTCATAGGTGGTTTTTATTTTGTGTTTTTCCTTCACTTGTAACCAAAAAAAAATTAAGGGCTTTCAGTAATTTTAAAAACATAATACGTTGTGGTGCCTCTTAAATTTCAATGTTTAAAAATTTGGACCACAATCTGTGAAAATTTACTGAAATATATTTTTAAAGGAAAATTATATCTCCAATAGATCCTTTTAATCCTATCCAAGATCAAAATCAATGTTGAGCTCTGGTAGGAATAGGAAAATCTGATGGAATTGTGTGTTGATGGCCATTATCTGGTGCAGTTTGTTCAAAAAGAATGCTAAATCTCAATGACAGAAGCTTTTAAGGGGAATGTATCCAATTGGTCACTTCTTTTTGGGCTTCCACTACTAAAGCTTCTAAGGGATCCCTTTTTCTCTTAGTTTGAGAGATCGGAAGGTGGTGCACCTTTTTATATATCTTTGCCCTCGCAAGACTTGAGTGTGACATCCCCACCCTATTGGAAAAATCAAGTTTAAATTAATGGGCGTGCTTTAGGAAATCCAGGGCCCATGGGAGTGGGATGTATCTTTAGGGACCATGTGGGAAACCTTGTCTACAACTTTTCCATGCCTCATGGTCCAGGGACTTGTTATTAAACTGGAAATTGGGGCTCTCTTAGTAGTGCTTAGATATGTGACAGGTGAGGGTTTTGGGGAGGTCAAAGTGGAGGGTAATTCTTCTACTATTATAGCTAAAGGTATTAAGGGGAAGAAGGTTCTTGGAGGTATTGGCACCTTATGAGAGAGAGAATGTAAATTGCTAGAGTGATTATTGTTTCTTCGTCTTGGGTTCACATGAGGGCTCATGGAGATGTTAATCACATCGCTAAAATGGGGGTTGTGACCTTACACACTTCTATGGGTCATTTATATTCCCCTTGAGAGTTTCCTTTCCTTTTGTTTGGTCTTTCAAGGGGTCTTTTGGGTTTTCTTAATCAGTATAGCTTTCTTTTTGTGTATCCTTCTGGAAGGATTTTGTGTCCTTCCTCTTCTACTATTCTCTTTCAATCAATAATACTATGGTTTATCCAAAAAAAAAAAAAATTAAAAAAAATTAATGATAATAATGCTACATGCAAAATTCACATAATATCACAGACTAGTGATGCTAATGAAAACCAAGATCTGAAAGTATGGTAAAAAGACAATGATAGAAGTTGAAAAAATGTTGTTTATTCCTTCTTTTGAACATTATCCTCAAATATTAGCCAAGTTCATATTAGTCAAATTCTAATATTTAGTCAATTTTTAAGAACTTGTTAACACAATTTACAAAGTGGACGGCATGCTGCCCGAGCTAAGTTTTTGCAAAGTGATGGGTTTCTCTTCAAAGGATTGAGGTTGTGTGTGCCATCAATGCTCTCTTAGAGAGAAGTTCCTTGTTGAACAACATAATTTGGGTCATTTTGGTAAGAAGAAGACCCCCTAGAATTGCTCCAACAAGACTACTTTTGGCCAGGAATGACTGGAGATGTTGTTTGGCATGTTCAAAGGTGCCATGTTTGCCAAAAGTGTAAGAGGACAGCCACTAATGCAGGGCTGAATTTTCCACTTCCCATACCGACCAGCCGTTGGAAATGCATTAGTATGGATTTTGTACTTGGTCTTCCACCTAACCAAAGGGAGAATGATTTCATTATGGTGGTTGTTGATTGTTTTTCAAAGATGGCACACTTTATTCCATGTTGACAGACTATGGATGCTTCTAATGTCGTCAATCCTTTCTTTAAAGAGATATATAAGTTGCAATGGGTGCCTACTTCTATTGTTTCCAACAAAGATGCTAGGTTTCTAGCTCACTTTTGAAGAACTTCATGGAGACTTGTGGGAACAGAGTTGAATTTAGCACGTCATTTCATCCTCAAGCCGATAGACAAACCAAAGTTGTTAATAGAAGTTATGGAAATTGGTTGAGATGTTTGATTGGTGAAAATCCTAAGGGATGAGAACACATTCTTCCATTGACCGAATTTGCATATAATTCTTCTTTTAATCAGACTATCAACACTTCTCCTTTTGAGGTGGTATATGGTTCCAAGTCTTATAGTGTTCTTGATTTGGATCCTATATGAAGACCAATGCCAAGGCCGAGGATATGGCAGCTTTTATGAAGGAACTTCAAGCTCAAATCCAAGCCACAATAGAGGAGTATAATTGCACATACAAGGCAGCTGCTGATGTGCATAAAAGGGAGCTTCTTTTCAAAGGAGAAGATCTTGTATGGGTGGTTTTAAGTAAGTATAGGCAACCAGCTGGATCCTATATGAAGTTGAATGGTTGAAAAGTGTGTCCTTACAAGATTTTGCACAAGATTAGTGATAATTCTTATCAAGTGGAGTTGCCACCTCATTTTCACATCTTATATGTGTTTAATGTGAAGCATTTGAGATATGGCTCCACATGCACTCTTTTGGTGCCTTTGGAGAGAGAGAAATATTCAAACTTTTGAAGATAAGGAATCCTCAATCATTGAGCTCAAGTCCTCTTTCATCAAGACTCTTTTTTGGCGGTTTCATAGTACACTAATGTCCTTAAACCCTCTTTTGTTTGCTTTTTAGATATGCTAAAGTTATAGATTGGGGTTTTTGGTTTTTTTTTTTTGCCTACCTCTTGTATATTCCTTATGTACTTGGGCTCCCCCCCCCCCCCCCCCCCCCTCTCTCTCTATACAATACTTACTTCACCAAAAAAAAAAAAAAAAAATGTGAAGCATTTGAGGCCCTATTTTGCAGCTGAAACTTGAGGGCAAGTTTCTTTCAGAGGAGGAGTCATGATGTGCTCAAGTGGACTGTCAAGAAGGCTGTCTTAATTTCCAGCAGCTGTTCACAGTAGTGTAGTGTTTTCAGAATTTGTTTCCTTAGTTTACATGTATCTAGAGACTTAGTTAAAGGGGTAGTAATGTCATTTGACTTAGCTAAGGGTGTAATAATGTCATTTCACAGATTTATACCTTATATATAGGTTGTATAAGCTTTTAAAATTAGTTTTTTGGCAGAATATACTTTGTGAACTGAATCGTAAAGCTTCTGCTCTGTGTTTTCTCTCAAAGGTTTGAGATTGTCCTTCACTTTCTCTTCATTTTCTCCCTTTCTCATACGATTCTTGCATTTTCTTTTGGTTTTCTGGTTGGATTCATCAGAAACCAAATAGCTACCTGTTCTAGAGTCAGTTTTTACAAACATTCGAGAATCCTACAAAATGACAATACCACTCACCTGTCCGTTTTGCCCCTAATACTTTTGCCTCACAGATCTACTTCCCCATAAATCCATAACCAGCTCCTTTCCTATCGCCTCCAACTTCGTCTCCAAAAGAATAACAATGTCCAGCTTCAGCTTTTCAATGTAGCTTTAGCACCTAACCTTTTCTATTCATCATTTCACTCTCGCACATTCCAGGTGACAATAAGCATTAAATCAACCTCAAAGAATTATCACCGCTCCCTTCCCCACTTCCTCCTGCCCGCCATTTTTACCTTCATAATTTAAGGACCACTCAAGTTTTCTGAGTTCCCTTTGCGTTCTTCTTTTCAGATTCTCACCCGCCCTTTGTGAAAAGGTACATCATACTTCTCTCCAGTGACACTCAAAGGCTGCAAACAGGTTCATGGTTTCATCTTCAAAGCCTTCACTTGACACCCCCAAAAACAGATTGAAAATTAAATTCTTTTTAATACTAATACGCATTCTGAGACCTTTGCCCTACCTGTATCTGTTCTATTATCATCTTCCCCTAGTCTCCATCTATAATATTCAAATTGTCTCCAAAAAGAAAAGCAAGAATGGATAGAAGAAGAAGAGGGAGAGCGTCCAAAATATTTGTGCTAACCGTAGACTGTTGAGTCTCATCTTCTTGACTCAACTCTGCTGCCTCCTTTTGTTTCAAGCATTGAAACTCCTGTACTTTCTTCAAGACTCAATTCTCATTGCGAGCAGAGCCTCTATTGGGTTGGGAAATTGCTCATTAGACTTCACTTCCCCTAGAATTAGCTGGCCCATACTTGATGGGTCTTCAATAGAGCCCATAAACCCAGGTCCCGCTGATGCAGGACAACACACTAGCACAGTAAAATAGAGAAGAAGAAGAAGAAAAGGATGGGGAAAGAAAAGAAGTGAACCCCCAGGAATCGGCACCAAGGGGGTTTGGAATTGGCACCAAACCTAAGAAAAGCTTCAAGCTTTAATTTTAATTCATCATAATCTGTCTTCTTAAAGAAATAATGGAGCCTTTATATAACGACTCCAATTACATCAAAATTGGTAATAATTAACCTTATAATTAAGAAGGTAACAATGAATTTATTCCACAAGTAAGCTAAAATAAAATAGGAAAGTCAACTGGGAGCCTTGGTCACCAAGCAAAGTCTAATTTGTTGGTCTAGATTCGATATCTCCATCATAGTGGCCAAGATACTGGAGAGGTTGAAGAGGGATTTTCTGTGGTCTAGGTTGGGGGATGAGTCGAAAATGCATTTGGTTGAGTGGAACATGGTATGCTCTTTGAATAACGAAGGGAGGCAAGGCTTCAGACATCTCATAGAGGTGAATAAGGCACTTCTGCGTAAATGATTATGAAGTTTCACCAAGGAAAAAAACACTCTATAGAGAAAGGTAGTACAGTGAAAATATGGGAGTGAGCCCTTGGACTTGCAATCGAGGAGATCCTACAGAGTAGGAGTTTGGAAATCTATTAGAAAGGAGTGGAATGAGTTCAAGAAAGATATTTTCTTTACTACAAGGGATGGCACTACTATCAGGTATTGGAATGATGTTTGGTGTGGAGATAGGCCTTTGAGGGAGGTATGTCCAAATATGTATGAACTAGCAGTTAAAAAGGACGCTTGAGTGGCTAGCTATATGTGTTGGGCTAATGACTCTCCGTTGGGATGTGACATTCGGGAGAAATGTCCAAGTCCCCAAGATTGGTAACTTGAAGATGTGCCAATGTACTTTGAGATTTTATACATTACAAAGATTTGAGAGGGGAAGAAAGAACAATATTGTGTGGAAGCATGGGAGGAACGGAGTATTTTCGATTAGGTACTGCTACCTCTCAATGGTGGGAAAGTGGGGAGTCGTTTTTGACTTCTAGCATGTGGATCCCAAAGGTTCCCTCGGATGTATCTTCTTTACATGGTTTGCTTGTTGGGAAAGTGCTTAACCATAGATAATCTACAGTGAAGAGAGTTTCATCTTCCTAATTAGTGTGTGCTTTATAGGAAGGAGGAAGAATCTATAGATCATTTGCTTCTTCATTGCTCATTGGCTAAGGAGAACTAGAATGCTTGCTTAGGCCCAAGGACTTAAATATCGATATCATGGATATATCGATGGTTATATCTGACATATTGAAAATATTGATATCAATGTAGAGATATGAAGGATATTATTAGCTAAAGATGGAAATTTTCAGTGATACTCTAGAAAACAATGACTTAGACTCCAACACATAATTTAGAATCAAAAGATTTCAATTTAGATGAGTATAAGACAAGTATGTGTTGTGTAGGATATAAAATGTGTGTTGAGCAAATAAATAATAGAAATTTATGCAGATTCAACATTTAAATGTCATATAAATTAAAATACATATCATTTATAGTTTATACAATTATAAATCAAGAATGTCATATATTTACACAAAAATCAACCTAGTGACTACTGGTTAATATCACATGGAGTTCTTAAGTGGCTCAACACTACCATACCCATCTCCATTGCTCTATATTATTAAATAAATAAATAAATAACTAAATAGAGTTCTATATATATATATATATAAATAGATATATTATTTACAATGGGTGCTTTTGTAAATATCTCATAAAAGAATGGGTCTTTCAGTAAAAGGATAATTTGGTCTTCTTTTAAAAAGCATTACAAATTATGACTCACGACTTCTGAGTCATGAATTATGAATTTTTTACTCGTAAAAAATGTTACATGCAGAACAGGGTTTACCCACAAAAAAAAAAAAAAAAAACCGGCAAACAAAGAGGGGAGAGGGAACTGGTAAGAAGCTGCTGTCAAGGTTCAATGATGACAACAATGGCTAGGACACGGCAGCAAGAATGATGGCAACAAGCCAACAACACATAACAGGTATGTTAGCTGTCTTCTTCTTCTTCTTCAAGAGCGTCATGGACGGCCGTTACAGCAAGAAACAACTCCTCTTTTTCTTCTCATTCTTCTTGAAACTTGCTGAAAAGTTCAAAGATTTGTACCGATAGGACAATATATCACCCTAAATCAACGATATATTGAAGATATCTTGTAGAAAATTGACGATATTACCGACAAATAAAGATATTTTCGATACAAATTGATATTCACGATATATAGTGAAATATCGGTCGATATTTGGTCAAAAATATATTTACCCAAATTATTGTCCCGGAATCAAGGACTTTAGTATCGATATCGATGGATATATCGAGGGTCCAAAAATACAGATATATCGGATATATTGTTGGATATATCGACAATATCGATATCGTTTTAAAGATATGGTGGATATTATGAGTTAAACATAAATATTTTTATTGAAACTTTAGGAAACAATGATTTAGACTCTAATACACAACTTATGATCAAAATATTATAATTTAAATGTGTATAATACAAGTATGTGTTGTGTAAGGTATAAAAAGTGTGACGCAGTGAGAAAATAAATAATAGGAATTTATGAAAATTCAATAATATTTAAATGTCACATAATATTAAAATACTATATAATTCATATGTATATGGTATAACACCTAATGCATAGTGTTGACTTAACTTACATCAATACTTTCTTATAGGACTAGACTCATGTATATACGTATATATAACTAGACTAAAATAAACATAAAAAATGAGTAGAGCTTTTTAAAAGGTCACAAAGTTAAAGATAAAAATGTAAATAATATATATATATATATATATATAAAAAATTGTATTTGCTTAACTTTAAAATAAATTTTAAAAAAAAAAAGAAAAAAAAACGAAAAAGATAAAGAAAGAAAGAATAAAAGTGATGTGTTATGACTTTATGAGGTGGTCAGACCATTTTTTTAATTTAAAAAAGGACTTTATTGACACACACAAAAGGGAAAGCACTTCTCTAATCCCTCCACCGACAAAAAGGAAAAAAAAGGGGAAAAGAGAGTAAACTGTTCGACGAATATCGACGATAACTAGGAGGACGATAACGATGGCATGGAAACAACACACGAGCAAGTATGTTAGCCTTTCATCATCGTCTGGTATTCTTCTTCTTCTTCTTCTTCTTCTTCTTCTCCTGCGATGGTGGTAAGGATCGATGCTGGTAATGGAATGAACCAAATCCTATTTTTCTTCTTTCTTCTCAGAAATTTCTTAAAAATAGTTCAAAATTTGTACCGATAGCATTTTAGATTGACGATATCATCAAAATATCGACCAATATCGACAAAATATCTCCCAAATGTCGACGGTAAATGCATAAAAAATGGAAAAAGTCGCAATTAATCGCGATATTGTCGAAATTTCTCGATATCTCGTCGATATAGCAATATATCCACCAATAAACAACCAAAACGAAATCGCAGAGAGATATCGTATCGACCCTCGCCGATACGTCGATATATCGGCGATATATCGCCGGTATCGACGATTTTAAAGTCCCTGCTTGGAACCCATCGATATGGCGATATATGGCCAGTACATTGGTGATATCACTGATTTTTAAGACTATGCTTAGGCCCATTTGGTATGAATTGGATTATGTATAAGGAGGTTGTAGGCCTTTCGGAGGCTTGGAAGAATAAAAGCTCCAACGCTCCACCTTGGCTATTTGGAAGCTTGTACCTAATGCCATTTTTTGGTCACTTTGGAAGGAAAGAAACAAATGGATTATTAAGGATATTGAGGCTTCTACACAACACTTGAAGTCTCATGTTTTATACTTTCCTTTTACCTGGGGAGATTCTGATCATTTTTATTCCGGGTCCCCCCCCTTAGGATTTTTTGCACATTTTGGCTTTATAGGTTGCTTCCTACATACATCCTGTGTATGGGAGCATTTGCTCCTCTTTTTGTGAATAATATAGTTCACTTCATCAAAATAAATATAAATTATTGAAACTTTGAAATAGAAACTAGTAATGTAGTATCTTTTGTAACTTTTTTATGACAAGCATCCCATAACAAGAACAGGCCAATAAGTTGTTCAGAAACAGACCTCGAAAACCAAGTGTCGAGAACATCCGGATCTTGATAAATTTCTACATCTTTTCCATACTTCTCACGAGCTTCCTCAAGAGCTTCATCAGCACTCCTAGCAACTACATATTCTTCTTCACAGTCTTTCCCCACAATGTACCAAACTGGTATGCGGTGTCCCCACCATAGTTGTCTGCTTATACACCAATCTTTAATGTTTGATAGCCAGTGATTATAAATCTGTAATTAACAACCAAACCATAGGTGTAAGCAAAGCATGTAGTTCCCAGTGTGAAAGGAATAAGGATACTATTATGGTTAGAGAAATAACTACAGTTAGTCAGGGGTCAACGTTGGTTCATGGTGAAAATCAACCACGTCAAATATTTGTTACAAAGACCACCTACATGGTGCAGATGAAGAGTGAATAAAAAGAAAGGGTTATTCTGAAACAGATGGTGAGGCAACACTATGCAGGGTGATTCTTGTACAATAATCTCTTAGATGAAAGAAGTTGAGGAGGAAAGTTGGAGGGATTGTTATGCAACAAGGGACATTTTGGATATTGCTAGATCTATTGAAGCCTCCTTTTTTTTGACTTACAGATCGGCTGATGGGGATGTGGAGTTTAGCCAAATGAGGGGCTACCACTTTGGTAGTCTTCACGAAACGTATTTTCCCCCTTGAGGAGTTGTGCTCTCTAGTGTTTTATTGCACATTTTTGTTCTTGCTGTTAGCTTCATGTTTGTATAGGACTTATTGTCCTCCTTTTGTAAATTTCTCCTTGGAAAGATAAAGGATACTTTGTTTCTATAAGGGGGGGAAAAAAAAACATTGTGCAGGGCAACAGCTCCACTACTTAGAAGCTACTGAAAGTCTGAAATCACAACATTAAGAACAATGCCAACAAATAGAAGGGATACATAAATATAATTAACAAAAAGGAAAAAAAAAAAAAAAGTATGCTACAGGGGTCAATTTGAAACCAAACAGAAGACTTTAACTTTACACACCTTCTCAAATCTTTCAGGCATAATGGTCAGTTCTCCATTTTGGACTGCCTGAAGGGCCTTCTCCGCTAAGGGCTCCATTGTTACAAACCATTGCTTACTTACCAGTGGCTCTATTATCTAATTAGAAGAAAAATCCATGAGAACAAATCCCTAATGAGAAAAGCATCCAAATTAAAAGGAAATATAAACGCACTTCTCCACCACGCTGGGATCTGGGAACTCGTAGTGTATGGGGTTCCTTTTTAACAGCTAAGCCTGTCTCCTCAAGATCTGACCATAGTTTCTTCCGTGCCTCAAATCGATCAAGGCCACTATAATTTCAATTGCCATTGCCATATATTAAACAGAAAATATAAAATACTCTCTAGTTGTATACTTGTATACATGTTCAACCACGAAAAAAGCTAATTTTATAACGTTACCAGTACAATCCAGCAACCTCGTTAAGTGTCCCATCCTTGTTCATCACATTTAGTATTGGGAGACCAAGCTTTCTAGCCAGAAGGTAGTCGTTATGATCATGACCAGGGCTTATCTTCAACACACCAGTTCCAAAGTCTTTGTCAACATACTGCCACATTAAAAATTTTAAGTTATTGACAAATGAGGATAGTTAACTGGAAAAAAATTGAAAAAATAAAAAATAAAGTCATATAGAGTATATGACTTTACATATATAAAGTCGTACAATCTACTGACAAAGTGTGAATTTCAATTAAAACAATATGTTATTTCATGCTCTTTTTTTCCTCGATAAGTAAAGGTATAAGGATTTCGTTAAAATTAAGGGCAAAAGTCCCATACCAGTATACACGATGTATAGAAGAGCTCAAAAAATAAATAAATAATAGTAATAATAACAATAAAACGATCAAGCCAAATCACAACAATTCAAATATCCAAAAAAGGAAGTCGATTTGCAGCATTGAGTGCACCAAACCAAAGAAAAAGAGACTTGAGTAAAATATAATTAATCTTCACAGCAGACAATCCCTTATCTTCAAAGATTTTTCAAGTTCTTTCCTTCCACATACTCTACATAAGACTAGGGATGTGCAAAAAACCGCCCAATCCACTCCATTCCGCACCGACCCAAGCGGTTTGAGAGGTTAGGCGGCTCAGTTTGGGCGGATTGAGCAATAGAATTGGTGGTTTGGTTTGGTTGGTGGGTTGAACTTTGTCAAACCGCCAATAAACCAAACCGCCCCAGCTTTAATAATATATGTATAAAATTATAAATATCAAATATCTCTAAATTCATAATAATGTATTATCTGATTAGTGTTTTGCTAGGATGTTGAGTTTTGGGTCCTTCAACCTTTAATAATATAAACTATCACCAATTTCATCAACATTGATCAAGTGTTTTTTTCTCATAAAATCATAATTTTCATATTTGGAATTAAAATAATAAGTATGTATCAAGCTCCACTTAACCACATTAAATAATAATATTTTCTCGATTTATTAATTTATTTATAACGTACTAATTAGCTAAGGCCCAATATATTAGAAAGGCCTCAATTAGAAAGGGCATGACAAACCCACAAACCCGCCCAAACCATTAGTAAAAAACCACTTAAAAAATTAACCAACCCACCGATTTTTTGCACTTATGGTTTGGCAGCGGGTTGGAAAATTTACAACCCACTATGAGTGGGTTGGTTGATAATTTTTCTCTAAACCGCTCCAAACTGACCCACGCACAACCCTACATAATACAAAGCAGTATCACTTGAGTTTACTTCCTACGTTAATTCTTTTGTGCAAAAAGAATTTAGTAAGCTAAAACGGGCTTTGAACTCAATCCAGCATATTATAGATGTAGTATAAAATGTATATATTAAAATAGTAATAATAAATGTTAAGATACTCTAAGAACAAGTGGTGTAAGACACTATTAGAATTTTTATTCTTTTATATGATGATCGGATCAAATTTTATTACAGAGTTTTTATTCTTAAAAGGCAAGACATCTTAAAGGGCTCTAACTGCATAAAGGAACACAAACACCCGCAACCAAGCCAAAAGAAGAAGAACTAGAACAAGAAGAAGAAGAAAACTGTGAATGAAAAAACATTCACACCATTCATGCATGTCATGTTAGTTGTAATGCCTTACAGCTAATGATAGAGATGATACTTTTGGGATAATGAACAATCAAAGGATTTCATTTATTGTTATTTACATTTATTGTTATTTAATAAAAGGCTTTATTTATCATGTTTATTTTTTTATTCAATATTTGCATAATATTTCCATAGAAGTAAAGTTGAGAATATAATATCACAAGGTGCTGTGATAAGGAGACTCATTATGTATGTACTACAATCCTAAACCATCCTTAGTTGAAGGTTTATTGCAATGGACAATGATGAACTATAGGACTAGCACATGCCATGTTGACTCTTTAAGAGGATAGCTAGTCTCAAGCTATTTGTGTGGAGACACTACAATACATGTGAGTGCTTGTTAGAGAAATAGGTATACTAAATGTGATCATCTTAACTTGAGTATACCAAATGGAGTTTTACTTGTCTGTCAATCAATATCCTGTAGTTGCAGTGCTACAAGTAATCCTTAGACTTGAAATCCCATGGTTGTCTTATACATTATCTAGTATTAGGTGGTGGCACTACAAGTGCCCAATGGAACACTTTCCATTTAGAGTCGAATTAGAACTCCTTCCAATTCCCTAATTAATGATAACTCACTTATCTCAATTAAAGTTTTTACTAATCATGAGTAACATCTAGCAATGGCTCAAGAAGTAGTCCTAAATGAAGTGAAGATAACTCAAAGAACCCTTCAGTTACAGTTATGGTACAATTACATCCTTCCATCAAAACAATGTCTCTGATTAAACTAATAGGACATGGAAGTCTGTCAAGTCCCTAATTCAATACTTTTATGAACATTCTCAAATATCAACTCAAGTAGATGCACTATGAAAACTTATTTCCATAGTTATCATGCTATGGCCATAGACTTACATGAGTTATATTTGTGAATGTCAATTGAGACATTCTCTCCATTTTACTAAGAGTGATAGATTCCTTATTGATCACTCATATGTCTCCATACATGAAAAAGAAAAAAGAGCCAATAAACACCTTTCTAAGTTCCCTATGGATATACAATTAATGCTATTAAACTTGTAAAGCACCAACCCAATGGGTCACACACCCATAAGCAAAGTGAGACTTTAAGTTATGAGAGTAAGGGCATGAGTGTAATTAGAATTGTTGGATTAGGCCTTACTTGCATTGGATGTAAGTTAGAGGTTACATAATTCAACAAGGGAAAGGATTTCCCCCACATGGCCGGCCCTATTGGTGAGTGCTATAAAAGCTAGCTAGCACTCACATTATCACACACACTCTCTCTCCCTTAACCAGCTCTAGCTTGCTCTCTCTCTCTCTCTCTCTCTCTCTCTCTCTCTCTCTCTCTCTCTCTTGTTTTCTCTTTCTAGCAACACTAAGGAGCTTCTACAAGAGCAACTTGAAGGCTTTTGCTTGGTGGAGATACCGTGAAAGTAGAACACTTGTGCTGCTCAACAATCTACGACTTAAAGACCTCATGTAAGTCATCACTCTCTTCATGTAATTAGGGTTTATGTTTTGCAATGAATCACAATGAGATTCATGGATTTAAGGGATTGAACCAAAATTTTTGTTATTCAATGTATTCCATTGTGTAGTTTTCTACATCAATTCCTTACATGTCAAGTTTCTTCCAATGCATGGACTGAGAACAATGAGCATAATGTGTATGATAGGTAATGACATGATGTGATTTAAATCAAAAATAATAATTTAAAAACAAAAAATTGAAAGAATGTTTCAAGTTCATCACCAAAAAAATATAAACAATTTCAAGCATCAAATTGGCCTTACAAGTAACAATCAAAAAGGCTTTTTTTTTTCTCTTTTTTTTTTTTTTTTTTTTTTTTTTGGGGGGGGGGGGGGGGGGGGGGGGGGGGGGTTCCTGAGGATCTGATTAGGTACAATAAAACCAAAAACATCTCTCAAGCAAGAATTGCATGTTTGTTTTGTTTTTACACAACATACTCATCTCCATTGTTTTTAATTTCGTTCTAATTGCATGTTCATTTTGTTTTGACACAACATACTCATCTCTATTGTTTTTAATTTCATTTTTATAGGACAAAAAGCCCTAACAACCAAAAAGGTATACCTTCTATTCAACTTTCAGAACTCTAAACTGCAACACTACTCAAGGAGAAAAAATTGACCTCCCTAGCTCCTTTCTCTTAGTGTTCCTCAAAGAACAAATCTCGATACCATTCCTAACAATCAAAAAGAGTGGAACTCCTTCAAGCGATTTGTCCACTGAAGCCCATAAAGAGGGAAAAAAAAAACCTTGAACTGATCCACAAAGATTTTTCCCTATTGGTCATTTGGTCCTACAAAGACCCCAAAAACACAATTTTATTTATTAAAAAAAAAAAAAAAAAAAACCTTGGTTTATTTCTTTAAGGTGAAAAATCTCCCCTCTCTACATCATAAACTTTAGGAGAAGTTAGAAAGCTTAGTATAAAAATAACCATGCATTTCCTATATATATATATATATGTATTTTTTTTTTTTGATCAACAACAAAAAGAGAATATTATATACAAGAAAAGGAAGGAAGGTACAAAAGGAGGACAAGCAATCCACCTAAAAAGCCAAAGAAGCAACGGAAAAAAGAAAAAAGAAACATGACAAGACTAAGAACGCACTGCCTTCCAATATGACAAAACTAAAAACAGAGGAATATCCCCAAAAACTTTAGAAGAATGAGCCCAAAAAGATCCCCATGCATTTCCTATGTTTTAGACAATTAGAACTTTAAATTTTTATAGGTATTCAATATTAATAGAAGACTTAAACCTAAGTCAAGCTAAGACCACCCCCCCCAAAAAAAAAAAAAAGAATTTGAACACTTCAACATTAAATCAACATTATGCTTCCAAACTTTTCAAAATGCTTTAATAATTTTCTATAGCCTTTTTTTTTTTCTTTTTTTTTCCCCCCCTTAAACTTGTCAAATTTTTTTTTTAACTTTTTTTTTCCCCTTAAACTTGTCAAATTATTAAAATGCAAAGAGGCCCGTGCCACATGCTTTGAGACTTTAAAATCAACTCTGATGCAGGCCTCAAAAGGCCATGAAAAATTGATCAATTTCAAGATGGGGCTTACTTGGGATCTTGTTCAATTGAGTTTAGTTAGAGTAGTCTTATTTTATCATTTATTTAAAATAATATATTATTAGTTTTATTACGTTTTATGGAGTCAAGGATATTTTGGTAATTTTCTGTTTTGGGCCTAATTGGGTTGGGTCATGCATGGGCTGTTTTTTGGGCCTGCTAGTTGGGTCAGATTTGTTAGGTCTTTCTTTGTTGTGTACTCCAAGTAGTCTTCGTCCAAGATCTTAGCTTATGTAGCAAGCTTGCCAAGTTGCCTTGAGTTTAGTTAGAGTTGTCTTATTTTATCATTTATTTAAGATAATATATTATTAGTTTAGTTTTATAAAGTTTTATGGACTCAAGGGTAGTTTGGTAATTTTCTGTTTTGGGCCTAATTGGGTTGGGTCATGTATGGGCTATATTTTGGGCTTGCTAGTTGGGCCAGATTTGTTGGGTCTTTCTTTGTTGTGTGTAGTCCAAGTACTCTTGGTCCAAGATCTTAGCTTATGTAGCAAGCTTGCCTTAACTGCCTTGTGTTGTAAGCTAGTTTGTTCCCCAAGTTGGCTTCTTTAGCAAATCTTCTTACTCTCCAAGTTTTGGAGCCTATTTAAATATAGTAATAGCATAATTTGAAGCAAATGAATGAAGTATTTCAGAATTTTTTACTTTGTATTCACAAATTGAGGGTGTGAAGCCTTTTCTCTAACTCTAGGTGTAATGCCTATAAGACCATAGGTCTGATGCTAAAGGGATTCTAGGAGTGATTCGTAGATTATCTTTCTTCTCTATCTTCTCTTTCTTTTTCTCCTTCTTCTTCAGTTCTGTACTGCTGTATTTTCTTTAAATTAACCAAAATCCTCCATCTTTAAACAGTTTTACACCCTTAACCGTATTTCCCTATAACCCCAACCAACCTCCCACCTTTAGACCTTCATCCTACCACTCTAATCCCTCAAGAAACTACTGTTAGACCCAAAAGTACCTGCTGTTCAGAATTTCCAGATACTGTTTCTTGGATTTCTCCCCACCCCCAACCTTCTACAAAGCCTACAACTCTTCAACCTTTGAATTCTCCCCCTATTTTGTCCTACATCAAACTCTCATTACAACTCTGTGCTTTACAATACTGTCCAAACACCATCGTTGCTCGTTTGTCCACCAATGTGAGTTCTAAGCTTCAAGAAAATTAAGTATCATAGTGACTAGTAAAAATCAATCCAAAATGCAATAATTACAAAGAAAAAAGGTAAATGGATACTTATACCTTGTCTGAGATTATAGGGACGTGACGGCCAAATGTCAAAGGTACAATTGCCTGCCTACCAACATACTTGGAATAACGATCATCCTGCATAACAGAGATCAAAATTTTAGGGAATTATTTCCTATAAAATCTGCTTTGTGAAAGTAATTACAGGACAGCAAGAATAAATATATCTTCAACACTTGCACACTTTAATGCTCTGAGCGAATGAAAAAAATATCAATCTCAGTTGTCAAATTCATTTCAGTAGTGGTCTGATGTCATTTTATAGTGGCAAAACAAGAATAATTACCTTTTTTTTTTTGGATGAAAAAGAATAATTTTACTTTCTAGTTTCAAAATATAGGGAAAAGGTATAAAATAGAGAAAAAAATAAAAGGAATCCAATGCCAACATGGCTCAAATTGCACCAACATTGCTAAATTTTCAAATGATGCAGAACAAAAAGGTTCTCCAGTTGGGTGAAAACAAGCCCAATGAGGCAAGCTAGTATTTGCAGTGAAGCTGATGTAGGAAACCGTTATAGAAGTGTATAACTGTATAAGGTTACATACAATCAAGTATAGGTGGGCTAAAACCTTGTTTTCTTTGGATTTTATGAAAGGGGTGAAGGTATTAGGGTTTATGGATGAAATACCAGTTGATTTGGTAAAGGTTCAAGGGTGAATACGGAATGAAATCAAAAGAAAAAAGGTTGCTTGAAATTCTGGACATAATGGGTATTTGAAGGTTTTTAAATAGTAAAAATGTATGGAAAGGTAGGGTTAGGGTTTAAGACTCACAATTCTTCAAACTCAAGGATGCTTAAACCATGTAGGTTCAAACCATACCCCCACCAAACATACTATCTTTCAGGTGGCACATATGATGGGGTGATTGCTGCATTGGTGGGCCACTGGGGGCCATGTAACCTTCACATTTTCTGTATTTCACCCACATCAGAATTCCCCTATTAAGTAGCCAAGCATTCCAATAGGAACTCCCAATTCTCTGGCAAATGCCGCCCTTTTGGTGTTAATACAGAATCAAAAGGCATTTCCAGATATATTACTCAAAATAATCAACACAATTCACCTAGTAGATTGGAAGTAAGAAAACTCAAACCCTTTATGTCTTTTTTTTTTTTCATTTTTTTTTTTTTTGGTCAAAGAAATAGCAGAATTTTTTATAGTATTGAAGCTTCTATGGTTGACTTAAAGTCCTTGATCAAAATTCTTTTCTTTTGGGATAGTGCTAAAGGAAAGAGGTGGTGTTAACTATTTTGTACTATTTTTAAATTCTATTCAGCTCTAATTTGAGGTTGTGGCCCTTTCTTTTGATTATAATAAAATACTTATACTTAATAAAAGATTAAAAAAAATTAAATCATTTTTAGAAAGGGAAACTTGGCTATCAAGGCTCCCCTAACAGTAGGTTTAGAGTCCACACATTTGTGCAAATACAGTTTCCTTAAATTCAATTAGTAGCCACAAGCTAAAAGGTGTCTTTTTCTCGATATTTGATTCATTTCATGTGGGAACATGCTCGAATGAGAAATTGCGATTGTCTAAATCTTGTTTTCAATATAAAAAATTAAATTATTCTTCACAAGGGAGTGGCAAGATGAATGTGATATGGCACCGTTAAAGGGACAATCTAAATCAACCTTGTCATTCTAGTTGGGAATGAAGGGGCGCCTCAAAGAACAAATCTTGACTTCACATCCAAATGCATTACTCATAGAAGGAAGAACAATTATGGATCAACTGAAAAGCATATTGGACATAGGTCAAAAGACAAGCTATTGGGACCAATGGAACAATAATTATTTGATCATGAATTTGAAGACATAAGTTTTATCTTAACCAACATGAACTATTTAGGATAAGACCTTGTTGACTTGACTTGAGTATTTAAAAAATATAAAACGAAGCCAATGAGGACGGCTCAAGTGGGTGGTGCAAAACTGAACAAGGAGGTCATGCAACAGCTAGTGGATACTCAACTGAGTGCAAAGGAGAGTAGGGCTCACTGCTGGTAGGGGCTCGACTATGGCAGTAGAAAGTTGATGATGAGGGTGCCATTAGGTGCAACCAATGTTCTAAATCGCGTGGGCGTAAGGAGGGGCGTTTTTCCTCCTATAGGGAGAGACGTAAGTCTCAAGGCATGGGGTGTAAGTCTTTCAAGACTTTAATTTTTATGTATATAAAAAGTCAGAAAAATATTACATATGACCATGGTCTTAAAAATCATCGATAATGGTGATATATCGTCGATATATCGCCGTATCGACAAGCAGCAAAACGATATCATGCCTCAGTATTATTTTGACAATATATCATTGGATATCTTGACAATATCAAGATAAATCGAGAATTTTGACATTTTTCCACTATTTATTGTCGAAATATCGACAATATATCGTGGAATATCAATCATATCAAGGAATATTAACCCATATGACTAGCTGACTAAAATTTGAGTGTTGTGACTACTGTCCCATTTTTTCCCACACCTAATGTCCTCTTGTAGTAGTTTTCAAGGCTATTTTGGTAGCTTCTTCAAACTACATGAGAACCCAACCCCCTTTCCCCCTTTTACCCAACTCCTATACTCCTTTAGCACCTTTACAACTATTACCGATTAGGCTATTACTCTATAGTATTATTAATTTATTAGTGTAGACCATTAATTACTTTATAGTATTATTAATTTGTTAGTATTGACATTAATTTATACACATTTGAAATTATTAATATTACTCAAGGCTGGTTTGGCAGCTTCTCTAAGCTTCATGTGCTACTAATGTAAGTGTATATCATTAATTTATTATTGTATAAATGATATATATTTAAAGATTTTAATTTCATGTGACATTTAGATGTTGCATTTGCATATATTTCTATTATTTATTCTCTCACCGCATCAGACCTTTTATACAAACACAACACATACTTGTATTATACACATTTAAATTGCAATCTTTCGATATATCCATCGATTTATCCGTATTTTTGGACCCTCAATATATCCATTGATATCGATATTTAAGTTCTTGCATATGACCAAAAAAGTGCATTCCATATTTTTTTCTTAGTCCTAAAAGTGGGTTCCATTTAGCTAAAATGTAAAAACAGTGTTCGCTTATACAATACACATACACAACTGACGAATATAAGTGGGTTCCATTTAGCTAAAGCCTAAAAGTGGGTTCCATTTTGGCTTGACACGCTAACTAAAAGTCATTATTTTAAAATAATAAAAAAAATGGCCCTCATACCATGAAAAACGACTCATCTTTCGATTGAACCCAAAGGATAAAAACAAAGAAGGGTTAGGGCCCACAACTGTGCTGGAAGCTATGAAGACCATCCCTGGAGGCTGCAAAAACAGTTGTCAAAGGTTGCAACGACCATTGCCAACGATCATCTCATCGTGTGATGACTTCAATCTTAACTAATAGTTGCAGTCGCCGAAAAGGTCTCCAAGAGCAAGTATCATTTAGACTGTATAGCCTATTCCCAATCTGTATCTTGTTTCTTCTCCTTTCTCTCATTTTCTTGCGTGTTTTTGGGTTAGGCCTTTTGCAGAAAACCTAATCTCAGAACACATCCCTTTTTTGGTTGAAAAATGAAGAACCACCTTAGTCCTGATTTGTTTGAGATGGGCGTATGCCTCAGTCAAACCTAAGGCGTACACCTAACTAGTTTACCACTCAAACTTTTACGCTCAAGTGCGTTTTACGTCGAAAAACACCTTAAATGCACCCACGACGCATTTTTTAAAACATTGGGTGCAACCAAGATGCTTTGTTGATGTTCGACAAGAAGGTCAAAAGAGAAGCAAAAGGTGTGAGTGTTGATGCTTTAAGATGGTGGGTTGTGCTATTCAGCCCTTAGCAACTGATACCGTGATACCATTGCAAAGGAATAAGTAACATTAACAGCAAATCAAGATTACGAGATATATATAGGGCAATATCATGCTAGTGGTCGGAACGAAGTCCATATATAGCGTAGTCACTTTTTCTAGCCAAGCAATGTGGGATCCCCGGGTATTACATTCGTCCCCCTACAGGACCACACATCCTCGTGGGGTCAATGGTTCCCACCACACTACTGCCGCATATATTTCACCCTCATGAATAATAAATTATAAGCTTATCTAAACCAATCATTGAGACTTTGTCTCTTTGCTATAACACAAAAGAAGAACATCTTACTATAAGTCTATAACAATTAATAGCTGCAGATGCACCAAAGCATGTCCATAAATTACATCACATTCTTTAAGCACTATGTCTACTAACACCTCTCGAGTTATATAATACACAGTCAACATTAACTAAGTCTCTCAAAACAGGTAGCATCACACAAATCACAACTTAATGGTTCCATTTCTTTCATTAACCTAAAAGTTAAACAAATAAGGCTTTTCATATAAGGATAAATCTTCTCTTAAATTATATACCTCAAGTACAGTCTCATAATCATATCTCATATCTTACCACGTCTAAACTTACCTAAGCTACTTGCTACTACCTTAGAGTCACATTATCACTCTAGTGTACTTATGTGATACTACTATACTAGGTTCATGAACTAGAGTCTACAAAATCATAAACCTAATCTCTTCTTGGAGGTATCTTTCAAGTTTGATTTTTCCAAAAATATAAGGCTTAGCACTTATAATAAATTAGGAGCAATTAATTAATAAGAGACAAACATTTCAAACAAATTTTCCATTAGCCACATCTTCACTTCTTAGAAACTCTTATCTTAAATGCACCTAAGCTATTAGTTTGCTAGGCTAGGTCTATACTCATTCATCTACTCTCAGTCAATTCTAGGATTATGATCTTAGAGTTTACAGAATCATAAGCCTAAGCTCTAATACCGAATGTAACGCCCCACCCCCACCACTACCATGATATTGTCCGCTTTGGGTTAACCCTCACGACTTTAAAATGCATCATACTAGATGAGGAGCGGAGTCTACATATATTGCAATCACTTTTTCTAGCCAGGTGATGTGGGATCCCAAGGTATTACATTAATTGTAATGCCTCGCCCCCACCACTAGCATGATATTGTCCGCTTTGGGTTACTCTTCACAGCTTTAAAACATCTCATACTAGTTGGGGAGCGAAGTCTACATATAGTGTAGTCACTTTTTCTAGCCAGGCGATGTGGGATCCCAGGGTATTACATTTGTCCCCTAATAGAACCACACGTCCTCATGGGGTCAATGATTCCCAACACGCCACTACCATCGCCCAAAGCCACCATCCGCCAAACCGTGCATTAAAGGTGCATAGTATGGTCCCAACATGGCCCACACACCGCGAAGCTAGTCTAGCTCTGATACCAATTGTAACGCCCCACCCCCACCACTAGCATGATATTGTCCACTTTAGGTTACCCCTCACGGCATTAAAACGCATCATACTAGTTGAGGAGCAAAGTCTACATATAGTGTAGTCATTTTTTCTAGCCAGGCGAAGTGGGATCCTGAGGTATTACAACCCTAATAAACCAAAAGACAAAACTACCCTTCCTAAATGACTAAACTACCCATATGTATTTACAAATAGACAATTCCAACACAATTCCATTTTTGTGGCCATCCACAACTCAACCCTATAATAAAATTGACAACGAAATTTAGAAAACTTATAAGGCTACGTGGGCCTACTGATTCAACAATTGCCCCACGACAAATACCACATGAAGAGGAGTCTGTTTAGTGGGGTATGGTTAAACCTAAATGGTTTAAGCCTCCATGAATTTTGAAAAATGTAAAAATTCCATGTTTAAGGTTATTATCTGAGTTAACTCAAGTCTTATTTAATTATTAAGAAGTCTCCCTTTTTTAGTAAATTCACTAATTCGACTAGGATTAGAATTTGGATAGGTCTTATGTCTCTCTAAAAGACTAAGGCCAATAGACAGCACATGAAGTTGATTAATGAGAATTTTCTGTAACTTTTACGTTCAATTAATTGTGAAGTTCCATTAATTATCTTCTAGGTTAAACTCCTAGGAAGCCCTTAGGGAGACTCTAAGATTAAATGCCCTCTTTTCTTCTTCTTCTTCTTCTTCTTCTATATTTTAATACACAACCCAAAAATATATATATATATATATATATATATATATATATATATATATATATATATATATATATATATTTAATTAACAAAAAGGATGAGAGGTCTTTGAAAAGAAAAGGAAAAATGAGGAACAAAAAAATTCACTACACACCATAGACTGCCCTCCAATCCGATCTAATTACAAAGGAACTCCCGCAAATTCCTTAGACATTGAAACACAAAACGAAACCCGAAAAACAACCCCATCCCACAAGCTACCAACCTCCACAAACTTATCCTAAAAAATTCTCGCATTCCTCTCCAACCAAAGAACCCAAAAAACCACAAGGAAAGCACCCCTCCCTTCTTTTTTTTGAAACAGCAACAGCAAAATTTTATTGAAAAGACAAGAAAACATACAGAAGGAGGACAAGGAGTCCACCAAAGACAAAAATGAAACAAACAGAAAGCAAAAACCAGCCTAAAAAGACTAACAACAAACAGCCTGCCAGTCAAATTTCAAAACAAAAAAAGGAAATCCGCCAAATTCCTTTGAGGAAGAAGCCCAAAAGGAACCAAAAATGCACTCTATCCCATAAATCATCAAAAGAGCTATCCCAATCCTCAAAAATCCTCGCATTCCTTCCAATCCAAACCACCCAAAAAACAACAAGAAAAGCACAATTCCACAAAATTCTCGCCTTCTTGCTACTCCCCAAACCCCAATAATCAATAAGAAATAATCTCTCAGCACTTGAGGCATCACCCAAAACTCACCACCACACCCAAAAAGGTGCTGCCACAACTAAGAAGCCACAGGGCAATGTAAAAAGAGATGGTCAATGATACACCATTGAGGATTCACCATAAGAAATGGCCTCCTTGGAAACCTATCATTGGTATTGATTCTCTTGTGAACTAAAGTCCAAGCAAAGAACTTAACTTTAAGGGGCACTTTGGCTTTCCATAACAAGTCAAACGGGAAATAGATAGAAGAACTATGAGATTCAATCAACATATCAAAGTAAGACTTGCAAGAAAAAACTCTAGAAGAATGGGCTGACCAAATTCTCCCGTCCAGAATATGCAATCTCAAGGAAAAACCGTCCAACAACAAAAGTAACGAAGCCAATTCAGAACTCTCCCACTCATTAAGATTCCGGAAAAAATTGAAATCCCAACTGGGAGAATTAGACTCAAAAGAAAATAAAATAGAAATAGAAGCATTATGAACCAAAGATAGCCTATACATGCGAGGAAACAGAGAACAAAAAGGAGCAACACCCCTCCAATGATCTTCCCAAAACCTCACTAAAGCCCCATCACTCACAAACAAAGAAGTAAGCTCCAAAAACCGCTCCAAACCCTGAGAAATAAATTTCCAAGGACATTTAGCAGAAGCCCTAGGACAAAGGTGAGCATCCCAACCATTAGCTTGCAAACCATATTTACTCTTAATAATAGCATGCTAGAAAGAGCCCCTCTCAAGAGGAAATCTCCATAACCACTTGCCAGTTAAAGCAACATTTCTCTGCAAAAGATTGCCCAAAGCTAACCCCCCATGAGACTTAGGCCTAGACACAACCTCCCACTTGACCAAATGATCCTTCTTACCCTCCCCAATTCCTTCCTATAAAAAGTCCCTCATCAATCTCTCTAACAATCTAGCAACCGCCACTTGGATCCTAAAAAGGGATAAGTAGTAAGTGGGAATGCTCGACAAAACTGACTAAAGCAACACTAACCTCCCACCTTTAGAAATGAGAGCTCTCTTCCAACCATCCAACCTCTTCCTAACTCTATCAATTACTAGACTCCAAAAAGACTCAGAGTAGGGATTTCCTCCTAAAGGGAGACCTAAATAAGTGAAAGGCCACATACCTACAGAACATCCCAAACCCAGAAAAATCAATACCAAGCATGCCAACACAAGAAACTAGAGGAACCCAACTCAAATCAGCCACCTGAAACAACCGACCCTTTATTTGAACTCAATTTTAACCCTAAACCTGAATTACTAATCATATACCCTAACCCAACCTTCCCACACAATATAGTCTTCAAAGCCCCTTTCTCTCACTATTTAGAAATTATAGAGAGCTCTTCTTTTCATTTCTTACCATGTTCTTCTTTAATCCATCATCAAATTAAGCATTATTCAATCCGCTAACCCTAATACCTCCATCCCATTCCCAAACCATAAAGGAAAAAAGATTCTATCCCACTTATACTTGATTGTAGGCAACCTCATTCTCTACTTTAAGGGTTGTCCGACATCAAAAATATTGAACCATAGTGAAAACCTTTTTTTTTTTTCCTTTTAAGACTAATAACTCAAAAATATTTATAAAAAGAAAAAAAAAAAGGAAAAATAACCCTAAGAAAAAGGAAATATAACTCCTTGGATACAACTCATTGAAGTAGTCAACTAAAGGGGAATCAACTAAAAAGGAGAAGCTAGATAATAAAAGACTTACCTAACTAATCTAAGGCCTTAGTCCCATGAAACAAAATGTGAATGCTAAAATTGCAAGGTCAACAACGGGCAACTACATCTTGAACCCAAGAATAAAAAATGACATACAGATAATTTGACCTTTGCACCACACTAGGTCAAAGCAAGCAAAGATGCCCTACCTGAGGATGCACTGCAATAGCTGTATCACCAAATAAAGTCTCTGGGCGCGTTGTTGCTATCGTCAAAAAGTCACTCCTTCCAAGTGAAGAAATATAACAATATTAATATGCACGAGTTAGCAAACCTTATAAGGCATGAGAAAATAGGACATAAATGTTATTCGCAATATATATAAGAGTTCAAAATAATTAAGGCCATGATTATGCATTAAAAAGAAAAAAATGATTTTTTTATGGATAATCTAGCCTTAAGCATTGTTATGTAGTGGAGACAAAGCAATGGAAATAAATTTCAATGTCTCAAAACTAGTAGATGAAAAGGTAGTTATAAGATTCCATGTCTTCTTTCCTTCTCTCCATCATCTCAAAAACCAAATTACCTCTAATCCTTTTTCATTCATAATTTTTCTTAGTCTCTTCCAGACACTTTTTCTCTCTCTTTACTTTAATTTAGTTTTTCTCTAGTATCTAAAAGCATAAAACCGCTATCAGTCTATCAGAGTCTTAATCTTAAAACTAGAAAAGAACATGCAAATTAGCAATTTCACCTCGCTTAGAGAGAGTGAGAGAGAGAGAAGGGGTGGGGGAGAGAAACACTAATCCAATATGAAAATAATAAGAAAGGACTTAAATATCGATATCAAGGGTGTGAAAATAAAGATATATTGAGAAAAATATAAATTTTGATGTTGATTTAGAGAAATGACAGAAATTAGTAGTATAACATGGAAATTTTCTATGAAATTTTGAAAAATGATGACATAGGCTCTAAATAAATAATTTCGAATCAAAATATTGCCAATAAAATGTGTATAGGACAAGTATGAGGTGTGTAAGGTTTAAGAAGTGCGTGCCCTGCTTCAAATAAACAATATAATTTATACAAATTTAACTTAAGTGGTATATTATATTAATGACATTTATACATGTTAGTTTTGCAAAGAGGAATAAAATTGGATTAACTTAATCAAGATTACAATAGAAATATATATAATACTAACACTAGTAGATCAAAAGACTAAACTGACTAAACTACCCATATTTACAAATATATCTAGCACCCTATGGATAGGTAAGGTTCTTGCTATTGCGATGCTAATGTATGTCCTCCTGACAATCCTAACTAGGACAATCAATACTAAAGTGTACTTGTTTGAAGGTGAATGTAAAAGTGTAAAACAATAATAATATAGCCTTTCTGAAATACCAAGTCTTATGATTCTTGGAATTTCAACAGAGAGGTAGGTTTGAGGGGGAGAGAGAGAGAGAGAGAATTGTGGAGAATGTCTATTAGAGGTATTACCAACATATCAAACTTTTGACTTATTATATACTAATGTAGTTTGATAGTTAGTTCTTGAAGATAAGGTAATATGGTAAGGTTTTGTAATTTCTATGACTTAAAGTTGTCTTAAGTGATGTTGTAACAGTTTTTCCATCCTTTTAATTGCAAATAATGAAGGCTATTTAAAGTAGAAGACTAATAGCAAGGTTTGATGTGGTTGCAACACATGTTTCACATGTGTTTTGCATTGATTGAACCAAAATCTGATCCAATACTTGTAAGCCAAGTGTTTGAGAAAGAGATTAACACTTGTACTGAAATGGACACATGCCATCACAAAGCTGGAGCCTTGTGGGTTTAGCAAGGAAGGCTTGACACTTGCTAGAAAGGTGTGAAATATTATTGGTTGGTTTTAAGGTCGAATAGGAGTTTAACTCCTTCCAATTGGTGGGTGAATTGGGTTTTGACATGTGTCTTGATTTTAGACACATGTAGCCAAGTTACTTGCTCTCCATTTCCCTACAAAAGACCAAGGTAGAAGGTAAGGTCTACAACTACCGTAGTTAATCTTCTACCTACCAAGCCAAAATCTCTCAAGTCATTTTACTGGTGTAGTTAAGGTAACGGGATGTAACGTCTTAACTACCCAAACCAAAATCAAGTCCTAAGGTATTTTAAGGACTTACCTAATCCTATCATATACTTGGGCAAGTGTTAAGCATCGGAATGTACACCAGTTATGGATAAGGACCACACACTAGCCTTGGAGGGAGAAACCTCCCTCAAGTGGGGCTTCATTGACACATACTATGTACCTTGCAATGTATATTGATGAAATGCGCATATTTATGTTGAAAAGTATTCTATATTTCTCTTATTTACTTGTAATAAGCTGAAGGGTACTATTGTCTTTGTACTTGTATTAGTATAAAAGATAATATACAAGAGGGAAAAACCTAAGTTCTCTCATTCTTTTTTACAGCAGCCATTTCTCTTCTTTTTTCCTTTTCTTTCTTTCTTTCTTTCTTCCTTCTTTGATTAGTTATACAAATCCACTTGGTATCAAAGCCACTACTCATCGATCCGTACGCGTGAAGGGTTTGACAAGTCGAAGGAGAGCATTCTGCTGACGTCAGCATTTGCTGACGTCATCTGCTGATGTCAGCCATACGGATGCTGACATCAGCATGGAGAAAAAACCCTACCAATCCACTTGTCCCTTCAAGGGGAATCTGCCTGTGAAGTTTCATCCAGATCCGAGATCATTTAAGGGGTTTTTTTATTTTTCCTTTGATTTTCCAAAAAAATGGTGGTTTTTTCCAAAACCCTCGATCCAGCCACATGTGTTCAAGTTTGATGGATCAAACTGATGCAGAGGGTGCTGATTTTGGAGTTTCTTAAGCCCCTTTGGTGTTCGTTGCTCCATTTCATTGGTTTTTTGTTGAGATTTGCCTTGTAACAGCCGTAAACCCTCCTGGTATGCCATAGAAACCTATTCTTTTTTTTGTGGCTGTGTTTGAAGGTCTAGCTGGAGTTTTTGTGGGCTGTGTGTGCTACCTATTGACCATTTGGGGGCTGTGTGTGCTACATATTGACCATCTGTCGCTTGGGGACATATATGGTGTGTGTTTGGACTTTGTTTGGGCGGTTGAGTGCTGTCTACATCATATTAGAAGTTAGTCAGACCTCTGAAAGCCATCAGAGTAGGGTAATGGGTCCAGGAATGCCCACTAATGACAACCCTACACTCCAAATCACAACCGTGAAATTGGATGGGCCTAACTATTTAGCCTAGTCTCGCTCAGCAACCTTATATCTCACGAGTAAAGGAAAGATGGGATATTTGAATGGTAAGCTGAAAGAACCTCCAGTAATTGATCCTTTGTATGAGAAGTGGAATGCAGAAAATTCTATGGTTATGTCTTGGCTTTTACATTCGATGCAACCAGAGGTTAGTGATGGCTACTTACTTCTGCGAACTGCAAAGGAGATTTGGGATGCAGTTGCACAAACTTATTCACAGGTAGGGAACATAACCCAGTTGTATGACTTAAAGCGTTGTATTCATGAGACTACCCAAGATGATAAGCCTTTATCAGTTTATTTCCATAAACTCCGGGCATTGTGGCAGGAGTTGGATTATTATCAGGATTTTCAAGCTGAGTGTTCTGCTGACACCTTTAAGTTTAATAACCTTGTTAAGCAGGAGCGGATCTTTGATTTTCTTGCTGAGCTCAAAGATGAATATGATCCGATTCGTATATAGATTCTAGGAAAGGAACCTCTTCATCCGCTAAGAAGTGTATATGCTTATGTTCAACATGAGGAGAGTAGAAGGAATACTATGCTTCACTCTACCTCCCAGGAGCGCTCTGCACTTACTACTACTTCTCAGTGAACCCAAAGATGTGTTCTCCCCGATCGTGATGGAAGGAAAGGTGTTAATTCTATTTCTGATGAGAAGGATAAGTTATTTTGTGATAATTGCCAGAGATCGAGACATACCAAGGAAACTTGCTAGAGGCTCCATGGTCGCCCTACTAGAGGTAGGGGGGCTCGTACTAGTGGTTCCTCTCAGTCCCGCACTCACTATTCTACAACTATGGACACAATTCCATCTACTTCATTACCTTCTGGAGCTTCTGATTCTGAATCCGTGACACTTACTAGAGCAGAAGTTGAGTCTCTCAGACTCCTAATGTCTCAACTGGATACATCCACCACTGCATCTACTTCTTTGGCCCACTCAGGTAATTTGGCTACTTCTTTTAGTACATCTTGTAATTCCTCTTATCGTCCTTGGATTATTGATTCTGAGGCTTTTGACCATATGACTAGTTTGTCTACCTTGTTTCATTCTTACCACACTTGTTCAGGTAAGGATAAGGTTAGGGTAGCTGATGGTTCTTTGTCATCTATTTCGGGGAAAGGTTCTATTTCTATTAACCCTGATATGTCTCTTTCTTCAGTTCTACATGTTCCCAATTTTTCTAACAATCTCTCGTCCATTAGCCGCATCACTGCTGATCTAAATTGTAGTGTAACCTTTTATCCTTCTCATTGTGTTTTTCAAGACCTAGTCACGAGGAGGATGATTGGTAGTGGTAGTGTGAGAGATGGTCTTCACCTTTTGGATCCCATTGAGAAGGATGGTAGTCGAATTACGCATGCACACCAGTCTGAGAGATGTGTTGCTTCTGAAGATAAGCTTTGACTCTAGCATAGAAGATTGGGCCATCCCTCATTTTTTTTGCTTCAACGTCTTTTTCCATCTTTGTTTTCTAGAATAAATGTTTCTCAATTTAAGTGCGAAGTGTGTGAACTTGCAAAACATCATCGTACTTCATTTCCACCTAGTTATAATAGAAGTAACTTGCCTTTTACTATTGCGCACACTAATGTATGGGTCCCTCCCGCTTTATCTCATTATCTGGCTTTCGATGGTTTGTTACTTTTATTGATGATTTCTCTAGGACTACATGGGTATATTTGTTGAAAGAAAAAAGTGATGTTTTCTCATGTTTTCAGACTTTCCATAAAATGGTGCTTAACCAATTTAATACCTCAATCAAAATTGTTCGTTCTGATAATGGAGGTGAGTACCTTTATGGGGGTCTTCAATCCTATTTTCAGGATCATGGTATCATCCATCAGACTTTCTTGTGTGGATACTCCTCAACAAAATAGTGTTGTGGAAAGAAAAAAACGCCACCTTGAGGTAGCTAGGGCTTTGATGTTCTCTAAGCATGTTCCTAAATCCTATTGGGGGGATGCAGTGCTTACTGCTGCATATTTAATGAATCGGATGCCTTCTAGAGTACTTGCTCACAAGGCACCGATTGATTTGTTGTCTTTGCCCTCATGCCCTCGTCTTTTTCTTATTCCTCCTCGTGTTTTTGGGTGTGTTCGGTTTGTTCATGTTTCTGTCCAGGCTCGTAGTAAGTTAGATCCTCGAGTTCTAAAATGCATTTTCTTGGGCTACTCACCAACTCAAAAGGGATATAAGTGTTATCATCCTCCCTCACGCAAGAAGTTTGTCACTATGGATGTCATCTTTTTTGAATCAGTGTCCTATTTTTCCTCACCCCAAACTTCTCTTCAGGGGGATAGTTGTAGTGAAGAGAAGTCTTCTGCACTTCCTACTCTTATATCTCCTTCTGACCCTATTCTTGTTCCATCTCAAGACTTGGAAGAACAGCATCGTCCTCCTAAGGAATTACAGGTCCATTCAAGGAGACAGAAGAAAAAGACCATTTCTCCTCTCTATGGCCAACCGTCATCCTTAGACTCAAGTAATATCATATCTACTCCTGCTCCTGTTACTCTTGATGATTCTGATATTCCTATTGCTCTTCGTAAAGGAGTTAGATCTTATACTCAACATCCTATCTCTAACTTTGTCTCTTATCATAGTCTTTCTCCATTTTTTCGTACCTTTGTTTCCCAATTGTCTTCTGTGTCTATTCCTAACACCTTATAGGATCACTCTGTGATAAAAAATGGAAGGAAGCTATGTGTGAAGAAATGACTGCTCTTCAGAAAAATAAAACTTGGGATTTAGTTGAATTGCCTGTGGGGAAGAAGACAGTTGGATGGAAATGGGTATTCACAGTAAAGCATAAGGCTGATGGTTTAGTGGAAAGGTATAAAGCTAGATTGGTAGCAAAAGGCTTCACACAGACATATGGCATTGATTACCAAGAGACATTTGCCCTGTGGCCAAGATGAATTCTGTTTGAGTCTTACTTTCTTTAGCTGCCAATTTTGGATGGGCTCTTCATCAGTTGGATGTTAAAAATGCATTCCTCCATGGAGATCTAGAAGAGGAAGTTTACATGGATGTACCTTCAGGTTTTGAAAGTGATACATCCAGAGGGAAGGTGCGCAAACTGAAGAAGGCCTTATATGAATTGAAGCAATATACTTGAGCGTGGTTTGAGAGATTTACTCGAGCTATGTTGAAATATGACTTCAAACAAAATCAGAGAGATCAAACATTATTCATCAAGCACTCTTCACAGGGGAAGGTAACAGTTCTTATTGTATATGTGGATGATATTGTGCTAACAGAAGATGACCAGGAAGAGATACAGAAACTGAAGGAACATTTAGCCAATGAATTTGAGATAAAGGATTTGGGAAGTTTGAAGTATTTTCTGGGTATTGAAGTTGCTAGTTCTAGGACTGGCATCTTCATTTCTCAGAGAGAGTATGTGTTAGATCTTCTCAAGGAAACTGGGATGCTAGGTTCCAAACCTAATGATACCCTTGTGGAGCAGAACCACAAGTTAGGGGAAGACCCTAAAGGTGTATTGGTGGACAAAGGTAGATATCAACGGTTGGTTGGCAAACTGATTTACATGTTACACACCCGACCGGACATTGCCTATGCTGTTAGTCTAGTAAGTCAGTTTATGCATTCGCCTCGAGAATCTCATATGGAGGCAATCTATCGAATCCTTCGCTATTTGAAATCTCCTCCTGGAAAGGGATTGTTGTTCTCTAAACATGACCATTTGCGAGTGGAATCATATACAGATGCAGATTGGGCTGGTTTGTCACTGATCGTAGATCAACATCCGGTTATTACACCCTTGTAGGGGGAAATCTTGTGACCTGGCGAAGTAAGAAACAAGCAGTTGTAGCCAAGTCTAGTGCTGAGGCTGAATTCAGAGCTATGGCTCAAGGAGTGTGTGAAATTATGTGGCTGAAAACATTGTTGAAAGAGCTTGGTTTTGATTCTGATGAACCCATGAGATTGTATTGTGACAACAAAGCTGCAATTAATATTGCTCACAATCCAGTCTAGCATGATAGAACCAAGCATATTGAAATCGATAGGCACTTTATAAAAGAAAAATTGACTTCTGGGGTGATTTGTCTGCCTTACATTCAAACTGGAGACCAATTGGCAAATTTTTTGACCAAAGGAGTCGCAAGTAAAGCCTTCCACGCTTTCTTAAGCAAGTTGGGCATGTGTGATATCTTTGCACCAACTTGAGGAGGAGTGTTGAAAAGTATTCTATATTTCTCTTATTTACTTGTAATAAGCTGAAGGGTACTATTGTCTTTGTACTTGTACTAGTATAAAAGATAATATACAAGAGGGAAATGTTGGAAAAGTGACTTATATTGCTTTTATTTACTTGTAATAAGCTGAAGGGTATTATTGTCTTTGTACTTGTATTAGTATAAAGGATAATGAACAAGAGAGAAAACCTAAGTTCTCTCTTTTATTTTTACAGCAGCCATATATTTTTTCTTCTCTTTTCCTTCTTTCTTCTCTTTCTTTCTTTCTTTCTTCACTAGTTATACAAATCCACTTGGTATCAGAGCCTCTACTCATCGATCCGTACGCGAAAAAGGGTTTGACAATCGAGGAAGCGCATTTTGCTGATGTCAGCAATTGCTGACGTCATCTGCTGACGTCAGCCGTACGGACGCTGACATCAGCAGGTCACAAAAACCACACCATTTGACTCGCCACTTCCAAGAGAGCTTACCTGTGAATTTTCGTCCAGATCCGAGATGATTTAAGGGGTTTTTTCGATTTTTCTTTCATTTTCCAGGAAAATGGCCTTTTTTTTCAAAAACCCCATTCCGGCCTTGATTGTTTGAGTTTGATGGGTCAAACTGCAACAGAGGGTGCCGACTTGAAGGTCCCTAAGCCTCTTTGGTGTTCGTTGCTTCGTTTCAATGGTTTTTTGAAGCAATATGCCTTGTACCAGCCGTAACCTTCACTAGTATGCACTGGAAAATCTCTTTGTTTGCTGTTTGGGGCTGTGTTTGGAGGTCTAACAGGTGTTTTGTGGGTTGTGTGAGGTGTTTGTGGGCTGTGTAAGGTGTTTGTGGCTGTGTGTGCTGGCTAGTGTTACATATTGAACGTTGGTTACCTTGCTTGTGATATCAGTTGCGTGGGGACATATCCGTTGTGTTTGGACTTAGTTTTTGGGTGGTTGAGTGCTGTCTACCTCATGTCAGAAGTTATTCAGACCTCTGAAAGCCAACCTAATAGGGTAATGGGTCCAGGAATACCCACTAATGACAACCCTACGCTCCAAATCACAACTGTGAAATTGGATGGGCTTAATTATTTAGCTTGGTCTCGATCAGCAACCTTATATATCACAAGTAAAGGGAAGATGGGATATTTGAATGGTAAGGTGAAAGAACCTTCAGTAACTGACTCTTCGTATGAGAGGTGGGATGCAGAAAATTCTATGATTATGTCTTGGCTTTTACATTCGATGCAACTAGAGGTTAGTGATGGCTACTTGCTTTTGAGGACTGCAAAGGAGATTTGGGATGTAGTTGCACAAACTTATTCAAAGGTAGGGAACATCGCCCAGCTGTATGACTTGAAACGTCGTATTCATGAGACTACCCAGGAGGATAAGCCTTTATCAGTTTATTTTCATAAACTCCGGGCATTGTGGCAGGAGTTGGATTATTATCAGGATTTTCGAGCTGAGTCTCCAGCTGACGTCTTGAAGTTTAATACACTTGTTGAGCAGGAGCGGATCTTTGATTTTCTTGCTGGGTTGAGAGATGAATATGATCCGATTCGTATACAGATTTTAGGGAAGGAACCTCTTCCTTCGTTAAGAAGTGTGTATGCTTATGTTCAGAATGAGGAGAGTCGAAGGAATACTATGCTTCACTCTACCTCACAGGAGCGCTCTGCACTTGCTACGGCTTCTCAGCGAAACCAAAAAGGTGTTCTACCAAGTCGTGATGGAGGAAAGGGTGTTGATTCTGTGTCTGATGAGAAGGATAAGTTATTTTGTGATCATTGCTAGAAACCAAGACATACCAGAGAAACTTGTTGGAGGCTCCATGGGCGCCCTACTAGAGGTAGGGGGGGCCGTACTGGTGGTGTATCTCGGTCTCGAGCTCACTATTCTACTACTGCTGACACTATTCCACCTACTTCATTCCCGTCTGGACCTTCTGATTCTGAGTCTGTGACCCTTACCCGAGCTGAGGTTGAGTCTCTCAGACGCCTGGTGTCTCAACTGGATACATCCACCACTGCATCTACTTCTTTTGTCCACTCAGGTAATTTGGCTATTTCTTTTAGTGCATCTTGTAAATCCTCTTATCGTCCTTGGATTATTGATTCTGGGGCTTCTGACCATATGACTGGTTTATCTTCCTTGTTTCGTTCTTATCACCCTTGTTCAGGCAGAGATAAGGTTAGGGTAGCTGATGGTTCTTTGTCCTCTGTCTCAGGGAAAGGTTCTATTACTATTAACCCTGATATGTCTCTTTCTTCAGTCTTACATGTTCCCAATTTCTCTAACAATCTATTGTCCATTAGTCGCCTTACTACTGATCTCAATTGTAGTGTAACCTTTTATCCTTCTCATTGTGTTTTTCAGGACCTAGTCACGAGGAGGATGATTGGCAGTGGTAGTGTGCGAGATGGTCTTTACTTCTTGGATCCTCTTGAGACGGATGGTGCTCGAATTGTGGATGCACATCAATCTGGGAGATGTACTACTTCTGAAGAGAAGCTTTGGCTTTGGCATAGAAGATTGGGCCATCCCTCTTTTTTCTTGCTTCAAAGACTTTTTCCATCATTGTTTTCTAGAATAAATGTTTCTCAATTTAAGTGCGAAGTTTGTGAACTTGCAAAACATCATCGTACTTCATTTCCACCTAGTTTTAATAGAAGTAACTTGCCTTTTACTATTGTGCATACTGATGTATGGGATCCCTCTCGTATTATCTCATTATCTGGATTTCGTTGGTTTGTTACTTTTATTGATGATTTTTCTAGGACTACATGGGTGTATCTATTGAAAGAAAAACGTGATGTTTTCTCATGTTTTCAGACTTTCCATAAGATGGTGCTTAACCAATTTAACACCTCCATTAAAATCGTTCGTTCTGATAATGGAGGTGAGTACCTTTATAGGGGTCTTTAGTCCTATTTTCAGGACCATGGTATCATCCATCAGACTTCTTGTGTGGATACTCCTCAACAAAATGGTGTTGCGGAAAGAAAGAACCGCCACCTTCTTGAGACAGCTAGGGCTTTGATGTTCTCTATGCATGTTCCTAAATCCTATTGGGGGGATGCAGTGCTCACTGCAGCATATTTAATGAATCGGATGCCTTCTAGAGTTCTTGCTCATAAGGCACCAATTGATTTGTTGTCTTTACCCTCATGCCCTAGTACTTTTCTTATTCCTCCTCGTGTGTTTGGGTGTGTTTGCTTTGTTCATGTGGCTGTTCAGGCTCGTAGTAAGTTAGATCCTCGAGCTCTGAAGTGCATTTTTTTGGGCTACTCACCTACTCAAAAGGGGTATAAGTGCTATCATCCTCCCTCACACAAGAAGTTTGTCACTATGGATGTCACATTCCTTGAATCGGCCTCCTATTTTTCCTCCCCCCAAACTTCTCTTCAGGGGGAGAGTTGTAGTGAAGAGAAGTCTGTTGTACTTCCTACTCTTATATCTCTTTCTGACCCTATTTCTATATCTCCTTCTGATCCTATTCCTGTTCTATCGCAAAGCTTGGAAGAAGTGCATCCCCCTTCCAAAGAATTACAGGTCTATTCAAGGAGACAGAAGGAAAAGACCATTTCCCCTCCCTACGGCCAACCGTCATCCTTGGACTCAGGTAATATCATATCTACTCCTGTTATTCTGGATGATTCTGATATTCCTATTGCTCTTCGTAAAGGAGTTAGATCTTGTACTCAACATCCTATTTCTAACTTTGTCTCCTATCATAGTCTCTCTCCATTTTTTCGTACCTTTGTATCCCAATTGTCTTCTGTGTCTATTCCTAACAATTTACAGGATGCACTCTCTGATAAAAAATGGAAGGAAGCTATGTGTGAAGAGATGAGTGCTCTTCAGAAAAATAAAACTTGGGATTTAGTTGAATTGCCTGTGGGAAAGAAGACAGTTGGATGCAAATGGGTGTTCACGATAAAGCATAAGGCCGATGGTTCAATGGAAAGGTATAAAGCTAGATTGGTAGCAAAAGGCTTCACACAGACATATGGCATTGATTACCAGGAGACATTTGCTCCTGTGGCCAAGATGAATTCTGTTCGAGTTCTACTCTCTTTAGCTGCCAATTTTGGATGGGCCCTTTATCAGTTGGATGTTAAAAATGCATTTCTCCATAGAGATCTAGAAGAGGAGGTCTACATGGATGTGCCTCCAGGTTTTGATAGTGATACAGCCAGGGGGAAGGTATGCAAACTGAAGAAGGCCTTATATGGATTGAAGCAATCTCCTCGAGCGTGGTTTGAGAGATTTACTCGAGCTATGTTGAAATATGACTTCAAACAAAGTCAGGGAGATCATACATTATTCATCAAACACTCTTCACAGGGGAAGGTAACAGTTCTTATTGTATATGTGGATGATATTGTGCTAACAGGAGATGACCAAGAGGAGATACAAACATTGAAGGAACATTTAGCCAATGAATTTGAGATAAAGGATTTGGGGAGTTTGAAGTATTTTCTGGGTATTGAAGTTGCTAGATCTAGGACTGGCATTTTCATTTCCCAGCGAAAGTATGTGTTAGATCTTCTCAAGGAAACTGGGATGCTGGGTTCCAAACCTAGTGATACTCCTGTGGAACAGAACTATAAGTTAGGGGAAGACTCTGAAGGTGTATTGGTGGACAAAGGTAGATATCAACGGTTGGTTGGCAAACTGATTTACTTGTCACACACCCGACCTGACATTGCCTATGCTGTTAGTCTAGTAAGTCAGTTTATGCATTCACCTCGAGAGTCTCATATGGAGGCAATCCATCGAATCCTTCGCTATTTGAAATCTGCTCCTGGAAAGGGATTATTGTTCTCTAAACATGATCATTTGCGGGTGGAATCATATACAGATGCAGATTGGGCTGGATCTGTCACTGATCGCAGGTCGACATCTGGTTATTGTACCTTTGTAGGAGGAAATCTTGTGACCTGGCGAAGTAAGAAGCAGACAGTTGTAGCCAGGTCTAGTGCTGAAGCTGAGTTCAGAGCTATGGCTCAAGGAGTGTGTGAAATTATGTGGCTGAAAATATTGTTGAAAGAGCTTGGATTTGATTCAGATGAACCCATGAGATTGTATTGTGACAACAAAGCCGCAATTAACATTGCTCACAACCCAGTACAGCATGATAGAACCAAACATATTGAAATTGACAGGCACTTCATAAAGGAGAAATTGAGTTCTGGGGTGATTTGTATGCCTTATGTCCAAACAGGAGATCAATTGGCAGATATTTTGACCAAAGGAGTAGGAAGTAAAGTCTTCCACACTTTCTTAAGCAAGTTGGGCATGTGTGATATCTTTGCACCAACTTGAGGGGGAGTGTTGGAAAAGTGACTTATATTGCTTTTATTTACTTGTAATAAGCTGAAGGGTATTATTGTCTTTGTACTTGTATTAGTATAAAGGATAATGAACAAGAGAGAAAACCTAAGTTCTCTCTTTTATTTTTACAGCAGCCATATATTTTTTCTTCTCTTTTCCTTCTTTCTTCTCTTTCTTTCTTTCTTTCTTCACTAGTTATACAAATCCACTGGAAAAACCTAAGTTCTCTCTTTCTTTTTTACAGCAGCCATTTCTCTTCTTTTTTCCTTCCTTTCTTTCTTTCTTTCTTTCTTCCTTCTTTAATTAGTTATACAAATCCACTATTTAAGCTTTATATGCATCTCAGGCAACCTTATCCTCAATGAGAGAGATCTCAACTATTGGTTATAGATAGGACTATTATAAGAAATGCTTCAATCATCAAAGATTATCGAATAGGAGCGATACTCCATTATTGAAGTTGTCTTATCACCTTATAAATCTCCCTAAGGCGTCTTGTCGCCTTAGGAATATTTCCTTAAGACATCTTGTTGCCTGAGGAATGTCTCCTTAAGGCATCTTATCATCTTAGAATATCTCCTTAAGGATTATTATCACACTAGGAATATCTCCATGAGGCATCTTGTCACCTTAGAATCTCTTTGAGGCATCTTGTCGCCTTAGAATACCTCCTCAAGGCATTTTGTTGCCTTAGGAATATCTCCTTAAAGCATCATGTTGCCTCAAAATATCTCCTTAAGGCATCTTATTGCCTCAGGAATATCTCCTTAAGGCATCTTATGGAATATCTCCTTAAGGCTTCTTATCGACTTAGGAATATCTCATTAAGGCATTGTATCGCCTACGAGTATCTCCTTGTGTGTCTTCTCGCCTTAAAAATATCTCTTTAGCGTGTTGTATCACCTACAAGTATCTTTTCAAGGCATTTTATTGCCTTAAACATACATGTTGTAGGTTTCAACTAAATTTCTTCTTCAGCGGCTTATTCGAAAACCAACAGCTTATTTGAAGTCCAACAACTTGCCAACTTCTACAAAGGTGTCTGGCGACACATATTATATCTTACACAATTGCATGACACATAGTTGCATGAGGAGTTATAAGCACAGGGTGGCACTTCAAGCATGTAGTTGTTTATGTCTGACCATATGGTCAGGTGCTTGACATGCTAGTCACTTAATTTTAGCGATGCAAAGATAAGAATATTCTAAGCATTCTGCGGAATTTCATGATGTGCTTAATGTGTTGCAGAAGATATATAACTAACTACATAGGAAAGTGCTAACATGGTTGAAATGTATGAAACACCCCCCCCCCCTCCTTCTCCAACTCATGACATGGAAATCATTTTGAATTTTCCAAAGAGGAAGTAGAAGCGCAAAATGATGTGAGACTTCATAAAGAAGTCAGCCAACTGCACAGCAGAAGCAATAAAAGGCAACGACAAATTGCCAAGCTAAAGATGATGATGCAGGAAATGAAAATCTATCTTGATGTGTTTAGTGCACTCATGAAAAATTGAGTGGGGTGCAATCTATATTGCGCTCTTATTACCAAAATACATAGGAGTGGGAACCGAAGAAAAAACTCCAAGAACAGCAAGTAGCCAATGACCAAACTATTTCAAAAACAAAAGTAGCCATAGCACCATACTCAGTTTCAACAGAGGAGCGAGCAACAACAGTTTTCTTCTTGCTCCATCAATAAACAAGAGTCACCTAGTAGAAAGATCTAATACACAGAGGTGGACTGACAACAATCCATAGCATTACCTACACAGTCGGCATCAAAAAGGCTCGAAACTCCAATGAGGAAGTAAATGAAAACAAAAAACTTAAATGCAAGGAACCTCAAAGATAACATAAAATAGGAAGAAGAGTTGCTTAGTGAATGGTGGTCAGAGAAGAAACAAACCGACTAACATGCACAGCATATACAATACTAGGCCGGGTAAAAGCGAGATAAACTAAACTACCAACAAGAACTAGATACAAAGTAGCATCTGTTAAAGGAACTCCATAGGTAGACATATAGTGAACATAAAGCTCAATAGATGTGTCAACAGTCTGAGAATCAGGAATTTTAGCCCACTGAATAACACCTACCACATATTTAGACTGGGAAAGAAGATACCCCTGACAAGATGATCCAACTTCAATCCTAAGAAAATGACAAACAGAACCAAAATCCTTCATCTAAACTTCTACTATAATTGAGCTTTTAAAAGAGAATTCCCATCACCAATAATAATCATATCATCAACATACAACAAAAGAATTATCTGTTCACCAAAAATGCATAGAAGAAAGATGGCCAAATCATGATCACTAGGATGAAACCCCAAATCGTGAATCACAGTAGAGAACTTTTCAAGCCAAGCTCGAGTCACTTGTTTAAGACTATAAGGCTTTTCTAAGTTTACATACTTTATCCAAAGAAAGAGAGTCACGACAGAGGTTTATTCATACAAGTCTCCATCCAAGAAGGCCTTTTACCATGCATACGAGAGAGGTATCATTGAGAAAATGCATTAACAATAACTAGGGTACGAACAGTAGTCACCTTTGCAACAACTGCAAACATTTCTTCGTAATCGATTCCATATTCCTATGCAAATCCTTTAGCAACCAAGCGAGCTTTATACCTTTCAGCAGAATCATTAGCTTTAATTTTATAAACCTAACGACAACCAACAGCATGCTTATCAAGAGTAAAGGAACAAGATCCCATGCACCAGTCTTACTTAATGCAAAAAGTTCTTCATTCATAGCCTGTTGCCAAAGAGGATTACTAATACCTCCGTATAGGAGGTAGGCTCAGAAAGAGAATGGATGGAAGCTTAGAATAGAAATCAAAAGAGTAACAAATATTAAAAAACCAAAACAATCTGGACACATACAAATTCGCCAAGGAGAGAGGGAAGCTACAGAATCCACATCACTATGAGCCAAAGGAGACACAGCAGAAGAGTTGAGAGAAGTTGTATCTGGAAACATGTTACTTTTGTTCTTGCGAGAATAGGTATGAATAATAAGAGGAGGAGCACAAGAGAAAAAAGACTAAGGTAGAGCATCTAAAGGAAGAGGATCACCACGAGGAAAGTCACAACTCACAAGGAAGATTGTCTTAAAAATGATATAAGTAGACAATATTAGACTGTAATAAAGCATTAGTGGCAGAATGAATAGGAAAGAATGGTATAGGATCTAGAAAAACCATATGGCAAGATACATACAATTTCTTAGCAATAGGATCATAGCAGGGATAGCCCTTTTGACCTTCACCATAATGAAGATAGACAAACATGGATGAGCGAACCAATAACTTAGTGCATTAAGCTTTAGGGAGAAAGATAAAACAAGTGCACCCAAACACCTAGAGTGAAAAGTAATCCGGTGAGCTACCATGCAACTGTACAACAGTTTCCAAGGTTTAGGACCATGGGCTGCTTTGATAGGTGCAACAATGGATGGGTGCAACTGCCACGATGCAACTGAGAGATGAGAACAAGTTCCGACATTTTACTTGCAACTAGGGGTTCATGCTAAGTGTATTAATCTGCTGCTTCATGCTAAGGGTAAGGGTAAGAAGAGAACATGATGTCCAGCCCTTAGGGCTCTGATACGATCTTTACTTTTGGAAAAAGGAATAAAATTACATTAACTTAATTAAGATTGCAAGAGAAATATATAAAGTGCTAACCCTAATAGACCCAAAGACTAAACTAACTAAATTACCCCCCATATATTTACAAATATATCTAATAATACATATGCATAACACATGTTATACAAATTTTAACCATATGAGGGTTCGATTCTCCCGCACGATGTCACTCCAAATTCAGGCCATTTGTGAACACACTTAGATTTCACATCACATACAACTCGGATCACTGCGCAACATGCGAAACATCACAGGTGATCCAAACTATATGATATATGAGTGAGGATCATTGGACAAAAGTTTTGACACACGTTTTTAAAACTCTATCTGTGATTCATATTTTGTGAAACTCACCAATGGATCAGATTGTCTTCTCATGTGGCAAAATAAAGCATATGTTCTACATGGGAAGACTAGCTAATCCGACGGTGGGTTTCACAATTTATTAATCACAGATAGAATAATAAAAGCGTGTTTTAAAACTTGTGTCTGTTGGTTCTCACAATATACACGAACACACATATATATGGGTTACGATCAACATACACAATTTTTTACAAAAGTTTTTAGATAACCTATATGTTAGCATTTTTCTTGCTTATGTTACAAGGGCATTTGTGTTACTTCCTAACTATTAATATATTAAGGGCTGATAGGTTAGAGAGAGCTAAGTTTGGCTCTCTAATTCCTATTCACGTTTGGTTTCTTCTCCTTCTCTTTCTCTTCTTTCTCTCTTCTTCCTTCTTCTTCTCCACTTTAACCCTAAATCTATAACTCAACTCTATATCCAATTCATATTTTGCAAAACCCACTGTTGGATTAGATAATCTTCCCACATAGTTCATGTACGCAAAAAATAAAGTTGATCCAAGACTTGTTGCCATTCGATCCAAAAACCTATCTTTTTAATCACTAAAAATCTCACATTTATGGATGAAGCGGCTCTCAATCTCGGATCAACTTGATTTTTTGTATACATGACCTATGTAGGAAGACTATCTAATGCAATAGTGGGTTTCGCAAAGTATGAATTTTAGATAGGTTATCTAAAAACTTGTGTAAGAATTTGGGTAAAAAATTATGTAGGTTGATCTTAACCCTATAAATATATATATACATAGATTACCTATATAATATACTATTAATATATTGGTAATAATCTTTCTAATCGGCAAATTGAAGTGCTTAGCTTCAAAAGAAAGATGCTTAAAAATAAAATAAAATAAAACTTCATACTTCTTTATGGAATCTCTAGAACAAAAGAAAGAAAATAGAGAATTTTCAATGAAGATTCTCCAAATACTCCAAAGTTGAGGGAAAAGGTGGGAGTGGTACAAAATTGAGGACAAGATGACGGAAAGTCATCTAAAATGGTTGGTCATGTGCAATTAAGACCTAGGAACGTGCTTGTGTGAAAGGGTGACTAGTGACCTAATTCAAGTTGAAGTCTCAAAATGACAAGAGGAAGGCCCAAAATAATGTGGTTAAAGAGGATGACAAAAGGACGCTTGCTAGGGATTTAGCAAAAGATGAGGCCCTTAAGACAACCAAATGACAAAAAGGATTCATGTTGACAACCTCATATAGCTGAGATTAAAGCTTTGTTGAGTAGTTCAGTGAGACAAAGTAATGACCAATGCCTCATAATTGACTAGTGTTCCAATTACTGTTGTCAAAGTTCGTTCATTCCAAAAGGAAAGGGGGAATGGAGGGACCCATTATGTACTGATAATCTCCAGACTTCCAGCCCATTTAGTGTCTATCATTTCATAGTTCTTCTAAGATTTAGAAGTCTGTTTTCCCTTCTTTTTTGTTTCTAGTAAATTTTGTTTATGTTTACAAATATATTTTCCTAGCAATCAATCCAAAATGTAGCACTAGATTAATCTAACAAAGGCATTTTCATCATAACGAAAAAACCAAAACACCAACCACAATACGTATAATTGCCTTATGGGATCCACAAATCCATGAATTACAAATTGAATGGTAAACGGAAAGGAAGATTTTATGAAGAATATGTTAAGGGAGAAAAAAAAAATGCTTTTTGTAAAAGGTCGGAAATGACTACATGGTAACTACCTTGAACCTCCAGCAACGCGGTACTTAATATGGTATAGAGTGCCAGGTTCTTCAGAATATTCAACTTCCTAACCGCAAAGCAAGAAGGTTCATTTAAAATGTTAAAGACTTAAAAACAGAAAAGCAGCAACAATAATAACCGCGACGTGAGAACAAATACAACATACCAAGTCTGAAACCGCAGTCTGTAGATTAGGAGACCAGTTGACCATGTAAGACCCTGAAAGAAAATCTCATTTCATTAGATTGATAATTACACATAGGATATCAATGATATTTTGAAACAAATGCTTAACATCCTACAATTGTAACTTGTAACATATTTGACATAGTTCCAAAATCAAACTGAGAACCTATGGAGGGAAGAAACAACTTGCATTATAGAAGATTAGAAAACTTCTTCGATTCTGTCACCGCAACATCATAACTTCCACAGAACATGGGAGAAGCTGCATTGGGTACCTCAGATTAAGGTTGCCTACAATGAAGTATAGCTGGGCTAGAACTTTGTTTTCTTTAGGGTTTGTGAAAGAGATGGTGATATGTAATCTCTCTCTCTCTCTCTCTCTCTCTCTCTCTCTCTCTACAACATAACCCACAAGTGCCCTCCTCTCTATATATGCTTGTAGAGGAACGAAATAGAGACATTTTGGTTCTTATGAGCATTGGGCTGCCAAATTATCAAAAAGCTAGAAAGCAATATCAAAAAGTTCTATATGCTTTTAGAAATCCATGAGCTTAGTTGAAGAGATGTTGTGTAAGATTGATGGATACTCAAATGACTAGTAGATGTTGGAGAGAATTTGAGGAAAGCACAGAGTGGAACAGAAAGAACACTCCTGTGGGTTAGGGTTAAGGTTCCATCATGGGAGGAAGAAGGTTACAGCTCCTTTGCAACGTACAATCAGGAAACTTAGGCTATGCTCGGTACCCGGAATCTACAAAGGAAAGGGAAAAAAAAAAAAAGACAGGCCACAGGGTTTTTTTTTGTGGAGGGGGGGGTTAACACAAAACAAAAAAATTTCTTGCATTTGGTTGTTTTGGAAAAATGGAGGAAAGAAAAAATGAATTCTTAAGGCGATTTTTTCAGGAAAAGAATATATAATAACAAAGGAGCATTAATTTACAAAACTTTTCATACGAATTACAACAAATAAAAAATAAAAGAACAAAAATTCTCAACCCTTCTTACGCCAACCATTCTACTATATGAATGGAACTTCGTTAGGGTCAACTCCTTCATTGTGCATCCTCATAAACAACTCTATTGCACTCATACACTGACCATGATTTGCCAAGCTTGAAATCAATAAAGTGAAAACAAAGGCATCTCTAACAGGAGTCTAATCAAACACAAGATGAGCCATTTCTATACACCCACATGGGGGCTACTCTTCGCATAAATGTCTGTGTAGATGGATCAATAAAGCATTTGATCAAACAGTTGCTGCACAATCACAAGCTGTCCAGACTTGGCATAGCCATTAATCACAGTAGTCCAGGTAATGACATCTCGGTTCAATTTCATATCCGTGCAGCTGCAACTCACATATAGATGGATCAATCTAGTTTGTTCAAAATCCTATGCTTCCCAATCCAACCCGATGATCTAGGCATGGGACATTAAAACGAAGGTGAAATTAGAGAGGTCAGCAAAAGCTTTGAGTTTAAAAGAGAGGTAGTTGTTGGGTAAGAAGCCTCTCTCTCTGGCATTTGTCTATAGAGATATATGAACCTCATTGATACATTTTCCACAATGAAAGCTCCTATCATGGTGTTCCAATGAAAGTGGTGCAAGGAGGTAGGTGGAGAAAGAGGTGGCAAGCCGATCAATTGTTAACGGAGATTGGCAGTTGATCACTAGGGCGGTTACGTTGTCAAAGAGAGGGAAGTGAGAGAGTTAGTGATTGAGAGGTACGTTCTGTTTCAGCAGGAGTGAGAGAACAAATTTAGTACCCGATAAAATTTCCCCCTTAATTTTCCACACTTACCTCACCATTTTAAACGGAAAGTGAATAAGCTGTTTTTCCCTCCTCTTTTCCCTCTTTTTTTGTTTTTTTTTTTTTTCTTTGAAATTTTCTTCTACAACCAAACAATGAAAAGTAGAATCCATTACTTTTTTTTTCCTTTCCCTTGCAAAATCCAAGAACCAAACCAAGGGTTAATATGAACTCCCAAGACTATCGATTTGAAATAACCACCTTAACTTCGTTATATGAAATTCATAGATTGGATTACAAAATGCACCCATGAATATCACCCAAATCCAATGTGTGATAAAAATAAATAAATACAAAATTGTATTTGAACAATTTATCTGGATTTGGGGACCCAAATCCATCCCATCTAAATCCATGAATCTAAATGCAACCCAAATAATTTTTTTATGGTCAACAGTAATTCTAAGACAACTTGGAATGCATAGTACAATCTGAAGATACCAATATGCTTAAACATGAACTAGTTGACATACTCATAAACATAACAGCTTACCAAACAAAGGGCATGAGTGCATAATATATAATATAACATCTTGCCAAACTGGCAACACAGCGCATGATTTATGATGATAACTTCAGAGCTAAAGATTCCAGATATCACAACATTCTTCTTTCATGAAAACATAAAGATAAAAACATGCATGAGGGGGGGCTAAGGATCACAGCAGCTAAATGAGCCAGCCAATGGAAGTCCTTTTAAGAAAAAAATCAAGCTATGGTGACAGTTCCTAGCCATTACAACCACGAGAACAGCGGACAAAGACACTTAGGTCCATACCTTGATAGATTAGGCCTTTCTCATGAAGACTAACGAAGGCCTCAACTACAGCTCCTGCAACAAATAAAAGGCATGACCTCAGAACGTGTAAAAATACAAGGTAAATCAAACCTAATATAAATGTTTAAGCAACAGATGCAGTTGCTTTAGTTTTGGAAGACAAAGGCAGAAGTATATACAAGAAATTGGACTAAAATGACAAAAGGCAAGCAGGAAAAAATAATTAATTAATTTTTTCACCCGCATACTTAAAACTACACACACTAGAACCCATATACCGGATCAACAATATTGTTGTAAACCATAAAAACACTTCTACACTGCTTGGAGTTTACTAGATAGAAAACTGTCTTACGACTTAGCTGCTCATCAAGGGTGAAGTGTTCTCTAGTCCAATCACAAGAGGCACCAAGCCTCTTGATCTGATTAGTAATGGTTCCGCCATACCTGAAAATGTGAAAATAAATAAATAAATAAATAAATAAGTAAACAATAGATAAACCAGCAGGCATTTATTAATAAATGCTAGAAAATCAATCTTAAACACCAGCAATTATGAAGAATAATACAATACAATTAGTTCCCAGAAAATGTAGGCACTTGATCTGTGAGGCCATTCAAATTTATTAGTAGAAGCAGTAAATGTGAGGTGTCTTTAGATTATATATACTCACTTCAAACTTGAAAATCTAATAAAACGGAATCCCAAGTCTCTAGAATCTAATATCCAATTTGGACCAAGTAATAAATATATTCACTAACCCTATTCCTGTAGGGCAATTAAATAGCCAATCATCAATCCTCCACATTGGTTTCATTTTCTCCACTTCTGAAACAAGCTTATCAATTGTAACTATGTTGTCATCTTTTTTACATGTACAATAAGACTTAAAACAAGCTTGTAGCTCCATACCAGTATACCACTCAATCCAAAAGAGAAGAACAAAGAAGCATAAACTTGTCCTCGTAATTACATGAAGAATACAGGCAATAAACATAAATACATGACACACACACATGATTTACCAGGAAATTGTTACACTTCTCACTCAACGGAAAAAGAAAAATAAAAAGCTTTTCATTCTGTTTACAATCGAGGAGAAGACACAACCAATCATATTTACTTAATGAATTATCAGTGCTTCTAGAACTGGATGAAAAATTTTATGAAACTTTTTACTTTTCATGAGTTGAGTTTATTAGGACAGAAAATAGCAAAACATCAACTACTATATGGTGATTGAAAACGACTTTAAAGAAGCTTATTGAGATTGAAAACTATCATAATCACTTCTGGTAACTCCATATTTCATTCCATTCTGTAGTACTGTTTTCTTGTCTAGAAATGCTCGAAGCCATTTCATTCCAAATTATGATTTGCGTAAACTCTACCTGTTCTAAATTTATGAAGAGTTCTGCTGGACTGACTGCCACAATTACCACCTCACACAAGGGATGGAACACACTCTTTGAACCTACATGGATCCCACCGCTTGTCAGAGGCAGTAAAGGGAGGTGGTAAAAGCAGCAGTCTAACAATCATTTTCTATTTTCAAATCATCATCGCTAATTCTGGAAAATTATAGTTTTTTTACTATAATAGTAAATTAGTAATAATATTATAAGTACTATACAACTACTTAGTATTTCAGTATATGAATGGTTAGATTTAATATTGACTCTAGTATTATTATAGAAAATAAGTCAAATAACTCAAAAAAAAAAATTTGATAAAATGCTTTACCCACACTTATAAAAGTTGTCATGTTGAATAAAATTCATTGAAACCCTTTCAAAACAGTACTATGTAGGATTCTGGACTGAACGCATAAGTATCAATAAGTTTGCGGCATGTTGTGAAAGTTTAAAGAAAATTCACACTCGCAGTCACCAATTCCCGTTACGTATCACTCCAATACCCGATTCCGATAACACCTTTACCGTTATTGTTACACTCGCCTATACCCTATATTTAAAACCATTGTGTGGGTTGGTACCTGGTTTTGAAAGAAAGGGCACAGTTGCATTTTTCCCTTTCTTTTTTTCCTTTTGATAGGCGGGGATGGCTGCATTTGAATATGCATGGATTATTGATCATAATGCATTTAGTTGAGGTATGGCATATAATGTCATGAATTATGAGATTGTTCTTGATATCGTATTTAGATTACAATAGAGAATTAATTGGTCAAAATTTAAGTATGCGAGTTGAACGCATATAGTGGAATGGACTCATGTTCATCTAATTGTATGTAATTAAATTTTTTATTTGTTCTGTTGTATATCTACTGGGCTTGTTTACTCATCCCTATATTTTACAAATATGTTGCAAGTTGAAGCTTGAGGATGGAAAGGTTGCTTATGGAAAAATTAATCTTAGAAGTTATTTTATTTGATGTAAATGATTATTAAAAGGATTTAGAGCTTTTTTTCAGATGAGATTTATTTGATAATGGATAATGTTATTCTCAAGGACTTAAATATCCATACCAATGATATATCTGGGGTCCAAAAACACGGATATATTGGATATATCGATATTGATTTACAGATATGACAGATATTATCAATTAAACGTAGAAATTCTCATTGAAACTCTAGAAAACAATGAAATAGACTCCTATAAGTCTTTAACCAATTTGGAATCAAAAGATTGTAAATTAAATCCTTACAAGACAAGTAAGTAGTGTGTAGGGTGCAAAAAGTGCACGGCGCTGAGCAATTATATAAATATTATAATTTTATGTAAATTTAAGATTTAAATGTTACATAGCATTAAAATATTCATTTGCAATACTTAAAGTAAAATGCCATTAGACCAAAGGTCATTGGCTTAAATTACATTTTAAAATATGTGAAATAGTAAATTATAAAAAGAAAAAAAATATGCAAAATATATATATATATATATATATATATATATATAGTGAGTAGGACTCTTTTTAAAATGTTAAAAGTAAGAAAGTAAAGTTGGAAAGAATTAAAAAAAACGCATTTGTAAAAATATGTATAAAAAAAATGGGTCTTTTAATAAAAAGGTCTATTATCTCTTTATTAAGTGGTGTGTTATAAAGTGATAAGTGATAACCTTTTTCATTTTATTTTTTTTCAATTTCGTAAGAGATAAGCCTAAAGAAGCTTCTAGAAACCAAATAGATAAAGAAGGGGGAAAGGGGGGGGATGTTCAACAAACAAACACCACTATAGAGCCTGGACGGTGATGAGCTTTGACGACGATGTTGGTAGCTAAGACGACAGAAACAGCAAGGCCTTGACAACGATGAGCTTTGACCATGACATTGGTAGCCAAGACGACGACGACAACGACGACAAACCAACAGTGAGGACGACGACAAACCAACAGTGAGGACGACGACAACGACAGACGAGGTATGTAAAGTGTCGTGTCATTCTCTTTTCTTCTTCTTCTCCGACGATGGTAAGGACTAGAACCTTTCTTCTTCTTCTTCTTCTTCTTACTTCTTCTTCTTCTTCTTCTTCTTCTTCATGAAATTTTGAAGAAAAGGCAGCCAAAGCACAAAGGAACCCTTTATCGATACATATCGAGGATATGTATACGATAAAAGCTGGCATTTGTCGATACATCTCAATTTAACCGATATATCGAGAATATCGCCAATATTATCACAATATTTTGCTGAAACGATATAGCATAGGAATTTTGTATCGGAGGTCACCGATACGCTAATATATCAGCAATATTACCAATTTATAAGACCATGGTTATTCTTATGATTATCATTAGGAAAAAATATTACTTTATTTTGCATGACTTGAAATAGGATTATTGGAAGTTTATTTATTGGGAGTATTGGGTTCACTTCAAACAAGTCAAAGCCTGCGAATTTAATTAATTATTGGTTGATTGTTTTATAAAACTATTTTAACTAGAAGTAGTTAAGAACTCTGAATCATTTCGATTATTTCATTAATTTTGGAATTCATACACTGCCCATGTGAATTTTCTTAAATCAGATTTAAGTTGATGGCTGTTGTTACTGACTTACTGCTCACACATCCAGATGATTAACACGCATATATTCAAGTATTTTCATGGGTGAGCCGTGAGTGCAGTGAGAGCACGAGAGCTCCGATCCGACGCCGGCAAGCTCGGATTCTGCGTTTCTTGGCCCAATCTACATGCCTACGGTCATGGTTTTGCATTTTCTTCACTCCATTTTGAGGGAGGGGCATTTTCTCATTGTAAACCATTGATTCATGGGGGTTTGGGTATAAATCATATAGAATTGCATGTATTCGGTTTATTTTTCCACAAATAACATGCATGGGGTTAAGTTTTATGGGTCTAGATGAGATTTGGAAAAAGCTAGGATTTTATAAACTCTCTAGATTTGTGATATTATGTTATATTAGTAACCCTAATGGATTATAAATAATCTTAATTATTGCTTACCATTTTACAAGAAAAGGGTTGATGAAACGGGGTATATCATGATAAATCTTTATGGTTTTATATTCTACAAATCATCCTTTTATTTATGCAGAGTTCTATATATTTAAGTTGAATTGTAAGCTAACACAGGGTTTTGTTGGTTTTCTAAAAAATCAATATAAATTTTTTGTTTTAGAACCTTGGTGTATTTTGAGAAAGTGTTTCCCACTGAGCGTACAGCTCACACCCCCTTAGTTTTCTTGAATGTCCTATTTTCCATTTTTAGCTTTTCAAATTTAAAGCTCCAGGTTGTGTCTCTAGGGACACAGATGCATTTCATTTAGAAATTGTATTAGATTGGAGTCAATCTTTGTTTTTTATTTTGGCTTCAAGCCTTGACATGTAATTAATTGTAAATTATGGCCTGTAATAGTTAAACGAATACTGGTGTTGAATGTATGAGACCCATGTGGCTATGCTGCAACCTATTGTTATTTATTTTTTAGAAGCATCGTGTGGATGGACTAGATATTATAAATGTGCTTTCTACAAGTTTTCAGATTAGTAGGTAACTTGGTATGTCCCCATTTACAAATGGGACCACACTAGATTTTCTTAAAAAGGTTTTCAAAAGAAATGTTTTATTAAATCATTGACCAAATTTGCTTTATAAATGAATTTCTTACTATACAACTAACGGCCCCATTTCGAGTCATTACAGGATCGCACACCAGCAAAAGGCTTTCGAAAAATTCTCCAAACAGCATACTAAGATCCAGTTTGAAACTGACATCTAAAGGGAAACCCCCAAAAGCATATGTCATAGGCACCCACAGAGATGTAGTAAATACCATCCTATCCTATCTCAAATGGCCTCCCATGAGGATTTTCTACCCTAAAAAATGTGGGCATTCCTCCCTAGCCAAACCACTCAAAGAATAGCCAGAATCACACATTACTATAATATCTTCCATCTCCTTGACCTCCCTAATCCTCCAAACTACATCTCAAACATAGATGAAATGATAACAAGAGAAACCCAACTCATCTCATACTTGCCAAAAAGTCACCACGCAATCCAACCAACAAAGGGGCATTGCAAGAACAAGTGATCCACTCTCATTGTCACTACAACACACCCCACATATATCTGGGCATAATGCTCTATTGGGTCTTCTCGCATGCAAGTTGTCGTTTGTGCCCAACTCTACTATGGGCAACAAGACAACCAAAAGCCTTTCTGTTACAGGGAGCTTTAGCGATCCAAATTAACCTAGCCGAGTTTAAAGAGGGTAAAGCTCCAGAGTCCTTTAGGATATCAAAAAAAGAGTAGGTAGAGAACCTGCCATGACTCTCTGGACACCAAACTCTCTCATTTGGGGCTGAACATGAAAGGTAATTGTCCTTCTAGGTCTCCAGAAAAGACATAAGATCTAAGATCTCATCATCAATTAAGCCCCTTCCAACGTAGTTCTCATAAACGGAAGTGGAATTATCCGAAAGCCCCGCTAGATCACAAATGGAGGCTCCGCTGAGAGCAAGCAAACCATAAATGATACAATATAGGAAAGGATTCCGTGAAGGGTTTATCACTCCACCAGAAATCCTCCTAGAAGCAAATACAAGAGCCATCGCCTTACTATGAATCTAGCTATGAGCAAGTAAAATTGGGAATTTGAGAAATAAATTTCCAAAGGCTTTAATAAGAATCGCCCAATGCCAGGTTGGCACACCTAAATGATAGAAAAATTAAACAAATAATACATGAAACTAAGCAAAATCAAAAACGAGATGGATCGAATCTATATGGCATGGACAATCACAAACGAATAGATAATCAATATATTCCGGTAGGAGTTGGAAGCGTAGCCATTATAGAGATGCTTCTACCCGTGAGAATAGAAAACCCTGACAGCCCAGTGCTGCTACACCCAACCTCCAAACTTCTGGACTGATAGGAGTCCAACACACACAATGAAATATATAGGCGGTAGGGTGACAACCACTAACCTTAAGTTTCCAAATCCAACTAGGATTTAATCTATCATAAATCGTATGGGTTAAAACATGAATTAAATTGCCACTCATTAAAAACCCTACTAATATTACCAAATTATATTCGATCAAACCACTAAAACATAGTCACTGTGAATCTATGATTGACAAAAACTCCATGATCTCTAGGTCCTACTTTTACACAATCATAACAATTAACTCAAAATTGTATCAAAATAAAATATGAGCTATAGAGTCCAAATATTATTACATTCTCCCACTTAGACCATAACGAAAGATTTTAAAATTTTGAAAACAAAGTCTGAGTTAATAACAAATTTTGATGTTGAGTGGCCACTCATTAATTTGAAAAATAATGATATTTAAGCTGCCCAAAAATCTAGTAATATAAAATTTTGTAAAACGAAACTTATTTACAATAATCTCGATAGACACCCAATAAGGAAGGGCGTACGCATTACGCAATACAAGCTAATTACCACTGTCAAAATATCCACGAAACCATCATATCTAAGGAACAAAATGTGGAGATATGTATTTAATGGGACAAGACATGTAACAAAATACAGTGAAAATACACAAATTTAAATGACCATTTATGAACATCAATTTATTTTTGCTATTTCAAATAAATTCTTATGGCTTAGATTGAATGGTCATTTTGTAATATTATTTATATTACTCTAATGCGTCCTTTATTCTCACGCTTAAATCTAGCTCATTATTTATAAATATTCTTTCATCATATGAATGTTTTTCCCCGTGGAAGTTTTGCAAGAGATTATATTATATTTAAATATAGGCTCAATTTTGTGACAACTATTCCGTGATCTATAATTATTTTGTAATAGCTTTGTTCATGCACGTTTGAATGCCATTCAATTATTTTATCGATTAATGTGCTTTTTGAATTAAATTTTATTTGCACATCATGTTGACAAATACTTAATTGTGTTCAGTACTTTTAGTTTGTGGGAATACATAAAATTAGAATTTTTATTATAGACCAATTGATTATTATTATCCTATGTCGGAGAAGTTTCATTGAAAATTACATTTACTTTTCATCATAAGTTTATGTTGTGCTACTATTAGCATGATTAGTGGGAGTCTATTTCCACATTGGTCTATTTGGATTTATATTTGTTTTTTTTCTCAAATTGAGAGGTTGGTTCCTTAGAGTTCTTATTACATATGTGAGACTCAATTTTATACGATCATTGTTGGAGGCTTAGAACTCTTAAACTAACTAAAGAATTCCGAATAAATGGAAATCATTTGAAGTGCCCACATTTGGATTTTGTTTACACATTTGTCATGATATGTCCCAATCATATTTTTGGATCTAGGTGACATGTGCTTTTGTTTTTTGTGCACATGAAGTTTCGGTGACCATTCATGGGAAAGGCTTGTTTGTATTTTCACTATACTTTGTTACATGTCTTGTCCCATTAGACACATATCTCTATATTTTGTTACTTAGATATGATGGTTTCATGGATACTTAGACGATTGTAATAGGCCAATATTGCGTAATGTGTATGCCCTTCCTGATTGGGTGTCATCATTGTAAATAAGTTTTGTTCTACAAACTCTTATATTACCACATTTTTCGGTAGCTTAAATAAGATCATCATTTGTTTTTCAAATTAATGAGTGGCCACTTGACTTCAAAATTTGTTATTAACTCAGACTTCGTTTTCAAAATTTTAAAATCTTTAGCTATGGTCCAAGTGGGAGAATGTAAGAATTTTTGGACTCTATATCTCATATTTTATTTTGAGAAAATTCTGAGTTAATTGTAATGATCTTGTAAAAGTAGGACCCAGAGATCAAGCGATTTTTGTCAATCACAGTGAATATGCTTTAACCGTTTAATTGAATATAATTCGGTAATATTAGTAGGGTTTTAATGAGTGTAGGGATTTGATTCTATGTGTCTTAACGCGTAGGACTTATGATAGGCCAAGTCCTAGTTCGATTTGGAAACTTATGGTAAGTGGTCGTCACCCAGCCACCTATATATTTCATTATGTTATGGAATCCTATCATCCAGAAGTTAGGAAGGTTGGGTGTAGTACAACGGACCGTCAAGGTTTTCTATTCCTACAGGTAGAAACATCTCTACAATGGCTAAGCTTCCAACTCCTACCACTATGTATTGATTATTTATTCATTTGCGATTTTTCATGCCGTATAGATCCAATCCATCTTTTTTTCACTTCCACTTAATTTTATATATTTTTTGATTAATTTTTATATCATGTGGTATTATCCTGGAGACCATAGTTGCTAAATGCCACAAAGGGTTGGATTCTCTAGGAAATCTCCATAACCACTTCCCCACTAAGGTTTTGTTCCTATCAGCAATTTTTCCCAAGCCCAAGCGCAATCTCCTTTTTGCTTAGGTCTGGACACTACCTCCCTTTTGAGGCTTTATTCCTACAAACGATGTGTCCGCATGTCCAAGTGATTTTGAATAGCGAAAAGCCTAAGAAGAGCAACATAGTTCTCCAAGAAAAAACTTCTAACAAGCAATAAGTGCAGACAACATAAATAAGATGTATAGGACTTTTTAAATTTAAAAATTATAAATAAAAAAAACAATACAAAACAAAACAAAACAAACAAACAAACAAACAAACCCTATGCAAAGAGGCTTAGCTAGAAGGAACGATTCAGCAGCCTATTATGCAATCAAAACTTAGTTGACAATGTTGATCCAGGGAAATATAAAAATAAACACAAATTTTAAAATTGAAAAAGACAGATTTTGTGTGTCTAAGAGCCATGACACATAAAGACATCTAGGCAGATAAGCCTGATGTCATTTTAACAATGTAAATTGTTTAAAGAGAACAACAATAAGAGGAAGCGAGAGATAGAAAGAAAGAGGATGCAAAGGAATACACATAATAATGAGCACAAAGGAATAGGCAAATACAATCGAAAGGCACAAATTGCAGAAAACCAAAAACAATTGAAGTGGGACAGGAGAATATACTTCTCTTTCCACTCCCAAACTCGGTTTGTGAACTCTTCTCTACTCAATTCAACCCTTTTTATTCCTTCAGATGCAAGCATTTTTTCCACAACCAACTGAAAAAAATAAATAAATAAATAAATGGGAGTTGTGGGGTGGGGGTGGGAACAAAACAAAACAAGAACAGAATAAAAACATGTTAGGTTCAAAAAAATAATTTCTGTTTAACATACATTGCAAAAAAGTGACAAAACAAAACCACTCAATTGTCACAAACTTATTTATCAAGAGACTTGCAATTAAACACAAGTGATACTTACCACAAACTTACATAATACAAACCGCAATATATATATATATATATATATATATATATAACATAGTAGGTCAATGCATTGAATGTGTATTGACATCAAAAATACAAAATAAAATGACATCTGATCGCAATCATAAAATTGTAAATTAAAAAATTAAATATTGAAGTCAAAGAGTTTCATTCTAAAAGAACTACATAAAAGAAGTTTCAATGGTAATTGTGGTTGACAGAAGCACCATAGGAACATGATAAAATTGAGTTAGCTCAACAAAAAACAGAGCAAATTAACATTGACATGGAATTATAGCCTTGCAGTTTGCAGACAAACCTGGGTTGCAATACCAGCATGATCAGTCCCAGGAAGCCAAAGTGTAGGCCTGCCCTTCATACGATGATATCTAACCATGATATCCTACCAAAGTCAACAATAAAAAAATCACAAAAAAAAAAGAAAAAAAGGGAAGAAATATAAACAAGATTTAAATGCAACTGATGGTGTCCGTCGGATGGCCACAGACACCAACAAAAAACCCTGAGCTCATTGATCTCACCAAACTAATAGACTATCAAATCCCCTAAGACATAAGCATCTTACATGGTTTTCATTTAAAAATTTCTTAACAGTCTCCTTAGTCTCCACATCCTCTAGTAAAAAAAACTGATTTTCACTTTTGAATGCAGACATGATCAATGTCTTAGCTTTTCATTTATGTTACCTTACCAAGTTTATACACATATTTTTCCCCTATTTTTGTACTAAAACAAAAATATCATCATACACCTTTCATTTAGCATCGCATAGTAGTTAGAAAACTGAAGCTTTCCCCATTCTTGGTCTATCACCAAGATTTGTGAAAAGACATCTTTGTGCTAATTTCTGCTGGATCTGCATCCTTCGACCAACAATTTTCCTTAGAAGATGTCTCCAAGATACTCTTCGAGACTCTTCAAATACAATGAGCAATCTTTGTTTTATTATAGGAAACAAATATATTAACAGAAAGAAATTCTAACTACATTGGAAGAGATTTCCTTCAGAGAAAAGCAACCAAAAAAAAATCCCAACCTCATGGAGGAGAAAAAATGCCCTCTAAAAGTAAGGTTGTGGCACCCCGCTTTGTAACTCGCCAGCCTCCCTAGTAGCTGCTATGGCCACCCATTTCACCTGTAAACCTAAAGGACCCACTAGGTCAAGAATTTTTCTTCTAGTATGAGCAAATTTCAATGCTCTAAAGCATCTCATTCTCACCCATCCTAAAAGGGTCAATGCATCTCCCTCAACAAGAAGGTAAGACATCCTAATTATACATGCCTCTCTCAGCCCCTCTAAAACAGCCAAACAGCCCCACCTTCAACACAATTCCTTCTCTTACAGGAAGAGAGGAAGTTAAAACTGTTTCCCCCACCAATCTCTAAACATACCACCAATTCCAAGCTGACTTGGATTTACAAAGAGCAACCATCAAAGTTAAACTTGAAAGACCCATAAGGCAGATGTCTCCAAATGAGGGTAGAATGATAAAACTATCTAAGTGAAGAAAAAATAGAATTACCAATCTCTCAAAATGATCCATAAGGGGATACCCTCAAACTCTTTGGTAACAGAAGCCCAAAGAGAAGCAAGGAAAACAATACTATAATAATTGATCTCCCCCGAAGAATCTATCCAAAAACATCCGAGTATTCCTGCCCAGCCACAACCAAAAAAAATAGCCAACAGAGAGCAAGACCAAAGATGATCCATGAACTTGCTATCAATTTTGCATATCACTCTATTAGGTCATCTGGATTGAAGAGTATTACTTACATTAACTCTTCTGTGGGCCACTGACCAGGCAAAAGCTTTCACTTTGGGGGGAGTTGTGGCCTTCCAAATCAAATTAGCCATTTTAAAAAAGGAAAGCCTTTCCAAATTAAGAAGAAACTGAAAAAATGATTCCAAAGCGAAAAGACTATTACTTTGCGAGCACCAACATATTTCATCCCAGGTTGGAGGGAGACAAATAGACACCAACCAACATATTTCATCCAAGCAAGTCTAAAATTTTCAATCATTCAAGTTCCTGATAAAATTGACATTCCAGGAAATAGAGGTTGAAGTATCTGACTGAATCACAAGATTGATAATGGGAACCCCCTTCCTGCTTAAGCCTACAAACAACCTAAAACCTTCTTGTGAGACATTCAACTAATATATTGTGTAAATAATAAAACATCCATTAACTCTCTATATCTGTGTTGTGTACTTATATAAAGCATCCAATATATCAAGAATTAGGCCTGGAAAATATCACGAACGATAAAAGACAAAGATTCAAAGAGCATAACTTTGTGATGCTGTCCTCACCAAAAAATCAATAGAACATGCAAGAAAATAGCAAGAAAATAGAGGAAACTTGAAGGAAAATCAAGGAAATTCCTAGTAGGCTTTGATTCTAGAGACAGAAAAAGTTGAAAGCTCTAATTACAGAAGATTCTCTGTTATCAAATCTATTACAAGCTAAAACTGATTCTAAACTAACATAACACTCCTATTTATAAAGCATAATATGCTAAAATGACTAAAATACCCTCAACTAACTACCTTCTGACAGATATTGAACTACAAATTACATTTTAAAGCTTCTAGAAACAGAATAGAAGTGGAAGTGTGGAACTAGCTGCTGAAATTTAATAGCAGCAGGAGACATGGACTGCATCATTACTCTCCCTCTTAAAAAAAAAAAAAAAACCTTGTCCTCAAGTTTGAAAGATGGAATAATGAAGTGAAAGTACTCATGACACATCTGGTTGGTTGTTCTGCACTCAACACCACCCACATAAGGTCTCCTGCCTTGAAAAGAAGCTTCTTTCTTCGATCATCAGCATTTGACTTGTGTTTGACATTGAGTTTCTCTATCTTGAACCTCTTGGAAGCACAAACATCTTTCGTAAATTCAGCCACATGTCTACCCTTATCATGTCTTCTTTAGAAGAGGTAAAGAAGCTTTCCTAAGCCACTTGGAAGCTGGAACCAAGATCACCACACACATATCATAATTTACAAAGAAAATAGCCGCTAGATATCACTTCTTTAAGCTTCGATTATACATCACCCATCTTTAGAAGAGTCATTTTATGAATTACATTGGTAGGAGATGCTACTGGGTTCCTCATCAAAACAAGGTCACGTGTCAAACATAGAAAATGATTCGGGAGGCAAATTACAAGAAATTCATTAAAGCATGGCTGCAACAAGTCACTAACAGCACTAGGAATAGCAAAATCAGCTTCATACTCTAGTGGAATTGAAGCACTATCAACACTCTCAACCATAAGGCTTTTGAAAGTAAGAAGGGAGCATGATCAAGGCTTAGAAAGGACCTTTTCCCTTATAGGCAGCACTGTATATTGATGATTGTCCTTGGAAAGAGTGTAGGTATTTTTCTTCCCATCATGAATGCTTTGACGATCGTATTGCCAAGGTCTTCCAAGAAAGATATGGCAAACATCCATAAGCACCACATCACACCAAACCTCATTAAGTACTTTTTGGATGCAAAAGAACACCAAACATCTCATTGTAATCTTGCTTTCACTCCCCTTTTTGAACCAAGAAAGTTTGTAAGGATGAGAATGTTCATAAGTTTGAAAATTCAACCATGTTCACTACTTGGTAAACCTCGTTGTCACAACTTCCTCCATTTATAATCATGCTGCATACTCGATTACCAATGCTACAAGTTGTATAGAAAACATTGGTTCTTGTTAAGTTTCCAACCTAAAAGCCTAAGCTACTAAGTAGAGGGCCCAAACAGGTATATGAACTCATGTTAAACACTCCGCATCAAAAAATCAATATAACATGCAAGAAAATGCAAGAAAATAGAGGAAACTTGAAGAAAAATGAAGGAAAATTCAAGTAGGCTTTGATTCTAGAGAGAGAAAGAGCTGAAAGCTCTAATTACAGAAGATTATTTCTGTTATCAAACATGTTAGAAACTAAAAGTGATTCTAAAGTAATATAACAGGCCAATTTATAGAGAATAAGATGCTAAAATGACTAAAACATCCTCAACTGACTAACAAACTAAGTCCTAGCAGATATTGAACCACTAATTACATTTTAAAGCTTCTAGAAACAAAATGCAAGCAGAAATAGCTGCTGAAATCTAATGGACAGCAGAGACATGGACTGCATCGCTTTGTCCCTTCAAACACCTTTCTGCTAAATTTTTCAATAAATCATTGAATATAACTAATTTTTTCCCCTTTTATTTCACCACCTCATCATTGGACTTCTAAAATTTTCTCTTTCTCAATATATTAACAAAAACTATAAAATTTATCTATTAGAACCTACAAATCCAGTAAACAGGTGTAACCAAACCACCCATTACTTCTTCCTAGAAAACCTTTCAGCAATTGTTCAACTCTAGAGGACAACTATATGCTTGATTATCAACATCAAATCAAAATTACACAAAATTCATCCTCATAAGCTGCCCAAGGTAGCAAAGCTGACACATGTACAACCCACAGACCAGTATTAGAGATTGGACATATGCCAAAATGCAGTGTAAGTATCAGCATCAATCTTGGTCAATAAATGCATGAAAATTGCATTATGCAAATGTATAAAACTTCGACAGTTCATTGTAAAAAAATCTAGCAATCAAAAAATGGCCTGCATACAAAACCAGGATGTAAGGATACAAAATCATGTAGTATGGAGGTTAATTAAGAAATAAAATCTTAAATCACTTAATTCAGCAACCATGTTCACAACCTCAAGAGTCACAAACATTGCATGCCCCATGTGCAGTGAACCAGTAACATTAGGAGGAGGCATTGGAATAACAAAGGGATCACTTCCTCGGTCAAAGTTTGGCTTAAAATAACCTTGAGACTCCCACCTAGCATCCAACAATTACACATTAATACATTATAGATGCTGAAATAATATTGGATGAAGATATGCTAAGAAGCGCCAAAAGAAGCAATCCAAACATCAACCATGAACGCACACATGCTTCAACAACTAGGCATGAAGGGAAAATAGATGCAAGAAAAACCACACTTAAGAATCCATGCATGCCGCCATCTGGTAAAAAAGCATTTAGTCATAATATAAATTGGAACTAAAGAGACACCCCCAGCAGAATTAATGCACTCAAATATTGTTCGACGAAGGCAAGGACCCACAATAACGAAATCTAATCAATGAAATTAGGTCAAAATTTTGATTAAACATAAATCGGACTCTGGAATGTTGATATATTTTGAGCCCAAAGGATTGTGATACAAGTATAGAAGAGACTCTCTCTAGGCCCCCCCACCCCACACACAAGGTGCTCATTTCACTGTCCATAAATATCATCTGCCTTAAGATACTTAAACCAATCCAACGCAGTGCAATGAAACACTTGATTTTTCTTCCTAAAGCCTACTCCAGCATGGGATTTGAGGGTATTGTAGATCATAAGTTGCCTTAAAAGAAGCAACAAAACCCCTGAAAATAGTCAAAATTCAGTTACCATGTCTTCTGAGAATGTGGTTAATTTGAAACTGTCAAGGTGGTGAGGATGGTGCTTTGGGGGAAGCTTTAAAGCTGAGTAGAACTCGTGATCAATGCCTGAAGGTGCGGTCTACTCTATTACAACACTCCGATGCACTACTATGGTAAGAAAAGCTTTATCAGCAAAAAGTCAACAATGCAGGTGGGATTTACAGTTTGGGGCCTTGGGCTCCCCAATCAGCAAATTGCCTTTTTTTTTGGAAAGGAAAATGAAGATCAACTGCGTTATACAAAACAAAAAACAAATAAAAAGAAAATCACTTAAAATTAGATGAAGGTGATGAGGAAAGCTTATCTAATGGGTTTCGGAGAAAATAGTAAGCACTTATGAGAGACAACAGGACCAACATCTCCAACTGTCAACCACCATTGCGAGCAGTGCAGTCTCTGGTGATCACTCAACACCCCTAGACCCTAGTTCCTCGACCATAGCCACAACCACTCGACCCTAGCCCTTACGACACAGCCTGGCTTAACCACTCAACCCTAGCCTTACAACACAGCATGGAGCCTTTAATGGCACCAACGTTGTCCAACGACTCACCCTAGGCTCTTCAGCGACACACCTGAGGGCTTCCGACAACTCACTCTGACTCTTCCAATAGGCCCAACTAATTCTGACAGAGCTTGCGACAACTCCTAAAATCTTCTACTGCCCCTTAACAATCTCAACACACCTTGACAGAACCTTCAACTGCTCCCCAACCAGGTCGAACAGCCTCTGATAGGTTTGTTTTTGGCTCCCTAGGGTGTTGAATCACCCCTCTATGGTGTTATCAGCATCCTAGGGACCTATTTCTTGTTGGTTTGCATGTGTGTATGATCGAAGATGGCTGACCCCAAGCCTCTTGAGTTGTGGACATGTGTTAAGGACCAAAGAACCTTTCGATTGTATATTTTTTATCAAAGAACCTTTCAATTGAATATTCAGCCACTGTGTTGCCCTTTCATGTGATTTTATTTAATGTTATTTAATGCACCAGTGTTCCTTTTTTTTTCTTTTTTTCTTTTTTTCGAGTTTAATCTTTTGGTGTTATGGAGTCCAAGGAGAGTGTGAATCCACAAGCAAAGAGAATAAAATCTCATAAATAAATTCTTATTAAAATCAAAAACATCCTTACAATGAAAAGAGGCAGCCCATATATAAGCTGCAAACCCTAGTTCTAATAGAACAATAAACTTAAGGAAATAAACAACAAAATTAAGGAAATATACTAAAAATTCCAAAAATAGGAAAATTCCAACTAAAAGCATAAATCAAAAGTCCTAAACTTATGCAGCAAGCTGGCAAAACAAAGACCCCAAATAGCAATTGCAGCTCCCAGAATTAAGCAGCACATTATTACCAAAAATAGCAAAAACACGCTTTTGAGGGCCAAAACAGAGGAATTCGCGAAAAAGAACCTGGGAAGACCGGCTGAATTTGCTTTTAACAGTATGCTGAATAGGTCCACTATGAAGACACCATTCCAAATTGTCTACTACTGCCCTCTGCATCATGCCTTAGATTTAGGTGCCTCTACCAAAACTTCCTAGTATGAGTATTGCAGCAGAGAATATGGCGGACCAGATTAAAGCTATTCAAGAGGAGGTGCGGAAAAATCTGGAGGAATCTAATGCCAAATACAAGAAAGCTACAGACAAAAAGCGACAAGCTAAAGTCTTCCAGGAAGGGGATCTTGTGATGGTCCATTTGCGTAAAGGGCAGATGCCAGTGGGAACGTATAACAAGCTGAAAGACAAGAAGTATGGTCATTTTCAAATTCTGCAGAAAATAATGATAATGCCTATGCCGTGGACCTTCCTGCAGATATGGCCATCTCTCTCACCTTCAATGTTGCTAACTTGTTTGAATATCATCCTCCCGATGAGTGATCTTCTCAATTACTTCACTCGAGAGTGAGTTCTTTTCAAGCAGGGGAGACTGATGTAGAACAGTTTGCTGAAGAATTCCTAGTCCAGATGGACCTCCAAAAGCGAAACACGAAAAAGTACTAGTAGAGAGAGAAAGCCTAAACTGTCAGAATTGCGTGCAATTCGATGGGTCAACTGGAATCGATGTGCTGATCAATACTCCTTGACTACAGCCTAGGACATACGCCGCTTTTCAGGTGAATTCCTTCATCTTGGCCCTCAAAAGCGCGTTTTTGCTATTTTTGGTAATAATGTGCTGCTTAATTCTGGAGCTATGATTGCTTGCTTGGGGTCTCCATTTTGCCAGCTTGCTGCTTAAGTTTAGAACTTTTGATTTATGCTTTTAGTTGGAATTTTCCTATTTTTGGAATTTTTAGTATTTTCCTTAATTTCGTTACTTATTTTCTTAGTTTACTGTTCTTTTAGAACTAGGATTTGCAACTTATATATGGGCTACCTCTTTTCATTGTAAGGAAGTTTTTTATTTTAATAAGAATAATGTGTTGCTTAATTCTGAGAGCTGCGATTGCTGTTTGGGGATCTCCATTTTGCCTAGCTTGCTACTTAAGTTTAGGACTTTTGATTTATGCTTTTAGTTGGAATTTTCCTATTTTTGGAATTTTTAGTATTTTCCTTAATTTCGTTATTTATTTCCTTAAGTTTATTGTTATTTCTTATTAAAATCAAAAACATCCATACAATGAAAAGAGGCAGCCCATATATAAGCTGCAAACCCTAGTTCTAATAGAACATTAAACTTAAGGAAATAAATAACAAAATTAAGGAAAATACTAAGAATTCCATAAATAGGAAAATTCCAACTAAAAGCATAAATCAAAAGTCCTAAAATTAAGCAGTAAGTTGGCAAAACAGAGACCCCAAACAGCAATCGCAACTCCCAGAATTAAGCACATTATTACCAAAAGTAGCAAAAACGCGCTTTTGAGGGCCAAGACAAAGGAATTCGCCCGAAAAGCAAAGTATGTCCTGGCCTGTAGGCGAGGAGTATTGATTAGCACATCGATTCCAGTTGACCCACCGAATCGTACGCAATTCACTTTTTTGTGTTTCACTTTTGGAGATCCATCCGGACTAGGAATTCTTCAGCAAGCTGTTCTACATCACCTTGTTTTCTTTTTGACACCTGATTTGGTTCCAATTACCTCAATACGATTGTTGGTAGTAACTATGCCCATTGGGCTCAAGCTGTTGAGGTTTCTCACTTGGCCTCAAAAAATTTCACTATTTGACTAATGTTCCCCTTACGTCTAGCGCTAAGACATATACAAAATGGTGGCGATGCTTTCTCTCCTACAACTCTTCAGCCATCTCTCCAATGGAGTGTCATTATCGTCATTGTTCAGTCGGCAAAAATGTTCTTTACCTTCTTCTCTAGTGTGGCAATCTATGATACCTACCAATGTGTCCTTCCTTTGGATGGTAGTGTGGGAAAAATGTCTCACACTGGATCAGCTGCAGCAGAGTAAAGGTTTCTCCTTGTCCAGTTGTTGTGTGTTGTGCAAGGCATAAGTGAACACGAATAATCACATCTTTCTGCATCATAGTGTTGCTAGAGATTTGTAGGCTTTTTGTATGGAAATTTTTTGGGTGCATTGGGCGATGCCTCAGTTGGTTTTTACTTTTTAGTGTTATTAAGGCTTCGAGGATGGCAAGTTCTCAAAAGCACTCTCTATTACTTGGGAAAATCACTCATCACACTCTTTTGTGGACTATTTGGTGGGAGAGAAACAAGAGGACTTTTGAAGGAATAATGGTTTCTTTTGAGCAACTGAAGGAGAGATTAATAGGTCTTCTTTTTCCTTGGGGGAACTCCAGTAAACCAGAATTCAAGTTGCCCTTTGATAGGTTTTTTGGTAATCTAAAGCTTTGATGTAGTTTTCCTCTTCTTTTTGAGGGGCTTTTGTATAACTCACATGTACTTGGGCTTTTGCCTTCCTTTACACAGAGTAAATAACACAAAACCCCACAGAATTATAGGTTCGTTTTCACAAACCACCCCCCCCCCCCTTACTTTGAAACTGAACAAATAACCCCCTAAAATCTAAAATTTTTATACTTTGCCCCCTTATCTCAATTTAATGCATATTTTTACTAAATTATGATCTATTTTTGTCAAATTTAATGCCTAAACCAATTGTAAAAGTCTAGTTTATGCATTAAATCCATTTAATGGTATCACATGAATCGCAAATGATCAAGTTTCACTGGATTTTTTAATGAAAAAAACAAAGGAGGCAAAGTGTAAAAATTTGAGAGTTTAGGGGGTTATTTGGGTCGGTGGGCGGGCAGGCAGAGAGTGGGGGGGGGGGGGGGGGGGGGGGGGTGTGGTTGTGTAATTTACCCTTCTTTATATATACAATTTTACTTCATGAAAAAAAAAAAAAAAAAAAAACCCTTCTCTTTAAAACCTCAAGTTGTTGGTAACCTTCGTGTCTTCAAATTAAGTCCTTATCTTGTGAAGCATGTCAGTTGAGTAAACACCACTGTGTGCCTTTTGTGTCTAACTGTCTAGAATAGAGAGTCAAGTATCTCATCCTTTTCATTTAGTGCATTCAAATATTTAGGCTCCTAATCAAGTTAAATCGTATTTAAGAGCCTGTTCAGGGATTTTACCAACTAGAGCAAATAGGGTCCACTCCATAACTATTATCTAGGTAGTAAATAAACCAACTCACAATTGGTTTGAAAAAAAATAAATAAATAACTGAATAAATCAGCAAGAAAAAGAAACTTACCAAAAAATGTGAAATCAAAACTGGTCAGACTTATCTTCAACTACCAAATAGGCCCTAAGTTTTAGATACTTTGTTATTTTTGTGATGATTACTCAAAGATGAGTTATCTTTACCTTACGAAAAGTAGGTTAGAATTGTATTCCATTTTCAAGCTTTGTATACTAAAATAAAGACTCAAGTTGATGTTCCTCTTCGCATATTTTGATCTGCTAATGCTAGAGAGTATTTAAATTCTTGGTCTGTCTAATTTCTTTGTGGAGCATGGGATTATTCATTATTCCTCTTGCATTTACACTCCTCAAATGAATGGGTGGCCAAGCAGAAGATGAGACATTTTTTGGAGACTAATTAGGCCCTATTATTTCAAATGCATGTACCTTAATCCTATTGAGTGATGTTGTCCTTACAACCTACTACCTTATTAACCGCATGTCTCCTACCATTCTTGCTTGACAAACTCCACATGCCACATTCTTTCCAAAGGTTGATCCCTTTACTTTACCTCCTAGAGTTTTTGTGTGTATGTTTTGTCCATATGTCGGCTCCAAGGAAGACAAACTTGATCCCAAAGATAATCGATGTGTTTTCCTAAGTTACTCACAAACCCAAAAGGGATACAAGTGGTACTTCCCTTCTCGTAAGTGTCATTTTGCGTGTGTTGATATTATATTTCATGAGTCTATACTCTATACCCTATTTCTAATCTTCTTCAAATGTGGGGTTAGACAATTGTCTTTCTAGTCTAATTTCACCTCTACCTGTCTCTCATCTACCCCTCGTACAAAGAAGCCAAATAGCCAATGCAGGTATATACTAGGCAGTGTTTTAAGCACGCTTCTCTATCTTAGGAGCCTGTCACTAAGCCATAAACCTCATCTAGAGATCTGCGATCTGACTTTGTCTCTGCCATCTCCACCAGAGCCTGACCCAGATTCCTTGCCCATTGCCTTGTGCAAAGGTAAACTGATCCTGTAATGCTCATCCTTTTTATAATTTTGTGTCTTATGCCCATCTGTCCACTTCCCTACATGGTTTTGTTAATTCCTCGTCCACTATTTCTTTTCCTAAGTTTGTTCAAGAAGTCTTGTCTATTCCCAGTTGGAGGACAGGATAGCAATGAAGGATGAGATGTCAACTCTACATCATAATCACACCTTGTGATACTGCATAAAGGAAAATCTATTGTGGGATGTCACTGAGTGTATATTGTAAAGTGCTTGCTTGATGGTTCAATTGAGTGCCTGAAAGCTCATCTTGTAGCCTAAGTGGTATCCAAACCTATGGTGTTAACTAGTGCTAAAACATTCTCTCCTGTGGCCAAGATTGCATCAGATCATATTTTGATATCCTTAGCTGCTACTTTTGGATAGCCTCTTTTCAGTTAGATGTCATAAATTTCCTTCCTACATGGTGATCTCCATAAGGAAATTTATATGAAGTCAAGCCACCTTGGTTTGTTACACAGGGTAGTATGGGAAAGTGTGCAGACTTCGCAAAGCTATTTCTAATCTAAAACAATCCCCTTAGCCATGGTTTGGAAAATTTAGTGAAGCGGCTTTACAACTCGGTCCAAGGAAGCTATCAATCTCTTGCATAGAAAGTATGTGTTAGATATTCTTTCAGATACTAATCTTTTAGGGTCTAAGCCAATGGAAACTCCAATAGATCCTAATTTGAAGTTGAGTTGTGATCATGGAGAGCTTTTGCCAAATTCAGAGAGATATCAGCATTTAGTAGGTAAACTAAATTACCTAACTGTTAATCATCCAAATTATAGCATTTCCAGTTAGTGTGGTTCGTCAGTTGAAGGCAGCTTTACATGTTCTATTAGCAATTATTCAAGTAGTGCAGTATCTTAAGACTCATCTTGGTCGTGGACTATTATACAAAGCCAACAGATATCTACAGGTGGAAGGCTTCACTAATCCTGCTTCGGCTAAACCCCCATCAGATAGGAGGTTCACTATTGCATATTGCACCTTTTTGGAAGGTAATCTAGTTACATGGAAGAGTAAGTAGCAGATTGTGGCTGCTAGGTCTAGAGTAGAAGCCTAGTATCGAGCCATGGTTTACACCTCATGTGAACTTTTATGGATTAATCATATTCTGTTGGAGATTGGTTTTGACATTTAACAACCAATGAAAATGCCTTGTGATAATCAGGCCACTATTCATATTACCTCGAATCCAATGTTTTATAAAGAGATAAAGCACATTAAAGTAAAATGTCATCTTGTATGGGGTTTGTCGTGGTTAGATACTCATTCTAATTCTTAAAACACATTATTATTTTGCAATAGAAGAATATGGAGGAATTAGATCCATTCATCTATCCATTGTGCAGAGAAAGGTGACATTGATTATCTATCCACAAGTAGGTACATCATTTGATAGTGTAGTTGTAACACCCTGTATAATTATTATATATTAATTTTAGAGTATATAAGCCTTCAGAATGTGAAAGGGATTCAGGGTATAGCAGATAGAGAACCAAAAGAAGAGAAAAAGAGAAGGAGAAAAGGTCAAAGAAAACGGAATAGATTAAAAGAATATTATACTCCCTCCATCCCACAAAGATAGACCATTTTTGCAACTTTTTTTTATCCCAAAATGTTTGTCAATTTTGAAAAGTCAAATTATAATTTTTTTGAACTTCCTATACTACCCCTTGTTATTTCAATAATTACTTCTAATACAAAACCCATTAAAAAGTAAGAGATGGTACTTTTGGAAAAATAGAAGTCCCATCATTAGAGACGTGGAAAATTAACATTGTAGATTGAGCAACTTTGGCAATGCAAGACACAAGTACAACGGAGATGGTGCATGTTCTTACAGGACATCTTTTGGTTCCAATCAACTTTTTGAATGTGGGCAAACAGGCCTAATAAAAAATTTGTGAAACTTAACATGTGAGGGAAATTGGAAGGTATTTGTGATGTTAGGAAAAACTCTGTGCTTAAGGGGATACATCAACATGAGGAGATTTGGCAAAAGAAGATGGGGTAAATTTGAATTCCTTATAGTCTTTATTTCTTAGTTGCAACTTTTAAGCTGGTGGATCAATAATTGAAATTAGAGCTTTTCTTACATCTAGAATTTGACAATAAAGCAAAAATGGTTAGGGTTGATATTAAGGGTGCAACTTGAGTTGGTTTGGGATCAGTTTGGCCTCAACCCAGACAACCAACCAATGATTAGTTCTCATTTTCTTAAACCAGAATGCAAATCATCAACTAGTAGAACCAAACCATAAACTAGTAGAACCAAACCAACCCAATCCATGCAATGTTTGATCGGCTCAGGATAGAATATTTTCAAAAAAAAATTTATTACAACAAAGAAATATCCAAATAACAAAATCAACAAAAGATATAGATTTTCAACTTTTCGATGAATCATTAGGCCATGTTTAATATATGGAAGCAAAATGAAGATTGAAATTGAAACAATTATAATATGGTATATATATACATATGTATAGTTAATGTTATATTTTATATATTTGTATACATAAGATCGGGTTCTCATGTCGAGTTGGTTTACCGACACCTCAACCCAAAACTAAACCAAATAAAGGACAGTTCTTAATTTTTTATCCCAATGATTGAGGTAACCAAAAACTGGACCAAACCAACCCAAGGAGGTCAATTTCGGTTCGATTCAGAGCAATGATCTTACTTTCTCTACTCTAAATTTGATACTTCCTTTGTTTCCTTTTTCGTTGTTATACTTGATCATCTTGCGTTTTTATTTCAGGTAATTACACAAAACTGTTTGAACTATAGCATATAGGTCAATTCCACAAACCCTCCACCCCCCAACCCAATCGGAATTTCAAAACTGAATAAATAACCACATGAAGTACTTAAATTGTAATGCTTTTCCCCCTCCTTCTGCTTGCCATTACAAACAGAGGAGAAAATAGACAACGTGGGCATCACATGATGCCATGAAACCAATTTAATGCCTAAAGTACCCTTTTCTAATTGATATGGGCATCACAAAAATATGATGGAAATAGACCATATGAGCATCACAAAAATAAAATTATAGATGGTCTAAACCAATTCAAAAAAAAAAAAAAAAAAAAAAGAGGTAGTTTAGGAATTAAATTGGTTTAAGGGCATCACGTGCAGCTATTTCTGTCAAATTTCCTTACTGAAAACAGACGGAGGAAGAAAAAGTTTAAGAATTTAATCATTTAAAGGGTTATTTTTTTGGTTTTAAAGTTTAACGGGGCTTTGGTTTTGTGAAACTGACCCATAATTCACAGCGGTTCCGTGTTATTTATCCTTTTTTTTTTTTTTTTCAACAACAGATAGAATAGTAGATTTATTGAGGGGCTTTGTTAGAAAAAGTGACAATAAAAAATTATTAAAAGCTATTAGACTCATTGATATAAATCAGAGAACCCCTTATGTGTACACACACACACACACACATATATATATATATGTTTTCAAGACTATCGTTATATACCCTTATTGATTTATCATTACAAATCATTACTGTTACTACTTGTCAAAATAAGGAGGTTCCAGTAGCATTGTATGACTATGAGCTAAAGCACGGCCAGTATTTTATATTTCATCAGTAAGATTTTAATTTCACCAATACATTATAAACCAAATTTTAGAAATCAGACAAAAATAAATATAAAAAAATAAAAATAAGTAAGCGACTTTTCCATCTGAGAATTAAATACCAATTGTATATCCGTTCCTCTGAAGTAAAATCAAAGACCTTCGCTACTTCTGGAGAAGTAAAAACACCATTCTCTGATGCAGCAACTGAAATGTAATAAGAAATAATAAATACACTTCTAAATGTGATATAGAAAATTCAGAAACCATTGCAAACTACCGAAGAAAGATCTTAATTAACATAAATTAATTCTCTGTTTGGCTGCTTAGAAACCAGAAGAAAAGAAAAAGAGAAGAAAAAATTAAACTTTTAACCTCTGTTTAATATAAGATAAAGAAAATAAAAATGCTTTAAAATGCTTAACGAAATAATATATTTTTAAGCAATTGTCAGCAATTTCCTTTAGGAACAAAGCAGCACATAACTCAGAATGGGTTATTAGTCTTCACAATTTTTATCGTTTCCACAAAAGAAAAAAAAGGAGAAAAAAAAAAAGAGAGAGAGAAACAAATTAACGTTTTCTTATAGGAACAAAACAGCAGATAACCCAGAGATTAAACATTAAACACTCCTTTTGATTGCTGATAAACTGTGGGAAAATATGTAAAATTTTAAAACTTACTAAAGAAAATAAAAATGCTTTAAAATGCTTAATAAAAGAATATATTTTTAAGCAATTGTCAGCAATTTCCTTTAGGAACAAAACAGCAGATAACCCAGAATGGGTTATTAGACTTCACAATTTTTATCGGTTCCACAAAGGGAAAAAAAAAAAGGAAGGGGGGAGGGGGGGGGGGGGGTTGGGGGGAAGAGAAAAAAATTAAAGTATTCTTATAGGGACAAAACAGCAGATAACCCAGAGATTAAACACTCCGTTTGGCTGCTGATAAACTGTGGGAAGATATGTAAAACTTTAAAACTTACTAAAATTAAATTCACACTGTTCCTATTGCAGTTGGTAGGCTTAGTTAAGCTGATTACTTCAATCTTTTCTCTTTTTTGAGACACTAGAACAACTGAAAAGATGATATTCGAAAATTTACTAATTTTTTCCTACGTTTCTTTTTCTTTCGTTTTCCCAGGAACCAAACATGAAAGTAAGGGGATAGCAATACCTGCGAAAAACCTGGGTTTGAGACGATTGAAATGCCAATGGGAAACCTTAATTCTACGACGACGTTGAGAGAAAAGAAGTGGATTGAGTCTGTAAGCAGAGCAGGAAGACAAGAGGCATGTATTGGCAAACGCCATTTATTATCACAATGTTATATATATATATATATAGTCAGTGAAGTGAATGGAAAAACCCTAGCTATGGAGAAAACATCTGAGGTTTTAGTGGCAGAGAAAGAGCAGTGAAGTGATGGAGCGAACGGATGAAGTAGATGGTGTATGTATAGTTTGTATGCGTTGTGTGCGTTTCCATAGGCCGAGTACGATTAGGCCTCATCAAAAAGCCCACGACCCATTGGTAGCCTAAAGGGGACGGCTAGGGGAACGGCTAAAGCAACCCCAAGAAAGGTTAAGTTTACCCCCCCCCAATTTTTTAATGAAAAAATGATGGTGTGAAATGACCAAAAGGGGCATCAGTGTTATCCCACCCCACCCCACCCCACGCCAGCCCCCACCCCTCATTCATCTGAAATATCATTTGCGCGCCAAAACCCTCACCATCACGTTCCACTATCCGGCACCTTCTCCGGCGACATTCTCCGGCAACTTTGTCCGGCAACATTCTCAGGCGCTCTTCCGGCAACTCTCATCCTCATCTCTCACTCTCTCATAACCACCCCTAACCAATATATCATCTTCATCCCTCACTCTCTCACAACAACCCTTAAACAAAAATCCATAACCCATTTGTAGTGACTTTTACGTTTTTTATGAGCAATGGAGGAGGAAGAAGTCAGTTGGAATGGTGTTGGCAGCAAGGAGGTATGTATTTTGGCTTCAAAGTATGCAAAAATGGCGATTTTTTTTATTGCAGTCGCGCAGGTTCGACTCTGGTAATCCGTAATGTTCGGTTTTACGTGACCAAGCATTATGGTAATGTTCGGTTTTACACAACCAAGCTTTATGGTAATGTTCGGTTTTACACAACCAAGCATAACTATTTAAGGGTTTTTGTGATCCATAACTATTTAAGGTTTTACTCTGGTAATCCGTAATGTTCGGTTTTACACAACCAAGCATTATGGTAATGTTCGGTTTGACACAACCAAGCATAACTATTTTGTTTGGTTGTAACAAACCGAACAGTGCATGGATTATTCAGTTTCCAGTAATGCTGTTCGGTTTTAAACAACCAATCATAAAGATTATGTTCGGTTTCATCTGACCGATTAAAACAGATATGTTCGGTTTAATACAACCAAACATGTTGCCAGTGTTTGGCATGAATTAACCGAACAGTTCCAGAATAGTTTTTTTGTTTTTTTTTTAAGCATCGGATCATTACTTTTATTTTACCGTCTTTTATTCTTGTCTCAGGCTTCCTCAAAAGCTAGCATCCATGAGTCGGCATGTGTTATGGATTATAGTAATGAATTCACAAATTATGAGGTAAATAAAACTTATGAAAATGTTCATTTACTTGATGGAATAAATATAATTCATGAAGTTGAAGAATATAAATGAATTTATTTTCATGTGTAGGTCTTCAAGAGTAGGGAAGCATTATGCAATTGGGCTCGAGAAGTAGGAAGACAAAATGGGTTTGTTATTGTGATAACCAAATCTGATGTTACAAGCAAAGGCAGGACAGCAAGACTAACGCTTGGATGTGAGCGAGGTGGCTATTATATAAACAGGAAAAAAGACATTGAGACCGAACATGAGAAGAAGCGAAGAAAGGAAACTGGTACAAAGAAGTGTGGATGCCCCTTTGCCTTAAAGGGTGAGAAGATGCCAGATGATGATGAATGGATGTTGAAGGTTTTATGTGGAATACATAATCATGAAGCTGCAAAGTATCTCGAGGGGCACTCCTATACTGGGAGATTATCAGAGCAAGAGAACTCATTAGTGGTTGACATGTCCATGAAAATGAGTCGGCCTAAAGACATTCTAGTTACTTTGAAGCGAAAGGATATACTCAATACAAGCACCTTGAGGACAATCTACAATGCACGTCTAAAGAATAGGATAAAAGAGAAGGCTGGGAGATCACAAATGCAATATTTGTTGGGTAAGTTAGCTGAGCATAAATACATTGAATGGCATAGGAGTTCTGATGATAGTGATGCCATTTTGGATTTATTTTGGGCACACCCTCGTAGTGTGGAGTTGTTTCGTGCCTTTCCACATGTGTTGATAATGGATTGCACATACAAGACTAATAAATATCGTCTTCCCCTCTTTGAGATTGTTGGAGTCACATCAACTAACTTGACATTCTCTGTGGCTTTCGTATACATTCAGCATGAACGGGAAGATAACTACACATGGGCATTGAATAGATTGCGTAGTCTTGTTGAGGATCAAAAGATTTTACCTGGTGTTATTATCACGGACAGAGAGTTGAGCTTGATGAATGCTATTGAGAAAGTTTTCCCCAATGCTAGGCATTTATTGTGTAGATGGCACATTTCAAAGAATGTTCTAAGTAATTGCAAGAAGTACTTTGAGTCGGGAGATCAGTGGGAGAAGTTTAACTCCCAATGGGAAACAGTTGTCTTGTCTGCCACTGAATCTGAGTACTTAACTCAAGTGGACATACTGCATAAGAACTTCAATACCTATCCTGAGGCCCTACAGTATGTGTCTAGTAGTTGGTTGACCCCTTACAAGGATAGGTTTGTCTCGGCTTGGACAGACACATGTATGCATTTTGGAAATCGAACGTCAAACAGGTGTAGCTTCTAAGAAATTATCAAAACATTGTGTGTTACATTTATAATTTAGCAATAAGATGTTGATATTAACAAATTTTATTTTATTGACCAGGGTGGAAAGTGCACATGCAAGGTTAAAGAGGCAATTAGGGTGTAGTACCTTGAACTTTGAGTTATCATGGGGCGAGGTGCACAGTTTGATTGAGTTACAGTACACCGAAATCAAGGCATCGTTTGAGAAGAGCTCAATAGTTGCTAAACACAAGTTTGCATGTGCAGAATTAAAGGAGATTCGGGGCATGGTATCTATAGTTGCATTAGAAAATATCCTTGTACAGATGCGGCGTGCTAGAGCAATTGGGGTTGATGCTTCAGCATGTGGTTGTGCAAACCGTCGGTCCCATGGATTACCCTGTGCACATGAGATTGCAGAATACAAAAGGGAAGGTCGACCTATTCCACTTGACTGCATTGATCAATTTTGGAGAAAACTTGATATCTTGCCAGCTACTAAGAAACAAAATCTGAAATTGATGTGTCAACCATATTTAGATTTGTTTCTCCAGATATTCGAAGATGAAGATACAGAATCACAACTGCAGATGCTAAAGAAGTTGAGGGAGATAATAGCTCCACATTGTACACATCTTCTAGAACCCACCGAACCATATAACCGTACCCGAGGTCGGCCAAAGGTAAAGGTTGACACATCCACACGTCGTGACCCGTCCGCCTTTGAGTACGTACAGTCTCGACATGATAGTTGCTCAACTGGATTCAATGTGGAGCCGAGTAACTCATCAGGTCATTTTGTGCCACAGCGACAACCAAAAGAAAAGGTAAAATGATGTAGTTATAGATGGTAGAATATCTACTTTTATTGTCATATTACTTTTATTGGCATATTGATGGTTATTTTCCTAATGAATTGGGTGATATAATGTTTTCAGGTTTATCCTACCCAAGCTGCAAAGCCAATATCACACATTGATGAATTTCCAGCTGGAATAAGAGAATACATATTCAAAACCAAGGATGTCCAGGCTGATGGAAATTGTGGTTTTAGGGCTATTGCTGCTTTGATGGGAAAGGGAGAATATGGATGGATGGTTGTGAGAGAAGATCTAGTTGATGAGTTACTCTATAACCACCAACTGTACACTCGGGTTTATGGGTCAGTGCATAGGGTAAATGAGATCAGATCTGGATTAGCACACTTTGAGGGTGGTTTTGCAGGGTATGAGCATTGGATGACAATGCCTGATATGGGACATCTTATTGCATCCCGTTATAATGTGGTCTTGTACCATCTGTCAATGCAGCAATGCCTTACCTTTTTACCACTTAGATCGAATCCCATGCCTGTACATGCGCGTAAAGAAATTGCAATTGGGTTCGTAAATGGAAACCATTTTATTCAGGTATGATCTTAAAACTTTTATTTATGTATTTTTCTTTATGCTTTTTAGTTTTAGTCCTATTGACAACGGGTGTAACAAACATGCAGGTATTCATGAAAGCGGGTCATCCCGTGCCTCCTGTAGCTACCACTTGGCGACTTCATCGCGATGTTGTGGCAGCACACTGGGATTCTCCTTACATTGATAGAATTCAAAATTTCCTTAATGTAATTGGTTGCGGTGTTGCAACTACTGACACTTGTGATACTGTAGACATTGACTAGCCCATTTATAATATCATCTATCTTGTTTTATTGGTCCCTTAATATACTGTAGACATTGAGTAGCCAACTTGTTAATTTTTTTGGATTAATAGATCGTTGTTTTGGTCTAATAAAGTATTTTAGGATGATAATGGCAGAAAGGACTTATGGATTTTGTGTTAAAATTATGACAAATCCATTTTGTTTTGTTTGTTACAGATTTGCACCTGTTCGGCATTAAGTACCCAAACAATATTCTAATGTTCGGTTTTATGTCACCAAACTAGTTCACTATGTTCGGATTACAATGACCGAACGTATCCTTTTGAATTACCGTAATGCCGTTCGGTGCCATGTAACCAAACGTTTCTTAAATGTTCGGTCCCATAAAGTCGAACAAGGGCTTTATGTTCGGACTCATACTACCAAACATATAATTTTGAATTTCAGGTAATACTACTGTTCGGTGCCATGTAACCAAACGTTGCGTACATGTTCGGTTTTCTAAAGTCGAACAAAAGCTTTTTGTTCGGATTCATACCACCAACCATATCATTTTGAATTACCGTAATAGTATGTTCGGTGCCATACAACCAAACGTTACATACATGTTCGGTAGTCTAAAGTCGAACATGGCCATTATGTTCGGAGGTATACCACCGAACATCTCATTTTGAATTTCCATAATACACCGTTCGGTGTTATTTCGCCAGATCTTACTTAGATGTTCGGTTTCATACAACCGAACAAGAGCATTATGTTCGGCATAGTGGCACCGAACATATCGTTTTGAGACTTTAGAACATATCTTCCTTTAAACCATCCAATTTATACATCATTTTTGTTCAATAGGTGACTAATTATATTCCAATAATTAAATATATTCCTGAATATCAATTCAAGCCCTCAAAGGGCGACACAGAACCACTTACATTGATACAACGTACCCTGTTTACAACCTACCCTTTTTGAGGCAGGACTTGCGTGACTTGCTAGTACCCTTGAAGCTGCTGTAAAAGTGAGTATGTCAACTTTTTAACATGTGACCTAACATTTCATGGTGGACCTCTTAGGGTGGCATAAACTTTTGTATGACCTAACAATTTTTTTTTAGATGGAAATGCCACTGCTTGATCCGAATACTCCAAGGGAGAGTATTAGAAGCTCCCACCAAGTGTAGGAGGAGAATCCCAATTACACGAAGGAAGAAAAAACCAAAAAGTGTGAGAAAAAAGGGTTAGAATTTAACCCCTGATGCAAGTTATTTCTCCTATACTCAATTTCTTGATATTATGTTACTTTAAACTCCATTATTTATCTTATACCAAGTTCTCGGCGTCCAAAAACTTTTGACCATTTTTTGTAAATTTCGGCATGGTCCCGCCTAAAAATGGAACATACCAAGTTCTCGACTTTAAACAAAACCTGCAAAAAACACATTTCCACCACCACAGATAATACAATTCCAGAAACCCACATAATTCAAATCCAAAATTACTTACAATATATGCAACCTATCCTCATCTGCCCACCACTACATATAATACAATTCTAGAAACCCATATACTCCAAGTTCAAAATAAACATATATGCAACCTATCCTCATCTGCCCACCACCAAATATAATTACAATTCTAGAACCACATATAATTCGATTCAAAAAAGTTACATAATCCAAGTCCAAAAAATGACATCATCCAAGTCCAAAAAATTATATCTGCCCACAACCCAAATCAAGTGGAGCTCCCACCAGTACGACGCCTCCTATTTGCCCGAGAGTATATTAAATCAATATCCGGTGTGCATCCTTCCTCAACAGCATCAGCTCGACCCTGCAGAACTCGTACTATGGCACGAATCGTCCCATATAGCATAGTAGGATCTGTACAAGCATCTGCACGATCCATGTCTAACACTGGCAACCCAATCTTCAATGCATGATCAATGCACTGTGGAATAATGAGAAAGTAAAATTAAACTTAGGGTACAAGTGGGCAATAAAATTTCATGTTTATATATATATATATATATATATATATAAATAAAAAACAAGGTTGTCAATGGAAGGACGACCTCTTGAGGATCTCTGCGTACTGGCTGGACAGGTGGCTCCACAACTGGAAGTGGGAAGGCCCGGTGAGCTGGGTTTTGCACACGAGTATGTGACACACCCCTAAACCAATCCATATACCCTACAATGGTTTCTCCTGCAAAACTCACGGGGGAACTGCGTGCATCTGCTGCCAACAAATGATTCATCCACGTCTCCAATTGATTACCAACAACATTGAATAATAGACTGTAGGATTGCGCAGATGAACCACGGGTAGATGATGTTGGTTGTACTGGGGCACGCGGAATGTACTGGACACGTCCAAACTGCCTAAGAACCCTGTCAGGCTGGTAGGGTTCAACAATATCGACACAATGCAGCAACCCAGCATAGTAGGTGAACTCCTCAAGAGGATGATGAGCCCTAATGCAGCTATAGGGATCCCAAACAACCTGAAATAAGAAATAACGTATGTAATTAGCGATTACAGTTGGAAAATTTTAAATATATTAGATATGAAATTACAACAATCTAAAATATCAATAAATATCATACCGACTCAGACTGCAGGTCGTCAAGTGCCTCCCTTAAGTTATATAAATGTGATAAAGAGCTCCCCTGATCCTTGAGAGGAGCCCAACGCAGCACACATGGATCCACATCAACATATCCAACTTTACGGGGTGGTTGAAACATTGGGAAATGCTCATACACCCATGCCTCTAGAAGGGTCAAATAGCCAGCAATCTGTTTACAATCACTCCTACTGGCCATACCCAAGTGTCGATACAAAGTAGCCAATGCAGCAGCACCCCAACCATACTCATGGACTGTATCCAAATCCTGTAATACGTGGAGGAGGCCAACTGACACCCTGCCCCCGCTCTTGTCTGTGAATAAAGTAGAGCCAAGAAGGTAAAGCAGGTACGCCCTCGCAGCATAGGTAGTTCTTTCAACAGTAGGCGCGTCACCAAGGTTGCCAAATTTTGTCTTCAGCCATGACAACTTCACAGACTGGCCATGGACATCTCGTAGAGCAAGACTAGCATCACTATCCTCAACTCCCAAAGCGCTCACAAGTAGGTCCCGTGCAACTGCATCATCTAATTTGGGGCAGGAGACAACTTTCCCAATCACAGGAATCCCTAAGATGGTGGCGACATCGTCCAGGGTAATAGTCATCTCACCAAAAGGCATATGGAAAGTGTTCGTATCTGGCTGCCATCTCTCCACAAAAGCTGTGACCAAGGCTTTATGGGTCCATCGAAAAGAGCACGTGATAAGTGGACTGAGTCGCGTCCTCTCAATGATCTGTGTCAACACATGGGGGGGCTCCAGGATTTTCGTATGAGAGTGTGGTCGCATGACACCTCGATACTGCATTAGAAAAGTTGAACACTTTAATAATGTCAAACATGATATGAATGTAATACATATAAATGAGACTACTCAAAAAATAAAATAAAATAACAGACATATAAATGAGATGCTATTATGACTTGACATACATCTCTGTTGACCCAAATCTGTGATGCGACATGTGTCCTGAAACTAATCAGGAGCGACTCATCTACTGGACCTCCAGGAAGTGGTCCAATCCCATCCCAAACAGCAGCAGCAGGAGCATCTTCAGGTGCATCAACAACATGTGCAGCTTCTGCATCAAGTACGTCACCAGCTGGGACATCTACTGGTGGGGGTACTGGTGGGGGTACTGGTGGGGCAATAGGTGGAGGAGAGGGTGCTACATCAGGCTGAATCCCACCTCGGGGACGACGTCTGCCTCTAGCTGGGTGTTGTTTAGCATCAGGTACGTCACCAGCTGGGACATCTACTGGTGGGGGTACTGGTGGGGGTACTGGTGGGGCAATAGGTGGAGGAGGGGGTGCTACATCAGGCTGAATCCCACCCCGGGGACGGCGTCTGCCTCTAGCCGGGTGTTGTTCAGTCGCCGCCCGTTGCCGTCGCCTAGCAGATGCAGTTGGTCTGTGCCGACCACCTTCCACTGCATCCATATCTGAATAAAAGGCAATAAACGAATTAAATTATAAACAATTTATATAAAATGTATATATATAGATCATAAACAGTTGTAAACAATTAGTGTCTTATTAGAGATGTTCATTTTCATCTTGGATTAACCATAGACAGAGAAAGAGAGAGATATTATAAACAATCATGCTTTCTTAACAAAGCTAGCTTATTAATATTAATAATTGAGCAAAAGTTTTACAACAATATCACTGTCTACAGAGTGCATGCATTAATAAAAGTGAGGCCATTAACTGACCCGTACTTTATAAAGTGTTTGAAAGAACAAATAAAACATAAAAATGCTATCACGAATGCAAAAAATTCATTTCAATTCCTTTGTATCCCTTTATAAACAGAATAAATTTCAATCAAGGCTTCAACACACAAATAAATTACGATGACCCTAAAACAAATTCATTAAAATTTGAAACACCCTCAATAAATGGATAACAGATATAGAGAGAGAGAGAGGGGGGGGGTGAGGAATGGGTTCTTCTAACCATGTTACTTATACCATAGTTATCAACTTATCAATATCTTCTGATACATGAAACAAGTTATGTGATACATTCTATTGGTAAAACATCACATATCACCAGTATGTACCATATCTTGACAGTATCTTATGATATACACAGTATGGTACATAGGATAAATGTATAATACATGCACATTTGAACTGTTTTTGGTAGTACTTGAAGGAAAAAAAACTATTTGAAAAGAAAAAAGAAAAAAAGAAAGAAAATTATTATACTATAGTTTTTGAAAGGTGCTCTATTAGGAATAAGGAAATTGGAAACTCTCTTTCGCAGTCTTTTGCCTCTACGAAAAATACTGTTTATGGTGCTCAAAATGTAAAGCCACTGATTTGTGTTCTTTGCATTAAAGGAAGTCTAATATTTAAAGAAACATGGAGAATTCTCCATTGAGCAAGAAGCTGTGAGGGTCTTAATATCTTAATTGACTTAAGATCACCCCTCTCTGTATCTTGCAATAAATGGCAGGAAAAATACATGATTCAATACTTGATGCAATTTAAGGGAGAAAAATAACTTTATCCACAATACATGATTTAAGAGCTATTGCTATGGTCATAACAATAACTTAACCGCAATCTTGACAATAAATACAATGGGTATCAAGAGTAGAAACATATTCTTCATTTTACTAACACAAAACACAAAACAAGCTGTGTTTTTTTACTGTTCGTGCATGCAATCCAAGAAGATATTTCATTTTGGTGTCATTCTTTACCGTAATAGAATAAAGTCATAAAGCCCTCCTCCCCCAGAAAAAAAAGAAAACAAAAAAAGGTTTCATAGCTTAGGTCCAAAACACAAATTAGGTACAGCTATTAAAGTGAATGATTTAGGTAATACAGGTCCCAATTGAATCTGGAATTCTAGTTCAAGGGCGATTGAAGGTAATGAAGCAAAAAAGATGAGTTTTGATTCTTTGCACCCAATTATAATTCTTTCTTGCTTTTACCTTCCTGTTTAACTCATCACCAATAATGTAACTTTAGAGTTATTAGGCCTTTTTCTTCTTTTTTTTTTTTTTTGGTAAGCAAGAAGGTTCCTTACAAACCCTTCAAAAGTAGATTGATACATACCTAACACATGCTGATTAATAAAAAGTGCCCAAAAGCCTCCTTCCCCACCATAATTACACATGTTTCACAAGTTTTTTTTTTTACTTTAAATTTATTCTTTTATTTCCTTTTTCTTTTTCCATTCCTGCATTTGTCAAGTCTAGGGAATCTTCATAAGTGAATCCAATTTACTTGAAACATTGAACAAGGCACTGAAAAAAAATGTTTCTCCAAAAGCTGCATTAAAAAGTAACCAATTGTCATGTCAAAGAAATGACTAATTAGGGGGTGAGCTCAAAAATCAGGCTACCTGTTTTCAGATTTGGCTGGCCAAAAATGTCAACTAGAGGGAGACTAATTCAAAGGTAGCTGGAAGACTATCTCCCCAAGCAAATTACTGAATTAGTACATTAATAAATAAATAAAAAAATCAAATAGGGAAAAGCAATAAAAAACCAATCAATTGTCGGAATTCACAAATAAATGATTAGGGAAGTAATACATAAATCAAGATAGCTGATTTCATATTGTGCTGGCCAAATGTCCCATGAAAAGATTAAGGGGACTGGTTCAAAAGTAGTCGAAATTAAAAAGTCCTGTTTATTCAAAGTAGAACATTGAAAAGGGCAAATGAAATGGAAGAAAATATCAAAGAGTAATCAATTGTCACAAACAAATGATTAGGGAAGCTCAAAAATCAAGCTTATTAGATTTGGCTGGCCAAATGTCCAACTAGGAGATTAGGTAGTAGAGTCATTCAAAAGTACTTCAAAGTTTTGGTCTATTTTCCCCATCCAAGAGAGAGAGAAAGAGAGAGAGAGAGAGATTCAACCCCACCAACTCAAAAAGAAAAAAAAAAAAGGTTTATATGGTGTTTTTGGGAGAAAAAACACCAAGAAAACGACCACTATAAGTTGTTTCTGCTATGAGGGCCATATAGCAGCATAAAGATGGGGTGGCTGTAAATAATACACAGTATCAGAGCACCATTAGTAGGAGAAAAAGTGTATCCACATAGTCATATCACCATCCTGAATTATGTAGAAACACGTAAAAACACTTTTCACATAAATAAATAAACTAAATCCTACTTGACCTCCTCACTAGTTCTAAGCCTACCATTTGAAAAGTCTGGGTAATTTTTAATGATGGTAAAACCCAATTATATACAACAAAAAATAATGCATGATTAAGGCAGAATTGACACGTTTAGTCCTCCATCTAGAAATTAAATAATTACAGTATACTCTACGTAATAATATTGAATGCACAAATCCATTGTTGATCTTAACTGACAATATTCAAGAAAATGATCGTTATCATCACAAAAAATATGAAAAAAATTCATAAATGAAAGCATTTCATAAATTTCTAAAATTGAAGTAATTACATCAGCTATTGTGATCATTTCCATAGCTAACTATATATCACACAAGTCATCCTATTAAAGCAGAATTCTTAAACACATCCACCCAGGGAAAAAAGAAATATTTCTCCTCCATAATCATAGAATGAGTTTAATAAAAAGGACTTTCTTTCACAAATTAAAACCCAAATAATTCCTTTGTTCGGTTTATGGGGTCCAAGCATAGCCCTGATGTTCGGTCCTCATTCACCAAACATAGCCAATACGTTCGGATTTACATATTCGAACACACCCGCGAAAATTTGAAAGCTTTCAATGGATTCAAACACGAATAAGAATAGATTGCAGGTGCAACAGAGACAACAATGGCAGAATATCAACTGTAAATCTCTACACACACAGTGTATACACATTTTACCTACAATACGCACCTTCTAGTGAGAGGGTTTTCTTCCTCGTCTTCTCCGTCGCCGGTGGTCACTGATATGAGGGGTGGGGTTGGAGAACCCCTTCAAATGGCGGACTGTCGCCGGTCGGAAATGGGGCCGTGGGGTTTCTGGAGTCGAGTGTGAGAGGGCTGGCTGAGAGGGTCTCGTGTTTGGAGGGAGTGGAGGACTGTCGCCGTCGAAAATGGAGGACTACCGGTCGGAAATGGGGTTTCTCCAGTCGCGGGTGAGCGGGGTCGCCAAGGAGGACTGCCGGTGACTTTCTCCAGTCGCGGGTGAGCAGGGTCGCCGTGGAGGACTGCCGGTGACTTTCTCCAGTCGCAGGTGAGTGCAGTCACCAGTCGCGGGTGAGCGGGGTCGCCGTCGAGGACTACCGTTCTCTTTCTCCAGTCGCGGGTGAGCGGGGTCGCCGTGCTTTCTCCAGTCGCGGGTGAACGGGGTCGCCGCCGGTGACTTTCTCCAGTCGTCGCGGGTGAACGGGGTCGCCGCCGGTGACTTTCTCCGGTCGTCGTGGGTGAGCGGGGTGGCTGATGGTATCGTGTGGGGAGGGAGTGGGGTGGGTGAGGCTTAGGTTTAGTGGAAGGAAGGGTACTTTGGACATTTTGGGGGGTGGGCATATAGTATTGGGGGGTGGGCTTAACACACGGGGTCAACTTAACTCTATTTGGGGTTGCATTAGCCGCTCCCGACGGCTAGTGTTTAGATTTTTAAGGTTTTATGCAAAATATAAAGTTTTTTTTTATGAAAATCGACCACATTGTTTACTATGGAGTAGAAAACTTCATTTTGAATAACTTTGGAGAATAAAATTTTTTCAAAATCTATCATTTAAGTAAATTTTTTAGTCATTTTATAGTATTTATTTCATTTTGTGCCAAAAAGCCTTCATAAACGATAGATTTTTTAAAAACTTTCTTCTGCAAAGTTATTCACAATGACGTTTTCTAGTAGATAGAGTGGTCAATTTTCATAAAAATCTTTTATATTTTGCATAAAACCTTAAAAACCTAAACTAGAGCTGATCAAAATGGGGGGCAATAGCTGGGCCTTAGCCTAAAACCAGTTCGAAGGCCTACCGCTCAAGCCCGGCCTGATACCCCTAAGTTGGACCTAGGCAAAGAGTTGGCAATCTAAGCCTAGCCCAAAAAATATCAGAAATTACAATGAGTCGCACCATCTTCAGTTCTTTTTTCTTTTTCTTTTTCTTTTTTTTTTTTTTTTAATCGAGCCATCTTCAGTTTTGGTATTCTAAATGCTAAAAGATATGTCAAGTTCTATATGATCATAAAAAATACAAATGTTCAATTTACTATGACCGAACATATCTATCTTATTCGATTTTTAATGACTGGATATTTATTTGGTTTTAGAATGAAGATTACAATGAATCACAGCCCATACTATTGTTCGGTTTCATATGGCCGAACAAAATATCATTGTTCAATTTCTATTGGTTGTAGAATACATTATTGTTCGGTTTTTTGCGACCAAACATTTGCCCATTGTTCGGTTATATAGAACCGAAACATTTTTTATTTGTTTGGTTTGTTGTTGCCATACTTTCTTCTTCTTCTTTTTTTTTGTACAGTTTTGAAATACCGAACAAGGACAAAATGAGATTTTTTTTGAGCATTTTTACACTTGTTGTAAGCCAAGGCTTCCACTCAAAGGAGCATATATTATAGAGGCAGCCTGTGCTATGGATTACAGTGGTGAATTAACTACTTATGAGGTAAAAATGTTGTATTTTTTATAAATAAAATAAAAAATGTGTGATTCAAATCATTATTTATTATATGTGATTTTATGACCATTATATCATTTATTTATTTGATTCATTATTATGAGTTAGAGGTATATTATTGTTAGGGGGTTATACATCTTTTGGAGAAAAATGGTTTTTCCACTATCATTTTTTATGATTTTTTGAGTTGCCTTCTTCTTCTTCCTTGGAATGATAAAAATACAAGAGTTTTAGAAAGCTTTTTCCCAATCCTTCTTATTCCTCTATTTATAAACTTTTTGTATAAAATTTTATCTATCTTTCTTCAATACTTTGTTGAATATTTTTATGGAACAATCTACAGTTGTTTGATTCCCTATACTTGCGAGTGCACGTGTATGAGGAATACGATTGTTGTATCCTAGAGGGTTGGGGCGCTAGAAGACCTAAATGCACCGAATGATTCACTCCGAAGGGCGCAAATCAACTCTTAAGGATAGTGTTCTCACACATCTCAATCGATAAGTCTATTTTTTATTTTATTATAAATTAGATTATTTCATATTTTGATTTTCGACATCCATGTTTTTGTTCAATATTTCCAACAATCTTAAGAGTTGATTTTGTTGGGTGTCGTTAATCAATTGATATAATTGTTTGGTTTGTGATTTACATGAATCATATCCTGTGTTGTTTTAAGCAATTGGATTTTCATGGTTTATCACAAGAAATGGATGGATGAGTTTTTTTTATTTTAGTCTCTATTCAATTCAAGATATTCTATTGTTTTACACAATATTATTTTTGAGGTATGTGAGCTTGAATCATATCATAATGAATTGATATATAGAATTGCTTTTAGAAAGATGTTATTTCTGATATTTGAGATTTCTTGATTATATAATTGTTTGAATTTAGATGAAAAAACGGTTCATGTACAATCTTAAATATTTAGAAAAAGTGATGACTTAGATTGTATGATTTGCGTAAGATATATATATATGTGTGTGTGTGTGTGTGTGTGTGTGTGTGTGTGTGTGATGATTACCTTTCGAAAAGGAAAGAAAAAAAAAAAAAGAAGAGAAGAAGAGGGAAGAAGAAGAATCTCGCTGAAAAATCTTGACACTAAGGGAGAGGTGAAGAGGACAGCGTTAGACCCGAGCATCGCCGACTTTCGAGGCTGTTGCAATAGGGGGCAAAAAAAAAATTTTTGAAAAACATGAAGGTAAAGAAGAAGAGGGGTTGCCTCGGGGCAAATCTGTTGCAACAGGCTGTTGCTTCTTCTTCGTGCTTCTTCGCTGGAAAAAGTGGAGTTAGCTGGGGAAATGGCATTGAAAGCAAAGAAAAATGCACGAAGAAGAAGAAGAGAAGAAGCAACAGCAGCATTCGCTCCGCCGCTGCCGTAACTCCATTGCTGGCATCCATGTTGGCTGTCGTCTGTGAACCCCAGAAATTGGGCCCACGAGGGATTGAAAAGAAAATGGGTTTTGAAAAAAAAAAAAAAAAAAGGAGTCGCCACCTTATTTTTTAAAGGAAACAAGGAAAACCCTAAAAATCAATTTGTTTTAAGAAAACAATTTGAATGACTCCATAAAAAAGGAAAGACAAAAACCAATCTTTTGGAAACCAAAGAAATCGGGGATTCGGAGGCTAAGTTATGACGTGGGAAGGTTCTAGGCAAAGCCTGTAGGCACCCATGTCACCCTTTCGGTCTCTCAGTTCATTTGGGCTAAATCAAGATCTTTCCATGCAAAAATCAGCAAGTATATCATCCCAAGAATTGCATGCATATCATATACTTCATTCATCCATCCATGCATAATAAACACATAAAAAACAGAAAATAAAGAAAAAGAAAATAAAACAAAAGAAGCCTAGGATGCTTGGATCCTAGAACGGACTTGAGCCTCACAAAGAGCGCCTACGTACCATGCAACGAAATACATGGATCAAAGTCCACGTAGTTCGATAAGAAATAGGGTTAAATCCTAATACAAACCTATGGTAAAAACCCTAGGTTTCCTTATTTGATCAAAAGAATTGAATTTGATAGAAAGTTTGATTTTAGAAAGAACTCCACAAAATGGAAACTTTAATAAAAACCAGAATTTTATTTGTGAAGGAAACCTCTAATTAAACCATAGGATCATATTAAAAATTAACCCTAAAGAGGGAGAAGAGAAAGGATAAGGAAGAGAGGTGAATTGGGGCACCTTCATACCCACTTACCTGAGCGCAATTACTCCAAGCATTAGCCATTTCAGACATTGGCAGCCCTATTTGCCATAGGAAAATTACCACACCTATTTGCACCCTTACAAGTGCTCAAAACCATGCAAATACAATGATATGCAAGTCTGGACAGAATAGTAATATGGCCTAAAATCATCTACTAAGCGTGCTAACAGCAAAAACAGCAAACTTTCATAAGCCCTAACACAATCCTAGAACCATATTATGCATATAAACCCTAAAACATACTAACATGCATGCAAAAATATCATATTTACTCCATATGAAAAACATATACAGCAAACATGAAGAAAAACCAATGAAAAGACCTACTTTAACATGCTGTATAAAAACAAACACAAAACAAAGACTCTAAAACCCTAAACTTACAAATATGCTTAAAAACATACAAAACCAACTCCAATCATGCTAAAATAAAACTAAACAGAACCTAAATCATGCATATTAACTAACTAAAACAATAGAACATGACAAAAAACCTAACTCTAACATGCAATATCACTATCCTAGAACAAGGACAACATAAACACAAGAATCATAACTATGCATTGGAACCTATGAACTAACTCTAAAGCATGCAAAACTCATCATGAACATCATTAATATCACATGTATTACCTAATAGAAACTTCAATTCATGGTAGAAATTACATGCAATAGAGCTATTCCTACATGATACCTTTGTTTAAGCTTGAACAGAAAAGAGGAATACCTTAGAAAGAGCCTTCCTTGCTGCTGTATGAACTCCCTCTTGCTCTTGTGGATGTCTTCAACCAATGTTCTTCAAGGCTACAGCAAGAACTCCAGCTCTCCTTCAAGTCTCTCTCTCTTATTCTCTCTCAAACACTCAAGTTTTAATGCATAAAGTGGCTCCCCTTGTGCTGAAGCATAGGGGGTATTTATAGACTTCAATTAGGATTAACCAATGGCTAGGATTAAAACCCTAAAAATTAATCCAAGGGCTATTAGAGACCCCCTTAGGGCTTAAGTAACTCAGAAGTTACCAAAAAATAGAAGGAAACTCGTCCAAAAGAGCCCAAATACGTCAAAATAGGCAAGAGTCCGCTTCAGCAAGGAATCATAGTGCAAATAGGAAAGTGGCCTCAGGTGACCACCTAAGGCTGGGCGGCTAGCCACCTGGGCCCAGGCGGCTAGCCGCCCAGGCTTGGGTGGTCACCCGAGCCCACTTCTGATTTTTCTCCTATTTTGCCTCCCTTCCCTTCTAGAAGTGTTTCAGGGGGCAAATTAACTCTGATTTTGATGAAACAAAAGCCAAAACGACCGTGTTTTGATGAGGAATATGTTTTTGAACATTTTAGGGTGAAAACCACTAACCATGGGGGCATGGTTAGGTTTAAACAAGGCGGTTAACCACTATGCTCTACCTTTGCTAAGCATAGGCATGCACATAGGGTCAAACCAAACACTTTCTATATCAAAATTGAATTTCATAAAACACTTTTGGGAGTAAAATGATGACTAATGAAAGTCAATTTGAAAAGATTTGGTTGGTAATTGTGAGTTAATTAGAGCTAACCCAAAGAAGGGTCAATTAACCAATCTTGAACTACATCGAGGCATTTTAATCCCAAGCCATTGATTTATCAAATTGAACCTAGAAATACCTCCTGTGCATCCATATGAACTCCAATTGACAATTTGGAGATCATTCCAAGGTCAAATGAAAAGTTTGGGACTTAAAAGACGATTATGCCCCTCAAGACACAAAAGCTCTTATTATCCCTCAAGATCAACTCCAAATTGAACCAAAATTCATACTCATTGTCCTTGTGACCCTAGAAACCTAATGCAAGTGACTAGACTCAAAAACAAAACAAAAACATGCATGAAATGATGAGCCCTAGTAAGGTGGTGCAAAAATGGGGGGTGTGACACCGTCAACGCACGAGTTTCGTCCATGGCTTTGGCAATGGCTGCGAGATTGGGTTCTAGGGCTTGAGGGTGAGAAGGTTGGGTTGGGGGAATAGCCTCCACGCCAAACGCAGCATTTTGGTTTCAATAAGGGTAAAATGGGTATTTTTAGCCCCTTTTTTGCATGACATCAGCAATAGTCGTTAACCCTCTAAACGGTGGGTTAACAGATGGAGAGATATGTATATTTTTTTCTAAAGTAGGGGAAGACAGTGTAATTTTAGAAAGGACGGTGGGTGTCAGTGTAATAGTCAGTAAACATAGGGGCTGTAAATGTATTTTACCCATAATTTTTATGTGAAAAAGTATAATATTTATAAATTTGATCACTTCAGATATGGGTGTAGAGATTATACTATTTTCATATTGAAATACTTATATAATTTGCATATTGTATGTGACTGATTTTTTCACATGGTTAAAATAAAATTTAATGATGAGATCATAATTAAGGATCATATTAAAATTTATTTTGAATTTACATGTTTATCTGCGTAGCCATTTACATAATGAGAATTATTTTAAATTGAAAAAAAAAAAAAGAAGACTTGTATGTTCCACTGTGGAGGTTGAAAATATTGAGTTCAATAAATTTATTTATTTTAAAATATATTTGCTACATCAACCGGAGTTAAATGAAATTAAAACTTATATGTTTTCTGAAGAGTGTTTAACCAATTTATTATTTGGTTGCTAAAACGCATATGAATTTTTAATTAGAAATATAATTTATCGTTTTCAAAAAAACTTGAGAAATTTAATTTCGAGTAATTTGAGTATGCTTATGTGATTTAAGGTGTATTACTCTATCAGTTTGTTTTTATTAGAAAAATACACGTCTCATATATATGTGATAATGAAGTCAGTAGAGATATTCCCAAGGGTGGTGAAGTAGCGACGCGCTTGCCCAAAGCCAAACACGTAAGTAACAGCACAAGTACGTGTTGGAAAATATTGTCTAACTTATGTAATTCTGTCAAAATAGTATGCATATAATACACGAATAAATTCTGGATTACACAAACATACAGAATACTGAAGATAATAGAAATAGAAATAAATTCTGGAAATTCACAAACTTACAGAATACTGAAGATAATAAAAAATAGAACCAGATTAATCAAGGCTAGCGTTTGACGCTATGTCCTTAAGACAAATTTTACCCCTCACTTGGTGCTTTGAGTCTCACAGACGTCTGCCTCCCAGGATACAATGATCTACATGCACAGAAGAAGTACTGCAATCTCTGCGTCTAGCATACCCCACTGTGTCCTTACTCTCTCTCTAACAACGACTCAATAATTTGAAAATATAATTTGATGATTCACCTTTTATTGACTGTGAAAATATAGTATATAAAGACTCTGATGTGACTCTCCAGAACAGTCATAAGGCACGTTGATCAGACACGTTTTATGGTCATGACTGTTCTGGGTTGACAGACACAACTCTTAAACGGTAATTAAATTAATTAGCAAAAATAAATTTTACTTAAAAAATAACACACATGGGTCAGTCTTCTTAACCCCACCCCACCCGACCCAGCCCGGCTCGATTCGGTTTGGTACAGGAGGGCGTGCGCGTGTGTTTTTGGGTCTAAACCCAATGTAGGCTAGGTCCTCCCTCCTCACAAAACTTGGGTGCCCTTTGGGCTCAAACCATAGGTCCAAAGTATGTGTATATGAATTCATTTAGAAATTCATAGTTTTCCAATGTGGGACAAGCCTTATTACCATTCTTCAACCAACTATTCAAAGATGACTTTAGAGAACAATTTCTCATTTAACCATTAATGATTTTGGCCAATTAATTATTCGAATTAAATCTCCACATAGAGATTAGCTAATTCCAATATGGACCCACCTCAAATTTTACATGGGACCCACATTAATAAATGGCCAATATCTCTAACAGTATGTGATAATAAAAGCAATTAATGCTTCAAAAATGCCAAAGATGGAAAATAAAAAAATAAGCTACTGCCACACAAGTCACGCGTACGCATAATAAAATATGCATATGCTTGAACCTTTCATGCGTACGCACAGTACCACCATGCGTATGCATAATCAACTATGCGTACGCTCGAGGAAACCATGCGTACGCATAGGTCAATGCAAAACAGTCTCCATCATATTTGTGAATAAAAGGCTCGATTTTTATATCAAGATAGCCAACTAAAAGTTCAAAAAATGGGATTTTTCATGTACATATGTCTGATAAATGTATAGAATACAAGAACAGGCACTATTATCTTAGTTTTCATTAGAACTTATGTTTAGTTTGGAATAAGCTGAGTGTACAGTCACTTTTTCACAGCAAAACAATCAAAAGTTTGATTTTAATGGATCGTCTACTGATTGAAGGGTCAAAAGAATGGTTTCTATGATACATAAGTAAAAATATAAGCATGTTTTCAATCTAGTATTCACAAGAAAAAGAAAATATATATCTCATGCATGGTTTCAGATCTACACATTGATATAAGTTTCATGAAAGTAAATAAGTGCAAGAAAACGTAGCTTGCCCGCCTAGCAGCGCTGGGACAAGTGCTCCACTCGACGGAAGGTGGGGGTGATAACTGATAAGTACAAAATATTCATTGAAATTACTCCCTAATTTATATTTTCTAGTTATTTTATTATATTTAATTTTATGTGTTTAAAGTATTCTTGATTTATTGCAGGGCTGTTGAGTTTATACCAGAAAAGATGACAATCAGGACTACTTAAGCTAATTATTATTTTTATTTTATTTTGATTTGTCTGTTTAGAAGTTGTGCTAAGTATTCCAGTGTGTTATCTATTTATGAATAGTATTTTGTTGTGTTCATTCATTTTGTGTGCTATTTTATCTGTTTGTTCTTTGAGTTTAGCAAATAAAACCATCTTCATTCTAGTAGCAGCAACAACAACAAAAAAAAAAAACAAAAAAAGTGAGAGCTACTCAATAGTAGCATTTTGGGTAGAACTAGAAGGGTCAGTTGGGGGTTGCCTTTGTGGACCTTGGGTAGAACTGGAGGGATCAGCTGGAAGTTGCCTCTGTGGGCTACTCGGAACCCTTTCTCGATCAATGATTTGATCAGTGAGCCTCTCCAGTGCCTCGACCCTTGGTGTGAGTCTGTTAGAATAGGAGTCCACCATTCTTTGTAACTCTCTATTCTCCGCTCTCAAAGCCCTCATCCTTCGATAGGCTCCGTCGAGCAACCCCTGGAGACGAGTGACCTGGTCACTTAGACTTTGCATGTGCACATTTCTGGCGTGTAAACGCCGAGCCATGTTAGCAGTAAATGTTGTGGCCTGAGCGCTGAGAGCCATGGAGTCTCTTATTACGTCGAGGTCGGACCGTCTACTCAGTATTCTCTCATCACGAGGAGTGATGAGTCCCTTCGCTACTGCCATTGCGTTCGCAAGATTGTAAATTACAGAATCGTCAACTGTAAGGGGTTGGTTTTGAACATTTAGGAACCTTGGGTGCCAGACCTCTGGTTGTGTTGCTGGTGTTGTGTTTAAGTCAGGACGGTTTTGTGGGGCAGAGGAGGAAGAGGCCATGAGTTCGTAAGAGAGGATTTAGAAGAAGAGAGTTTTCTCTGAGGGTTGAATGGTTGGGGAAGAGTGTTTAAGCACCTATAATCAAACTCTGGTTTTTAAAGAAAAACTGCCCTCACTCAAGCCAAGAACAGATCTCAAAAACCAATGCACTGTGGGGATCTGATGCGATTTGGGGTCTATAATGGTCTGCAACAGCACTGTTGCTTTGTTGACAACGGGGATCCGATGCGATTTAGGTCTGCAACAACACTGTTGCTTTATTGACAACGCCCAGATCTCGATATTGTGAACTGTCGGTGAGAGAGAGTAGGCTTCCGGGTTTGGGCTTAACAGTTTGGATGTGCCAAAGTCTTGGACGTCCATGTGTTATTTGGCCACAAGCCCAATACTCATCTGTCAACAGGAATAGGAGGCCCAAGTGTATCAAAAAAAAAAAAAAAAAAAAAAGAAATCAAATCTAAATGGATGCCTCTAGACGGAAGGTGGGACAAGTGCTCCACTCGACCGAAGGTGGGGGTGATAACTGATAAGTACAAAATATTCATTGAAATTACTCCCTAATTTATATTTTCTAGTTATTTTATTATATTTAATTTTATGTGTTTAAAGTATTCTTGATTTATTGCAGGGCTGTTGAGTTTATACCAGAAAAGATGACAATCAGGACTACTTAAGCTAATAAATGCAACTTGAAATGGGTTTCTCACCTACCTAAAATTTCATGGAGCTGCAACAAGAGTTGGGTCAACAATTTTGAAGATTTGAGCAGCTGAAATTCAAAGTTAGGCAAAGAAATTCATGATCCCAAAATCAGCAGCAAATCTGGACAGATTGACCAAGTTTTGGTAATCTGACCATAACTTGTGATTCCCATATCCGATTTGGGTGAAATTTGTGGCTCTGGAAAGAGGACTTAAAGAGCTACAATTGTTTAGTTTATGGCATTTCCTGATTCAAACGTCTTCCAAGTCAAAAATGAGCTGGAAGTGGACTTATTTGCAAAAATCTGAATCTGGCAGCATTTGTCAAAGTGAGAACATGGGTAGCCAAGAATTCAAAGAAATTAGGCATTGCTTTTGACTTATGGGATTAGCTGGATCCTTCCCCCATCTCCTATAAATACCAAGGGAATTCACATAACAAAGAGGAGAAAAGGAGAGAAAAAGAAGAGGAGGTACAAAGGTGGCAAAGGGGAGAGACTAGTTCTTGGTTATCTACATGGCCAACTAATCTTTGTCTTAGGGGGGAGATGAAGCCCTAATCAAGTATGGTGTATTTTATTGTATTGTGTTGTTGATTTGATTATTTGTGTATGAGGATTGCATAACTAGGAGGATTGTATTATTGATATAATTGGTTTTAGTGTTTTTATCTCAAATTGTGTTTAATTTCTGTGATTTTAAATACAATGGTTATGCAATGGTTTTCACTGTACATATATTTGGAGATTAAGATGATTCATCCTTAGACAAGATGAGTCGTGCTCACAAATTAGTTTAGAGTAGAGTAGGTGAGACGGTTCATGCTATATCTTTGATGAGTTATGCCTAATTTACAAATATATGAATCTTTCTTGATGATGTCATTGGGCTTGTAGCTACAATGAGTCTTGCTCATACCAAATAATAATTTCTTGAAACACGTTACAATAAGTGCATTTTTATACAAGATTAGTGGTGGATTCGAGACCCTAAGTATTTCCTTTCTTGAAGAAAATATAAATTTATTTTGCTTGCATTCCATAGAGTTCAAAACTACAAAAATCATCTTTGTGAATTATTTTAGTATTCAATTTTCAAAATTAAAATAATCCCAGTATAGTCCCTGTGGTACGACACCCGTACTACCACTGTATACAAATTTTTGCATCTTACGGGTAATTGATTTTGACTCGATCAATAACCTCGTTATTGTGAATGGTAGGCGTCCACTTCTTGGTGATGAAATCATCTCCTTGAGAAGAGGAGGACCTGTGTTGTCATTGTCGTTGTCTCTTGGGGGTCATGAGAAAGAGAATCTAGGTTGAAAAAAGAAGTAAAGAGTTTCGTAAGAGATAAGAGTTTGAGAAAGAATGGAAATATGAAGAGATGGCTGGAAAGAATGAGAAGGAGAAAAGGTTTCAAACCCTTTATATTTACCGCCTTGGAGAACGTGCAGGTACTGAGATTCTCAAAACCATGCATACGCATAGTGGTTATATGCGTACGCATATTTGGAAAATACGTATGCATGATTTGACTATATTTGACCATGCGTACGCATAGTGTGTTTTAAAAATTGAAAAAGGTGCATGACTTTTGGAATGCTAATTTCCAATGTCATGCGTACGCATAGAGATCCATGCGTATTCATTATGAAACTATGTGTATGCATAGTTTAACCAAATTTAAAAAAAATAAAAGAATCGACTCGAGTTTTCTACGTGTGAACCTTGAAAAATGGCCTACATGAATGAAAAGAGAGTCGCCACCTTATTTTTTAAAGGAAACAAGGAAAAGCCTAAAACCCTTTTTGTTTTAAGAAAAACAATTGAATGACTCCATGTTAAAAAAGGAAAGGCAAAAATAGTTTTTTTGGAAACCAAAGAAATTAGGGATTCGGAGGCTAAATTATGACATGGGAAAGTTCTAGGCAAAGCCTATAGGCACCCATGTCACCCTAACCGGTCTCTTAGTTAATTTGGGCTAAATTAAAGTCTTATCATTAAAAAAAAATCAGCAAATATCATCACAAGATAGCATGCATGCAAATATTCCATTCGTTCATTCACATAGAGCAAATAAAAAGAAAAGAATAGAAAAAATGAAAGGAAAGAAAACCTAGGAAATTTGGATCCTAAGGCGGACTTAAACCTCAAAGCGCCTACGTGCCATGCATAGAAATACATAGATCAAAGTCCACAATTCGAATTAGAATAGGGTTATAACTTAATACGGACTTATGGTAAAAACCCCAAGTTTCCTTATTTTAAAAGATGGAAAGTGTGATAAATAAACCAAGTTTGGAAAATAAAGTAACTTCCATAAGATAGAAACTTTTGATAAAAAGACAACTTATTTTATAAGGAAACTTTTAGAAATTTACCATATATCCATATTAAGAAACCACCCTAAAAGGAAAAGGGAAAGATTCGGAAAAGAGAATTAGGCACTTTCATACCCTACTTGCATCGTACAATTTACTCCAAACAATAGCAAAATTGAGCAATAGCAACGTTATTTGCAATAAGGCAATTACCACACCTATTTGCACCCTTACACGTGCTCAAAATAAAACAAAAAGAATAAAATACAAATTTGGACAGAATTGAACTAAAGCCTAAAATCATCTATTAATCATGCAAATAACAAGAATAATAAGATAACAAAAACTCTAATACAACCCTAATACCATGACTCAATTAACATGCACAAAAACCTAGAAATCCACTAATATGAATGCAATACTTATCATGATTATTCTACATGCATAACATATATAACAACCATGAAAAGAAACGACTCAAAAACTCTAACCTAACATGCTATATGAACCTTACATGAAATAAGGATAATGGAAACCCTAGAATCACAACTATGCATTAAATCCTATAGAATAACTCTAAAGCACGCAATACTCATCATGAATAGCATTTAAATCATGTATATTGACTAACTAAAGCATTAATACATGATAAAAATCCTAACTTTAGCATGCAATAGAACTATTTTATAAGAGACCCTAATTTCAACACTATAAAGAGAAAGAAATACCTTACGAAAGCTTCCTTTGTTGCTGTAGAGATTCTCTCCTTCTCTTGTGAACAATTTAAAACAACTCTCTTCAAACCTCCAGCAAGAACTCGAGCTCTCCTTTAAAACTCTCTCTTTTATTCTCTCTTAGAACTTAGGCTTAATGCATAAAAGTGGCTCCCCTAATGCTGAAACATAGTGGGGTCTTTATAGAGTTTAGGTGGGATAAATCAATGGTTAGGATTAAAACTCTAAAAATTAATCCAAGGGTTGTTATAGACTCCCTTGGGGTTCAAGAAACTCAAAAGTTACCAAAATTAGAAGGAAACTCGTTTAAAAAAATCCAATCCGTCAAAATAAGTAAAAAGTCCTGCTTTAGCAAAAATAGGAAAGAGGTCTCGGGTGACCTCCTAGCCTTAAGGGGCTAGTCCCCTAGGCCTAGGCGGCTAGCCACCCAGGCTTGGGGGGTCACCCGAGCCCGTCTTTAGTTTTTCTCTTTTTTTGGACTTCTTTCTTTCCAGAAGTGTTTTAGAGGTCAAATTAACTCCGATTTTGATGAAATAAAAACCAAAACGACTGTGTTTCGATGAAAAATGCATTTTTTTTAAAAGTACTTTAGGGTAAAAACCACTAACCATGGGTGCATGATTAGGTTTTACAAAGGCGATTAACCGTTATGCACTGCCATTACAAAGCATAAGTATGCACATAGGATTGAACCAAATGCTTTTCAAACCAAAATTGAACATTCCAAAAAACTTTTGAGGATAAAATAAAGGCTAATTAAAGTCAATTTGAAAAAACTTTATTGGTAATCGTGAGTCGAATTGAGCCAACTTGAAATGGGTCTTTTAAACAACTTGCACCATTATGAGCCATTTTAACCCTAATCCATTAATTCACCAAATTAAATCTATAAATACCTCATATGCATCAATATGAACTCCAATTGATAATTTGGAGATCATTTCAAGGTCAAATGAAAAGTTTGTGACTTAAAAGACAATTATGCCCCTCAACTCCAAATTGAACCAAAATTCATATCCATCATCCTTATGACTCTAAAAACCTAATACAAGTGACTAAACTTAAAAACAAAACAAAAACCTACATGGAATGACAAACCTTAGTAAGGAGGTGCAAAATTGGGTGTGAGACTACAGAAGACTCACTTTGCCTTAAATGCGTATCATCTTGATTTTTGATAAGAGCTGCTGTGGAGTTCCAATAGTGGTGTTTGAGATTTTCTGTAGGGATTTCATTTTGCTTTGATTGGGCAAATGCATGATTAATTGATTGGGATGCTGCGGGAGCAGTCATGTCCTGTCGGGACATTTACAACTAGAATTGCTGTGGAATTCTAGTATTGTTAAGGATTTGCTGCAAGGATCCTTCTTGATTTTAATTTAACTTTGATTACACGAAATGAGCAACGTGCCCCGCGAACACGCACGGCTTGAGAATACGTACTAGCCTCTAAAGACTAGCACAGAGAGGAGTCGCCACCCAGGAAAACTCGAGAACCAAATTAACTCCTTGCAAGGGTCTAACTCGTTATTACCAAAGTAGGTTCGGAGTTAGGGTACGCCATTGAGAAGGTATTAGGCACCCAATGGTGCCCGATCCAGAGATTGGCCCCCACTTTATGTCTATTAATCATATTTAATTATCCAACTTAATTAAGATTACCCCTATTCATGCAAATGATTAAATACACACACGTTATGGCAATTATCATACAACAAATACTAAATTAAATAAAGTAAACAAAAAGAAATAAAAAAAAAAGAAATGTAAAGAAACAATAAAGAAATATAATAAAAGAAAACAATAAACAATAAATAACTATTCCTATCCTGGCAAAAGTAGTATAAAGAGATAGAATTAAGAAGTGATAAAAAAGTAAGAATGAAGGGAAAGTAAAAAGTGATCAGGAACCATGCGTACGCACACCAAGCCGTGCGTACACATGGGGCCCTAAACATGCGCATGATACGAGCTATGCGTACACATGCCACTTTTCGCCCTTACAACAAACGTGCGTACACACCAAAAGCCAAAGTGCGTGCGTGTAATAATGTGCGTACGCATATCCCATTTATTTCCCTGCGAAACAAATGTCAGATCTATTTTCTAGGCGTACGCGCATTGAGAAAAAAATGCACACGCATGCGTACATGCGTACGCGCATGTATTTCCTGTAACATACGGGTTAAGCTGTGATGCGTCAAACGCACGCACGCACGACAAATCGTACACACACATTCATGTGCATATGCACCAACATCATTAATTCAAATTGTGGTTCTTCCCTACAACATCACTGTAGACACCCCATTTTGTACCACCTAATTAATTTGAAATCACGTATTTTGGAAACCCAATGATGAGGTTTATTGTGTGTTTTGAGATAACGACAAAGCAATTCCCGACGAGTAGCCAAGATTACAACAGGAAAATACTGTCCTTCTACATTTCATGCGTACGCACCAATGGGTGGTGCGTACGCACCAAGTTTCCATGCGTACGCACCTTAAGCCTTTTTCAGGCACCTTCAGATCTGTCTCCCACTAAACATGAGAGCATGGGAGAGAGTATGGGAGGGGGTGGGGAGATTCCCACGGGTGTTCCCCGCATGGGTAGGGGATGGGCCAGTCAGGGGATGTTTTCAAAACCTAATTGAGCCCTATTTATACTCTACTGATGGGACTGGAGAAGGCATCCAGGAGGGGGGGGTCCTTTTTTAGAGATAGAGCTATTTCCTTTTTTGAATAGAGGCTGAAGAGAGAACGGCCAGAAAGAGAGAGTGAGAGAAACCAAATACCCACCAAAACACCAGAAAACCAGAAGAGAGAAAAGAGTGTTGAATGTTGTAATCCTAAGCCGCGAGAAGGGAATTGCTGCGTTGATATTGGAAGCATTCAAACCTGAGGGGTACGTATCACAGACACACATATATATATATGCACTGTAAATTTATACTGCATATTTGTTTCTATGAGTTATTGTTTAATATAATGATGCCATGTTACACTGTTAAGGTCAGGAAAATCATTGGTAATGTTAGATTTGAAGGAAAATAGCCGTGACATCAGTTCTTGAATTGACGGGTTTTCGGGTTATAAACTCAAGACTTTGACCCAAAAAATAATCATGATTCTGCAAGTTTTTGGATGAACGATTTATGCGCGCTTGTAGTGCGCTGCAAGAGCTTCAATTTGGTTTTTGAATCATTAAATTTGGTTAAGAAATGAGTAAGATAAGTTAGGGAGAAGTTAGCACGGGACAAAGCTCAATACTGCATTTTTCAGCTTCAACCCGTTCTGAGGTTGAAGGTGAAGTGGACAGTGATCCAGTGTGGGCGTACTCACCCACAGGTACCGTGTTCCCTAGCATTTGAAGACCTTAGGTTGGCCCGATTGACTCCAAATTTGACAGATGGATTCGTCTTGTTGAGACCTATCATGTGGGACCTTTGGTTGGTCATTTTGACCACGGTTTGACCAACTTTGACCGTTCATCATTTAAGCTAAGTTGGTATGTACGCACCACTACGTGATGCGTACGCACCACTGCGTGATGCGTACGCACCACTTCTCCTGGTAGAGAATTAGTTAATGTTAGAGTAATTAGTTTTAATATTATATTCATGGGTTTAATGTGAGTACGTGTGGGTTATATTGTTTATCGTAATTTATTCTGGTTTTGATTAAAATAGATTAGATTATATCATTATAATATTAGTTAGGTTATTTTATTAAGTATGGTTAGAATATTTAATGTTAGTGTGAGTATTTTTTGTATATTTTAATGGTTGTATCTTTTGTTTAATATTAGTGTATGCTGATTGGTAGTTTTGTAGATTAAATTAATGTTAGTGGTGTTAGTATTTTATTTGTAAAATGCATGTTAGTGGAGAATGTAGAGAAATTGTCTTGCTGATGCGTACGCACCACTACATAGTGCGTACGCACGCTGTGCTCTGACAGAAAAAACTCGTTTGCTTCAAATGGTCGCTTTGAATCCACTTGGTGCGTACGCACCACCACATGGTGCGCACGCATCAATACATGGTGCGTACACATTATAGTCTAGGTACTCTTTTATCTGTTTATTTATTCTGCTTTCCGTGAGTTATTATCTCCTGTATATTCTGTCATGCCATGTGCTACTAACCATTCCTCTACTTGATTATTTTCTTATTTGCATAATCATTTGTGTGCTTGGCATATTGTTGCATTTTCGCATGCTTAGGGTTAAATTTGATTAAATACCTCGATTAATTAAAGCCAACAATTATTCACGGAGGCCGGTTTCGACCGGGCATTTTTGGGTGCCTAATACCTTCCCAATAATGTACCCTAGCTCCGGACTTGAATCTCTGGACCTCGAATTTGACCAAAAAACACAGTTCCCAAAGCTAAATTGGGTGGCGACTCCCGCTTGCGCTCACAATCACGCATCAGCCAAACACTAAACTCAACCATAGGCCATAGCAAACATGCAAGTAAGAGCTAAATCATTCCTACACATGCAAATGATAGATTAATTAAATAATAATGAATGAGATTTTACCAACAATGAGATTATGGTTGGGTTGCTGTTCCTTCAGGTCCACTGCCAATCTTTCCTGGTTCTTTCTCTCTTTCTCTTAGTTTTCTCTCTTTTTCTCTCGTTTGTTAAGCTTTCAAACACACCAAGATCCCCCCTCTTCCAAACCTTATACTTAGCTATATTTGGGGAAGGATTAGGTTAACCTTCCTTTGGAACCCTATGAGCCTCTCTAGCCACTCAGTGCCACTCCTCTTGTTCCCAAAAGGTAGGCCACGATCCCCCCTCCCATGATTCGGGGGATATTAGTTCGAAAAATAAGTAAAATAAAGATTTCCACAAGTACGCGTGATCAAATGGCGCGTATGCATAACCGCATAGAGCGCATGCATCACTTTGAATTAAGATTAGCCTGTACCCACATAGCCATGCGTACACATAGCCACACCATGCATACGCATAGTGGGGCTATGCATATACATGTTCCTGTCATGCGTACTCCCATCCTTTGTTTCCAAGAATCAAAGTTACCTCCTAAGGCTATGATCCAATGTATGCGCGTGCAACTTAACAATTTGAACGTACTAATCAATACACTCACTCAACTCATCAGAAAAAGGACCTAGGATTGGCAACAAACTTTATGGACCTCATCATTGAGAACTCATAAAAATATAGGGACAAAATAGGGTGTCTACACATGAATTACGTGAAGGGTCTAATCTCTAGCAGAATACGTAGGCAGCCAGATGTGTCTGGCACGACCTAATGCATTACATGATTGCATATATGTAGATAAGATATTAGTTGTATTTTTGGGGATTTACTACAGGGATCCCACTTTGATCATTTCAAACTACGTAAGGATCTGATCTCTACGGAGTACGTAGGCAGCTGGATACATCTAGCACGACTCGATATATCGCATGATTGAATGTGATTTGCATATGGACAAAATGTTCGTCTATGGATTTTCTTTCGAATCCTCCCCACGTAGTGGCAATATTCGAAAGAGGGGCAACTATAGACACCCTATTTTGGCCCTACATTTGATGATGATTTCCCGATGATGAGGTCCATAATGTTTGCCATCGACTTGGGTATCTTTTCTACGAGTAAAGCAAGCAATTAGGGAATTTAAATGATTAATTTAGACAATCTAATGATTTGGTGTGTACGCATATTAAAAATATGCGTATGCATGGCATACGCATGATAAACCATGTGTACGCATACTATGTTCATACGTACGCATGAAAGCTTCATTTACTTCTAGTGCTTAGTGACTAGCTCCTCACCATAGCTAAAAAGCTTGCCGGAAGGCTATGTTTACCAGGCAATATGCATTTTATAAGAGGGGGTGAGGTTTTAGATCATGCAAGACGATTTTAGGGGATTTTTCACTATAAATAGAGGAGCTTCAAGGAGCTCCAAAGGAGGAGGGGACGAGGGATGAACAAAGAGACGGGGGAAAAACACCATAGAAAGAGGTGAAACTTTGAGTAACTGAAAGTTATTTTGAGAGTGAGAGAAATATTGAAAGAGTGAGAGAAAACTAAAAGAGGGAAATACAACAGAGAGTTGGACTCATGAGACTGGGGAAAAGTTTACTTTGCTCGACGAAGAGACTGCCACTGGGTTGACTGGTGGACCTAAGAGAAGGATTTGCCTACTTCATTTTTTAGAGGTATGTAGTATATATTCGTTAGTAGAACTGTATAGGGTGTTTAGAAGTACATTTATTGTGTATAGTGTCTGTATTTAGCTAATTGTATTTTGTAGAGAAGTTGGCTTTATGAGGAAGATGAACCAGTGAAGTCATGCGTATGCATGGTTATACCATGCATAAGCATGAAATCCCATGAATATGCATATGCATGACATCTTCTTTATTGATTTGAATTGCTAAATTGTTTATTATATTTCAAATTGGATATCTAGTATGCATGGAGTATCATTCAGTATGCATAATTATGCATACGCATGATAATACCATGCTTACTGCATATTTTTATATGTGTACGCATGTTATATCTACCATGTTTTGTATATTCTGCCAGCAACTATTTATATTATGTATATTTATTTTGTACTATTAATCTATCATTTTTGTGTGCCATTTATCTGTTGTGTGATTAGTAGGTGATCCAGATTTTATTAAAATATTAAATATGGTCAATGAATACAAAATGAGGGCTAGTATATTACCAAGCATTGTTCAGTGCTTAATAGCTTCCTGATGGTGTACCTTAACTTCAGAACCTATCGCTGGTTAACAAAATTGGTCCTGGACCCATCCAGGTGGCGACTCTCATTCATATGCTAATCCTAATGGGTTAGCACAATCATAAAGCAAAACAACAGGTAGATACAGGTGAAGGAGAACAACACGAGCGCAGTGAAAATCGGTGCGCTCACAATTTCCATATTCGTTGGTCTTATTAATAGAAAAGATAAAATGAGTTTAATCATTTCAATTTCTGAAAATGGGGTTAGTTCAAACCCATTGAGATTATATGTGAAATTAAAAAAATGGCATATGTGAATTATTAAAGATTTTGAGAATAATTACCTTACTTAGTGGTTAAGATGTTTTAAAATTAATCGTCGCATGTGTACTTGTTTATATTGCTGTACTAACCAAAGTTATTACTGAATTTTGAGATTCAAATAAATCATAATGATGATTTTGATAATTTCTAAGTATTGTATAACATATTTTTATTTATATCTTTAATGTTACAATGATGTGAAATAAATTAATGATTCATAAAGGAATAATTTATAAATTGGATATCCCTATCTGAAAGGTATAATTACCTTAAATTTATCAAAGGTGACGTATGAACCCAACTTTATCAGCAGTCATCAATTTTATGGATTTCTTATATTACTTACAGATTATTATGATTATTGAATCTTTGATTCAAACGAAAAAAAATCCATTCGTGTACTTATTGCCTATATGGTATGGTGCCTTGGAATTATCCTAGATGACATGTTTCATTGTCCACTTTGGAGTTTGAAATTGATGACTTGACTTGCAGAAAGTTATGAGAGTGCTGAGATAAAAATCTTAGCATTTATACATTTATGAATGAGACTTGTGCTTATTCAAAATTTGTTGGATCGAGCAAATAATTTTATGGGGTAGGCTAAATGCCTAAAAGCACAATATTAAATAAAAGCTACTTAGAGAGTCAGAGATGAGACTTATTAAGCTTCTGATTAATTTACTTTTTAGTGAATAATACATCGAGGGGAATGGAACTTATGCCTATAACAAAGGTCAACAGTGATGTTAACCTAACCTATGTGAATGAAGATCCCAGGAAGTAGGTTCATATGGGTAATAACAAGTTACTGGTTGACTTAAAGTACACTATCATTTATATAATATATTTTGAGTATCCCTACCTATGGCATAGATAGTGCAAATTGCAACGTTTAAGATTGAGTTTTAACTCTTAATGGATTCCATAGTCCTATTTGGGTAGTGTGTTAAGTTGTAGTGCACACTTAATGGATCCACCTATATGGGTATGGAAGTGGGGCCACTTCTTATGAGAGATGAGAGCTTAGGCAGGTTTTCTAGAGCACTCATAAATATCCAGCTATGGCACATGACCTATTCGTGCTACCACGGTTAGAACATCTTAGATTTCGAGAATAATAAGTGGGTTGTGAGTCGACTGATCTATAAGAAGAAATTTTGGTTCATAAAAACTTATAGTTTCACCATATTTCTATAAGTCACACTCACATATCCTAGCTATGGTTCATAGTCCAAAAGACACCGCTATCGATGCATTGCATTCTCATGTTTCTTGTACTTTTTGTTATATAATTTGAATCATGTGGGGGATTGTTGTATTTTTTATAAATAAAATAAAAAATGTGTGATTAAACTATTATTTATTATATGTGATTTTATGACCATCATGTCATTTATTTATTTAGTCCATTATATGAGTTAGTGGGCGTATTATTGTTAGAGGGTTACACATCTTTTAAGAGAAAAAATGGTTTTTCCACTATCATTTTTTATGATTTTTTGAGTTGTCTTCTTCTTCTTCCTTGGAATGATAAAAATACAAGAGTTTTATAAAGCTTTTCCCAATCCTTCTTATTCCTCTATCTATAAACATTTTGTATAAGATTTCATCTATCTTTCTTCAATACTTTGTTGAATATTTTCATGGAACGATCTAGAAGTTGTTCGGTTCCTTGTACTTGCGAGTGTACGTGTACGAAGGAGTACGATTGTTGTATCCTGGAGGGTTGGGGTGCTAGAGGACCTAGATGCATCCAAGTGATTTACTCCGTGGGGCGCAAATCAACTCTTAAGGATAGTATTCTCACTACACCTCAATCGATAAGTCTATTTCTTATTTTATTATAAATTAGATTATTTGTTATTTTGATTTTTGACATCCATATTTTTGTTCAATACTTCCAACAAAAAATGATAAAATTTTTAATTTTTTCTTAATATAATACATAATTTGATTGAAGTTATATAATATTAAATGATTTTCTTTTCATGTGTAGGTCTTCAAGAACAAAAAGCACTATAAAAATGGGCTCGAGAAGTGGGAAAAAGAATGGTTTCGTTGTTATGATCAACAGATCTAATGTCATGAGGAAAAGCTGGAGAGCAAGGTTGAAACTTGGATGTGAGAGTGATGACCATCAAATAGACCTAAAGACATTGAAGGCCCAAAATGAGAAACGACGAACATGTGGTTAGTTGGGATTAATGCTTTAGCTTGTAGGCCAATGCGCAAACTGTCGAACATGTGGTCTACCATGTGCACATGAAATTGCAAAATGTAAATAGGAAGCTAGGTTGACCTATCTCGCTTGACTTCATTGATCAGTATTGGAGAAAGCTTGATATGTTGCCTGCGCCAAAGAAACTAAAAATGAAATTGACTTGTAAGGCAGGATTGGATTTGTTACATCAATGCATTTCTAGAAGGATTAAGATAATATATTGGCGAAACCAAGGATGGTAAGGTGGATAAAAATTGTTATTTTAGAGTTATAGCTAAATTGGTGGGAAAGGGATAGGATGGATGGCGTATGATGAGAAAGGATCTACTTTAAACCCAATTTTTATAGTTTTGTGGATAGGGTAAATGAGATAAGAGATTGGCACACTCTTAAGGTAGTGCAGGGTACGAGCACATAATAACTATCTCCGACATTGGTCATCCTATTGCATCCCAATATAAGATCGTCTTGTACCAGTCTCTCGGTACAACAATGCCTACCTTTATACCACTTAGATCAATGGCCATGCCCCTACACACCCATAAGAAAATTGCAATCGGCTTCATAAAACATATATAGTATAATAATAATTTTAATAAAAAAAATAAGGGGACAAAATATGAGAATATATATTATATTGTTTCCTTTAGTATATCAATGTTAATCACCATTTTTACCTTGTTTCATTAAAAAAAATTTGAAAATATTGTTAACAAGTCAATTATATTTAATATAGTAACCAATTTTTTATTTTTTATTTTTTAAACCTTCTTTGTACATTTTCTTAGGAAGAGGGAAGAATTTGACTACAAAGATGAATCATAAATTAATAAGTAAATAGGTCTTAATATATAGGCATTTAGTATATTTTCTTAAAATATTCTCAATTATTGTCTTAAAATTATGCGCGTGAAACATGGCCTGTATAGTAAAATTGTAAATCCAATCATGCAATCCATAACAAACTCTAATGAATTAAGTAGGGAGATTGAGGATTACAATAAAAAAAACTTGTAACTTTGATCTTGATTTCACAAAATAAGAAAAAATATAAAAAAAATTTAATTGTTCATAACACTAGCAAGTTAACCCCTTACTACAATCATCAGCAACACCACTACCAATACATTAAATATATTAACTATACTTTTGCTATTAAAAAATGAGTATTTTTCATGAAAAGGAAGTTTAATTAAAAGTTATGTACATAATTACGTATATGTATTTATATGGATATAATATGAGTATTTACTATTTAAGATTTAGAGAAATATATTTATATTTATTAAATAGTCTGACTGATTGACCCACTAGTCTGACCATTGACCCGATTATTTGCCCTCTCAATTGATTAAATGTCCAATCCGATTCTAATAACCATATATAGTTCTGACATGCTTTACAAAAAAAATCATTTCTTTATTTTGGAAATTCTGATTAACAAAATGTTTCTTTCCATTGGAAACTAGCTAGAATAATTTTTTTTTTTTTTTTTTTTCAAATGATACGTAAAGCTCTTTGCCATTTATGTACCGAGTCATCAATTTTGGGTTTTTTTTTTTCTTGAGAGAAGAGAGGGGGGGGGGGGGGGTGGTGTTTAAGATTAATCGCGTGACAGAAAAATAATTACAGTTAGTAGTCATTCTTAGTTAAGTTAGTAATTGCTTATTAAGAAGTCAGTAATAATATATATTAAACTGTAATTACTTTCCTACAAATCGACCAATATAAACTTCCTCTTCTTTTTGGCTTCACACAAATTCAAAAACGATTATACTAGGATTAACTAACTGTCAAAATCTCAAGGTTTCTACAAACAAAACAAAAACTAAAAAAATAAAAAAGGTCTCAAGGTCACTAGGGCTGCGTTTGGTTTGATAGAATGGAATGGAATGAGAATAGGAATAGAAATGGATATTCCATCTCAATGTTTGGTAAAAAGTGGGAATGGAATGAAAAAGTATAGGTGAGACTCATTTTTAATAATGTTTACTCTTTGAAATGTGGGAATAGCCATTCTTTTTTATTTCCTCATTGGAAGGAATAGACCCCCACAAAGGAATAGCCATTCCATTCCCTTATGCAACCACTCACTTTTTTTTGGATAATGGAATTATTATTCCATTCCCTCCCTCATTCTCTCATAACAAACATAGCCTAGGTTCACTAAAGAACAAGTCCACATAAATTTAAGAGTGAGGCTATTGCCACTACATAAAATACTTAAAGCCCCCCATTAATTTACACTTTTTAAGGTTTTATGAAAAATATAAAAGGTTTTTACGAAAACTAATAGCATTGTTTACTAGAAAACATCATTCTAAACAATTTTGTAGAAGAAATTTTTTCTAAAATTTATCATTTAAGTAGACTTTTTGGCAATTTACAATCTCTTTTCATTTTCCATGAAAAATTGTCAAAAAATCTACTTAAATGACAGATTTTAGAAAAACTCTTTTCTACAAAGTTGTCCGGAATAATGTTTTCTAGTAGATTATGTGATTAGTTTTCATAATTTTTTTTTTAAATATTTTTCATAAAACCTTAAAAATGTAAATTAGATGGGGGGTTTAAAATATTTTATGTGGTGGCAATAGCCTGGCCCTGAATTTAATTAATCAATATTATTATCTTATTTTCTACTTTGTTACATTTATGATTGAAACCTTCCTAAGTTCACACTTGTAGCAAGACTATTATATAATTTATACTACTGGAAATTTTTTTAAAAAGTGTGGCCAGCGTGCATGCAGCTGAAGCCATTAGAAATTGCAACCACATTAACCTTCCTAGGTTTTAGACCAAAAAAAAAAAAAAAAACCTTCCTAGGTTTTGGACACTTTGCAGCATATGGAGATTTAGGTACGTGTGATCTCTTACTCTCTCTTAGTGTGACAGCCTCTTGTCATGCTAGCTCCACTGATTTCATTTCATCTTTTCATTTTGTCTGGTATGGGCACAGAATTTACGCAAAGACAAGAAGCTCTGTTTGGCGAATTTTGGTGGTTTCTGGCTCGGAATCAAAAACTGGACAAGTCAGGGAACCTTTGGAATCAGGATCTAGAAATATCTTTTCTTTTATATGCTTGTTAGTGTTTTTATATTGGTATTCAAGTTTTTAGTCCAACTCTTGTGTAGGATTTAATCAAATAAGATGCTTCGGATGAAGCTAGGGCTGCGAGATGCCTTGATCAATTCAGACCTAACCAAATCTCTTCAATATTGAGAACTTTAAAAAAAATATTATATTATTTTTTTATATAATTAGATGGGTTTAAACCTCTAATTTATCTTAATTTTATCTTTTATCTCATCCTTCCTCATCATTAGACTAACCCCACCTAATTATATTACCTACTAAATCATCCGTATCCAAAGGAAAAAGTATTGCACAAAAAACTAAAATAAAATAAAATAAGATTGACACATTAAAAATATAAAAATTATACTAGGGAGGGTAGCAATTGGAATGCAAGTGTACCATAACTCACCTTCACTTCCCTTTCCTCTCTTGTTTTCTATGGATCATTCAGTCATAGCTAGGAAATAATCTGATGGGCTGCGGTTTTATCCATAAAAGTAGTAAATGACGTCACAAAAATTAAAAATTTTATATTTTTTGGGTGATATTTTTTGAAAATTTTTACTATTTATTTTTTAAAAATTTATATACCAGTTTCATCCACTACTTTATTAGAGCATCTCTAATGGTGTGTTAAAAAATAGAAATAGCACGCCATTGTGCTATATTGTTATATTTAGATGGCATGATAGACTGTCATTGTTCTTACGGTCATATCATAGTCACAAAAAATAATAAACCTTGAATTTTTTTTAAGGCTCTATTTGGTTCGTGGATTTATCAAGGAAAAAAAAAAATATAAGGAATTATACTTTTCTTTATTTGGTTGCAGTGGAAAATTGGAAGAAAAATAAGAATTAGAATAATTTTGGCTTGGTATGATTTTATCTTTTCCTTTCATTTTCTTCCTCTTCAACTTTTTTCCTTTTCTTTTTTTTTTTTTTCCTTGGCAGAATCCATAAACCAAATAGAGGGTAAGTGAATTAAAATTCATTTATGATCATGATTTAACTACCGTTGCTAAATTATCATGCTAGCCCATTTTTTAAATTGGATTAGCATTCCGAGTAGGGATCCGAAGCCCAGAACATCTGCTCGGAAACCAGTCTACGTCCATAAAAGCCAAACGATACGCAAGAGTACAAGCCCCATCAAATGGAATAACCATAAGCTGTAGACTCTCACACCCAGAACGGCATCTTAGCATCGCCTTTATATAACTCGAAACCGTCCACCCACATCGACAAAATTAAAACAAGCTCACCTTCACCAAACCCCATTTCTATGGCTTTCTCTGCAACCATCTCTAGTTATGACAATTCAATTCTTCTCAGAAACAAACCCATCAATGGTCTTAAAAACCCCACTCCATTTCGCCACCTCAAACTTGTCCCCATGAAAATCCAGGCCGCCCATGTTACACACTCGTCTATGGTGCAACCATTCCTGGCCGAAGAAACCATCACCAAGCCAAAAAACTACACTTTACCCGTATTCCGATTCGACGAATACATGGTCATGAAGGCGAAACGGGTGAACAGAGCACTTGAGGAGGCGGTCCCCTTGCAACACCCTGCGAAAATCCACGAGTCGATGAGATATTCTCTTCTTGCCGGCGGGAAGCGTGTCCGTCCCATCTTGTGCATCGCTTCATGCGAGTTAGTAGGAGGAGACGAGTCATTGGCGATGCCGATGGCTTGTGCTGTTGAGATGGTCCACACCATGTCCCTCATCCACGACGATCTCCCTTGCATGGACGACGACGATCTTAGAAGAGGAAAGCCCACAAACCACAAGGCTTTTGGTGAGGAAACGGCAGTTCTTGCTGGTGATGCCCTCCTCTCCCTTGCCTTTGAACACGTAGCGGCTAAGACCATAAATATATCACCGGCCCGAGTGGTTCGAGCCATTGCTGAGCTGGCTTCAGCCATTGGGTCGGAAGGGCTCGTGGCGGGTCAGATTGTGGACATTTGTAGCGAGGGGAAACAAGTGGATTTGAGTGAATTGGAGTACATTCATGTCCACAAAACGGCAAAGCTCCTGGAGGCGTCAGTGGTTTGTGGAGTGATGATGGGAGGAGGAAGTGTGAGTGATGTGGAGAGGGGGAGGAAGTATGCTAGATGTATTGGGTTGTTGTTTCAGGTGGTGGATGATATTTTGGATGTCACCAAGTCATCGGAGGAGCTGGGCAAGACAGCCGGCAAGGATTTGGCGAGCGACAAGGCCACATATCCGAAGCTGATGGGTCTCGACCAGGCTAGGAAGTTTGCTGCCGATTTGGTGGATCAAGCCATTGAAGAGCTTTCCTACTTTGATGCTGCAAAGGCTGCCCCATTATATCATTTAGCTAACTACATTGCCAACAGACAAAATTAGTCAAGTTTACGGTTGTTGCTTTCTTAGGGAATTAACATATATACCATATTATTTAAGCAATATATGGTGTTTGGGCTGTGGGCTGGATTTTCTCCCCCACAAAAGAAGAAACTGGCTGCCTGCATAAGTTCTCGAGGCAATGTATATGCTTTAGCCGGCTGTTTTGTACATCTCTCTGAATCAGGTCATGTTATAGAAGGCTATATTTGTGTCTGGGTCAGGGTCAGCCTTATTTTTAAAGGTATACTTAGAAGAAACTTATTATGTGAATTTTCTCCACACAAAAAGGTAACCAAACGCACCATTGTCTCGTCCTAACTCTAATGCCATGTTTGTTTGGTTGGAATGGAATGGATGGAATGGAATCTCATTCCAATTCATTCCGAAGAACATGTTTGGATAAGGTAATTAAATGGGAATGGAATCAAACAATAATAGTAAATTATAATGATATTCATTTTACAATATTTATTTTAATCTCATTTCATTCCAGACCATTTTGAACATGGAATGAGATTCCATTCCTACCCATTCCATTCCAACCAAACAAACATGACCTAAGTTCCATGACGATGAGATCCTCTGCAATAATGACTCAGCGGAGTTAGCCCAATCATACAGAAGAGCCAACTCCCACACCCAACTAAAAGCCAGCTCACAAAGATTGGCTTTTCTCTACAATATGACTTATATCATGACCATCATTGCAGAGGACCCAATCTTTGTTTCATGGAAGCTACGATTCCATTTAGCTGGGAATAAATTTAGAGCAAGTTTACAACGAAGGACTAACCTAACCCGAGTCTGGTGTGTAAAGATCTCCTGAAGTTTGGCTTAATGGCAACCCCATGATTTTGGATAAGAATAGAGATTTCAAGAAATGACGAGTCTATTTGCTCCGGCTCCCCTTCCCCCTCTTCCTTAAAGCGTGAATGTTTTCTATTTGAGGAGAGACCAAAAAGAAAAAGAAAAAGAAAAAGAAAAAAGACCTGAATGTGGAGGCCCACATATGGTGGCAAAAGTTTAGCTTTTATTCTTTTTTGGACATTGGGAGGGGTTCAAACCCCTATCATGGCCTACTGATCCTACCCTATTTCCTACCTTCCCTCACTACTAAGCTAATCCGATGACTTTTATTCTTTTAATGCCAATGTACAAGGGACAACATTGGTCACCTACATATATCTACAAAGGGAGCCAAACTGACGTGCGTGTGAATAACTGGAATGGACCTTGGAGTGGTAACATAAACTACCACCACCTAGACCACAATATCAAGTCTGCCACAAATATGACCCCCACCTTTGCCTCATCACAGCACCTCTTCATCATATGCCTCCAGCACCACTATTTCCATGACCACTCCTATGCCAGTACAGCTAATTTTAGGCGATGCTGCATAAAAATTTGATGGGACCACAAGAAGGTGAACAGTTCGGAAAGGATAATCATTGCCTATTAAACAGTGAGGGGGTTGGGGGGTGGGGGGGGAATACACTTGGAAATTGCAGAATTTTCCATGTTACCAGTCAGTAGACGAGTATTGTCTGCGACTCTCTGTAGACTTCAAAAGTCATTCCATAACACAGTAATTTTTATTTTATTTTTATTTTTATTTACATTGAGCAAGTCGAATGCTTTTGGAAGTTCGTTAAATGTAAAAAGTACAGGACCAATACAACTATTTTTAGGGGATGGAAGGCTTTCAACCTTGAAAGACCTGTGATATACTATTCAATTTGTATATATATATATATATAATATTCAAGTCCTGACATCTTGGTGAACAAAAGGGGCAGAGAAAAACAATATAAATCCAGAAGCTAAGCATTTGACTTGATCCATGGTTAGAATACATATAAAAAAGGGTGAATGTAATTCATAGAATTAAGCCACTTTACAAACCTATTTTTGCAGAGACACCTGAAGAGTTCCTTGGGGAATGAGCAGAGCAGCAGAAAGATTTCAACTCATGACTTTTGGACGCCATCCTGCAATGACATCCTCAGGTAGAGCCCTTGTTTTGATGAACGAATCCTTGGAGAAAATAGTCTGCATTTCAAAAATTAAGTATTATTAGAAATACAAAGCCTCTCATACAAATAAGCCCAGCAAGTGCTATTTGTTTTTTTTTTTTTTTCCTTTTTTTTTTCTTCTTTTTTTTTTATCAGTAAGTGCTATTTGCATATTTTGAGGGATCAATGGGTACACCAGCATTTTCCTATTGAAGATGCCAAATGATATTGAGGAAAGGGTTCTTCGCTAAGATTTCAGACTCAAAAAATGACAGATCCCAGAAGGTATAAATGTTGGCTTTATGTAATGTGATTTATAGACTTATCTGCTCCATCCTCATAAAATGTTCAAAACAGGATCTCTCCATTTCAAATTACATTTGTTCCAAGATGCCAAATATTTGACAACCCCCTCATGGCACACAATCTTCTCCTCACCAATGCAATTTAAGAGAAGCAATTTAGGTTTTCATTGCCCTAAAAATTTATTTCAAAAATGCCTATGACAAGTTAGAATGGCCCTTCATCAAGTATGTAGTAACAAAAATTTGAATCCAAACTTGTATAGGTAGTAGAGTTCATCATTAGTCTCTTATTGTATGCTAATCAATGGTCACCGTACAAAATCGATTCAACTCAAACATAGGTTGAGACAAGGCAATCCACAGTACAAAATTGATTCAACTCAAACATAGAGAAAAGGCGATCCCTTATCAACATAATTTTACGTCCTTTCACTTGAACTATTTATTTGAGCAGTGGTCAACACATCACACCTAAAACAGTTGATTGACCTAAGACCTCCTTGAACTAGTCCCCAAACATCCATCCTGTGTTTCATGAAAGACTGTCTTGTACATGTCAAAGTGGATCAACGCCCAGCCAAAAAACTTCATAATTTCCTCTCAGTGGTGGTAGAGATTGAGGAAGATTTTGCTGCAGAAGTGGTTGAGTTTTATCAAAATTTGTTTCAGAAAGGGTTTAGGTCCAAGTTGGATGGCATTGTGTTCGAGTTGATTAGTGAAGAGGATGCATTACACCTAACCTTAGGAGCAAGAGGAGGTGTTGTAAGTTGTCAAGAGCTTGGATACGGATAAGGCATTGGATTCAGATGGTATTACAATGGCATTTTATAAAAAATGTTGGTTGATTATTAAAGAAGAATTGGTGGGTGTACTACAAGAGTTCTACACGAAAGGAGGTTTTGAGAAGCGTTTGAATGCCACTTTCGTCAGACTGATTCCAAAGAAAGAGGATGTTTTGGATATCAGGGACTACAGATCAATCAACCTAATTTGAAGTGTATAGAAGATTATGGCAAAGTTGCTGACCGATAGACTGAAAACAGTGGTTATCAAGGTGATTTCCCAAAGTTAGAATGCCTTGGGTAGGGTAGATAGATTTTTGATGCGGTATTGATTGTTAATGAGAGTGTTGATTCGAGGATGAATTCTAATCTACTGAGTTAATGTGTAAGCTGGATGTGGAGAAAGCCTACAATTATGTGAATTGGAACTTCTTCATATATATGCTTCGAAGGATGGGCTTTGGAGTCAAATGGAGGGAATCAATTTGGTAGTGCATTTCAACAACATCTTTCTCTATGTTAGTAAATGGCAGTGCACTATGGGTCTTCAAAAGCTTGAGGGGTCTTAAGCAAGGAGATCCTTTATTTTCCCTTTTGTTCATTATTGATTTTAGTAGGCTGTTGCAGAGACTGATGGAGGCTAACTTGATTGAGGGATTTGTGGGGGAGGGAGGAGGACTGAACAGGGGCAGTATTTTACATCTTCTCTAAGAAAACGATGCCGTTCTTTTCTACGGGGCTAGTAGCAAACAACTAAGATACTTTAAGGGGATATTTCTATGTTTTGAGGTAGTGTCAGGCTTGAAGATTAATTTGGGCAAATGTGAATTGTTTGCTATTGGGGAGGGGGAGAACACATAGGGGTTGGCAACCAATCTAGAGTGTAAAGTGGGGAGATGGCCTACTTTTTATCTAGGTTTGTCTTTGGGAACTAAGTATAAGAACACGGGTCTTTGGACCCAATCGTGGAAAGGTTTGAAAAGAGGCCAAGTGGATAGAAGAAGGGCTATTTTCTAAAGGAGGGTCACGTTGATTTGTTGCACACTCGCTGGTCTTCCAACTTACTTCATGTCTCTTTTTCAGATTTTGGGTTCAATGGCTACGAAGTTAGGTTGCAAGGACTTTCTTTGGGCTGCTATGGGAGATGAGCGGGCGTTTGAGGGCTGGAATTTAGGCCATTGGTTTTATTCAACAAAGAACTGGTTAGGAAATGGTTATGGAGGTACGCTGCAGAAAAGGAGACTTTGTGGAGGAAAGTGGTGCAGTGGAAGAATGGAAAAGTGAAGGGGAGCAATGTTTTAAAGAGGTGAGAAGTACTCATAGAGTGAGTATACCTTCAAACCCGAAATATCAAGTTAAATATCGAATTCAATACGCCTTCATATACCTATTTGGACCGTCCACTTAAAATCTTAAGTTGTTGAGAACTTAACATGGTATCAGAGCATGTTGTTTTTGGATTGTTTTCATTCATGAGCTCGTCTTTCTTGTCCACGTGACAGGCCCGTTTCTATCTTGTTAGACCTACACGTAAGAGGGAGTGTTGAAAAAATACCACATCTCACATTGGTTAATTATAAAATTTGACATAGCTTCATATACTTGTCTGGGCCCTCCACCTATAAGCTTAGGCTGTTAAGTTGGAAACTTAATATGGTATCAGAGCATGTGTCATTCTTGGCCTGTTACATTTGTAAGCCTATCTTTATTGTCCACGTGATAGGCCATTGGAGTCTTGTTAGGCCTATACATGAAGGGGAGTGTTGGGAAATCCCACATCCCACATTCCACATCGATTAAATATCGAATTAAACATGTCTTCATATGCCTGTTTGGGCCCACCACCTATCAACTTAGGTTGTTAGGTTGGAAACTTCACATAAATCCATTAGGAAAGGGTTTGATTCTTTAGTGGAGAAAAGCATGTTTAAGGTTGGGGAAGGGAGGTAGGTGAATTTTTGGACCATGTTACATGGACACTTCAAAATGTGTGAAGTACGCATGTCAGACACTTGTAATGTGGGTGTGAGTACTTTGGCAGGACACTTCAAAATAGTGAAAAACCTTTCAAAATTAGACGAATTTGACACCTCGACACACCCCTACACCCAACACCCATACCCGAGTTCATGTAACATAGGTTTTAGAGTGTTGTGTGGTGCAGGGAGAGGTCACTTCAGGAGGAGTGTCCTAGATTGTATCAGATGGCATAAACAAAAATGCCTGAGTTAGTGATTATATTAGATGGAATGATGAGAAGGTGAACTGGGAAGTTGTGCTTCTTAGAATTTCTATGACTGGGAGCAAGGTCTTTAATATCGATATCGCTGGGTATATCGAGGATCCAAAAATGTGGATATATCGGATATATCGTTGGATATATCGACAATATCGATATCGTTTTAAAGATATGGTGGATATTATGTGTTAAACGCGGAATTTTTTATTGAAACTCTGGGAAACAATGATTTAGACTATAATACACACTTTAGCATCAAAAAATTGCAATTTAAATGTGTATAAAACAAGTATGTGTTGTGTAGGATGTAAATAGTGTGATACGATGAGAAAATAAATAATAGAAATTCATCCAAATATAACATCTAAATGTCATATGAGATTAAAATTTGTAAATATTTATCATTTACATAATAAACACTTACATACTTACATACTTACATTAGTAGTTTAATACCACATGGAGCTCCTTGGTGGTTCAAAATCATCATTTCTATCCCTATTTTGCCTTTCCATATTGGTAATATTACGACAATAGGTTGGCCATTTCATATAATTAGCATAATTGAACAGATAATTCTGTAGATGGCGGTCATATTCATCAGCAGAACAATGCCGTAGGATTCCCATTGGTGGCAAATCTTGTTGTTCAGTCTCAGGAGCTCCTTCATTTGTTTGTGGTGGGACTGATGGATACATTGAGTATGGATTGGGCATATAATCAATTGGTTGTTGATATGGATATTGTTGTCCATAGATATATGCCCCTGAGGGATCAGTGTTATAGTAGCCCATCCCATATGGGTTGTATGACTGATATGGCACAGGTTGGACTTGTTGATGGGGATAGGTATCTTGGCTTGAGTCTGTTCCATACCCAAAATGACTTTGTTGTGATCCTATACTCATAGATTCGAAGTTCGAGGAAAGAGAATCTACATCTTGTTGGCTGCTTGTGTTTTGTCCCCGTTTTTTCCTTGAATAATGTTTGCCTATTGCCCCGATACCTAGCCCTGCTCTTCTAGAGCCATGGTCCTCATCCTGTGTCGCATGTGTGAAATCCGCTTCACAAGTAAAAGGACTCAATAATGGCCTCGAACTAGCTCCAGCTCCATAATTTCCACCCCCTCTTCCATCGTCCCTATCATCATCTCCATCACTATCCCCACCTCCAGTATTGGTGTCAGAAGAGTCAGAAGACTTAGAATGCACTGAGTCTGTTCTCATTGCATCCTCGCTTGATAAAACCTCCTCAGATATAACTCTGTCGACGTCAATCCCGAGGTTTTGAACTTCTTCTGCCACCTTTAGATCAGGTTCACCATCTGGTCCATCCATATGTGAGGGCCTAATCCACTCGTAAAGAGGATTCTCATTCTCCTCTCCCAATTCAACTGATATATCAAGCAGATTTAGAGGCTCTAACTCTGCTGCATTTTCCATCACAGCTTCCATATCTCTGATCCTCAACCTCATGTTGTAATAACAAAAGACTAGCTTTTCGAGCCTTTCGTACGCTAGTCGATTGCGCTGCTTTGTATGTATTAGGGAAAACGTGCTCCAGTTCCTTTCACAAGCTGAAGAGGAGCATGTTTGTGACAATATCTTCATTGCCAATCCCCTCAATGTTGGAACAGAAACCCCATACATATCCCACCAGTCAGTTGCCCATAATAAAATGAAACTATTAATTTTATATTTACAACTTTAAAATTTATAAGTTAACAAATTTGTTAGTAGTCTATATAGTTCTATATGCACCAACTGTCATGCTTTCTCTTGATGCAATTGCGAGTCTCTCTCCAAATTTACCCCTCGCTTCTCGAAACATTATAATCTACAAGTGCAACCTTTTCATCAGTGATTAAATAGAATAAATATTAAAATATAAACTTTGATAGTTATTTTTGTTGTGTTACCTCATTTCCAATCTCTCCACCCCTGTCAGAGTTTGGCTCCAACTTTTGGAAGACCTCAAGCACTGCATTAGTCAAGTCTTGGTTGTGACTAATGTTATTCTTGTATTGATACTTTGGGTTTAGGTAGTATGCTAGCATTCATGTCAAACACAAATATACAATTTAATTAGTTTCACTTTGTGTGGTGTAAGTGTGTAACAAACTAACAAATAAAAAATATCAAATAACATATATAAATTATTTTCTATAATTTTAGATATAGGAATTTAACGTAGAAATTTATAATGTATAAATTACACCTGCCGACAATAAAGGATGATCGATTGATTTGTCCCAGCGCTCCTTTATGACTTTTAAGACCCATTCCACATTCCGATTAGATGATAGGAGGGTCTCTTTCATTACTTGGAACGCTTAATATACTACACCCAAGGTTGGGAATACCTCACTATCAACAATGCGCAACAATCGGTAAAGAGACTCATAAATATCACATACTTTTGTAACCCTAACCCAGAAAGTGTGGTTTAGAATAAGTGATTCAACGTGACGGCCTATTTGCGTTCTATTCAGTGGATGTTCATTCCATTCATCAGAGGTGAACAAGATTTTCAAGCCCGCCTTTTTCTTTAATAGGCTGTCGAGTGCAATATAATTTGTAGCAAACCGAATGGCACCTGGTCGCACAATATCTCCTTCACAACATGCTCTCATTTGTGCCAACAACCAACTGTAGTTGTATATAAAGTTTGTGATCATCCTCCCTTCAGTGATCACCTCTTTAATACCTTTTTTATCAGCAATCCTCTCAAATATGAGGTCGATGCAATAAGCAGCGCAGGGTGTCCAGTATAAATTATACTTTTCCATTAACAGTTGCCCCGCTTTCTTATAATTGCTGCCATTATCAGTTACTAGCTAGACAACATTTTTGCTACCAATTGATTGCACGACATTTCTCATCAAAGTATAAATATACTTATGGTCCTTAATTTTATCCGAAACATCCACCGATTTCAAAAAAACTGTCTTTCCTTTACAATATACCATAAAGTTGATGATGGACAATTTTGTTGGACCTGTCTATCCATCACACATAATGGTGCAGCCATATGTCTTTCACATTGGTTTTATCTGTGCAACGTATTTATTCATCTCTTCCACCTGTGAGATGAAATAGAATTTAAGTAAAATCACATAAAAAAATTAAAAGATCATAAATAAAACTTAATAATGAATAAATACTAATATTTTGAATTAAATTAGTAATTACCTCTATATCAAGATATTTAGTTTTAATCTCATACGGGGAAGGAGGATTAACGCCTGTTCCAGAATTCTGAGCTCCAGCAATCATATTTTTGAAGTGATGGGAGGCGGCCTTCTCAGGCGGGACATTCTCATGTATAAAGAATTTTGCAACTAATCTACCTAAACCCTCCTTTATCTTGCCTTTACTAAAAGCATCTTTAATAGTCCTTTGCTTTGATTGTGCTGTTTTATATAGAGAAGGAACGGAGGGGATATGAGTTTCTGGCACCCGAACGCTTTGACTACGTTTAAGTGGAGGCATTGGTTCTTTGCCTTTACTTCTACCAGCACCTGAGCCACCAGCACCAGAACTTCCAAAACCAGCCTCTGATTGGAATTTTCTCCGTTGCTCTTCCTCCCATTCACTAGCCTTTAAGGCACGGTAGGCTTTTTTATAGTTCCTTCTTTCCTCCGCATCCAAATTTGTTGGGTACATCATGATGTCCTCATCATCATCTTCATCAGCATCATCTGATTGGGATTCTAATATACCACCCCTTAACATTTGTCTAACATTTGAATTTCTCATTGCCTTTGCTGCCTTTGCTGCAACTTTCCCTGTCAAAAGTTGATACATCTCATCTTTCACCTCTGGAGGCACATTGTTGCAAGGTGCTATATTATTTTTTGGATCTGACCCCAATAAATGGTACTTAAGCCGCGTCGCCCCACCACTCTTCCATGTCTTCTGACAATACCTACATTGGATACCACCTACTATACCCTCTATACGACTCCCATGTTCCCACACAGGATCAACACTCTTCGCTCCTGCCATCTTTTGCTAAAAGTATACAACTGCAAATCTTATGCATAAATATATAACATTAGTATTTAGTTATTTACTTACTAGACATATGAATTTGCATATATGATTGTGTAAAATTAAAAAAAATATATAAATTTAATTTCATTGAGATAATAAGAAATTGTGAATTATGCATTACTAACTTTACTGAAATAATTTAACACTTGTAGAATATATAATGATAATATGATATAACTATATAAGTATATGAATATGATGATATAACAAATTAATATATAAGTAGAATATGTAATTATATAACAAAATAATTTGCATATGTGATTCTGTAAAATTAAAAGAAATATAAATTTAATATCATTATATATCAGTAGAAATGTAGAAATATATAATGATATAACAAATTAATTTGCATATGCGATTTTATAAAATTAAAAGAAATATATAAATTCATTGAAGTAGTAAGAAATTGGAATTATGAATTACTAGCTTTACTGAAATAATTTAACACATTAAATTGGACATATGATGATATGACATATTAATTTAGCACTTGTAGAATATATAATGATAATATGATATAACTATATAAGTATATGAATATGATGATATAACATATAAGTATATAACAAATTAATATATAAGTAAAATATGTAATGATATAACAAATTAATTTGCATATGTGATTTTGTAGAAATGTAGAAATATATAAATTTAATATCATTGAAATAATAAGAAAATTATGAATTATGATTTATGAATTACTAGCTTTACTATAATGATTTAACACATTAAATTGGACATATGACAAATTAATTTAACACTTGTAGAATATATAACTATATAACTGTATAACTATATAACATTAGTATTTAGTTATTTACCACGTTACTGGACGTCTGAACATATGAATTTGCATATGTGATTGTGTAAAATTAAAAGAAATATATAAATTTAATATAAATGAAATAATAAGAAATTATGAATTATGAATTACTGGCTTACTGAAATAATTTAACACATTAGTATATAATTGAAAATTTGAAACAAATATACATAATTAATATTTAATACTAAGGTGAGTACATGAGGTGGTCTAACTATCTAAGGGATTATAATTTTATAAGAATAAATTAATTTGGATAGAAATAATGAATTGAAAATTTGAAATAAATAAATTATTTAGACATTATAAGACATAATCACATATAACATAATTCACATAACTAATTAACTAAAATTGTACAAATTAACAGAATATAAATTATATGACCTTCAAGTCTTCAACGAATGGCCTAATTCACAGATGCACTACTGTCTGCTGTTGCCTTGCTACTTGCTTCTCACAGATGCACTACTTTCTTTTTTCTCAGCACTTTCTTGCTCCTTCTTTGTTCACAAATCATACAAATTTATAGACTTATCACTTATATGAGGAATTGAGGATGATTGATGAAATGAAGTGATGAGTGTCTGAGTGATAACCGGAAGTGGGAAATGATGAAGGCCCATTTGTTTCTCAATGCAACAAAAAAAAAAAGCATGCTAAAGGGCTGCAAAGGACAATGAAGGACAATACACCAATGTTTGTTCACGTGAAGAAGGCTACAAAGGGCTGCAAAGGAAGGCTGGTGGGAGGGTTGGGTACTGCAAATGGCTCCAAAAGGCTGCAAATGGTTGGTGGGAGGGCTGCTGGGATGGTTAGTGGGCATCTTTGCCCTGCAAAGGGCTACAAAAGGCAGCAAAAGCCCTAGTGGGAGGGCTGCAAAAAGCAAAGGACCTACCCATCTTTTACTTATTTCATGTGAAATGCAGTGCAACGAACAAATAATGTGAAAATTTTCACATGCAATCAGCAAAAATGGATTCAAAGGCTGCAAAAAACAGTAAAAGCCTAGTGGGAGGGCTGCCAAAAGCAAGGACCTACCCATCTTTTACTTATTTCATGTGAAATGCAGTGCAAAGGACAAATAATGTGAAAATTTTCACATGCAATCAGCAAAAATGGATGCAAAGGCCTGCAAAAAACAGTAAAAGCCTAGTGGGAGGGCTGCCAAAAGCAAGGACCTACCCCTCTTTCACTTTATTTCACGTGAAATGTAGTGAAAAGCACCAATAATGTGAAAAAGTTCAGCAGAAATCAGCAAAAATGCATAAAATGTGAAACTGGCGATATATCCAGCGATATCGTCGATATCTTGGCGATAAAAAGCATAAAACAAGCGACATTTACACTAAACGATATATCGACGATATATCGCAATATATCGCGATATATCGTCGATTTCTGGTTTTTTTCCAATTTTTCAAATACCGTGAAGGAATATCATATCGTTAACGCTCGATATAGCGATATATAGCGATATATCGTCGATATATCGCGATATTTTGGTCCCTGACTGGGAGTTGGAGGAGGTGGTCAACTTTTTTGAGATTATCTACTCGACGGTTGTTAGGAGGGGTGAGGAGAATAACAAAGAAAAGATAGTCTGTCAACCTAAAGAATTTGGTAGGCTGCTCCTCCTCAACCCAGGTATTTTAGAGACAATATTTTCCATAACAATCCATATTTTCTGCTCCACCAAAAAAAAAAAAAAAAAAAAAAAAAAAAACACACACACAAATTTCGTGGGCATGGACGGGCATTTCAGAGGTTCTTCCGTTATTTCAAGAAGGCCTCATTTGGCATTTAGCCGATGGCCAAACTATATGCTTTTGGATTTACCATTAGCTAGGTTTTTATTGGTGATTTCCATTTTTTTCAATGTAATTCACCCTAAGATTACAGACTAAATAGATTGGGATGCCAATCAATGGAAGCTCTATTTTCTCAACCCTTTTTTATCCCCTAATGCAATCAATCACACAAAGGGCACTCCCACTCTGCCCTCCCAGAAGCCTGCCTCTCTTTATTTGGGTTCACAATCCATGTGGAATTTTGGTCAAATCCACTTAAACATGGCTCATAACCAACCAAAAAACAACTTCATAACCCTAACTTCCTTAAAAAGTCCATAGAAATTACGAACTCTCCCACGAGAAAAAAAAATAAAAATGTTTTAAGTCTGTTAGCCCACCAGTGCTCACCAACTCTTCCAGTCAACATGAATATCATTCCCCAATGTGCCCTTGCCCTTCACACCTTCTCGATGGAACCACTACACATCTTTTAAGATAGTGTCCCCTGTTCTCTCAAACTTGGGCTTCATTTCCCATGTTTTCATTTGGCTATTATGCTTAAGCACATATATGGATTAATTTGGTCTCAACATCCCAATCCTCAGATCTACCTGCTTAAACTATTTGATTATCTTATGGATGAACGCATGCAATTTCTTTGTCTTCCAAAAAAAACCAGTAAACCAACCAACTTTTCTGTTCCTGGCTCAACTTCAAGCACGTGACTTTTTTAATGCAAACATTCTTAGGTTCCACTCCACCCCACCTCAAAATTTGGGCAGTATACTCAATGCCTGGAAAAAACCACCACAACCATATTGTAAAATAAATGTCAATGGGTCTGCAATGACTATCCGTGTCTGGCTGGTATGCGAGGCATTTTATGCAATTTTCAGTAAGACAGTTCTTGTAGGTTTCTCATGTACTATTGGTGTCCCTACCAACATTACAACAGAATTTTTAGCTCTATCAGGGTCTACAACTTGCAAAACAACATAATATATATTATCTTCTCCTTGAATGTGATTCCCTAGTGGTTGTGTTAATTTCGCAGCGGTTCCCATACTTGGTGGCTTTGTGATGACTGTATGGTGCTCATTAGATCCTTCACCACTGTACAATATCAGTTCATGAGACAACTAAACAAGCCCTAAAAAAATATTATATTAAATCCGTTTGAGGGTTGGTAGAGCTTTTCCAAAGAGTCAGCCACTGGTGGCCTGCCTTGCACCTTTTGTATTCTGCATAGCCTTGAAGGTACAAATCCATCATCTTGAATGAGGCCATTAAAATAGTTGAAATCATCAATATGATTGATAGAAAATGATCAATTCCAGAAATTCGAAGAATGCAACAGTTCCAAGTTCTCCATCTCATCAATGATAATGACTACCATTCTCATAAATTGCAGATTCAAAATGATATGTTCACCAAATTATAAGCAGAACACAATAAAACAGTTCAATTTGTACAAGACATCGAAATAAGCCCTTTAGGGCCCATTTGGTCCTCCAAATGATGAAGTGCGAGTAAACAATAAGGCATGTCTTCTTTATGTTATAGAGCAGGGAAGGCCTGAGAATCATTCGATTCTCTAATAGTTTGAACGGTATATTTTAAATAAAATTGAAGGCACAAATCCCTCACTTTGAATGAGACCATATAAAATGGTTGGAGTCATCATTACAGTTGATGTTATATAATATTTTTTAGAAAGTCATGAAATGACAATATTTTGAATTTCCACTTGTATTTGTGATGATGACAATCACTCTTTAATTTTTCCATATAAGGTAAGGAAACTGAATTAGGGACCACCCTTCACAGCAATAAAATTGTCCACTATGCTCATACATGCAACACATGTGCCCATACACGCATGTCCCACGTGACAAGCCCACTATCTTGCTTACTTAGGTTTTCCCTCAAAACACATTCTTACCATAGGGTGTAACATCCTTCCTTATAGCCCAAGTCTTGGACTCGTCCGCTTCCGATGTAGGATTTTGGAACTCATCTCTCAACCTCACCCTCACCCATCTCGAGACTATTGGGATTGTTGAGACTGTGGGTCATATTAGGCCAATCGCCACATCCTCCCCACCGGAGTCATCCTCGGCTCTAATACTGTTTGTCAAGATGCATCCCTCATAGTAAAAATATTTTCCACTCTGCTCGCACGTGCAATGCATGTGCCCATACATGCACGTTCATGTGACAAGCGCACAATTTTGCTTTCTCAGGTTTTCCCTCAAAAAGCGTCATTACTATAAGGTGTAACATCCTTCCTTATAACCTAAGTCTTGAACTCGTCTGCTTCTGATGTGGGATTCTGCAACTCAACCCTCAACCTTACGCTCACCCTCGCCCATTGCGGGACTATTGGGACCGTTGGTCCTATCGTCATAAACTGTGCCTTCAATACTTTGTGAAATACATTAAAATTTATTAATTTATGTTTGGATGCCCAAACGATCCCTTAATAAACACGTTCATTTTTGTTCAAAGATTAATGTTTGGGTTTGTTTATAAGCAAGGCAAGGAAAATTGATAATGTAAAGGTTAGACCACTTTCAAAGATGACTCTGTGTTAATGATTATTTAGAATTTGATTATTTGACCTATCCAACCGATATATTTGACACAAGAAAGAATTGAGGAGGACTGAGGAGGGCCTTGGCCACTGAATTCCTAAAGCACACTAGCCCATTGATTGGTTGTGTTAATTCTAACTATTTGAATGATCACCACACTTGTTCAAGAACAAGGCATGGCTAAGGTCTAATTACCTAAAAACCTCTGCAACCACTCGCTAGCAAAGGCGAGTTTCTTGGAATGACATCATGTAGTACTAATACTCCTACTAGTTTAGGACTAGACAGTAGACACCTCAGAAAAGTAAACCAAGAGATCCTTCAACATATATCATTGAACCATACTGAATGGAATCTTCTTAGAGGTGAACCCAAAGTGTAATCATCAAGAGATCCCTCAACAGATCACCCAGCCATACCAGATGGAATCTTCTTAGAGGTGACTCCAAGGTGTAATCATCATATCTACATTCCAAATATCCTCAAGTCAAACTAGAACGAAAAGGGGTGTTCCTAAGCCTTCAAAAATTGGAAATTATATAAGGTTTAAGACCAGAGTTAGGTGGCCACAGGAGAGATGTAGTGCTTGAACATTGACAAATATCACCAAATCAAACTAAAGTGAAAATTTCATATGACAAGTATGCCCTACCCTCTGTGGATAAAATTGAGATGACATGTTCATAAGGCCCATCCTAGGTTTCTACAACCTTATAAATTTTGCTCATTATCGCTATGCAACATAGTAGTGGGCCCCCCAAATCAGCCTATTTTAATGCCATATATTAGTCTTTTTTAGCAAGGTCAAATTAGAAATTAAGTTATATAGAGTTCCCGTTTCAAGAATTGTCGTTAGAGAAATGAATAGGATTCGGATACCTTCTAAATCAAATAGTACTGCCTACACTATAACGTTCCTCTAACTTTTTAGAGTCATCACAAGTTCAATGTAGAGATTGATTAAAAGTGATTCAATTTAAGAGATATTTAATTTCTACTCTGAGCCAGAGATAATTGACAAGTACTTTTTCTTCCAAAATCCAATTTATAGTCCAACTTGATCTTCTACAAACTTTCATATCCATCCTCATTAGTCTATATATCAAGGTCAGAGTTTTATGCAATTCCACATAAGCTTATTGGTTGCAACTTCTCTTTCAAGATTACTTTAGTATGTGGTTCGAATTATTTCTCCTTTCATGGCGCAACTCGATTAAGCCTTGTTAAGATTGGTTCAAGATATATTCCTTAAGTATCCTTTCCTCACTCAAACAAATAATAATTTTCTTTATTTATTAAATCTTGAACCCAGATTTACTAAGCTGGTCAGAATTTTCAGAAACCTTTACTTAAATTTTTAACCTAGCAGATTATGAAATAGTTGTTAGATAATGGGCTTATAAGGAGAAGGAATTGGTCTACATCTTGGTTTATACATTCATGAAAAGCTGCTCCAATATAGCATATGAGAGTGATGCTTGATAGTGAAGATAATATGTTAACAAAAGCATGTCACTGCCACAAGTATTTAATAAAAGTCAACATCTTGTCCTGCACTATTGGAAGGCGCATTCAAACTATGCCCATCAACGGAAAAAGAAGACATTGCTTATACAGTAAACACAGCCCAAGGCCTTTTTCATATTCTGTGAAACATGTTGGCCACATATGGAACACAACAAATCTAAAGGTTGGGCTTATATTGAGCATACCTTCATATAAGACTTCACATAGGGAAGTGAATCTGGAACTGACCACTTTTTATAATGCCCCAAAGAAATCTCTAGATGGTACAGCTTTGGTCCAAGGGACAAGTCTGCAGCAGAAATCTCTTTCCCATTGATAAAAGGGCCCTAAGAATCACAGATACAAATATATTAGATAACAGGATAGCGAGTAAATACGATTTTTTTACACATGCAATTGCAACAAATGATCAAATTTCAAAAGAGGGCATTGCATCAAAGGGTTTATGCATACAAGAGTAGTGCATATTTCAAAATTCAACAGAAGTTAGAAGACCCATAAGTACAGTGGTTTCGTGCGCTGTTTGAATTATATGGGGATGGGTGTTTGCAATTGTTACAAACTATTCAATTTCTAATGAAATCTGAACCTCTAACTGATTACTTAGGATGCATTTGGATGTTCTATGGAAATGAAATCATTTTATTGTGATTTAGTAGCAGTTGAAATGGGTTCTTGTGTTTCATTGCATTTGACATACTTTTGTTCCCAAGGCTTTGTATGACCATTTAAATGAATTCAAAAGATGACAGTATTACATTCTTTTACCATTTTGGGTAACAACTCCAAAAAAAGGAGCAAAATAAGGGTGATGATGCTAGCAAGTGAAGGTGGTTGGGCTGACACAGGGAAGAGATTGTTGATGTGTCTACTACGAATAGTCTTTATCATAATTAAGTTATAAGGGGCAATGTGGCAAATTGTTTATGTCGGAGTGCCCCTTTTCTCCTTCCATATAGTCTAAACAGGTTGATAAATTAAACCATTTCCATTTATTTTTTATTTTATTTTTGTTAGGCTAAACCATTTTAAGAAATCTTCATAAGGCTAGTTCGGAGTTGAGGTTCTAAAATAATGGACGGACATATCACAAGAGAATTGAGAGTTACAATGTTTAGATCATGAAGCAGAGGATTGAATGGAGCGTGAGGGCTAGTTAAAATAAATTACTCCTAAAACAAAGATTTGAAGTCATCTGCTTTGCAATTGGTTTCTGAGATGATCTTAACTTTGTAAAATTTACCTTTATGAAAGTGGAATTTTTTAAATGGAACATATGAACTAAAACTTTATGTACAATAATATGACTTTGAAATAGAGAGCATTTTTCAAATGTACACTTCCAACATAATTTCATACAGTTCTTCTATTTGGGAGAAAAGATAACTAAATTAAGAGCAAATAAAATTTCAAGGATCCCATTAGAATACAGATATGTGCACTATTACCCATGTATCATCCACAAAATGTTGTGGGTTAGCACAATCGTGTCAATTTGACAAAGCCATTTATCCCTTTACATGAGAAGCCAATCGAATCCTTTTTGCCCCTTTAGCTGCTACCCAAATCCTTTTTTACCATCGAGCTCGATCTAGGCCCGTATCTAAATTAAACTCTGAAGCACAAACACCAACACGTACGACATGACATGGACACCCCGACATGACAATTCCTAAAAAACTTAAGACACAACCCAGCTGGGATTAGACAATAAATAAATAATTAAACATATATACATATGGCGAAATCCCTCTCTCGGTGAAGAATTCCTCTCTCTCAATGCACTCTCTCTCTCTCTCATTGGTTTGTGAATGAGAAATTGAGAGGCTGAGAGCTTAATAAAAGCCGCATTCAACATACTTCATTATTTTTTTTAATTATTATTTTCATTTTGTAAAAGCATCTAACAATATTTAAAATCTATAGAAGTCACCCCATTTTAAAACAATTAGAAATTACAAAATTTACCTTGCCATATCCCCGAAGTGTCGGAACCACATGTCCCTTAGGTGTCTGAGCCATGTACCGAAAGTGTCTAAAGCTAAATTATTATTTTTAATTGCTAGACACCCTTGGCCATGTCCGACACATGTCGGGAAAGTGTTGGTGTCCAATGTGTGTCGGACACCTATACAACTCCTCCTAAGGAGTGTCCATGTTTCCGACATGTTAAATCATGGGCAATTGGGCATCAAATCTTTCCACACTACCTTGACCCTATTCTTTTTAGCATTCTTCTTGTCCTTGTAGTCCCTTCAACTTGAAACAAATCACTCCTTTTTTTGATAATGTTAATTTGTATTGATGAACAAAAAGGGCTTAGCCCATGTACATAAGCCATATACAATGACTAACCAAAAAAATTACTCTATAGCTTAAAGGATTCAATAAATTCTACAAAAGAAAGGTTACAGGTATGAGAGTAACTAGAAAACCACATGAATTAAGACTTAACAAAAGAAGACTTAAGCTCAATGGTAGACTTCTCAACCCCATCAAAAGTACGAGCATTTCTCTCTTTCCAAATGCACCACAAAATAGAATGTGGAGCCATATGCCAAATCACTTTAGCCTTTTTACTTCCCCCTTTAAACCACCAACCCGCCAAAAGATCATAAGTAGACAATGGAAGCACCCAATGAACACCAAACATGTTAAATAAAAGCATCCAGAGGCTCCTAGCCACATAAAAATGAATAAATAAATGGTCCAATGTTTCCGCATCTTGTTTGCAAAGAACACATCTATTTGGCACATACCACCCTCTATGAGCTAAATGATCCAATGTCAAACACTTGTTACTTCCCACCAACCAACAAAAAAGGCAACTTTAGTAGGAACAGAAGAAACCCAAGTAACTTTTGCCGGAAGATATGAATTCCCAATAGGACTTAAGCAATTGTAGAAAGATTTTACGGAGAATAACCCTTTAGAATCCTTACGCCAAACCAAGGAATCATTCTCTCCCTCTAAAATCTTACTCTCATAAAGAACTTGATAAAAAGTCATAACTTCCTCCAATTCCCAATCATTAAAATGTCGGACAAAAAGAACATTCCAATGCCGATTCCCAATAACCCCTCCCAAACAATCCATAACTAAACTCTCTTTGTTAGTCGTAATAGAGTATAGAAAGGGAAACTCCACCATAAGAGGCAAGTTAGAGCACCACAAATCTTCCCAAAACTTCACCCTACTACCATCACCCACTAAAAACTTAACTTCTTTAACAAATTCGCCAAAACCTTGCATAATCGCTTTCCAAAGACCCATTCCATGAGGACTATTAATACCATTAGACCACCACCGCTCTCTAGAAAGACCATACTTCCAAATAATAACATCCTGCCATAAGCCTTGATCGCCCCTTCCAAATCTCCAAAGCCATTTACCCATGAGAGCTTGGTTGGTACGAACAATAGATCTTATCCCTAATCCTCCCATGAATTTAGGAAAGCAAATGGAACTCCAAGCAACAAGATGAAACTTCCGCTCACCACCCAACCCATTCCATAAAAAATCCCTTTGAAGTTTTTCAATTCTATAAGCCACGGACTTGGGGATCTTATGAATGGACATAAAATAAATAGGTATACTAGATAAAACACTTTGAATAAGTGTTACCATACCACCTTTTGAAAGATACCCTTTTTTCCATCCACCAAGTCTCCTTTCAATTTTCTCAATGACAGGATCCTAAACTTTAGTATCTTTGAATCGAGCCCCCAAAGGGGGACCAAGGTAGGACACCGGTAATTTCCCAATACTACAACTCAATATAGTAGCAAGATTATCCACATTACCCACATTCCCCACCGGAATTAATTCGGATTTTCCAAGATTGACTTTGAGGCCTGAAACTGCTTCAAAACTAAGAAGAATAACCCTCAAGTGAAGCATTTGATCCTCTTCCAACCGACAAAAAAATAAAGCATCATCGGCAAAAAGTAAATGAGAAACCTTGCCCACCCCAAAAAGACCATTGCCCACCAAGAAACCATCCAATAAATTTGCTTCCATGGCCTTGGAAATAAAATTACTCAACACTTCCATAACCAAAATGAACAAAAATGGAGAAAGAGGGTCCCCTTGACGGACCCCACGGGAGCTTTGAAAAAAACCATAGGGAGTCCCATTCACCAAAACCGAATAAGATGGAGAAGATATGCACCAAGAAATCCATTTACGCCACTTCACCCCAAAAACCATCCTTCCAAGTAAATAAATGAGGAAATGCCAATTAACATAATCATAAGCCTTCTCCAAATCAATCTTAGCCAAAACACCCGGCTCCCCACTTTTTAGTCTTGAATCCACACATTCATTAGCCACAAGCGCCGCATCAATAATTTGCCTCCCACTAATGAAAGCAAATTGTAATGGAGAAATAAGTTTCCCAATAACTTTAGTAAGCCTCAAAGCCAACACCTTAGAAATAATTTTATACATGCTACCAAGTAAGGAGATAGGGCGAAAATCACGCACTCCTTATAATGAAAAAATTGTATTACAATGCACATGACTGGGGATGGCAATTGTCTAGTTAAACTAAGTTTCTCAACTTGATCCTCTCCTATTGGGAAGGCTTTCGGCCACTTCTAACTAGGGTAGGGGCAAGTTTTGAGAGCTTCTATAAACTTGATATAGATTCAGGTCAGGTAAAGTAATAAGTCACCCAGCATGAATTATACCTTATGCTTACATACATACATACTTACATATACATATATATATATATATAGATAGTGGTGTTCCAGTCAGCCCCTGCCGACTTACCACCATATTAGCCACATGCAATCCAGTCGTCCATCTGCTTTAAAGCAGATCTAATGACTCAAAAAGGGATCTCATTGCAACATGGATCGACCTGGTAAATCAAACCACCCCCCTCACCTAAACACGCCATCTCCCTCCCCCTCTCCCTCTCACTAGAAATGAAGCCCCCTTTCCCTCTCCCTTTCACTGGCGACAAAGCCCCTTACCAAACCCATCCGATCAACCAGTTGAGAGCAGATGGACGATCAGATGGCATGTGGCTGATATAGTGGTAAGTCAGCAAGGGCTAACTAGAACACCTGCTAACCAGAACACCATTGTAGATATATATATATATATATATACGAGACAATCAATGATGGAGCACCACCCTATCAAAGATGATGGGGCAACGCCATTTTATATACAAATTGTGGGACCTTGTATTGATCAAGACCATTGAAATACATATAATCACATTAGAGTATATATATGTCCAATTTCACGACCAAATGATGCAAATCGTTATGTATCTTTCCTTCAATTTGAATGGATAATATAGCTACATATTTGAGCAAAAAAGGTTGTTTATTTTTTAGATGGAAGAGACTTTTAATTATTTTTTTAATTTTTTATATGTTATCACTTATATAAGACATCCTCAATCTATTGAAATGTCTAGATTGTTACATAGACCCACCATTTTGCATATATATGGTCTTGCTTCATCAATTTTAATGGGTGGTACCCCATCATAGATTTTGTGTGTGTGTATTCTGCCCTGCCCAATTAGATAAACAAATACGATCTTTTTTACTAAAGGAGTAAGGAGTGGGGACTTTACGATGGAGGCCCCATTCTTTCCACTTTCTCTCTATTTCTCCACATTTACTTTCTCTATCCTCCTAATTTTACTATCCAAAAAAGATGAATGGAGAGAGAAGTGTTTATCTTCATCTCTTCTCTCCATTTCTCTCAATCCATACGGACTATAAAGGAAAAGGGGCATCTTTATCATTATAGGAATAAAATGGAGGGTAAGAAATTTCATGATATATATTTATATATATATCAATAAATAGATATATGTATATACGGTTATGTTCCCATTAGCACGTGTTGATATAAGTTATATCAGCACCATGCATTGGGGGTTGTACCCCTTGCATTGGTCCAATGTACTTCATATTCCACTAATGCACAAGGTACAACTCCCAATGTGGCTGTTGATATAAGTTATATCAGCACCATGCATTGGGGGTTGTAACCCTTGCATTGGTCCAATGTACTTCATATCCCACTAATGCATAAGGTACAACTCCCAATGCGGGTGTTGATATAAGTTATATGAGCACGTGCTTACCTAATTATCATCTTATGTGTGTGTGTGTGTGTATATATATATATATAGAGATAGAGAGAGAGAGAGAGAGAGAATTGTTGAGGATCTACCACCATTCATGCCGTCTTCTAGTTGTGGGAGTTAGGGCTCATGCTGCTGTGCCACTTTCTGTTTGTCAGAGTTAGAATTCCAAAAGCTAGGTTCTCTTCTTTTTCTTCTACTCCTTGTCCTCTAACCCTAGATTAGATTTTCCTCTGTTATTTTGCTTTGCCTAAGATCATACAAAAGTTCCATTAAAATCAATATTATCATCCCATGTTCCTAGTTTTCCATTCAAATCAGCCTTTACCACCATGGAAAATCACCACGCAAAACCCTAACCACTCCAACAGGCCATCCCATCCCTATTACTTTTCTCACTCCGCCCTGCCTTGCTGCAGCTCGCAATTGGGATGAGTTTGGGAAGGTTTGAACTTTCATGGAACAGGGTCATGTTAGGGCATCTCCCCCCAAACCTGCCCCATTGCATCCCTACACATGAATGACACATATTAGATGACTATCTCATCTAGTCCTTAATCAGTGACACCTCTGCATTCTTACAAATGCATTGTTATTAACTGTTATTTATTTTTGTGTTGCCAGTTGCCACTCATCTATCCAACATGCTCATTTCAAATACACCAGTTTTGTAAACATGTTGTCTCTTGACTTCCCCGAATTTGGTACCATAAAGCAACATGGATGGCCTTGTAGCCATCTTATATAATCTTCCCTTAATATGACCGGTTTTCAACAATCACACATGTTCCATATGCACTTACCACGTTATACATCATGCTCTAGTTCTAGGAGGAACATTCTTTCCAATCTCCTCCTCCCTATGGATGAAAGATCTAAGATGACAAAATATCTTAATTTAGGGGTATCACCTAATTGTTAATTTTCACTACTCTCTCATATTAACTGAGTTTTATTAAAGTTATGTCATATACAGCATTACCAAGAATATACATAAAATTGTTAGAAACACACAAAATTGACAATAATGGTAGTAGCTTTGGGTGCATAGATTCTCATCAAATGATTGAATGAAGTCATCACCACTAATTTCATTGCACTGAAATCTTTTCTTATAAAAAAAGATGGAACGCATGTTGCTATTAGAGTTCAATGTAGCCATATTACCATGTTTTGACAAGCAGGTTATTGTGTTTGAAGAAATCCCTAGTAAACTTCATGGATTTGAATGACAAAATGTTGAACTGAATATTGCTAGTCCTTTTTCTTTTTGATCTATCTTCTATCATGCACCAAGAAAATTCTTATTTATGAAAGCTGATACAAATTTAAGGCAACAATTATTTGCACAAAAGGTTGTTGATAACCTTTTCTCCATGTTCAAATGGAACTAAGGACCACCATAAAATTGAACATAGAATTCTCACATTTTCTTTGATATAATTGTTGAAGGAAGTCAGCTCGTTGAGTAGTGCCTGCTCTGTTCCATCACTAGGATCTTTGCTTTTAAGAAAACCAATGAACGTGGAGAAGATCTTTGATCCACTACAATAAGAAATTTATAAATCAGAACTACAATGCTGACCAAACACCTTCAACTTACAATATATATATAAATACAGAAATATAATTAAGCACGAAACTTGAACCTATGACATGGAACTTTTAATAATATCAGAAATACTAAATACATAATATGAATTGTTAAGTATTCCACGTAATAGCCTAAATTGTTAGGTGGAAGGCCCAAACAGGTATATGAAGTCATCTTAAACTCGACATTTAATTGATGTAGGATGTGGGACTCCCAACACTGCCCCTCACATGAAGGCCTAACAAGACAAGAACAGATCTGTCGTATGAACAACAAAGACAAGCTCACAAATGAAACAGTCCAAGAACAATATGCTTTGATACCATGTAAGTTTCCAACCTAATAGCCTAAGCTTTAGGTGGCCGGGACGAACAAGTATATGAAGTCATTTTAAACTCGATATTTAATTGATGTGGGATGTGGAACTTCCCAACATGAATAAAAAGCCATTTCCAAAGGTATGAATCCACATATGAATAAAAATTGGGCACCTAACTTGAGCATGGGACAAACCCCTATATTTGGGTAAACAGCAATAACAGTCTCCAAATGTAAGGAACTGGCAACTGATAGAAGTTTTATATAAGTGAAATGTGCATAATAACTAAGTGATACAGAATTGTGTGCATAATATACGGACAAAATCACAAAATATTACAAGAAATTTTGGCTCTTTAGTAATATGATAGCATGAATAGATATTGTAAACTAAAAAACCAGTCCAATCATCCAATCAATTTGAAAAAAATAAAAATAAAAATAATACTTGCATCTCCTGAGCCACACTACAAGTTTCATAGTTTTGTGAAAGCTCCCCTGTTATATACCAATACTTTGTCAAAACGAAGACCATTATTCCAAAAGGTGAATACTTCCCTTAGGCCAGAATATGAACCCAGTTATAGCTTTGATAACTGAAAGAATTTAAATTCAAAATTATTTATAATTAGCTGGGGAGACTTTTAAAATCATGTTTAATAGCACTGCCTCTAAGCACTCTTTCAACATCGTGGAAACACAACATAAGTTGAAAACTGTCAAGCCTAAAACAAGGAATGGCTAATGCATATACTACTAAGTATAAAGCATACACTGAAGCCTTCTCAGGTGGGGTTCCCAAAGGTGGATTTGGGTACTTTTCTTCCAGTGATTGTGTGATAACATCTGAATCTGCAATCCACTTCTCATCAAGTTTTAAAATTGGGACTTTACCTTCAGGACTGATTTTCAAGAACCTAGATCCAAAAAATACAAAAGCAGCGTTACGTTAGGAGCTTACAGTTAATAAAGTGGTATTTTCCATATAAAAGAAAAATAATTAATTCAAGTAGAAGGTTTTAAATAATTACCATTCTGGCTTATTAGCCAAATCTACCAACTTCAAGTCATAAGGGAGATGCTTTTCCTCCAGAGTCAGCAATACCCTTTGTGTGAAGGGGCCTGGAAAGACAACTTAACAGTTAGAACAATCCACAATTAATTTTACGCACCACCCGGACCACTAGATAGCGTAATATATTATAGTAGAGAACAATTTCATACTTTAGGGATTACGAATGCAAGGATAAAAAATCATATGTGATTGTGTGAAAGTTGGTCTATTGTGCAGCTGAAAGTTTGTCTATTCATAGCCTGTGCAGTAGAACTTTCCAGAAGTAATAATGAGGACAAGGGAAAAGATGATACGAATTAGAACTTCAGGGTTATCCAAAATAGCATATCATACTCATAAAGATGATGCCATTAATGGCATAAAATGTAAATAGAGATGCATAAATCAATTAGTATGATACTTTACTCAATTTTGAAGAAAATATTCAAATGGAAGAGCCAGAATACACTTATATGGTTGGTGCTATAAAGGCCAACAAGTCAAAAATATCACACCAATTATGGCAAAGATGAAAGAACTAGCAAATTGTTAAGGCAAATCAGAAGACCTGTCATTCTGCCAACAGTTGGTGGATAGAAACCAACCGCAACTAACTTCCTTACAGTCCCAACAATTTAATACATACAAAAGCTATCATGAATACAATGTCAATTGAGAGTTGATATATAAAACTAACAAATACTGCAAAAGCTATCATGAATAAAATGTCGATTGAGAATTGCTTTAACAAAACTAACAAATACTGCACACGCACATGCACTCAATTGAGGACTCATTTACAAAACTAACAAACAGTGCATACGCACACGCACTCTTGAACAAAGCTCTCTGGCACCCTACTATGTCCAAAAGCAATCATGAATGTAGTTAACATATAGTCAGCATGTGTGAACTAACACATGGTGCACGCACAGATGCACTATTCCTTCAAAGTCTCTAGCACTCTGCTATGTGCAAATGCAGTCACGAGGGTAGTTGATATATAGTGTTAGTGTGTGTGTGCATGGGTGTGGTTGCGCATGATGTTGCCATTTGGCATCTGGCATGTATGTGGGCGCAGCTTTCACGCTTGTGGTAGTTCTTTCTCATAGTTTTGGATATATTAGCAATGTCATAACCATACTTATGCTACCATTCTCAATCAGTTTGGTCTGGTTCTATTCAATTGAATACTTGAAAAAATAAATGCAAACCCAACTCTACAACCCGAAATGCTGTATTTGACTATTACATTGATCAACCATATAAATGACTCTAAAACTGTAAAGAAATTCCATGAACTACAAGCGCAAACCGCAAAAATTCAAAGAAAAACACACTCAGAATTTGAAAATAGGAACAGTCTAATCACACCGACTAAAAATAATAGATTGATGCTCCGTTTAGTCGCTGAGAAAATTAAGGAAAAGAAAAGAAATTATCAAAACTCGACTTTATGTTTTCCGCAGAAAAAAAAAAATTTCAATTTTCTCAGGAACCAAACGGAGCTTACTAAAGGAAACAGAGGAGAATTCTTCTTACAGTCGCCAAGCCTGTTGGGCGTGGTCACAGAAGCTTTGACACAGACTTCGAGAGGACTGGAGACCGCCGACATCATTACAGAGAAGTTTCGTCTTCGTCCATTGCATCTCAAATGGTTGGAATGGATTCTGAAAATGCTGTGATTGTTGGGGAATGGGAAGTTGCAGCCAAGGTGTTTGATGGTTGACGAGAGAGCAGCAGCTGTCGGTTGCATTTTCGCAGTCGACATTGCTTCGGGACCGAATGCTCTCTCCGCTCGGAATATTGCTTGCGTGCACCAATTCTAAGCTATGTATGTATGAAAGGCGAAAGCTTGAAGATGAGGTTCAATTTGTGACGAAGTGATAAAATCTGAACCGACCGTACCGGGTATCGTAATCTATTGGTATCTACCATGAGTGGCTTTGTGCCGTCAAAATATACGAATAATTGGGTCAGGCTATTGCCCCCGTTCAAAATACTTTAAACTTCTCATTATTTAAAATAATTTATTAAATTTTTTATATCTAAATATAAATTTACCAATAAGAACATGTTTACTTAAAGACTTAAAAATTTCCTATTTTCATCCCATTCTACCAACTCCAAAAACATTACATCATCTATAGACTTCATCTTCTTAGAAACCCTAACAATTTTGACACTAAATTCATATTTACATGAAAAATTAGTATTTCTCATATTATATTGAATAATAAACAAAAAAAAAGCATTGATAGAGATGATATTAGCAAACAAAAGGTAAGTATTTATACACTTTTTATCGAGTTTAACTTAAGTTTTTCGTATGCTAAATTTCGTCTTGTTCGATTTATCGAGTCCGAACATGTTTATAATGTTCATTTCTGTAACACCGAACTCTTTAAATGTGTTCCTACTTCTAAGTTCGAACAAAGTTATTTGATTCCGTTTCCTAACTCCGAACAAATGGATATTGTTCACCTATAAGAGTTCGAACAAGCTTGTGTTGTTCCGTTTTAAAACACCGAACAACTTAATTATACAACAATTAAGAATTGTTTATTTATGTAACTGTGAATGGATTTTGAGTATTCGTGTTTATAAGTCGGAACAAATAAGAAATGTTCGGTTTTAAAAGTCTGAACGTTTTTATATTGTTCTTTTCTATAAAGCCAAACATATATATTTTGTTTTTACTAATAAGTCCGAACATATATCATTTATTCTTATTAATAGGTTCGAACAAATAAGAGATGTTCGGTTTTAAGTAACCGAATGGTTTGGGGGTGGGGCGGAAAAATGTTTAGAGAATTTTTTTATTAAGGGTATTTTAGGAAGATAGCGGAGTGCTTTCAGTAAAATTTGAGGGGATTTAATTAGTGAGGGGTTTAGAGTATTTTGAGTGGTGGCAATAGCCTGCCCTAAATGATTTTATATCCACTATTTATTTTTAGGAGAAATTAGCAATAACCCCTATTAGGGGACTTCTTTTAACAAAAAACTCACCATAAGATTTTTTAACTCCAAAACCCATTTTTTAAAAGACTCTTTAAGCAAAAGGAAATGGTTTTTTTTTTAAATACCTGTTTTAACCTCCTTTTACATTTACAAGGGTATGTTAATTTCAAACAAAATCCATTTATGTAGAAGAAGAAGAAGGGAGGGGCAGAGAGAGAGAGAGAGAGAGAGAGAGAAAGAAGGGGGGGGAGAGAGATGAAGAAAAACCATATTTGAAAACAAAGAAGAAAAAGAAGAAGAAGAAGAAGAAGGAGAAAAAAAACCAAATCTGGAAACGTTGACAGTATCTTCTTCTCCGGCGGCTGTTCATCAAGACCATGACTAGACCTTCTCCAACGACAACTCTTCCTTTGTTTCTTCTTCGTCTTCTTCTTCTTCATTTTTTTTTTTTTTCCATTTTTTTTCATTTATGTTGTTTGTAGTTGATTTTTTATACAACCCGACAAATAGATTCAAACATTTTGAGTTTTGCTACATTTTTTTGGTTTGTTTGTTCTAATTTGTTGATTTTTTCTGCATTTTTTCGATGCAAGTGTAATTCAATTTTATGCTAATGACAGTAACACGATACTGTCATCAATTTAGTTTATGATTATTTAACTTACGAATAGTAACACGATACTGTTGAGATTATTTTACACATAGTAATATGTTTCTATATATACTTATATGGTTATATGGTTTGATTTCTATGTATATGTTGATTTTTGTTTTTTTTTTTTGCATTTTTTCAATGTAAGTGTAATTCAATTTTTTACTGGTAACATTAACAAGATACTGTCATAATTCAGTTTTACGCTGATGACAGTAACAAAATACTATCATTAGTTTAGTTTATGATTATTTAACTTATGAATAGTAACACGATACTGTTGGGATAATTTTACACATGCTAGTATGTTTCTATATATACCTATATGGTTATATGGTTTGATTTCTATGTATATGCTAATTTTTTCTTCATTTTTTCAATGTAAGTGTAATTGAATTTTTTACTGATCACAGTAACACAATACTGTCATCAGTTTAGTTTATGATTATTTAACTCATGGATAGTAACACGATACTGTTGGGATTATTTCACATATGCTAGTATGTTTTTATATATACTTATATGGTTATATGGTTTGATTTTTATATATATAGTAAATTGTTTCCACTTCAGACGTTTGGAATTTGATTTTGTGCATTTGGAAGGTTGTTTTTTTATTGGGATTCTATTTCTATATAAGTCGTCAGAAATTATGGTGGGTTTGTTAATGATATCATTGATTTTCGGGTATGAAGAGTACAATGATATGGTTGTAAATACTTTCAACAATAAAATGAGGGGCATTTTGGTCCATACGGGGTTGAAAGGGGTTTTTACAGAACTAATTCTTATGTAGGGCCTATTGTAAAAGGAGTCTTATACATAGGGGTTTTGACCAAAATTCCCTTTCTTTTTCTTTTTTTTTGGGGTTCCTTGTTCCACTGGCATACCAATTCTCGAATCTATGACCTTAAAAATAGTTTGACAACTAACTAACCACCATAACTAAAGGGAGGGATGATCATATTGGCTATTGGGTGCTAATTTTTTGAAGGGAAAATTAGCAATAACCCTTATTAGGGGTCTGCCTTTAGTAAAAAACCCTACTTAAGATTTAGTAATTTAATAACCCCTTTTTTTAAGTTTTTATTTGTGGTAAAGTAAATAGGTTATTTTGTATACCAATTATACCCTTTTTTTTTACTTTTTCGTATCTCTTGTATATCAGATATGGAAAAATCAGATTTCCATGTTAAGTGTGAGCGCCACGCCCGGTACCACATGGTTCGAGAATACGCATTAGCCTCAAAGGACTAACACGGAGAGGAGTCGCCACCCAATAATGGGAACGAGTGAACCCTAGCAGGGTGTAGCTCGTCATAACCAGAGATTCGAGTTCGGAGCTAGGGTACGCAGCTGGGAAGGTGTTAGGCATCCATCCACGCCCGGTCGAAACCGGCCCCCACACATGATTAATGGCTTTAATTAACTTAATGTCTAATCAAAATTGACCCTATTCATTCAACCACAGCAGCACGCAAATCATGATGATACGACACAGACAAAGGCACGAAATAAACATAAAGAAATGATACACGAACTATCCAATTATCAGAATAACTACAATAAAGAAGGAAACTGTCTGCCGAGGTAAGGTGCGTACGTATCACTTATTGGTGCGTACGCACCCGATATATGCATACGCACCTAATAGGCATTTCACGCAGAATCCCAGAAACTCACATATCAGTCTACATCATGCATCCTTAATAAAATAAAATATGCAGAAAATAAGTATGAATATGAATATAGACTAAACCTAAATCATGCTAATCATGCTTTAGACAGAAAAATAAAATAAACTAAAATAAAAGAAGAACTGTCTGCCAATACTTTATGTGCGTACGCGGTATTGTTTACTGCGTACGCATACCTTCACTGCGTACGCAATTATTGTATTGCGTACGCACCTATTGGCGATTTATGTCATCTCTCGAAACTCACTGTATGTGGTCAGAAACCATATATGTCCGTTTTTGCAGATTTAAGTCTGAAACCACCTTGATGGTAACACAGGAGATTTTCATACCAGCAAAGTCATCATATAGTTAAGCCCTAGTCTATTGCATGATGCTCATACAGAAATGTGCATAAAGTCCTAAGTTCTCTTATGGAAAGAGTCCACTATGTGATGACATGCAATCAATATTATGCAGTTATCATGGCATTCATGGCAGCACATTACTTTATTGAATACGAATTTTCATGCTTAACAGGTAAATTATACATACAGAATGCAGATATTACCCTCAGGGTTCTCCACTCTGATTCCTTTAAGGACTACTCCTTCTTGAACCTCCAGAATTGCAGCCTCCTACACTCTCTCTCTGTTCCTCTCTTTCCTCCTCTCTCTTTCTGTTCCTATAGCTTTCCTTCTCTCTCTCCCTCTCTCTGATTTCCAGTCCCCCTCCTGTAGGTGTCTAGTGGGTTATATATAGGCATAGGAAGTAGGATTAGGGGTCTCTGCTGTTTTTCCCGAAATCTAGGTCTCCTAAGCATGTTACAACACGTTCCTTGAAAGAGTTCTGATCTGGAGGGCAAGTGGCCCGAAAAGAAAGGTTCTGGAAGCGTAAGATGCGTACGCACCAGTAACCCATGCGTACGCACCTACATTAATGCGTACGCACTGAACTTCGTGAATTCACTATATTTCTTAGCTGCAATTCTTTCGGCTTATGTAGGCGAATTCCAAAGTTTATCAAAGTATATGAACTAACCTCATCATAGGGCGTTTCCAATCCAACTCATTGGGTGCAAAATGGGGTGTCTACATTAAGATAAACATGTGTAACCGTTTTTGGGGGATATCATATCGTGGGAGAGGGATTTCAGCTCCATCATGTTTCTCTCTCTTCCAACTAGCGCTGATGAAGGGAATTCAAATCTCTCTCTCCAAGTGATTACCCGAGATTCAGTTTGGGTTCGAAGGTGTTTCTCGTTTCATCTCTTTTAGTCGTTTTCCCAGATTTTTGTTGATTTATCTGGAGTTTAGATGCGAAATCAGTTGTGAACGTGTTCATAGTGTGGATTTCGGAAAGAATAATGTATTGTATTGAAGGTTGTTCGTGAAATATCGTTGGGGGTGTATGTAGATTTCAATATACGAATACCGCTGTTGTATATGTAAGTTGTATACATATATTTTTGTTAGTTTTGAGATTTTTTACATGTTTGTATGCATTTGTCATTCGAGCATTGATTGGGCTTCATTTTGAGTTGTTTCTTGTATGTATATCATACAAGTGGATGAATAGTTCAAAGATTTTTAAGTACGATGAACTATGTTGGGGGTGGTATTTTTCACACGATTTGGTTTGCTGGGTTTTAGATGGAAATAGGTGTATATTAAAAATGAGCTGTAAACAGTATCATGATACTGTCAATGGTTTATTTTATGTTTACGCCTTATGAATAGTAAAGTGGTACTGTTGAGAGAATGTCATACATGCTGTTATGTTTTTAGTACATATGTGTTTGTTTTGTTTAAATTCACACTGTAAATTGATACTGTTTGCGTTGTAATTCAGGTTAATATATACATTTGGATAGCAATGGACGAGAACATATGTTTAATGTATACTTTTGGCAGGAGAACGATTGTTATGCCCGTAGATGTGCACATATCTTTTTATGATATTCAAAGGTTTGTTTTATCAAACACATAATGATAACTCCAGTCAATCTATTCATCCCATATCCATGGCTTTAAAAGCGGGTGTTAGCAAAGAAAATTGTGAAATTGTACTTCCACCCAACACAAGACGACCAGCGGGGAGGCCAAAGAATAGAAGGATACCTTCCATAGGAGAGAAGATAAGGCAAATAAAATGTGGCAGATGTGGAAGGCTCAGAACCTATAATAAGAAGACATGTCAAGAACCAATATAGCATAATTTTGTTACTCTTTTTATAAGTTTTGATAGTTTTAAATGTTTTAAGTTTGTTCAAGTTTGTTTTATGACGTCCAATTTTGGACACGGAGTGACATTGTTTACTTTCCTAATACACGTTGGAATATATGATCTTAGATGCGTATATGATGCCAATGAGTATGTGTCAAATATTACTTCAAACTTACAACAGTATAGTGATACTGTTTGTAATGTAAAATAACAAACAACACTAATTTAACTTTATCGTGCAAATGCCACTACCATGTTAATTTTTCATTGAATATGTGTAAAAATGATGTTCATTAATTGGAGGTAGTTAATGCTTAAGAGTGCATAGTCTTCGTATTTTCAACTGTCAACAGTAAAATGGTATTGTTGGAAAATGAATAATGGTAACTACAGTTGGAGTACAACTTATTTGTGATGGTTTGACATTTTTTCAATCTTATAATCTTCAATAGGAACCCACCATGTCGATTACTTTGTTGGACATGTGCTAAAATGATGTTCATATTTAATGCATTTGCGTTCACGGTCTTGGTATTTTAAACTATCAACAATAAAGTGGTACTATTGCAAATGCATTCCAATAACCATTACCACATTACAAGTTATTGTGCTGAATTCACCTATTGGCAATCTTGTACACATCAGTAATCATATTTTGCGAAAGAAATCTGTACTATCTTTCACGAATTTCCTTTTGTTATGATTTCATAACATAAAACTTGACATATTAACAATGAAAAATCAGCAAACCCATATTTGATATTCAAATGTAACTATACTTTTGTACAATAAACCAATAGTCACTACTTTTTGCCTACTCCTCTTTGGTTTCTCTTGCTCCTTTTTGTTTTTGGATACGCAATAGATAGCTACTTGATTGTGATTGCCTCTTTTGCGTTTGGTGTTGCTGTTTGTCTGGACCAACTTAGCGACTATGCTTGCGGTTCATCCCCAATGATTGTGCTTAACCAACCTCTCGATGGTCAACAGTTTGGATCTTATTTGGTTTTCTGTTGTTGTCCTTGACTTCTTCTGTTTGCTTGTGTTGCCAACATCTGAACTTGTTTCTGATTAGCAATAGCAAAGTCAGAATTTGTAAGTTTCAGTGTTGTTTTCTAATGAATTAATAACAGCAAACAGTATCAGTTTACTGTTGCATATAATTACACAGTACCAGTTTACTGTTGCAATAACAAAGATCATAAATATGAAATAATAATATGAAACAGTAAGGTAAAGCTGTTACAAGTGTATAATTTGTCTGCTATAAATTAGTTCAATGTTGGGTCAATTTGTGGCACCAACAGTACCAATGTACAGTTGAATCACTATTGAATAAATATTGAATAAACAAAAAACATTACAAAATTTAATATTGAATAAATAACACATTAGTGAATTGGTACTGTTTTTACAACAATAAATTGTATATATTGCATTATATTACAACTATAGAAAAATATTACACATTATAAATGTATTCTAATACGTTAGTTTATACTATCTACAATAGTAGTGTGATAATTTTGAGGGAAGGAAAAAGGTACAATGTTTACATTAATCGTGGACTATCATGGTTTGAGATGATTTCAGGCAATATCATATTACACACATGTGAAAATATAAGTTTGAATATTACCAGTTTACTGTCCATACGTCAATAATTGGAAAAAAATTGGAATGATAAAACAATAATGTGCAATAGTAAATTGATACTGTTGGAAGTGTATTATTTTGTCAATATTATTTCACAAGTAATCATAATATACAAACCAATAATACCAATATAATGTTGGAACAATAATTTTTTAGAACCACACAATTACAAGATCAGAGAGATGAAATAATAATGTGCAACAATAAGTTAATGCTATTGAATGTATTTAATTTGTCAACATTATTTCACAAGAAATCATAATATACGCACCAACAGTACCAATATAGTGTTGGAACAATACTTTTCAGAACCACACAATAACAAAGATCAGAAATATGAAATATTAATGCGAAACAATAAGGTGATGCTGTTAAAAGCATATAATTTGTCTGCTGTAATTTATTTCAATGTTGGGCAATTTGTAGGCACCAACAGTACCAATGTACAGTTGGATCACTATTTTTTCAAAACCACACAAGAATCAAAACTAAATGGGGTTTTCGCACGCAAAAATTTCCCATTCCAACCCAAAAAACGGTGTCGTGGTTCTATATCACTTCACAAATCCAAATATTTGCATGTCAAATATACCAAATGGAGTTTCTATATGGACCGATTCATTGTTGGGTTTAGATTTTTGCAATATTGTCCACAATATTTCATTTAAACAAATTCAAACTCATCTACAAAACATACCGACTTATTTGAGTAATATTATTCATATGATTTAATATAAAAACATACCATTTTAATGTTTCGATCATGGAAATAAACAGAAAAAACAGGCTGAAATAGTAACTCACTTCTTTTCGGCATTTTTGTTCTACAATCGAAACCCCAGATCGTCAATCATTGTTCTTCAATCCGTTTCTTCAATCTGTCTTGCAAAACTTCTTGGGAGACGTTCAAACGTGTGGCAAAAACCCTAGAAAAGAGTTATGGTGCTGTTCTAATGATGGAAGGTGTGTTTTTCGAAGAATTAAATGTGCCGTATTTTCCTATATTTGCTGCCAAAAAAAAAGGAACGTGGGAAGGTAGGAAGCCTAATTTTTCGCCTAGGTGTGTGAGATGGCACGGCTGTAAATTATGGCAACTTGTAAAAATAAGGGTGTTTTAGTATTTTTACTGTCAAATGGGGTTTTCACTAAACGTCAATTTTAATGGGTTCTATTATCTTAGAACTCTTATACATTGGGGTTTTGGCCAAAATTCCCTTTTTTTAATGAAATAATAAAAGCATAAAGGAAACCTATTCTCATAATTTCTTATGCATTTTCACATTTTTTTACCAAGTTTCACTTTAATAACTTTAACTTCAAAATAAGTAAAAATTATAATAAACCGACTTAATGTTGATCATTTTTCACATAATCCCCTGAAGAAAAAATGGTTGCAATGTTCGCTAGACAACTTACAAATTTTGTAATTAATGCTACTGTTAAGAGTGGGTCTATTTCCACACCATTTCGTGCTAAATCTACACTCTTCATGTATTATTTTCACACATTTCTCTTTACTTTCACTTATGAGGAGTGTGGATTTAGCATAAAAGGGTGTGAAAATAGTCTCACCCCACTATTAATCATTGTGTGAGTGCAACGGCTTTTGCGTGTGCTCGAAGTGCGCGGAGTCTCCATCCAATTTAGTTTTGGGAACTGATTGTGCCATTCTAGCAAGTTCAAATTCATCGTGTTCGGATCAGAGATTCAAGGTTCGAAGCTAAGGTATGCTGTTGGGAAGGTGTTAGGCACCCAACAATGCTCGGTTAAGAAATCGACCTCCACAAACGATCGTTGACTTTATTTAATTGGGGTATTTAATTGAATTTCAACCTTAAGAACACGATTTATGCAATGACATGCCAAACATACGAGCAATGATGCGAGTAAAAGGGATTTAAAGAAGGAAGTAGTGAGACATGGCAAAATAGGATACACAAGAGATGGGATATACAGATATCAAATGGAGATAAGACATAACAAAGACAAGAGGAAGTAAATAAAACTGTCTGCCCATAGAGTGGTGCGTACACATCATGGATTGATGCATACATGCCAACATGGCGATTATGGTTTCAAATCAGATTTTTAATGTTACTACCTAGATAGGGGTTCAAATTCATCGTGTTCGGATCAGAGATTTGGGGTCCAGAGCTAAGGTATGCTATTGAGAAGGTGTTAGGCACCCAACAATGCCTGGTTAAGAAACCGACCTCCACAAACGATCACTGGCTTTATTTAATTGGGGTATTTAATTGAATTTCAACCTTAAGTACACAATTTATGCAATGACATGCCAAACATACGGGCAATGATATGAGTAAAAGGGATTTAAAGAAGGAAACAGTGAGACATAGCAAAACAAGATATACAAGAGATGGGATATATAGATATCAGATGGAGATAAGGCATAACAAAGACAAAAAGAAATAAATAAAACTGTTTGCCCACAAAGTGGTGCGTACACATCATAGCTTGGTGCGTATGCACCAACGTTGATGCGTACACATCTGGATTGATGCGTACATGCCAACATGGCGATTCTGGTTTCAAATCAGATTTTTAATGTTACTGCCTGAATTGGGGTTGCATATGCACCATTAACAGGTGCGTACACACCTACGTTGGAGTAAAACGTTTCTGCCTGGAGTGTAGTGCGTACGCACCAACATGGCAATTTCCAAATCGTAAAGAGGGGCAAAATAATTAAATTGTTTGCCTGATTAGAGGGATGCGTACGCACCATGGGTTGGTGCGTACGCACCAAAGTGGCATTTATGCAATTTCCTCATTAACAGACACTAAAATATATTAATTAATAAATACTAATATGCATTAATTAGAAATTAAGTTGATGTGCATAGAGATTCTAAGCAGCAAAATGATAAGCTTAGGAATATTATTAACTAAAAAGACAAGATTATAGAATATTAAAAAGAAGGTTTATTAATATTCTAATATAAACTTATCATGCATAAAATATACAAAGCATTCAAACCTGCAAAAGACTAAAAGAACAAATTAAAAACAACTCTATTAATATATTAAATTATTAGAGAGTAATAGAATAATAAGAGAAAAGTTGGAAAGAATAAACAAAATAAAACTCTGCCTAAGGAAGGATGCGTACACACCTATGTGTCACAGTCACTTCGTCTTCAACCTCAGAACGGGTTGAAACTAAAAGTGTCCAGTTTGTTATGGGTCAACTTCTCGCTAACTTATCTAGTCATTTCTTAACCAATTTCAGTGATTCAAAAGCCGGATTAAAGTTCTCACGGAGCACTACAAGCGCGCACGAATCGTTTATCTAGAAACTCATAGAATCATGATCATATTCGAGCCCAAAGTTCTGGGTTTATAATCCGGCGGTTTTATGGTCTGCACAAAATGAAAAGCATTTAATCATATATAACTACTAAATACGCCGTGGTTAATCCTCGACGTATTCTTTCATGTTTAAGAGAAAGAACGGTGAATATTAAGGTGGGAATGACTTACCCTCAGGTTTGGGTACCTCTGGTATCAACATGACAATTCCCGCCTTGCCTCATTGGATTGCAGCTCTAAGCACCCTCCCTTCTTCTCTAGTTTTCTAGTGTTTGGGTGAGTGTTTGGTAAATGGTTTCCTCTCTTTTCTCTTTGGTTTCCGACTAGTTTTCTAACCAATTTCTCAGCCCTTCAAAGGTCGAACCCCAAAGTTTGAACCCCTTCCTCCGTTGAGAAGGTTCCTATTTATAGGCTCAAGTGGTTAAATAAGTCAGTTCTTTCCATTGGAATCACAATCGCACCCATGTGACCGTGGAGACCTAGCGAATGGCCGGTCCCCTTCTCCTGTCCCCTATACCCTTCAAACTCAAGAGGTCGCCGACCCCTTTGCCTCCTCCCCATGTTCTTCAAACTCGGGGGAAACACAGGTGTAAAGACCTAGGAAAGGTGTAAGGTGCGTACGCATACACCCCTAGTGCGTACACACCTATGTAATGGTTGCGTATGTATATGGCATGGATGCGTACGCAATGGGTTGTGAATCAGATTCTAGAGTTGCAATCTAGGCGACTCGTTAGGAATTGCTTTATTAATTTCTCAAGATACACAATAACCCTCATCATCGGGATTCCAAATTGCGTGATCTCACATCCAATTAGGCGGTACAAAATGGGGTGTCTACACATTGTTTATGAAATTAAATGAAAAAATGCCATATGATAGCTGTCAATTCTACAAACAATGATTAAAAATGATGTTAATTATTAAATTTTTAAGCTATCTTGGCGACACACTCATCACTCTAAATCATACTTCCATGCCAAGTTTCGTAGCATGGACTTTGGGCTAATTAAACTTGGAAGAATTACTAAGGACCAAACATAATCAGACCTACTTAGTGGGGTATAATTTACTAATCTAATCACTTTGCGTGTGCCAAAAAAAATATTAAAGTATAAAGAAATTTAAGAAATTATTTGTAGAATCATACAAAATTTTGACATCATTGCTACAAATTTTTGGCAAAAGGAGTAATGGTAATTGCCTCATTCTCTAATCTAAAATTTTAAAATGACCAAAAAAGAAGTGTATAATCTTATCAATCAATGGAGAGGAGAAAAAAATGGAGAATTCACTAAAAAGGAAAGATGTGTGAGGCAGTCAAGAGTGCTATGAGAGAGAGAGATAGAATTATGGGCGAGTTAGGAAAAATAAAGAGAGAGGTAGTGGAAGTTATGAGAAGTTAGGACTTATGAGGAGAGAAACATGAGATGTAGTTTGAACCAAATAAAAAAAAAAAAAACATGAGATGTAGTAAATTTTTTTAAACAATTGGTAACTGTCTTTTCTCATGACATTAACAATAGAAACCTAGAGGGAGACAATTGTTTAAGTGAGTTATAATTTTGGGCCTAAAATTTGGGAATTTTAAGATTTTTTGATAAAATGACAATTTTACCCCAAATTTGTGCTTGTGTTTTTAAAACTGATAAGAGCCTTTCCCCACCCTCTACATCTAACCAAAGTTGCAAATATTGTCTATATTAGTATAGATCTAATTACCTATATTAATAGTAATAATTCTATACAAAGCAAGAAAGGCACGCACTATAGCTTTTATAGTGCATTCGTCCAAAATGGCATCGTTAAATCTCACTATAGAGCCCTTTTTTTTTTCCACTCCTCTCTGGGCTTTGCCTGCATATTTTCTTCTAGTATATATATATATATATATATATATATATGGGGAGAGTTCCGTTGACACCCGGTGTAAGAGTTCAATTTTTACACCTTTTTGTAGCCTTTAATCCTTTTGAATCCAAAGGTTGGGATATTTTATTTTGATTAAAGATATGAGTTGGGTAAGAGTCGGTTATGAGAAAACCCAAAACTCACTCCATTAGCATTATCTCTCTATGACTTCTTTATTTGGTTGTTACACCGTTCTGTCGCCGTCGACGCCTCCGCCGACGTTGCACTTTCTCCCTTCCTTGTTGCCGCTCTCCTCCTCCTCCTCCTCCTCCTTTTTCTCTCTTTCTGGTGTTAAACATTCTGTCATGGACCTCACACTCGCAGCCATTGAAGTCGAACTCACTATTGTACCCATTATGGTCATCGTGTTCCTTTTGGTCTTTTAATTGTTGGGGTTCATTTACCCATTTAATTCAATTGATAGATCTCAGATCTATGTCTTCTTCTTTAGCCATTTATCCTCTGTTTTTTTTTTTCAATTTAGGTACCCATTAAATCTAAAGGTCAGATCTTTTCTTTAAAAAATAAATCTAGCTTCTTCTGCTTGTTTGTATCATTAGGTGATTCCACCTCCCACCTCCCACGTTTGATAATTTTCTTCTTATTTTTAATCTGTAGGATATATTTTTATATTTTTTGTTTTTTATTTTTGTTTTTTTTTTTCATTTTCTTCGTTACGAAGCACCAACATTTACATTTCTACTATGGAAGTAGATTTAATAAGATTAGGAGTAGGTTTTCATTTTTCTAAAAAATAATTTAAGTTCAAAAAATTTAATTTGTTCATGAGAGGGTTAACTGCGAACCAAAGATAGAGGGAGGGAGAGAGGGGGAGACAAATAATCAAATAATTGAATGGTAAGTGATTTTGCCCCTGGTTTTGCTTCTTTTCTTTCGATCACTTCATGGTTTCCTTCCTTTTAGTAATGCATAAAATTGATAGCTCAACAAGAAGCATAGAACCATTTTTGCAACCATCAGATGAGTAGTAAATCAATCATCAAAGAAAGCAACCATGGCCATGACTTATGTAACACCCGTAATTTTTAAGGAAAGTATTAAGGGTTTAATACTTTATTAGTATGTGTATTATTGGATTTTGTCGGTTTGTATGCGTGCATGGGCATGGCATGATATTGATTTCTATATGCGTGGGCATGTTTATTTTATATTTAAAAGTCATTTTAATGGTTTGGGAAGGTTCCGGGTGATTTGGAAGCATTTAGATGAGCTTATACTGAATGCTGACAAAAACTCACAAACCGTGAGGGTGGCGATCGACCGGGGTAGGGGCCCAATTGATCGCTACCCCTCTAGAAATGGCTATTGGGTACTGTCAAGCCCGATCTATCGGACTGTCAACCCCGATCGATCAGGGCTAGCAGAATGCTAAAAAAATTTTATAATGCGTCAAATGACGCATGTACCCCTGGGAGAACCCTTTAAGCTCGACTCTTCAAGACCAGATCTGGTTTGTAGACATCCCATTTTGTCCATCCATTTCGATGGTGAGTTCCCGATGATGAGATCTGTGATGTTTATTATCAATTTGGATCTATTCTCTACAAGCAAAGCAAGCATGTGGGTTAATAGGAGAAGTTAGGTGGATGTAGGGAAATATAAAAGAAAGGCGAGGAAAGTAATCTTCTATAAAAATAAAAATAAAATAGAAAAAGAAAAAGAAGTGGGATGTTAGGTAGATGTGAGAAAATATAAAAGAAAGGTAGGGAAGGTAATCTTCCGTAACAAAAGAAGTGGAATGTTAGGTAGGGGAAAGAAATAAGGAAGAGGATGGCCAACTTCCCATCACAGTTGAGAGGTTGTCAGGGATGGTCTTTTGTGAGGAAGATAATCTTCTGTAAGGAAGGATGTGGGATGGTAGGTGTAGGAAAGGAATAAGGAAGAGGACGGCTAGCTTCCCGTCAGAGTTGAAAGGTTATAAGGGATGGTTTTCTGTAAGGAAAATAATCATCTAGCAGGTACTACGCCTCGTTCATAATGAAAAAGGGGGTGAAGAGTGAGGTCAGGGCTGACGATCCTACACTGAGAATTTTTCCTATAAATAGAGAGAGCTTTAAGGAGCTCAAAAAACAAAAAAAAAAGAAAGAAAGTAAAGGGGTGGAAGAGAGAGAGAAAAAAAAAAAGGAGGGAAAAAAAGGATTCCTATATTGAGGGGAGTGTTATACTGAGAATAGAGAGGGAATGATGAGAGAAAGAATAGAGAGAAAATAAAAGAGAGTTAACCAGTGAGGAAAGAAAAAGCTTGCTGAATTCAAAGGAAGAAACACCGCCGAGTTGACAGTGGACTTGAGGGATAGTTTGAACACCAATCTACTTTATTTGCAAAAGGTATAAGCATATTTTTTTTTATATAGTAGGATTGCACAAGTTGTTTAGATAGTGGTTTTGCTACATGTAAAATCTGCTCAAATTAACCCCTCTGCAGAGAAGTCGGTTTAATCATGGGGAAGGTAAATTAGTGAAGTCATGCGTACGAATGTTTATACCATGCGTACACATGACAAATTATATGTATGCATATTTATAGTATGCGTACATATGATCATTTTGATCCTCGGATTTTTATTATTTTATTAGTGTTATCATTACTTTCATTATTGCTTTTTCATCATTACTTTCATTATATTAATAACCTCTTACTATTCATTTGATTATTATATCCTAAGTTGGGAGTCATAAAAATGTGTACGTATGATCATGTCATGACCCAAAATTAATCAGTCATGGTCAAGGGTAATAAAATGGGATTGATTTAATAGCGCTTTTGATTTTAGGATAAATAGAAATTTGACTTTTCCAAATAAAACAGGTTTTATATCTATAAGTAAATTAGATTAAAATAATTTTTAACCATTATTTTACTAAAAATCCGGCATAACCCATTTGTAATACGGGCTAACCAAGTAAAATCTATAACTTGTTAAAGAAAAATTGAAAACATCCATCTACATAGGGTATCATTGCTTGCCTTAGATTCCACATAGTTCCCAACCAAAAATTAATTATTATAATTCTGAAATAATAATATACACATTATGAAGAAATTAAATTACGTTCAGTCCTAAATAAATACATCAATGATCCATTTTGTACAATGTCTTGTGAACCAATAGGTATCTCATCGAAATACCTCAACTCAAATAACTTCTTTTTCTTTAAAAAAACCTACAAAACTGTAGGGGGTGAGCTAACTCTCAATAGGTTACATATTTCTATAAAGTCTATCAAGGTTTTAAAAATCCAATTAAAACCACAAGGTACATAAAAATACTCATACACGCTATATAGAAAATATCCAAGTCCAATTCTATATCAAAGACAACTCATAGATTCAAAGTATAAACTCATGTTCATTTTCATATTATTGTATTTCCATAAAACCGTATAGAAATATTTTAATAAATTACATAAGCTAATTGAATAAACAACCACTAGATACAACAAGTTATATACCCATAACTTAATGCAACGAATGCCATGTCATGATAATGCAATATGCGACTCTATGTCCAATTACATTTATTCCTCAATTACTAAACCACTCCTGCAGGAGTTTTCGCGTGGAAACGGAAGATTTAAACCTACCTCCAAGAGGACAACACAAGGGTTCCTACCTGGAATCGGAAAGTAACCTCTGATTCGGGAACACAAGGGTTCCTACCTAGAACCGGAAAGTACCTAGGACCAAAGGAATGGAAAACACCGCTAAGTTCCTTGACTGCTAGTAGTCCAAATTCAATGACCCCTTAACACTTTTACCAAGTATTTATTAAGTCAATTTTCAATGCATTGATATACCATGAATGCCAATGCAACGTGATTATGCCCATCATGCTAATAACTCCATAGCTAACAAAATAAATTTCCTAACAATTCGATATCCCCATAATGCACAATACAAAGTCTTATACCATTATTTGGCATGTCTATGAGTATTTCCCATAGTAAAATCACATAACTAATCTCATATAAATTGTTCCAACAATTTTAAGGAAAGAAATAACCATATTTATCATTCTTATATTTTCATTTATAAATCCAAATCAATAACTCAAACCGAAAAGTCTACAATTGCACAACTCTACTCAAAACATAAGCTTTCACATAAATGTCTAGAATACCATTTTTCTTTTGTAATCTCACAATTTGTTCCAAAAGAAATTATACTCCCAAACATGAAACATATAATCAATGATTATTTGTGAAAATCCATTATCCAATATTTTCATAATTCTAAAAAATGTATATTTCAAGTCAAAAGACCAAATCTGAAATTTCAGCGAACACAACTAGTAATACATACAAATGAATTTTTAGGATTTAATCCACAAAGAAATAGGCTTTGGGGTTTATATCACTTAAAAGTATATCAAATGTACTTTGTATCCTCAAAGTTTGGTAGATAAATACCCAGCAAAACCCTTCCAAAAATATTTTTCAATATGAACCTACTGTTGCCCAGCAAAAATCCCAACTTCAGGTGCACCCCAAAATAATTCAATAAAAAATATCAAATGGTCACCAAATGACATGAAAATTGGTAGGATGTTATCCCAACAAGTCAGTGACAAAATCCAACTCGTTTCATCTCAAAATCATAATTAGAACGAAAGTTATGAATTAAATGGTAAAATGGGTGTCACGACCCAAATTAATTAAGCCGTGATTAAAATAATTAAACAAGCTTTTTCTTTAATAAATCCTTTGATAAAACGTGGATGACACGTGTTAAAATCTCAACCATTTTAAAATCTTTTTTCCTTTTCGGACATGACCCATCCATAGATAGGACATACCATCATGAAAACCTATTATAAAAATCCATACATAAAAATTTCCTGTCATCCATAGAAGTAGTATCATCCCATGCATCGCATTTCACATAAGCACAACCATAAGTAATTAAAATTACAACCCAAATTAAATTTATATTTACATTAACCCAATAGAAACCCACTTAATTACATATTCCTTCTCATGAAAAATACATTCATAAATAACAAATAAAATTTTCGATGATAGCATCTTCCGCCTATGCTAGCAAAACCAATCCCTAGATTATCTGAAAAACATTTAAAATAATAGGCGTGAGTCCGACGACTCAGTAGATACAATTTGACATAGTAAGCTAAAGCAATGATATAAATAAAACCCATTATATCATTTAAAGCAAAATATACTAACCAAGTATATTACAAATCCCAAAATAAGTTATAACCCATAACTTAAAACAAATAATGCATAATGCCCAATGCATGTGACTCGTGTCCAATTTACATTAATTCCATTAATTACCGACCACTCCCGCAGGAGTCTTCGCGCGGAAACGGAGGATTTTAAACCCAACCTCCAAGAGGATAACACAAGGGTTCCTACCTGGAACCGGAAAGTAGCCTCTGATTCGGGAACATAAGGGTTCCTACTTGGAACCGAAAAGTACCCCAGGACTAAAGGAATGGAAAACACCACAAAGTCCCATTGACTGCAAGTAGTCCAATTCCAATGACCCTTTTTATGCAATACTTTTACCCAATATTCATTAAGTCCATTTAATGCATGATTATGCCCAACATGCAGTGCAATAAACCATAAAATGAGTTTTTGTAACCAAAATCATCTCCAAGATATGGTATATAACCCATAATCAAATAACATCATAATTATACCCAAAATTATAATAAACCACGTAAACTCTCATTATGATTATAGCCTTGAAATCATAATCGAAAAACATCAATTAAACATGGAAATTAACTATAAAATTCATACATCTATATTCCATAGCATATATAAAATACCCGAAATTCATTAGGAACATAGTTCCCAAATTAGATTATCAAATACCCATAATCTCATTCTAAGATTTATTCCATAAATCATATATATACATATTCTAGGCCCAAGAATACCCAATAATATGATAATATATACCATATTATCATGTCAATAGTTTAAACATATGTAAATTGCACCTACTTCAACCAAATGTGTGGAAAAATATAACCTTTGAGGTTGTGGGTATGAAGTCCAAACCCTAGGATGCAAATGCAAGCTCCCAATCCAAGTCCTAGCTCCCAAATGACTTGGTTGATGTTGGTAACGGAGGTCCCAACTCCAAATCACCACCAAAATTCCCCAATATGCATGGATAAACCCAAAAATGTAAGAATGAGATGATAAACCAAAAGAAATTATAAACCTTAACTCTAAAATATGAGAAAATATCTCAAAAATGCAAAAGGGTTGGTGAGGATGACAATCCATGCCAATACCCATGAAATCCAAGCTCAAATCACCATGAGCAAGCTCCAAGCTCCACCAAGAGGTTGGAAAAGATGAATCTAACCATAATAATGCATTCCCAAGCATCAAAGAGAGAGAAAAACCTAAATCCACAACCATAGACGCGTAGATTGGGCCAAAATACGCTAGATTCGAGCTTGCCGGCGTCGGATCGAGGTCGCCGTGCTCCGGCGAGTTGCCGTCGAGCCTTCGCTCCTTCTTCTCCTTCTCTCCCTCTCTCTCTCTCTCTCCCCATGCCCCAAAAGACCAGATCTGGTCTAAAAATCGTAGGGGATGGGTTTTAATAAGGGGTGAGGGGCACTTGCATCATTTTACGCAAAAAAATTTGCAAAATCCGCGATGCACGATCGATCGTGGTCTGAGGGCACGATCGATCGTGGAAAACAGAAGTGAAATTGCATTTCCAGGCACCTACGATCAATCATCCCTAAGCCAGGATCGATCGTCCCCAGGCCAGGATCGATCGTCCCTTGCTGAAAATGCCCAGTAACTCAGGCAAATGTGTATAAACCCACACAGTACACACCACTGCCTTATTTTCATTAAAAACATTTATACTTTAAGTTATTTAATGAAAATAAGCAAATAACCCCCCATTTGAATCCAAATAAAATATCAAAAAAATCAAATACCCAATATATCAAAATGTCATTTTCAAGTTTTAGTACAAAATCCGTCGCCCGACAGATTTTCCTAAAACAAACATGCGTGGAACCCAATCCAAACATGCTAATAAAATCCCATAAAATCACCAATGTCTTATAATATTATAAACTCCCATTACCGCAAAAAATAATCCTTTAAAACGAAGATTTACGAAAATTCACTTTTTCCCCACACTTAGCCAAATTTTAGCAGCTTAAACCCTTAAGTTGCAAATAAGGCTAAACGCACCCGAAAGATACTCAATGCACAAAACAAGCATCAAAACACCTCCAACATCATAATATCATACACATGCATTACCCATGCATGTAATCATCCGAAAAATCAAGGGATTAGCTATGTTAACCAGAGATTAAACCCTTAATACCCTATTTAAAAATTACGGGTATTACAATGGATTCGTGCTGTCAGTACAGGCCAACACACACGTAAAATGATTTATGTGTCACAAAACCATATCAAATAGGACCAATTGAGTCTTAATACTTCCATAAACTCATATAACAAAAGTATATATGTATATACACTCACATACACAAAACCTTAACCAAGTATTTTTTTAAACCAAGCACAATTACAAGCCAATATATACATATTAACATCTCAAATAACACAATAATCTATAATAGGTCCCAAAAACCACAAAGAAACTACAAAGGTCTGAAATTTTATCTTCAATCATGATAATACTCTCATTCCAAGAAAGTAATGTAACTAAAACTTCAATTTACATAGATGCATGTAAATAATCATCCAATTAATCATCCCCTTTATCACAAATCCTTTTTTTTTTTTTTTTTTTTTTTTGTAACCTAAATTTGTTGAATATGATCTTGCATGTTTGAAAAGCACTAATAAAATGATTTCTTTCACATACACCTAACCCAAATACAAAGAATAAAAGAGGGGTTTCAATATACATGCGATTTCCTATCCCAAAATATAAATTTCTCCCAAGAAATTACAAAATCATGAAAAATAACTCCATAATAAAGAAAAAAATTCCATAGTTCACAAATATCCTCAATTTACCAAGAAGAAATATGAACTTGCCTTTGTAAGATGAGAGAATAGAAGGAAAAAGCTGGAAAATTGATGAAGGAAGAGCCCCCTTTGGTGTTCGTACAAGGGTCGTACGGCCCCTCTTCTCCTTCTTCTTCTCCTCTCTTCTTCTTCCCTTCTCTCACTCTCTCTTTCTCTAAAAAGGTAGATCTGAAAAATGAGAGGAATGGGGCTGTTTTGCCCCTTTAACCCACTATATGTACTAATTCTTTACTCTTAAGACAAGTGTCCTACATGCAAAGTAGGTTGGGCAGGTATTCTACTAATTGGGCTCGCCCAATTACAACTAATATAGCATTAGGTCCAAAATGTATTGGGCCTAATATAAAATAAAGACCCAAATATAACATAAGGTCTAGGTCTATTTATAAAATATAAAAGTCAATAATGCTTAATCCCACCAATGTTAAATAGCACATGTAGTCCAATTAAGTTTTAAAACTTTAGGGTCCACATCAATTAAAATAAGAACATTCTAAAATAATTATCGTGTATAACACGCGATAATTAATATCAAATTAACAAGTAACATTGGCAATATAGATTTATGACCTTATCGAAAATAAAATAAAATAAAATTCTGTACGCATCATCAAAATTTGAAATTGACCCGTCTAAAAATAATTAAATAATTAAACAAGATGATTATAGACTTAACACTAAGTCAAAGCAAAATTATTTAACCCCCAATTTGTGATCAAAACCAATCGCTAATGGACCCAAAATAATATAATTAAATCAAAATTAGAGTAGGGACATTACAGATCATGGTTCATTTTAACTTGCATTTGTTTATTTCATGTTTCACATGTCTTTTAGTTATCTCATGTTTCATATGCCTTGTTTATAACAGGGGTGTTCATGGTTTAGGTTAAAACCGAAAACCAAACCAAACCGGTCGGTTTGGTTTGGTTTTTTTGTCATTAAGTTTGGTTTTGGTTCTAATTTTAGAAAACCGAATTAAATTGGTTTGGTTTTGGTTTTCATGTTTAAAAAACCAAACCAAACCGAAAAACCGAAAAAACCAAAAAAGTATAATATAAATATATATAATTTTATATATTACATATTAAACTTAGTTTGTAAATTTTTTATTCTAATAAGGGCATAATAGATAATGGATTGTAAATTTTCTTTATGTTTTTTTTTTTAAATTTTTTATTAGATTGGCATGTGTTAAACTAGCTATTATTGTTGTCTGAGATATTGGCATGTATTAGATTGGAGATTTGAAATTGGATTGACATAAGTCAATACTTTTCCATTTTAATACAATGTTTAATTTTTTTTTTAGTTGCTAATGTAATGATTTTATTAAAAATGTTTTTATTTAGAGTTTGGATTGTCATTTTTCTATTTTTAATTATTTGTTGTTATTTGATAGGATAAAACCGAAACCGAACCAAACCGAACCGAACCAAACCGAAATTTTATGGTTTGGTTTTTTTTATAGTATGGTTTGGTTTAAAATCTACCCTAAAACCGAACCACGAACACCCCTAGTTTATATATATTCTTTTATTGTTTTATGTTATTAATATGACATTCGTGTGTGTGTTTTGCATGATATAAAGGTAATCTAGATTAAATTAAAATATTAAATATGGTTAATGAATACACAATGAGGGCCAGTTTATTACCGGGCATTGTTGGGTGCCTAACACCTTCCCAACATGTACCTTAGCTCCGAACCTTTCTCTGGTCAACAAAATTGGTCCTAGGCCTTTCCAGGTGGCGACTCTCATTCCTATGCTAATCCCTCGGGGTTGGCACCACCATCAGAAGTAAAGAGCAAGTAAAATATAGGTAAAAAAAAAAAGGCGAGCGTGTGGTGAAAACCGGTGCGTTCACATGGTCTTTTTGGGCTTATAGAGCTAGAGAGAGAAGGAGAGAGATGAGAGAAATAGGGCTTATTTGGAGAGAGAAAAGTTCATTTTTCTTTTGCATATGTTGGTTTTTCTCTCTCACCTTACTTTGATGCTTGGGAATGCATTATTATGGCTGGATTCATTTTCTCTAACCTCTTGATGGAGCTTGGAGCTTGCTCATGGTGGCTTAAGCTTGGATTTCATGGGTTTTGGCATGGATTTTCATCATTATCAACTCTTTTTGCATTTTTAGAGGTATTTTCTCACATTTTAGAGCTAAGGCTTATAATTTATTTTGGATTATCATCTCATTCTTATATTTTTGGGCTTATTCATACATATTGCAGAGTTTTGGTAGTGATTTGGAGTTGGTACCTGTGAACGCCACGCCCTAAACCATATAGCTCAAGAATACGCATTAGCCTCAAAGGACTAACACGGAGAGGAGTCGCCACCCAATGATGGGAACGAGTGAACCCTAGCAGGGTCTAGCTCGTCATAACCAGAGATTCGGGTTCAGAGCTAGGGTACGCAGCTAGGAAGGTGTTAGGCACCCAGCCGAGCCTGGTCGAAACTGGCCCCCACACATGATTAATAGCTTTAATTAATCTAAACGTTCAACTGAAATTAACCCTATTCATTCGATAATTGCAACACACAATCCATGATGTCATGACGACGCAGAAATATGGAATAAGCATAAGGAATGGAAGCACAGATTAACCAATAGTCAGAATAAATATGATAAAGAGAAGAAACTGTTTGCCAATACTCTGTATGCGTACGCACATTGTATGCTACACATGCAATAAAAATGTTGCGTACGCACCAATTGGCGTTTATGTCAGATCCCAGAAACCCGTCTATGTACCATATGAACGTACATACATGTATTGCCACAGATTCATGCCCAAAATCATTGCTATATTAAAGTAAATCAGAACACAAACACCCTATATGCTGTTTTATGGGAAAGTAAACTACCAATAATTAAACCTATTTTTCTGCATGATGCTTATGGGGAGACATGCACAGAATCCTAGGTTCTCTCATGAGGAGAGTCCACTACATGATGATGCTCATGTGATTGCATATACAGAATATTTAACTAACCATACGTATCGAATATAATATCTATGATGAACATGTTATTCAATTCAAAAGATTAACATTCTAAACAAATAAGCTGTAGAGTTAATTTGTTGATATTACCCTCAGGGTTACACACTCAATCCTCTTTGGAATTCCTCCTTTTGGACCTCCAGAATTGCAGCCGTCACCTCTTCTTTTTTATTCTCTCTTTAGGGTTTTCTCTCTAATTCCAGTCCAAAAGTCCCCCTCCTCAAGTGTACAATGGGCTATATATAGGCAAGGGAGGTAGGATTGGGGTTTCTGCTTGTTTTCCCCCGAAATCTAGGTCTCCTAAGCATGCTATAACATGTTTCCTGAAAGAGTTTTGACCTAAAGGGCAAGAGGCCCGAAAAGAAAGATTCTAGAAACATGTGGTGCGTACGCACCTGAACTAGATGCGTACGCACCTTATTCCCTGCGTACGCAACAGTCTTTAAAAATTCTAATTTGTTGTCAACTGCAATTCCGTTGGTCCATTTGGACGTATCCCAAAGTCTGTTACAGTGCATAAACTAACCTCATTATAAGGCGTCTCCAATTCAAATCATTGGGTGCAAAATGGGGTGTCTACAGTACCTCCATTATCTTCATCAACCAAGTGATTTGGGAGTTAGAGCTTGGATTAGGAGCTTGCATGTTCATCCTAGGGCTTGGATTTCATACCCACAACATCAAAAGGTTACATTTTCTACAAAAATTGGTAGAGGTAGGTGCAATTTACATAGGTTTAAACTATGGACATAATAATATGGAATATATTATCATAGTATTTTTATTCTTGGAATTTTCCAATATGTGTATAGATGATTTATGGAATAAATCTTGAAATGGAACTTTGGGTATTTGATAACATAAGTAGAAATTATGTTTATTAATGAGCCTGGTTAATTTTATACATTCCATGGGATATAGATGTATGGATTTTATGGGTAATTGATACTTTTGGTTTATGATTTTAAGGTTGTAATCATAAGTGGATATTTATGTTGTTATCATAATTTGGTATAATAATGTGATTATTTTCACTATGGTTTATGTGGTATATTTTGGAGATGATTTTGGTTAAAAATCATTTTATGATTTATTGCATTTCACGTTAGGTATAATCATGCATGAAATGGACTTAATGAATACTTAGTAAAAGTGCATTAAAGGGGTCATTGGAATTGGACTACTTGCAGTCAAGGGACTTTGCGGTGTTTTCCTTTCCTTTAGTCCTAGGTACTTTTCGATTCCAGGTAGGAACCCTTGTGTTCCCGAATTGAGGCTACTTTCTGGACCCAGATAGGGATATGTAGTGTTGTCCTCATAAGAGGCTATTTTCCATCCTTGCAAGGGTGCAATGTTGTCCTCTTAGAGGTTTGGTTAAATCCTCCCTTTTCGTGTGAAGAATCCTGCGGGAGTGGTTGGTAATTGATGGAATTAATGTAAATTGGACATGAGTCACATACATTGGGTATTATGCATTATTTACTTTAAGTTATAGATTATAACTTGATTTGAATTCTTTTAATATACTCGGTTAGTATATTTTGATTTAAATAATATAATTGGATTTTTTTTATATCATTGCTTTAGTTTACTATGTTAAATTGTATCTACTGAGTTGTCGAATTCACGCCTATCATGTTAAATGTTTTTAAGATAATTAGTAGGATAATTTACAAGGAAATGCTAGCTATTGGGAGATGCATAATCTACTTGGATGATTATAATGAATTTTATAAAATGTATAATTTAGGAATAAATGAATGTATTTCATTAATTTATATTTGGACCAATGGCCAATGTAAATGTAAATTAAATCAGGATTGTAATTTTAATTATTTAATGTTGTATATGTGGAATGCGATACATGGGATGATACCACTTGCATGGATGACTGGAAATTTTTACAAATAGATTTTCTAACAGGTTTTCATGATGGTATATCTTTTTTACGGATGGATTATGCCTGAAACTTTTTGAAATGTTTGAGGTTTTGACACATGTCATCCTCTTTTATTCAAAGGATTTATTAAATAAAGCTTGTTTTATTATTATTGATTACGGCTTAATTAATTTGGGTCGTGAAAAGTTTTTTTTTTTTTTTTTTTTTTTTGCATTAGAGATTGCTAGTAGATCCACATGGGGTGTTATGTGGGGGAATAGCATGTACTTAGGTGTATCATATGTTGGGGTTATAAACCTATACTATGTAAGAACATAGAAACATATTAGGTACACATGTTGATGACTTTGATTTTGTGTATAATCGGGGATTTATACTTTGTTGTTGAATACCAACATGCTTTGAGGACTTAAAGACATGTTAGGTGAACACTTATATGAATGAGAAACATAGAAATGTGCTAAGATTTCACACGTGTTCATGGATATTGTCAATTCATGATAGAGGCATTTGAACATATGCATGATTCCATGAGAAATTATTTTCATATGCATTTGGGAATGCATTTAGAATTGAAATCCTAATGAGGATTTAGGCATATACATGTGTAGGCACACACATACATTTGCATATTGGGTTGTTTATTACCCAGAGTTTTGGGGGATTAAGTGCATTGCATGTGCATCATTCATAGCCTAGGTGTTAGGCTTCCTATAAGTGCTAGAGTGTCTATTGGATTAGGACCATCTGCTTTTATTTCCATTGTATTTTTGGAGACCAAGTCTCTTGGGTCGGGGCTAGACCTTTTGACTTTCTTTAGCGTGTGAGTCATCCATGGTTGGAATGTTTGTATGATTTTGGTTGGTTTGAGATTGTCTGGCTTGACAATCTTTATGATGATTTGTTGTTTGCAAATGGTGTAATTTTATTGGGTTGTTGTGATTATTTTTTTTTTAGAAGTTCATTTCGTATGGACTCATCCACTTTTGTTATGAAGGCAGTTAGCCTTAGATATTGCTTAATGTAATGTATGTTCATATATTGTGATAATTTAGATTGTAAATGCGACGTTTAGTGTGCGACATCAGTGATGTGTGTATAGTGCATAGGTGTATATGTGTGTATATTGATTTTGTGGTTGTACTTGTACAAGTACTAGCTATTTTAGGAGTGAGACACGTGAGTCTCATGATTTATAATGTGTAACTTGGGATGAGATTGTTGTAAATGCTTGGTATGATTGAGTAATCTTGCATTATGTGATTGGTTGTGTGTGAATGTAATTGTTAAGGTGCAGTCACATATACGTGTGCAATGCTATATGTTTATATATGTACTTTGGATTTTGTGTATTTATATATATAGGCTATTACTTGTGCTCATTGGATGTATATGAGTACAGATTCGTGCTTGTTGTAATGAGTATATATATATATTGTGATATATATATATATATATATATATAATATATGTATCATATATTTGGTGTTCTGCAATGGGTGTACCTATGCAATGGATATGGGTATGATTTTATTGTATAGGTGATAGGAACTTGTGATTCATAGGTATATGAATTGTGTTTATGAGATGATGATGTGTCTTGCTTTGTCGCTTGCTAGTAGGCAAGTTGATATGTTTGCGAACATGTATGACTTTGAATTGGATTGTGTATATGATTTAGGAATGTGGGTATAGATTCTTGTAAGAACCTTGGTTCTTGTTGAGTGAGTTCTTGGGAAGAATTTATAATTGTGTTTGAGTTGTTATGTTTTGTGTGAGTCATGTACTTATTTGCTTTGTATATGTTTGGGCTTAAGTAATGCGTGTTCATTACTTATTATTATGTTGTGGTAAGGTCACATGTGTAGGAGTTTGTGGCCATTTATGTATTATGTAATGTTTGATGCTTTGAAATGTATTGTAGGCCGGCTTGGGAATTGTTTGCTTCTTTTCATATGTGATGTTTGTTGATATTGGTGGATAACACCAATTATATTGTGATTTTATGGATGTATTTGAGACTTGTGAGCTAACCTTGGTGGTTAACTCCAATATACTGGCATTTGATGCGTATTTCATCTTTCTTTTCTTTCCTTTCATGACGGAATGTCATTGAGTTTGGTTTGACGAAATTCGAGGACGAATTTCCTATTAGGTGGGGAAAATTGTAACACCCGTAATTTTTAAATAAAGTATTAAGGGTTTAATACTTTATTAGTACGCGTATTATTAGATTTTGTTGGTTTGTATTCATGCATGGGTATGACATGATATTGATTTTTATATGCGTGGGCATGTTTATTTTATATTTAAAAGTCATTTTAATGGTTTGGGAAGGTTCCAGGTGATTCGGAAGTGTTTGGATGAGTTTGTATTGAATGCTAACAAAAACTTACAAACCATGAGGATAGCGATCGATCAGGGTAGGGGGCTGATCAATCAGTACCCCTCTAGAAATGGCTATCGGGTACTGTCAACCCTGATCGATCGGACTGTCAACCCCGATCGATCAGGGCTGGTAGAATGTTGAAATTTTTTTATAATGCGTCAAATTACACATGTACCCCTAAGTTCTCTTATCACCCTTCAAGCTTGACTCTTCAAGACCAGATCTGGTCTTTTTGGGCTTAGAGCTAGAAAGAGAAGGAGAGAGAGAGAGAGAGAGAGGAGAGATATAAGAGAAATAGGGCTTGTTTGGAGAGAGAAAAATGCATTTTTCTCTTGCATGTGTGGGTTTTTCTTTCTCTTACCTCACTTTGATGCTTGGGAATGCATTATTATGGTTGGATTCATCTTCTCCAACCTCTTAGTGGAGCTTGGAGCATGCTCATGGTGGATTGAGCTTGGATTTCATGGGTTTTGGCATGGATTTTTATCCTCATCAACTCTTTTTGCATTTTTAGAGGTATTTTCTCACATTGTAAATCTAAGGCTTATAATTTATTTTGGATTATCATCTCATTCTTACATTTTTGGGTTTATTCATGCATATTGAAGAGTTTTGGTGGTGATTTGGAGTTGGTACCTCCATTATCTTCATCAATCAAGTCATTTGGGAGCTAGGGCTTGGATTGGAAACTTGCATGTTTATCTTAGGGCTTAAATTTCATACCCACAACATCAAAGGTTGCATTTTCTACACAATTGGTAGAGGTAGGTGCAATTTACATAAGTTTAAACTATGGACATGATAATATGGAATATATTATCATAGTATTGTTATTCTTGAAATTTAGAATATGTGTATAGATGATTTATGGAATAAATCTTAAAATCGAACTTTAGGTATTTGATAACACAAATTGGAAATTATGTTTATTAATGAGCTTGGTTAATTTTATACATTCCATGGGATATAGATGTATGGATTTTATGGGTAATTGCTACTTTTGGCTTATGATTTTAAGGTTGTAATCATAAGTGGATATTTATGTTGTTATCATAATTTGGTATAATTATGTGATTATATTCCACTATGGTTTATGCGGTATATTTTGGAGATGATTTTGGTTAAAAATTATTTTATGATTTATTGCATTTCACGTTGGGCATAATCATGCATGAAATGGACTTAATGAATACTTAGTAAAAGTACATTAAAGGGGTCATTGGAATTGGACTACTTGTAGTCAAGGGATTTTGCGGTGTTTTCCTTTCCTTTAGTCCTGGGTACTTTCCGGTTCCAAGTAGGAACCCTTGTGTTCTCAAATTGAGGCTACTTTCCGAACCCAAGTAGGGATCCGTAGTGTTGTCGTCATAAGAGGCAACTTTCCATCCTTGCGAGGGTGCAATGTTGTCCTCTTAAAGGTTTGGTTAAATCCTCCCTTTCCGCACAAAGACTCCTACAAGAGTGGTCGGTAATTGATGGAATTAATGTAAATTAGACATGAGTCACATGCATTGGGTATTATGCATTATTTACTTTAAGTTATGGATTATAACTTGATTTGAATTATTTTAATATACTCGGTTAGTATATTTTGATTTAAATGATATAATTGGATTTTGTTTATATCATTGCTTTAGTTTACTATGTTAAATTGTATCTACTGAGTTGTCGAACTTACGCCTATCATTTTAAATGTTTTTCACATAATTAGCAGGATAATTTACAAGGAAATGTTAGCTATTGGGAGATGCATAATCTACCTGGATGATTATAATGAATTTTGTAAAATGTATAATTCAGGGATAAATGAATGTATTTCATTAATTTATATTTGGACCAATGGCCAATGTAAAGATAAATTAAATCAGGGTTGTAATTTTAATTATTTAATGTTGTATACGTAGAATGCGATACGTGGGATGATACCACTTGTATGAATGACTGGAAATTTTTACAAATGGATTTTCTAACAGGTTTTCATGATGGTATGCCCTATTTACGGATGGATCATGCCCAAAACTTTTTGAAATGATTGAGGTTTTGACACGTGTCAGCCTCTTTTATTCAAAGGATTTATTAAATAAAGCTTGTTTTATTATTATTGATCATGGCTTAATTAATTTGGGTCGTGACAACTTAGGGCTTCAAACTTGAGAGTGAGATAAGAGAGAGGGGAAGAGAGACGTATAAATGGGCAAGGAGTACATAAGAAGTTGAAGTTAAATGAAATGGGATTTGACTCGGATCTATGTAACCCGAAATTTGTAAAAAGAATGGATGAAGGCAGGCCGTTGGATCAAAAAGGGCATCTAGGGCTACAAAAAGGTATAGTTTTACTCTTACTACATTGGGTGTAAACGGATCCCTCCCCTATATATATATATAAAGCTCATGTGTTCAAGTAGGGATGAAAGGAAAACTGAAAAAATCGACGAACCAAACCGAACCAATCGGTTTCGGTTGGTTTTTCCCAATGTTATGATTGGTTCGATATTTTATTTAACAAAGTCTCAATTTTTGGTTCGGTCAGCGATTCACCTCGATACTTGCTTTCACCCCTCTGTTGTTTCAGTCGAAAAAACCTTAACCATAACCCTCTCTTCTCCTTTTCTCTTTCAACGTGCGACGAACAATGGCTCTCAATGGACGACGATGATGATGACAGAGGTGATCTCGCTGATGCTGCTCGCCGCCATTGCTGCTCACGTCGCTACCGAAGCCACAGAATCGGATTCGAGCCATTCTCATCCTGGTGACAGAATTGATCACTAGATCTTCTAGTTAGTCTTTTTGATCTCAATCTTAGTAGATGATTTATAATTAGGTTTGTCCCTTTTCATATTCATCATCCCTGCTTGTTTTTTGAAAAAAAATCTTTGAACTTTGAAGGTTCACTCTAGTATATATTTTCTCTTTTCTTGATATTTTTTTTATCTATGGATGTGTGAAAAACATGGGGCTCAACTATTTTTTTTATGTAAGATCTGTGGTCGTTTCTTTTATTTTTTTTCTATATTTGGTTTTATTTCGATATGATTTTTATTGAGGAATTAACTGATTTTTTTTCCCTTTTATCTTTGATTTGTGATCAAATATATATATATATATATATTTTTTTGGGTTTTGGCCAAAACCAAGTAAACTGCCCAAACCAAACCAAAACCGTTCGGTGCAGTTTTCATTCTTACAAGGTCGATGTCGGTTGCCAATTTTCCAAAACCGACACTCTCGGTTCGGTGCCAAATACCACCCAACACCGACCGAAGCCAAAACAATTACATCCATATGTTCAAGTCTCACCATTTAATTATAAGCAAAGTAAATGGAATTTTGATTTTCAGACTTGTTCTTTTCATGGGCTATTAATTGAGCCCGGGGTATCACAAACTAGACCCAAAGTTCATTCGTTATAATGGGCTCAGACTAGGCCGAGGAGTGCAAGCTAAGATCGGCTTGGTCGCTTGGATTGAGCTTGGACAAGGGATCTATGCCAGGCCCGCTTCACTATCCAAATTATTGGGCACATGACTCACAATTTGTGTCAGTGTAAAGGACAGCTCATGGAAGTTCAAAACTTCAAATATAATTAAAGCGTGTGCTCATACATCACTGAATAAGTGAATTAAGAAATCAATAAGTGGTAGGTCAAGTGACTGTCCACAACACAAACAGAACTTACTTCCAGATGGGTGGGATTGGTGTTTTGGTATATATTCACTGCACTCTTCTGAAAAAAATAAAAATAAAAATAATGAAAAAGAAAAGAAAAGAAAACTACCCTTCACTCCTTTAGTGCTTCCAAAGGTGGAACTCATCCCATCAAGGTTAAAAAAAAAAAAAATTGTGTCGGTCTCACTATCCTTTATGATCTTTTGTAGGTCCTGGGACCCTGGTGTTTAAAATCACATGCGAAGGCATGTGGGAGTGGTTTGGGAGAAGCAACCATTGCCTTCAGAAAGAGCCCACCATCCATTTCTGTTTCCCTATGCCAGGGGCAAAGCTGCCTGAAGCACAATTTGTGTGTCCTTTCATTTGGGACCCCCAAATTTAAAAGAAAAAAAAAAAAGAAAAAAAAGAAAGAAAGAAAGAAAGAAAAGAAAGATGGGAAAGTATGGTTTACTGGTTTCAATTGATGTGTGTACAGGGAGAATGTATTGGGGGAACAGATGCACATGGGAGATATTGGATCCACTGTCCTTTGGTCCCATCAAAGGCATGTATCCTTCATGGTTTGGAATAGTTGGGGCAGTAAGCTGACAGACCAATCCATGTTTGATGTGGGTGTGCCCAAGCGAAATTGATGGTGAAGTTTTCACCATTTCAAGCTGTCACTCTGGTCCCTGGTCTGGCTTTTAGAACGCTGGCATCTATGCCACTTATTTTCTCAAACTTACCCTAAACTTGGTAGATCCAATGTTATAAGTAGTAATGCCCTTGTCAAACAAACATCTTTTGTAAACTATGCTGACTTCTTATTAGCCATTTTTCTTATACATGATATCATGAGGTTTCATGAGTTTTCATGGACACTATACATCTGACTAATTCTGTGGACATATACAATCTCTCGTCCCATATGCACTAACCAATTACAAGACATAAATTTATTGGGTGATCTTCTTTTATATGAGGTTGCTTTCAAATGTACTTTTAAATTTCGATTTGAAAGCTAGATCAGAGAATAACCCTAGGATTGCTTTAAAGCCTGTCCCCACCAATTAAATTATGGTTCAACCAAACAATTTTTTTCCTTTTTCCCCTTTCAAGAGAAATCCCATCAAAGGTAAAGGCTTGGAATGCTCTTACCATCTTTTCTAATAACGAAAATAATAAATAAAATTTATGATTAACAATTAGGAATATTCTTTTCTCTCATCGAGGTTTTTGCTAAACTATGGAGCCAATTATTGCCACCTATCAACTTTAGTTATACCTCCAAACTCCTGTTGTTTCTCAAGGTTTTATAAAAAACCGCAAAAAAAAAAAAAAAAAAAAAAGAAAGATTTTCATATAAATTGGCTACGTTGTTCACTAAAAAACCATTGTTTTGAATGACTTTGTAAAAGAAATTTTTTTCAAAATTTATCGTTTAAGTAGACTTTTTAGTCATTTACCGCCCATGTTTCATTTTTAAAGAATATTTTATGAAAAATTACTAAAAAAATCCACTTAAACGATAGATTGTGAAAAAATTATCTTCTACAAAGTTGTTCAAAATGATATTTTCTAGTGGACATTGCGACTAGTTTTTAGGAAAATCTTTCATAATTTTTTAAAAAATCTTGAGAAACCACAATAGAAATATTTAAAGAATATTTGAGAAGATTATAAAGAAGGGAAGAAAGGAAGAACTCTAAAGAAAAGAAAAATAAAAACACATTAGAAATCAATTGACCCAACAACTATAAAAACATCATACTTTGAAATCATCATATGCGACCTGTTTATACGCCTATGCCTATAACTTCACTCGATAGAATGGTTTTCAAGAATTTTGTATTTCATTTTCGTTGATAAAATTAGTTTGACGATCAAGGTTAACTAAAGCATTCTCAGCATAAATTAAAAAGAATACAAATGCATACTATTAAATAAGTAAAACGTGGGTTGAAATAGTAAGAGAGGACATAGTTGTGGAGGATTAATTAGAAAATGAGAGTGAGGGATGGGTCAGTGCGTGTTTCCTAAGGTCACTTAAGGCTTTATGTCTAAAGAAATGAAAATTAAGATTTATGTCTCGAGAAATTAAAGATCAAGGCTTATGTTTCAAGAAATGAGAGATTTTGAGTTTGACTTTTTATTTTTTAATATTAACTATGAATTGCCAATGGCATTGTAGTCTAGTGACATTTGTTTCACATCTTAAGTGAGTGATCTCGGGTCAGGTTTATAGATAAACATTGATATCCGTATCTATTGTTATTAAGGGGGGTTGGGGGTAAGGGTAATTTCCATAAATTGTAAATAATACTCCCTCCGTCCCTAAAAGATAGGCCAAATTTTCAACTTTTTGTGTCCCAAAATAATAGGCCATTTTGAAAAGTCAAACTATAAAATTGTTTAACTTTCCTATTATACCCTTTGTTTTGTTAAAAATTACTTTACCATTTCAATTTCATTTCATAAAGGAAGGGTATTTATGGAAAACAAAATTTAGTCAATGCATTTATTAAGTTTTCTTAATTTGCGTGTTTAGTCAAACTTGGCCTATCTTTTAGGGACGGAGGGAGTAATAAAAAAGATTAATTATTAATTATTAGTCTAGATTGTTACAAAGTGCGTAGTGGGACTTTGCTTGTATTGAGATTTGAAAGGCTCATTTAGGATAAATATATGGGTGGGGAGTAATATTCTATATCTATATTATTATATAAAACCCAGTTTACTTATGTGGCATGTGTATGTTTTTGGCTTTCTTTCTCTTATTCATTCTATTCTTTCATTAATTGTGATCTTACTTTAAAATTTGACACTGCACTTTCACATTGGTTCAAGAAATTAATTTATTTAACATCGTTTTATTAATTATTTATTTAAATTCAATTTATATAGGAAATTCAAGAATCTTGGGAAGAAAAAAAAAAATTAAAGAATAGTAATATTAAATACCAAAAATTTTTCTATCTTAATTAAACTGATTTGACATATGAATCTTCAAAAGAAAAAACAATTAATTAATAAAGTATTGTTCTATGGAATCCCAAATTTAACTTATTTATTGTAGATATACCCCTCTCGTTTCTAAAATTACATCGCTAGCCACCACTTACTATACAAGTAAACTATAGGGACAACCCTCCCTTTAACTACTCTTAATAACTCCATCTAGGTTAAATGGTGTTTGCCTTAATTTTTCTCAAAATACCAAAATTACCCTTAAATTGATAAAACAACAAGAATAAATCATCAAGTGCAACAATTTTTCATTTTAGATATCTGAATATTAAAAAAAAAAAAAATTATGCTCCACAATTTTCTGGGCAACTAAACACAAAGGGCCGGTATGAAGAAGTGTAGTGGAATTTCACCCAAAATTTAAACCGATTTATTTATAAAAAATACTATTTTTTATAAAAAAAATAAAAATAAAAATAAAAAACCCCAAAATTTCTCCATTGTTCTCTTTTATTCTTGGTCCCATCTATTATTAGATTCGGCTCCCTATTCTATGCTTTGCATGGTTTTCAAACATTGCATTTTACTTGGGTTTGATTTAAAAGAGAAAAATAAGAAAAAGAACATAATTAAAACGTTATATTAAGAGCATTTTTGTTGTTAACAGGTTCAAAGAAATAACTTTGACAGGAGGAATTAATGTGATATTCAGATTGTAGAAAGCTGTAAATGTAATTTAAAAAATGGCATTAGGCAATTCAACACTCGAGCATTGGACCTCTGGGTGATTCTGGTCCACTTTTAATGCCGGAAATGGTGTTCCTATTAAAAGGGGAACACATAAAATGTCTAAACGTACAATTATAGCAAAGGCAGATTTAGAAGATTGCAGTAGAATTGGATTTGCACTAGATCCCACCAGTTCCCATGTCAGATCCACGGGGCCAGCTCACCCACCCCTCCACTGATCCTCTCCAGTCCCAACTATGATGGACAATTATACCAATCCAGCGTTGCAATCTCGTGATGGGTACGGATGGATGGGTCCCCATGTCTTTCATGTCCACAGTAACAAAACAGTACCAACCAATACAGAGACTGATTTGACGCCCATTTCCCATCAGCCATCACAATCCCAGAAGGCAGCCCTTACAGAGTTTTTGCAAGTCACACGTGTTGATTCGAATGTTGTCCGAATGTAATTCGATAATTAATTAAAATAGGTAGGAGAATTATAATCCATTGATTCATTAACTATCGAATCCAATAATCCTTTAGTTAAAATTGTATAATCTGATTTGATAGCTTAAATGATATATTTTATTCATTAGTAATTTATTATAAACTTACGGTTTTTATAAACATTATATGGTGAAAATATTGAAAATTTTAAAGTTAGATTCTTTTATCTTGAAATTTATGCCCATTTTTTGTTAACTAATTCTTTTTTTTTTTTGGTTGAAAAATTATCAGATCCGACTATGGGATCAGACATGTGAAGCTAACATATCCTACCATATTCGGATATGAATTTGTATGTTACTAATCTATCAGATTATCGGATAGGATTAGATCAGAGTTAATTCTCAACGGAATAGATTTTGATATACCTTAATCTTGCCCAAATTTGATATCAAGTCTAGTGCTATGACTACAACACTTCTTAGGTGTAATAACTCGATGTAGTCTAGTGTTAAAGGGCAGATGGTTCTACTACATTAAATGCTCTTTATTTTTATTAATTCTATTCTATTAAAATAACTTAATCAATTCTTTTCTTTTCTTTTCTTTTCTTTTCTTTTTTTCCATTTTTTTTAACACAATTAACATGACCATATCCATCAATTTTTGTAACATCAAATAAATTAATCAGTAGATTGGTCAACAAGGTTGAGGAAAAATAGTGAATGAAAAAGAAAACATTGTTTTATTTCTTCTTGGTCACAATATCTCAATCATCATAGTTAGTAGGTTTTTTGTTCATTGATGACAAGTACTTCACTAGGAATTCAAAATTTAGTGTTTACGGGCGAAACACCCCCCCCCCCCCCCCCCAACTTTAAAATTGAATAAATAACCACATAAACTATCCTTCTCTAAATTTAATGTATATTTTCGTTGAATTTTCATCAAATTTATGATCTATTTTTGTCAAAACCATTTGTAAAAGTCTAGTACATTAAATCCATTTAATGGCTTCACATGAAGCTCAAATGATTCATTTTTCATTAGATTTTCTAATGACCAAAAATAAAAAAATAAAAAAAGGAAAGAACTGAGGAGGGAAGTAAGGTATAACAATTTGATAGTTTAGAGGGTTATTTATTTAGTTTTAAAGTTTAGGGGGATTTTGTGAAAATGGATCTATAATTCGGGGGAATTCATGTAATTTATCCTCAGTGCTTTATACTAATCCAAAAAATCGAAAGGGATTTTAGTTTTAAAAATTTTCTCAGTCCTGTTATTTTGAGATAGATAAAACAGAAAAAATTAATAATCTATTGATAAATCATAGTTCAATGTAATATATTTATAATTGTCATCGATGAGATCTTATCTTTTGAAAGTGTTGTATAATAGTTTCATTATTATTTACAATTAGAAGGTTCTATATCGACAAAAAAGAAATGAGAGGATAGAAAAGAAAATAAAGGGGGTAAAAAAATAAAAAAATAAAAAATAGATATGACACATGAAGACACCGACTCCCATGGGAATTCAAATCCAAGTGCAGTATCATATCTCTCTCTCTCTCACACACACATGAACAGGGAATTAAACCAATTTCTATAGATGCATGCATAACCACAAAGCTTATTTAGCCAAAATTGGTGTAACCATCACTCTTAATTTTCTCACTTTGAGAATTAAATCAATTTCTATAGATGCTTGCATAAGTGTAAGCTTGTTTTAGCCAAAACTGGTCTAACAATCACTCATAATTTGCTGATTTCATCATTGACATGTTAAGCTAAATTCTTATCATTTTCTTCATTTAAACCTGTCCCTTTAAATACTATTATTACCATAGCATCTTCGCTGCCACCACAACTACTGCTTATTGTGTCATTTTACCTCTCCCACATCCACCATCTCACCCCACTACCATAATACCAATATCACTCACCACCTCGATCAACTTCAAAGTCACTACCATTGTCATCCCATTACCCCCACCTCCCTCACACTCCTGTTATTATTGTTGTTGTAGTTACTAGTTACTATATCGTTATGTAGAGCATGGAAGACACTTGGAGGTCTCAATAATCCTCTCCCCCTCCCCCCTTTTTCTATCTTTCCAAACAAAACAACGTAGTTCCCTCCCCTCCCCTCCCCTTCCCCTCTTTTAGAACAATAGGTCATTATCTATAAGAAAAATAATTAACATATAGAAATAAGAAAAGAATGTTTTACAAGAAAGTACATTAGTACAATTAATCTTAAATACAATAATTCTATCTAAGCCCATAAAAATAGACCCCCTAGCCTTAATTGATGTTGCTAGCGAATTACTAAAACTCATAATCCTTTGAACACCCCCTATTTGATACAACACATCATTCATGGTCATGGACTCATCAATCATCTCTTTCTTTTCTTAGTTATATTGGAGGTGAGTCGATTCTTAGAGCTTAGACTACCCATATTCTAATCCACCCAAATTTCATTATGAAAGGCCGTATAGAGCAAGGGGTTTTGAAAACATAGTTCTTAAGCTTAGGATTCAAGTGGAGCCCTAGGTCACTGCAGGACTAATCAATTTTAATCTCAATCAATAAATTAAGTGCACCCTATAAAAAAAGTACTCCCAATATATGTATCACTTCTTTCACAAACTCCAAGGAAACAACACAAGCACTTCAATATTCATCCATATTCATTCAAAATATAATACAACTATAAATGGAAAGCAATAAAAGGTTGAAACCAAGATTTACATGGAAAAATCCAATATAAGGAAAATTACAGCCTAACCAAACCACAAATCTACGATATCCAGAAAGACTTACAAGACAAACTTAGAAATACATTAGAAGCCCTATAATCAATGATAAACTTTGTATCTTGTGCTTTGAGCTTGTAAACTAAGCTTTATCACTAAGCCTAGCCCATAAAAGGACTAGTTAGTCACGTAAACGAACCAATTGCTTCTTGTGATGGGGATCGGTCCTTTATGATATGCGATCAATCGGTTTCGAATGTAGGGATCAATCCAATCTGCTAAAATTTTCCCATTTGAATCCTTTTTATTCTTAACCAATTTTGCACAAGAATTAAACTATCTAAATAATTTAAAAAGACTAACCACCTAATAGACATTCATTTATGTCACTAAGTCCCTTACCTAACCTAATGTGTGAGAAACGATGCATGTCTTCAAATATATATTCTTTGAACTCAAGATACTTACACTCTTCAAAACCCAAAACTTGGATTCAATTTTGATTATGAAATTTTCCAATTTCAGACTATATTTTTATTATCGCAATAAATTATTACCAATCGATTTTCTATGGCTTCAAACTTAGACCTAGGAGCACTCGCTAATCCAAAATTGATACTTTTTGTCACGAACCAAATTAATTAACCCATGATCAATTATAATAAAATGGGTTTTTCTTTAATAAATCATTTGATAAAAAGTAGATGACACGTGTCAAAAATCCCATGAATAAATAAATTTAGGTATGACCCATTTGTAAATGGGACATTTTATCATAAAACCTATTTGAAAAATCATTCCATAAAAATGTCCCAATCATCTATACATCTAAGGTATCATTTCCCGCATCATACTCCACATAAAGAAACCATATATAAATAAATATTTACATCCCTTGAATTTATTTATTTATTATTTTTTTTTTTTGTTGACATGAACCATGGCCATTGACCCAAAATAAATGTAAATTAATACATTCATTTCCCAAAATATACATCTTAGAAATTCCATTATAATCATCGATAATAAAATATGCATCTCCCATTACTAGCATATCCATGAAATCTGCTGTCACGAAATATTTGAAAACAATTTAAAATGATAGGTGTGGGTTCGACAACTCAATAGGAACAATTTTAAATAAGTAAGCTAAAGTGATAATATAAATAAACTAATTATATCATTTAAAAGAAAATATACTAACCGTGTATATTACTTAACCAAAAATTTAGTTATAAACCATTACTTAAAATAAATAATGCATGATGTCTGATGCATACGACTCATGTCCAATTTACATTATTCCTAACTTCCCATAAAGGGGCTATTGCATGCAAAATGGAGAATTTAAAACCAAACCTCCAAGAGGACAATATAGAATGTCATCCATACCTGAGACCGTAAGTAGTCTCTATTTAGAAACATCACAAGACATCCCAACCTGGGAGCGTAAGTACCTAAGACTAATGTAGTGGAAAACACTACAAGACGTTACGTGTCTGCAAGTATTCCAACTGCAGTGATCCGTCATTACTTTTACCAAAGCATTTAATTAATTCCATTTCATGCATCATGATACCCACCATGAAATGCAATATCTATAAAATGATTTTACCATAATCACTTCCAAAATATCAACATAATCCATATTCAAAATAGTTTCATAATAATACTAATTATGATATAATGAAAATAACATAATAATCATTTATGATTTATGCTTCAAAATACAAATTTAAAACCAACAAATATACATATGAATTTAACCTCAAAACCCATACGATTACAATTCTTAAAATGTACATATGTACTCAACATTCTCAAATAAATGTAATTTTCCATTTACAAATAACACCAAAAATTCCTACTTAACAATTTATTCAATAAATCATATAGGATTAAATTTTCACTATAATATACAAATGATAATTTTAGCCCTATTATCATTTCAATAGTTTTCAACCTATGAAAATAGTATTTATCTCAACCAATCGGTCGAAAATATGACCTTTGAAGTCGTGGGTATGAAATCCAAACTCTAAGATGAACATACAAGCTCCCATATGCAAAACCTAGTTTCCAAAAGCTTGATTGATGGTGATAATGGAGTCTCAACTCCATGGATACAGCCAAAACTTCCCTAAAAGACTTGTACATGCTTGAACACACATGAATGTGATGATCTTACCCCATGATATGTAAACCCTAACCCCCAAATGTGACATGTATTGCCCTTCAACAATGCAGTCCCAAGCTTCTATGAGTGTAGATCGGCCCCAAAAACATACATGCAAGGAAGGAAATGGGGTAGAGGGTCCAAACCCTCACCACCCACGCACCACTGTCCCCCTTCTCTCTTCTTTCTCTCCTTCTTTTTCTCCCTAAAAACCAGATCTGGTGTAAAGAGGGTCAGGCCAAACAAATATAAGAGTAGCAGTAAAAATGTCATTTAGCACGTTTTTAAAAACTTGAATGTCAAAACTCGATTGATCGGGCTAGGCAGTAAGCTAGCTACGTACTATCTGAAATTGAGCACCTTCGATCGATTGGCCTATAGGTTCGATCAATCGGCCAACCCAAAAATTGTCCAAATTGATTGTCAGTTAGGCTACTCCCTCAACAGCACAAACCAAACCTTCTTTTCATTAAAAACATTTAAGTAAATGTCTTTAAGGGAAAAAAAAAAAAAAAAATCTCATTTGAATCCAAATAAAATGTCATAAAAATCAAATTTCAAGTATATTAAAATCTCATTTTTCATGTTTTAGTACAAAATCTGACTCTCGACAGAATTATAAAAAACAAATATTTAAGGAAACAAATCCAAACATGATAATAAAATCCCATAAAATCACAAATTCCTTATAATAATATAAACTTCCATTATCGCTAAAAATTTTCTTTAAAAACGAAGATTTATGGAAATTCACTTTTTACCCCACACTTAACCAAATTTCTGCAGCTTAAACCCCAAAATTGCAAAAGAAGTCAAGTATGTACTTAGGATACTCAATGCATAAAACAAAAAATCAAAATACATTCAACAGTCATATAAGTCATACACATGAATTACTCATACATGAGGTCATCCAACAAATCAAGAGATTAACAACACTAACAATACATTAAGTTATAATCCTCCCTTTTAAGAAAACATATCCTCACTTCTTTTTTTCTCAAAATTTACTCATTCCATTTCAGTATTTACTGTCCTATTTGAAAAACCACATTATTTTAGGAAAACCTATTAAATGCTTTTACACACGTATCTATACTTTAACATTCCAATTTTGCCCTCATCTGTAGTACAAAACCTTATTTGTGTTTGTTTTGTCTATAATATGTAATTAATACCATTGATCTAGGTATTTTGGAAAATCAATTAAAAGAATTTATTGACTTTTTAACTAAGACAATAATTTCGAAACAACCCAAAATTAAATGAAAACAATCAATATGAAGCGGAGGAAGTATCAAGGTTTCTTCTCAGTACTTCTATAATAGGTTTAAAAGTATCTATCACAGAAAATTATTAAAATATTGAACAAATATTATTTAATTGGGTAATTATCAGACAAGAAGTTTGAGTTGTGCCACTGAGTTAGGTTTTTTGTTCGATTTTCTTTTAAATTTATGGGTCAATTCAAGTTAGGGTGAATTACTAAATTGGGGATTTCGGTTTGAGTCCAGATAAAACCCTAAGTCCATGCTTTGCCTGTCTTCTTTGGAGCCAAGTTGAATAGACTTGTTTTTTAGCTCAAGTTGTCCGACTCGAGCCATATCCATCAATCTCAAGTTGGTTGGGTTTCTCGATCCTCCACCCAAGCTCAACCCAAATTGAGGATAGTTCGATGTTTTCCAATTAAAACCTAACCCAATGTATAAAAAAATATATTATCTAAACTCATCCATTGATCGGGTTGGGATTTAGATTGTGTGAGTGGAGCCCACACAGATTGAAGCCCTACATATCAAGAGGGATGAGAGCGTCTAAGAACTAATAACGGGTGGAAAAAAGCTATTAGGAAAGGGCCATCATGGATATTGATAAGCTCTTAAAGATGCATAACATGAATCCCAAGGCATACGCACACCCCATTGTTGGATGGGGGACATTGAAGGATTGCATGTACGAAATTTCATCACAACACATCATATGGTTTGATCGAATGTGTTGATTAAAATTTGATGTTTTCTTTCATCCAACAATGCTTAACTAAAACTTTTCATTAATTTTGCCCTGGCAGCTACGTGAGACCCTTTTAACATAGTTTGAATTTAATTTGAACTAATATAATGAAATCAACATGAAATCATGCTAATCCCCCCCACCCACCCCACCCCACCCACCCCTCCCCTAAAAAGAGAAAAAGAGAAAAGGAAGAGCATAAAGCATCATAGAGGAAACCAACGTCCCAACTAGATTGGCACACTAGGGCCTCAACATCATATGCTTCCAATTCTAAATTTTATTAAAAATAATGAAAAGAGCAATACAAAAAGATTGAAATAAGAAAAAATGGATAATCGACATGGTCTAGTCTTGTACATGAATTACTAGCTCAAAATAGTCCATAATAAAAAGCTTAAGGAAAGAGGGCTGAAGGCACTCTCACAACAGAGTGGAAAATACCACCTTTTAGTCCTATGGGAGGCTATTGTCATCACAAAATTCCTAAGGCACTTCTTACATATTTTAAACTTTTCAAGGTTTTATAAAAAATATAAAAGGTTTTCATGAAAATTGGACGTGCTGTCTAGCAAGAAATATTATTTTGAATAACTTTGTAGAAGAAATTTTTTTCAAAATCTATCATTTAAGTTGCTTTTTTGACAATTTTTCATGAAAATTTTGTAAAAACAAAACAAAAATTGTAAATGGCAAAAAAAAAAAAAAAAAAATCTACTTAAACAACATATTTTGGGAAAAAAAATTTCTATAAAGTTATTCAAAATGATGTTTTCTAGTGGACAAAGTAGCCAATTCAATTTTCTTGAAGACCTTTTATATTATCATAAAACCTTGAAAAAATTTAAAATTAGTAGAGATATTTAGAAATTTTTGTGATGATAATAGCCTCTCCTTTAGTCCTTAACTAGCTTCGAATCCCGTGCGATGCACGGATTAATTTATAAAAAAAAAATATTATTAGCAAATTAGAATTTTAACAGAATACTTATTCTCTGAAATAGTAAAATGTTTTTATTAATATAATATGTCAATTAAATTTAAAAGATATAGACAAAAATAATCTTTGATGTTCAATCAAAATTATTTTTGGTGTGATGTTAGCGTAATGTATCACACAAAATTTAATTATACTCTCGGAAAAGATAAATTATTTTGAAAAACAATTAATTTAGTGGTAGAAACTTGTAAAAAATAAAGGAACTGACACATTATGATATTTGGTGGGAAAATATTAAAATTCTCTAGAACTTAACCCATCTCACAATCATGGTTTTAACATATTGGTATATAGCAAAGCAAGTATAGCCGTTGAAAGTATCTCGAAATCCGACAGTTCAGATTTTAAAATGCATGACAATGATGAATCTTAGCCTTCCATGGGGTTTTTAGTGGGTTTCATAAAGAGTGAAAAACCATGGGGAAAAACATTAAAAATTTGTTTGAGATTAGAGCATAAAAAGAAGAAAAAAAAAAATCTAGACTAAGAAAGAGAATAGGAGAAAAAGTCAGAGGGAGAAGAAAATAAGAGAAAGTATAAATCTTTTTAACTTTATGTAATTAACTATATGGAAGAATTTTGATTAAAATAAATTTTTTCTTACTTTTTTTTTTTTTTTTTGTTTTTTTGGGTCTCAGAAGCAAATTGGGAGAATTTGAAAATTTCGGCAGATCGCGTTTTCTTTTTTAATCATCATTTCCTTTATTTGTCTCTCTTTTTAATTATGATTATTTATAATTTTATAGGTTCAATTTTTAGAAGGGAAAATAAATAGGCATAAAGAAAACAAAAAAATATAGTACAGTCTATTAAATTTGGGTTGAACATTGTATAGTATGGGTTTTTTAATCCTCACACATAAAAACAAAGAGATATGCGGTAAATATTAAACGTCAACTTACCTCTACCACATGAGAAAGAGCAAGTAAAAAAAAAAAAAAAAAAAAAAAAAAAAGAGGAAAAAAAAAAAAGGTGAGAAATTTATCTTTTGGTGACCATTTCTCAGCTTAATACCAAAGAAAGAAAGTTAATAATCCTTTTGAAGCACCTATCAAGTTAATTTGTGGTAAGTTGACAAACAATATCCTTTATTTAGTATTAAGTTGGAAAGTGATGACTAAAAGTAGTTTTCTCAAAAGTTATTAAAAGCAACTTTTTGGTAAAATTAAATTTTAGTGACTACCTCCAAAATTAATATGAAACAATAATAGAAGTTAGCTGTCATTTTAGCACACATTTGTAGTCAATTTGTAGCAAGTTGATAGAAAATATCATTTTTTGGTATTAGAGTAGAAAACAGTTACTAAAAAGTAATTTTACCAAAAACGCAATTCCCTCCCTATTCCAGCATGTGAAAGGAATAAAAAAAAAAAAAAATGGAAAAAATTCTCATTTTGACACTTGGCATACGAAGGGGTGCCAATCCTCCATTTTAGATATATATACTAGATTTTGACACGGTATAATGGGTCACTCAGTAGCTGACCCAGTGAGCCAGTGCCTGGTCTCATCTTCCATTACTAGCCGGCCAGAAGCTAAAGCCAACTCTTCCATTGTTTTCATTCCAACCTCATCAACCGTGGCCCATTACAATATATAAGTTTTTTCTTCTCTTTTCATCCTTTTTCTGATAATATTATATTATTTATATTTGAACATTATACATTCGTTGCACATATTTGGCGAACAACTGGTCACTAATTAAAAGCGTATTAGATTAAAATATAGGATTAATTATCATTCAATCACTTGGTGGCATGTACTTGGTTTGAATCGCGACTGCCGGCGCGAATACTTAAGGGAACAATTGCCAATAATGCACAATTTTTATAAATTAATGAGAAAAAACCATTATAAAAATTGGGTGTTGACGTGTATTTTTCGCTCCCGGCATCGAGATTGGGCCTGGCGTAATGGGACAATACGGTATCTGAATGGTAGGGATCTTAATCGGCAACTAAGGAATCTTATTGACTTGTTTTTCTTTTTTTTTGAAGGAGGAATATATCTGTGCGATGAGGAGCTGCCACATGGAAGAAATCGCTGCGCCAACAAGAAAAAAGACACCCATGTGATGGTCCAAATGAAAGTAAAGGGCTAGACTGAATGATTGGGTCCACCTGGTCCGACTAAATTTATTAGACTTCACACTTCTTGGATCCGTTTGCGTGTCCGGCCAAATAAAAATTAAATAACATTTTAGGTATTTTATTTAGTATTAAAGACAGATTTATCCTCTCAAATGAGAATATGAAAAATAAATAAATAAATAAATAAATAAAATTGAATCATCATTAGAATTGATGTTATAAGATTAACTTTTAGAAATTCATAAAATGTCATTGTTTTTAATTTTTATTTTCATTTGGGACGGTATTTGATGGTTTGTGATTGTGACCGTTTTCTTAAAAATTTTCATTTGTGATAATAGATTTATGCATTCAATCCCATATAAAATATATTATAATTGTTTAATTTACACGTAAATGACTAGACAAACCCTTATATCTTCTCCCCTCCAAAAAGATTGAGGGGAAAAAAATACTTGACAAAACATTATGGAAAATAACAAAAAAAATAAGCATTGAGAAAACTAACAAAATTAAAAACCATAGATACGAAGATGTTACGAGCATTTACAATATTAAAAAATATTGACCAAGAAAATCAAAGATAGAGAAATATGAACACCCATATTATTTGATTTTCTCCTCTTACAATTTTGACGAAAGGCATTCAGAGGAAGGAAGAAAGTAGAGCAAAAGAAGAAACCAACTAAGTAAAAACAAGAAGATCGAGTAAAGACAGAGAAATATGAACACCCATATCATCCGATTTTCTCCTCTTACAATTTTGACCAAAGGTATTCAGAGGAAGGAAGAGTGTAAAGCAAAAGAAGAAACCAATTCAGTAAAAACAAGACTGAGAAATATGGACACCCGAATTATTTGATTTTATCCTCTTAAAATTTTGACCAAAGTTATTTAGAGGAAGGAAGAAAGAAAAGCAAAAGAAGAAAACAATTAAGTAAACAGGTTTTTTCTTTTTTTTTTTTTTTGTCTTGATGGATTGTGACAGAATTGGAGATTCTATTTGGATTTAATTTCATTTTGTCAATGGCATCACTCCAAAAAGTTGGATGAATTGTGCTCTTCATGCCTAATTTTATATTAGAATTGAGCATGATTTCATTTTGTTTTTACCATATTTTTAATATTTGCAGACTGGGTTGAACCCCAACTTTTGGAATTTTAGGGACTTGCTTGGGAAACCACGAAAACCAACGAACCTACTGTGAACGTAGTCAAAATTGTTAGGCAAGTATGGGGTTTCCACCAAAATACTTGTGATGTTATCATTTCCATGGCCTGCTCAATTTCTTGTGAAATGCTTCGGCCGAGGTTTTGTAGGATTTATTATGGTTAAAAACCTTGTTTAAAGAAAATGATTTAGCTCATTTATTTTTTTCAAAATATGTCTGGTTTATGAGATAAATTGATTTACCTCTTTTTTTTTTTTTAACTAAGTTGATGTGACAATGGTAAATATGGAAAATATTTGAACGAACTTCAAGACACTGTGCTCTATTGATAAAATGTAACCTACTTGTAGGTTCAAAATTGTAAACTAGCACATGTCACCGAACCATGCTTACCTGCATTCGATGATGTATAGAGAATTTATTAGCCATCTTCTCTTATGAGCTAGGATGCAACAGAAATAAAGATTCCTCTCGCTTAAAAAAGAGGGGGAAAAAAAGAAGAACTAAACTAGTGTTATGATTTATAATTTGAACTCTATGTAACTTAATGGGGTTGCACTCACTTTCAAATTTGTGGGAGGATGGTTTCTAAATATGGATGATTAACATTTCACAAATCATATTGTTCACTTTAAGGGCCCATATAAAATCTCACAACCAAAATGGACTGTGATCAGTTATTGCAATCCTTGGTTTTATTTGCACATCTCTTTAATATCTATTTTTCAAGATCTTAATAAATTATAAATGTTTTTTTTATGAAGACTAACTATGTTGTCTACTAAATAATATAATGTTGAACAATTTTGCAGAAAAAAGTTTTTTTTTATCAAAATCTTTCTTTTAAATGGATTTTTTAGGCCAAAAATGAAACAGAGATTGTAAATCTCAAAATGTCCATGTAATCTACAGATTTTAGAAAAGTTTTTCCTACAAAATTGTTCAAAATGATGTTTTCTAAAGGAATATGCGATCAGTTTTCATAAAAACCTTTTATATTTTTAATAAAACCTTGATAAATTAAAATTAGTGAGATGCAAATGAAGTTAAAATCAAGGTTGCAATTAATAACTAGTCCCTTACAGACCAAGTAAGCTTAAGTTCCATAAAAACTATGAAACCTTATATGAGGTAGCCTCAAAGGATTTAAGATTTAATAAGACTCAGAATTCAAAATCTCCATTTTTTTAACACATTCTCCTTCCTTACCAACCGAACTAACCTAGGAATTAGGGGACAATCTTTAAAAAAAAGTGACAGCCAGACGTAATCATGTTTTTAACTTCAGACGAATTTAAGGGCAATTAAAGTCATGGTGCAGGAGCTCTTAACTCTGTAAATAAAATCCTACCAAACTCCTTGCAGCGGGGTCAGGAATCCAGATTAATTTCAATACTGGATAGGTAAGGCATGGCACCCACTGTGTAAAGGGTATTAGCCACCACGCGTCGGCATTGGGTGGATTTGAGTAGGGGCTGGGACTACGCTTGCTTGGAGAAAGAAAAGTGATTGATTCGTGCAGTACGTTAATGGGGCTAGGTCTGGGTCTCTGGGACTAGATTGGCCAAAATGAAAAGCGCATGCATGACTGTTTGATTCAAAAAACAAAGTAAACATCAGATTGAGCATTGGATTACTTTCCAACTTCAAAGGTGAACCATGCAGTAGTTATTGAGAACACGTCCAAGACATGTTTTCGATTTTTACGACGAAGAATGTACTGACTATTTTCAAAATACGCACCCAAACAAGCCCTTGAGTTTTTAGCATTCTCTTCCGATTTAACTTTGCCTCCGTGGCTCTCAAAAACATAACTTTTTGCCTTCTTTGAATCGAAAAGGGTGAATAGTCAAATGCTTCTGCATCCAAACCTGAGATTTTTTAACTAGGGCACATGTGGGTGAGTGGTGTTTCTCTTTCTCGAGAACCATATAGCAATTTTTATTATTAAACTTTGTCCATAAATCATCTATAGATCCTTGCTCCTATTATTCAATCAGATTAAAGCAAGTGCTGACACACAACCACGCCTAACCCAAGCCGCCTCCTGCTCCGGCGACAGCCAACAATTTGCACTGAGGTCTCCATCAGAGACTGCACTCTTCCAAACCTAATCAACCCATGGCCGACGCTTATAAAAAAACATTTCAACCCATGGCCGAACATAGACATATTGAGGCCCATCTCTCACTATAGGTCCCTTTAGTACATTAATGTGGACAGTAAAATTATCTTAGTTTTACTCCTTTAAATTGATTCATGTAAAATCAAATTTATACCATGTCAAAAATTATTTATTTTATATCTATTTGATAATTTATATATATTGGTTATTAGGCTGTCTTTGACGCAATTAATCTTTAGACTATTTTACAAAAACCCTCTTAATATTTGGCCCCATTTAACAAAACCACCCTAAAAAAAATCGATGCAATGTCCTCCTCAGTTAGGTTTTAGAGAGAAACATCAAGTAGAAATTAGATGAAAGAATACTTAAAAGCATTTATCCCTCTCATGTGTTCAATATTCATTCATTTCCATAGTATTTTCTCACCTGATTCCTATTTGATTTTTCACCTAAAATCAAAACCAAGGCTTGCATTGCATCAATTTTTTCCTTAAGAGGCTATGTGAAAAATGATAAAATATTAAGAGGTTCTCATAATTTACCCTAATTTTTAAAATTTAAACACAAGTAAGGTTATTGTCCTCAAATCCAATACTCTTTCATTTTTGAGACGTAAGTTCTATGAAAAAATGGTCCACCTCTCATTAGGTAAGCTCAATCCGTCCTATTTAATTGTTAATTGTTATGATGGTGATAAGTTAAAAATATATTAAAGGGTTTAAATCCTCTCTATTTTAAATTTAATAAAAGATTATAAAATTCACATCAGTCCATGTATGAATTTCAAAAATTTACTCCATCTACCTCGTTTGATCTTTGAAACTCAAGATTATTAAATGAAACTCACGTAATGTGGCAAGTCTAGGTTAGGATAAGGAGAAAATGGAAAACAAGAGGGGTGGGGGGTGGTGCGTCGAAAAAAACTAATGGTCCATTATTAGAGTTTAGAAGTAGTGAGTCACAGTCGCAATGGGATCCCGGAGGAAAAAAAATAAAAAAATGAAACAAAAAGATAATGAAAGGGAAGAACAGACTACAAGATGTGGTGGTGGTGGGGACCACAATGACAATGGAATCTGAAAACGTGGCAACATCACATGGTGGTGGACCAATATAAGGAGGAGGTGTCAGTGCGGCGTCGCCTGGGTTTCATGTTGGAAAGGATGCCAATCGTGCGAACGTCACGTCCAGATGGGGACGCCCACATTATTATTTATTTTTATTTTCAATATATATATATATATATACACTTTCATTAGGCGTCTATATATATATATATATATATGAATATAAATAAAAAGGAGGGCCCCTAGCAAAAATAAATAAAAAGGAGGAGGGGTGTCCGTTTCTAACGTCCGTTAAGTTTAACGTCCCACCTATTTTCCGGTGGGGTCCTTATTGACGGTCCTAAAACCGATGTTGACGTCTGAATCCCCTTCGGTCTGCCCCTCTCTCTCTCTCTCTCTCTCTCTTGTGGGGCCCAACCCAACCCCGAAACATTGTACTAAATATGCTGTGTTTTCCGCCTTTTGCCCTTGTGAGGAGCGTGTAAAGCATGTGCGTGAAAGTCGGACCTCACAGCTCGTTGAGGCACTTACCCTTCTCTCGTTGGTCTGTTCTTTACGTGCCACGTGAGTTTGTGCTCACTCTATAGTTGACCCTCAATCTCCCTCATGTGGGTCATTGTATTCAAGTGAAAATTGCATTTTCACTCCACACATGGGAGCGTGTGCGCCACTTGCATATCAAAACGCTACTATTATTATATCCACGGTAGACTTCGAATTGTCGATAAAAGAGGGAAAAAAAAATGAACTGAAAACGGTTTGTAAATTAATTTATTTTGTTATGAACAAATCGGTTCTGAATTAGAATGAATCAAATTTTAAGGGTTAAATAGAATTGGTTCATGATGAGGTGAACCTAATTTAATATGGATCTCATTAAATAAAATCCATTTGAAACTTGATTCTAGTTTAAAAATTATATCTTGAAACCACCGTGCACTAACCTGTTTCTATATCAATTCTATCCTAATCAAGGTGAGATGACATGGATTTCTTGAATAACTTGATAAGTATATGCTTATTTTAGTTACTTACGTGTGGGTAAATGTTTAAAGTATCCTTATAAAATGTATATTATACCAAAACAAAATTAAAAAATTAAAAAAAATTAAAAAAAACCATCATTTGAATTCATGTCAAGACTCTATATACGTATAGCAAAATGATAGAGGGGCTGAACCTGTTTTCTTAATAGATTGGCCTATATCATCCGTTTAAGGTATTATATCATAATCAGTTATACCCACAATCTCACATTTATAGGGATATGATTTAATAGCATAATTCATTCAGCATTTTGCTGAAATTCAAACGTTACTTTCCATACTACTAACTTTCTCACATTCTTCCCTGATCAACCTTTTTTGCTTTCATTTCATAGCCAATCCATCTGTTTTAGAATTTCCTGGAAAACATATTGACAACACCTTGTTCTACATAGGGGTCTATTGAGTTGTTCAATTAACTCAAGTATGTTTTAGTGTTTTGTTTTGTAATCGTTCGGCTGTCATGTCATTAACAATTGAAAGTAAGTTAACAAGCGGCTTCAAATGATATCAAGTTACTATGTAACTTAATAGGAGTTATTCAAATTTTTTTTTCATCAACACGCTACACGTTCCTCAACTATTGATAGTAAATTAACAAGTGACAACAAATAATATCAAGTTACTATGTGACTTACCAGGAGTTATTGAATTACGTTATGTGTTCTAGTTGATTATCAGTGACCGAATAGCCCCACGTGGTAATGGATGAATAATCATAAATATATCACTTAATAACTTGTGAACTCGTTAACACTTAATTATATTTCTTAATAACTGTTATTTACACAACCCCTTACCTCACAAACGAATTTTTGTGACTTGATAACCAGATAAAATTGAGAAAAAAATATACAACTATATAACTTAATAAATCACTAATTGCATACAAGAATTATGTCTCTTAATCACAAATGAATTATATCATATCACTTGATAACTAGAAAAATTTGGGAAAAATACACAACTTGATAACTTAATAAATCACTCAATGCGTAACGAATTATATCTCTTAATAACTATATATCTAAATAGCTCCCACTTCACAAATGAATTGTATACAAAAATCAACTCATTAAAACTCTGTATGATCTCTTATTCATTCTTCATAAATTTTGACATGGAGATATTTTATTGACTATTTAATCACATCGGAGAGTTCATAGTCAGGCTTAGATTTTCATACAATTTTATCAAATCACTTAATAACTAAATAGATGGTAAGGGCTTGACAACCCATGTAGGATTTGCATATAAGAGATGGCTAGTTCAATCAATCTTGTTGTGATTCACTCTTTTATAATTTGACAACATGATAAGTTGATTTTTTTTAAACAAATATCCATATTTTTTTTATTTATTGATAATACAAAGTTTTAGCGATGAAAATACCGAAAAGCTCCTTCTTCACCATGAGTACGAATGAACATTGCATAATACACCATAAATCAACTTAATAACAAATACTTTGACAGTGTTAAACCAAATTACTATGAAGATTTTGGGTGTTACTAAGATTTTGAGAGTTTTAAATCATTTCGTCATTTTTAAAACAAAATTATTGACATAGGGTTTTTGTTATTCATCACATAACTATCTAACCCTAAAAGTGGGTATGAATCTGTGTCACACCCCATTTTTGTCACCCTAATTAAAGGTCATCATTTCATATAAGTTTTTATTTTATTTTTGAGTTTAGGCATTTGTATTAGGTTTTTAAGGCATTAAGGATCATACATATGAATTTTGGTTTGATTTGGAGTTGATTCAATCGTTAATAAGAGATTTTGCGACTTTAAGGGCACTTTTGTACTTTAAGTAATATCTTTTTTGTTTGACATTAAAATGATCTCCAAGTTGTCAATTGGCTCATATTGATACATAGGAGATATCTATAGGATCAATTTGATGAATTAATGATTTAGAATTGATTCGGCTCATAATGATTCAAGTTGGCTAAAAGACCCTCTCTTGGTTTGCTCAAGTCGGATCATAATTTCCATTCAATTTTCCTTCATTAAACCTTAATTGGTCTTGATTTTATCCCTAAACATGTTTTAAAAGGTTGGATTTTGGTTTGAAATGTATTTGGTTCAACCTTGTGTGCAAACCCTAGCTTTGCGACGGTGGAGCACAGCGGCTAGCCGCCTTTGTAAAACCTAACTGTAGACATCCCATTTTGTCCCTATATTTGATGGTGAGTTCCCAATAATGAGGTCTATAATGTTTGTTGTCAACTTAGGTCTCTTTTCTATGAGCAAAGTAAGCAATTGGGTTAGGTGCATATATATGTGTGTGTGTAAGTATATAAGACCAATTAGGTAAAGTCCTCCCTATACACCTTTCTCACCCTTTTCATTCATCTTTCATTCATTTCAACTCATTCTTTCTCAATTGTGTTCATTGTCTCCAACCAAAGCCTTCTTTATATAGGCTCACATTTACCCAACATTTGAAGTAGTGATAAATTCATCTCCCATTTACCAAGTGGTGTATCCACCATTTATCTCAAGTGATTCATCCATCATTACCAAGTGGTATATCCACCATTTATCACAAGTAATTCATTCACCATTTATCTTAAGTGAAAAAAATCTGATGCTGTTTTGCTTCAAAATAAATATCAACTTCACTTCTGCTGACTATCAACTTATGTCAGATTGACTGGTAACTTCACTGTTTCTACAACTTCGTTTCTTTTTAAATGAGAAACACACTCCAAGAAAGGATAGAAGTGAGGAATGGTGGGGAAATTAGGTAAATGGGAGATGTGTAGGATGGCAAAAATAAAAGAAGTGGGGAATGGTGGGGGAAATTAGGTAAGTGAATAAGCTTACACTCTGATTCTTCCCTATAAATAGCAAGAGTTTGAGAGAGTTCATGGACACCAAAAAACTTAGAGGGTCAAGAGGGAATGTTGAGACTCTAAGAGAAAATAGAGAGAGAGAGACTTGGGGAGGAGAGTTTTTGTAAGGAAAATATTAAAAAAGAGAGAAGTTGCATTGAGAGAAAATAAAAGAGAGATGACTTGTGAGGAAGGGAAATAGCTTGCTTGGCTTAACGGAAGGGACACTGATAGATTGACAGTGGACCTGAGGGACGGTTTAAACACCAACCAATTTCATTTGTAAGAGGTATGAATTTATATTTATTGTTTATTTGATTAATATGTCATTTGTGTGTTTATTAATTATTGCATGATATATGGGTGATTTAGATTAAATTAAAATACTAAACATGGTAAATGAATACAAAATGAGGGCCGGTTTATTACCAAGCATTGTTGGGTGCCTAATACATTTCTAATATGTACCCTAGTTCTGAACCTTTCTCTGGTCTACAAAATTGATCCTGGACCCTTCCAGGTGGCGACTCTTATTCATATACTAATCCTTCAGGGTTAACACTATCAAAACTAAAAGCAGGTAGAATACAAGTAAAAGCAAGTGCGTGGTGAAAATTGGTGCGCTCACACTAACCATGCACTCATGGTTAAGGGTTTTTGTCCTAAAATGTCTAAAAATGTGTTCTTTTTCAAAGCACGGTCGTTTTGGCTTTTATTTCATCAAAATCAGACTTAATTTGACTCCTGAAAGACTTCTGGAAGGCGAAGGAGTATAAATTAGGTGAGTTGACAGGAGGCCCTCGAGTGACCGTCCGGGGCTGGACGGTTAACCGTCTGGAGCTGGACAGTTACCTAGGGAGTTCGTCTTTGTGTAGGATTTTGCCTCTCTTTTTATCTTTTGACGGATTTTTCCACCCTTGCAAATTATTTTCTTCTAAAATTAGGTAACTTTGAGTTACTTAAGCTCCAAGAAAGTTTCTAATAGCCATATGATCATTATTTAATGAATTAATCTTAGTTATTGGTTTATTAGGTCAATCCCTTATATAAAGAATACTATATTCAACACATAGGGAGGTACTGGAACACTGTATACCTAGAGAGAGAAGGAGCTACAAATTTGGAGAGTTAAAGAACATCAAATAGAAGTTCTCTAACCCTAAGGAAGCAAGAGAAGAAGTCTTTCAAAGGCAAGAGGAAGCTCTACAAGAAGTAAACTCATCTTTATCAATTTTCTGGAAATTGGGGTTTCTTCTTTTTCTTCTTCTTCTATGATAGTTCTAATGCATGTAGTAGCTTTGTATATTGATTAAATCCAATGCTTTTGTGATGTTATATGTATGATTTTAAGTTTATTCATCGGTTAATATGCTTAATAGTCCTTAGTTATCTAAAGTGTTGAAATCATTATCATTTTTATCCTTTCGAGTCATGTATGTTCTATATAGCTTATTTGCTGTGATTATCTGGGTTTTTCTTTATCATGGTTAGTTTATATATGTAATATAGAGTTGAATCATGTTAGGTTTTGCATTTATATAGGTTTTTTCTAAGGTTTTTTTTTGGAGAAATTGTACTTTTTAAGGATAATTATCATTTTTAGAGGAGTAGGTTTTGCATGGGGTATTCAAGAGTGTGTTTAAATATAAAACCACTTCTAATATGGTCTAGGATATGGATTTTACATAGGATATTTTGATAAATCTTTCATACGGAATACTTTTTGTGTAAAATTATCTTAGGATAGTTTTATTTAAGAGAGCTCGCCATAAGAAAGCTTTTTTTCGTATTCGTTACATAAAGTCTTCTCTTTTAGTTTATTTTGCTTTTGTTTTCATATTTTTAGTTTACATATCATATCCCCATGATAGTATTAGGGTTTTTGCATATTTTTATCTTTGCATGCATGTTAGAGAGCATATTCCATGTAGGAGCAAACTAGGGTTTCTTGTTTCCTTTTAATTATTGCTTTTACATTATTATGAGGATAATTTTGGAACTTTTAGTATTCTATCCAGATTTTATTAATGTCTTGTGGTGATGGTTTGAGCATGCTGCATGGTAAGTGATTTAAGCATGGTAATTACCCTATAGCAATAGTGGGGTAATTACTTGCTAAATTGGCAATAATTTGAACGTGATGTGCATAAGGTAAGTTCAGGTATTGTATACTTCTCTCTCTTACTCCCTCTTCCCCTTGGGTTATTTCCTTGGTAAAGGATCATGATAATCTCTTGGTTTCTTATTGTATAAACTCCCTTTTTTCCATTCAAATTCTTATTTTTCTTTATTCATGTCTTGAAAGTTCTTTTGAAAACTTTTATTCTTATAAATGGAAGTCAAGGGTTTATCATAATTCTTTTAAAAGAAAATAATCCATTCTTAATCGAATTACGTGGACTTTGACCCTTGCGTGTTCGTGTAAGGTATGTAGGCATTCAATTAATGCTCAAGTTCGCTCTAGGATACTAAGTATCCTAGGTTTTCCTATTTCTTTTATTTTATTCTTTTATCTCATGTGATTGCTAGTGGAGTAGGATGGATTTGTGCTTTATTTCATTATCTATCTCTTGTGATTGCTAGTGGAGTAGGATGGGTTTGTGATTGGATATGTATGCTTTATTTTGTTGATTGATATTGATTTGCATGTATTTAAGTCATTAAATTAGCCCAATCAAATTAAGAGACCAACTTGGGTGATGTGGGTGCCTATAGGCTTGGCCCAGAACCTTCCCACATCATAACTTAGCCCCCGAATATGATTTTCTGGTTTTAAAGACTTTGCCTTTCCTTTTAAAATGGAGTTATGTGTGTTTTGGAAATAAAACATTTTTTAGGGTTTCCCCCATTCCTTAAAAATGGAGTGGCGACTCCTTTGTTTTCATATGTGACCTTGTGAGCTATTTTCTCGGGTTCACAATCTGACCCGTTCTTTGATCCATTATAGATCATCACTTGATAACTTAACGTTGATGCTAGATTTCCGAGAAACAACGAACAGATGCCTCTCGATCTTCCTTTGTAACTTAATAAGATGTCGGCTCATCTCTCCGGCACTCGACGAGGAGAATGGTTTAATTTTCCAGGTCCAAATGGTCTCCTTTAGAAGGAGAGTAACTGGTTTGAGTAGGAACTTTTAATCTCACTGGTTTGAGATTCTCGCGCAAAAACAATGGCAAATGGGTTTTTCAGTGATTCTTGGCCAGATTTTAGTGGATTTTGGGGATTTCAATTCCTTTTATTGTATTTACCTTTAAAGAAGACACCAATAGAAGGTGGCCACATCATTAGGCCAATACAATAGGTCTATGGGTCTATAAAACCCACCATCTTCCCTATCGAGCAAAGATGTCATTTTAGATTTAAAAAAAAAACCCTCTATTTTAATAGGGCCAAGATAGGATGGGTTACCCCCTACTAACTCAAATGAATGTGGATATTTTGGTGAATTATGTGTACACAAAAACTTTTTAAATATAAAAAATGTAAGAAATGTACATGAGATACACTAAATAACTTTTAGTGTATCTCATCATAATCTTAAAGATTAGGTTTGTGGGATTTTATTAGGAGGTCAAGAATATTTGAAAATATTTGATTAAGCCTAATTCATTCTAAACCATATTTAGATTGTCTCTAGATTTCAAAATGGTAGGGAAAATGACAAAAAGGTGGGTAAAAGAAAAAGTAATTCTAAAAAAAGGCTAAGACTCTCATATTCATTTGAAGTGGCAATAATGAATTTTAATAAAGAAAGAAGGGGTTTAGAGTCAAATGTCGATTATACCATTTTAGTATAAAAAATAAAATAAAAAAAATTGTCCCACCCCAATCTTGTTAGACCATTCTCCTCTCCTTATTAAATAAATCTTTCCCTAATATTTCTCTTCTGTGTTGAGAAAGAGAAAAAAAAAATAGTCTTCTATTTATTATTATTTTTCGGGGATTAAAAACTACCATTTACAAGGATATCATTTAACCATTAAAAAAATTAAAAACTAAAAAATGAAAACCTTTCTAAATCTAAGTTTGTAGATGATTATTATTTTAGTAGAAAAACGAATATATGATTTGTCTTTTTGAATTATGTTTTGAGACTTTTAAGTTAAGAGAGAAGGGATGAGTTTTGTTAGGGTATATTTGTATATATTTCATATATTAAGGGTATTATAGGTATTTCTCTTGTATAGGGTTTCTAGTATTTATATTTCTTGTACCTTACAGATTTATGTTAATGAGAATTATAGTTTCCTCAAAAGCTTTCAAGTTTAATACTGTAATGTGAGAAGGGCATTCAGGTGGGATAGAAAAAAATAATAGTATTCCGTAAAAAATAAAACGGGTAGAATGGGTAATATAAAATGGGGGGTTAGGTCACCCTCCAAATCTCTACATATGACCTCAATTTTGCAAAACCAGCCATTGGATTAAATGGCCTTATCATGAAGGTGATGCACCAAAAATCAAGTTGATCCGAAATTGATTGCTATTCGATCCAAAACTAACATATTTTAATCAATGACATTCGCTCATTTTGGATATTTATAGATGAAGAAGCTCTTAATTTCAAATGAACTTGATTTTTAATATATATGACCTTCATGTGAAGCAGATCTAATCCAACTATTGGCTTTAAAAAATTTAAGTCACAAGTAGAGTTTGAGAGGGTGACCTAACTTAAAGTTAAGTTAGGCTAACCTCATAAGAAGGAAATTTTAGAAAATGGTATATGATAAATGCCGTCTTTTGGGGATTAAAGTTTATTACTACCATTTTGAAAGGAATAAGGAATATTCTACCATTTATTTAGAATTACTTTTATTTTGACCCACTATTTTTTCATTCTCTTTTCTATTTAAACCCTAAGAACATCTCCAATGCTGTGCTGAAGGGTATGTTATTGTTAAATTTTAGCAATAACATATATTGTTTTTGCTCCAATAGTGTGTTAAATTTTAGCATATCTAACACAAAAATGTTCATGATGCTTGTGTAAAAAAAATTACATATTGTGTCATTTGCACCATTAGAGCACATTGTGTCAAATTATAGCATTTTGTAGTATAGCAAGTGCTAAACAGAAATAATACAGGAAAAATAGTATAAACCACTGGAGATACTTGGTATTTTGTAATCAAGCAATTCTATTATGAATAAAATTTAGTTTTTCTATGAAAAGCATATACAAAATATGAAAGAGTAGTAATAGTATTTGGACCCTTACTTTTCTTACTTTTGAAATCATAAACTTGAACTTGCCTCAACCTTGATTACATTATCCCAACTCATACCATTAAAACCAGGGTAAGACAAGTTACTTGACCAACCCGACCCACTACCATCCCTTATTATTTTTATAGTTTTCACTCATTCTTAAATTCTTTATAATGGTAGTTCGATGGAAGGGAGCGGGTTTCAGGAACAGAAGGTTTTATTAGAGATTATCAAAGTAATTGGATTGTTGGATTCTCAATGTATGGAGGATTTTGCTCTTGTATGGCGACAAAATTGCTAGGAGTGAGGCAAGTCTTATTTTAGCTTGGGAGAGAGGATTCGGGCTTGTTTTATTCTAAAGGTGGACTCATAGGACGTGGAACACGTTCTTAGCAATCTAGTTGATATGCTTCACCCTCTAGGAGCACTCATTCAAGATTGCAAGGACCTTTTAGGAAGTGAAATCAGATCAGTTTGAAGAGAATGGCTTGTGTGGTTTGGGTTTCACACTGCCCTTATTTATAATGAATTAATTACAAGAAAGGGAAGATCCAAATAAGGAAATCCCGAGATTACAATCAATTAGAATAAAATTACAATCAAAGGAAAATATTCTATGGAATATATTATGGCATTAATTATGCCTATTACTCCCCTGCAAACTGATGGGGGGTAGCACTATCAGTTTGGATAAAAAAAGAGAAAGGCAGTAGTAGGAACTCCCTTAGTGAAGATTTCAGCAAGTTGACGATTGGCCGGAACAAACTGGATAAAAAGGAATCCAGAGACAACCAAATCATGAACAAAGTGGTAATCGACTTCAATGTGTTTAGTACGTGCATGAAGCACTGGATTAGTAGCCATATGTGTAGCACTCACATTGTCGTAGTAGAGAAGTAAAGGTTGAGAGAATGGCACACCCAAATCTCGTAAAAGATAAGAGAGCTAAAGTGTTTCAATGCAATAATAGCCAAAGCTTTATACTCTGCTTCAGTAGTGGATCGAGCAATAATTGGTTGTTTCTTGAAAACCCATGAAACAAGGTTGCAACCAAGAAAAGACAAAAGCCTGTGGTGGATCGACAAGTGTTAGGACAACCAGCCCAATCCGCATTAGAATAGCTAATAATAGTGGAGAAAGGGCCAGAGGAAAGAGTAAGGTCGAAACTAAGGGTGCCATTTAAGTAACGAAGAATCCGTTTGACAACTTGGTCATGTACAGAGGTAGGACTAGCCATAAATTAATAAGCTTAATTGACAACGTAACTAATATCAAGCCGAGTGATATTAAGATATTATAGAGCACTAATGATGCTGCGATATACTTGAGGATTAGAGAGAAGATCTCCATTCGAAGTAGACATTTTTGAACCAGAAGCAACAGGTGTAGCATAAGGTTTACATCTAAGCATGTTGGTACGTCGTAATAGGTCTAAGGTGTACTTCGTTTATGTCAAACGAAGTGAAGAAGAGTCGCACTGAGCTTCAACACCAAGAAAGAAATGTAAAGTGCCTAAATCCATCATAGCAAATTGTTGACTAAGCTAGGTGATGAACTGAGTGAGAAGAGACTCATAATCACTGGTTAAGATATCAACAACATAGAGTAAAAGAATAATCTATACAGCAGAGAAATGAAAGACAAATATGGATGTGTCAACGGTGCTCTGTTGAAGACCAACCTGAAGAAGATGATTACTAAAACTTTGAAACCATGCTCTAGGGGCTTGACAGAGTCCATATATGGCTTTATGGAAATGACAAACATGAGAGGGACGAGAATTGTTGACAAAACTAGGGGGTTGTTGCATGTAGACTTCTTCTTGGAGGACGCCATAGAAGAAGGCATTCTTGACATCAAGTTGTCGAATAAACAAACCATGCAAAATGGCAACAGCAAGGACAGTGCAAACGGTAGTAGGCTTCACCACAGGGCTAAAAGTCTCTGAAATATCAATGCCAGGTTGTTGGTGAAAACCTTTGGCGATAAGACGGGCTTTGTACTTATCAATGGTACCATTACTCTTGTACTTGATATGATACACCTAATAATATCCAATAATATTCATTCTTGGTTATGCAAGCATGAGAGTCTATGTGTTATTCTGCAAGAACGTATCATATTCCTCATGCATGGTAGACACCCATTGGGGATGACTAGAAGCTTGCTTAAGTCATGTGGGTTCTTAGGGACGATCCAATATAGATGTAAAGGTAGTGGGAATGGGATGTTTTGAGGCAAAGAGGTCAAAGATGACTTTTGGTCGCCAGGTATTATCTTTAGCTCGGGTAATCATGGCATGGGTTGAGGGTAAGGGATGTTCTAAGGGTGGTGATGGTGGTGGTGGCAGTGGCAATGGTGATGGTGTTGGTAATGGGGAAAGAGAAATAAGGGGTGGTGATTGATGGGGTGGAAGGGATGAGGATTGTGAGGACCCGTTTTCTTAATAGGGATTATTAGCGCTTAATATATGATTAGAGTAGTTAATCCCTTCATTTGTTGGATAACCTAATGTAAGGGTAATCCATTTGTATGATAATATGATATTATATGTGTTTCGATACTTATTTTGATGAATTAAGTATCTTATGTGAGTGTTGGGCCTTATTTGCAGTTTCGGGTTAAGCTGCTGAAATTTGGCTAAGTATGGGAGAAAAATGAGTTTTCGTAAATCTTCATTTTTAAAGATAATTTTTGGCGGTAATAGAAGTTTATAATATTATAAGACTTCTGTGATTTTATGGGATTTTATTAACATGTTTGGATTGGTTTCCTCACATGTTTATTTTAGGAAAATCTGTCGGGCGACGGATTTTGTTCTAAAACTTGGAAATGAGATTTTGATATATTGGGTATTTGATTTTTCTGATATTTTATTTGGATTCAAATGGGGAGTTGCTGACTGACTGTTTATTTTTGGTTGTCTGAAAGACCATTTTCAGCCGGCTGAAAGTTTATGTTAGTCGACTGAAAATTCCAGAGAGGAATGTTTTGTGTTGGCCACTTTCAGCTGGCTGAAAATACTTTTCAGCCGTTGAAAGTATCGGCGGACAGTTTCAATAAAGGGTTAAAATGACCCATTTGCCCCCCTTTTTCTATATTAACCCATTAAGCCTTGAGAATTCTAGACTCTTCTCCCTTTTTCCAGCCAAGAGATAGAGAGAATGAGAGAGGAAGAGTCACGGGGGAGGCCGTGGGTGGCTCGCGGGAGCATGGCAGCCCCGATCCGACGCCGGCAAGCTTGGATTCAACATAATTTGGCCCGATCTACGTGCGTGTAGGGATGGTTTGACATTTGCATTACTCATTCATGAGGTAGGGGACATTTTCTCATTTTAAACCCTTATTGCATGGGGGTTTGGGTATAAATCATGTAGATTTTCATGAATTTGGTAGTTTCTGCATAAATATCATGTATGGGGTATATATTTGCTAGGTTTTACAAATTGTGGGAAACCTAAGGTTTGATTCACATCATTTTTGTTATGAAAATGTTGTTTTTGAAATCATTCATTGGAAAATGATTTATGGGGGTTATTTATTGTGATTTTTATGAACCCACCTGTGATATGGTTTTCTTGGAAAGTTTATATATATATAAAATTTTCCGGTTTATATGGGAATTATGGAGTTATTTCAAATGGTTTTCTAAGAACAAACCTATTATGTGGTTTTGGAAAATTTATATATAATTTTCCGGATTATGTGAGAATTATGGAAATTGATAAATGAATAAATAAGTGGTGATAATAATGGATATGGTGATGAGGGCTACTGGAGACAGGATTACTGCGGTCCCAAAGGAACGGGACGTCTTGCCGTGTTTTCCTATCCTTTAGTCCTGGGCTATGTGCCCGAATATGAGGTTACTTTCTGGTTCAAATAGGATCATAGTGTTTCCTCATGATGGGGTTACTTTCTGGACCAGGTAGGATCCATAGTGTTCTCCCTTATTTTCTGCGCGCGAGAGCCCCGCATGACCTGGGGAGGATTTATCACTTTGAAAAACTGATGTTATGGATTGTCGGATATGGCGGGTAATGGTTATTGGCTTATAAGGCCGTGATATGGTAATTGGAAAGAATGATAATGAATTATAAATAATTTGAGTTATTTTTTACATTTTTAAAAATAAAAAGGGGTATTGTTATTAAATGATTTAAACTTTCGTAGTTTATTTCATTATACATGTATTAGTTTTATTTATTGCAAATTTTATATTGCAAACGAATAAATGGTTTTGCAGGGTTCTTGGAAATGTATGTAAATTATGGTTTTTAAAACCTTGGGGTTATTTTGAGAAATGTTTTCCTACTGAGCGTGCAACTCATACCCCCACAGCTTTCTTGCAGGTTTTATTTTCGAAGCTAAGTTGACCTGGGTGTTGGGAGCACGTCAGCGTGCTTGCATTCATGTAGAGAATATTGGAGATAGGCTTTGAGCCTAGGCATGTATCAATTTTAAATTTCATGGCCTATAATAGTTAATTGAGTAGTGGATGTATATTTGAATGAGACCCATGTGACTACGATACAGCTTATAGTTTTATTTATTTTTGGAATATTGTGTGGATGGTTGAAATGATTATAAATGGGTTTCTACAGGTTTTACAACTAGTCGATAACTTGGTATGTCCCATTTACAGACGGGACCATGCCGGATTTTCTAAAAATATTTTCAAAAGAGTTATTTTTATTAAACATCCACCAAATTTGGCTTTAAAACTGGTTTTCTTACTACTTAACCAATGGCCCCCATTTCGGGTCGTTACAAGGATGGTTAGTGGGATGTCGATTGTGGGGATGGTTGAGCTATTGTGTTTAGTCCTGGCAATGATGAGGGCAATAAAGGTGGCATATATGCCAAGGGAAGTGGGAGTGTCACCTGCGGTGAGGCTATGGTTGATAGTGATGAAGGAGTAATCTGCACACCATGAAAAGGAAACACATTTTCATTAGACACCACATGTCTAGAGAGAAAAACTTTTCCAGATTTGGGTTTATAATAACGATAGCCTTTATATGCATTAGTATAACCCATAAAAATGCAGGGTAAAGACTTAAGACTGAGTTTGTCCTTTTTATAGGGCCCCATATAGGGAAAGCATTGGTAGCCAAATGATCTCAATTGGGAGTAATTTGGAGTTTTAAAGAACAGTGCCTCATAAGGTGATTTCCCTCCTAGAACTTTAGTTGGCAATCTGTTTAGAAGGAAAACAACAATAGTGTATGCTTCCAACCAAAACCACTTGGGCATTGACGAATGAAAAGGCAAAGTATTTCTAGTTTCAGTAATATGGTGGTGTTTTCTCTCAGCCAATCCATTTTGTTCTTTTGTGTGAGGACAGGAAATACGCAAAGTAATCCTACAATCTAAGACACATTTAAATTCACCTTTAATGAGTTCTAGGGCACCATCACACTGAAAATATTTGATTGTAACATCAAACAAATTCTCAACCAAGTTTTTGAAGTGACAAAATAATTGCACACTATTAGACTTTGCTCACAAAAGATAGATCCAAGTAAAACAGCTGAAATCATCTACAAAAATTATATAATATTTAAAACCACTAACAGAAGTACCAGGTGTTGGTCCCCAAATGTTACAGTGCGCTAGTTGTAATGGAGAAACAAATTGCTTTAAAGAATGAGAAAAAGGCAATTTATGACTATTGCCTATTTGATAAAACTCACATACTTCAGTAGACGGTGAACCAATTACATTGACCAATCCATGTGATTTAACAAGTGAAAAGTCTGAAAAGAGGGATGCCCAAGTCTACTGTGCCAAATCCATGCAGGTACTCGAGATCCAAAAAATGCTACAATTTATTCTCCTTTATTCTCATGCCGACGAACTGGAATTGGGTAGAGGTTGCCACTAATCGGACCTGCTACAACAGGTAGTTTGTGCTATCAAGTTTCACTGACACAAAGTTGGTGATGTTGGTGATAGGAAGGGGTGTGTTGAGAGTTGAGGTTGAGAAGGATGATGCCATCTCTAAAGAAAGGTATGTAAAAAAAAGGATCTGGAAGAAAGGCAAAGGAAGGGCTTAGACGTTGCAAAGCACTGGCTCCGATACCATGAAATTAGATCAATTTGAAGAGAATTGCTTGTGTGGTTTGGGTTTCACACAGCCCTTATTTATAATGAATTGATTACAAGAAAGGGAAGATCCAAATAAGGAAAACCCAAGATTACAATCAATTAAAATAAAATTACAATCAAGGGAAAATATTCTGTGGAATATATTATGGCATTAATTACGCCTATTAGGAAGAGATTGGGAATGTACAATGAAGCATACTTTTCAAGAAGGGAACTATTGTGTTGATTTCTTGGCTAAATAGAGAGCATTTACAAGAGGAGCATTGTGTTTTTTATGATCCTCCAATGGGCATGGCTGATTTGTTGCAGCAAGGTTTTGGAGGATCCACTTCCCCAGATCTTTTAGAGTGTAGTTTTATTTTATTTTTCTGTTTTTTTTTCATCTTCAAAGATCAACAAAAAAAAAAGAAAAAAGAAGTGAATTACTTTCCAAATCCAATTTGAAAGAAACTTAAACATTAAATTGTTGATGTACTCAATCGAAAATTAAGGGGGGGGGGGGGGGATGGGAGAGTTGACTAAATGCAATGGCGATAGTGGTGGTACTGTAGAGTGATTCACGAAGGTGCAAGGGAATAGTGTTTGTTATGATACCAAAATTGACGCAAGACAACCTCAAAAACCCTTAGAGAAGAACAAAAGCAAAGAGAAGAAAATAATAGAAGATTCAAAGAAGTCGAACCCCTAGGAATTGGCACCTAGGGGGGTTTGGATTAATCGATACCATACCTAACAGAAAACAAAAATTTTAATTCATCATAAGTTATTTCTTAAGAAAATATCGGAGCCCTTATATACGCATTCCGATTAAATCAAAATTGGAAATTACTTAATCCTAAAGTCTAGAAAATAAAAAGGCAATATTCCATTATTCCATAAATAACATAAAATAAAATAAGAAATAAATTAGCAGCGTTGATCTTCAAGTCAATAGACTAAACTAAGCCATCCTTTTGGAAATTGTGCTTGAGGTCCCCATCATATTTCTTTCTTGTAAAAAATTAAATGACTCTATCTTAGTTGGGACAAGTCAAAAAAATTGATGCCATTACCATAACTAATGGAACAAAATCTAATCGAAGATTTTTTTATTAAAATCCCACTGATTTAAATCTTCTCTCATTTATTATCCTGAATATTATTATCTTAAACTATCCTTTCACTGAAGCTATCGTTGCCTGTGTGGGTATAGGGCGTTTCACACGGGTTGTTAGAGGATTAGTCTAGCTTGAAAATTATGGGAGTAAGACTTGAGAAACCCTTAATCGTTAATAAAAAAAAAAAAAAAAAACTATCCTTTCACAATAATAGATATGTTCAGAAAACTATATGCAAAATTCATTATGTAACAATTCAATTTTCATATATAAGATATCAAAATAAAATTTTAAAAATAAGGCTTTTCTTATTATAATTTGGGCTATAATTTTATATTTCAATGAATAATTTTCTAAATAATTAAAAAACTTCCAAATATCGACAAAATAAAAAATAAAAAAATAGTAAGGCTCAATTTGGATCTCAAAAAATTAGAGGAAATGAAAAGAAATTACTTATAAATTGTTTCATTTCTAAAGCGATTTTGGTCATTTTCTTTTTATTTCCCTTTGACTTTTCAAAAGTTTCAATAATTTTTTTAACAATGAAATTGAATTAAATAAAAAAGATATAGAAATTCAATTCATTATAATTGAAGGATCTTGATTATGATTTTTTTTTTTTTTTTTGGGAAACAATAAATATATTAGTCAATAGAAAAATGTTCATATCTAAGAATAACAGCACCACGAAAATCCTCTAGAATAACATTCCAACGCTTCTTAGGAGATCACCCTTCTTAAATATTTATATCATCATAGAAATAGCCCAAATTGGCGACACAATCTACAACGCTATTAGTTTGCTTATAAACATGTCTTGTAGAAACACGCTTAAAACAAGATAGAAGTTCATGAATGTCCTGTATAACATTCAGTATGCTCTAGTGATGCTGATAAGTTCCACAAATTGCATTTATCACTAATTGTAAATCTCCTTTTATTTGAAGCCATCTGATCCCTTTGTTTAGTGCTGCAACAATACCATTTCTAAGTGTTGTATATTTAGCAACAAGAATTGAAGAATTGCCAAGTTTAAAAGAAGATGCCATTCAAACTCTACTACCACTTTAATCAAGAACAAATCCTTTAATAGCCTTTTTCCATTTATGCTTTCTGGATCCATCAACATTAAGCTTTATCTAATCTCTCCTAAGCAATAGACCTACAAGATGAAAAAGAACTAAGCAAACAATCAGGTGGCAAAGGCAATTCAACCAGGTCCGCTGCAAGCGCACGTGATTTCCTAGCTCGGGGCTTGATACTTATCTCAGGACATTTGTCCCATGACTCACGCTACAATCCAAATCCTACAACAGTCCAAGACTGCTACAACAACTGTAATTTCTGATAACAGCGATTATTAAAAACCATGGTTTCTTGCCCAACCATGATCAGCAAACCATGATCAGACAGTTATTGGCTAACCATGGTCAGATCTGACCTAACCAAGGCAGTTACCTGACCTCACATGGTCAGTCCGTACAGGTGGTTATAAAAAGAATATGATACAGCCAAATGAGGTAAGCTACAGCACCTTAATCCTCTGAAAATTTGTCTTCTTCTTTGTCTCTTCCTCCATAAACGACTTCTAACTTAAGCTTTGGAGAGGACTTGGCCAAAACCCACCTTGGCCTACCCTCTGACCCTGTTTCCAAGCTTGTGAGTACAGGTCCAAGCGCGAGGACAAGCACCTTTATCAATATCAGGTCTCAGGGAACAAATTTTACCCCATACACCTACTTTGCCCCTTTTATGGGCTTGAAAACGCTATTTTAGCCTTATCAACAACTAATAAGTTTTTATATTTTAATCAGATCTAAATCGGTTTTTATCTTCATTCTCTCTTTATATTACCTCTATCAACATCTAATAAACCTTTATATTTTCTATTTACAAAACACAAATTTGACGGTAGAGTAATTTAGATCTGGTTAAAATATAAATGTTTATTAAATGTTGATAAGGGTAAAATAGGATTTTCGAACCCATAAAAAAGGTAAAGTAGGGATAATACAGAAAATTTTGACGGTAGACTCCAAATTGCAACTCAACTAATAATTCGGACACTGAATTGACGCGATTTAAGTTTTAGACTCTCAAGTGAAACTTGACCCAAACTTTAGACTTTTAAGTGCAATTGACCCTAATTTAATTTACTTTGATATTTAATTTTAATTGTTTTTAGTCATTGAAATTAGTCTAATGATGAGGAAAGGTAGGAAAAATGGTAGAATAGGTAATTCCAATGTATCCCAAACAGAAAAAAAAAAAACAAAAAAACAAAAAAAAAAAATTCAATTTCTTCCCAACGGAAGAACGAAATTTTCCACCCCTGCATTCCCTTATTATCTTTGTGGTAAGTTCGAAATAACAACACGCGCCACAAAAGTGCGTGGGCAACGAATTGATGGCATAACAAATCACCATTCCAGCTGGACCCCACGGGTTTTATTCTAACCCATAAAATCGCAGCGTACGGCCACCTGATTTTTTTTATACATGCATACATATATGTGTGTAGTCATCGGTATGCACGAGCTGTATGGTATCAGTGCAGTCGCATCTTTTTGGCATTGCGGTGCTGCTACGGCTCTTTTGATGCTATTAAGTACTAGCCGGAAATTTTTTATTTTTTATTTTTTATTTTTTTCCTAAATAATAATAACACACTAGTGAGCCCAAAAAACCTAAAGCTATAAAAAAAAATAAAAGAGAAAAAAAAACACACATTATTATGGCTTCCCTTCTGCCTTATCCCTTCCCAATCCTCAAGCTTCCCCCTGCTCCTTTTTTGGTGCTCGCGCCCATCACAACTCCATGTATCTTTTTCTGGTGAAACAAGAAAAAAATGCAATGAACAACAAAGCAGCGAAACCCCAATCAGATGAACACCCACGCTTCTTTCCCTTCCATGATTAGCTGAATTTTTCTTTTTTCCTTTTTTCTTTTTGGGCGAGTAATACTAATTACAGAAGAACATCAAGATGAAGAGAGATCACCAAGAGGCTCGTGGTGGTGGTGGTGGTGGTGGTGGTGGTGGTATTGGTAAGGGTGAAAGTTCTTCAATGGCGACAGGGAAGGGGAAGATGTGGGAAGAGGAGCAACAACAAGACGCGAGTGGCATGGACGAGCTTCTGGCCGTGTTGGGTTACAAGGTCCGCAACTCTGACATGGCGGATGTGGCTCAGAAGCTGGAGCAGCTCGAGATGTTCATTGACACTGCTCAAGAAGATGGGATTTCTCAGCTTTCCTGTGGCACCGTCCATTACAATCCCTCTGATATTTCTGGGTGGCTCGAGAATATGCTTTCCGAGCTTAACGTTCCTCCCAACAATGGTAATTTCGATCCTTCTTGTGTAGTCCTCAATGAACAGATGATTCAAGGTGACAGGTGGTGCTCCTCCAGCCGCATCTTCTACCATCAATTTCTCGAATTCACGCCCGAATTCCGATCAGCGGCCACCTCCGCCGCCGCCGACGCCTCGTGTGTTGTTCGAGGATGATCTGAGTGCGATTCCTGGCGGTGCTTTATACCCACAAAGGGATTCATCGGAATCGCAGCAGGGAGAGAATAATAGCCGCAAGCGGATGAAGACATCAACTGGATCTAATTCGTCGGCGCTTTTATCATCTCCTTTGTCGTCATCATCATCAGCCGAGATTAGAGTCGCGGGTGCTACTGCAGCCGAATCAACTCGGCCGGTTGTAGTGGTTGACTCGCAGGAGACGGGTGTTCGACTCGTTCACACCTTGATGGCTTGTGCCGAGGCTGTTCAGCAAGATAATCTGAAGCTCGCTGACGCACTCGTTAAGCACATCGGCGTTCTCGCGGCGTCGCAAGCCGGCGCGATGAGGAAAGTTGCCACCTACTTCGCCGAAGCATTGGCCCGAAGGATTTACAGATTTTCCCCTCAAGACTCTATCGATTCATCCTACTTTGATATCCTACAGATGCACTTCTACGAGACCTGCCCTTACCTCAAATTCGCCCATTTCACCGCCAATCAAGCTATTCTCGAGGCCTTCGCCGGTGCCAGTAGAGTTCACGTGATTGATTTTGGTTTGAAACAGGGGATGCAATGGCCGGCGCTTATGCAAGCGCTGGCATTAAGACCCGGCGGTCCTCCTGCCTTTCGCCTCACTGGAATTGGCCCGCCACAGCCGGACAACACCGATGCCTTGCGGGAAGTTGGGTGGAAACTGGCTCAATTGGCCGAAACTATTGGAGTCGAATTCGAATTCCGTGGATTCGTCACCAATAGTTTGGCAGATCTCGAGCCGGCCATGCTCGAAATCCGCCCCGCCGAGGTCGAGGCCGTGGCGGTAAACTCGGTGTTCGAGCTCCACCGCCTTTTGGCTAGACCCGGTGCGATCGAGAAGGTGTTGTCCTCAATCAAGGCCATGAGACCCAAAATTATGACCATAGTGGAGCAAGAAGCCAATCACAACGGTCCGGTTTTCGTAGACCGGTTCAATGAGGCCTTACATTACTACTCGAACCTGTTCGACTCGTTGGAAGGGTGTGGGTTGTCACCGCCGAGTCAGGACGTGGTCATGTCCGAGATGTACTTGGGTCATCAGATTTGTAACGTGGTGGCTTGTGAAGGGCCGGAGCGAGTTGAACGACACGAGACGTTGGGTCAGTGGCGGGAGCGGATGAGCGCGGCCGGGTTCGACCCGGTTCATTTGGGGTCTAATGCGTTCAAGCAGGCTAGTATGTTGTTGGCTTTGTTCGCCGGCGGGGATGGATACAGGGTGGAAGAGAACAGTGGTTGTCTCATGCTGGGATGGCACACCCGTCCGCTTATCGCCACCTCGGCTTGGCAACTCGCCGCAGGCGCCGGCGCCGGCGCCGGCGATTCTCAGTGAGTCAACTTTAGTAAGCGGTGTTGCGGCTATTAAATCGAGTCAACTCAGTAACCTTTTGACGACCATTTGAGAATGCTTTTTCTGAGTTGGGTGGTGAGGGTGAGTCGGTGGTGAGGGTGAGTCAAAGTGTGTAATTCTATATTTTAACTCTTCTTTAGTCGGTTCTTTTTCTCCTTTTTTTTTTTTTTTTTTTAATTTCATTTCATTTTTACTTTGTTGGATTATTTCTTTTTCTTTTTCTTTTTCTTTTTCTGCAAATGGTTGAAAGGCCTTTTCAGTGTATTTTGTTAGATTTTTGTTTGGTGGTTCCCATGTCAAGGGTGGATCAATGCGAATGTGTATTTATATCTAATTTCTTAATAAAAAAGGTGGGCATTATTCTCAATGAGAAAGACATCTCTTCATTCATTTTGGTGGAAAATTATTTACTGGAATCAAATTTTGAGGTCTGGGTTGATGTTTTTAAGCCTCTTTTTGGATCTTGTTAGATAGAACGAGCAAGGAAAAGAAACGAAAAGAAAAGAAAGATTAAAATCTTATAGAAAGAGAAATCATTTCCAAACATTTTCAAGTATTTTCTTTTTCTTTCTCTCTAATTTTTTTTAATTCTTTTCAAGTATTTTTCTTTTCTTTCCCTTCTCTTCAATTTTTTGAAGTCTTTTTTTTTTTTTTTTCTTAAAATGTTTGAAGTCTTTTCTTTTCCTCTCCAAATTAATGTTCAAGTTGGCACACTAATTTTGATATCGTTGTCTTTTTTTTTTTTTTTTTTTTTTTTTTTTTTTTTTTTTTTGCCTTTCTCATGTTATAAGGTTGTTTGTCATTTCTTACACATTCTTATAAGCTTTTCTTTAGTTTAGCTTATTAGATTGTATTTGATATTGGTTTTGTTGTTTTGTTTTAAGGGCTTGTATTTCCTTTCTCTTTTCTTTCTAATATACTTACTTACCCAGAAAAACAAAAATAAAAATTGACACTAAGCCAATGAGGAAATTCAAGTATAAAAATAGAAAAATTTTCTGAAGTCAAAGCCATTGCCATTGTAGTATAGATGATAGGTACGGAATTTAAGAGAGGTTTTGATTGGGGTCAAAGGTTCAATTCCTATTATAGAAGAAACTTGTATTTTACCTTGTAGAAATATTATTATCATTATATAACGTAGCGTTGCGTATTTGAAGTTTTAAGTTTAATTTTGTACGGCTTTTAACTTTAATTAATCATTGAACTTCTACGCAAGATTTTGTAGAGATATTTTCTAGTTCGAAATTTTGTTATCCTTTTTTTCAACCAAAATTTTTGTTGAAGTTGGGCCAAATCTGTCTATAGAAGTGTGAATTTTAAAATGGCAAAAAGTTTTAAATTTCTATTGGCTATTTTCTCGGAAAATGCAATGGATTTTCTTAGAATTCGAACAAGCTATTAACAATCATTCAGATAATCTAAGGGCCATGATATTGTTCAATTTCTGAATGATTATTTTAAATGGGTTGCAGATGAATAAGAGGTGGAACCTAATAAACTTTCAAGGCTAGTCTTGGCGAATTGACATGGGATATCTCAAAACATATTTTTTTTGCTATCCATACATAGGAAACACATTTGGGTTAATTGTATAGGTTCTTAGGTTTTCCTTTGGTTTACATGGGCTTTCTCATTTGTGGGTTGGAAGTGTGCGTTTTTCTATGTGTGTAGATAAAATTAAAAAAAAAAAAAAAAAAAAAAAAAAACACAACAACAATGTAGGGCTACAAACAAATTAATCTACTCGTTAATGGCTTGCGAATAAGTTTGATATGACCTCGGCTTCGAATTTGATCGATTGGTAAATAAACTAAGTTTAAGTTTGAATTTTAAGCTCATTCAATAAATAAGTTAACTCAAATAGATTGAAACTCAACTTAATTGACTTTGTGAATAGGCTTGTTAAGAGCTCACAATGGGGCTTTTGAGTGAGCTCGTGAGTGGGGACTTAATAAGGCTCAGTGAATTCGTTAATGGGACTTGATAGGACTCGTGAATAGGCTTCTTTTTTAGGAGTTGTGAATGATAACTCAATAAAAATATTATTATTATTTGTACAATATCATATTAACTCAAATTTTAAATACATATTCTATGAATCTTTCCTTATAAGGCTACAAGCAAACTAACCTGTTCGTGAACAAGCTCATGAACGAGCTTTTTTAAACTAAGCTCAAGCGAATCAAAACTAAACTTCAAGCTCGACTGATAATAAGTTTGGTTCAAAATTAAATAGTTGGGCTTTTAAATGAACCAAACTCAAAAACTCCAAAACTAGTACACTTCACTTGACTAGGAAAAATAGAGACCAAAATTCTAATTTCTTTTTAACCCTGTTTGAGTAGTGAATTTTTCCAACTAAAATGGCCTTTTTCACTTTTTACTTTTGTTTTTTTTTTTTCCGTGCTTAAAATTCATTATTTGAATTTTTATTTTCTCTTTCGTTTTTTGTTTTTTGTTTTTTGTTCCTTCCGGCAGTTTTTGTGCTGAGGTGGGAAGGGGTTTCGATCCTTTTGTGATTTGTGAAATAACAGCCACATTCTTGAGGGGTTCCAACTCTCAATTATTTGAATTGTCAAAAACCATGGCCCGATTTGGAAAATTCAAATTTTTATGAAATTATAATTTTTTGGGTCTGCTTTCTCCACATGCCATCCATTATTTAAACTCGGGTAAATTACATTGAAACCCCATTTAAAATCTAACTATTACAGATACACCCTTCACGTTTTTGAAATTATACTGACATCTTTTACTTTACAAAATAAATTACAAAAGATCCTTCTCTCTAACTTCCGTCCATTAATCCGTTAAATCATGTTCAGATTTTTTCAAAATGCCCTAACTAACCTTATTGGATGATAACTTCCATATTAAATATATATAACTTACCAATCCAATACGTTCATCTATCACTTTTGAATTTTTTTATTATTATTGATAAACAACAAAAAGATAAGATATCTATATATATGTGTATATATATATATATATATATAGATAAATGCCAAAAAGTTTAAATTTTTTGTCTAATTAATGTGGCAGTTGTCAGATTTGCTCCTTAAAAACAGTTATTTATTTAATTAAATTTTTAATTGATTTGCAAAAAAAATTTAATTTGCCAAGTTAGCAGCTCTTTTGAGTAAGTAGATTTGCGGAAAAAAAAGGGCTATGTAACATTACTCATATGTAGAAATAAATGAAAATAATTATTACAATGGGGATGCACGTATAGAGGTGGCAAATGAAGTAGAAACTTGGCCAATCAAATTTTTTTTTTTCTTTTCACATCAATTAAAAATTTAATTAAATAGATAATTGTTTCTAATGAGCAAATTTGACGGCTACCACATCAATTCGACAAAAAATTTAACCTTTTTGGTATTTTTCATATATATATATATATTATCTTTTAGTCGTTTTTCAATAGATAAAAAAAAATGGAATGTGTTGGATTGATGAGTTATATGCATTTAACATGGAAGTTGTCATCCAATAAGGGTAGTTATGGTGTTTAAAAAAAAATGAGAATGATTTAATGGATTAATGGATAGAGGTTAGAGGGAGGGGTCATTTTGTAGTTTATTTTGTAAAGTAGAGGGTCTTAATGTAATCTTAGAAACATGAAAGGGTGTACATGTAATTGTTAGATTTTAAAAGGAATCCTAATGTAATTTACCCTTTAAACTATGATTGAATGAAACTTGAACAGTTTGAACTTAAAAATTAATTCTTCCGAATTTTTCATCTCTTGGCCACTGTTTTAAGCATCCAATATGAGCCGGACTTTCTGTTTTGGTAGATAAGCCGTATTGTGTTTTGATAGTATAAGCTACAATTAATCTTCAAACTCGAGACTTGATGTTAAAATATTGGGACCATATGCATGCGGGGTAAAGTGCTCTAGTGATTGACACATCAAACTTCTACTCCCTTTGTTCCTATATTATTGATCTCTTTTTTTTTTTTTTGGGATGTTTCAAAATTATTGTTACATTCCAATAGTCAGTAATTTTTTTTTATTTCATTTTCTAAACTACTTTTAAAAGGATATTTTCTTTTTCTAATGTTTTATATATTTGAAGGCAAAATTGAAATGTCAAAACATATATTTTGATGTGAAAGCATTTAATAGGATTTTCTAATTAAAATAGTATTTTTTTAAAAAAAATAATCAATTAAAAACGGAAGGAGTATTAAATACACTCCCTTGTCTTTATTATCAAATCGAATGAATTACACCAAAAGAAAAAAAAAAAAAAAAATCAATTGAGACAAAATAGAGAGAGGGGGTGCAAGGGGTGTTGGTTTACAGAGTTGTTGATCAATGGACAAAACAATCCTATATGAAACCTTTCGCCCTAGCTCATAGGATAGGCCCCCACCTCAAGGTAATCCTATCAAATGGTGGCGATTTGAATTGGAACCGCCAAATACATAGAGGAAAAATGCCAATCCAACCTCATTGGTCCCGACTCCCGAGGAAGCAAATCGAGGTACTAAAATGATATTCTTACAATCTTACCTCGTATATGAGAAAAAAAAAAAAAAATGAATATAGTAGTCTAGTTATGGTAAGTGATTGTACTTTATGGCAAAGTGATGGGCATTTAATTCATATATCTCATTGGGATATAAATTTGGCAAATTAAGGGTTTATTTGGGCGGCCAAATGGATATTAATAATTTTGTGTGTATTTATTTCTTGGCAAGAGAGATATAGTTCAAATTCAAACGTGGTTAAAGGGATAAAGTGAGTGATGGAATTACAATTTTAATATCTAGTAACACCCAAAAAGTGGCTAAACATTATGGGGTTTATCAAAATTTAACTAAAAAAATAATAATTTAAAGAGAAACAGAAATCTATTTTGTTTGGTCACCAAAGAACCCGTGTACTACCTCGCTTATCTTAAAAGAACACACACGTTGGATCGTTTTCTAATGAAATTTACTACTTCCTACAAAAGAAAAAGGACTTGGCTTCCTCGCACCCATATGCCCTTAACTTTTAATTTATCTCCTTTTCGAAGTGCAAGAAAGTCACAGATGTGGTTTAAGCTTTATGACTTTAAGCACAAAGGAGCCTTTTTTTTTTTTTTTTTTTTTTTACGACTTCTTAGAGCAATGAGCCTTTTTTTTTCTTCATTTTTTTGTCCCAAAGAGAGATGGAAGCATTCAAAGGGTCCTTGTGGTCCTAAATGACTGTTCAAACAATTCGACCACCACAGTTGACATATATGCAGGCTACACTTAGGCCATGTTTATTTGGTTGGAATGGAATGGAATCTTATTCCAATTTATTTTAAATAATATGTTTGGATGAGATAATTAAATGGGAATGAAGTCAAACAGTAATAGTACGTGAATTAAAATGATATTCATTATGCTATTTTTATTTCAATTAACCTCATTCCATTCTAGACCATTTTGATAATGGAATCAGATTTCATTCCGATCCATTTCTTTCCTACTAAACAAACATGGCCTTAAGATATACATAGAGCATAATTTTTAATACAATAGCAAAAAAAATGCATGACTATGAATATTGTTGTTGAGTAACACATGCTTGTCGATGCCTACCTGCCTATTTTTTTAATGAGAAAAATTACTTAAACCCTTAACCGTCCTTGCAACAAAATCAAACAAAATCAAACGTTTTTACTGTCCTGGATTCCATTTAAACATAACATCAACAATTATATTTTATTATTATTATTTACAAATCTTCTTATGTCTTTACATAATATTAAAAACACAAAGATTGAGACGACCGATAAAAAATAAAAAATTTGGAGTCATCACTAAATATAATATATATATTTTGTTTACTCCGAGTTACCCTTAATGACATTGGTGGGTTTTGAACCCTCACCTGGATGACACTTGGACTACAAGGGCCCTCTAATCTTCAACAGGTAGTGATTAAATGACGCACCATATGGGGACGAAATTTGTTTCAAGAATCTTCCTATGCATTATGGGTCTCTTTTGACTATGTTCCTGCAGTATCTCACAAAAAACTCTTTTGAACAATTACATGAAACCACTCCCAATAGAGTCTACACTTTCCACCTTTTATTTTTGACTTAATTTTGGCATAATACAATCAAGGAATATTCACTTGAAGTTGATTATCAATTGGCAATCAAAGTGGCATGGCTGGCTTTTGGAAAAAGTTTGACAGGATTTTGATATTATCTTACAAACACTCCATTTTGCACAAGCTGTTTTGATTATATTTACCTGTTATTTTCATTGAAACAACTTTTGGGACTCGTTTTGGAGATGAACCTTTTTGACCTAACATTCTATTCCCTCATGGTCTAACTCTTCAAAATGACTATTTCCTAAGTTCTCATTACAATTCCATCCTCCTCCTCATGCTTCTCCTTATTTATTTATTTTTCAAATGACTATGCCCTTCTTTTCCAAGTGACCAAAAAGCCAAAACATCCTTGGTCGGCCAAACCACACTAGTTCTTCTCTTTGAATTTCAAATTACAAATACACTTTTTTGCCAGATGACCAAAGGTCCAAAACCTCCTTGGTTGGCCAAATCACACTTTTCTTTTCTTAGGAGTATTAAAGTTCCTTTACAGTTGTTAACCATTATATATATCTAGCCCTCAAACTCATGCAATCTAAAGCTCTTACTTAGGACCCATCCTAATACCCCAATAGAAAAACATAAGATCTTGGTTGCCTACAAGTAGTGCTAGAGGATTTTCATGATGCATAGGGCATTGCTCTTTTATTAAACTTCTAGGGCCGAAAAATTGCAATGTTGTGGCTTTTCCATCTCACTAAGTGATAAAGGCTGCGCATCAAGAAGAAATTTTCATGATGCATAGGGGCATTGCTCTTTTATTAATGTAGTTTCTACCATAGTATGCTTTCTCAATATGTGATGTTATATATGTACATTATTAGAAAAATGCTACTAATTGCACAAACTCTCGATCTACACTATTTTATATGGCAGATGAGATGATATAAGATGGTTTGGGATTTTTTTTTTTTTTTTAATGAATTAGCAAATGTGTACAATGGAATATGATTCTAATTTTTTTTTTTTTTTTAATGAATTAGCAAATGTGTACAATGGAATATGATTCTAATTTTGGGAGATTGTGAAATAAAGAATATTATACAATACCACACCCTATGCCATAAGACGGGTATTCACAACCCAAGTTTTATTTATTTATTTTAATAACAGGGGAATCATCCCACAACAATGCTCTTTGGACTTACTTATGGAACCTAAACCTTTGGAGAGACTAATGCAGCAACCCACCGCTACGACTTCTCACTTAAATATTGGATTGTCCTAATGGAGAATCGAATCTGTGATTGTGCACCTAACCATTTAATCACAAGTTCTCTTTTACCAACTGTACTATCCAAAGGTGGGTAACCCAACTTCTTATACAAGCACCAGCTCCCAACCTCCCATATGACACTTGAAAGAGAGGAAAGGTAATGGGTTAATTATTTTATTATTTTTTTTGATACAATGGGAGGGGTTCAAACCCCTAATCTATCTTAATCATACGCTTTACCCACCCTCGATCCCTCACCCCTAGGTTGGTCTTAGTGGCTTCACCTAGGCTATCCTAAACTAATTAACTTATGTAAGTACTTGGGCTAATTAGTTTAGTGTACTTACACACATAATTAGAGACACAATGCTATGACCAACCATGTGCAGTTCTTATATAATCTGTCAAGAAGGAAAGTACATTAATACAAACTAATTAAACGTGCAGTTGTTATATAAATTAATTTACTGTCAAGACAGAAAGTATAATACAAATTAATTGAAGACAGTTTTGACATGGCAACAGCAAGACGAAATTCTTGTGTATGCAGGGGCGGTTGCACATGGATGCCTGTGAGGGCACGTGTAACCACTCAAATCTTTGGCTTTTTTTTTTTTTTTTCTAAGATAACTAATTGTTGAAGAAGAGTTACCAGTCGCCTCCCACTCTTTCTCCCTCTAGATCCTTCTCCCTTCTTCTCCTTTATCTCCCTTTATTTTTCTCTCTAGAAAACCCAGCTCCTTCATCATTCTCCATTTTCTTCTCTCCTTATCTTCTTCTGTCTTGATGTTGCATCTTCTATTACCGCCATTTTTGAAGCTTTGGCAAAATCAGCGATGGAGAAACCGACTTACATCGGTGAAACCAGTTCATAAATGGGTGGTCGAGTCCCCATTTGGCGCAAGTCGTGAAGTGCAAAGCAAATGTGTGAGTAATGGCTTCTGTGGTGTGTTTAGTGTAGAGCAAAGCTAGTCTATGAGTATGTAGTCCCTTGAGTGTAATGTTTCTCAGGTGTAAGTGGTAAAGTGTGGGTGGCTCTAGTGCGTATACGGTGTGTGTATGAAAGTGTGGTATAATGTGGTTTGTTAAAGTTAGTGAGTGTTAATTGCCCTAGTTTATACGTGAGAGTATCTGTAACGACCCGAAATTGGGACCGTTAGTTAAGTAGTAAGAAAACAACTTTTAAAGCCAAATTTGGTGGATGTTTAATAGAAATAATTCTTTTGAAAATATTTTTAGAAAATTCGGCATGGTCCCGTCTGTAAATGGGACATACCAAGTTATCGACTAGTTATAAAAACCTGTAGAAAACACATTTAAAAACATATCCAACCATCCACACAATATTCCAACATAAAGAAAAATTTAGGCTATATCGTAGTCACATGGGTCTCATTCAGATATGTATCCACTACTCAATTAATTATTACAGGCCATGAAATTAAAATTAATGCATGCCTAGGCTCTAAGCCTATCTCAAATACTCTCTACATGAATGCAAGCATGTCGATGCGCTCTCAAAACCCAGGTCAACTTAGTTTCGAAAATATGACCTGCAAGAAAGCTGTGGGGGTATGAGCTACACGCTCAGTAGGAAAACATTTCTCAAAATAACCCCAAGGTTTTAAAAACCATAATTTACATACATTTCCAAGAACCCTGCAAAACCATTTATTCGTTTGCAATATAAAATTTACAATAAATAAAACTGATACATGTATAATGAATTAAACTGCGGAAGTTTAGATCATTCAATACCAACACCCCTTTTTATTTTTAAAAAGGTAAGAAATAACTCAAGTTATTTATTATTCATTATCATTCTTTCCAATTACCATATCACGACCTTATAAGCCAATAACCATTACCCGCCATATCCGGCAATCCATAACATCAGTCTTTCAAACTGATAAATCCTCCCCAGGTCATGCGGGGCCCTCGCGCGCGGGAAATAAGGGGAAACACTATGGATCTTACCTGGTCCAGAAAGTAACCCCATCATGAGGAAACACTATGATCCTATTTGGACCAGAAAGTAACTTCATATTCGGGCACATAGCCCAGGACTAAAGGATAGGAAAACACGGCAAGACGTCCCATTTCTTTGGGACCGCAGTAATCCTGTCTCCAGTAGCCCTCATCACCATATCATCATTACTTTAATTTTCATTTATTAATTTCATAATTCTCACATAATCCTGAAAATTATATGTAAATTTTCCAAAAACCACATAATAGGTTTGTTCTTAGAAAACCATTTGAAATAACTCCGTAGTTCCCATATAAACCGGAAAATTTTATATATATAAATTTTCCAAGAAAACCATATAACAGGTGGGTTCATAAAATCACAGTAAATAACCCCCATAAATCATTTTCCAATGAATGATTTCAAAAACAACATTTTTATAACAAAAAATGATGTGAATCAATCCCTAGGTTTCCCACAATTTGTAAAACCTAGCAAATATATACCCCATGCATGATATTTATGCAAAAACTACCAAATACATGTAAAACTACATGATTTATGCCCAAACCCCCATGCAACAAGGGTTTAAAATGAGAAAATATCCCCTACCTCATGAATGAGTGATGCAAATGCCAAACCATCCCTACACGCACGTAGATCGGGCCTAATTATGATGAATCCGAGCTTGCCGGCGTTGGATCGGAGGCGCCATGCTCCGGCGAGCTACCCACGACCTTCCCGTCACTCTCCCTCTCTCATTCTTTCTCTCTTTTGGTTGGAAGAATGGAGAGAAATTCGTGGGTTAAGGGTTTATATAGAAAAGGAGGGCAAAAAGGGTCATTTTAACCCTTTATTGAAACTGTCCGCCGACACTTTCAGACGGCTGAAAATATTTTTCAGCCGGCTGAAATGCCCAACACAAAATAACCCTTCTCTGGAATTTTCAGTCGGCTGACATGAACTTTCAGCCGGCTGAAAATTGACTTTCAGACGGCTGAAACATGTTTCAGCCGTCTGAAATGCACAGACAGCCCAAAAATAAACAGTCAGTCAGCAACTCTTCATCAGCACAGACATCAGCCTTATTTTCATCTAAAACATTTAAGTAATCTTCTCCATTTTTATATTATCCTTTTACTTTAAGTTATTTAATGAAAATAAGCATCAAAACACATATAATATCATATTGTCATACAAAAGGATTACCCTTACATTAGGTTATCCAACAAATTAAGGGATTAACTACGCTAATCATATATTAAGCCATATTAATCCCTATTAAGAAAACAGGGTCCTCACAGTATCTTTCACTTTGATGTGAGTAGTTGTGGGTATTTACATGTTTTTTTTTTTTTTTTAATAAAAAAATAATTAAATGAGTGCATGATACTCTAGTAGTATTTTCTTACTCGTTGACTGAGCGATTTTGGATTCAAGCTCATGGAAAATCATTGATACCCATTTGTTGATATTAAAGGGTAACGGTAGATTCTATCGATTACCAAAAAAGAAAAACTGTGCTTTTACTACACCATTAACAAAATTGTTTATCTTCAAGTTCAGCTATGTTTTTTTTTCAACAGTAAATTTTGGCTTCTCTTTGTTGTGTGTTTTTACGCCATCCTTCGTTGCCGAGTCATTGGTCTCTATCTTCCTCCATCACTGATTCTCCTCCATCTCCTAAAGTTTGATTTGTCGGTTCTCATGTACAAGTGTGCACCCACTGAAAAAAAATCCTGGATCCGCCCCTGTGTGTATGTGTGCATAGGCATGTTTGTGTACTATTTTCAATTCCGGAGTAGTAGCAATTTAGAATATGCAGTCAAATGGGAACCCATTTTCCGATTTGTATCCCTGAAACTGATTCAACCCTACTTGCTTGTTAATTGGACATCCCTTCATGCCTCATTGTTAAGAGATCATACGGTATTTTGATTTCTTCTCACTAATTTTTAATCTTTGTTGTGTAAAATTGGGAGGGAGAAAAATCACAGACTTCACATCAGCCTATTTGAATAAAAATAATAATAGGTACGCACGTCGCATCGCATTACTTGCACGCGTGCCACGCAGAGAGAGAGAGAGAGAGAGACGTAGTAATGGATGCCAATAAAGCTTTCCATTCTTAGGTTGAATTCTTTTACCACTGGGAAGAAGCCAGGTCAACATAAGTTAGAAGATGGTTGGATAAGGTTTATTTTGAAGCTTTTACAATGAAGATGATGTTTAATTACTGTTGGGAGAAGATAGTGACGAGTGACAAGCACTGCCTCACCACATGACCCTCTTAGTCTAATCCAAATTCTATACAGCTAATAATTGATTGGGTCAATCTCAATTTCTCTCAAACAGGCTCAGCAACAATTTTATGGTGTTGGGGTGTTGGAATTGACTAATGGCACCTTGATTTTGACAAGTCCCACCAACAACCTCCACCACCTTTGCCTTTGCCTTTTTAGACAGACAAAAGGGGCCCTCACCCCATTAAAATCCTCTTGACACCTCCTCCACATTAATGCTAAGAAGGCTTTTGCACAACTACTCTCCTCCTAAGTCTCCTCCTTTTTTCTTATTTTAATTTATTTTTATTTTGGTGAATGTGAATGTGAAAATTTTCCCCACTCTAGCTTGCAGAGAACATTCTCTCTGGTTGATGGCTCAAAATAGGGCTCAACTCCTCCATACCCTCCACCATTGAAAGCTTTGCAATAATGATTGTAACTAACAGTTGTCACCAAGAGAAGCATGCCACAATTGCAATAGGGAATGCACATTGGAAAAAGTGGTAGGCCTAAATTTTCTAATGCCCCCTGCATGATGTTAATGAAGTGATGACATTTGGCTGACAAGAAGCATCCCATGATTTTCAAATTGCATAGAAACTGAAATTATTGCGGTCACTTATTATGAAGTAGAAGGATGAATGGCGTTTGTCTTGCATTAGGATAACAAGAAAAAAAAAAGGTTGTTTGATTGTGTTTTCCTCTTTGAATGGGAAGGATTGCTTGCAGATGCATGTAACTTGGCAAGTTGATATGACGATGGACTGATCAAGAGTTATGATCCTGTGATAAGGAGCTGTTGAAGCCTGCAATTACAGTCCAATTAACAACAACTGAGGAGATTGACAGGCACAGAGCCAAACCAAGGAGGAATATATATATACCAGCTCATGCTGGTTCCTTTATTCTATTTTTTGAGCCCAATAGGAGTTCACTCATCATAGGGTAAGAGTCCATTAAATTTCCACATTTATAGAGTCTTTACAATGTAAATTTTTATTAATTTTTCAAGGATTCCCAAAAGGTATCTTTAATGCGGTCCTGAGTTTTTTGAGTACTTAAACAAACTTATAAATGGAGTTGTCTATGGATTTTGGTTGGAAACTACTTGCAACCTTAGATTTATGATGGGGCCCTTACTAATCTAGATATTAAAATAAATGTATGTATTTTTATTTTTATTTTTTGAGAACCTTCTACATAAGTAATAACCAATTTAGGATGGGGCCTTAGACGGTTGCCTGACTTGCCTTATAACAGGGCCGGTCTTGGGTTTCTCCTCAATTTTCTTGAAGTCTTCGTCTCAACTTGGGGTACGGGCAAGAAGGAAGCAATTAAGTTAGTCTTTCACCAAAGAAACTAATCAAGTTTCCTGGCAACAATGTCGTTCAGTCCATCTCCTTGTAGCCTAGTGGTTGAGAGGGTGAAAGTTTCTGTGAGGCAAGATTAAAGAATGGGCATAGGTCATGGATTCATGAAGAATTAAATTGGTGATTTTACTGGGGCTACATGCATATATCAACAATCCCAAGAATGCTTTACAGAACCAAATTCCTTGACACAATCCTATACAAAATGAGATTTCCTTATCGATCACTTTATTTTTTATCTCACGAATTAACCCTCTGTTTTGTTCTGGATTCCACTAGAGTAAGAGAAGGAAAAACAAATAAGAAAGAAAGAAAATGAAGTGAATATAAATTTATATTAGGTGAAAATTATAGCACTTCTTATTCTAATTCTCTATTGCAACCCAACGAGGAAAAGTACATGCAATTTTTTTTACTTCAATTTTTTTTCCCTTATAAAATTTGGAACCAAAAAGAGCCTAAAGAACTATTATGATTTCACCAATTTTTAACACAAGTACAACAACCATACATTATGTATCTGTTAATGTTTGAATAAACTTGATTGGTAGCTAGCGACAAGAGAAAATGGGAAGTTGAACTTAGAACATTTTGCTTCTTGACGCATAAGTTTTAGGTTTTATTGGTCCATTTTTATAGATTTGAACGTCGTAAAAACTGTCTTTGGCGCTAATAATATTTTTTCAACTTAATGAGTTATTTAGAACTTAAATATGCTCGAAATGAAGACTTTACAAAGGGATGGTTAACAAAGAGTTCAAATTCGTTGTTGAGGTGAAAAAACTCAGTATTGTGTTAGGCTAAGCGGATGGCGACATCTTAGCATTGAGGTGCAAATCAACTACTCGAATCACCAGTTCAAAAGACATTCTAATCAAGGTTACTTGATAATTTCGGTAGCAACTTTTTAATCTTGTGATTTGAATTATTGATTTGCACCTAAATGTTGAAGTGTCGGCATCCGCTTAGTCTAGCATAATGCTGAATTTTTTCATCTTAGCACCGAAAGCAAACTCGCATACAAGAAAATCTATTTACGTTTAATGATCGCCATCATTGAAATTCATATTGATATCTTGTCAAAATAGCTTTCCATTGAATTGATGTGTAGGAACTATTTACTGATTGAAAATACACCCATCCTATACTCAAAGCACCTACTTCAAATAGACTAATCAGTTTAGAGTTATATAATTTTTTTAAAGGATGCTGTGAATATAATAGTCAATTGGGATAGTGTTATATGTGTTTTTAAAAATATCTCTACGTTGAACGTCTTAGAAATACTTTGAAAACAAGAAAAAGTAACCTCTTTTTCTTGGGTTGCTGTAGAGCAAAAGCATGTTAGGATTATTTCTTTCCAAGTCTTTGAAAGGATGGGAAATGATAAATTACTTTTCTGAATACTATGGACCCTTTTTTTTTTGTCTCCAAAAAAACCCTTTTAGCTCAAAAGATCAACTACTTATAAAAGAGTTTATCCAAAACTTTGTTAGATGTTGGAAATTTAGCAGATGGAGTAGAAAGTTTTTCCAAAATATAATAAGAAAATTTTTAGTAGAATCTCTCATGATAGACAAATGCATGAGAGCCATTTAATATATATATATATATATATATATATATATATATAGATTATATATTAGTATTATTATTATGATTATTATAAAAGGCTTTCGATAAAAAGTTTGATGTTTTGAAAGGTTTTTATTTTATGAAAGAAAATATTATTAAAAGAAATTAAAGAGTACAACGAAGAGTTGTAACACTATAACAATCTTCCATACAAATATTTCACATCCTTTTAGGAAATCTATGCTATCAAGTAATAGAATTATCACAGAAGTGTCCCATATTAGCAATACAAGCAGCTAGCCTGTCAATATATATATGCCTAAACAAAATAGTCTCAAATCTATCTATAATTTTCTGAATATCGTGAATCATCATCGTAATGTACCAAGGACTATGATGAGTATTCTGATAAATCCTGATAATGATTTGTGAGTTACCTTCAACTTGAATCTTTTGGTAGCCTTTGTGCTAAGCTTAACGTAAATCATTCTTAAAAGCCACACATTTTGCCATAAGAACTGACGCATTATGAAGCTTAAATGGTGACGTTAAAAGAAGAAACCTTTTGCATTACGAATAATAAATCCACCCACTGCCGTCTTTCTAAAATAATGCCTTTGACTCATAAAAATTTAGTTTCACCCATCCCGAAATTGGGGCTTCCCACTTAATGAACCTCCAAGACTTCAAAACATTCTAACTGCTACCCATGGTAGATAAATTCAAAGCCCAACTATGAATAGTTTGCAACCTAAAATATCATCAAAATACAAATGAACATTATTAAGAACCTGTGAAGGATGAGGTTTTGAACCCTAAAAGAGAACTTGATTTTTGAGATTCCAAAGACACCAAATTAATACCAACTTTTTCAAAAAAAAATTATCAAACTTGGCCGAAAAATGTGTGATTAACAAGCAGACACTTGAGCCAATCAATAACAATACATGCAAATAGAATTAGAGTAGGGCATGATTCCTTTACTAACTCCCAAACTTCACGAGCAAATACGCAATCCTTAAGTATATGATTATCGTCCCTCCATTCTTACCACAGAAGGGGCATTCATTAGGAACCTGACAGCCTATCTTTCTAAGAAAGTCCTTCGCAGGCAAGATTTTCCTAATCAATAGCCACATGAAAAAATGTATACGAGGTAACAAGTTACGATGCCACATCCAATTCATAAGGTTAGCCTTGGATGGATCTCAACTGGATTAGATTGATTTAATCATGTTGCTGACTTGACAGAAAATTTTTTGTATCAGCTGAATAACCTCAGCAGAAGCGATCCTCTATACCACTGACAGGAATGGAAATACTCAAAAAATCTCTCATTACCTCCCTAGGTAAAATTTCTTTTAACACTATCTAAGTTCCAACAATTGGTGCTAGTATTGATAACAATATTGCCACCTTTAAGGTTCATATTAATATTAAATCTAGCATGCTCATCTTAAAATTCCACAAGAGGCTTGTAATATATCTAGTTATTTATTAAAAAAGAAATAGATTCACCATTACGTACCAATCATCCAACTTAAACCTTTCTTAATTAGATTCCTATTAGATAATATGCTTGGACTTGACTTCATTTTGTTTTCTTATTTAACCTATTTGATTTTCAAATGCAATTTCAATTAGGTGTGGCCTATACACATGATGTGTTAATCTAATGGTACCGGCCAGGACTGGTGCTGAGAGAGGGGTGGTTAGGGCATTACTTATATTTGGTGTGGGTGGTGCCTAATCAATTAATCCATGGCCTGGGTTTGAGGATGAGGAGTCTTCAATCATTTGGACAAAAGTAGAAAAAGCTGCCTAAAGTATATATCCTTAACTTAGCATGCATTATTGAAGTAAGGCCATGTTTGTTTGGTTGGAATGAAACGGATGGAATGGAATTACATTCCAATTCATTTCAAACAACATATTTGGATGAGGTTATTAAATGAGAATGGATTCAAACAATAGTAGTGAATTATAATGATATTCACTTCGCAATGTTTATTTCAATCTCATTCCATTTCAGACTATTTTGAACATAGAATCAGATTTCATTCCCACTCATTTTATTCCAACCAAACAAACATGGCCTAATTGTTTCTGCATGGGTTTTGTAGTCCCTTGTTACTTGTTTATAGAGTTTTAGTCCTTAATCTTTGAATCAACTTGATTTTTGACATGTATGATTTATATATGAATTAGATTCAGTCAAATGTTCTATTTCATAGAATATGAATTACAATTTAGAGTGCTGGAATCAAGGGCGGAGCTAGGATTTGAAATTGACCTGGGCTAGATAAAAATTAATAAATACAATATAGCCCAGGTAAAAAATTAATAAATACAGTATATATGTATATATTGGAAGTAGCATGGTAAGTTTGTAGCATGGAGGAAAGAGTGCAGAGTGTTGTGATTCTATAAAATATAAAAAGATAAGTAACCCAGAAAAAAAAAAGAAATAAAAAGAGTGGAAATCTTATCGCCATACACCGGTTGGCCTTTGACATTGTTGGCATTGTCACAGCGAGAAAGAATTGAGAGATTATTTATCCATGAAAAATGAGATTTCGTTTATCATATCAGAGAATCTTCCACCAATCCTACCTGCCGCACCCCCCCCCCCCCCCCCCCCCCCCTCCTCTTAATTTTTTTACTCCATAGTATTTATTGGTTTTTTGGTGCATTGGATTGAGAAGCTTCCTTGGTTCCCTTTTTTCTCTTTTTTTTTTTTTTTCCTTTTTTTTTAATAATATTTTTGAGCCTTTTGGTTGCAAGAACTTAGGAGAGAGTAATTATTACAACCTCTTAATGTTATTTGCACACACTACTTGTTTTATTTTTCAATGTTTTATGAAAATTATAAAAGGTTTTCGTAAAAACTAACCACAGAGTCATTAGAAAACATAATTTTGAACAACTTTGTGAAAGAATTTTTTTCCAAAATTTATTGTTTAAGTAGACTTTTTTTGTTAAAAATGAAACAAATATTATAAATAGCTAAAAAATTTGATAGATTTTGAAAAAAAATTTCTTCTGCAAAGTAGTTCAAAATTATGTTTTCAAGTGCATCACGCGACCAATTTTTATAAAAGACTTTTATATAATTTTTTTTTATAAAATCTTAAAAAGTAAAATAAGTGGGGTGTGCAAATAACATTGAGGGATTTCACTAACCGCTTTAAACTTGAAAAAACTCTTTTGGGTTAAGCCCTCTTTCAATTTTTGTTTCACCTAAGCTAAGACTAAAAACTCACAATATATATAGAAGTAAAAAAAAAAAAAAAAAAAAAAAAAGGGCTGGGCTACAGCCCTGTGTAGCCTGCCAAGTAGCTCCGCACCTGGTTGGAATGCACCTAATATTAAAAATCTATATATATATATATGATGATGATGATGATCAAGTGAGCATGTGCTGATATAACTTATATCAATACCTGCATTGGGGGTTTTACCTCGTACATTAGTAGGTTATAGGAGACATTAGGTCAATGCATGTACAAAGTATAACTTACAACATATGGTATAGATATAACTTATATCAACACGTACAGATTTAATCAGGACTGTATATATGATGAATGTGCATTTTTCTCATATTTATCGGGAAGGAAATTATGTGGTAGATAAAATTGCAAATCATGTTGTGTGTATTTTTGAAAATGCATGGTGGTATTTTGCTCCTAGTTTTATTTTTTACGGAGTTTGCTAGAGATATGTCGGGTTTGCCTAATTATAGATTTATTTCTTGACCCAATTTTATTTTTATTTTTTGTGAGTTGGATTATGACGATCTATAAGTCACTAAGACCAGACCGCTTCTATTCATTTCCCTCATTACTTTTGTATTACTTTTCATTTTTCTTCATTTTAATAATATTTGGAGCTGTAAGTACATGATTGTAAACTCTTAGGCTGCCAACCTAGTTGGGACATCCATATATATATATACACACACACCAAATGCATTGGTGGGTTGTATGGGATTTAACCTCCTAATGCACGTGTTGATGCAAGAAAGTTTTTATATATATATATATATATATATATATATATATATAGGATGATGATCAGGTAAGCACGTGCTGATATAACTTATATCAAAATCTGCATTAGGAATTGTACCTTGTGCATTGGTGGGATGTGAGGTGCATTGAATCAATGCAAAGGGCACAACCCCCAATGCATAATGCTGATGTAACTTATATCAGCACGTGCTGATGGGATCACCTCTGTATATATATATATATATATATATGGGAGGATCAACTTACTCTTACTCTTACGCAACTCAATATCTTCTTGTAGAAATAATATTTTGCCATTCTAACCGTCCGATTAGATATTCTACTAATTCACATCATGTATGTCAAATTTCAAGTTAATTTAATATTGAGAAACTTTTGATCTGAAAACTTATATTAATTTTATAAATAAAATTATAATTTTTGACACTTTATGGATGACATAACTCCTAATCTCCAATTAACTTGAAATTTGATATGAATGATATGCATGAGTAAAGTATCTAATCCAACGATTAGATTGCTGAAATATTATTTTTATAAAAATATATTGAAGAATGTAAGACTAAAAAGTTTTATACTAAAATGTCAATGAATCCCTCTCACATATATATAAATTATAAGGGTGATTCAAGTTCATGGGATTGATTATGCAGCAGCATCCCATTTATTCGTGGAAGCCCCTTTGGGGTGATTATATCAAGATAAATTTTGATGGAGCATGGAAGAAGAAGACAAAGGTGTCCGAGCTGGGGCCTGGAGTAGTCATATATAAGCGTTGGATGCATGAATTGGGTAAAATGTTTGTAGCAAATGCACTAGCTCCACGGGGGATTCAGTCTACAAAATCGGCTTAGTTAGGAATCCAAAATCGGCTAATTAGTTAATAGCAGCTCCAGAGCCTTTGATGCCTAACATGGTCGTACAAGCATAGTAATGAGCGTTCAAAGTGATGCACTGTATGTTATTAGGCCTGCTGCTTCAAGAAAATCAAGTATAAATTGGTGCTTTTTTTTTTTCCATTTTTTTTTGGGGGCTAAGAAGCCAAAGTATCGGTGCTAAGATCTTTGTCTGGGACATATTTTGACTAGCATCGATTTTTGTTTCATGCATGTTTTTCTCATGTTGGGCGAGAATGCAATGGCATGGACCTTGGTCTACATAGGGCGGCCTTTTCTAAACATATAAAGATGGGCCAACAATAGTAGTTGGAAGTTAGAAGGTAGGACCCTTTTTTAGAAAAGGATGGCCATGTCCGTACCAGAATTGCACATAAATAGACATGTTCTAGGGATAGTTGAACACCTTAGTCATTAGCCACTGCAGAATCAATTGACATATATAGGACACATGCATGCCCTAGAAAAAGAAACAAAAAAACAAAATAAAAATTTTGCAGTCCGATTTTTTTTATGGGGGGTGGTCCATAATTTTCTTATACGTGGTTAAGAATTGAGCCACCAATAAGCTTGTAGTTTGATGGCATTTCTCACTCACTTATTTTAGAAGGTTCTTGGTTTGATGCCCTTTGGTGGGATTTCTCCAATGGGGTAAGATGTAGGATAGTACATATGGATTGTCTCTATCTCTCTCTCTCCTTTTTTTCCTTTTACTATTTTTTATTTTTTAATTCTTTGGTGAAATAAGTTTGAGCCGCCAATTCTTTTAATATTAGGTGCACTTGATCCAACTTTACTTCATATGTAAATTCAAAACTCTACCTATGACTCATAGTTTGCAAAACCAACCATTTGATTAAATCTACTTCATATGTAATTCATGTATTTCAAAAAATCAAGTCGATCTGAAAGTAAAAGCTAATTCATTCATAAATTGCTATAAATGAGCGATTGTTATTAATTAAAAAATATAAGTTTTGGATTGAATAGTAATTATTTTCGGATCAACTCGATTTTTGATATGAGTCACTTATACGAAAAGGCTATTTAAATCTATCTGTTGGTTTTGTAATACAAATCATAGGTAGACATGCAATTAAGCTCAATCGGTGGTCTGATGCCGTCCAGCAAAATCACATCAAGAACCAAAAAAACACATGCATGAAGAAATTGTAACAAGATTGACTCCACAAACCTAAAAACCACAAAGAATTTTGCCGTCGGTGAAATCCAACATGAATAAATGATTTTTCATCCATTACTTGGGCTGAAATTTGGGTTGTAAATTTGTAATTTGAAAAGAAATATTTTGACTAGTTGAATCAATTAAGAGGCTGCCACTGCCACACACATTCTAGAAGGTGTGGTCAAGTGCCGTGGCATGTCACTATTATACATCACTCTCAATTACAATCTACATATAATGGGAGTAATTTTTTTCTTCGAAAGGGAACCTCAACCTCACTGGCCCAAGATGATCAAGGATGATATTCTCCTTAGAACCACAAGAAAAATGCAGTCTGTTGAGCAAAAGAATCAGCCTCTGGAATCCATTTGACAATCATTTAAATCCAATGAAACCCATGAAATCATTCCACCACATGCAATTGTTTACTTGCATCAATAGCCCAATACCATTGGACAAAAGGAAAATTTATTTATGGCGAAGGACTAAGAAGAGGCATAAAAAAGAGATGCATAAGTCGTTTATATCCATGAAAAATGATGTCATGCATGGTACATACCATAGTAAATTAAGTAGATGGTTTACAATAGGATTGCCCCTACTCGAGCAACATTTTTGTTCCAAATGTCTGTTTTATTAGATAGTCCAGTAGAGAAGATCCCAATCCCAAACTACTAGTGTAACTCAAAGTTAGACAATCCCATATGACTAATTGCAAAAAACTTTCAGACATACAATGTTAAGAAAAAGAGAAAAATATCCAAAGTTATAATAACAATTGAGCCTCAACAACAAGGCCACAAGCAGCAAGAGAATTCTCCTTCCCTGGCCAGAAAATCAGCCTGAAAGTTGTCACCTCTATGGGTGTAGTACGTGGGGAGTGAGTGTAGTTCCAGTCCCACGATAAGGTTTTGTAATCGGCAATTAGTGTACTACGTGAGTGATTCTTCCTTAGTGGAAGAAAGAGTCAAGCACCCTTATGGTACAGGCTACGTTACTATCCTTCCGACAGGCACAATAATTATTGCAGCATAAGAAGCCAAAGGACATTAAAGGCCTGTTTTCTTCTCACGTGGGATTGGCACCTAGTACAGAAGACAGGATACGATATTGTCCAGCTGGCAAGAGAATTCCAGGTTTTTCTCAAGGGCAAATTAACTTTTAAAAATCTAGGCCCAAGAAGGAGGGCCATTGATAGGGCTACATTGCAGCAAGGGTTGAGTGCGGATTTAGTATGCGCACCACCATTCCCAAATGGGCTTTTCCACCATAGGTGTACAAACATGGAATGGGGGTTTTCAAAATATCCATTCTAGCCTCAGGGGGGAAAGGCTAGTTTTGAAGGTTTGTTTGGTTCAGTTTGTTATAAACTGATAATGATCTAATATTCTCCGATCCACTTTAAGGCGAGTCTCTGAGAGGGGGAGGCTCTTATGGATCTGGACACTATTTATGGTGATAACCTTGGGTTGGCCTTTTAAGAGTCTTTTGTTCTGTGCTGGCTAATCAGGTCTTGTTGTCTGACCCTTGTTGGGTTTTTTATGGGTTGGTGCTCTTTTGTGTATTCTGTTTTTCAATGAAGTTCTTAGCCCCAAAAAAACAAAAACAAGAGGCGAGTCTCTGAGGTTGTGTGGGGTACCAAAAGCGGAGTGGGCTAATGGGCCCATACTGGCCCACCAAGAATCCCATAGAGAGAGAGATATTCCAATTAATACCTAGTCAATGAAGGATATATTCTTTACTCAATTTTTTAATTTTTTAAATGAGTGAGAAATGTAGAAGGGAAAAGAACAATGTGGCAACCTTGTCGGGGAGCTAGCCCTTGCCGGTGCCCTGTTGCCAGTAGACCTATTTCATCCTGTTGGCCAGTCATAGTGAGAGGTAAGCACTCCACTAAAGGCACAGTGGGAAACTAAATAAAAATTAATAATAATCTAGAGTGATGCCTATTCCAAACTTCGAACTCAAGACCTACTAGCGGCCAAATCCTTTCACGAGTGATCCAGAGCCCATCATATCGAACCATCACTGTGGAAGAATTTAGTCATAAGGATATGTTTCTAAGCATCGGAGACTCCTTTTATTAAGTTATTTTGGTCTAGGGACACTGATCCCCATTATGGGGTCATTCTCTTTCACAAGTCTCTATCCCTATTTTCGAAAGCTTTTCCAGATTGTTGGACCAATCATCAAGAGTGGCCCTCCCGGCAAGGGAGAGAAATTTGGTTTTCCAACTCGAAAGTTTCTTTTGCAATTTTTCAATAATGAAATTGATGTGTCTCCTTAAGACTTTAGCATGATGAAGGGGATCCCAAGATATTTCCCTAAGGTCATTGGAGATGGGAATTTTACATCTTAAGCTAAGAGCTTGGGTTTCGTTCCTACTTCCAAGGCAGATTGGGAAAACTAAAGTTTGGACTTCTTCGCATTAAACTCTTCTCCCCCTTTGAAGGAGAAGGTCGGTAAAATAGATTTAGTTACACATGTTCGATCTTACTTAATATATATATATATATATATATATTTACCTCAAGTTTCTAATATACTCAACAGTAATGATAAACTAAAAATTAAACAATTGTTGCCTATAATATTAACTAACATATGAATCGTATGATAATGAAAATAGTGGCCAAGTTAATATAAAATTATGATCAAGAATAAATGAGCAATAATATTATTAAAATAAATTATGATGGAAAAATTCAAAATAATGGTGAGATTCAGTCCCACTTGGTCTTGAAGCACAAACCTTGGAAGACCTTAGGCCATGTTTGTTTGGTTGTGTTAATTTACTATAAGAATATGGGTATACGAAATACTTGAATTACAAGCCCCACGCAATCATGAATTTTGAAGATGCACCCACTTGTCAACGGAGAAGGTTATCAGAGTTTCTCCAATAATATCCACACTTTAAGTTCTATGGTTATGGTAATGGTTGCCAGAGAGATGAAACAAAGAAAAGAAAGGGACTAGGAATTATTCACATAACGTCTGTTTTCAAAAGACATATATATATATGGGTATGTCTTATGTCAGTTCCCAATAGACACAACCCTTTAATTCCAACTAATCCATGTGGACACTCCATAGGTTGTGGGTCGGGTCAAAACCTGATCCAAATACCAACATCTCCCACTCGTCCACTTTGGGCTACATGTCCATTAAACGGTTTCTTCTTTATCTCGTTTCTAATTCTCTTCTCATATAGAAAATAAAGTGTGCGACCTGACGAGAAGGTATAAGGTAGGAGTGCTACATTAAGTCACCATCTAACTAACGTAGCGCATCACTCGAAAAATTTCATCTATACACCAGACTATTCTATCACACCATGTCAAGCATATTTTAACCCTTCATGGTTATAATCCAAAAAATCATGCTCAACCTCAAACAATGTACTCGTACTCATAATTATATCAAAACAAATTTGACATAACCATCAGGACTAAGAACTACAAGACAAGGGTGTAATATCAAACAATCTTCCCTAGCTACTCTTGCCAATCGATTTAGACTTGATCGCTTTCCTAGACATGGTCTGCTGGACTGTATCCTTTCGTAGCCCTTGGATTTCATGCTAAAGTAGCGACATCGAGTCCTTATTTTATGGTATAGTCCCAGGTTCAAAAGGCACAGTATAGATCATGATTTGATCTATTAGGGCTTATACAATGCTAGAATAGGGATTTATCCAGCCATTCTCTTAAATGGTCGTCTATAGCACATACAATATGATATGTATGCTATGGTAGAGTTCCCACTAGGTTTGGGCATGTCACACTCAAATGCTATATAAATCTTAGTTTAGTCGCTATATAAACGTCTAACTTGAGCTTCTTAGCTTAATTTCTTATCAAACGCCTGTCTAAGATCTTACATTTGTCTCTATTCAGGCTTTATGAAGTTGTGGAATCACTTTATGTGACTTTAATAAGTCTCACCTTAGCTCAACTAAGGTGACATTTCCAAAAAATAATATTTTGTTCGCTCTACAAGCATAGCAAAATATCTATCTTGCTTACTGTCTTAGTACCAAGATTATTGTCTCATCCTGCTCATTATCTAAGTGCCAAGGTGATCACCCGTATAAGTGGGCCGATCTAAGTCTGGTGACATGAAAATAAAATGTGTGCTAGATTATAGTATCAATTACGCTATAATATAAACCCATATGCATAAGATACTCATAAACATAGATGTCAAATAGTTAAATAAATTAAAGTCAATATGGTGTCCAAAATACATCAAAGCCTACGAAGTCCCATACTTCTCCTATGGGTCTGAAATGCATATCTTGTTGGGAATCGAACAAGAGGGAAAAATTGAAGTGCAGAATATAAAAATTTTTCCTACGATTCCACGGCCCATGAATCTAACTATGCATAACACAAAATCAAACCCTAACTACAAAGAGGGTTAGAACACTTACAGAATTTTTGTCTTCTCCTTTTTGCTCCAAGCTTTGATTCCGAACAGCGGTGAGTGAGTAGCCCAAGTGTGCTGCCTCCAACGGTATCCACACCTAGCTAGAGCTTCAAGTCCTTTCCACCTTTTCCTTGTTGTTGCTAGTGTAGGAGAAGAGAGGAGAGAGAGAGAGGGAGGTTGGAATTTTCAGCCAGCCCTTTGGGGAGTTGAACTTGTTGTGATGTCACACATCAAAATGTGACTTATATAGTCCACACTTAGGGTTTTATGCAATTTCTCTAAATTGCACAATAACCCCTATAAATTATATCAAATATAAATAGGCCTCAAAGAACTATTCTTTATGCACTCATACCTTTTCTCCCATAGATTTTAAAGCTCATCTTGCATGATCAGTGTGTGACCCATTGGATTCACATCATCAAGTAGTAGGAATAGCACGAGGTGTGCACAATGGAACTCTTTTTATTTAGGGTCTAATTGGAACTCCTTCCAATTCCCTAATTGATTATAACTCACTTATATCAATTAGGGCTTCTACTAACCATGAGTAACACCTAACATATGACTCATGGTGTGGTCCTTAATGAGGTGAATAGTCATTTACAAAGAACCCTTCTGTTATATTTTATAGGTTACAATTGCATCCTTTCTTCAATACAATGTCTCTAATTGAACTAATAGGAGATGGAAGTTTGTCAAGTCCCTAGTTCAATTACTTTATACTCATTCATAGATATCAACTCATTGATAAACTCATGAAACTCTTTTTATATTCATCCTACCATGGCCATGGATTTAATGAGTTATATTATGAATGCTATATGAGACATTCTCTCTCTTTTTCCTGAGAGTGATGGATCCCTTGTTGATCACTCACATACCTTCATACACATAGCAGTAGGGCCAATGAACACCTTTGCAGACCCCTGAATAGGATCTGCACTTAGTGTTATCAAACTTTTAAAGCTACATGCATAAAACAACTATAGTGTCTCAGGTCTAAGGATTACTTGTATCACTATAACAATGAGAAACTGATTGACAGGCAGGATAAAACTTCATTCAGTTTATCTCATATCTTTGGTCACATTCAGTGTACCTATTCTTGTAATAGGCATCCACTTGTTGGTTGTAGTGTCTCCACACAAATAGCTTGAGACTAGCTATCCTCCTATAGAGTCAACCTAACAAGTGCTAGTCCTATGGTTTATTACTGTCCATCATAGTGAACCTTCAACTAGGAATGCTTTAAGAGTTTAGTACAAAGATATATCTATAGTCTCAAAATTACAACTCTTTGTAATTCCATATTCTCAACTCTAACTCCATGGACATATTATGTAAATATAAATGATGCATATAAACATAATAGAATAAGCCCTTTTATTAAATCAATAATAAATGTGACATACATAAATGAAATCAAATGATTGTTCCTAATCCCTAAACAATCATCTCTATGATTGGCTCTAGGGTATAATCCTAACATAACTACTAATGGCTTTGGTAAGAGGATTAGCTACTATCCTATTGGTGGAGATATACTGTAGGACTACCTCCCCTTGTGCAATAATATCACGAATGTAGTGAAAACGAATGTCTATGTGTTTGGTTCTTCCATGATATTTGGGATCTTTGGTGTAAACTAAGGCTACCATACTATCAATATAAATCATTATGGCCTCATTTGTAAGAGCCGAGATCCTAAGACCCTAGAAGAATCTCCTCAACCAAACAGCCTCCTGTACTGCCACTGAACATGCAACATATTTTGACTCTATCATGGACAAAGTAATGCATGATTGTTTCTTATTACACTAAGAAATAGCTGCTCTACTAAGTATAAATACGTAACCCGATGTGGATTTACACTGATCTGTATGACTAGCCCAATCTACATCACTATATCCTTTTATTTCATGTCTCCACTTTGATTGCAAAGAATGAGATCTATTGTCCCACGAAGATAACAGAAAATTCTTTTAACTACTTCCCAATGAACACATCCTGGGTTACTTTGGTAACGACTGACTATACCCACTACAAAGCATATGTTCGGTCGAGTATACAACGTAGCGTACATTAGACTACCAACTACACTCACATAGGGAACCGTTTCCATTTTCTTCTTTTCCTCATCAGTTTTAGGGCAGAATTCTAGGCACAACTTATGTTCCTTCTCGATTGGAGTGTCAATGGGTTTGGAATTGTGCATACAAAATTGTTCTAAAATCTTTTTAATGTAAGTCCCTTGGGACAAACCAAGAAGCCTCCTAGAGCGATCTTTATAAATCTTAACTTTGAGCACATAATCTGCCTCCCCCATGCCCTTTATTTCAAAAGTAGAAGACAACCACTCTTTAGTGGCTCCATGTCATTCCCAACTAATAATATGTCATCAACATACAAAGACAGAATAAGGAAACTCTTTCCTGATCTTTTGACAAATACACAATGGTCTTCTTCCATTATCTCAAAACCAATCGTAACAATAGCTTATTGGAATTTGAAATACCACTGTCTAGATGATTGCTTTAGGCCATAAATGAAATGCTTAAGGCGGCATATTTTGCGCTCTTGTCTATTAATTTCAAAGCTAATAGGTTAATCCATATAGATTTCCTTGTCTAGTTCTCCATTGAGAAATGCAGTCTTACATCCATTTGGAAAAGTTTCAAATCTAAATGTGGGACAATAGCTAGAATGAAGCGAATAGAGGCAAATCTTACCATTGGGGAGAATGTCTCTCCATATTTTATACCCTCTTTTTGAGTATAACTCTTCGCCATGAAATGGGCCTTATACTTATCAATCGATCCATTTGCCTTACTAAAACCCACTTGTTTTCAATAGCCTTGTGCCTAGGCGAAAAATCAACAACTTCCTAAACTTGCTTTTTAGCTATGGAATTTATTTTATCCTCCATAGCAACTAACCATTCTGTTGAGTTAGGTGAAGCTAAAGTTTCTGCAGAAGAAATAGGCTCATCAATACCATTAGGGTCCAACGGAGCACACATAAAGGATTCTCCTTCAATTTCAAAACGACGATGAGAAATCACTCCATGTTCGCTTCTACATAACTGAGACCTTTTTATGCCAATTTCTAGTGGTACACTCCCACTAGGAGGCAAGTTACTTCCACTATCTTTGGCGATTTTAGGACAAGTTTGTAATTCCCCACCTTCACCCAAAGATGGTATAACTTTCTCAAATTCTTGTAACTCATAAAGTTGAAGATCTTTCTTTACTTCACCAATGCTGGGAAAATTATTTTCCATAAAATTAACATCTTGAGACTCTATTTTAATCATTCCACCATTAGGATGTTCACCATACATCACATAACCCTTAGAGCAATCAGAATATCAAATAAAAATTTGTTTATTGCTCTAGGGCTAAGTTTCTCATACTTGTGAGAAGAATTGTGATAACTCACACAACCCCAAGACTGCATATGCTCTAAATTAGGCTTTGCGCCATTTTATAACTCATATGGGGTTGTAGGAATTGACTTAGAAGGTATATGATTAAAGATATAGGTTGCAGTTAAAAGAGCATCCCCCTAGAATGATATTGGGAGGTTAGCTTGCGCCATTATCGACCTAACCATATCTAATAAAGTACGATTCCTCCTTTCCGCTACACCATTTTATTGTGGTGTGTCAAGAATCGTTAATTGCTTGCGTATCCCTTTTTCCTCACATAATCTTTGAAATTTATTAGACAGATATTCACGATTGCGATCAGTGTGAAGAATTTTTAAATTCCTCTATCTCTAATTCTCTACCTTTGCTACAAGGCGTTTAAAGCAATCTAATGCCTCAAAACGATGGGAGATCAGATAAACATAACTGAAATGCGAATAATCCTCTATAAAGGTGAGAAAATAAGAAGCGTCATGGCGAGCCTTCACATTCATAGGTCCAAAAATGTCAGAATGGACTAGCTCTAAAGGTTATAATGCCCTAGGTGCCTTTCCAAAAGGCTTTCTATAGGCTTTCCCTATTAAACAACATTCACACATAGGTAGGTTTACTTTAGCGAGAGACCCCAAAAAGCCTTCTCTAACTAGTCTAGCCATTCTATCTTTTTCTATGTGTCTAAGTCTAGTATGCCATTTCACAGAATCAATAGCATTATCATCACAAGTCACATAAGAATATAAGGAAAAATCTAAATTTAATATAAAGAAACCATTAGATAGATATCCATGTCCAAACAAAATCTCATCTAAATAGAAGTCCAAATGTGTACCATCAAAATGAAAAGTAAATTCAAGTTCTAACAAAGCAATAACTGATAGTAGATTACATTGGACATTAGGTGCATAAAGCACATTATGGAGGAGTAATGTGTGCCCCAGACGCATCTTGAGTTGATAAGTACCAACACTAAGAACATTCTCTCGAGCTCCATTACCCAAAGTAACATACTGTATTCCTGTAGGTATCTTTCTATAATCTACGAACCCAAGTCGATCTCTGGCTACATGCCTAGTTGCTCCTGTGTCTACAATCTAACTGTGGAGAGAATGAGCAACAAATATATGTGAACACACATAAGTAGTGAGAGAGTTGTGTTGGAGGTCTATCTTCTTTGGCTCAGTGCATTCCGAGCAAAGTGACCCAACTTTTCACAGTTATAACACTTCATCTTGAAAAATTTCAATTAGTCCCACATGTCTTGGGTAGTGGAAGAGTTCTCAAACTCTCCAATAAGATCATTATGTCTGCTGTGAAGTATGGTAAAGCACACGCACTGATCTTTCTTAACTCAAGCTTGATAGGTTTCCATGTCATGACAATGTTGGTTAGTGTGTTCATAAAGCAAGTAACGGATTTTCTTATGCCACATATCATAATTAGTTCCATCTAATTTATCTCCTTTGGTGAGGTCAGCAACAACATTCCTAGAGGTCATTTCACTACATTCATTGCACAGGGTTGACATTAGCACACATTTTAATTTATCTCAGAAACCCAATTAGCATATGATGTCCCCACCTACATAGCAAGATCGAAAATTTCGTGAGGCTAGTAATCATCTCCCACTACATAAGCTAGAATAACACATCCAATTGATTTCAAATAAAATAATAGAGGACTTAACCTCTCTAATTCCACAAGTCAAATCATGCATATATATCCATGTGTCCACAATATTTGGGCACGGGCTCCACTTGAAGCCCTTGGTATTTGGTGCATCATATCAAGGCAACCTCTAAAATATATTGGTGAAAATGAAACACATCCCCTTACAAAGCCATGGATAAATAATATATCTCAAATATTACAAATCCAAAAATCCCTATTACAAAGAATCTAATAAAAATTAATTGGGGATGCCACTTTGCCAACATATTTGACATATGCCTTAATCCATCCACAAAATAATTAAATAAATAACATCAACCATGAGCACAACAAAATACCAATGCCTTGCCTCCATCCATACATAAATCATTCACACAATAAATAATAAACAATAAACTATATAAATTGTGTTAAATGAATAGAAGAATAACCACACTTCCATATATTTATGGAAAGGATTTAAAGTCAATAAAAACCTAGGACACATTATACAAAAAATAACCCAGTCACAATAATAAAATATAATACAAAACTATGTAAATTGATTAGGCTAATTAATATGCACGAATTAAAAAAGAAAAGAAAATTTTCTTTTATTTTAGGCCAAAACAGTGCATGAAATTAACATAAAACTATTATTACATGGGACCCAAAAGAAATAAATAAAAATGGCCATAAAAAATTATGGGGTCCGTGGTATAAAATGGATGGCTCAAGCATCTCATGGAACTCAGTGCACAATTGTGTCCTTAAAAAAACACTACACAGTAGCCTAAAAAAAAAAAACCACTACACACACCAACTCAAGCATAGTGTGATAGTAGCCATGGTGTCACTAGTACGGGAGAACTACTCACGCACATCGGATTCCTTTTTATTTTATTTTTTTATTTTTTTAGCCAAGCCACAATCCAAGCAAAGCCAAGCCGTACACCACTATGTGCCTAACCGAGCTAAGCCGAGCTGCGTGAACAGTTCATCTTCCTCCTCTGGTTATGCAGAAAACTCAGATTTTGCATTACCAACCCCCAAGTTTTGAATGGCTATATCTCATTCAATATAAGTCCAAATTACACATACAATATGCCGTTGGAAAGCCCATGCGACATAGATTCGCAATATATAAATTTCATACATCATAAACTTCTCTAATTGTATCAAAAATTGACCCAAAGTTTCTGAAAAAACCATAATTTCAGAACACACTTCGGTTTTTTCATGAAATTTTAGAGGGAAGTTCCTAACACATAAGGGAACAAAACCCTATAAAAAATTTTGGATAAAAAAACCATATTTAAAAACGAGTTTTAATGGCCCCAAAAATTATGTTATGAAAAAAAATACTTATGTATGATGCAAATCATATTCTCAATGATCATAGGAGCAAAAACAAGTAATCACATGCTCTGATATCAATGTTAATTTACTATAAGAATATGGGTATACAGAATACCTTAGCAGAAACAAATTGGATCTTTGTACTTGAATTACAAATCCCACGCATTCACGAAATTTAAAGATGCACCCACTCGTCAATGGAGAAGGCTACCGAAATCTCTCCAATAATATCCACACTCCAAGTTCTATGGCTATGGCGATGGTTGCTAGAGAGATGAAATAGAGAAAAGAAAGGGACGTACTAGAAATTATTCACATAATGTCTGTTTCCAAAAGACACACACACACACACACACACACATATATATATATGGATATGTCTTATGTCTATTCCCAATAGACATAACCCTTTAATTCCAACTAACCCGTGTGGACGCTTCATGGGTTGTGGGTCGGGTCAAAACCCGATCCAAATAACAACAGGTTGGAATGGAATTGATGGAATGGATGGAATGAAATCTCATTCCAATTTATTTCAAACAATATCTTTGGATGAGGTAATTAAATGGGATTGGAATCAAACAGTAGTCGTGAACTATAATGACATTCATTCCACAATGTTTATTTCAATCTCATTCCATTTCAAACTATTTTGAGTGTGAATCAGATTCTATTTCTACCCATTCCATTACAAGCAAACAAACATGGCCTTAGAGTGAAAGATTAATCGGATATATGAATAAGAATTTGAAGTCAAATGTTTGTGACTAGAAAAACACTAAATAGTGAGGTGTTACCTTTAATTTAAAAGGGAGGTCGGTACTAAAACATAAACCTTGAAAGACCTTAGAGTGAAAGGTTAATTTGATATATGAATAAGAATGTGAAGTCAGATGTTTGATTGATTAATGTTTGTGACAAGAAAAAAAAAAAACACTAAATGGTGAGGTGTTATCTATAATTTAAAAGGGGAGATGACTAAAGAAAACGGTAAAGGCGCGGAACATGCCTATTTTTTGAAAGGAAGGAAATAAAGACTTTTTTTCTCAGTATTTTCTTGGGTGGGTTGTTGTGGGGTGGGGGGTAGAGGCCGGCCACAACTAGTGGCTTGAAAGAAATCCTGAAATCCTCCAAATAGACCATGTGAATGCTTAAAAGTTAAAACTTACAAAATCATCTGTAACTAAAATTCATCCAAAAGAAGAAAGACAGTGACTAACAGGGTTTCGATCACTTTCTAGCTCCAACTACATCAACGAAACTACATATGAGATCATAGTAAAAAAGCAATCAGATGCCATGATGCTTTAAGAATTATAAATAATTTCCCCCTCTCATATGAGTTCTGCATCCCAATCAGTAACTTCTAATATAATTGAAGTCCTACCCTAAAAAAATATTGGTTAATTTCTTATCACTGAGTAGGTTAGCAGCAAGAAGATAGTTAATGACAGCTTCATCCTGAGAATCTACGTTTACTTCATACGGCAATCCAGACCAGTCTAAACAAATCAAGCCCTGAACATGTCTAATGCTCCAGCACTGCCACACTGGTCTCATATTTACCTAGTCTCTTATAGATTCAACATTCATGACTATCTATACTCACCATGGCTAATGCGCTCAAAATTGCCCCGAAAGTAACAGTGTAAGGGTTTCTTCAGCAGCTGACCAGAGGTAAGTAATCAAATTAAAATTTCTAATCTAATAAGACAGTTAATAGATGAGCACAAAATTAACCTCCTAACACTCCTTCCAATATTTTGGACACAGTAGAAGTTTCTAATTTTATGAGACGGTTAAGAGGACTAGCCAGCCAAAATTTCAGAGGATTCAGCCAAGGTTGCTTGAATGCGAGAAGTCCATTGACAATACGCATACAGGGATGGACTAGAGAGATGAGTTACACAAACTCTAAGTTCTATGAACAATAAAAAAATTTAAAATAATAATAATAATAAGGGTAAATTGCAGAAAACTACTCCCAAGTTGGGGTGTGTTTTACTTTGGTACCCTTAAGTTTAAAAAGTGTTAATTTGGTACTCAAAATTTTGTTGACTCAAAATCAGTAACGGCATTAACTGTAGCTGTAAAATGGCGTTATTACCCTTCATACAAACGATTTCATTTTGAAACTAATCCTATTTCACTCGGTTGTTCGAGAATGTCTTCTGCCTTTAACTATGAACAATAGAAAATTTAAAATAATAATAATAATAATAACAATAACAAAAGGCAACGACGAGTATGGGATAATGAAGCTGGCTTCTGGAAGAGAATTAATCTAAACAGACGGAGTGAACTACCTACGCGAGAACCATTTATGTGTTTAACAGGGATAAAGATAGTAATGCCGATTCTTGGAGGTAGACAAAACATGACAAACAACATTCATGCAAGCCCTAGAAATGCAGGAACAACTAAGAAACTAGCCTGCACATCAGCACATCGCTTACATATATGTTACCTGTCATGCTAGAAAATGCGAGATCCAATTACCAAGGATTGGGTGCATTTTGTGATTATATAATCATATAAAATAGTAACTAATTAAATTCTTTTTGGGTTGCTTCCTCGATAAACAAAGCACATGCAATTTATTTGTACAAATCTGCTGTGTTTTTCTCCTACAATATTAAAGCCTTTCATGTGCTGTGGATTAATCTAGACGTACGTTTACGGAAGGCTAAACTTGAAGGAAGAATTAAATGGCAGCTCGGATAAAATCCATCACGATAACATGTTTGTTTGGGATATATACTCTGATATGAACAAACTCTCCAGAAAAAAAAAGAAGAAGAAAAGATCTTAAGACAATCAGAAAATGGATGCTTGAGTTTTAATGATATGATCCATGAAAATAGTAGGCGAAAAGGACTTTACCCACACATTCCGCCTTTCAAGCTGTAAAATGTCTAAATCACAGACTATAAAAATCGTTTCATCTAAACGAATCTAAAAATTACAAAACTTAAAAATAAATAAATCAATAAATCAATATGTCATGACTTGTTGGTGAAACACACTGATTTATACGGCCACTGAAGTTTGTCCAATATTATAAGGCAATGAGAGCCCCACAACATTTGACAAATAAGTAGATGCTTTCAGCAACTACTATAATAATTAAGTAGATGCTTCCAATAATTGTATTCTCTCTCTACATAGTACATTATATGCCAATAAGGCCTTCAACAATTAATCGAACGTTAACACATCATTTATCAAGAATGTTTGATTGAAAACTAAATTCTATATTCTCAAAGAATTTACAACCTTTAACCCAGAGCCCCTACTTTGACAAAGTCATATCCTTATTCTCCAAGCAAAAAAAAAAAAAAAAAAAAAAAGGTACTAATTTTATCTCCCATATCCCACATAATATAATCCTCTCCATTTACTTTAAGATCCTCTAGAATATGCTTCAAATAAGTCCCCATACTCATTAACTCACTGTCACTATTTTATTTTATTTTTATAAGCAATTATCTCACTGTCACTTTCGAGAAAGTAAAAGGACCCATAAGATGGAAAATCAAAAGTTAAAAAGAGAGTTTGAATGGTAATGACATATGCCAAACAGTATGATTCTCATACTTCTACCCAAACCATTAAGACAATTTACTTGAATTATTGATGGAGAACATATGTTTTTTCTGTAGTTACAAAGCGTCTCAAACACCAAAAGTATTAATTGAAACAAGAACTTGATATATATCAGAACGACAATCACAGTAAACCAAAGAGAACATTGAACATGGCGATACAAACTAATAACTGTAACAATACGAAATCGATTATACGATTAACCTCCCGCGTAGAGAACTTTGCATGATAAGCATTAATCAATGGGATGATATCTTGAAACTGAGGGACTTGTTGAGCCAAGCCTTCCAACTGCCACTCCCCTTCCGACCAATTATCTCAGGCCGACCTTCTGTCATCGTTGGATGCGTCTGCTTCTTGCACAGCACAAAGTTTCTTCCCCCGCGAGACCCTATTGATTCCAAAGGATTCAAGGCTACCCCAAACCCAAAAAAAAAAAAAAAAAAAAGAAAAAAAAAATCAAATTATTTACAAATAACCATATATATCCCACCATTTCGTATATGTCAATACTATCTGATCACACATTAAAATTATTGAAATTGAAATCAAGAACAAAATTCACACACACACACACACACACACATAATATATGTGTGAGAAACCATCAAAAAAAAGTTACAAAGAACCAAAATTTAGCAATGGGTATGTAGTCACATAATCTAATCCGGTACTCATGCAGTAAAGGAGGAAATTTATTGGGTATCATTTTACAAATTGTTTTAGAATTCCAGAAAAATATAAAAACCCATCAAAATAAAATTATTGAAAAATAAAATTTATCAAATGATTATTTGTACATACCATCAGAACCAGCATTGGCGCAGTAAAGGAGGAACTTATTGGCGTCGGAGCCAAGAACAGGAAGACGGCCACCGCGGGCGTAGGATTTCAAGGCAGTATCGATAACCCCAGCAACAAGATCATCTTCCTTCACCACAAATCTTATAGGCCCAGCACTGCCCAGAACGGTGATAGTAATCAAGAATCTGCTATTCTTCGCAGTCTGATTATCAGTGTTATTTTTCTTCTTCTGCCGCTTTTGCGACGACATTTTTCTTTGTCTTTTCTTTTCTGGCTCTCTATTTCTTGTATGCACCCAAATGAAATCAAACAACAACGAGTGTATATATGGTGGGGTTTGGAGAGAGAGAGAGAGAGAGAGAGAGAGAGAGAGAGAGAGAAAGAGGAAGTAAGAGTTGTAGATAGAGAAAGAGGATGGAGGAGGTGGTGATTTAGGGGTCGAGGCCGAGGCAGCGATAGTACCAGGCTTTTTTGGAAGAACCGAAGGAGGACAGCGCGTGTTGCGTGCGCGCGGTTGCCTTCGCAGATGGTGGACGACAGAGAAAGTGCATGAAAGTAAAGACGGTCTCCACCATTCACGACGCGATGGGTTCGATAGCCAGATTAATTTGGAGAGAGAGAGAGAGAGAGAGGAGACAGAGAGAGAGAGAGAGAGAGAGAGAGAGAGAGATTTATTCAGGGTTTTTGTATAGAGAAAAAAGGAGGAGATTCAGAAGAAAGGAGAATCTAGGGCTTTAAACAGACCCTCGAGGTAGAGAGATATATCTAACGAGAGAGAAAATCAGAAATGCCTGGGATTGGTAGGGCCTTGGGCGGTTTCTTTGTAGGGGTGTTAAGGTAACAAGTTGTGTTTCTTTGTAAAAAAACCTTTTATCTTTTATCCTATATATATACATATATATATATATATATATATATATATATATATATATATAGATTCGGATTTGGTGCAGTTTTCTACTTTTATTGCATGATACAGTAAATATAGGATTGATAACACGTGGGCAAAGAGGAGAAATGAAGGGTTGTTAGGCGTTGGGTATCAAATGCATATCTCGAATTTCAACCCTCCATTTATCCTCCTTGCCACATGTCATCAATCCTATGTTTATTGCCCAAATAGTAATTGCACCAAATCCAAATCCATATATATATATATACGGTTATGTTCTCATCAGCACGTGTTGATATAAATTATACCAACACCATACATTGGAGGTTGTATCACTTGCATTGGTTTAATGTATCTCATATCCTACGAATGCATAAGGTACAACTCCTAATGCGGGTATTGATATAAGTTATATCAGTACGTGCTTATCAATGCAAGGGGTACAACTCCCAATGCATGGTGCTAATATAATTTCTATCAACACGTGTTGATGGGAACATAACCGTATATATATATATATATGATAATGATGATGATCGAGTAAATACGTGTTGATATAACTTATATCAACACTTGCATTGAGAACCTTGTGCATTAGTGGGATATAAAGTACATTAGATCAATGCAAGAGGTACAACCTCTAATGCATGGTATTGATATAACTTATATCAACACGTGCTGATGGGAACATAACTATATATATATATATATATATATATATATATAAAGGTCCCTTTTTATGAGGTTAACCTAACCTAACCTCAACTTCCAAAACTATACATGTGATTCATATTTTTTGAAACCATCCGTTAGATTAGATTACCTTATCATGTAGGTGATACATACTAAAAATCAAGTTGATCCGAGATTTATTGCTATTCGATTCAAAAATTACATTTTTTTAATCAATGACAATCGCTCATTTTAGACATTTTTGAATGAAATAGTTCTTAATTTCGGATCAACTTGATTTTTGGTATCCATGACCTTTACATGAAGTAGATCTAATTTAACTGTTGGTTTCGTAAAATATGAATTACATGTATAGTTGTGAAGGGTGACCTAACGTAAAGTTAGGTTAGGTTAATCTCATAAGGAGACTATATATAGGGGAGGTTCCGTTGACACCTAGTGTAAAATTTTTTATACTTACACCCGTTAATATATTTTTTATAGAAATTATATTTTTCTAATCTAACCATTGGATTACATATTCCTATCATGCACATCATGCATGCCAAATTTGAAATTAATCGGATATTGAGAAGTGTTTGATTTGTAAATTTACATTTTTTTTAAATAAATAAAAGGGTAAATTGCACTTTAGGGTCCAAAGTTTGGGTTAAATTTTACTTTAAGATCCAAAATTTAAATTGTTTCAATTCAGTACCCAAATTATTAGTTGAGTTGCAATTTGGGGCCTACTGTCAGATTTTTTTTTATATTATCCCTACTTTGCACTTTTTATGGGTTTGAAAACCCTATTTTACCCCAAGCAATATCTAATAAACCCTTATATTTTGATCATATCTAAATCACTTTTCCGTCATTAGATTTATGGTTTTTTAAATGAAAAATATAGAGGTTTATTGATAGGAGTAATATAGAGAGAGAAAGAAGATAAGAGTGATTCATATCTGTTAAAAGTAATAAAAGTTTATTAGATGTTGATAAGGGTAAAATAGGGTTTTCGATCAAACCCATAAAAAGGGCAAAGTAGGAATAAAACATAAAATTTTGACGGTAGACCCCAAATTGCAACTCAACTGATAATTCGGGTATTGAGTTGATGCAATTTAAATTTTGAACCTTAAAGTGAAACTTAACCTAAACTTTGGACCCTAAAATGCAATTTACTCTACATAAAACTTTAATTTCGAACACTTTATAGATGACATAGATTTAATCTCCGATTAACTTGAAATTTGCCATGCATAACATGCATGATAAGAATACGTAATCCAACTGTTGGATTGGCGAAATATGATTTTTATAGAAAGAAATTGATGGGTGTAAGAGTAAAAAGTTTTACATTAGGTGTCAATAGAACCCTCTATATATATATTAGTCCTGATCAAGTTAGCACATGTTGATATAAGTTATATCAGCATCATGCATTAAGGGTTATACCTCTTACATTGGCCTAATGTACTCCTTAACCCATTAACTCATAAAGTATAACTCCCAATGCGGGTGTTGATATAAATTATATCAGCATGTGTTTACCTCATCATCATCCTAATTCCTATACATATATAGTCATTCTATTATCAGGTGTACCTAATATTAGTTAATATCAATATCAAGTGCACTCCAAAACTTTACTTAGTGATTTTTATTTTGTAAATCTAACCATTGGATTAGATAGCTTTTTCATGTAGGAATTTCATACCAAAAATCATGTTGATCTGAGATTAATTACTATTCGATCCAATATGTGCATTTTTTAATTAAAAACAATCACTCATTTGTGGACATTTCAAATGAAACCCCTTTAATCTTAAATTAACTTGGTTTTTGACATGCATTATCAACATATAAATGAAATTTAATCAAATAGTTAGTTTAACTGAATACGAGTTACATGTAAGGCTTTGGAAGTGCACCTGATGATGCAAATTGAACATGTGCACCGATAATAGAAGCACGGGACCTGATAATAGAAATATATATATTTATAATATAAAATTAAAGAAAAGATGATTGTGGAGACTGGCGCGGTGGTCATCCATCCATGGGAAAAAGAACAAAAAAAAAAAAAAAACAAGACAGGCGCGGTATTGGAGTGTTGAATCTGATGCTGGCATTCGGTGCAGGTGCTGGTTGATGGAGGTAGTTTTCTCGTCGTCATAAACGGCAGCTGGCACCATGATACCTTCTGCCCATGACTCCAATATGATACCACACGAACAAATTTGGTAAAGAGTTGTTCTAGACTCTCATTATTATTATTATTATAATAATCTTATAGGGCTTGTGGATATGGTTAATGTGACTTGATGATCATTATAATCATCTTATATTAGTTTGAATTTTAAATAAGTATTTTGTTCACAACTTGCAAAGCTTTGATAATGATGCATTTGAACTTCCTTTTTCCCTTTTTTTTTTTTTTTTTTTTTTTTTGGGTTGGGGGGGGGGGGGGGGGGAGATGGGGTTGGCTTTAAAAAAAATAAAAATGAACTTATTTATCAACAATCAATCTCAAACAAATTAAAACTCAGCTTAATTGGCTCGACACACAACAAGCTCAAGCTAGCCCAAGCTCTTTGAAATATCACATTGTTTAAGGAAATATTTTTAAATGCTATCATATAAATATATATGTTTTTGACATTTTAATTTTACACTCAAGTACACAAAATATCAAGAAAATATGAAGTACTCGTGAAAAAGGTATCTTAGGTAATTAAGTACAAAAAATTATTTATTTTTTGAATTGGATAATAATTTTGGAACTCCCCAAAATGAAAACAAAGACAACAACATAGGAATGGAGGCAATAGCTATTTTTAAAAATGATATTTTATTAGCTGAAGTTGTTAAAAATAACTACTAATTTTGAAGATACTCTAACAATGTCCAGAAGAAATTAAATAAATCAGTATAATAAAACCATTTTTAATCATTTGATTTTTCCACTAAGATACTATTTTCCCAAACAAAATCAAATACTTTAAATCTTTCAGTCATTGATTTGTTTAAAATAAATTGTTCCTTCAAGTTAAGATCCATCCTGCCAATCCTAATCAGCGTGATGTTAAATACAAAATTACGTAAGCAACCACATCCGGTTGATAACTTTGTTCCAATCTAGGTTTAATCTCTGGCCGAATATGCTTCATTTCAGGCTCTTGAATCGAGAAAACGGGGTGCCAATGGGTGTAGGTTTTTTTTTAAGGTCATAAATTATAATTCATCTATCTTTTAAACTATAAAGATTATCTCCTTGGAAAAGATATACTGTGGCTTTGTTTTTTTTTTTTTTTGGTAAGGTGTGTTTGAAGCATTCACGTCTACTAATCTATCTACTATTCAAGTTATACCTCTATTTGGCAAACGGTATACTACTTTATTTTTATTTTATAATTTATACCATGGGGAATTGACGTAGCTGATGACTTAATCAAGAAGAAGGGCACCGCCTATTTCTTGGTAATCGCTCGAATCCACAAGTAAAGAGATAACCACTCGAATCCATGAGTAAAGAGAAATAAATCTCAGAAAAGAAATTCTTTATTAATCAAAAGTTCAATTTTTTTTGGCCAAGAAACCTATAACCTAATTTATAGAAAACCTAGTTCTTGTAAAATAAGAAATAACAAAATAAGGAATTGCCAAAAATTACCAAAACTAACAAATCCCATTTTTTGACTTTGCAGCTTTTTTAAAGGTTTCATAAAACCCCCAAAACACTCAGAAACTTTCTAAAATTGACCACAACTAATATAGTAACCTATAATTAAGGACTCAATTTTACCTAATTAAACCTTAACAACTACCAAAAACAAGAAAATAAAACCCTAAACTAAATAAAAACGAAAATTACAAAATTAATAATAAAAAATTACTTTACTCGGGTTCTTTCTCCTACATTAGACTCTTCCACTTGAAAACAACTTGCCCTTGAGTTCGTTGTATGAACTTGAAGTCTTCCATATATCCCAAACAAAAAGATACTTCGAGTACTTCGATTTTTTCATTCTCTTTTGAAATTTGTACTCTAAAATATTTTTTTTACTCAAACCAATGTCTCTATACCCTTCAATTGATTAATGAGGTCGATTAAACAAGAATTGATAATAAAATTAAATTTCTCGACCCCAATAAAATCAATGTTTCTCAACCTGTAAATATTGAGAAGATTAATTGATAAATTAACAACTGGATGCTGTGATTGGATCTCTCCTGAAATTTTGACGAATGAAATTTCTCAATTAGTGGACTCACCGAAAGCTTCATGCTAAAAAATTACTTCCTTTAGATCTTCAAACTTTTCACAATTTTCTTCCAATGGTGGTTGTACCTCATTAAAAATGATAACTACCTTTGGTTCTTGCGCTTCCACTACAATACTCTCAATCTCTTTGACATCTATCATGATCTCAACCTCGAACTTACTCACAAGTAGTAAAGATTGCCCTTTCACTTGAGAAGGTTGGTCTATAGTAATTAACTTAGCTGCTAAAGAATTTTGTACTTCATGAACTTCTAGAAAAACCTTTTCTTCAATAACCAAGTTAACTTTTGGCTTTAAGTCTTCAAAATTTTCATGAACCTCTTGTTTTGGTGGTTGGTTGTAAAACTCAATGGTATAATCTCTCACACAATAATTACTACGCCCATAATTTTGATCCATATCAAATTCAAATTCTTTATAATCATAAAGAGAAAATTTAGATATGATCATTCTTCTCATTCTAGGCCATGAGCGAATACGAGATTTACCTTGTTGAGTTCTCAAAAGTTGCAATTGATCCCACCACTTTACAGCAGAAATTTTAAGCTTGAATGTTGTAGCTTTTATCTTTTCCTCATCCGAAATCTCCACAAAATCGAAAAATCTCTCCAAATCATATAACCAATAATAGTTTTTATTCAGAAGTCCATTGAAATAAGGAATATCTCTAGATTCTCTAAATTTCTGACGAATAGGAACGTGTCTACTAATAGGACAGTAGTGAGACCCATCGTCGACGCAAACCCTACTATCTTCACGTAGCCTATTAGTCTTCATTGGTAATCTAACGAGTCCTGCATGTTCATTATGTGATGCTAGCGGGGTGACGCATTGAATCCTTAAAATTTTGGCCTTGGTAAGAGCCTTTTCTTCACGTTTGTCGTTGTCGAAGAAGTTGCCATCGTAATCCCATTTTGTACTGCCTAGTTAATTTGAGATCACATATTTTGGAAACCTGATGATGAGGTTTATTATGTGTTTCTATTCTGACAAAGCAATTCCCAATGAGTCTCCAAGATTTCACTAGAGAAGCTCCTAGTACATTGCCTTTTTATCCTTTATACGTATGCACCACCCATTGGTGCATACACACTAAATGCCTATGTGTACCCACCATTCCTTTATGCATACTTTTTGCTTTTCAGCAATTTGCAGATTTGTTCCCCCACGAGGCAAAAGGGCATGGGAGCCATGTTCTTGCTCAGTGGAGGCCAGCAAACCACATGGGAAGGTTGTGGATGGTTATGGGTTGATCAGGGATGGTTCCCTAAACATAATCTAACCTTATTTATATCCTACTTATGAGATTAAGGAAAGGGGGGTTGATTGGTGGGAGGCAGGAGAAGTGAGCTTTTGAGACTCAGAGAGAAAAAGAAACTAGAGACCTACCTAGAAAACCAAAAAACCAAAGAAAGAGGAAGGAAAGAGCTGAGTGTTGCAATCCAAAGCTACGAGAAAGGAATTGCTGTGTCGATATTAGAAGCACCCAAACTTGAGGGGTACATATCACATAGACATATATGTACGTATACACTGTGAATATACCTACAAATTTGTTTTCATAAGTTATTGTTTAATGTAATGATGTCATTTTACATTGTTGAGGCCAAAGAAATCATTGGTAATATTAGATTTAAAGAAAAATGACTGTGGGATGAGTTCTTGAAAATCGCTGGATTTTCGGGTTATAAACTCAAGACTTTGGGCTGAAAAATGGTTATGATTCTGTGAGTTTTTAGATGAAAGATTTATGCACACTTGTAGTGCCTCGTAAGAGCTTCAATTCGACTTTTAAATCATTGAATTTGGTTGAGAAATGAGTGAGATAAGTTAAGGAGAAGTTGTCCCAGAACAAAACTCAAAACTGTTTTTTTCAACTTCAACCCGTTTCGAGATTTAAGGTGAAGTGGAGTGTGATCCAGTGTGGGTGCACTCACCCACATATACTGTGTTCCCTAGCATTTGAAGATCTTAGAGTGACCTGATTGACTCCAAATTCAACGGACAGATTCGTCTTGATGAGTCCTACCATGTGGGACCCTTAGTTGACCACTTTGACTATAGTATGACCAGAAATGGATTATAATCCAGTGTGGGTGCGCTCACCCACTCCTACCGTGTTCTCAGTTGTTTGAGGATCTTAGGTTGACCTAATTGACTCCAAATTTGATTGACGGATTCATCTTGATGAGCCCTACCATGTTGGACCCTTGGTTGACCAATTTGATTACCGTTTGATCAAAAGTGGATTATAATCCAATGTGGGTGTGCTCACTTACACCCACCATGTTCTCATGCATTTGAAGAGCTTAGGTTGACTCAATTGACTCTAAATTTGATGGGTGGATTCGTCTTGATGAGACCGACCATGTGGGACCCTTGGTTAACTATTTTGACCATAGTTTGACCAACTTTGACTTTCATAATCTTAGCCATGTTGGTAAGTATGCATCACTCCATGGTGCATACGCATCCTTCCTCAGGCAGAGATTTAGTTTGTTTATTTTATCTTATTTATTTCTAGGATTTATTGATTGTCATATATCTTATTTATGTGTATTCTGCTTTCCTGTGTTTTATTAATTTTCTCTCTTATATTATTAACCCATCATCATTTGTGTGCCTTGACATATTATTGCATTTTTGCATGTTTAGGGTTGAATTTGATTAAATACCTTAATTAATTAAAGCCAACAATTATTTGTAGAAGCCGGTTTCGACCGGGCATTTTTGGGTGCCTAACACCTTCCTAATAATGTACCTTAGCTCTGAAATTGAATCTCTAGATAATGAATTTGAACCCATTAAATGGCCAAATAAGTTCCCAAAGTTAAAATTGGGTGGCGACTCCCGCAACACTCACAGCATGCATTCGCCATCTAACCAGGATAAAGCCTGTTTTGATACTAACTGACGTAACGGAAGACTTAATCAAGATGAAGGGCACCGCCTACTTCTTAGTAATCACTCGAACCCACGAGTAAAGAGAAATAAATCTCAGAAAAGAAATTCTTTATTAATCAAAAGCTCAATTTTTATGGCCAAGAGGCCTACAACCTAATTTATAGAAAACCTAGTTCTTGCAAAACAAGAAATAACAAAATAAGGAATTGCCAAAAATTACCAAAACTGACAAATCCCGTTTTTTGACTTTGCAGCGTTTTTAAAGGCTTCATAAAACCCTCCAAAACACTCAAAAACCTTCTAAAATTGACCCCAACTAATATAGTAACCTATAAGGACTCAATTTTGCCTAATTAAACCTTAACAATTACAAAAAACAAGTAAATAAAACCCTAAACTAAATGAAAACGAAAATTACAAAATTAATAATAAAAAATAACTTTGCTTGGATTCTTTATCCTACATCAGGAATGATATTTTGAAAAATTATCAAAATTAATTCATTAAATTTTTGATAGGGCCAAATTTTGAGAGATCCCAAAAATGAAATATGGATAATCTTTAAGAGACTAAAAATGTAGTATTCTTCTTTATATATCCGAAAAGGGGTAAAAAAATGCTATCGCACCCATAAAATATAACAAGCTCTCCTTTATCGTAAAAGATAGTACAATGTGGTCTACGATTAGATAGAAGATTTTACATGGTTTACGTTTCAACTATTAAAATTATATGACAAAATCTAATATATTTATACCAAAGTTTGATATTTTCTCTCATACCAAACTTAGAGCACAAAAATTACAAACATATATGTTTTTAGGTAGTATAGAAAAATTTGGAGAAATGTACACTCTTATTGACCTAAGACAAATGTTGACATCAATGTTTAATCTAGCCAATTCAAAAGGCATGGGGTCAAGGATTAGTTAATCTTTAACCTAATTTTCCGGTCTATTTTCTTATAAAGTTATGTAACTCGTTTAATTTGATTCGGCCAAGTAAATAATCACCTAGAAGGATGCTAATTAATCACAGTCACAATAGTCCAACAGTCCTACTTTGATTGGTGCACATCATTTTTGCGCGTGTGGGGCCTACATTGCATCCATGACACACATTAATTATAGTGTGATGGTCCAACAGTCATGACTATGCTTAACATTACTCTGACCACCTAATTTTTTTGTTGAAATTTAGATATATATGCTCCCCGTATTATCAACCCCCAACCCCTTCTCCTATTGCCCTGAATATGTTATCATTCCCATGCCCTTCATTAAAACTCGTAAATGATCTAATCCAGAACCTCATGTTGTAATTATCCATGTTTTGAGTCATTTGAGATTGAAGAAGATGGTGTATAAAGGATCTCTCTTCTTTTTTTTAGCATCCAACCAAATAAGCATGGTAACCTAATGGCCTATGAATGAGCTATAAGAGGTTAGATATGGCCCTTGGTAATTTAGGTTGATATTAGGGTTGTTTTGTGCCTTGAATCCTCCATTTGATAAGAAGATTTCAAGGCACCGTTCAAATAGTAGGCAAAGACGCTCGAATGGCAAGTTAATTGAGAACAATCTTTGTTCTCGGGTAACTTGGCTACTGATCTCACTCTACTTGGTGTTCAAATGCCAAGCCTCCATGTCTGAACATTAAGTTTCTAGAGAGCTTCATAAACTCTCAAGTTACTTAGCATTTGAATACCAAAGGCCCACATTTCAATGTCATTTCACAAAAAAGTTTTTCCTTCATGTATGAAAAGGCATCTTGGTGCACTTTTTTCCCCTTACCTTACAAGCTTCTAAGAGAGAAAAATCAAGAAAAGAGTAAGCTTAGAGAAAGTAAAGATCCCATTTAGAGAGACACCACCATTGTTTTTAAGCTCTTCCCATAAAAAATGCACTAACTTTGTAGTTTCATCACCATAATGCTTAGTGTTGGAAATATAGCACAACCCACATCGATTAAAAATCGAATTAAACATGTCTTCATATACTTGTTTAGACCCTCAACTTATAAGCTTAGGCTTGTAAGTTGGAAACTTCACATGGTATCAGAGCATGTCGTTCTTGGGCCTATTGAGTCTGTATTTGTTGCCCACATAACAAACCTATATTAAGTCTGCACGTGAGGGGGAGTGTTGGAAATATACCGCATCCTACATCGCCCAAATATTAGGTTTGACATAGCTTCATATACCTGTTTGGGCCCTTCACTTGAAAGCTTAGGCTTTTAAGTTGGAAACTTAATACTTAGGTTTTAGTTCTTGTTGTGCCACCCACATACCTACCTCGTAAAGTGTGGTTCCCAAACCCAAGAACAAGTACAATAAGGATGAGTTTGATGTAGCTTAACGGAATCCGAAAGAGTTAATGTCTTTTATAATTCCCTTAATTGTAAAATGCTTTCACCAAATCTTTACACATGGAACCTCCTAGGAAATTTGGGATACCTTAAAGTAAACTTATAGAGGAATCTTTTCTATTAAAATATCTAAACTTCAAGGTATTACTTATTCTTTTGAAAATCAAAAAATAAAAGATAATGGAAAAAAATTGAAAAGCTAGGTTGAAGGATTTATATGTAAGGTTAAATATTGTTATTAATGGTTGTTATAACCTAAGTGAGAGGATAGAGGATTCAAAAGTAAATAGGAAGTTCTAGAGATCCTAAACTGAGAGGTTTAGGCTCAAGGTGTTTGCCATAGAAGTGAGTAATAAAAATAGATGACATGAGGACCAAAATCCTTGTTGGATCCTTCCAAACCTATGAGTATGACATTTAAGGATCTTTCGAAGAAGGAAAAGAACCTGAATCTTGCCCTCAAGTTCATGAGTGAGGAGGCTAGATAGTAGAGTTACATCTCATTGTTGTTGTGTACATAGCTGTATACATAACTGTTGTATTTTCCTTTCTTGTATTATATTCCTTTTCTATATATACCTTAGTTTGTATATATACTGGGTATTATACCCCAAGTAATACACAAGAAATTCTACCTTTTTCCTATTTCATATATTACTGTATTATACTGGTATCAAAGCCCTAGAATTTGATTATCGTCGCTCCTTACGACGCACCATCTATCTAAACCCACAATAGCACACACAGATCCAACTATCTAAACCCACAACAGCATACACAGATTTGCAACATTATAAGTCAACATCACCAGCGATCTCAGATCTGCAACACTCCTCACTATAATCGACCTCGCTGGCAACCTCGTTTGGGTATTACTTCCATCACCACTCACCGACAATATTGCTTACCCTATCATGGGCCACTTGGTTGCCATTGATCACTACTGCTCCAGATTTGTTAATTCTCTGCTATTACAAAACACACTTCAATGACCTTTGAATTTGCATAGCCTATCACCATCAAATTTGATGGGATAAACTATAGCCACCGGTCCCTTCTTATAAGGAGTTTTTTAAAGGGAAAAGGCTTTTGGAAATATGTTGAATCCACTCAACTTCATTCACTTGCAACTGATGAAAAGTTTTCTTCTTGAGAAATCAACAACAACAAGATTGTCACATGGATTGCCAACATTGTTACACCATCCATTAGTATGCAATGTGGAAGGTTTGAAACTGCAAAAGAGATTTGGGATTTTTTATCTCATTAATATATCCAAACTAATTTGGCTCAGAGATATAAGTTAGAATTCAACATATATTCCTTGAAGCAACAACTAAGGGAATCTATTTCTGACTTTTACTCATAGATATCTGTTATTTGGGACCAATTATTGGCTCTTATGAAACCTCTATGGACCACTGATGCTGCACTTTGGCATAAATATTGTGAAGAATCAAGGTTGGTTCAACTTCTACTGGCACTTTAAGATGAATTTGAAACTATCAGGGCGTTGATTCTTCATCGTATACCTCTTCCTATAGTGGATGTTGCTCTAACTAAATTGATAACTAAGGAGACTCGAAAAGGTTTAACCCTAAACACAGCTTTTGTTTTTGTTTCTTCTTTTTGTCCTAATAGCCGTGTTTAGAAAGTTAATCATGCAATAACTCAGTGCAATATGTCTCAAGTTTAATGCAACTATTGCAAAGAATTTAGACATATAGTTAAAAATTGTCTTTCACCTATATATAGAAATATGCGGGAAAAGAAGAAATCAGCCACAACTTCTCGCCTGACTGTTACTCCCATTCCGTCTGACTTCACTACAAGCACAGCTAAATCAGTCTCTACCTCTAGCACACTCACTATACATAATGTCCAAGAAATGATCAAACAAGACTTCTCTACTTTTGGTAACACCTCTATTGCTGCCTCTGCCCGCTCTGTCCCCTTAGGTATTTATTCAAATGGTCGGTTTTTTAACTCTCGTGCATTGAATCATATGACTTTCAATTCACACTTATTTGAGAATTCCACCCCCATTCATTCACCTCCCACCATCCATACTACTTGTGAACCACGAGTTTCGATCCAGGGGAGGAAGGAAGAACCCTTCTTTTAAAAAAGACTTGTAGAGATTTAAATTAATAAAAATCTGGTTTTTAAAAGGTTCACAAAAACATAACAAACAAGGAGTCGCCACCTCATTTTTAGGAAAAGAGGAAAACCATAAAAACAGTTTTAAAGAAAACCTTTGAAAACCAAACACATGACCCCGATCAAAGAAAAGCAGGTCTATCAAAACAAGAGAGGATTCGGAGACTAAGTTACGATGTGGGAAGGTTCTAGGAAACATCCTATAGGCACCCACATCGCCCCAAAAATGGGTCTCTGAATTTATATGGGCTATTTCAATCACTTCCTAATTAGTCACCATGCATATGCAAAGAATAATCCATAAATAATCCACATTCATCCATGAACATCCATAAAGCAGTAAACATCCATAAAGCATGTATACATCCATGAACAAGTATGAGAGATATGGAAAACAAGTAAGAGATAGAGAGAATGAACAAACAAATCCATCCTATCCACTAGCAAATATGTGATGGATAAATGAGCAAGCAAACGAATCCATCCTATCCACTAACAAATATGTGATGAATAAATGTATAAGCATGGGTCCATCCTATCCACTAGCATATATGTGATGGACAAATGGGTAAGAAGAGAAAAGAAAAGAAAGAAAAAGAAAACCTAGGATACTTAGTATCCTAGGGCAGACTTGAACATCAAATGAGCGCCTACGTACCTTACATACAAAGACGTAAGGATCAAAGTCCACGTAGTTCGATTGAGAAGGGGTTACTCCCTTTACAATGAACTATAAACCCTAAGTTTCCATTAAAAGAAAAGAAGAGTTTTTAAAAAAGAAGGATTTCCAAAAAAAGGAATTTGAGAAAAGGTAGAATTTGAAAAGAGATAGAACTCTTATCCAAAAAGAAGTTTTAGAAAAGTAGAATTCTAAAAGAGATAGAACTCTAATTAAAAAAGAAGTTTAAGAAAAGTAGAATTCTAAAAGAGATAGAACTCTAATTAAAACAGAATTTTGAGAGAGTTGGAAACTTAGGACTTCTAATTCAAAGTAAAGACAATAACCCGAGGGAAGGAGAAGAGAACAATTCATACACAACTTACCATGAACCACTTACCATATGCAAATTATCCCGAAACATCGAGAAAACACCAATTAATCACCCCATATATTCTATAGGGCAATTATTAAGCTCAAATCCACCATATTCATGCTCAAATAATCATTAGGAGACCTAATTCAAATCTGGACAGAATACTAAATATGCATATAATGACCTAACACTCATGCAAATAATCCCGAAACATCGAGAAATCATCAATTAATCACCCTATGTATTCTATAAGGCAATTATTAAGCTCAAATCACTCATATTCATGCTCAAATAATCATTAGGAGACCTAATTCAAATCTGGACAGAATACTAAATATGCATACAATGACCTAAACTCATGCAAATAACAAAAATCAAAAGAAAAACTCAATCCTATATGCTCCTATATGCTCTAAACACCCTAACATGCACAAAAACTATCAAAAACATGCTAAATAGGCATTACCATGATGAAAATATCATATGATAATCCTAAACATGAAAAGAAAATCTACCATGATGCCTTAGGTAAGTACTTTATGTAAGAATGTGAAATAAGCATCCTTACGGCGAGCTTTCTTAAGTAAAACTATCCGGAGATAATTTTACGTAGAAATCACTCCGTCTAAATGGTTTCTTCACATATCCTACGTAAAATATATACCTAAGAATGCAAAGAAACTCACAGCGCAATTAAACACACTCTAGAAAGCACCTATGCACAACCTCACCTTCTAAGGACGATAATTATCCTCGAAAAGGATAATCATCCATACACCTATGAAGACGAGGCTTACACAGCAAGTGTCCTATACAAAAGATGCTTAAAATCATGCATATAATTGAACCATGAAGAGAAAACGGCCTAAACACATCAACTAATTTTTCATGCAAAACGTACCTCTATCCTTAAGGGAGAAACTATCCTACCAGCAAACAATTCGCAATCCTAATCCACTAACATGCATTCTCATCATCCTTGAATCATATACACTCTAAAATATAGAGTATATATGATTCCTAAATCAATTCTAAGCCATAATTATCCAAAGAATGGAGTAGAAGAAGAAGGAATCGTAAAAGAAAACAAAGGAGACTTACAATGAAGCAAGGGTCTTCGCTGCGTTCTTCCTTCTCTTTGGCTTGGTTCCCTTCTAGTTCTCTTTTAAAATTGCAGTAGAAAGCCTCCTCCAAGTGATATGGGTGTATTCAAACTCGTGGTCTCTCTCTCTCTTATGAATATGAAGTGTCAAATAAGCCAAAAAAGTCCCTAATGCTGATGAATGAGCCTCTATTTATAACCAACCAACCATATGAACCAATGGTTGGGATTAATTCACCATAAAATCAATCTAGGGCTGTAATTAAATCCCATGAATGTTAAACAACTCAAAACCACCTCCCAATAGGCTTAGAAGTCCTTTAGAAGGCAGAAAATCGGAGTAGTAGAGTCCCATTTCGTCAAAAACTCAAAAAGAGAGAAATCAGGACGAAGGGCTCAGGTGACCGGTTGGATCGGTTGGGTGAACCGGTCACCCGAGAGTGAACTCAGGTTTCCTCGGTTTTGAGGATTCCTGACTCGGTTTGGACTCCTAACTTCAAACGGACTTAAATTCTTCATTTTAACTCCGATTTGAGTGATTCAAAAGCCAAAATTTCAAGGATTCAATGTAGAATAAGCCTAGAATATTCTTGAACCAAGAATCCCTGACCATGGTCAAGTGGCTGGGTTTTCATGAGGCGATTACCCGAAAAAAGGTCAATTAAGCATAGGGTAATGTGGTGAACCAATCCCAAACCTATCAATAAATTAAATTGGCACTTCAATTAGACTCATTTCATCATTCTAAGGTCAATGGAACTCTCCGGAGCAAATTTGGAAGTTAATTGGAAAATATACGAAGTAAAAGACGAAATTGCCCTTCAAGTCGCAAAAGTTCTAATTAGCTATCCAAACCTATCTGGAATTGAACCAAATTTGACACACATATCTAAAATGACCCTAGAAACTAAATGCAAGTGATGGGACTCAACAAAGAGACAAAAATATGCATGCAATGATGACCTATCTTCCTAAGGCTTAAAAGGGCAAAATTGTCCTTTAAGGCTTAGGGACTCCTAGATGCTTCTAAACCTAACCAAATGCTATCATGATCTCATGGGGGTGAAAATGGGGTGTCTACAGATGCCCCTCATTGGTGGAGTTTGCTTCGCAAGTGACACCAATGTTAGAAAAGACAGCCCATTTTCACAAGAAAAGGGCGATGAACCAAGGCTTGAACTTCGACAGTGACTACTGAGGATGTTCATGACTGCTATAATGCACACTTGTACAAAATAGGGGGGGTTGTGTGTGACTCGAAAGTCATTTAAACACACGGTACTCTCATATGCCTATTCTTTCTAATAGGGGAACATATGCTTCTATAATGTACGCTCATTCTTTATAATGAGGACACGCACAAGATAGGGGGCGTGTGTGACCACAAGGATCATTTAAACACACTATACTCTCATATGCCTATTCTTTCTAATAGGAACACATATGCTTCCATAATGTACGCTCATTCTTTATAATGAGGACACGCACAAGATAGGGGGTTGTGTGTGACTACAAGAGTCATTTAAACACACCATGCTTGCTAAACAAAATCACGAGACTTTAATTTTAACAACTTTGTTAAAATTAAGTGAGGGCAATCCATTCATTGTGCTAAAATTTCCTCAAGAAATAAATAGCAATGCAAATCAATTCATGTATGTGACTCAAGGAGTCATTTAAACATACTTCCAAAAACACTTCTATCCAAGCAATCATAGGCTTTATCTTAACAATCTTTGTTAAGATTAAGCAAAGCAAATATTCAAAATGTACTATAATTTCCTCAAGAAATTAATAGCAATGCAAAACATCCATGTATGTGACTCAAAGAGTCATTTAAACATACTTCCAAAACCAATTCCAATCGAGCATTCATAGGCTTTATTTTAACAATCTTTGTTAAAATTAAGCAAAGCACACACTCCAATTATGCTATAATCTCCTCAAGAAATTAATAGCAATGCAAGATAATCCATGTATGTGACTCAAAGAGTCATTTAAACATACTTCCAAAACCAACTCCAATCAAGCAATCATAGGCTTTATTTTAACAATCTTTGTTAAAATTAAGCAAGGCACACACTCTGATGATGCTATAATCTCCTCAAGAAATTAATAGCAATGTCAATTCATGACAAAGAATCAAGAAATAACAATTTCATGATCCTTACAAAGCATCTCAAGCATCCAATCAACTCATCATCCAATCAACAAAGCTTTATTTTAACCCGAGGATTAAAAATAAGCAAGAACACTCAATCAATCCCAACGTGCTATAATTTCCTCAAGAAATAAATAGCAATAGCAATTCAATCACAAGAAATCAAGGAATATAAAATTCCATGATTCCAAACAAATATCATAAGCATCATCCTTCCATCATCCAAAGGTAAAGCCCTTTAACAAAGCAAATGTCAAAGCGGGCTTGCAAATACCACCATGAGTGCACTAATAATTCAATTAGTGACTAATCACTATTCATTTCATTCATTTCAAATCATTCACATCAGGTTCTAAGCCTTTCAAGAGAAATTTCATCAAAAAAATCAAGCGAAAAGGGGCCCGGTTAAGCGAAATTGTGCAAAAAATGCACAAAACGAGAAATGGGCTTGGGGGACCGGTTGGACCGAACCGGTTGGACCGGTTGGGGCCAACCGGTCACCCGAGAGGGATTTTTCTGCTGCACTTTTTTGGTGTTTTGGCTATAAAGCCTTGCACCTTCCTCACTTGTTCATCATCCTTTTGCTTGTTTTTGAGAGCTTCTCTCTCTAGAAACCCAAAACCCAACATTCCCAACTTCAAAATACCAAAACTTTGGCATTAAACTTGAATCATTGTGGTGATTAAACACCAACAACATCACTTTCAAGGAATCAAAACAACCTTTGATTCATCAAATCATCCTTCCCAACTTACTTTTTCAAATCAAACCCATTTTTTTCAAGAACATCCAACATGAGTTCTTCATCAGATAAATACTCCGATGCAAAATATCCACATCATTTCCTCAAGAAAACATACAAAGCACCTCATTATGAAGATCAACCGGATAGCTTGCTCTTGGAACCCAACAATCATCTCTCCTACATCCATTCCATGAATGAGGTAAGATAATTCCCAACTCCTTCAAGTTCATTCTTATTCTTTCATTTCATTGTTTCTTTTTAAATATTTGCTATTCTTATGAATGGAATGCCTTGAGTTCTTGCTATTTTGACAACTTTTGGGAGTTTTCCATATACAAAGACCTCATTTTCCAACATAGGCATAACTATGCCCACCAAGTGTTTGATAAAATTCCCAAGAGAATAAAATCTTTCTTTTTGCTTTCAAATAGTCAAGATAATCAAAAGTGAACTCAAGAGCATTCTCTAGAATGCCAACCCATGAATTTTGAAGTTCTTTTCTTTACAAAAAACCTTGTAGGCATAACTATGCCCACTAAGTGTTTGATAAAATTCCCAAGAGAATAAAACCATTCTTTTTGCTTTCAAATACCAAAAGTTCTTGAACAAACTATCAAAGATATTTTCCAAGGAGCTTACCCATGAGTTTAAAAACATTTTTCTTCACAAAAATCATGTGGGCATAATTATGCCTACTAAGTGTTTGATAAAATTCTCGAGAGAATAAAATCATTCTTTTTCTTTTCAAATATTCCAAGTTCTTAAACAAAACATCAAAGGTAATAAAATCATTCTTTTTCTTTTCAAATACTTTAACCAACCCAAGGAAAACTCATGGGTATTCTCTTTGAATGCTATCCTTTGATTTTTTTGAAACACTTACTTTTGCAAAAAACTTTCTTTTCTTATGTGCAAGCCTTTGAAAATCTTGAAAAGCCATGAATTTAAACATTCTTGAGTTATTCATTAAGCATAGCAAATATTCAAAATAACAATTTCCATGATTTCTTTTATTCTTTGTAACCAAATTTTGAAGATAGAACGAGGCACGCCCTTGGAGGAGTGATTGAGTGGTGGCACAAAATGGCCACACGGCAACCCGAAACCCAAAAGATCATAATTAATGCAGGTTTTGGAGATTTTTTGAATGCTTTATGGGTGGAGCAGAGGGATAGACAAGCTTTGCTGGCCCTCACTGAGTTGTGGTGGGACACCACCAACATGTTTCACTTCAGTTTCGGGGAAATGACTCTTACCCCAACGGACTTTACTGTTATCACAGGACTTCGCCTAGGTGAGCGGAGACTATCTTACTATGACAATGCTCATGGGGATCCCCATTATCTCCTGGAACAACTCGGGACCATGGTTCCTGTTCAAAGGGGTGGAGTACGCCGAACTTGGCTAAAGATTCATTTTGGCGATCAAAGAGAAGAGGATGACGCAGATCCATCTTGTCTTGCCCGAGCATTTATGCTATATATGTTGTCTAGCATATTCTTTGCTAGCTCTGGTGATGTTGCTCCTTTAGGACATCTTGCTTGCATGGAGGATGTTTGGGGGATGGGCGATTACAACTGGGGTAACGCCGCTCTTGCTGTACTGTATAGGTCTATGAGCTACAGATCGCGTGGAGTGAGCACAAACCACTGCGGGATGTCCTTTATTTGTGAGGTAAATCAAACCACAAATTTCCTTTCTAACAATATTTGCAATGAGTACACCTTATCACTTTCTTTTGAAATTCATTTTCTTTTTTGAAAACAGATTTGGTACTACGAATACTTGGGGTTTGAGCGCCCCCCTCTCATTGACAATGATCCTTTATGGCCTGTGATGTCCAATTATCACATCGACAATAGGTGTGATTCGGTGGACAATAAGCACGACTATGCCCATGCTAGGGCATTCCTAGCTTGCATTACTGCTGACAAAGTAATCTCTAAAGCTTTTATCTTTTGAATTCCATCTTCCTTCAATTCTTTCTCTTAACACCAACTCATGAATTAGGTGGACTGGGATCCATGGGCACAATGGAAATATGCCCTTGAGGAGCAATGCCACAGATGTGTAGACATGACAGAGAAGCGGATCCTCCTAGAAGGTCCTATGGGTTGCTACTGGTACCTCGGGGAGCGAGTTTGGCGCCAAGTAAAAGGTGACATTAATGCAGCTGCAGTTCCTATGGCGCCACCTGAGGGTATGAGACATGCCAACTCCTTGTAGGGGCGAGAATTGATCAAAGCTATACGAGGCAAGGATGCGATTGATTTCATAGTTCCGAATGGGAACTACGAGGGTTTCTGTAGGAGGTATCTGATGCCTCCTAGGGTCGTAGGAGTTCCACCCGTAGGGGTAAGTACATACTCAACCCTATACATGCTTTGCAAGTGTTTCCTAGCTGACTATGTGCAACTCTTTTCAGGGACGGCGAGCTCGTGGTCACCATTCTACAGTGGGTTCGACCTCAGGCATGTCAGGGGTGCACATGGATAGTGATGATGAGGGTATGGATAGGGGCGCACTGCCCCCTTTGCCACAGCCTAAGTGGTCCATCGATTTATGCCAAAGAGGTGACATCGTGCCCATGACTATAGCACCTCTCGTGATGGATGAGGTTCCTCAGATAGATCCTAGATATGAGACTGTAAGTTTCAAGGTTAACTTGATTCTCTTAATCCCCAACTATTCATTAGACACTTCTTACTCAATTTCTCTTTTCACAGACACCCGCTGGGTATTCACAAGAATGGATCAATCTCACTACCAGCTTGAGGAGGGACATGATGAGGATGAGCCTAAGCCTATCAAGGCAAGAGGCGTATAGAGCGGGCGAACACTCGCACCCAGTAAGAATAGCTCAAATCAAAAACTTTTGAAAATCTTTGGTTTTCTCTTTTAAAAAGTGGTACTCACATTATCTATTTTCTTGGAAACTTGCAGATTGATTCCTTCCCTCAGTACAACCCAGCTGCGGCTCCACCACCTCCTCCATCAACAGACGAAGCAGGGCCAAGCAAGAGAAGGAAACCACGAAGGAAGCGTTGAAGACACTTATTTTAAGTTTAGGAAACTCAATTCAAGCATCTAGAAACTCTTAACTTGTGAAATCCTTGTACTAAGCCTATATGGGCATTTATGTTATCTTTCAAATTCTTTCTTTTAAAACCAAGTTCATGCATTCCCCACCTTTGAATTATGATATCTATCTCTTGTTGGTTGAATCTCATGACTCTTGACTCAAACATGAGTCAATTTGGGCTCAAAATGGTCAAAACAGGGAATCGCGAAAAACGGGCTCAGGTGACCGGTTGGGCCCAACCGGTTGGACCGGTTGGTGAACCGGTTGGACCGGTTGGCCTCAACGGGTCTCCCGAGCACTTTTGCTGTTTATGCGTTTTGCGACTTTTTGACGCTTTTTTCGACTTCTAAGCTTTTTAGGACTCAAATTTGAGCCTAAAGGCCTATAAAAACACCTCCCACATGTTCATGAACCATTATTATTCATTCAACATCAATTCATGGAGACTTTTGATAGCTTTTTGACACATTTTTTCAGCAACATGAGTAAGGAAGACAAAAGGGTTTTCAAGAGTTATGGCTTGGATGCGCTCTATTCCCTCGCCAAAGTCAAGGTGAATTGGACTATGCTCTATGCTTCTACATACTTTTGGGATTCCGAACTTCATGTTTTCCATTTCCATCGCAATGAAATTTGCCCCACCCATGAGGAATTTTGCTCGCTGTTTGGAGTGCAACCGTCAGGGCCCTTCATCCTTCCATACCTTCGACAAGGTTATGTCTCTTCTTTTGCTTCTCTTTTGGAAATCTCTACCCACGATGCTATGGCCTTCATAAAAGATAACATGGTAGATTTGAACAAGCTAGCAACATCTTTCCTGCCGCTTGGGAGGTCATGTGGGCTGCCTTTGTCTCGACCGCGTCAGCATGCTTTAGCTTTCTGCTTGATTGGGAGGTTTCTCATCACCAATGATACGTTGTTTGTCCCAATTGAAATTTGTGAGCTTGTAACTCCTCTTTCCAAGTCCTGAAACATAATTCCAATGGTTCTAGCGGAAACTCTCAATGGGCTAGACAAGGTACAGGATCGGTTTGAGGCGAACTTTGAGGGCAGCCCCCTCCTTCTCCATATGTGGTTGCTAGAGAGGTTAAACCTCTTACCACCTCCTCGTGTTGCAAATTATGGGCCTCAGCACTTCCGTCTGCGTGTTCCTGAATTCCCGCCAGATGCTTCTCCTGACAAATGGCTTAGCATGCTGTACCACACCTCATGGTGATCTATCTGTTGGCACGTGCCTCACTGGAAGTGTGACGAAAAAGTGCTCTTGCGAACTGTGGGCTGTACACTTGTCAAGTTGATGGGCTTGAAAGCCACTTCCTTTTACTGGCCATCTCGAATCCTTCGGCAATTTAGTGCAGTTCAATCAATTCCAAACAATCAAGCAAGTACCACCCAGACGAATTCAAGGCAAGTTCACCCCGTTCAACCTGTTTCTCAATCTCTGGTCAAATGGATGGAGGATAGATGGAATAGCTGGAACTCCGCTACCTTAGTACCAAACACTGGTGGACCTTATGAGCTTAGCAAGGAATACAAGAAGTGGTTATCTGAAGACATTGGCCACAAAGAAACAACAATGAGGGCTCAAGTAGCTGAGTTGATTGGGATTTCTTCACTGGGGAGTACAAAGAGGTCACGGGAGGATGACACCAAAGCGAACAAGACTACTGGAACAAAGAAGACTTCTCAGAGAGCAAGGAATTAGCAACCTTTTTGAATTTTAAGCATGTTAAACATAGTAATAGTCCTTCGAGACTTGCAATTATAAAACTATTATCAATTTCTCTAGTTTTGAATGAATTGCCATCAAACAATTAACTTTGATTTATGAATTGCTTTATACATTGCCATGCCCCTTGTTTCTTTTCTCTTTTTTTTCTTTTTCAATTGGACCGCACCCAAGGTAACTTTATGGGCTGCCTACGTATCTCCATTATGTTTGTAAACATTTTCTTCTTTTTTTTTTTTTTTCTTTCTTTTTTTTTTCTTTTTTTCTTCTTTTCTTTCTTTTTTGAATGATGGAGAATCAGGCCCTCGTAGTTCATGCTTTTCTTTTGCCTAGGTTGCCTTTACAGGTTTTCAACCTAACAAACTTTACACATGGTATCTCTTGAGTTGATCTAAATTGGTTGGTTGAGAGAACTCTATTCTATCCAAATCCATCAATCGAACTGCTCCTCCCGGTAATATCTCCTTTATAATGTAGGGACCGCCCCAGTTAGGCCTGAACTTGCCCCTTGGATCAAAGATAGGTGCGCAGATTTCCTTCAACACTATGTCTCCATCTTTCAAGCCACGATCCTTGACGCGCTTGTTGAAAGCTCTAGCTATTCTGTGCTGATAACCTTGGACATGGTACAAAGCATTTAAACGCCTTTCATCAAGCAAAACTAGCTCATCATATCTGTTTCTTACCCATTCCACTTCAGATAGTTGGTCTTCCATTATTACTCTAAGAGAAGGAATTTCCAACTCGATGGGGAGAACTGCTTCCATGCCATAAACCAATGAATACGGTGTAGCGCCTGTAGAAGATCTTATTGAAGTGCGATAACCCCATAAGACGAGTGGCAACCTTTCTAACCAGTCATTGTAATTCTTGGCCGACTTCTGTAGCATGTTCTTTACATTCTTGTTAGCTGCTTCAACTGCTCCATTTGTCTGTGGCCTATAAGGGGAAGACTTGTGAACTCGAATGCTGTACTTCTGCAAGATTTCTTCTATCTCACCTCGGAAGTGTTGTCCATTATTTGATATGATCTCATGCGGAACCCCATATCGACAGATAATGTGGGTCTTAATGAAATGGGCCACTTGCTTTGACCCTAAGGTTTTGTAGGACTTCGCCTCTACCCACTTAGTGAAGTAATCTATTACCACCAAGATAAACTCATGACCTTCCTTTAACTTAGGATGGATTTTTCCAATGATATCTATTCCCCAAGTTGAAAAGGGCCAAGGGGATGACATAGTATTCAAAGGCATTGATGGAAGGTGCTGAACATTGGCAAAGATTTGACAGTTATGGCACTTCTTGACATGCAAATGACAATCTCTTTCCATGGTGGTCCAATAGTAACCGAGACGAGCAATCTTCTTAGCTAGCATATAACCATTCATGTGGGATGCCCCTGCTCCTTCATGTACCTCTTTAATTATTCTTTGAGCTTCTTCTTCTGTCACACAGAGCAAGTGGATGCCGTCATAGGATCGTCTGTATAGCTTTCCTCCGCACATGATGTAGTGGGTAGCCAATCTTCTCAGCGTATGCCTGTCAACCTTCGAGGCTCCTTCAGGATATTCCCTTTTCTCTACGAATCTCTGGATGTCATAGAACCACGGACGCCCATCTGTCACTTGACTATTCTAAACGCTGCAACAGTATACTGGCTCTTTCCTTCTTTCAATCACTAGTGGACGAACATTTCCGCCTTCTGGGATTTCCACCATGGACGCCAGTGTAGCAAGAGCATCAGCAAAGCGGTTCTTTACCCTTGACAAGTAATGGAACTCTATTTTGTTGAATTCTTTGGTAAGTGCTTCTAGATAAGCATGATATGGTAACAATTGCTCGTCTCGAGTCTTCCATTCCCCTTTGATTTGGCAGATAATCAAGGCTGAGTCTCCGTACACTTCTAATTCCTCAACTCCCAACTCTAAGGCTGCTTCCAACCCTAGAATGCAAGCTTCATATTCGGTGATGTTGTTTGTGGCCTCGAACCCTAACTTCATTGCCAGAGGGGTGTGAGCGTTATCAGGAGAGATCAACAAGACTCTTATGCCGAAGCCCCTTTTATTTGCAGCACCGTCGAAGTAGACTTTCCATGGCTTCTTTTCTATCTCCAATATGTCCTCGTCAGGGAACCCTTGTTCAATGCCATCTCCTTCTGAAATTGGATTCTCGGCTAAGTGTTCTGAAATGACTCTTCCTTTTATCGAGCTCTGTACCACATATTTGATATCGAATTCAGATAACAACATTAACCACCGCGCAGTACGATAGGTCAACATTGGCTTTTTAAGCAGATATTTGAGTGGATCCATGCGACTAACGAGGAACACCTGGAAAGATAGCATGTAATGGCGGAGTTTTCGAGAGGCCCACACCAATGCCACGCAAGTCTTTTCCACAGCGTTGTAGTTCACCTCATAGTCCTTCATTTTCTTACTCAGGTAGTAGATGGCATTCTCTTTCCTCGACTCTTCCAAGTATTGTGCAAGCATTGCCCCCATAGCAGTTTCTGTGACGGTTAAGTACAGCAACAACGGCTCTCCTTCTCTAGGTGGAACCAGTATCGGTGGATTGCTTAAGTAGCGTTTAATGGCTTCAAAAGCATTCTGGCATTCCTCGTTCCATTCTTTTGGTTCTCCTTTCTTTAGTAGCTTGAAAACAGGCTCACAAATGGTAGTGAGTTGAGCTATGAACCGGCTTATGTACTGCAATCTTCCTAGGAAACCTCGGATTTCCTTCTCATTCTTGGGCGGCGGCATCTCCAGAATGGCCTTGATCTTGCTTGGATCCACTTCAATTCCCCTCTGTGTTATCATGAAACCTAGCAGCTTTCCGGCAGTGACTCCAAAAGCACATTTCTGAGGGTTGAGGCGAAGCTTATACTTTATGATTCGATCGAAGAACTTTCTAAGCACAGCTACATGTCCTTCCGTATCTTTTGACTTGACAATCATGTCGTCGACGTAAACCTCAACCTCTTTGTGTATCATGTCATGCAATAAAGTGGTAGCAGCTTTCTGATAAGTCGCCCCTGCATTCTTTAACCCAAATGGCATTACTTTGTAACAATAGGTCCCCTACTGAGTGATGAAGGACGTTTTCTCCATATCCTCTGGTGCCATCTTGATCTGATTGTAACCCGAGAAACCATCCATGAAGGAAAAAAGAGCGTGCCCTGCGGTACTATCGACTAACACGTCAATGTGTGGTAGTGGAAAGTCATCCTTAGGGTATGCCTTATTCAAATCACGAAAGTCTACACACATACGCACTCTGCCATCCTTCTTTGGAACTGGTACTATATTTGCAAGCCATTCAGGGTACTCCACAACCTTAAGGAACTTAGCTTCTATCTGCTTGATCACCTCTTCTTTTATCTTCAACGCCCACTCAGGCTTCATTCTCCTCAACTTCTACTTAACAGGCTTCATGTCAGGATTGGTCGGAATGTGATGCTGTACTATATCTGTATCTACTCCGGGCATATCTTCATAAGACCAGGCGAACGCCTCAAGATTCTCTCTCAACAACTCAACCAATTGCTCTTTTTCAGAAGGGGAAAGTGTTGTACCAATTTTAATTATTTTTGGCAATTCATTCGTCCCTAGATTGATTGATTCTAATTCTTCTGTAATTGGTTGTGCTATCCCTTTATTCCTTTGCTCAACGAGCTCGGGAGGGATATCAACGTCTCTAGGGTCTATTTCCATGCCACACACATTAAGAGACAAAAAGGCGCGAAGACAATGGATATAATCTCTGCGAGAAAATAAAGAAAGAAAGTACTAATCACTAATTGAAGACTCTGAAACAACAAAACAACACTTATGACAACTCTAAAGAACTCAACAAATGAAATACTTTAAATAAAGACAGATTGTTTGTTGACTCAAGACTCAAAAGAAAACCCACATATCCTCTACTGGCTTAGACTCTTCTTTCTTTGGAATAAGAACAGGGGATCCTTCGGTGTACCAATTCTGAAGTGGCTTGTTGACTGTCTGGAATGCTGGAACTGGAACCTCTTCGCGATCTTCGATGGCTAGCACACATTCTGAAAACAAACAGCCCATAACCTCTGAATCCATGTTGTCTGCCCAATCTTCTTCTTCTCTGTCGCTATCTATTGTTGAATCCTCAACCATGGTTGCCGTGATCGGATACCACTCGGTCTCAAAGAAAATTTCAAACCCAAGGACTCTTGCTCCGATGGACTCCACATAAGTAGGCTTCGGAAAACCACAATATGGGAAATCTTCCCCCTCTTTCATAAAGCACCCATTCAAGGTTGGCTTGTAAGGCTTAAGCGGATGAATAACAGTGTGCCTGCGAGCTTTAGCAATTTCTTTTTCTTTTCTTAGTCGTGCTTGTTCCTTGTAATCTGCTTGTGTTGGCTTATATCCCAAGCCAAAGGTATGCAAGGCCGACTGGTGCTTAATTGGCTCTGAAATTCCTCGGTGCCTTGGTCCCATTCCCATGCCAGGAAAGAAACCCATGATCTTTATGATTTCAGCAACACGCAAGTTCCCGTGTGGCGAAAAGTCTAACGGGATAAGTTCTCTGCCTGCGGGTGCTGAGTTGATAACCTGCACATATTCAAACCCTGACAACGGCATATCTGAAGGATCGTGCTTGATCTCACAAATGGGGACTCTTGACATTTGACTAGCAGCGAGTTCATAGTCTCCTTGTAGGGTCACAATAGATCCTTTATAGGGGAACTTAACTTTTTGGTGCAAGGATGACGGGATGGCCCCATTTGGATGGATCCATGGACGACCTAGCAAGAGATTGAAACAGGTAGGAACATCGAGAACTTGGAATTCGACTTCGAACTCTGCTGGTCATATGATTAATGGTAAGGTCACCATACCAATCACCTCCCTTCTTGTGTTGTCATATGCTCTTACTGATTGCCCAGATGGCACAAAATCTGTAGGTCCCAACCCAAGAGATGTAGCAGTACGAAGTGGACACACATTCAAAGCAGAACCATTGTCAATAAGGACAGTGGGAACCCGTTTCCCTAAGGTATCAACAGTTATGTTCAAGGCTTGCACATGATCTTTCCTCCCTTTTGGCAAATCAGCTTCCGTGAAGATTATGGTAGCTGCTTTCTCGACAGGGGTTATAAGACTCACCAATCCTTCCGGTGAAGTATCGATGGGTACTTGGACATGGTTCAAGAGCTTAAGCATAGTTTGACGGTGCTTGAGAGAAGCCATAAGCAATCCCCATATGGTAATGTTGGCTTGAGTCTTTTTCAATTGCTTTAGGACTTCATCTTCTTCATCGTAGATTTCAGGTCTTTGCCCTTTCTCTAGTGCTTCCACCGGATTTTCATTCTCAAGGTAGGACGGTTTGAAGTGACGATCGCCCCTAGTCAAATGATCAACTTCTTCAGAGTCTGCCCACAGATTATTTACTTCTTCGCTACCAGATTCTCCCATGATGTCTCCTTATTCAAGCATATCTACCTCTTGCATTAGAGATTTTTCTGTCGACTGTTCTTCTTTCAAGGATTTTCCCCATCCGGTTGCATGGATTGGGGATTTCTCTGTTGGTTGCTCATCTTCCCATGGATTTCCCCATCCGCTTGCACGAACAGGAATGGTTATTGGAGGCGGTGCAGTATAGAGAACATAAAAGTAAAACTTCCTAGATGGTTCCCCCAATAAACCCACTTCAGGGTCTCCGGCATCATACCTTTCCTTCAATTGTTGCTGAAATGACTTTCGAGGCTTACTTGGCTTCTTCGACATTTCCTTTTCAACAACCTTTTCTTTCCCCATAGGCTTCTTCTCGGGATTTGCCCATTCTAGCATATTGATCTCTTGCATGTTTTCTTCATGTAGGGTGGGCAACAATGTAGGCACTTCGTATGGACTTGGCTGCGGAACTATCAGAAATCTCTCATCAATCAAGTCTTGGACCACTTTCTTTAGCAAGGTGCAATCCTCAGCATCATGGCCAGATTTTCTATGGTATAGGCAAAATGATAGGTCAGGGACAAGTGAAAACTGAAGTGGAAGGGGAGTGATAAGGCCTCTTTTCTTGCAATGGTGAAATACATTGGTGAGACTCATAGGCAAAGTGGTGTAATGGCGAATAGGTCGAGGTGAGCGAGGTGAATTGTCTTCTATTGCATTGACATTAGAAGTAGGGGATGGATTGTGGGATGGCAAAGGATTTTGAGTGACATTGGGATGGTTAGGAGGAGTAGGTGGGCCTATGATCTTTTTGTCAATGAGGTCTTGTATTTCATGTCTGAGGCGGACACAACGGTCTGTTTTATGGCCTTTGGATTGATGGAAATGGCAGTACTCATTTTCGTTGTACCACCTAGGCAATGGATTTGGTGGAGGTATTGGGTCTAGAGGTTTGAGGATGCCCCTTGCTTTCAATCTTTCATAAACCTTGTCTAGTGGTGCATACAAATCAGAGAACTGACGAGGAGTAGAATTGTTGCCAATGTTCCATGGCTGTTGTGGAGCGATTGCATTCACTTCAGCGGGTGCCTTTCCATTGTTCCCTATCCGACGAAACCTTGAAGGATCTTCAACTTTAAGGGTGCCATCAGTTATGGCATCTTCCACTTGTGTCCCAGAGCAAATCAGAGCTTTGAAAGTGGGGAAGTGATGAGCGAACAAGTGCTTGTGATATATAGGCAATAGGTTCTTGACTACCATTCGTATCTGTTCTTCTTCATTAGACCTATCAAACATTTTAGAAGCTTTCTTCCTCCACCTAGTGATGTAGGAAGAGAAAGATTCGTTTGCCGCCTGTTTGGTAGTCTCCAAGTCTCTCCTTGTCACATCAACTTCCGTGTTGTACTTGTAGTGATCGGTGAATTCTCTGCACACGTCTTCCCATGTTCTAGTCTTCGACTCATCTAAACTTAGAAACCAATGTAGCGAAGAGGTGCTGAGTGATTCATGGAATAATTGGGCCATTAATTCCTCAGAAGCACCACGAGGTTGCATTGCTCGGACATACATTTTCAAGTGAGTCTTAGGGCAACCTGTTCCATCAAACTTCTGTAATTCTGGCATCTTGAATGAAGTCGGCAATCTCGCTTGGGGGAAGAGAGAAAGAGTGTGTATATCCACAAAATCATCTGCACGACGAATACCCTTTAAAGTCTTCTCCAAGGCCAACATCCTTGCAGCCATCATCTTTTGGTCATCACTCATAAGAGGTTTTTCAGTGGTAGGGATGCAAGTGGATGATTGGGTGTAAATGGGGATGTTTTGTAGTGGAGGTTGAGTATGTGGAAGTGGTGGATTTTGAGGTGATGATTGAGTATGTGGGGGTAGTGGATTTTGGGCTTGGCCTCTAGCTTGGGCAGATGGGTTGGATTGATTATGGACAATGGGGACTTGAGTGTCGGGTATGGCATGATCTGTAGGAACATTGTGGATGAGGACAGGGGTTCGGTTGTTGATCTCTTGTGCCATTCTTATTGCGGTTTCAGACTTCACTGATACCTCTTCCAACTTCCCAAGTATATCATTCAATAACCTCTCAATCCTTCGTGGATCCGCAGGAGTCCCAGAAACAGATGTCCCCTCAGGTGTAGCCAGATTATTCAATGCAAAGGTATCATCTATGGCGAGGTCTTGTTCAGTATTTCCTCTTATCAAACGGCCTGAAGAGTCACGAGTCCAAGCCAGCACTCTATTACATCCAAATGACCCATACTTAGTTACAAAGTGACACAAAGCGCCTTTAGTCTCCACAATTGATTTAAACGGGCGGGTAATGGTCCAATAACATTCCTTTAGTTGGGCCTCTCATCCATATAAGCCCAATGGGCTTTAGGTAAGAAGGTCATACTAAAGGGATGTAGGTCGATTGATTTTAAAGTCATGTTACCCCTTAAAATTAACCACCCACATAGCATTCATTCATATCTCCAACCGCATTCAAGAACAAGAAACCGGATCACTGTATCGAGGGCTTTGTATCATCTTCTCAAAGAACCATGACATGAATTGCATTGCCATTCATTCCATTCACATTCATTCCCACAACACACATTCATGCCACACATACATTCATTCCATACACACATACATTCAAACACACATCCACTCTGTACCTGCATTCATTCCACAAGCATGGTGACTTTAAACTAGGCGGGTCCTTGTGTCCTAGACAGTCCACTATATGCACTAAAAAGGGTAGGATAGGGTCCCCTACTTGCTTGAATTAACCATATACCTATCACGTGTGGCATGAGGGATGCCGCGTGAGTCAAGTGGTACGTGTTGATCCATTTAATATACCCAAGGGTAAAACCCAAGGATACGTGGCAAGAGGAGTTGATAGCTTCGCAAACATGACACCCGAGAACGAGGGGAACCGGGGTCAAGGCTAGGCCAATCAGAAAAGGCAAGGATACATCGACCTATCATTCAAATGCAATTGCGCACACAATGCAATAAAGTAAACACACATTCAAGCGTATGCAAGTGATTGATTTTAATTTAAGCAATTAAATTAGCCCATACAAATTCCTTGAGTCTAGTCCACTAATCCCCAGTGGAGTCGCCAGACTGTGAACCACGGGTTTCGATCCAGGGGAGGAAGGAAGAACCCTTCTTTTAAAAAAGACTTGTAGAGATTTAAATTAATAAAAATCTGGTTTTTAAAAGGTTCACAAAAACATAACAAACAAGGAGTCGCCACCTCATTTTTAGGAAAAGAGGAAAACCATAAAAACAGTTTTAAAGAAAATCTTTGAAAACCAAACACATGACCCCGATCAAGGAAAAGCAGGTCTATCAAAACAAGAGAGGATTCGGAGACTAAGTTACGATGTGGGAAGGTTCTAGGAAACATCCTATAGGCACCCACATCGCCCCAAAAATGGGTCTCTGAATTTATATGGGCTATTTCAATTACTTCCTAATTAGTCACCATGCATATGCAAAGAATAATCCATAAATAATCCACATTCATCTATGAACATCCATAAAGCAGTAAACATCCATAAAGCATGTATACATCCATGAACAAGTATGAGAGATATGGAAAACAAGTAAGAGATAGAGAGAATGAACAAACAAATTCATCCTATCCACTAGCAAATATGTGATGGATAAATGAGCAAGCAAACGAATCCATCCTATCCACTAACAAATATGTGATGGATAAATGTATAAGCATGGGTTCATCCTATCCACTAGCATATATGTGATGGACAAATGGGTAAGAAGAGAAAAGAAAAGAAAGAAAAAGAAAACCTAGGATACTTAGTATCCTAGGGTGGACTTGAACATCAAATGAGCGCCTACGTACCTTACATACAAAGACGTAAGGATCAAAGTCCACGTAGTTCGATTGAGAAGGGGTTACTCCCTTTACAATGAACTATAAACCCTAAGTTTCCATTAAAAGAAAAGAAGAGTTTTTTAAAAAAGAAGGATTTCCAAAAAAAGGAATTTGAGAAAAGGTAGAATTTGAAAAGAGATAGAACTCTTATCCAAAAAGAAGTTTTAGAAAAGTAGAATTCTAAAAGAGATAGAACTCTAATTAAAAAAGAAGTTTAAGAAAAGTAGAATTCTAAAAGAGATAGAACTCTAATTAAAACAAAATTTTGAGAGAGTTGGAAACTTAGGACTTCTAATTCAAAGTAAAGACAATAACCCGAGGGAGGGAGAAGAGAACAATTCATACACAACTTACCATGAACCACTTACCATATGCAAATTATCCCGAAACATCGAGAAAACACCAATTAATCACCCCATATATTCTATTGGGCAATTATTAAGCTCAAATCCACCATATTCATGCTCAAATAATCATTAGGAGACCTAATTCAAATCTGGACAGAATACTAAATATGCATATAATGACCTAACACTCATGCAAATAATCCCGAAACATCGAGAAATCATCAATTAATCACCCTATGTATTCTATAAGGCAATTATTAAACTCAAATCACTCATATTCATGCTCAAATAATCATTAGGAGACCTAATTCAAATCTGGACAGAATACTAAATATGCATACAATGACCTAAACTCATGCAAATAACAAAAATCAAAAGAAAAACTCAATCCTATATGCTCCTATATGCTCTAAACACCCTAACATGCACAAAAACTATCAAAAACATGCTAAATAGGCATTACCATGATGAAAATATCATATGATAATCCTAAACATGAAAAGAAAATCTACCATGATGCCTTAGGTAAGTACTTTATGTAAGAATGTGAAATAAGCATCCTTACGGCGAGCTTTCTTAAGTAAAACTATCCGAAGATAATTTTACGTAAAAATCACTCCGTATGAATGGTTTCTTCACATATCCTACGTAAAATATATACCTAAGAATGCAAAGAAACTCACAGCGCAATTAAATACACTCTAGAAAGCACCTATGCACAACCTCACCCTCTAAGGACGATAATTATCCTCGAAAAGGATAATCATCCATAAACCTATGAAGACGAGGCTTACACAGCAAGTGTCCTATACAAAAGATGCTTAAAATCATGCATATAATTGAACCATGAAAGAAAACGGCCTAAACACATCAACTAATTTTTCATGCAAAACGTACCCCTATCCTTAAGGGAGAAACTATCCTACCAGCAAACAATTCGCAATCCTAATCCACTAACATGCATTCTCATCATCCTTGAATCATATACACTCTAAAATATAGAGTATATATGATTCCTAAATCAATTCTAAGCCATAATTATCCAAAGAATGGAGTAGAAGAAGAAGGAATCGTAAAAGAAAACAAAGGAGACTTACAATGAAGCAAGGGTCTTCGCTGCGTTCTTCCTTCTCTTTGGCTTGGTTCCCTTCTAGTTCTCCTTTAAAATTGCAGTAGAAAGCCTCCTCCAAGTGATATGGGTGTGTTCAAACTCGTGGTCCCTCTCTCTCTTATGAATATGAAGTGTCAAATAAGCCAAAAAAGTCCCTTATGCTGATGAATGAGCCTCTATTTATAACCAACCAACCATATGAACCAATGGTTGGGATTAATTCACCATAAAATCAATCTAGGGCTGTAATTAAATCCCATGAATGTTAAACAACCCAAAACCACCTCCCAATAGGCTTAGAAGTCCTTTAGAAGGCAGAAAATCGGAGTAGTAGAGTCCCATTTCGTCAAAAACTCAAAAAGAGAGAAATCAGGACGAAGGGCTCGGGTGACCGGTTGGGTGAACCGGTCACCCGAGAGTGAACTCAGGTTTCCTCAGTTTTGAGGATTCCTGACTCGGTTTGGACTCCTAACTTCAAACGGACTTAAATTCTTCATTTTAACTCCGATTTGAGTGATTCAAAAGCCAAAATTTCAAGGATTCAATGTAGAATAAGCCTAGAATATTCTTGAACCAAGAATCCCTGACCACGGTCAAGTGGCTGGGTTTTCATGAGGCGATTACCCGAAAAAAGGTCAATTAAGCATAGGGTAATGTGGTGAACCAATCCCAAACCTATCAATAAATTAAATTGGCACTTCAATTAGACTCAGTTCATCATTCTAAGGTCAATGGAACTCTCCGGAGCAAATTTGGAAGTTAATTGGAAAATATACGAAGTAAAAGACAAAATTGCCCTTCAAGTCGCAAAAGTTCTAATTAGCTATCCAAACCTATCTGGAATTGAACCAAATTTGACACACATATCTAAAATGACCCTAGAAACTAAATGCAAGTGATGGGACTCAACAAAGAGACAAAAATATGCATGCAATGATGACCTATCCTCCTAAGGCTTAAAAGGGCAAAATTGTCCTTTAAGGCTTAGGGACTCCTAGATGCTTCTAAACCTAGCCAAATGCTATCATGATCTCATGGGGGTGAAAATGGGGTGTCTACACTACTGATTGATCTGCCATTCCTAGAAATCATATTGGTTTAGTTAAAACAACTAAAGCTTTTACCTTTCCAAATGTTTTTCTTGTGCCTTAACTATTGATGAATCTCATATTTGTTAGACAATTATGTGAACGTACAAGGCTTTGATATTATATTCTCTTCTTCTAGTTGTGTTATTCAGGATCACTTGACAGATATGCAAGTTGGGACAGGCCGTAGACTTGGCCGTCTATTTCTTTTGGAAAAACTGTACATCCTTGACAAACTTGGTGTATCAATTGTTACTGCATCTACTCCTGTTTTAACTTCCTTTATGTTTTTGCATTCTCACCTAGGCCATATTTCTTTTCTACGACTTAGTTTTATGGTCAATCAAGGTCCATTGGGACCAACCTAATTAATCAAAGAACCTTGTTGCATTCCTTGGAAATCTCTTGTTGTTTCCATGGGCGGTGCTTTATATCATGTAATATTTGTGGATGACTACTCTCGTTACACTTGGATATATTTGCTGCATTCAAAGTCTAATTTTCTTAAAGTTTACATTGAGTTCTCTACAATGGTAAAAACCCAATTTTCTAAAACAATTAAAATTTTTCATTTAGACTCTGGCAGGAAATACATCTCTAATCCTTTTCTTGGATTTCTCAAATCACAAGGCACATTTCCTTAATTGTCATGCACTGATACACCTGAACAGAATGGCTTAGCAGAGCAGAAACATCGTCATATTTTGGAAACTGCTTGTACCTTGCTCCTCTCCTCTTCTCCCTCTAAGTTTTAGGGAGAATCTGTTTATACCTTGTGAACCCTGGAAGTGGACCATGTGATTGAAAAAGGATTTGGTTTGAAAAAGAAAAGGAGTCGCCACCTTATTTTTTTTTAAGGAAACAAGGAAAACCCTAAAAAAAAACTCTTTATTTTAAAGAAAACAATTGAATGACTCCATGTTTAAAAAGGCAAGGCAAAAATAGTCTTTTTGGAAACCAAAGAAACTAGGGAGTCGGAGGCTAAGTTATGACATGGGAAGGTTTTTAGGCAAAGCTTATAGGCACCCATGTTACCCTAAGTGGTCTCTTAGTTTATTTGGGCTAAATTAAAATCTTTTCCACACAAAAATCAATATATATCATCACAAGACAACATGCATATCATTCATTCATCCATCAACATAATCAAGTAAAATAAAGAAAAAGAAAGAAGATAAAGAAAAACTAGGATACTTGGATCCTAGGGCGGACTTGAACCTTAAAGTGAGCGCCAACGTACCATGCATAGAAATACATGGATCAAAGTCCACATAGTTCGAAAAGAATAGGGTTACATCCTAATATGAGCCTATAGTAAAAACCTTAAGTTTTCTTGTTTGAGAGATAAAGAATTCGGTAATTAAACCAAGTTTTGAAATTAAGAAACTTCCACAAGATAGAAACCTAGTTAAAAAGATACTTTATTTTGAAAGGAATCTTTTGGAAATCACTATATGTTCATATTAAGAAATAACCCTAGGAGGGAGAAGAGAAAGATTAGAGATAGGGAGTTAGGGAACTTTCATACCCTACTTACCTTTGTGCAATTTACTCTAAGCGATAACAAAATTTGAGCAATAGCAACCTTATTTGCAATAAAGCAATTATCACACCTATTTGCACCCTTACACGTGCTCAAAACCATGCAAAAGGAAGAAAATAGAAATCTAGATAGAACCATATTAAGGTTTAAAATCATTCACTAGTTTATGCAAATAACAAGAATAATGAATTTTCATAAACCCTAATACAACCCTAATAACATGACACGCATAAAAGCCTAGAACAACAACTATATGAGTGCAATACTCATCATAGTTATTCTATATGACAACCATGAAGAAAAAACAAACAAAAATCCTAACCTAGCATGCTATATGAAATTTACCTAAAACAAGGACAATAGAAACCCTAAACTCACAAATATGCATTAAATCCTATAGAATAACCCTAAAGCATGCTATACTCATCATGAACAACATTTAAATATTGTATAGTAACTAACTAAAGCATTAACACATGATAAAAAAAAACCTAATTTTAGCATTTAATAGGTCTATTCTATAAGAAACCCTAATTTCAACACTAATAGAGAGGAAAAATACCTTAGGTTAAGCCTTTTTTGTTCTTGTAGAGACTCTCTCCTTCCCTTGTGGACAATTTGAAACAACTTTCTTCAAGACTATAGCAAGAACTCCAACTCTCCTTTAGAACTCTCTATCTTATTTTCTCTTCGAACTTAGGTTTAATGCATAAAAGTGGCTCTCCTAGTGCTGAAGCATAGTGGAATAAATCAATGGCTAAGATTAAAACCCTACAAATTAATCCAAGGGTTATTAGAGACTCCTTTGGTGCTCAAAGAACTCAAAAGTTACCAAAAATTAGAAGGAAAGTCATCCAAAATAGCCCAAGTCCGTCGAAATGGGGAAGGAGTCCCGCTTCAGCAAAAATAGGAAAGTGGCTCAGGTCACTACTTAGGCTTGGGCAGCTAGACCCTTGGGCCCAGGCAGCTAGCCGCCCAGGTCTGGGGGGTCACCCGAGCCCACTTCAGTTTTTCACCCTTTTTTGAACTCTTTTCCTTCTACGAGTGTTTTAGAGGTCAAATTAACTCCGATTTTAATGAAATAAAAGCCAAAATGACCGTGTTTCAATGAGGAATACATTTTTAAATATTTTAGAACAAAAACCACTAACCATGGGTGCACGGTTAGGTTTTACAAAGATAGTTAACCACTATGCACTACTTTTGCAAAGCATAGATATGCACATAGGATTGAACCAAATGCTTTCTAAACCAAAATTAAACATTCAAATACACTTTTAGGTTAAAATGAAGACTAATTAAAGTCAATTTGAAAAAAAATTGATTGATAATTATGAGTCGAATTGAGCCAACCCAAAATAGGCCTTTTAACCTACTTGAACCATATTGAGCCATTTTAACCTTGATCCATTGATTCATCAAATTGAACCTAGAAACACCTTATATGCATCAATATGAACTCCAATTGATAATTTGGAGATCATTTCAAGGTCAAATGAAAAGTTTGTAGCCTAAAAGACGATTATGCCCCTCAAGTAACAAAAGCTCTTATTAACCCTCAAGATCAACTCCAAATTAAACCAAAATTCATACCCATCATCCTTAAGACCCTAAAAACCTGATCCAAGTAATTAGATTAAAAAACAAAACAAAAACCTACATGAAATAACAAACCCTAGCAAGATGGTGCAAAAATGGGGTGTGACATACCTTAGTCTATGTGATAAATGACATTCCTTCATTAGTTACTGGTGGGATGTCTCCTTTTGAATGCTTTTATCAAACCACTCTTGATTTTTCTAAACTTCGGGTCTTTGGTTCAACTTGTTTTGTTCTCCTTCCTAGAACATACTAAACTCAGCAAGAAAACCGCTATATATGTCTTCTTAGTCTATGGTATTCAACAAAAAGGGTATCGATGTTATGATCCTATTGCTCGTAGATTGCGAATTTGTCAACATGTTACCTTTTGGGAAAAGATTCTATTCTACTCACTCTCCCAATCCCACATAACATCATTTAAGTCATTCTAATTTATTAATCCCTTTACTGATACACTTTCTCCATTGTTAGACCTTTGTCTCCTTTAATTGATCATCCTGCTGAGATTAGAACCCCACTAGTTCTTGACCATTCCTTTCCAATAGATTCTGACCACTCTATATCTAGTCTCAAACCTGCTTCTCTGAAAAGTGATTCCCTGCCTCCTGTTTCTACTAGACCTCACTGTGATCGGCATCAACCATCTAAGTTCATTGATTATTATTATTATTTATCTACTATACTGCTTCTTCATGAACCTCAGTCATATAGGGAAGCTTCTTTTGATCCACTATGACAACAAGCCATGGCAAACGAACTCACAGCTTTACAGAAAACTAACACATGGGAACTTATTGATCTACCTCTTAGAAAATCTATTATGGGATTCAAATGGGTTTATAAAATCAAGACCAAGTTTGATGGTTCTATTGAATGACACAAGGCCTGTCTAGTTGCTTAGGGATTCACTCAAGAATATGGCATCAATTATGAGGAAACTTTTGCTCCTATTGCTTGTATAACCACAATTCGAACTCTTATTGCTATTGTTTCTTCTTGCACTTGGAAGCTCCAGTTAAATAGGATGTCAAAAATGCCTTTCTACATGGTGATCTTCTTGAGGAAGTTTGTATGCAACCTCATCTTGGTTTACTTCATCAATCCAATCAAGTTTGCAAACTTCGATGAGCTTTATATGGATTTAAGTAAGCCCCTCGAGCATGGTTTAAGAAATTCAAAACCTACTATGCTTCACCAAGGATGCTCTCAAAGTACTCATGATTCTGCCATGTTTTTTTGTTTTTTTTTTTTTATCATCTTCTCGTGGGAATGTTCTTCTCTTTCTCTATGTTGATGACATGGTTATTATCGGATCTGATTTCGAAGGCATTCGAGACCTACTAGTTACATTTGAGTACTTTCTTTGAGATGAAGGACCTTGGCACTTTCTGTCACTTTCTTGGGATTGAAGTGGATCACTCACTTTTAGGATACTTTCTTTCCTAAATAGAATATGCTTATGCAATCCTTTATCGGGCCAACTTAACTGATACCAAACTTGTAGATACTCCTCTTAAGTTGAATGTTAAGCTGCATGCATCAAATGGCATTTTACTTCCTAATCCTACCATGTATCATCAACTTGTCGGAAGCCTCCATTATCTCACCACCACTAGACTAGATATTAGTTATGCAGTTCATATTGTCAGCCAATTCATGTTCGCACCTCGTTCTGTTCACTTTGTTGTTGTTATTCGTCTTGTATAATACATAAAAGGTACCATGTTTCAAGGCTTACACTTCTCTTTTGCATCTGCTTTAAGCCTTCGTGCCTATTCTGAGGCTGATTGTGCTGGTGATATTACTGATTGTCGTTCCACTACTATGTTTTGTGTATTCCTTGGTGATTCTCTTATTTCTTAGAAAATCAAGAAAAGAAATATGATTGCTCTCTCTAGTGCTAAGGCTGAGTACCTTGCTATTGCTCACACTGATGGCTTCTACATGACATGGGGGTTGATCTTTCCCATTCCACTCCCCTTTATTATGATAGTAAGAACGCCATTCAAATAACTCATAATGATGTGTCTCATGAAAACACCAAGCATATTGAAGTGAATTGTCATTTTGTACGGCTGTGAACCCACGAAAAAGCGCGGCGCCCATAAGGGTTTGGCAAGAGAAATACGAGTTTAAAAGACAACAAACAAAAAGGAGTCGCCACCTCATTTTTTAAGGAAAAGAGGAAAACCATAAAAATGTTTTATTTTCAAAACCACATGACTCCATTAAAGGAAAAGCAAAGTCTTTGAAACTACAAAATTGGATTCGGGGGCTAAGTTACGACGTGGGAAGGTTCTGGGCAAAGCCCATAGGCACCCACATCGCCCGAGTTGGTCTCTTAATTTAATTGAGCTAATTTAAGATCTTTTTCACTCAAATATCATCATATATTATCACAAGACAGCATGCATAATATATATCCCATCCATCCATCTCATCTATGCATAATCAAACAAAGAAAATAAAATAGAAAAAAAAAAAAAAAAAAAAGAAGAGAGAAGAAAAATCTAGGATACTTGGATCCTAGAATGGACTTGAGCCTCAAAAAGAGCGCCTACGTACCATGCAGCAAAATACATGGATCAAAGTCCACGTAGTTCGAATGAGAATAAGGTTACAACCTAATACAAACCTATGGTAAAAACCCTACGTTTCCTTATTCAAGAATGTATTGAACAGTCCAAAATTGAAACCTTCCACAAGATGGAAACTTTGATAGAAAATCAGAATTTCATTAATGAAGGAAACCCTTAATAATTACCATATGTCCATATTAAGAAATAACCCTAGGGAGGGAGAGGAGAAAGAGCTAAGGGAGAAAAGAGAATTAGGGCACCTTCACACCCACTTACCTGAGCGCAATAGCTCTAAGCATTAGCAATTTCAAGCAATAGCAGCCCTATTTGCAATAGGAACAATTATTGTACCTATTTGCACCCTTACAAGTGCACAAAACCATGCAAGAAGTAACAATATACTAATCTGGACAGAATCATGACGAGGCCTAAAATCATCCATTAATCATGCAAATAACAAGAATAATGAATAACTAAAGACCTCAACTCAATCTAACATGCATAAAAACCCACCAAAAACACACTAACAATCATGAGAGACCCCAATAATATCAATAAACATGATAGCAAAATCTATTCTAACTAAAAAGATGACATTTTATGTAAAACATGAAAATAGGCCTTCCTACGGCGAGCTTTCTTAAGCAAAATTATCCTAAGATAATTTCACGTAAAAAGGCTACTATGGGAAGGTACAATCATCATATCCTACGTAAAACATATATACTAGAGCACAATAGAAGTGATTTCATGCTTAAACACATCACAGAAAGCTCTCATGCAAAACCTTACTTAACAAAAAGGATGATTATCCTTAGAAAAGGATAATATCTCCAAAAACCCCACAAAATCTTCTATATGAATACAAACCTAGCATGATTCAACTATATGCAGCATATATAGAATGACTATGATGAGAAACAAATCACAGAATAAAACTAAACATGATGTATGAAACTTGTGTGATTTTAGGGTTATCGAAACCCTAATCTCACAACTATGCATTAAAACCTATGAAACGACTCTAACATATGCTCAAATCATCATGAATATCATGAATATCATCTATATTAACTAACAGGAGCATCAACTTATGACAATTATCACAGCAACCTAAACATGTGAACTATACATGATTTAAGAGGATAGAAGAGATAATACTTTCAAAACCTTACTAAACCAGGGATTATCAAGCATATAAAGCCATAAATTATCTCAAAAACATTCATAACACATCATAAAAACATTGAATTATCCTAACATGTGGAGTTACATCATGCACTAGAACTATCATAGAAGAAGAGGGAGAAAGAGAAGGAGAAAACCTATATTCAGCATTCAAAAGGAGTGCTTACCTCTTGTAGAACCTTCCTTGCCTTCAAAATCCTTATTCTCTTGCTTGCTTAGGGTTGAAGAGCCTCCTCTTGATGTCCTTCTAGCTCTCCAAACTCGTAGCTCCCTCTCTCTCTAAGTGTAAAGTGCAATTAACCTCCCCCTATGTGCTGAATATAATGTCCTTTATATAGGGAATTGACCCCCTAAACCAATGGCTAAGATTAATTCATCAAATAATGATCCTAGAACTATTAGAGACTCTCTTGGTGCTCAAACAACTCAAATTTACACAATCCTAGGAGGAAACAAGTTGCAAGAGCGGAGGAAACCATCAAAAGAGGAAAGGAGGAGTCAGAAACCCAATTGAGGACAGACTCCTTGGGTGACCATCTAGGCCTGGTCGGTTAGCCTTCTGGGCCTAGATAGCTGACCGTCCAACCCCGGATGGTTACCCGAGGGTCCCTCCTATTCTGCTCTGGTTTTGACTCCTAATCGCTTTAGAAGTCCTAAAAGGGTCAAATTAAGTCCGATTTTGACGAAATAAAAGCCAAAACGACCGTGTTTCGAAGGGGGACACATTTTTAGATATTTTAGGACAAAAATCCTTAACCATGGGTGCATGGTTAGGTTTTACAAAGGTGGTTAACCATAGTGCCTCACCGTTGCTAAGCTTGGGTTTGTACACAAGGTTGAACCAAATACTTTCCCAATCGAAATTCAACATTTTAAAACATACCTAGGATGTAAATAAAGTCCAATTAAAGTTAAATGAGAGAAAATTGAATGGGTCTTGTGAGTCAATTTGAGCAAACCAAGAAAGGGTCTTTTAGCCAACTTGAACCGTTTTGAGCCGAATTGATCTTAAGCCATTAGTTTATGAAATTGAACCTATATATAGACTCTATATAACCAAATGAACTCAAGGGAATGACTCGGGACTCATTTCAAGGTCAAATGGAAAATATACAGCTTAAAAGACGATTATGCCTTTAAAGTCACAAAAGTTCTTATTGACTATCGAAATGAACTCCAAATCACTTCAAAATTCATACACATGATATTCAATGCCATAGAAACTCAATGCAAAAGACTAGACTCAAAAAGAACTCAAAAGCTTACATGATATGATGTACCCTAGTTAAGGTGACAAAAATGGGGTGTGACAACGGCATCATTTTTCTGAAGGGTGTTACACCCCATTTTTGCACCTCTTTACTAGGGTTTTTCATTCCATGTAGGTTTTTGTTTTTTTTTTTAGTATAATCACTTGCATTAGGTTTTTAGAGTCATATGGATAATGGGTATGAATTTTGGTTCAATTTGGAGTTGATCTTGAGGGTTAATAACAGCTTTTGTGACTTGAGGGGTATAATTGTCTTTTATGTCATAAACTTTCTATTTGACTTTGAAATGATCTCCAAATTGTCAATTGGAGTTCATATTGGTACATTTGAGGCATTTATAGGTTCGATTTGGTGAATTAATGGATTAGGGTTAGAATGGCTCATAATGGTTCAAGTTGGTTAAAAGATCCATGTCGGGTTGGCTCAATTTGGCTCACGATTATGAATTAATTCTTTTCAATTTGACTTAATTAGTCTTTATTTTATCCCTAAAATTGTTTTATAAAAAGCATTTGGTTTAATCCTATATGCATACCTAAGCTTTGTGACGGTACTGTATAGTGATTAACCACCTTTGTAAAACCTAACTATGCACCCATGGGTAAGGGTTTTGTCCTAAAATGTTTAAAAATGTGTTCTTCATCAAAACATAGTCGTTTTGGCTTTTATTTCATCAAAATCAGAGTTAATTTGATCTCTAAAACACTTCGGGAAGGAAACAAGTCCAAAATAGGGCAAAGTCTGAAGATAGGCTTGGGTGACTACCCAAGCCTAGGTGGCTAACCGCCTAGGCCCAGGTGGCTAGCCGCCCAGCCCTAGGTGGTCACCCGACACCACTTTCCTTTTTTTACTGAAGCAAGATTCCCTTCTTATTTTGATGAACTTTGACTCTTTTGGACGAATTTCCTTCTTATTTTTTGGTAACTTTGAGTTCCTTGAGCTCCTTAGTTTTTAGAGGTTTTAATACTAGCCATTAATTTATCCCTAATTAAACTCTATAAATATCCCATTATGTCTCAGCATTAGGAGGAGCCACTTTTATGTATTAAGTTTAGTTCTAAAGGAAGAGAAAAAGAGAGTTTTCTAAAGGAAAGCTAGAGTTTGTATGTAAGGTTTGAAGAAAGTTGTTTCAAGTTGTTCACAAGAGAAGGAGAGAGTCTCTACAACGATAAAGAAGGCTTTACTTAAGGTATACCTTTCTCTTTTAATGCTGAAATTAGGGTTTTATTTAGAATAGTTCTATTGCATGCTAAAGTTAGGATTTTTTTATCACATATTAATGCTTTTGTTAGTTAATATACATGAAATAAAAATCATTCATGATTAGTTTTGCATGCTTTAGAGTTATTCTATAGAATTTAATGCATAGTTGTGAGTTTAGGTTTCTATTATCCTTATTTCATGCAAGCTTTATATAGCATGCTAGGTTAGGGTTTTTGAAGTTGTTTATTTTAATTTCGTGGTTGTTATATATGTTATGCATGTAGAATAATCATGATAAGTGTTGCATTTATGTAGTGGATTTCTAGGGTTTTTGGAGACATTATCTTTTTGCAAGGATAATTATCCTTTTTAGAGTATAGGGTTTTACAAGGGGGTATTATATCTTCTTTGACTTGATATTGCCTTATTTTCATGTTTAATGAGGTTGTATGATATTCCCATGATCATTAGGGTCTTTTGCATATTTTTCATAGTTTTTATGCATGTAAGTCGAGTCATGGTATTAGGGTTGCATTAAGGTTTATGTTTATTCATTATTTGTGTTATTTACATGATTAGTGGATGAATTTAGGCTTTAATATAATCCTGTCCAGATTTGTATGTTATTGTTTCTGAATGGTTTAGAGAATGTGTAAGGGTACAAATAGGTGTGATAATTGCCTTATTGCAAATAAGGTTATTGTTGCAATTTTTTACTATCGCTTAGAGATAATTGCACAAGGTAAGTAGGGTATGAAAGTGCCCTAACTCTCCTTCTTTAATCTTTCCCTTCTCTCTTTTAGGGTTATTTCCTAATAAGAGTTTATGGTAATTACTAGAAGTTTTCTTATAAAAGAATTTTCTTCTTTATGATAGTTGTCTTTTATTAAAATTGCCAAGCTTTGGAAGTTTCCTTTGTATCGAAGATTCCCTTTTTTTTCTATCAAAGATTCCATCTTTGGAAGTTGCCTTATTTCTAAAATTCTAAATTTGGTTTGTTTAATAATTGGAAACTTTCCATATTTTTAATTAAGGAAATTTAGGGTTTTTACCATAAGTTTATATTAGGTTATAACCCTATTCAATTCGAACTATGTGAACTTTAATTCATGTATTTCTATGAATGGTACGTAGGTGCTTTGAGGTTCAAGTCTGCCCTAGGGTCCAAGTATCCTAGGTTTTCTTTTCTCCCCTTTTTCTATTTTTCCTTTTTTATTTGTTTATGTGGATGGACTGAATGGGATATTTGATATGCATGCTCTCTTGTGATGATATTTGTTGATTTGTGTGTGATTAAGACTTTAATTTAGCCCAAAATAAACTAAGAGACCAATTAGGGTGACATGGATGCCTATAGGCTTTGCCTAAAACCTTCTCATATCATAACTTAGCCTCCGAATCCCTAGTTTATTTGGTTTTCAAAAAGGCTAGTTTTTGCCTTTTCTTTTTAAACATGAGGTGGTGACTCCGTTTCAATCATGTGGGCCACTTTTCAAGGTTCACAAAAGGGAAGATCACCTTGCCCTTCATTCGTTCTGAACAACAAATTGCAGATCTTCTCACTAAGTCTCATTCCACCTCACAATTTTGGTTCTTAGTCTCCAAACTCCCCCTAGCTATCTAAAGCATGTTGAGTTTGAGGGGCACGAGGGGTGTTATGTACACAGTTGTATACACAACTATGTTGTACAACTATTGTATTATCCTTTCTGATTGGGAATTCCTTGATTGCTCCTCTTCCTTAATTGTACCATCACCAATGGCATCTTCTACTTGAGTTCTAGCTCCAACCAAAACCCTAAAGTTTGGGAAATAGCTTGCAAACATATGTTTATAGAAAATAGGAAGAAAGTTCTTGTCACATCCCTTAAAGACCTATCTGCTATCAATTTAGATATCATCATTGTTTAGTTCTTAAATAAAGACTTAAACTATAGTTAAGTTATATTGGTCTTCCTGGAGCTTGTGGATTTCATACATAAGAATTACTATATATACATATGAACTGTTACTCTTATCAATTCTATTAACATTAAATTTACTTTATTTGTAAAGATCAAGCTTCACAAAAATTCCTTCTAGCTACTCGTTCAACTTTCACCTTGAAATGTTATTTAAAATTACATTATAAGCATGATGGCTTAGTGAGGACTAATTCCTTGTCTTGTGTATTTAATACAATGACAGTTGTATAATCAATCAACATTTATTTTCAATCATTATGATTATGATCAAGATATAAGTCGAATTCTTTTTATTAGAATTGTTAAGCAATCCTCTGCTTTCTTACACAATGATTTTTAATAATAAACCATCTCATATCCCAACTAACGAATTTCTCATTTCCATCATTAAGCAACTCTTTATTTTCAATCATTATGATCATGATCATATGAAACTCTAATTTCTTCAATTGATTTGTCGTCAAAATTCTCAATAATAGGTCTAAAATTTATAACATTCAATTTACAAATCAATTCTCTTAGTCACACCTTGATGAATTTAAAGGTATTACTTCAAGTCTTTACTCATGAAAATATTCCTTAGATTTTAATTCTCAATTTTGATTCCAACCAATCTTATCATTTTTCTATCATTGGGGTAAAATGGGTAAAATGTAAAAATACAAATTTTTAGTGAAAATTTCATCTTAAAACCCTTTTGTAAATATAGGGTAGTTCTAAGAAAATTTTGGTCCAAACTATGCCAAAATTAGAGATCATTAGAACTATTTTAGGTAAACAGGGGCAAAATGGTCATTTAACTCAAACAGGGATATAATTTCAAATTTCATAAAAGCTAACCAAATTAAAATAGACTATAGTGCTCTTTAGTAGGAGCATTACGGTTCAAGTTTCATCACAATCGAACTTAAAATGAAGATTTTATATATATTCAAAGACGGTTATAGGATTTGAAATTAAAAGTGGACCTTCTTTAAAAATCACTTTCTTAACATCCAAACAACACCTTAACTCTCCAATAAATTATTAATTTATTTTATAAAATATTAGAAATAAATTTCGGGTCAAAACTGAATCAAACCGGTTCAATTTGGGTAAACAATCAAAACGGTTCAAATCATGTCAAACGGGTCAAACCTGATTCATTAGTCAAATCGGGTCAAACCGACCCAATGATCAAATTAGTCAATTCAAGTCGAACTAGTAAAAGTGGGTTAAACCGGTCAAATAGTTAAAACTAGGTCAAATACTCAAATCAGGTCAAATATATTAAACCAAGTCGGGTGGTTAAACGGGGTTAAATTGGTCAAATAGTCAAAATCGGGTCAAATGGGCCATTCCGGTCAAATTGAGTTAAGTGGGTCAAATAACCCGTTACTGTTCATCTTTAACCTTCAACTCCTCTGGTTTTTCAGTTTCAATTTTCTGAATTTTTTAGAACTTTGAAAAATTCTACAAAACTCATTTCTTATCCAAAATTTTCAAATCAGGTGTCCACGAAATGCTCTTGATCTCTAGTATTTATTAAAATTATAAAACATGAGAAACATTCAGCCGAAAACTCGCAATTTATCAAAAACCATATTCTAGTTTTTGATTTATTGCTCCCTAAATACAAAGAATTGAAACTTCAAATTTTGACGGCACTTTCTCCTGCTTATATCCATCTACCAACAAAATTTTCATGCCTTAAATCCTTGTATAGCACTTGAAATCAAGATCTCAGATTTCCAAGAAGCCATGGATGAACTTCAAGCTTCTCAACCATTGATTTAATCCTCAATATCATCAAGTTTTACTACTAATAATCAATACACAAGAAGAGAAAAAGTCTCACCAGATTTCCAAGCTTCTCTAACAATTTTTGAACAATTTCCTCTTTCTTTCTCTTTCTTTGTGATCTCTCTCTCTCTCTCTCTCTCTTTGTTTCTCTCTTTGTCTGGTGTCATTCGAAAACAATCTTCTCTTTCTATCTCCTTTTCTCTCGTAACCATACATATATATATATGTATACACATCTATAGACACCACATTTTCATCTCCTAATTCCACACATCTTCGCCTTTTCTTTATACATATTATACTCATGGATTCATGCTCGGGAAGTTTTGTTGGATGATTTAGAGCTTTAATATGATGATTTCAAATGCCAATAGTTAGAAGAGCAATAGAGAGTTCTAGAACAATTTTCGTCCAAAATATGCTTCAAAACCAAATTTCGTATTTTTGCCATAACTTTTAAATTGAAAATTGGATTTGGATGAAATTAATCTTGTTAAAAAGGTATTTTAAAGCTATACAGCTTTGCATCTAATGCAAATTTTCCAATTCCAACGTTTGCATGCCCAAACAGGCCCTTCAAGTAGCTACTTGTTGCAAGGGTTAGCGGGAATAAGGGTTTTTTACGTTCTTTTTAATCTCACATCGATTGGAAAAGAATAACACCTCTTCCTAGCTCTATTATAAATAAGGATCCTCGCCTCCTTTATTTTTCAGCAAGTCTCAATTGAACTTTCTTGAGTAAAGTTAAGGTTCGAGGCATCTAACTCGAAGGAAACACCCAATGGTACCTTCTTGAACAAACCACTCGTCCTAGAAAGCTTGGGGAGTCATTCGTGGAGCGATTTCGGGTGAACTCACTGCCAGAGTTTGTAGAGGTGAAATAAAGCTTGTCATGGTTCTATCAGGTATGATTCTAGACTTTCTCTAGCATATTCAAGCTTATGCCATGATATAAATGCTAATGTGATATTCCTTACTCCACTGAGTTTTATTAATCATAGGATTTTATTAGTTTTTTTATCATAAATCAAACTAGTTTATCAAACTAAAATTGTTTTCATCAAAGCAAATTATTTTCAAAGCAAGAGTTTGATTATGGGTTGGATTCTAATAAAGTACTACAAGAAGTGAAACTCTCCCCCCAACTTATTTGTTTAAACTACGTGGACTTTGATCTTTGCATCTTTATATGTGGGGTATGTAAGCGCTCTTTTGATGTTCAAGTTCGCCTTAGGAAGTATCCTAGGTTTCTTTTCTTTTCTTTTGCTTATTGTTTTATTCTTTATTCCTCTCTTTATTGCTTTCCATATCTATTTCTTTATGGATGTATATGAATGTATGTGGATGCATGGATGTTTGTTTAATATGCATGGTGACTAATTAGGAAGTAATTGAAATATCCCATATAAATTAAGAGACCTTTTTTAGGGTGATGTGGGTGTCTATAGGATGTTTCCTAGAACCTTCCCACATCATAACTTAGGCTCCAAATCCTCTCTTTGATTTGTTAAGACTTGCTTTTCCTATATTGGAGTCATTTGTTTGGTTTTGAAAGGTTTTTCTCTAAATTGCTTTTATGGTTTTCCTTATTCCTTAAAAATGAGGTAGCGACTCTTTGTTTTTGTTATTTGTTTTGTAAACTTTAAAAACATATTTTTATTTATTTAAAACGCTTTCTTTTAAAAAAGGGTGATCAAAACCTGTGGTTCACAGCATCAGGGAAGGGTGAGGCGGTGTTTGGTGCCTCATCACCACCGCTATCTCTCTCTCTCTCCCTTTTCCACCTCTTGCTTCCCGAAAGTAGAGGTTCATCTTATTTTATTTTTATTTTTATTTTTTCGAACATATTAGAAGAATCTGATTAATCTATTTTAATTAACTAATAATTTAGTTATTTTAAGGGTTATTACAGTTCTTGACTACCATCTGAATCTATTCTTCTTCGTTAGGCCAGTTTACCATTTGAGAGGCCTTGAGTCTCCATCTAGTAATAAAGGAGGAGAAGGTCTCATTTGTAGATTGCTTAGTGGTATCTAAGTCGCGATAGGTCACATCCACATTTATGTTATATTTGTAGTGGTCAGAAAACTCCTTCTAAACATCTTCCCAAGTTTAAATTTTAGACTCATTCCAAATTTAGAAACCAACAAATAAATGATCCACTCAAAGATTCATGGAACAATTGGGCCATCAACTCTTTAGCCCATGGGATTGCATAGTACGAACATACATCTTCAAATGGGTTTTGAGACAACTGTTCCATCGAACTTCTCCAACTCTAGCATCTTAAAAGTAATTGGTAATCTTGCTTGAGGAAAAAGTGACAAGGTATGAATGTCCACAAAATCATTGGCACGACAAATCTTATTCAAAGTCTTCTCCATAGCTGCAATCTTAGTGGCCATTTGCGTTTGATCCTCGGTCATAGGATGGAAGTGGATGATTGGGTGTAAATGGGGACTTGGTTATTATGTGGTGGAGATTGGGTACGGTATAAAGTGGGGATTGATTTTGAGGTGGAGGTTGGGTATGTGGTAGTTGACATTATGGTAGAGGTTGATTGTATAGTGGTGGTGTAGTTTGGCTTTGGCCTCCAGCTTGGAACGATGGGTTGGATTATTCTTGGGGAATGAAAATTTGGGTATTAGACAAGGGTTGATTTGTGGGGATATTATGAATAGGGATATGGGCTTCGTTGTGCAACTCTTGTGACATCCTCATCGTAGTTTTAGATTTCATGGATACCTCTTTTAACTTGATCAATATATCATTCAAAAACCTCTTAACTCTATATGGGTCCACAGGTTCCCAAAAGTGGTTGATCCTTCAGGTGTAGCCGGATTGTTTCCTAGTGTAAGAGTCTCATCTATAGTGAGGTCTTGTTCCAAACGTGAAAAAAACTCAAAAGGCGAATCTATTTCAACAATCTATTTCAATCTACAATCCCAGACGCGACAACAACCTAAAACACGACATTCCTTGGGATCAGACAGCGTTTGGGACCATCTAGAAGATCTCCTAAGATAGTTTAAAGAAAGCAACCTCCAAATCTGAAGGAAGCTACAATTGCACGTTTCTACTAAAAAAAGACAAAGAACACCATAAATTAAAACACACTACTTTGCATCAACAGACATTTATTTAAACTTTCTAAAACTAAAAAGAGTTACCTTCCTGTCCTGACCATCCTTGAAGTACTTAAAGCATTGGTGCAGTATGGAGGGAACGACCTAGTTGTCGTGGAGCCATGGCCTTCCAGGTGGACCTCTGTACGATGTGTCGGTATTAATCACATAAAAGGCTTGCTCTAATCAGACGGCCGAATGAATCACTAGGTCCAAGCCAGCACTCTCTTTTAAAACAAATTTCCTTTTTAGAAAACTGCCCTGAAAAAGAATTTTAGAAATGTCCATGACTACGCTTAATACAAAAGGGCTTAATCTTATAAGACTATGCCCTTAGTTAGACATCTCATCCTTAGGGATGTCCCTTAGGGCAAAAAAATGAGGTGACATACTAAAGGAATGTAGGTCTATTGATTTTAGAGTCATTTTACCAATTATCATTAACGAACCACACAAAATTCATTCATAACCTACATACACATCATTACAAAGGTAAACAACTCGAGTTATTGCATTGTAGGCTTTGTTTCTTCTTTCCCAAGATTTATACTATACATTCCATTTCTGTTCATTTCATACCATACACATTTCCATATTAGACATTCATACCATACATACATACATACCAGTTCATATATTCATACTATACATACATACGTACCATTCACACATTCATGCCATATCCCATTCATTCCACACCATTCTTTCTGTATCAACCATTCATTCCATAACACATTCATTCCATAAGTTGAGCATTGTGACATTTAATTAGGCGAGTCCATTATGTCCTAAATAGTCCACTATATGCACTAAAAAAGTAGGATAGTGTCTCCTCCTTGCTTCGACCAACCTATAAACCTATCACATGTGGCATAGAGGATGCCGCGTGAGTCAAGTGGTACGTGTTGATCCATTTAATATACCCAAGGGTATGTGGCAAGAGGAGTTGATAGTTTTGCAAACATGACACTCGAGAACGAAGAGAACCAGGGTCAAGGCTTGGCCTATAAAAAAGGTAATGATACATTCGACTTATCATTCACTTGCAATACACACACAATGTAATAGAGTAAACACAGTAATCAAACATATGAAAGTGATTGATTTTAATTAAAGCAATTAAATTAGCCCATACAAATTAAATTGAGTCTAGAGCCACGAATCCCCAGTGGATTCACCAAAATGTGAAATCACGAGTTTTGATTATCCTTTTTAAAAGAGAGAATTTTAATAAATAAAAATATGTTTTTAAAGTTCACACAAAACAAAAAACAAAAGTAAGGAGTCGCCACCTTATTTTTAAGTAATAAGGAAAACCATAAAAACATTTTAGAGAAAACCTTTCAAAACCAAAAAAAATGACTCCAATTTTAGGAAAAGCCAAGTCTTAACAAACCAAAGAGGGGATTCAGAGACTAAGTTATGATGTGAGAAAGTTCTAGGAGACACCCTATAGGCACCCATATCACCCTAAAAAAGGTCTCTTAATTAATATGGGCTATTTCAATCACTTCCTAAAAATAAGTCACCATGCATATATAAAAAACCATCCATACATCCACATACATCCATATGCATCCATAAAAGAATAAAGAGAGAGATATGGAAAGTAGTAAAGAAAAAATAAAGAATAAGAGAGAAATAAAAGAAATGAACAGAAAAGAAACTTAGGATACTTAGTATCCTAGGGTGGACTTAAACATCAAAAAGAGCACCTACGTACCTTACATATAAAAATGCAATGATCAAAGTCCATGTAGTTCAAAAGAGAAGGAGGTTATTTCCTTCACAATGAACTACCATAAATCTTAACTTTCCATTTAAAGAAAAAGGAAAGTTCCCAAAAAATCTCCAACCATGGTTAGGTGGTTGAGTTTAGCAAGACGGTTAATTGAAAAGGGTCAATTAGCCAAAGGCAAAAATTGTGGTAAATTAATTCCAAAGCCATTCAATCTTTAAATTGACTCTATAAGTAGACTCTTTTCATCAATATAAACACAATGGAACAATCCAGGATGAGTTTCAAGGTCAATTGGAAATACAAGTTAAAAGATGAAATCGCCCTTCAAGTTGCAAAAGTTCTAATTAGGCATCCAAACCTATCTGAAATTGAACCAAATTACACCAAAATGTCCTAAATGCACCTAGAAACTAAATGCAAATGATAAAATACAAAAACAAAACAAAAAGATGCACGCAATAATGAACTATTCATATAAGCTTAAAATGGCAAAAATGTCCTTAAGAGCATAAAAAATCCTAAACGTTTTAGAAAACTCATGAAATGAGTTTATGAACTCTTAGGGATGAAACTGGGGTGTGTATAGATATCATAAGAAAAATAGGCTAGGGTTTTGACCAAGTCGTTGAGTAATTAAGACTGTAAGAGTTCTAACAATAGAGGAAGGATGAGAGAAAGAATAAGAGAGGTGAAAAGTAAAGGAATGAGAGATGAAGAACATAGAAGAAAATCCTATCATGACCTAAAATTATTAAGTTAATTAAATGATGTTTAATTTAATAAAACATATCATTTAACAATGAAAACATGTGTGAAAATCTCATAAATTTTTTAAAAATCTCAGCATGCATGACCCATCCGTAAATAGGACATATCATGATAAAGTTACATGTCTGATGCCAATTAGGCCGAATTAAAACATAATCACTACATCCCAAAATAACATTGTTCCATCATAAAAATAAATAAACTAACAATTGTCCAATCACATCATGACATATCATCAATCCATAAATTATGATGAAGTTTCTCAAACTTTAGCATTATATGCAAAAGAGTTAGATGATTTATAGGTGACCAATGCTCTATAATTTTCATAGACATAAATTATAGTATGATAATAAATCAAATCTAATTAATCATGGTAAATAGTATGCATTCATGAATGTTGTAGACATCCCATTTTGTCCTTATATTTGATAGTGAGTTCCCGATGATGACAGTCCGTGATGTTTATAGTCAACTTGGGTCTCTTTTCTGTAAGCAAAGCAAGCAATTGGGTTAGGTGCATATATATGTGTGTCTATATGTATATAAGACCAATTTGGTAGAGTCTTCCCTATACACCCTTCTCACCCTTCTCACCATTCTCATTCATTTCAACTCATTCCTTCTTAATTGTGATCATTGTCTCCAGCCAAAACCTTCTTTATAGGCTCACATTTACCTAACATTTGAAGTGGTGATGAATTCATCTCCCTATTTACCAGGTGGTGTATCCACCATTTATCTCAAGTGATTCATCCATCATTACCAAGTGGTGTATCCACCATTTATCACAAGTGATTCATCCACCATTTTATCTTAGAGTGATAAAAATCTGATGCTGTTTTGCTTCAAAATGACTGTCAACTTCACTTCTTCTGACTGTCAACTTATATCAGATTGACTGGTAACTTCACTGTTTCAACAACTTTTTTTTTTCTTTTTAAGTGAGAAACCCATTCCAAGAAAGGATAGAAGTGAGGAATGATGGGGAAATTAGGTAAATGGGAGATGTGTAGGATGGCAAAAATAAAAGAAGTGGGGAATGGTGGGAAAAATTAGGTAAGTGAATAAGCTTGCACTTTGATTATTCCCTATAAATAGTAAGAGCTTGGGAGAGTTCATGGACACCAAAAAATTAGTGGGTTAAGAGGGAATGCTGAGATTTTGAGAGAAAATAGAGAGAAAGAGGGACTTGGGGAGAAGAGTTCTTGTAAGGAAAATACTAAAAAAGAGAGAAGTTGCATTGAAAGAAAATAAAAGAGAGATGACTTGTGAGGAAGGAAAATAGCTTGCTTGAATCAGCGGAAGGGATGCTGCCAAATTGACAGTGGACTTGAGGAACGGTTTAACACCAACCAATTTCATTTGCAAGAGGTATGAATTTATATTTGATAGTAAAATTGTATAAATTATATTTATTGTTTATTTAATTAATATGTCATTTGTGTATGTTTTAATTATTGCATGATATATGGATAATCCAAATTAAACTAAAATACTAAACATGGTCAATGAATATAAAATGAAGGCCGGTTTATTACAGGGTATTCTTGGGTGCTTAACACCTTCCCAATATGTACCCTAGCTCCAAACCTTCTCTGGTTAATAAAAATGGTTCCTGGGCCCTTCCAGGTGGCGACTCTAATTCATGTGCTAATCCCGTACCATCATAAGCAAAGGCAGGTAAAACACAAGTAAAACGAGCGTGTGGTGAAAATCGGTGCGCTCACAAATGTGGATATGAGACTCCAATTTACATAATACCATAATTTATTATGCTTCTCCCGAAGGGGCATCACACATTGAATATAGGGAATGACCCACCCCTATGAAGACAACATAGCACTAGCAGTAGCTCAAATTTTGGAACAACACAATAGTAACCTAGGACTAATGGAGGAAAACATAACAATAGTCCCAAGAGAAAACAAAGAAGTGGTCTAAACTACAATAGCCCTTACTTTTACGAAGTGTTTATTAAGTATGTTTTCAATGCATTGTTATACCAACATTTTAGTCTATGACATGTGGTAGTGCTAACCAAAGTAATATGCCCATAATAACATATAAAAATTAAAGCATGATTTAACTAAATCAAATACCATGCGTGTTAATCTATATAATTGTTCTGATAATCATGGAAAAAGAAATACCCGTTTGTGATGTCTAACATTTAGGTCACCTTTAAACCCAATTATGAAGGGTGGGGGTTAAATGGAATTATTGTGGACAATATTCAAAGGACCAATGCAATCATAACCCAGCCCGAGATAAAATTTGAGTAGAGAGTGCCATTGTACGTATGTACATTTGAATTGTGCATACGCACAATTTCAAAGCACGTATATGAATTTCCTAGAGATTTGTTCTATTCTAGTTTTGGTATCTTTTTCTTTACTTTATGAGAATGTTATCTTGTTGATGGCTGGCCTATGACAGCTAGAAACCCTACCTAACCTTAGAGAAACCCTATTTCTACCTCTATAAATATATCACTTTTAACATTAGAATGGGATCTTTTTTGCCACCATCAAACCAACCCTAAATTAAAAGAGAGGAAGACAATGGTGACTCTGGAGGTTCTAAGGAATGAGTCCATTAAGTTCCAAGTTTTGCTACCACACCACCTAACCTGAGGGTAATCTCATTTCCTTCGTCATTTTTCGTGATCTAAGGAATGATTTGTTGGTTATTCCTTATAGAATAGACATAATATTTATGTTGTTTTCCCTCTTATTGTGCATATAATTAGTGTTTTGCATGACTTCAAGCATGGTACACCTATCATCTTAGTAAGGTACACTAGGTTATTAAATCATATGAATATGCTCATTTTTCACTTATGATCGAATGCCTAGGATTCTGATTCATTTAGATGGGTCTCATGCTATATTCTTTGCTGGATAGATTATTATATTTAACTCGTTGATTGATTGATTTTCTTATTCGATTTTTTCATTTCTCATACATATAGATTTAGGATTCATATGTTGTTATACAAGTGTCACACCCCTTTTTGTCCCTTTAGTCAGAAGCCATCATTTCATGTAGGATTTTATTTTATTTTTGAGTCTAAACATTTGCATTAGGTTTTTAAGGCATTAAGGATCATGTATATGAATTTTGGTTTGATTTAGACGAGGTTTCAATAGTCAATTAGAGATTTTGTGACTTTAAGGGTATTATTGTCTTTTAAGTCATATCTTTTCTGTTTAACTTTGAAATGATCTCCAAGTTGTCAATTGGAGTTCATATTGATACATAGGAGGTATTTATAGGTTCAATTTAGTGAATTGATGGTTTAGAATTGATTCGGCTCATAATGGTTCAAGTTAGTTAAAAGACCCTCTCTTGGTTTGTTCAAGTTGGCTCATAATTCCCACTCAATTTTCCTTCATTAAACCCTAATTGGTCTTGATTTTATCCCTAAACATGTTTTAAAAGGTTGGATTTTGGTTTCGAAAGCATTTGGCTCAACCTTATATGCAAACCTTAGCTTTGCGATGGAAGTGCACTGTAGTTAGCCGCCTTTGTAAAACCTAACCATGCAACCATGGTTAAGGGTTTTTGTCCTAAAATGTCTAAAACTGTGTTCCTTTTCAAAGCACGGTCGTTTTAGCTTTTATTTCATCAAAATCATACTTAATTTGACTCCTGAAAGACTTTCGGAAGGCGAAGGAGTATAAACTGAAGCAAGCTGAGGGAGCCCTTCGGGTAATCGTCCGGGGCTAGACGGTTACCTGGGGACTCTGTTTTTAAGCAGGTTTTCACCCCTCTCTCCCTCTTTTGATGTATTTTTCCTCCCTTGCAAGTTGTTTCCTTCTAAAATTGAGTAACTTTAAGTTGTTTAAGCACCAAAAGAGTCTCTAATAGCCCTAAGATCATTATTTAATGAATTAATCTTAGCCATTGGTTTATTAGGTCAGTCCCCTATAGAAAGAACATAATATTCAATACATAGGAAGGCCACAAGTGCACCTTATACTTAGAGAGAGAGGGAGTTACGAAATTGAGAGTAAAAGAAGATCAAAGAAAGGTTCTCTAACCCTATGCAAGCAAGAGAAGAAGTATTCCAAAGGCAAGAAAAGTTTTACAAGAGGTAAATTATCTTTTTAATTGCTGAAATTAGGTTTCTTCTTCTTCTTCTTCTTCTCCTTCTTCTTCTATGATTGTTCTAATGCATATAGTAGTTCTGCATATTGATTGAATCTAAAGCTTTTGTGATGTTATATGTATGATTTTAGGATGGTTCATGATTTAATATGCTTGATAATCCTTAGTTTACTAAGGTTTTGAAGGCATTATCCTTTTTATCCTTTCAAGTTATGCATGTTTCATATATAGCCTATTTGCAATGATGATTGTCATAAGTTAATGCTTCTATTAGTTAATATATATGATATTGGTGATATTCATGATATTTTGAGCATGTTTTAGGGTTGATTCATGTATTGTTATGGATAGTTGTGAAATTAGGGTTTCCGTTATCCTTATTTCATGTAAGTTTCATATAGCATATTTAGCCTAGTTTTTTGAGTTGTTGCTCATTATGGTTGGTCTATATATGCTACATATAGTTGAATCATGCTAGGTTTTCATTCATATAGTGGATTTTCTAGGGTTTTTGGAGACATTGTCTTTTTCTAAGGATAATTATCCTTTTTGGAGGGTAGGGTTTTGCATAAGGGTATTCAGAAATGTGTTTAAGCATAAAATCTTTTCTATTATATTCTAAAGTATATATTTTACGCAGGATATGTTGATAGATCTTTCATATGAAGTGATTTTCACATAAAATTATATTAGGATAATTTTGCTTAAGAAAGCTCGCCGTAAGAGGGCATTTTTTCATGTTTTACATAAAATATCATATTTTTGCCTTGAGTTTGCTTTGTTTGCATGCTTAATGATATTATTTGATATTCTCATGATTATTATAGTCTTTTGCATATTTTTCATAGTTTTCATGCATATAGACTAGGTCATTGCATGTAAGAGCATATTAGGGTTTTGTTATTCCTTAATTTTTGTCTTTTGCATCATTGTTGGGATAATTTTAGGTCTTGATATATTTTGTCAAGATTTAATAATTATTTTTGTGGTGATATTTTGAGCATACAAATGGCATATTGTGAGTTGAGCAAGTGCAATTATCCCATAAAAGTGGGGTAGTTATTGTTGGTTATTGCAAGTAAAAAGTTTGCAAATATGGTAATTGCCTTATGAAATAGGGCGTTTATTTGACAGGTTGCAAATGGTAAGCATGATGGGTATAGAAAATACCCTCCTTCTCTCTTGTCTTTTTTCTCTTTTCCCTCATAGGGTTATTTCCTAATAGAGGGATATGGTGAATTTTAGGGTTTCTTTCCACTCCTTTTCAAAAAGCTTCTGTCTTTCATTAAAATACTATATTGAGAATCATTTGTCTTTGGAAATCTTTATGAAAGGAAACTTAGGGTTTATCATAAGTCTCTATTATGTTATAACCTTATTCTAATCGAACTAGGTGGACTTCGATCCTTGTACGTTCAATACAAGGTATGTAGGCACTCAATTAATGTTCAAGTCTGCCCTAGGATACTAATTAAGTATCCTAGGTTTTCCTTTTTTTTTTATTCTTTTATTCATCACATATGATAGTTAGCGGAGTAGGATGGATCCATGCTTTTCATTATCTATCTCTTATGATTGCCAGTGGTGTAGGATGAATTTATCCATCACATATGATTGCTAGAAGAGTAGAATGGCTTTGTGATTGATATGCATGCTGTATTTTATTGATTGATATTGATTTGCATGTGTTTAAGTCATTAAATTAGCCTAATCAAATTAAGAGACCAACTCGGGCGATGTGGGTGCCTATGGGCTTAGCATAGAACCTTCCCATATCATAACTTAGCCCTCGAATCTGATTTTCTGGTTTTAAAGACTTTACATCTCCTTTCAAAATGGAGTCATGAGGTTTTTGAAAATAAAACATTTTAGGGTTATCCTATTTTCCTTAAAAATGAGGTGGCGACTCCTTTATTTTTACGTGTAATCACGTGGGCCATTTTCCTGGGTTCACGAGTATGGCTCAATACTTAATATATATTCCATATCATTATCTGCAAGTATAAATAATAGGGATATCGTCGCACTGATAGTTGAAATGAGATAATAAAGCATTTTTTTCGTATTTTGTACTAAGGAAATGTGCGTGTGTGCTTTTTTTTTTTTTTTTTATAGATGCAGATGTGCATATATGCTTTTTAAATACATATACATGCTTTTTCAAAGGTTCATACGTGCTTTGTAGATCCTAGACAAGTTAACCTTTATTGTGTAGGCATCGTATATTTAATCTAACATTTTAATGCTTCTCTCATTTCTTTATATATATTTGTTATCTTGTTTTATTTTGATTTACTTGCCATTATTGTGTGCCTTAATTTGTGTTAAATCTCATAATTGCATGAATATGGTTAAATCTGATTAAAATCCTTATTAATTAAAGCCAACAACTATGTGTGGGGGTTTAGCTTCGGCCGAGTGTTATTGGGTACTAAACACTTTTCCAACAACATACCTTAACTCTGAACCTGGATGAAATTTTCTAATTACAACAAGTTAAACCATTACTAGTGGTCAATTGGTTTCCAAAGCCAAATTGGGTGGTGACTCCTCTTCATGTTAGCCCTCAAGGCTAGTCAGCGTATTCCCTAGCAGCATACACGGCGCTCACACCGACGTTGGAACGCTTAAGGAGCATGTTCGAATATCCTTAAGATCACTTTAAATCCTTTATGTATGGGCATTAAGTGCACAATAAATGCAAGTCAATCATGGACTAAAATATCCACGATATCTTTAATATATCCACAATATATCTATGTATCCATACCCCTTGATACGATATCTAACTGACATATCTATTTTCCAAAATATCTTTATGATATTGTCGATATATTCAATATTATTGATAAAATCTTGATATATCTCGATATAAACATAATATTTTCTTCTTTCACAAGGTGTCATCGATATATCAAATATATCCACTATATCGAGGATATATATCGATGATATCAAGATATTCATTTTCTTGTTATTGTGTCAAAATTATCAACTCCTACTCTTTTAGTATTGATTTATATAAATATTTCAATTATACTAATGGCTTAAATTAGTGTTATGAAGTAACAACTTTCATTTACTTTGTTAAAATATTCATTCTTCCACTTAGTGTGGCACAATTTTTATACCCTACATAATACATACTTGTCTAATACACATTTAAATTGCAATATTTTGATTTTAAACTGTTTATTAGTGTCTAATCATTGTTCCTAGAGTTTCAATAAAAGTATACATATTTAACTGACAATATTCGTCGTATCTTTGAATCGATATCGAAATTTTTTATATATCCATCGATATATCCGTGTTTTTAAACCCTCGATATATACATCGATATCGATATTTTAGTCTCTGACATCAATCAAAGGTTAGGAACTTTAGCAACATTTGAAGTTGAGCACATAGGATTGAATTTTAAATGTAGGAAACAAAGTGGTCATTGAGAAGTGTGAGCGCATCGATTTTCACCACATGCTCTTTTTTACCTATGTTTACCTGCTTTTGCTTCTGATGGTGATGCTAACCCTGTAGGATTAGCACATGAATAAGAGTTACCACCTGGAAGGGTCCAGGACCAATTTTATTACAATGCTTAGTAATAAACCGGCCCTCATTTTGTATTCATTAACCATGTTTAGTATTTTAATTTAATCTAGATCACCCACATATCATGCAATAATTAAAACACACACAAATGATTATTTTTTCCATCCTACATATCTCCCATTTACCTAATTTCCCCACCATTCCTCACTTCTATCCTTCTTGGAGTGGGTTTCTCACTTAAAAAGAAAAGAAGTTGTTGAAACAGTGAAGTTACCAGTCAATCTGACATAAGTTGACAGCCAGTAGAAGTGAAGTTGATAGTCATTTTGAAGCAAAACAGCATCAGATTTTTATTACTTAAAATAAATGGTTGATGAATCACTTGTGATAAATGGTGGATATACCACTTGAGATAAATGGTGGATACACCACTTGGTAAATAGTAGATGAATTACTTGAGATAAATAGTGAATACACCACTTGGTAAACGGGAGATGAATTCATTACCACTTCAAATGTTAGGTAAATGTGAGCCTATATAAAGAAGGCTTTGGTTAGAAACAATGAACACAATTGAGAGGGAATAAGTTGAAATGAATGAAGGATGAATGAAAATGGTGAGAAGGGTTCATAGGGAGAACTCTACCCAATTGGTCTAATATAAATACACATACACATATAGATGCACCTAACCCAATTATTTGCTTTGCTTGCAGAAAAGAAACCCAAGTTGATAATAAACATCACGGATCTCATCATTGGGAGCTCACCATCAAATATATGGACAAAATGGGGTGTCTACAGTTGCCCCTCTTTCGAATTCTTCCTACTTTGTGGGGAATATTCAAAAGAAAATCCATAGATGAACATTTTGTCCACACGAAAATCACATGCAATCATACAATGTATCGAGTCATGCTAGAAGCATCTAGTTGCCTATGTACTCCATAGAGACCAGACCTTTATGTAATTTGAAATGATCAAAGTGGGATCCCCGCAACAAATCCCAAAAATGCAACTAAAAACTTATTCTCATGTATGCAATCATGTGATGCATTAGGTCACGCTAAACGCATCTAGCTACCTACGTACTTCGTAGAAATCAGACCCTCACGTAGTTTGAATAAATCAATGCTTAATCAAAATAAGGAGGGATCCCTGAAGCAAATCCCTAAAAATATTAGAACCCCACAGCAATTCTAGGTGCAAATGTCCTATCAAGACATGACTTGTCCCGAAGCATCCCAGTCAAAAATGTGTTTTTGAGATCTCTGCAGCAAATCTCAAGAAATACTATAACCCCACAACAATTCTAGTTGCAAATGTCTTGTCAGGACATGACTTGTCCCGAAGCATCTCAGTCAAAAATTCATATTTTTGCCCTATTAAGGCAAAGTAAGATTCCCTCAGCAAATCTCATAAAACTTGTGTTAATACATAGATCTGAATCAACAGATGATAATCTACATATTTATTTTATTTTTCTTGTGAAAACTAAATTGAATGCTCATTCATGATCATCAGTTTTATGCAAAACTTGCTCTTATATTTATTTCTAAGGATGCTTTGCGCATATACATATTCCATTTATGTGTACACATGATCCGTGTTGTACCAGCTTTTTCTCTTATTTCTTGTTTCTTGCATTTTTTAAGTTTGGCATGTTATCACATAACTGTGCTATTACTTACTTGTGGCTTGTAATCACATAACTGTGCTATTACTTACTTGTGTTGTTTTTTATACGTGTGTCGTGTTGATTCTCCTCTTTCTCGGGCTATGTGGACCCCATTGGGGCATCTTGCCGAGACCCACATTCCTTGCATAGAAAATGTCTTGGGTTATCATATGGCTCTTGGCACTCACTGAGTATGTGCCCATTCCTTGCATTTTTCTTTTCTTCTCTTTACCTGCATTGTGAGTTGACTACGAAATGTATATGCATATGTATAAATATCTAACGTTTCCCACTCGATATAATACTTGCTTTTCTTTTCAGACTTGCTTTTCTAATTCTTAAAACATTTATTATTTTGGGATGTACTTGAATGATTTCTTTCTTTTTAGTCGTTTTTGAACATGCCCACTTGACTTGCACTCAGGGGCATTTTCCTTCTTTTTGAATGTTTTAACAATTTTGCACATGGACACACCTTTCTTATTCAAATGATTTGATAATCTTGCCCCTGTTTGCACTCTTTTGAAGTCTTTTTTAAAAAAAAAAATACTTGAACTTACATTATCACGTAAAAAATAAACTCATTTATCTTTGACAAATGGATGGTAATTATTGAATTGGGATAAGGCACACTATAAAGCATCAGATGGGCTAAACAAAAGGGTAACAGAACGTGCTATGTGTACGCATAAAAGGAATATGTGTATGTATAAACAATTTTTGATAGGAAAGCCATTTACTCCTTCTAAATAGACATTTCAATCTCTTGATTTCCATATCTTCTTCAAAGAATTATGGCCAATTCTTTCTCCATTCTAGACATCAGAAGCTGGCTTCTATCTTCTCTTCTAACTATCCAGTAGTTCAGCAATTAGAGTCATTCCACTTGTCTTCTGTCTATCAACTTTCAATGCATTTTTACTCTTTTCATGCATCAGATATAGCTATATAAACGACTTCAATTGGTTGAAGCACCAACATTAAACCCTTATTGGTTGGAACGCTATCACCATTTTGAGACACTACGAGAATTTTTAGATTCCTTACCCTGCCATCACATCCTTTAGTACTGCTGGTGGTGGCATATTGATCAAATGACCACTAAGTTGGTGATCCCTGGAAGTATAATGCTGATCAATCTATGTACGATCTCGTACTATCTTATGGCTTTTGTCGCATGCCAGTTTAGGAAGAATCAATATGCTTTTAACAAGGACCATGCAGGGTATACCTGCTCCATTTCCATATGAACCATTGAGTGAGTTCAATCATCATGGAAAAACAGGCTACAAATCAGCAACCTCTGAGCCCAAAACTAGTAAGCCCACCTTTATCCTATTATAACTAGTTGGTCATGGATTTGGAAAGTGCCAAGAAAGTGGAAACAAGGATTCATCAGAAGAGAAAAGAATCAGTTGGAGAAGAGCGGCCTTCAAAGAGGACAAGAGATTGAAAAGAAGACGCATATCGCTGTATCTTTTTAAGACTTCACTGCATTTTTCATTATTTCCTACTTACATTTTCAATTTAAATAAAAATGACCAAGATGTACTTGTTATTCATTTTCAAGAATCTTCTTTTTAATTGACCTTTGTATTTAATAAGAATCTCAATGATTACAAATTGGTTTCACCATTCCTCCCACAGATTACACCATCACCCTTCTCTTTTATGATTTGGACCACACCCATTCAGGGCTGCCTACGTATTCCCAAATTTCAACTTATATTTTGTGATACCATTGTGAACCCCGGAAATTGGCCCACAAGGATTTAAAAGAAAATAAGTTTTCAAAAAGAAAAGGAAAGGAGTCGCCACCTTATTTTTTAAAGGAAACAAGGAAAACCATTTTGTTTTAAGAAAACAATTTTGAATGACTCCATAAAAAAGGAAAGGCAAAAACAAGTCTTTTGGAAACCAAAGAAATCGGGATTCGGAGGCTAAGTTATGACATGGGAAGGTTCTAGGCAAAGCCTATAGGCACCCATGTCACCCTTTCGGTCTCTCAGTTCATTTGGGCTAAATCAAGATCTTTTCCATACAAAAATCAGCAAGTATATCATCACAAGAATTGCATGCATATCATATATTTCATTCATCCATCAATGCATAATAAGCAAATAAAAACAGAAAATAAAGAAAAAGAAAACAAAACAAAAAGAAGCCTAGGATGCTTGGATCCTAGAACGGACTTGAGCCTCACGAAGAGCGCCTACGTACCATGCAACGAAATACATGGATCAAAGTCCACGTAGTTCGATTAGAACTAAGGTTAAGACCTAATACAAACCTATGGTTAAAACCCTAGGTTTCCTTATTTGATCAAAAGAGAATTAATAGAAAGTTTGATTTTAGAAAGAACTCCACAAAATGGAAACTTTAATAAAAACCAGAATTTTGTTGGTGAAGGAAACCTCTAATTAAACCATAGGATCATATTAGAAATTAACCCTAGATAGGGAGAAGAGAAAGGATAAGGAAGAGAGGTGAATTGGGGCACCTTCACACCCACTTACCTGAGCGCAATTAGCTCCAAGCATTAGCCATTTCAGACATTGGCAGCCCTATTTGTCATAGAACAAATACCACACCTATTTGCACCCTTACAAGTGCTCAAAACCATGCAAAAACAATGATATGCAAATCTGGACAGGATAGTATTATGGCCTAAAATCATCTACTAAGCATGCTAACAGCAAAAACAGCAAACAATAATAAGTCCTAACATATTCCTAGAACCATATTATGCATAAAAACCCTAGAATATACTAACATGCATGCAAAAACATCATATTTACTCTATATGAAAGACATATACAGCAAACACGAATAAAAACCAATAAAAAAGTCTACTTTATCATGCTATATGAAAACGAATATAAAACAATGACTCTAAAACCCTAAACTCACAAATATGCTTAAAGACATACAAAACATACTTTAGTCATGCTAAAACCAAACTAAACAGAAATTAAATCATGCATATTAACTAACTAAAGCAACATAACATGATGAAAATCCTAACTCTAACATGTAATGACACTAATCCTAGCACAAGGGCAACAGGAGCACAAGAACCATAACTATGCATAAAAAACACATAGGACAACCCTAAAGCATGCTAAACAGTAGATAAACAATAGATATTCCATGTATATTAACTAGCTAGAGTGTTAATACATGATAAAAAAGTTACCTTTAACATGCAATAAGCCTAACCCATATTCAGCATAAACAAAGAGGGAGGAATACCTTAAGAAGAAACTTCCTTGCTGCTGTAGAGACTCTCCCTTGCTCTTATGGATGACTTGAACCAATCCTCTCCAAGGCTACAGCAAGAACTCCAGCTCTCCTTCAAGTCTTTCTCTCTTATTCTCTCTCAAACACTCAAGTATTAATGCATAAAGTGGCCCCCCTTGTGCTGAAGCATAGGGGGGTATTTATAGACTTCAATTAGGATTAACCAATGGCTGGGATTAAAACCCTAAAAATTAATCCAAGGGCTATTAGAGACCCCCTTGGGGCTTAAGTAACTCAGAAGTTACCAAAAATTAGAAGGAAACTCGTCCAAAAGAGCCCTTGTATGTCAAAATAGGGAGGAATCCGCTTCAGCAAGGAAACATGGTGTAAATAGGAAAGTGGTCTCGGGTGACCACCCAAGGCTGGGCGGCTAGCCACCTGGGCCCAGGCGGCTAGCCGCCCAGGCTTGGGTGGTCACCCGAGCCCACTTCTAATTTTTTGCCTGTTTTGTCTCCCTTCCCTTCTAGAAGTGTTTCAGGGGGCAAATTAACTCCGATTTTGATGAAACAAAAGCCAAAACGACCGTGTTTCAATGAGGAATATGTTTTTGAACATTTTAGGGTGAAAACCACTAACCATGGGGGCATGGTTAGGTTTGAACAAGGCGGTTAACCGCTATTCTCTACCTTTGCTAAGCATAGGCATGCACATAGGGTCATACCAAACACTTTCCACATCAAAATTGAACTTCATAGAACACTTTTGGGGGTAAAATGATGACTAATAAAAGTCAATTTGAAAAGATTTGGTTGGTAATTGTGAGTTAATTAAAGCTAACCCAAAGAAGGGTCAATTAACCAATCTTGAACTACATCGAGCCATTTTAATCCCAAGCCATTGATTTATCAAATTGAACCTAGAAATACCTCCTATGCATCCATATGAACTCCAATTGATAATTTGGAGATCATTCCAAGGTCAAATGAAAAGTTTGGGACTTAAAAGACAATTATGCCCCTCAAGTCACAAAAGCTCTTATTATCCCTCAAGATCAACTCCAATTTGAACCAAAATTCATACCTATTGTCCTTGTGACTCTAGAAACCTAATGCAAGTGACTAGACTCAAAAACAAAACAAAAACATGCATGAAATGATGAGCCCTAGTAAGGTGGTGCAAAAATGGGGTGTGACAACCATGACTTGCCTTTTTTCTTTTTCTTGGGAAATTAGGTCCTCGTAGTTCGTATGCTTCTTTTTATACTTAATACTTTTGTAATTAATCCATGTTAACCGGCTGCATAAACTCGTTACCATCCCTATCGATCAACTTAACTACTCCTCCTAACATGATCGTCTTTATAATGTACAAGCCCATCTAATTGGGCCTAAATTTGCCCCTTGGATCAAATATTTTTGCTTGCATCTGCTTAAGCACCAAATCTCCTTCCTTTAGTTCTCTGGGCCTCACCCTTTTGTTGAAAACTCTAGCAATTCTTTTCTAATAACCTTGAACATAATACAAAGCCTACAATCTCTTCTCGTCAATCAATGCCAACTACTCATACCTATTCTTCACCTACTCTGCTTCTGGTATCTAATTCTCTATTATGGTCCTCAGTGAACCAACCTCTATCTCTACTAGTAGTACAACTTCCATCCTGTACACCAAAGAGTATGGTGTAGCACCAGTTGATGTTCTTATGGATGTACGATAACCCCATAGTGAAAATGGTAGTTTCTCTGCCCAGTCTTTGTATGTAACTGCACTTTTCTCCAGGATCGACTTAATGTTTTTGTTGGCAGCTTCTATAGTTCCATTCGTCTGAGGTCTATACAGGGAAGACTTGTGATGTTTTATCTGATCTTCTTCAAACAGTGCTTTTGACCTCATTCTAGAAATGTAAGCCATTATCTGTGATCACTTCATGTGGCACTCTGTACCGATATATAATGTTCTGCTCAGGGAACCCGGCTACGTGCAATGACTTCAACTTCGTATAAGCAACTGCTTCTACCCATTTGGTAAAGTAGTCTATGGCAACCAGAATATACCTGTGTCCATCCGTAGCTTTGGGTTTAATTTCTCCAATTATGTTAATGCCCCAGGTAGAAAATGGTTATAGTGAGGTCATTTGATGCAATTCCACTAGCAGTAAATAGTTCAAGTTGCTATACACCTGGCATTGATGGCATTTCTTTACATACTCTACACAGTCTCCTACCATGGTTGTCCAGAAGTATCCCATCTTGATTATTTTCTTCACTAATATTTTGCCGTTCATGTGAGGCCCACATATTCCTTCACGCACTTCTCCCATGAGAATTCGTACCTTTTTTTATCCACAAATGACAAATGAATCCCATCATATGATCTTCTATATAAATCTCCTCCACATAAGATGTACTGTGCGGCCATAAGACGCAATGCCCTTCTATCCTTCTTGTTAATGCCTTCTCGATATTCATCTTTCTCAATCACCTTTTCGATATCATAATACCAAGGTCTCCCATTATTAAGCTTTGCATCTATCAACATCCTAGCTTCTTCATATGCTGGTCGAGACTTCTGGTGTATGCTTAATGGCTTTATTGGGGCCCTTTCTAGTACATTGATCATGGATGCTAGAGTAGCTAGAGCATCAGCAAACTGATTTTGTGACTTGGGAAGTGGAGTATAAGTAACCTTGTCAAATTTCTGCGTCAACTTCTCCAGATTCTCCTAGTATGGCTTGAGATGTTCTTCCCTGGTCTTCTAGATTTTCTAAACTTGTGATATTACCAAGGCAAAATCACCGTATACCTCCACTTCTCGTACCCCTAAAACTAATAGAGCTTCTATTCTAGTGATACACGCTTTATACTCCACTATGTTGTTTAAATTATCAAAATTCAACTTTATGAACATTGGGATGTGTGAACCATCTGGTGCAATTAGTAATACCCCAATTCTATCCCCATATTGATTCGAGGCTCCGTCAAAGTACATCTTCCACACACTTCCCTCTTCAATCGTCAAAATATTCTCGTTTGGAAAATCGTTATTGAGATTTTGCCCATAACTGGATGCTCTACACAATGTTCTGCTATTATAGCTCTTTTATTACTCTTTCAAGTGGCATACTTCAATTCATATCCTGCCAAGATTATCGCCCATCGTGACATTCTGCCATTCAGTACAGCCTTCTCAAACAAGTATTTTAATGGATCCATTTAAGCTACCACCCAAAATTCATAACTCAGCAGAATGTGTGTCAACTTTTTTGTAGTCCATACGAGAATGAAACATGACTTCTTAATTGGAGAGTAGCGTGTTTCATAACCATGCAACATTTTATTGGGGTAGTATGTAGCATATTCACCTCTTTGCCCATTATTATGTGCCAACGTACATCCTAATACTTCTTCGAATATCGACAGATAAAGTAGCAAGGGTTTTCCCAACCTAGGAGGCTGTAGAATTGGCAGCTTCAAAAGGTACTGCTTCAATGTATCAAAGGCTTGCTAGCATTGATCATTCCATTTTTTGCTTTCCCTTTCCTTCAACAACTTGAAGATTGGTTCACAAGTAGTAGACATTTTGGCTATGAAACAGCTAATGTACTACAATCGCCCTAGAAATCATTTAACTTCTTTCTCAATCTTTGGAGGTGCCATTTCAAGGATGGCTTTGACTTTCATCGGGTCTACCTCAATACCTCTACTACTCACCACATAACCCAACAATTTCCCAGTCATCACCCCAAAAGTACATTTCTGTGGGTTTAGCCTTAGTTTATATTTCCTGATCCTATCAAAAAATTTCTTTAGATTAAACTAGTGCTCTTCTCTGGTTCCTAACTTCACGACCATGTCATCAACATATATTTTCACCTCTTTGTGCATCATGTTGTGTAACAGTGCAGTAGCCATTCTCTGATAGGTTGCCCCTACATTCTTTAAGCCAAAAAGCATGACTATGTAGCCATAGATGCCCCATTCTGTTACAAAATTTGTCTTGCTTATATATTCTAGAGCCATCTTAATTTGATGGTAACCCGAGAATCCATCTATGAAAGACATCATCACACTTCCAGCTGTATTATCCACCAGGACATCGATGTGAAGTAACGAAAAATCATCTTTTAAGCATGCCTTACAGAAGTCCCTATAGTCCATGCACATCCGTATTTTTCCATCTTTCTTTGGAATCGACACGATGTTGGCTACCTAGTCAATCTGTGTCATTGTCTGAATGAACCCCAAATTAAGAAATTTAGTGACTTCATCATTGATTTTTATCATCTATTCATGCTTCATACGGCGGAACTTCTGCTTTACTGGCTTAGCGTCTTCTTTTATTGGTATGTGATGCTATGCTATATCAGGGTCAATGTTAAGCATGTCTTGATAAGACCAAGCGAACACATCACTATACTCATGCAACAAGGTTATCAGCTTGCCCTATTCTTCTTCAAACAAGGTGGAATTAATTCATATTTCTTTAAGATTCTCATTAATACCTAAGTCTATTAAAATAGTTTCTTCCTCAATATATATTACTTTCCTTTCTTGGTTCGTTTTAATTAATTCTTTAATGTAATCAAGATCCTATGATAATGTAGTTTCGTCATAGAAAGACACATCTAAATACGCATAATTAAAGATGTTATTACCAATAAGAGGGGTGGTCACATTTTTGAGTTTGAGCTTATTCTTAGTTATAATGCTAGCTACAATTTCAACCTCTTTTTCCCATTCCAATGCACTGGCACACCCACCAGCAGAGTTGATCAGATTAGCAGAGTTGTCAACAGCAGCCCCATCAGTTAAGGCATTGATCCACTCAGTCTGCTTGGGTTCTAGCAATGCTTGCATCATTTGCCCTTCCAGAAAATTCTTCTAGTCTTTAGTCTTTGACTTCTCCTTCTTTGTACCAATCATCTCTTCTTTTCCAATCTTTAACACTGCATTAAAGAATATTTCTAGCCCTGGCACCATTTTTCTAGTTACAAGATCAAACCAAGGTAGTAAGGAAAGTCATCTCCTTTTTTCACATAGTTCCCATTGAGTGTGCCTCAGTTGATTAGCAAGCAATTATTTTCATTATTGTATCCCAACCTAAGATGATTATTCTGTAGCTTGAAATCTAGGAATTCAGCCACCCCTTTATTATATTTTCCCAGACCCATTCTAAGCATAAAGTTTATCTTTTTCATGAGATGAGCAGCAATATGACTGATACCTTCCTCAAAATCAGGTGTAATATTTTCTATCTCATATGGCCCTATTTTTTCAATAACCTAGATAATCTCAAATCCTCTCTAAGTCATTTTAGTTTCTTCTTCCTTTACTTCACAAATTAGAATAGTGATTTCATCATCCCTGTGTATTACCAGTATTCCTTCTTTCTATGGGAGTTTAATCTTCTAGTGAACTGTAGAGGACACTACTCTTAGTGGGTGTAACCATGTTCTCTCCAATAGGAGATTGAAATTGGTATCAATGTCGATCACATAGAATTCTACTTCTGATTCCACTGGTCCCATAATACATGTAACCTCAAAGGTTCCAGAATTTTGCGGCACCCATTGTCATTAGCCCACACAATCAAAGTGGATGGTGTAAGTTGCTCTTCAATGAGTCCCATCTTGGAGGCAGTGCACATTGGGCGCACATTTAGGGCAGACCCATTGTCCACCAGGACCACCGGTATTTTCTTGCCCTTGCATTCTACAGTAATGTATAAAGGCTTGGCATATGCTAATCCTTCAGTTGGTAAGTCCTCTGTTGAAAATGCTAACATAGCTTTACCCCCGGGACTTATATCCATCAGTGCTATAACTTGTTTTGGTGAAGTTTCCATTGGTACTTCTTTCTTGGCCAGAGCTTCTAGAACTGCTTGATGATGTTTCTTGGATGCCACCAGGAGCCCCCATATGGAGATATTTGCCTGAGTTTTCTTCAATTGTTTCAACACACGATCCTCCTCATCTTCTTCATCTAATTTCTTATTATTTCTTTCCAGCTTAACTTCTCTCCCTAGGTAATCCCCTTCCAAGTAAAATGGTTTGAAATGCCTCCCAGACCGAGTTAAATGCAAAATTCCATCTTTTTCTGTTACCACATTATCCATAGAATCCCATAAAGTCCCCTTTTTGACATTGACTTCACTATAGTCCATCCAAGCATTAACATCTAATACCATTACTTCTTTTATAAGATTGGAGGGATCCCATATCTCAATGCCTTGCTCTATAAGCACAACATTCCTCTGGTATTTTGGCAAAGGGTTTTGATGGATGTTTGGTTCTGCCTTTTCTCCTAGCTGAGGGATCTTCTTGTTATCAATCAGGTCTTAGATTTCATGTCTCAGCCTGGCACAATTATCAGTCTTATGCCCTACCATTTGATGAAAATGACAAAATTCATTCAAATTATAACACGGTAGGATAGGATTAAGCAGAGGACGCAGTGCTAGTGCTTGCAGATGCCCTCTTCTCATCAAATTAGCAAAATCTCTGGACAAAGACATTACTGTGTTTGAGTTTGAAGGCGGATTAGCAACTCTATTTCCACCTTGATTCTTAAAACTTCCTCCAGATCCGTAGGTTTTCTTCACCGCCTTCCCTTCATTTTTGTCTACTTGCCCACTGTTTATAACTTGTTCGATACGGGTCCCACAATCATACAGCTGTTCAAAGTTCATAACAGGAGATGTTAATAACCGATTGAAATACACAGGCTGTAAATTTTTTATGATCAAATTGACTTGATCCCTTTTTATAGGCTTGTTCACCATTTTGATTGCTTTTTTCCTCCACCTTGCTAGGAATTCAGAAAATGTTTCACCAAACTTTTGTATTGTCATCTCAAGATCACGTAAATTCGTGTCCAATATATTGTTGTAATTATACTGGTCTTTGAATAGTTTCATTAATGGTTCCCAAGACGAATCTGTGTATTATCCAAGCCATAGTACCATTTGGAAGCCTCTCCAATGAGTGATAGGGGAAAAGTAGCCAATGCTTGGGCTTCATTCATCCCTTTCATTCTTACAATACTTATGTACTAGTGAATATGCTGCTTGGGATCTCCATTCCCGTCAAACTTCTCTATGTCAGCAATTTTGAACTTCAATGGTAAATTTGCTAAAGGATCAAAGGACGATCCTCCAACAAATATGAAATCATCAATACCTTGGGACTTTCGCATTGCTATATGCATTTTTTCTACTTTCTCTTTCATCTCCTCCTACCCTATTGTATATTTTTCCCATTTTTCCCATTCTTTTTTCTTCTTCATATAGTCAGCATAATCATCCTCTTCCCACATTTCATTTCATTTTCATTTCCCTTGTTTCTTTCTTCTTTTCACTTACCCTTTTTGTCTAACGAGGCCCCTTCCTCCTTTCTTCCTACTGAAGGTATTTCTTCACTTATCATTTCTTCTATCGATCATAGCCACACATACATCCAGCCTTCCCATTATTGCTTCCATTCGAGCCAATATTTCCATCATTATGGGGTCTACCATAGTCTTATTCTTCCTTAATCTGTTTGTTGTTGGTGATCTAACCCAAGCAGTATTGAGGTTTTATGACTTTATTGAGCGACCAATTGTGTTTTGCCAGTCGAAAATTGTTTAGGTTCCACCCTAATGTAAGTAATATTTTAAGAACTTATCGATCTTATGCATACTTTCATCATGTTCACTAATTCTTCAGAAAGTTTGCATAAGATAGATCAGAAAAGCCCAGTATCATTGTGAATTTAAGCCCTTTACAATGTACACATCCTACTCTCAACTGGATTTAAGCCCATTCATCATTTTTTTTTTCTTTTTTTGGGCTTGGGTCCATTACACATCTTATGTACAATTTTCACACTAATAGGGCTTAAATTCAAATGACATTGAGCTTCAAGTTTATTACCCAAATCAACTCCTATGGTTAAATCAAAATTCATATGTCGAGTGGGTTGGTTGTTTCATAGTAGGCCACACCATTGTTTAAGCTCTTTGTTTTAAAGCCCAATTACTTGTTTTAATCTTACAATAAGCTTTAAACCTATCAAAAAAATTTAATCCACTTGGGTTCCTCAATCCTATTAATAGATGAGTATTGGGCTAGTGGCCCAATAACGCCTAACCCATTCACATGGGCACCCAAGACTTGGTACATCAAAGCTTTTAGGCTCAAACTCAGAACCCTACTCTCTCACCCGACCACTTAAGACCATTGATTGCTTACTGACACAGATACTGTAACTAATAGTCTGCGCAATTGAGGCTACCCAATTTGTCAACAAAGTAATAGTACAAACCGACCATTACAGATCTCAAGAGAATTAATTAATCCTAAATCGCATCGGATCCGTAATAGCGCTTTGGTTATCAAAATCTGCTCTTGACTCATGTGAGGGTAGTTTTTCTTAAAAACTAGAGTTGGATTGTAGGTGTTCAAACACTCTTCTCCAACATTTTAACCCTTAGAAAACTCACCTCCTCTAAATCTCTCTCTTACAAACTGATGGCCTCTTCTTCTACTTCACAAAATCGCCCTGACCTAAACATAACGCCAGAAGCACAACCAGAAGTCTGGCACCCAAATGTTTCTAAACATCCAAAATCAACCCCTTACCGTTGAGGACTCTGTGATATACAACTTTGCAAATGTAATAGCGGTAGTTGAAGGACTCATCACTCCTCGTAATGAGAGAATACTAGGTGGATGGTCCGACTTGGACATAATAAGAGACTTCATGGCCCTCAGTGCTCAGGCCACAACAGTTACCTCCAGTATGGCTCGGCGTTTACACACCAGAACTGTGGAAGTTCAAGGTCTATGTAACCAAGTCACCCACCTTCAAGGGTTACTCAATAAAGCCTATTGAAGTATGAGAGTTTTGAGAGAAGAGAATAGAGAATTACAAAGGATAGTGGACTCCTATTCTGATAAACTCGTGCCAAAGGTCGAGGCATTGGAAAGGCTTAGGGATCAATTTATTGAACAAGAAAGAATTCTGGACAGCCCCCAAAGACAACCTCTAGCTGATTCCTCTAGTTCTACTCAAAATGACTCTTCTTGTGTTTTATTTTTATTTATTTATTTTTTTTTTTTTTTTTTTTTGCCTTTGTGAATTTAATGGTAATAACTCTTTTTTCTTAACTAGAGTACAAAGGGTGAGTTGATGAACACAAATCAAGACTACCATTTTTTCACATAAGCTTACTAGAATACAAACTTGAAACTTCACTTAGTATAACCCATTAGAAGTACAAAATATATCACATGAAAACAGACTCCTAAAAATCTAAGAATAGAAGAAATACATCATCATGGGCAAGATTGCCAGAAATGCCAAAACTGGAATCTTCACTATGTTTGGAACTCTTTCCTGTACATAGAAATTGACCACTTAGAGAATGAGAATGAAGTACAAGAAGACAGACATGAAACACTCAGAAAAAACCATGGTTACAGAGATGTGGACCTAAGAGATACAATAATGGACATTTATAGAACAAACCCCCTCCCCCCCAACGACTGGGAACAATACACCCCCAATGGTTAGGAACAGTGGACATAAACAATGGACTTCCAACAGCCATGAACAGTAATCTTCTAATTAGTTTCACATAGTGGACTCCTAATTTTTTTACAGGTTTAAACCATTTGCAAGATTAACCTTTTGATTGGGCCTTACCCCAAAGACTTTAAACAATATTGGGCCTCATCCCATACCCGTATCCTAATAATAAAAACAAAATGATGCATGTCACACATTCACATAGGATTATATAGAAAAAGTAAATTTACCCATGTTTTAACGTGCAGTTCAAATCAAGGGTCTCCTTATATCCTCGACTTTCAATGGGTTACCCAAGCTAGGATGCCCGAGAGCAATTCGTTAACGTACTCACAAGCTTATTACAGGCTAGTAGCGCAAGCTGTGGGTTGATGGTGTAGGTTGTAGATTGCCCATAGGATCAAATGGAATCCGAAAACCCTCACCAAACTGCTATCGGGGTGTGGACACAAGCCATTGTGTGTGTGTGCAATTTTTTTTTATTGTAAAAACAAATTTTAATTTATAATTTTTTTTTTGGTTTTCCAAATTAAAGCAAAATACTAATTATGGTCAATGAATACTTTGAAGTTAAGCTCTTTAGTCCCCAACAGAGTCGCTACTGTGAGCGCACCAATTTTCACTACGTGCTCTTTTTTACCTATATTTACCTGCTTCTGCTTCTGATGGTGATGCTAACCCCGTAGGATTAGCACATGGATAAGAGTCGCCACTTGGAAGGGTCCAGGACCAATTTTGTTGACCAGAGAAAGGTTCGGAGCTAGGGTACATGTTAGGAAGGTGTTAGTCACCCAACAATACCTAGTAATGAACTAGCCCTCATTTTGTATTCATTGACAATGTTTAGTATTTTAATTTAATTTGGGTCACTCATATATCATGCAATAATTAAAACACACACAAATGACATATTAATCAAATAAACAATTAATATAATTTATACAATTCTACTATCAAATATAAATTCATACCTTTGGCAAATGAATTAGTTGGTGTTTAAACCGTCCCTCAGGTCCACTGTCAATCTGGCAGCATCCCTTCCATTGAGCCAAGCACGCTATTTCCCTTCCTTACATGTCATATCTCTTTTATTTTCTCTCAATGCAACTTCTCTCTTTTTTAGTATTTTCCTTACAAGAACTTTCCTCCCCAAGTCTCTCTTTCTCTGTATTTTCTCTCAGAACTTCAACATTCCCTCCTAACCCTCTAATTTTTTGGTCTCCTTGAACTCTCTCAAGCTCTTGCCATTTATAGGGAAGAATCAAAGTGCAAGCTTATTCACTTACCTAATTTCTCCCCACCATTCCCCACTTCATTTATTTTTGCCATCCTACACATCTCCTATTTACCTAATTTTCCCACCATTCCTCACTTCTATCCTTTCTTGGAGTAGGTTTCTCACTTAAAAAGAATAATTGTTGTTGAAACAGTGAAGTTACCAGTCAACCTGACATAAGTTGACAGCCAGAAGAAGTGAAGTTGACAGTCATTTTGAAGCAAAGCAGCATCAGATTTTTATCACTTAACATAAATGGTGGATGAATCACTTGTAATAAATGATGGATACACCACTTGGTAAATAGGAAATGAATTCATTACCACTTCAAATGTTTGGTAAATGTGAGCCTATATAAAGAAGGCTTTGGTTGGAAACAATGAACGCAATTTAGAGGAAATGAGTTGAAATGAATGAGGGATAAATGAAAATAGTAAGAAGTGTGAGAAGGGTGCATAAGGAGAACTCTACCCAATTAGTCTTATATACATACACACACACATATATATGCACTTAACCCAATTGCTTGCTTTGCTCACAGAAAAGAGATCGAGGTTGACAATAAACATCACGGACCTCATCATCGGGAACTTATCATCAAATATAAGGACAAAATGGGGTGTCTATAACAAGGTTCCAAGACTTCCACCCTATTAAAATGTGCGATTTCTTGGATTCAACTCTCACCACTCCCCCTCAACACCTCCCCTATGAACTTTGTCCTATAATTTCCCAATGCATGTAGGACAGGGGACTGCATGTGCCCATGGGGATTAGTTTGGTACAAAACATCTGAAACCTCTTAATATCTATTATAAAAAATAAATAAATCAATCAATTCGGATTTGTTTAAACAACTGTTGATTTTGTAGACTCCCAAAAGACTCGTCGTTTAATGTTATTGACTAGTCTTGTTCAAACACTAATTGGAGTCCCCACATTTGTGTTTTTCTTATAAAATTTTTGTATTATGTGGTTAAATATATTCTTGCTTCCGCTTAATATGTTTCAGCTATGTTTGTACTAGTGATGAGAAATGGATTAAACCTGTCCAACCCAACCCTCACCTTCACCGCACCCCCACCCCCACCTCCCTCAATGTTTAAATTGCCAATCTACGCTAAGGTTGAGACGCTCTACAAAATTATAATTTTCAAAACTCCAAGATGATCACTAAGCTGTCCCCTTTTGAAAAAACACGGTTTTTAAAAAAGTGCATTTAATGCATACCCACCCACCAATTTATTTTACTACTCAAATTTTACCAACAGTAGAAAAGGGTTACTATATTTTTTTGTGTAATTTATACAATAGGAAAGGGTATTTTGGGAGATCAATTAAAATTAGGACTGCAACTTAGGTGGGTTGAGCCCACCTAACCCAAACTCAACTCGATCGTTGGACAAGCTAGGGTAATAGTTTTCCATACAGTGGATTGGGATTGGGTTAAAAAATCTTAACTCGATTTCAATTCGGGTTGGGCTTAGACAGAGGGGTCAAGCAACCCAAACCCAACCTGAACTCGACCTATATAATATATATATTTTTAATATATTGAATATAGAGGTTTGTGTGCATTTGTAATAATGCACTTTGATTCAAGTGATTTCTTCTTCTTCTGTTGTCTTTTTTTTTTTTTTTTTTTTGTAAAGAATATTCTCTGAAAAATAAAAAAATAAAAAACAAACAGGCCAATCTATTCAACCAGTCTAAACTCGTTCAACTTGATCTCACCCCGTTTAACTCGTGTAACCTGTACCCAACCTGAGTCTGCCCAACTCGGACATATATGGGTTGAGCATGGGTTAAGGAACCTCAACCCGAGGAACAAGTTGGGCTAGGATTGGGTTGAGGGTTTCATATTTAGGGTTGAATTTGGGATGATTTCTCAACCTGCCCAAGTTGCAGCCCTAATTAAAATTGAGTCATTGATTTTTTTATTGATACAAATTCTAAAATTGCTCAAATGGAAATAGTGACAATCTTTAAGGAACAGAGGGATTAATTTTGTGAGTAATATTTTGCGTAATTTGAGAGTATGATCGATATGATGTTCATGGAAAGAGCCCTAGCTATACACAAGATTCTTGACAGATTAATGCTATATCTTAGCTTCTTGGGAGTGGAGGGTCACACAACCCGATACAGAAATGTGATTTTCTCTAAGGAAAGCACCTTCTAGTTCGTCTCAATCCAGATAACACAAGTTATCCTAAACTCTAATATTCTCATGAATATATTGTCTGATGATTATTGTTATTTGTATTTTTTTTTTTTTTATATATAGAAAAAGAAATATTATTGATTAAATTAATGAGTGCAACGAGAAAAAACTACACCATATATATCTATCTTCCATACAAATATTCCTAAGAGTTTTAAGAAATGTATTATCCCAAACATGACATGAATCGCGAAAGTGTCCTAAACTTGTCATATAATCAGCTGTTCTATTTGCTTTTTTAAATACATGTCTAAACCTAATCTCATCAAAGTTTCTTATTATGTTCCAAATATCTTGAATGAGTATCTGCAAACTCCAAGGATATTGATAATTCTTTTGACAAATCCGTATGATAATTTGCGAATCACCTTCAACTTGGACCATGTTAAATCCTTTCTTCCAAGCTTGATATAAGTCATTCCGAAGAGCTATACATTTTGCAACTAAGACTGAGGCATTAAACAAGTTAAATGTTGAAGCTATAATAAGCTTTCCTTCCTCATTTATGATCACAAAGCCACCTGCTGCAAATTTTTTGGAATATTTCTTTGAGCCATCAAAATTCAATTTCACCAACCCTAAAAGTAGAGCTTCCCAACAAAAGTACCTGCACATTTTCTTTTTGTCTTTAGTTAGAACCTTATCCAGACATATTTCATTAAATAAAACATAAGCTCTATTTATCACTTGAGTCGGATGGACATTGTTATTTGTACATATTCTTATTGTGCCACTAAATCACTAGAAATTCGTAAGTGTATTTCCAATAGATCATGAAACCAATTTCCTAAACAAATTTAAAAAGTGGATACAACCACATGCTAATAGGCCTGATTTCAAAAAAAACAAAAAAAAAAAAACCAAATCAATGGTTTTTTAGTATAACGGTACGTCTCATTCTAATTAGAGTGTAAGATTTATAGAAGTATTTGTTTTCAAGTCTTTATATGAATGTGTGTTCTCCTATCATTTAGCTTCGAAAAACTAAAAAAATAAAAAGATCTAACACTTAAAAAGGTACCCTCAGACACAATCGCGCACTCCCGCGACCACAAATACTATAAAACCCGAAATTCTGATTTCCATTGGACAGCAAATCTATGCATTCCATTCGGTAAATGAAGCATTTACATTTCCCAAGCATTGTTTTCATCATCAATATTCTTGTTCGAAAGAAGATCCTTGAATGTATATATATTATATATATTTTGTATATATATGTATAGAGAAGATTGATCTTGTATGGGATATTCCGGAGTATTCCATTAAATTACGGTCGTCCGTGAGCGACACGCGCATATTCACATATGCGCGTGCATCATTTACAGACGATTGTGATTTAATGGGATATATGGAATATCCCATACATAATCAAAGCTTTATATATAGATAGATATATATATATATTACACACCATAGAGAGAGTAATGTCTGAAATTGGTTGAGCCTTGTGCGGCTCTTTGTAGGGGTGTGTTGACTGTGGTAATTTTTTAATTTTTATAGAGTCATACCTAAAGTGGGTCCAGGTGGTAGTTGATGCTGCGTTCGGGGCAGGTGTTTGTTGAAGCTGGTGCTTTTCTGGCCGTCATATAACGGCATCATGGCACGATTCATGCCTCTCTCTCTCTCTCTCTCTCAAAAAATCCTTTTTAAGGTAAATGATAAAGAAGAAGTTTAGCCCTTTCTCATATAACATTTTTAAAGAAAAAATCATTTTAATATCCCCATGGTTAGATTTCGGAGTGAAAATTTGAATTCAAATGGGGTGAAAAAATACTATTGAAACAAGTGATATTGAGAGCATGAGAGAAATATAGTAATTTTTTAATTATAAGCTCCAAAAAATAAATAATAAAAAGGAAATCCATCCCCATTTCTGTCACACACACAGCCTCATTATCTCCTCTTTCTATTTCAATCAATCCTCTTGTTTAGCTTCCAATGTATATCATTTCTTTTTCTTTAGGGGTTATGTAAAATAAAATTAAACATAAATTAAGAAAATTTCTTGTAATTTATCCTTATTTTTATTACAAGAGAAAAAGACACTCTTACAGCCTTACAGGAGGTTAGGAGCTTCGTCTCTCTGTAAGGGGAGTTGCTTGACATCATATCTAGTAATCCAGTTCATAAATAATTTAAATCTCAATATTTGGGTCCAAATTCTTCAAACAAAAATTCAAACAGGATTGGATCCCCACGAAGATTCTCCAGAGAACCATAGGGCGTGGATATATTTCAAAGTTCTAACATCGCAACATTTTTATGTGCATCCATTTAAAATAAAAATAATATTAAGAGATGGTACAGTAGTAGCTCTTGAAACAACCTAAGAAAAAGGTTCTGAATTCAATTACTCACTCTTTGTTAAGGTGAGCAACCATTCGAGTTTATTTTGGGTGTTAACGGATGCAAAGTGGGTAGTTTTATGTACCATGAGGAATTAATCTGTCTAGATACCCTTGTTGAAAAAGAAAAAAAGTTAAAGGCCTGTTTGGGCATCCAATTTGAAATTAAACAATTTAATAAATTTTACATCATATTGAAGGTATAATCTATCATGTTGGATCGAGAAATTCAAAATATGATAATCATCAGTCACAAATAAAAGTGAAAATTCTAAATAGTGACATTTCATGTGATGGATTTATGCCTTTAATACTATACATAATTTCTTGAATTGTTTAATTTAAAATTAGACAAACTAAAGAGGACCTAAATAAAAATAAATATAAAAATCCAAAGAGAGAGTACTTGTAAGACTGGTAAGGAGCTACATTTGGGAGATTGTTTAAGACAGATATATTTTTCATTTTTTCCCTACTAGGTCAAACATTAATTTTACTAGTATTATGCGTTGACTTCAAATATAGAAGATATCATCTACGTCATATAGTAAATTATGTGAGCATTATTTCATGCTTGGATCTCAGTTTGGTAGAGGTGTCTATCCTCATCACATATAATTCTCCACTAAACTATATATAAAACACGTCTACAAGAGTTTCTTGTTCCACCAACTACATAAAATACGTCTACGAGAGTTTCTTACTCCAAACGCAAAATGAAAAAGGTCACTGATGGCGTGGTTGTCGAAACCCTCGTGCAAGTTTACGTGTCACTAGCGTGGGCGTGCATACGAGTAGAGCATACCCTGAACGCATGCAATCATTGTCTCATAGCTTTTCCTTCCTCTGTTTTTGTGCGTGCAGATCTTTTTAAAATCGCCAGTAGTCTGAATGGTGACCAAAACTAGGAATCTCAAGGCAACATAATTGGGGCTTTGAATAAGACAACCTTTTATTTATTTATTTATTTAGTTTTTCTTTTCACATTGAAAAAGTAAAAACAGCGAGAGGTGTCAAGCTTTTTATCATTTTGACATCAAGCTCTTTTTCTATAGGACCTCCCCTAATCATCTTAATAAAGTTTATGCACCAAGTTTGGGACGGATGGATATGGTTTCTCCCCGTCTAGGATAATAGAATATCGAACCATGATCGAGGAAAAGCATGATAGAAAAGACTGATGCACAAAAGTTATGGGCATGTTTTTGGGTGGTACAATACTACTAAATGCACAAAAGTTATGGACTATTAAGATGGCAAGTACTCTCTGATGGAAGGGAGAGGGGTAGCATGAAATTCTCAATGCCATGGGCTCAATACTGAAATCAATGTCTACTGCCAATCAATTTAAAATTAGACAGACAAAGTGAAACAGCAAATTCAAGGAGCTTCAACCTTATCCTTTCCAATATGTTCAACCAGCCTTTATAAAGTAATGCAACTCGTTTGATCTGTTTCAGCCAAGCAAATAACACACTCAGCCCAGTTTCTGCACAAAATTCAGTCGTGCTGCCCTCACTATCCCTCCGCATAATTACACTCATGCCTGCAGCTATTAAACTGGCTAATTAGCTTTAGTTTTGGTCGGTCTATCCATTCACTTAAAGCACCAAGAATGAGCAATAGACATAGACACGAAGGAAACATGGACTTCTGGTCAGAAGCTACTCTACTGGACAGTCCTATATATATTTTCTCAGTAACGATATGACATTGAGAATTGAAATGTATGATTCAGCAAGATTGGAAGTCAGTTTGTATTTTGTAGTGGTTTTCTTTTCGTCTGTTTTTTGTGTTGTGTGAGGACACCTTCTCTTCCTTTTTGTACCTTGTTGGTTTCTTAATAAAATCTTCTCTTTGTCGTTGACACAAAATAAATAATAAATAATAAATTGAAATGTCTTCCTGTCAGCGTGCTCCACATTTTATCTCAGCCATATGCATTAGTAAACAGTTCTATTGTGTGGTTGAAGTTGAAGCTTAGGTCCTTTAATATAAGACGCATGGTTCATCAGGGCATCAGCTATCCCAATCCCAGAGGAAGTCACAATAAGGATTCCAAGGGTGTCTTTGAGTGTAACCAAGGAATAATTACTCTTTAGTGTCCACTACAATTCAGTATAAAATTTGCTTAGAGATCATAAGACCAGTTTGGTAAGCAACTCTTCTTGGGCATTGTTGTTAAGAGCAATTTAGAAAGAAGATCCTCGATTATAGAACAATTTTGCTTCTCCAGTATATTTTTCTTTCTCTTATTTAAGATGCAAATCTTGCCATAACCGGTGAAAACAATTTTTAGGACATTACCTAAAACTACTATTTGAATGGAAAGACCAAAGACTAGGCGTACTGAGATTTGAGATCACAAAGATTACAAAACCCTGCCCCCAAACCCACAAATAAAAAAGGAGACATTAGGAAGAGAAAATGAAACCAAAATAAATCAATCTATTTGCTATTAGTTCAAACATAAAGAAACAAACATTTGCATCAAACTAGACGATATTTGGGTATATTCCTTTTTAAAGATAACTTCTTAGAAAATGCAAAGTTATAGAAAAATACAATAATAATATTACCACCGGCCATTACAATGCTTTTGTCTAACTTGCAAACCTTCCTACCAACTCTTTTATTTCCTCACACCAAGATATATATATATACAAGTTGAGACTTAGACTCCTATTCATTTATGCAGAACAACATTCTCCACCTTTTCTATTATGTGCTAAATAGTTCCAAAATTTGGCGCCTTGCAGAACCTTCCAGCTGAAGTGCTACTTCACTGCTAAGCTCAAATAAAACAATAGATGAGTTTGAAGAAATATATGATAGGTTAAAAAAACTCTTACAAGGCAAGAAGTACTATCAAGTGCTCTGCATGTTAAACATGGCCAGAACTGCAAACCTGAAGGCTATTCAACGATCAACAAGTTATTTTTCATCAACCCTTCGCCAACAGTAGGGAATTCCGGAGATAGATGCCACTCTCCATCCACCAAGAACTTGATTTCATATCTTCACGACAAAAATATGTATCATTGGTAGAGGAAGAAGAAGAAAAAATAGTAGTAGTAGTTGAGAGACCAAATAGGATGGTACCGTCCAGGTCTAAGCAATAATGTTGTTGAGAATTTTGTGAAAGATCCAGTATACTCAGGTGATAAGTGCTCTCCTTGACTCCAACCATCAAAGCTGCCCATTACTTGCACGCTCTGCCACCAAAATAATAATTTTCCTTTGAGAAATTAAGAATTTTGATTTCGGTTCCCCAAAGTCTAATCCAAATGCTCCACTAAGAAACTGCAGGATTTATTATAATTCATTAGCTTTGGACACCAAATGGGAAAGAAATCATTCCATTGTCTTCCCTGGCATTCAAAGGCAATACAAAACTCCATAGTCATAATGGGTTCATCCAAAGGAAAGGTGGAAAAAAAAACGGATGTAATCATAAAAAATGAAAACAACCAAATTCAAATGAGGCCATTGCTTCTAAATCCTAAAGAAAATTATATGCAGTTTAAGTGTTGTATAAAATAAAATGGAGTTTTTACCAAAAATAAATAAACAAATAAAATGGAATAGCTCATTTCCAAGTAGTGTCCGAACCATGGTTTGAGAAACTCAATCAACTCAACTTTAAAGTTCCGCAGACTCAACTAAATGACTTGAATAGGAAAACTCAACTCAGGATGTATCTACGTACAAATTCACATAGGTAAGAATTTCCGTACATATATGTCATTTTAGAGATAAGAAAAATAGTTTAATTCTAATTTAATTATTAAGAGAAAACAAGCTAGTGTGGGGGATTAAAAACTCATTTTGAGTCATTTAACATGTTTTTGGTTAAAAACTTGTCCTTTGTCAATATGACACCAAGCATATTTTATTAAACTTCATTTTGCATTTAACACAAGGAACGAGTTCAGATGCATTTGAACAAGGCATCAAAACACCATCCAAGGAAAAATGTAATGGAAGGCGTACAGCAACAAAATAAATTATTTTTAAGGAAACAACCCTTTTGCCTTAACAAAATAACGTTAATTTAATTTTCTCCAAGCAAAAACAAGGTACAAAACAAACAAGAAAAGCCTAAGGGCTGAAAATAAGACATAACTTCTACCATAAAGGGAAGCTAATTCTGGACAACATATATGAGAAGCCTCCCACTTCGAACTATGAAGAAGTAAAGGGCTTTAAAAATAAAATATTAAATATTAAAAAAAAAAAAAAAAAAGGGCAGGGAGAGCTCATGAACACTGATGGAGAGAGAGGAGGATATCAACTTCCTATCTCATTTCGTATTTTCGCAATTATGCCCTTTTCTTGTTAGTATTTTTTTCATTTCCTCTCTCTTTTAAAAGTTACACTCAGTTCAGGTTTCTTTGCATAGGTGTGAACTTTAAATTCAACGTAATAAAAAACTCATAAAATCAGGATAACTCTGTTGATTTATGGGTTGACTCACCAAGTTTACTTGCAAACAAATATAGTTATTCTCTTTGAGTTTTACATTTCAACAGCTAGAAACTGGCCGATTCAAATTAACTAGACCGAGATGTCGAGCATTAAATTGGTGGACCAAACATGCCATTAATAACATATGGTCTAACTGGAATATTTTCAGATTATGGATCAACTTTCTCTTCTCAATAATCCGACCCCAAGTGCTTGTCGACAGGATAAATTTACCCAAAGTAAACTATTCTTCATTAATACGAGTGAGGAAAATCTTAGATATATGAAGAATGTTCTTTCTTGCATGCTTACCTCAGCCATGCCACACCAGAATAAGGGCACCTCCTTGGATTGTGCAGCATCCACATCCTTTATCTGTTCCTTCAATTTTTTGTGTACAGCTTTACCAGGAAAGAAAAGGGCAACAGAGCTTTCTTCAGATGGAGAATGGGAAGACTTTTATAAATGCAAAACTAATTTTCAATCTCTATGAATTTGTGTATCATATAATAGAAAGCACATATTTCCCCAAAAAAGATTACAGAAACCAAATAAAGTCCACTTTGCTAACCAACTCATCAAGCTAGACTATTAAAAGAACAGCAAAACCCCGAGAATCTGTGCTCAAGTCCATCATACCCACCAGCAAGGACTACAGAAAAATAATAACTTTTAAGCAGTTGTGGAGCCAAGATTTTATCAAGGGGGCAAATTTACATTTTTATTTTAATTGAAATAACAAGATAAAATAAAATTTTGAACTAAAAATAAATATATAAACTTATATATTGATTGATAAAGTTTATTTTTGGGAGGTAATTTTTTTCTTTAAAAAGTGGCAAAACCTTGAGGTGGGATTGAATGCTAATGAAACAAAGAGAGGGGCAAAAAAAAATTTGGGAAGGAATATTTAAAATTTAAAATTTATAATTAATATATATGCTGTATAAAAAATTAAAATAAAAAAGCTATGTGGCTCCACCCCTGTTTTTAAGATCCAGCAATTTGCCTGAATTTTTGTTCTTAGCCAAGCATAAAACATTAGGGACATGATGTCCCTTGTGTGGGAGCACTAGCAGAAATCAAAAATCTCTAACAGGATGGGAAAAAATCCGTCTATCCAATGTAAGCATGACAAGACAACCATACCTTCTAACCGGGAAAGAAGGTGAGACTGAATGTATTTTCCATTTATCTTTCTTGAACCCTCTGGAATGCGAGATTTAGCTATTTCTTCTCCCAGGGTGACCAAAGCCTATCCATGAAAAAATAAAAACTTAAATAAGAGGAATTATAAACATCAAAAGTTCTGATTTTATTTTGTTGGGGGATGCATAAAAATTAAAAATAAAAAATAAAAAAAAGAAGCTTAAACTTGACGCTCACTATAATCCTCCATGTATATGTAAAATCCATCAAATCTACTCAAGTACTTGATAAGTCTCAACAAGCAAAATGTACAAAAGAAGAACCCTCAAAGTGCAGTCTAGGAACCCAAAAACTAAGGTCACTAGGGTCAGACCCTGTACAGCAGTACCCTGGAAGCCTTTTCATAACTGTTCCAGATGCTTGGCAAGCATCTGGATGTGAAACCATATAGAAAGCCAGCAAACACACACACACAAAAGATGAAACTGTTTTTGTGACATGATTTTCATCAATATGATAAAATCCTTTATAGAGGAAGGTTTTAGACGCTGCATACTGTTTCAAGACCTTTAAGATGACCTAGGTGGTTATTCTCATTAAAACCGAAACAATTGAATATTTCTGAAAAATTATTTCAGCAGACATTAGAATATGAATTCTGACAATATCACTACGATATGCTGTCAAATTTGACACTAAATGGTGGTAAAGGCGAATATTAGACGCTAGTAGTTTTTTCATTTTTTTATTTTTAAATAAAATATTTTTAACTGACTACTATATTCTTTATTGCTTTACTCTTTTAACAGATCTTTTGTGATTGTTTATACATGGATTTAACCAGACACGTCAAACCAATGACAAGTTGACGCGTGCCCCCGAGTCCAATAGGAGGTCGCCATATGGCCCAATGCTACACTTGACACGTACCCACTACACTAATGACGTGGCCTCACTCCTAAGGCTCCAAGGCCGCATCTCTAACTTACCTCTTAGAAGGTCAGCGATCTCACTCATTACCTCATGTCATGAGGTCCCTGGGTCGACCTCTGCCTTGCCTTGCGATGTTACCAAATTCAATTCTTACATCGCCCTATAGAGTTGCCAAGCTCACCTTATCCCACCTTTAACAAGGTGGATGCCCCCTCAGGGGGATGCCATACTCAATGCGACATAGTGCCACCACTCTCTATCACCCTACCTAGTTGCCATCTGCCTAGGGCATATCTCACCCATCTCCGAATGGCTGCCTTCCCTAAGAGATGCCCTTCTCCGGAAGGATGCCTGGTTCGCCCATCTTTGGATGGCTACTCCCCTCGGGAGATGCCCTTCTCTAGAAGGATGTCTAACTTGCTTAGTGCTCTCGGCCTAAATACCCTTGATGAGCGCGTCACACCTCCTCGAGGATGCAAGTCTCCAGATGGATGCCTCCCCCGTCAAGATGCCCGAGCTATCTCAAAGGTGGGTCCTCATGCGCCTTTTCGAGTCGGATGCCTATTGCATCGTGCAATGGGAGCCAAAGCTAGCAGCCATCACGGTACCCTTGTATTTCCCTAATGGCACCACGCCCTGGCTCTATGTTTGCGCAGGTTAGGTAGTACTTGGGGAGCTCGACGTCGAGCTTGGTTTTTGCGCAAAGTCTTCGACCTTGACCCACGGTTCTCTTTGGGATGGTTGCAGGTTCTTGGTTTGGTGGCTAGAGAGAAGGTTCTCTAAGGCACGGGGTTGCTCCCAATGCCAGAATTAGCGATCCTACCTCGGTCAGTCTAAGTGCAATTGGAGAGGACGTAACCTAGACCGGTCACATCATTGCCTATAAAGCTACTCCGGCAGCTGACATGGCATATTCGCCCTAACACGGCATGGATGACCTGCACACAGCACAACAACAACATACATATTATGGACCTAGACCTAACCCTGCCTACCTACGCTACTCACCTACTACTTCAGCACTATAAAAGGCTACCTCTAGCCTCATTATAAGCCGGAACCTTAACGGATCGGGAAGGACGATCAAGACAGATCAAATCCAAACCAGATGACGATCTCAACACGATCTGGACATAGAACAAGAGACTAAGGGCTACGACGAGCCACTACTAAGGTATTCTTCCCAACATTCCAACATTCCATTACTTCCCAACATTCTAATATTCCAACACTCCACCATAACCAACATCCACCATGGACCACCATAGCTTATCCAACACCATCACTATCATCAGTGTTATCCAACATACCACCACAACATCTGAAACCCCACAACAAGATAACCACCAATAAAGAGGGAAGGAGGGTTGACCTCACTTCCCAACCTTCACTCTTAGAGTATCTCCATTTCCAAGGTTCTATTGGACTAGAACCCCACCAAAGGCTGAAATCATGCCTCGAGGTCGTAGACCTCATCGCCCTCTCTTCTCCCTTTACACCACTCTTAGGCTACTCTCTCTCCTCCAACTTGGTCGCTCCAACCATCCCTTCACTTCACATTGATGAGGACAGAGTTCCTCTCCGGGGGACCTCATCCTTCAACAGGCGAGTTCCCCTCCTCGAGTGCTCTACTAACGATCCCTTTTGGGGGATCCCACTATCAACAGTCTCCCTTCAAGGTGACTCACCAACAATCCCTTCCGAGAGGTCCTACATCAAAAATCCCCCTCTAGGGTGACCCACTATGGTAACAGTGACTACATCAATTGTGTTGGTGATGTTTCACATTTCAAAAATTATATTTTTGGTAGAAGGGGTAATTTAATTACAAAGAAAAGAGAATTGTACAAGGCAATGAAAAAACCTCTACAATCTTCACCAGCAACTTTCTAAAAGTAAATCCAAAATATCCCAGACCAAATTCCATAATCTTCAATTAAGTGTTTCAAATTGGGTAAAGTATTCACTTGTCCTACCTTTTTTTTTTTTTCATTTCTTTTTTTCCTTTCCCAAGATAAAAGAACCTAGTCCTAAATGCACACAGAGTAGTAGAACCAAGGCAAAGTCCAAGCACACACCTCAAAAGGGCCTAACCTTCGAAGAGGTGATGGTGCCTTGAGTACCTATATTCACACCCACAACCAATGTGGGACTTCTTTTTGCCCATTGTTTTTTTTTTTTTTTTTGGTTCCGTCCAAGATAACATAACCTAAACACACACACAAAGTGATAGGACCAAGGCAGAATCCAAGCACACATATCAAAAGGGACTAGCATCTAAAAAATATAACCATATTCATGAATTTTTTCTAGTTTTCCACTACATGAAAATTTTCAAATAATTTCTCAATTTCTAAAAACTAAGGTAAGATCTACCTGAACCTCTGCTTCCCTTGAACACAATCAATGGCTACTTCTCAGTTTGGCACAACATGACTGTCTTACTTCCTAGTGCCATGCGAGAAATAAACCACATCAAAAAGGTCCAAGTTCAGTTACCATTATAGAGGTTTTTTCTCAAAAATACTTTATAGCCTTATTGAGGGATTTTCTTGATTATTTAACAATGAAACTAAAGGTAGTGATCTCATTTTTCCTAACAAAGCCATCAAATTTGATTTCAAATGCGTTCTTGTGAAGAGAAACCATTTAATGAATAAAAGTTGATCTCTCAATTCACCAATACTAAAACCTTAACTACATGTATTGTTTGTAAAGTTATCTTGTACATCTGCCATCAGCAGACGAACTAAAATTATAGCAGCAATAACAAATACAATAGTTGAAAGGTGTTGCTGTGACCTGCTTACTTGACAAAAGGATATAACCTTATACGCGGCACAGGTGGTGAGGGAATTCAGCCATGATAAATTGGCTATGGCAGGAGGTTGGGCAGTGATGTGGCACTGCCAGAATTCATGGTGGTGGTTGTGTTGGTGGTGCTATTATTGGTGGCACTGGTCCTAGCAGAGTAATAGAAGCTGCATAATATGAGTGACAATAGAGGGGTGTTTCAAATGGCAGGAAGAGGTGGAGCAGTTTACATTATGGTGATTGTGGGGGTGCGACTTTAAAATCTACAGCCCAGATCTTTAAGGTTTTTGATCTGTGTTTAGACAAAAAAAAAAAAAAAGCACTAGTTTTAATTAGACCCGGGCAAGAAATCTTTTAAAATTAAGCAATTAGATAGAGTTTCCGTGGCTGGACAGATGTTGGTGACATGCAAATTATGATTAGATATTTACTTGCCAATCAAAAATAGATATTTGTGGTCCTTCGAACAGAACTTTATCAAAATGTTTCTTGATTCACAAAGAAGTAACTGCATGGTTAAGAAAACCAAGTTTGGGACCAATCTTGGAGACACAGAAAAATGTAGTCAGAAGGAATTTGAAATTTATGACAAATCATAAGAAACTGTTCCTGCTGCATATCAAACCAAATATTAACACTTTGTTAGAATGTTTATTAGAATAAATGATGAAATACTATTTAATACTATATAGGATAGGACCAAGGACTTAAATATCGATATCGATGGATATATCAAGGGTCCAAGAACACGGATATATCGGATATATCGATGGATATATTGAAAATTTCAATATCTATTCAGAGATATGACGGATATTATTAGTTAAACACGTATACTTCCATTGAAACTCTAGGAACAATGATTAGATTCTACTAAACCGTTTAAAATCAAAATATTGCAATTTAAATGTATAATTGACAAATTTGTATTATGTAAGGTATAAAAATTGTGCCACACTGAGCAAAAGAATGAATATTTTAACAAAGTAAATAAAAGTTGTTACTTCATAACACTAATTTAAGCCATTAGTTTAATTGAAATATTTATATAAATCAATACTAAAAGAATAAGAGGTGATAATTTTGACACAATAACAAGAAAATGAATATCTCGATATCGTTGATATATATCTTCGATATAGTGGATATATTCGATATATCGACAATTCCATGTGAAAGAAAGAAGATATTATGGATATATCGAGATTTTATCAATAATATCGAAAATATGGACAATATCGTAAAGATATTTTGCGAAAAAGATATGTTAGTTAAGTATCATATCGAGGGGTACAGATACACGGATATATCGTGAACATATCGAAGATATCGTGGATATTTAAGTCTATGGATAGGACTACTACACAAAGACATGGATGATAAAGCAATTACAAAAATGCATACCTGCATTTCATGTTCCATGACAGCAAGTTCACTTTTGAAGTTAACCAATGCATCCTCCTTTATGTACAACTGTAAAGAATAAATATTACAAGAAGATATCAGTCAGTTTATGAAAACATGTGATCGTCTCATCCCTCTTTCTATCAATCAATGTGGACTAGAAGAACAAGAACCACCCTACTAGATGGGAAGGATTTAAGAAGCTTGCCCCATGTTGAAGAAAATTGGGGGGAGGGAATCAGTGAAACATACAAATCTAAAAGCAAGATTTTGCTGGAAAATAGAAAAATATGAGAAGCAGAATCTTAACAGAACAAAAATAGCCCCCAAGAACAAAAAGCTCCAAACTTCAGGTTTTTGACCGTTGTTCATCATGACAAAGCATATGCACATACATAGTTGCATTTCAAAGTAATCAAGTGGCACATGCAATCATTATTCAAGACCTTCAAAGTATAAGGCTACCACTCTGATCCACAACCCAGATTTCTTGTTTTTTATGTTCCACACAAAACGTCTTTCATGAATTAACATTACATTATCATTATCTCACCAAAAAAATAATAATAATAATAATGGCGTCAATCACGTCACAACATATCTCGACTTATTGTGAGAAACAGAGCATGATGTACAACATATTAAATGTCTTAAAACTGATCCAGTTTTTCCGTTAAGAACGTTTATTCTTTTCTGAACAATTTGAGAGCAACTCTGGAAATCTGCTGAGATATATGAAAAGAAGGAAGGATATCTGAAAAGAATTATAACCCAAGCCCTTAGTTCTACCTTTGTTTCTCTCCATTTTAATTCTTTTCCCAACTGTTGGATTGTGTAAAACCAAAAGTTGAGACAAAGCAACTTCAACATGGTGCCAGAGCCTTGAAATCCATTGAAATTTGTAGCTCATCTAATGCACTTTTTTTGACCAATATGCTACTTAAGAAAAGTTGCTTGAGCAAATATGAAGGAAACTATTGAAATGATTTCTCTGCAGAAATATACAGTAAGAAAGAAATTAGCTATAAGTTCAATTAGGGAAAGGGAATGAGGGGGCACCAAACATGGTGGTTTATCTTTTGGGTAGCAGATTCAATGATTGACTTATGTTGTTATTCATTCCCGTTAGGCTTGTTGAAGTTTTGTAAGGAGATAAGATTCAAACTTGAAATTAATTAGTCATCAATGATAATGATAAATAGTCATGAATCACCATATGGTTGTACAATCCTAATGAAGAGGTTAAAAAATACCAAAAATAATTACGGCTTCCAGCACCAATTGTGATGCAGTTGGAATAGGGCAGTTAGAAAACTATTATCTCCTTTCGAAACCTAGGACTAAGCCCACCTATTGAAGAACCAACATGTCATCTGGAAAATTGTCTCTTATTAGGGTTTGGGGGCTGGTGGCTAGTTGTTCCTGAGCCATAAGTTGATAGGAATCTTGCCTCAATCAAATAAGAAAATGGCAGGGCAAAGCTCTCCCCCCACCCCACCCCACCCCACCTTAAAAATAAAAATAAAAACATAGGAATTGAGGTTGAAGAGCCATAACTAAAAATATTGATGAATGTTGTGGCTTCATTTCTATTTTTATGTGAACCCAACTCTCTTCAAGATAATCTGTTAATTTCTCTTCCAAATTAAACTCTTGCAACACCAGGGCCCTTAATGGAGCTCATCACATGATATTTTTCTAGTAATACTATAATAATAAATATATTTTGAACAGAATTGAGAGATGAACGTAGGCTTCTAACCATAGAATAGTTAAAAGAGCCCCTTATATATTATAACAAAGTTGAAAGTACAAAACTTACCCTACTATTAACTCTTTACATCCCCCTCAAGTTGAGCGTAGAGAACAATCCTTTACCTACAACTTTAGTAAAGAGATCTCCTAATTGAGCACTCGGTCTTACAAAGAACATGAAATTTTTTTTCTCTGTCACCAAGTACCAAACAAAATGACAATCAACTTCAATATGCTTAGTTCTTTCATGAAACACTGGGATTGCTAGCAATATACATAGCTGCTGGATTATCACAAATATGTTCATAAGATTGTCACTCAAAAAAACCCATCTCTTGTAAAAGAGATTTCAACCCTATCATCTTACAAGCTGTGTTAGGCATGGCTCTACACTCAGCTTTTGCACTAGATCTAGCTACCAGGATTTGCTTCTTACTCTTCAATGTAACAAGATTACCACCCACAAAAGTACAGAAGCCTAACACTGGCCTCCTATCTAACTAATCACCTGCCCAACTAGCATCTGAAAAACCAACTATCTCCAAATTGTTTAAGAGCCTCAAAACGAAATCTTTACACGAACAATCTTTAAATTTCTCAAAATTCAACATACAACTTCCCAATGCTATTGTTTAGGATTCTGCATAAACTAACTCACCACGCCCACATCAAAGGTCATATCCAGATGTGTTACAGTCAAGTAGATTAAATTCCCCACAATTCTTCTATATCAACTTGGGTAGATTGAAGAAGACTTTGAATATTAGTTTTGTCCCATTTGCTAGAGCTTGGAGAATTCCCAAAAGGCCAGCATATTTAGGTCCAATACAATGTTGTACCCCTACGAATATATCTTTCTAAACACACAATTAGGAGTGCACCCATCGTCTAGCAGCATCCAAATGATCCCATAGACCTCCTTTAAGGACTCCAAGGTCATCAAATGTTTCACCATCACCTCTACTAAACCGCATATTAAGATCCATAGGGAGTATCAACAGGTGTACCCATCATACCACTCTCATCCAAAAGATCAAGCAAATATTTCCTTTAAGACAATGAGATTCCTTCCTTCGATCTAGCCACTTCAATGCCCAAAAAGTAATGAAACTATCCCAAGTCGTTCATATGAAAATGCTTACTCAAGTGACAATTCAAAGATTGTATGCCATCAATATTGCTGCTAGTAATCATTATATCATTTACATAAAATGCAAGAATGATACTACCTTTCACAGAGTGTTTCACAAACACCAAATAATCACATATATTGCACTTCAACACATACATACCAGATACTTGACTGAATTTGTCAAACCACAACCTCGGAGACTACTTAACCCTGTGAATTACTTTCAACTTACAAACCTTACTAGACTCCCTTGAGTAACATACCCAGGATATTGCTCCATATACACTTCTTCTTGAAGATCACCATGAATAAAAGTGTTTTTAATGTCAAGTTGATAAAGAGGCCAACCCTTAACAACTCCAACTGTTAACAACACAGGAACAGAAGTAAGACAAGCCACAAATGAAAATGTCTCCAAGTAATCAACACCAAATGTCTAAGTGTATCCTTCTAGCTTTTAACCGCTCAATGGCACCATTAGAACAATATTTAACAACATATACCCATCGACAACCCACAACATGCTTTCTTAGAGACAAGTTCGTCAACTCCTAGGTACCATTTTGATATAACGATGGCATCTCTTCATCCATAACACTCTTCCAACTAGGAGAAGCTAATGCCTGAGTATGAGAATGAGAATTTGTAACGGAGGACAACTTACTGATTGTGAATCAGATAAAGGAGGTGATAAAGCAGGTGACTCTTCATTCCTTGAAGTTTGGGTGCGGCAACAATACACCTATAAGGGCTTGGACACAGTGGACTCAGACAAAATCACTAGATGGAATAGTATCAAAGGCAATTGGAAATGGAATAAAGGAAGACTCAACAACATAGGCCTAATGACGCACCATAAGTCAAAAAGAGCGATGGACCTTCAAAGAAATTAGTATCAGGTCCTAACATTATAACCTTTTTAAATCCTAGAATAACCAACAAATATACATTTAATTCCTCAAGGATCTAACTTATCATGACTTGGAGAGAGAATATGAGCAAAACACACATCCAATATACTTGGTGGTAAGTGAAATAAGAATCTATTAGGGTACAACACGAACTGAGGAATACCACCACAAATAACAGAAGATGGCATATGATTAATGAGATAACATGAATTCTAGCAACTTCATGAAATTCCAACCTGAGCATAAGATTGAAGAGGACCTTTAACATAGTCCATGGAATTATCATACTGCAAAGTACGAATAGTATATCCAACCTGAGCAGTAACCTAAAGAAAAACCTTTTCTTTCATAGAAGAATGTTGGTAGTATAAAAATTCAATCCTAAGACTAGCTTTCCCTGACAATGTACATTGTGAAAAGGTGGCTAACCCATTTTTGCCCTGAGATTATTCCCCCTCCTTACCAACAAAATGAATCCACCATACACACAACCTAATACGCAATAGGTTATAATATCAAAGAGGTCCAGATTTGGCTTACTTTCATCCTGGAAAAAGTAGAGGTTTTGACCAACTATAAGATTTGAACCAATGACTCACTGTATGAAAGCGATAATCAATGAGACTATACTGGTCTTATCGCCCTCTCCTAATGCAGATTGAATAACAGACCTACCAAATTTGATAAATGATAAATCTAAGCAAATCTAACAATGACATATAGTTTGGGCCATTGAAAGTATTTAACAAAATGCAGTTGCATCAGATTTTGATTCAGGGATTAATTATAAAAGACATCCCTACTTATAAATATATACAAACCTGTCTTTTGAAGAACCGGTTTTGTTGATTTGCTTCACTAAGTTTCTTAATAAGTTTTTCTCTTTCAGAATCAGCCAGCAGAGACTTCAACTGTTGAAGAAGTATAAGATATGTTAGCTTTGAATAATTAAGTATAAATTTATATGCCCATCCAAGTAGAACATTTTTCATCCAAAGAAATAAAATAAACACGTAAAAAAGGTACTCAGTTTTGAAAACCTGGCCAACTAAGGATAAGTCTGGCCAGTTTTGATTTCATACTGTTTGGTAAGTCTCTTTTCCCTACTAAACAGTTCAGCTTTGTTCTAAAAATAAGGCATAAACACAATTTTTTCAAACCAACTGTGAGTTGGTTTATTTGAAAACCAGATAACAGTTATGAACTAGACCTAGTCTGATCCAGTCTTTGAAGTTCCCAAATAGGCCCTATATTCATGAGGTCATGTGGTTCATTCCTAGCTTACCTTCACTTGAACATCAATACTTAAAAGAGTAGCATGATACAAAATATAAATGTTAATATATTCACGAAAATTTAATGTTGATATAGTAAGAATTTTAGAGATTTAAGTAACCCAAGCCAAACACATGTCAAAATCGAATAATGAGGAAAACAGCAATGAACATACATATAACCATCTCTCTCTCTCTCTCTCTCTCTCTCTCTCTCTCTCTCTATATATATATATATATATATATATATATATATAATGACTGGGTAGAAAAGCCTTACACTTCACACTCGGGTTCAAAGTATCATTTGTCTCGGACAAGATCTCACCGACAAACCAGTATCACCCCTCTCCGATACGAGATCTAGGGACGTTACAAGTATATCGTGGGAGGAATCATTCTCGGCCGAGAATGTCGAGATCTTGGACGAGACGAAACGAGGTGGGCAAGAAATCTCAATCTCGTTGTGATTTGAACGAGATATCGTCCAAATCGTACAATATCCTCCTTTTGCCTATGCGAGCTTGCAAAAAGCTGCCTAAATTTGAAAAAAAGATGCAGTTATGCCTACGAAACCATACGGCCTACCTCAAGAGTGGATACCAGCCCAATCTTCCCCTCTTTCTCTCTCTTGGTTCTCCATTCTAAGTGAGAAGATCTGGTGGGTGTTGTCGTCTCCGTCGCTCGAATCCAAATCCTATGGTCTTGCTGTGGTTGTTTCCAGTGGACAACAGCGAGAGCTCTATATTTAAAGGTGGGCAATAGCGTCAACGGCGGCTGAGGTGGACGGTAGCTGCGGCAGCTGAGGTGGGCGGTAGCGGCAGCGGCTGAGGTGACCGAGAGAAGCAGCAAATCATGTCAGCGGTGTCGAGCTCTCATTCTCCGATCTTCATCGCACTCTCACTCTCTTCTCTTCTCTCTCGCGAGTCGAGTGGTTCTCTGGAGTCTGGGTCAAGATCACTGACTTATAAGCTAAAGGTCCTTTTTTTTATTTTTTTCAATTTGTTTTTGTTTTTTTTTTTAAGTGATGGTAAGATCTTTTTTTAAGTGCTAGTCGGTGGGTTTGAGACGTTTTTTGGTTTCTTTTTTTCATTTTTCATTTTTTTTTTTAAATGCTATTGAATACCTATAGACCTTTTTTTTTTTCCCATTATCATGTATCATACATTTATAAATTTGAATTTTTTTTTTTTTAAACAAATGGTAAATCTTTTTTATAAATGATAAAAAAAAAATTATGAAAATGTTAATTTTTAAATTTAGAAAATTGGTCCACATTTTTTTAATCACCATGAACTTATAAATATGTTTAAATACTTTGGAATTATGAATTAAAATTTTTTTTTATAAATGCCAAATCTTTTTTATAAAATACAGATTTTTTTTTAAAAAAAATTACAAAAATCCATATTTTTAAGTTTAAAAAATTGTTACACATTTTTTTAATGACCATGAACTTATAAATATGTTTGAATAATATGGAATTATGAATTAAATTTTTTTTTTTATAAATGCTAAATCTTTTTTATAAAATACATATTTTAAAAAAAAAAATTACAAAAATCCGTATTTTTCAGTTTAGAAAATTGTTACACATTTTTTTTAATCATAATGAACTTATAAATATGCATAAATAATTAAAGTGATTATTTTTATTTGATGTCTGTTTTTATAATTAAATTTTCGTTTGAATTTTTATATATATAAATTTCAATTTTTATATGCATAAACTTGTTTACAACGCGTGATCCTTATAGGTCTGCTACTGATCAATTGAGGGGGATTGATCCCTACATGTACCGGCCTAAGCTAGGTGAACAGAAAATATTAAAGGATTTTGTTTGGAATAGAAAATGTGAAGAAGGTGGGAAAGGCGATTTCAAAATTTTTTTTTTGTTTAATGCAATCCCATTTAATGCAGCAGACAATGGCCTATACTACCAAACGATGATTGATACAATTACAGCATGTGGACTAGGTGTGAAAGGTCCTTTGGTTATCAAATAGGATGAACATACTTAAAAGAAGAGTGGGCGGAACTATATAATTACCTTAACATGCTAAGGAAAAAATAGCCAGAATATGGTTGCACAATCATGTGTGATGGGTGGTCATCACGGAACAAACACCCCATCACCAACTTCATGGTGTATTGTGATCGGAAAATAATATTCCACAAATAGTGGATAGCACCAGTGTTAGGTCTAGAACGGCTGAGTACTTGTTTACACTGATGGACAAGGTTGTAGATGAGGTGGGGGAAGAAATTGTGGTCCAGATTGTTACAGATGATGAGGCTTCCTACAAGGCAGCTTGGAGACTTCTTATGAATAAAAGAAAAGGGTTGTTTTGGTCTCCTTGTGCCACCTATTGTATTGATTTGATTCTTGAAAACATTAGTAAGTTCCTAAGTGTCAAATCTGTAATTGACGATGCTCATAAGATCACAAGCTTTATTTATAATAGTGACCAACTTGTAAATCTAATTAGGACTTACATAGATGATAGAGATCTCCTTAGGCCAGGTATCACTCATTTTGCCACAATTCATTTCTATTAAGAGCCTATTAAGATATCAAGCAAATCTGAAGAGAATGTTTTCATCTGAGCATTGGCAATAGCTTTCAGACACTCGACAAGGTTCTCAATCGAGAAAAGAGTTGGCTAGGAAAATATTCAATCTTATTCTTATGGATCAGTTTTGGCATAAAGCAGAGGAGGTCCGCTCTTTGATGGAGCCGCTAGTGCTAGTGTTGAAGATTGTGGACCAGGACCAAAAACCAACTTTGGCTGTAATATACGACTACATGGATAGAGCCAAATTAAAAATCAAATCATCCTACAGGTCATAGAAGAGGATTTGGAAAATTATTGATGAAAGATGGGATAATCAACTCTATGGCCACTTGCATATGATAGGTAAGCATAATTAAATTTCAATTTTTATTATATGAATGATTTTGTACTTATTTTCTTCTAAACCTTTTACATGTATTACATAACAGCTTACTTTCTGAACCTGGCATGCCAATATAACCAAGAGTTCAGTGATGTCGAGGAGATGTGGGTAGGTTTGAAAGAAGTAATTAAACGCCTGGAGCCAAATGTGGAGAGACAACCAAAGGCAACTAATGAAGTAAGTATATTAATAATTCTATGACTAATTATTAAAAACAATTATACCAAGTAGATTTTATTAATGTTAATAATATTTGAATTAAATCAATTTTTTATACAAATGTAGATAAAGCTATTCAAGGAAAGAAAAGGAGTTTTTGGAGAACGACTCACACTTGTATCAATCAAAACTACTCAGGTTAGAAATAATGCAATGTTAGATGTGTATTATTGTGTGTGCAAATTTATATACATAAAAGAAATATACAATCATTAAAATGTTTTAAACTTTCTTTTTGTAACTCAATGGTGGTATAATTATGAAGAATCTGCTCCACACCTCTAGAGGATTGCTATAAAGGTTCTCTTCTTCCTCAGGATGTGAGAGCAATTGGAGCACGTTTGCATTGATTCATATAAAACTCTGCAATTGTCTTGCTATGTCATAGTTGTAGGAACTTGTCTATGTGCATTACAATTTAAGGCTGCAGACTCGTAATTTAACTAATAGATCTCATAATGATGAATACTACAATCCCAATGGCTTGAATCATATCTTTGATGATGAAGACATCTTAGATGATTGGATTCGAGAGACTAAGCAGCCTACAATGGATGAGATTGCACTAGAGCAAGGTGTTAATGCATTAGCCAACAAGGAAAATCAAACAGCTGAGCCCTCCTATGGCAGTAGCAATCGTTCACAAGGGGGTGACGCAAGTACTGAGGCAGGAAGTAGTAGTCGTTCACGGGATGAGAGAAGAAGCCGTCACAATGAAAAAAATGTGGTACACGATGTCACAGACACAAAGACATCCAATGGTGGTGACAGTTTTTATTTTGGTAAGGGTAAGTGGTGGTGGTGGTGGTGGTTACAATTATAGTGACCCATCGCCAAGCCAAGAACAACAATGGGCTGGGGGCACTAAAAGACATTATGATACACAGGGTGATTATGATAGGTCTCGACAAGACATCAGCAATGAACAAAGGAGGCACTCGAGACAGCATGGCGAGTTTTCGAGTCAACAAGATTATAGTGATTATGGTGTTCATGTAGGCGACCCAACGACAATGATCAATATTCATATGCATGACATGCAATTAGGGGTGATGCATACAGTCCACCACCATCACACCCACTCCAAAAATCTGTTAGCACTAATGGCCGTGTTCATAGTCGTAGGGCCATTGAGTTCCTACTATGCCTAAGGCTAATAGTTATGCACCACCACCACGCGGTCCGCCAGTCTTTGATAGATCTACAGGCGCTAGTACCGGTGGTTACTATGATCGGGGTGATTACAGACAAAGGCATAGGCATAGAACATCTGCGAGTACTAGCACTGGTGGTGGCTATGGATATCTCGATCGAGGATCCAGCATTTCTAGTGGTCCTATTGGTTATTTCAATGATGCATCAAGTAACAGTAGTGGGACACAGATCCCCTCCCTATCCCCCACCCCAACCGTATTATCAAGACCATAGGCAAGGTTCGAGCAGAGATGCTTCTCATGATCCAATTGCTGCACTGACTTTCAATATATTTTACACCCCCCCCCCCCTCCCCCTTCATATTACTCACAAGAAGGTGATCAACATTTTCAGCCTCATCGCCACTCTACATGAGAGTAACTTTTATATCGGTATGTTACTTACCAAATCATTTGTTATTTCTTTATGATATGTAATGTTATTTACCCATCATTGATAAATGATATTTATTTATGTTCTTTGGGTGTATATTATAATCCAAAACATAAATATAGTGTTATTTCATGATATAGTGGTGCGCTAGCGCCTATTTTTATGTTTTTTACCATATTATGTGCATTAAGTTCATTATTTTGCTTGTTTGATGGTTCCAATGTAATCATCATTTTTTTTTACTAATTTTCTATGATTTTTTTGAATTTTTTCAAACATTTTTTCATGCGTAAAGTTGCATCTCACCCGAGACATGACGGGTTGGGCAAGACTGAAATGAACGAGACCGAAACGAGACGGGGACCAAAACCGAGACTTTGAAGCATGTTCACACTTGTATTGTTATATTCATATCTGCTTACAGTTTCATTAATGTAAAGCGAAGATTAATGTATTATTCAGTGATTTACAAAGCCTATGCTCTCATGAGATGGGTTGTTAAGATGATATTAATGTATTATTAGTTTAACATTTGAGGTTGGGTGCATCAAAAGACTAACAATTTGTTCAATGGTCCAATAAATGCACATGCATGGCTTTATCAGTTTAAGATTTAAGTCAGGAATCAATTAGCATTGATCCTTCTTAAACAGCTCAGCATATGCATGTGTGTCTTCCAAAAGCAACTTGTGATACAAACCCCAACACTCAAAACATGATACATTTGAATTCTGGGATGCTAAATTTAGGGTCTATTGATTATTGTTGTTGTGTTGTGTTGTGTTAAAAATAAGAATACAGAAGTATGGGAGTACACGTTTAGTAATGCCAGTTCTGTAGTTTGTTTTAAAAAAATAAAAAAATAAAAATGAAATTTCTCAGAAACAAACTCAATTTGCCAAAATGGTGGAGGGGGCCAAATGCCAACACCAGCTCACCTTTTCCCCAAAAAAAAAAATTAATGTATATGAGATGACTTGATGTGTGTGCCTAGTGATTAAGGTTAAATTATTATACCAAAGAAAAAAATTTAAGCTTTTACCTGATCACTGCTCAGTGGTTGATCAAGAAGATCCTCCGATGGATCCTTAGGACCATACTGATCATCACTAGAATGATCTTCTAATGGTAGTGATGAAGATTCCTCCAAACTAACAGGCATGGGAAATGTCCTCCACACCATACGGCGCATAGGATGCTTCCTAAAAGAACATCGATGTGGATAAGCAATCCTTTGGGAGTCCATCCTTAAAGTCCAGGCAGCCACATTATAATGAAGTCCGTAGACACTCTCCTGATCTAACTTTCTTGCTTTCCATGAAAACCATGATTCTTGTTTGTCAAGACAACACCTATCAAGATCATTAAATATTTCATCATAATCATGAGACAATCCTGATTCATTATTTAAAGCATTGAACAGTAAGGGTTTTTATTTTTTATTTTTTATTTTTCCTTTCAAAAGGTTAAAATTATTGATGAATTTGGGAATTGTAGTATCTTTTTAAGTTACAACCAGCAAAAATTGCCCATGCAACTGAGATATAAAGAAATAAAAGAACTTTTATCACAAAAAAAGAAAAAAAAAACATTAACAAACAACTAAGATGTAAAGAAGTAACAGAACTTTTACCGCAAAAGAAATAACAAAAATAATACCACTCTCTGATGCAGCACAACCACACAAGACCACTTAGAACAGAGACAGAGAAGAGAGAGGAGAGAAGAGAGAGAAGATAGAGAGAAGATGAGGAGAAGAGGGGTAGGGAAGAACCTTAGGCTTCGCACCTAAGGTTTTGTTTGGAATAAGCACCAAACAATAAGAAAGAACACCAAATTCAATTTATCATAAGTTAATCTTCTGAAAGAGTTATGGAGCCTTTATATAAGATTCCATTTACATCAAAAATAGTATACTTGGGCTTCAAGAAACTTGGGCCTCAAGGCTAGCCAATATAGTAAAAACTTAACCCCAAAGTCTAAGAATTTAAATGCAACAATTTATTATTCTAAAATAAACTAAGCAACTATAGTAAACCCTTGGTCTTCAAATTAATAGGCAAAGTCGAGCCACCCTGTAGTAGACTGTGCTTGATGTCCCCATCAACTCTTCCAGAGTGGGAAAAACTCGACCTCAAGTTTAAGGTCGGAGTGAGATATTGAACGCAGCTTTCCCAATGAAACAAATACGTAGAGTAAATCAGCCACTTCAAAAATTGGTGAAGAATAGCAACTTCAAGTATGCAAGCAAAGCTAGGATATGACCATTAACTGTTTAAAGAGTAGTAGCAAATACAGATCACGGAATAGCTCAAAGTTATCAACACCAATAAAATCGATCTTCTCTATCCCAAGCAAAGAGTTCGGGGAAGTAACAGAATTCGCAGTAGGAATAGTTGTTGGCAGAGAAGCCACTTCAATCATAGCCACTTCAATCACAGTCTCTGGAACTACCTACCTAGATTGCTGTAGCTGAGGATGTCCCTTCTAACTTGCTTATATCAACCACATGTTCATGCAATGCACCAAAAGCTTGTTGTGCAACAACACCAGACATTTCTTCACAAATAGAAACAATGATTGGAGTATAATCATCTAAAATGAAGACCAAAGATTGCACTGCTTCCATGAGATAGGGCCTCAATTTATCAGCACAATTCATGAGGACTTTTTTGCCCAATTGCCAAGACAGAGATCCAACATTCATGTTCTCTTTTTTTACACTATCCAAGAGAGGACACAAAAGCTCCCTTGATATGTCATTACTTTCCTCTAAAACTATGGTCAAGATTGCTTCCATGTTGGCAAATACAGTATCGGGACAATGAAATATAGTAACTGTCAGAAAATGGAACATCTCAATAACCAACGCATCACACTTAAGATCCAACATTTCTATACATAACTTGGTCCTTGCAACATTCTCAAGAATAGAGAGAGATTTAAAATAACAACTATACTTATGAGACAATGCACCAATTGTTACGACTATGAGTTGAAAAACTTCCCTCATTTGCTCATCATTGTAATGAGGAATTGGTGCAGTTATTCTCAAAATCTCACAGATGCATGATGCAACTAAAACTCTCGCATTGGTATTCGGGTGCTTCAAAAGCTTATGACTTATCAATGCATTCATTGAAGATCGAAGTGCATCTCGCATTGATTGAGATGGGACTTGTGCTAGAAAGTCCATCAAGTAGACAAAGAAGCTCACCAACAGAATATATAGGAAATATAAGCCTTTTTCCCATATCTATAAGACGCTTTTCGAGCCATTGTTCTGAAGAAATCATATTTTTTTTCACTTTTATTTTTCACTTTTATTTATTTTCAACCAAGCACACTAAAAATTTATTGATACAATTTTAAATAAACAATTTAAATCAACCAGAAAATAGGAATATAGTATTCTCGATTAGAATAACCTGGATCGGAATAGTCTGAGTCGAGATTAGGATAACCCTATTTGAGATTTGGTTCCATCTAGATTAGCTTATCCTGGGTTGGGATAGCCCGAGTTGATTTGAGGATAGTCCTTTCCACAAATCTGATTCCAACTAGAATAGCTTGACTTGAGTTGAGTTGAGTTGAGGAAAACTATGTCCATAATTTTGTTCTCAGCTGGAATAGGTTACTTCTGTAATCTGTAACCAAACAACCCAAATCTCTAACCTTTAAACCCCAAATACCTCTGATGTATCTCAAAGGCCCTCGATACAAATGGAGGGAGAGAGGCAGCGAGGAGTTTGACGAGGGGAGATGATCGACGGCGACTCAACAGTGGGATAGCATCGAAGGCAACGAAATCTGGCAACTAGATGCTGGAAGTTGACTGCAGCAGTGTACCAATGAGATCTGACAGCAAGAGGATCCGGCTGACATGTCGATGTAATTGGCAGCAAAAGCTTGGTTTCTTGAGGTGCAAATGGTGGCAGAGGCCGATAGCTACTCGACGGCAACAAGGGAACGATGTCGGCGGATGTATGACTCTAGAGTGCGACTTAGGTAACACTATTCTGCAATGGCTTGAAAGTTCGATGTTTCCTTGATGGTGGTAATGGTGGTTCATGGTGGTGGCTAGGGGTTTTGGGTTTGTTGGGTACGATTGGTTCGACAAAGGGATATGGGATTGAGGTAGGGGTGAAAGAAAACCAACCAAACCGGACTAGACCAAATTGGTTTATTCGGTTTTTGGTCGGTCTTTTAACTAATAATGGGCGGTTTAGTTTAAGATTTCATGTTTTTTTCGGTTTTGGTTCAGTCATCAGTGTCGATTTAGATAAAAATCAAACCGATTAAACAAAACCAAACCGATTTATATATGTTATTTTTTTTCTATATTTGTAACCAAACGACACCGTCTTTTATACCTACTATATAGACACAACTTAACCCTAAACCATTTTCTCATTTCATTCGATCATTACTCAGCCTCACCCAACCTCAATGCTGTCAACCAAACCCTACCATCTTCTCTCTGCCTCTCACTCTCCGGTGCACCAAATCGACGACGGTGAGCTTCAAGTTTGCTCCCTCTCAAACCTTCATTCTCTCTCTCTCTCTCTCTCTCTCTCTCTCTCTCTCTCTCTGTATATATATATATATATATACGATAATGGCCTAATCTCTTGTTATCTTACAATCACAGGCAACCATCGCCGTTGAGCCCTAATCCCTAATTCAATGATTCTCTTTCAATCAGAGACCAAATATGTTGCTGTCAAGCCCATACAGCCTAACCCTAGTCCCTATTTCAGGTTTTCTGCCTCTCTCAGTTTATCTTTCTCTCGATCTCCCTTCCTCTCTCTTGTTCTCTTGATCTTTGTTAAGAGATATATATATATATATTGGTGTTTACAATAGAAATGTACACTGTACAAATCAAAATGCATGTTTGATATAATATTACATTATTACATACATCATTTTCTTTTATTCTTTTTAGATATGTGATTTATTGTTGGATCCTTTTGCAATTTATTTGCTGATGTAGTTTATAGTTGAGGCTTAATTCTCATATAATATACACCATACGGATCTATAATATACACTATATTTATTGTTGGATTTGTAATATATTGTTGGATTCCTCTTTTTATTTATATTATACTCTGTTTTCTTTATTATTATTTTTTTTTTTTTAACTGATGTCATTTTTTTAATTCATTTGTTAGATGGACACTCCTTTTGGTGATATCTCTGAGAAGGTTGTGGATGATACTCCGACAAACGACGTTGTCTTATGAGGTAACTCCTCGCCGAATGTGAGCAATATAAAACATAAAAAGGCTACTGGTAGTAGAAAACAATCAACAGCTTGGAGTCATTTCAAAGAAATTGAAACTAAAGATGACAATCCTATGGCAACTGGTAATTATTGTGGGAAAAAGTATGCTTGTGATAGTCGACAAAATGGGACAACTTCTATGTTGGCTCACATTGCATCACAGTGTCCAGAGTATTTTTTGATAAGGAGTGAAGAAACAAACAACATTGGCTTTTAAACCAATTAAAACAGAACCTAGAGTGGAAGAAAGTGGTGGGCAGGTTGTGGCTTGCACTTTTAGTGTGGAGGCTTGTAGAAAAGCCTTCGCTGAGATGATTATAATTGATGAATTGCCATTTAATTTTGCAGAGAAAGAAGGATTTAGACGTTTTATGCATGTTGCGCAACCAAGGTTAAAAATCCCTTCTTGCATCACAGTTGCAAAAGATAGTTTGACTATCCTATTATAGGGAGAAGAAAAATTTAATGCATGCTTTAAGGGAGCAACAAGTTTGCCTTACCACGGATACATGGACATCCATACAAAAGTTGAATTACATGTGTCTCACCGCACATTATATTGATAGTGATTGGAGAGTCTATAAAAAAATTTTAAACTTTTGTTTAGTTCCAAATCACAAAGGTGAGACACTTGGTAAGGAAATCAAAAAGTGATCGATTGAATGGGGATTAGATAAAATTCTCACCATCACGGTTGATAATGCCAGCTCTAATAATACTTGTATCGATTTCTTGAAGAAGAAGACTAAATCTAGAAAGGGCACCATATTGGAGCATGAGTTTTTACATATGAGATGTTGTGCTCATATTTTAAATCGCATTGTTTGTGATAGTATGAAAGATATTGATGATTCAATTGTGAAGGTGCGTAATGCTATGAGGTATATGAGATCCTCACCTTCAAGGATGGCAAAGTTTAAGAATTGTGCTAAGAAATAAGCCATTGAGTGTAAAAGCCAAGTTTGCTTGGATGTGTCTACTAGATGGAACTCCACATATGCAATGTTGGAGAGGGCTCTACAATTTCAAAAGGCTTTTGAAAGGTTAGAAAAGGAGGACATAACTAAATTTAGAGAGGAGGACAATGATGATGATGGGGATGAGAGAGTGAATATGGGGAGGAAGATATTAGGGGCCTCCCGATGTTGATGATTGGAGCAAGGTTAAGTTATTTGTGAGATTTCTTAAACTTTTTTATAATGCAACTTTGCGCTTTTCAAGGTCTTTGTATTTAACCTCTAATACTGCTTTCTCAGAGGTTTTGGTGATTCAAAATGCTATAGTTTCTTTGTGTAATAGCTCAGATGCTTCTTTAAGAAAATGGTTGAAGCTATGAAAGCAAAGTTTGATAAATATTGGGGTAAACTCGAGAAGATGAATCTGTTGATGCTGGTTGCTTTGGTTTTTGATCCCTAGTTCAAACTTGTGTATGTGAAATGGAGTTTTGAACAAAATTATGATGTTGTTGTGGCAATGGAGATGGAAAAGAAGGTAAAGGATTGTTTAATTCGGTTGTATAATTGGAATGATGCACGTGATTCTAGTAATAATGTGCAAGATACCAATACAAGTAAACCAATGTCCGTGGATGATGTTGATGTGGAAGAACAAGATGCTCATGGATTCCTCGTCTCTCAATTTCAAAAGCACTTGAAGGAAGAAGATAGCATGTTATCCAAGTCAGAGTTGGAGAGGTACTTGATAGAGGGATGTGAAGATGATGGAGGGAAATTTGATATCTTGGGTTGGTGTAAGCTTAATTCCACTAAATATCGTGTTACCCTCAAGGTTTCATTCCATGAATATATTGTGATTTTGATGACAACAAAACATTGATGATTATGGGCTAATATTTATCATTGAGTTGATCATTATAAGCTAGGAATTTCTATGCTCAAATGAGTTATCATAAGAAGAAAGCCAAGAGAACAAGAGAAGCAAACAAAAAAAAGGTAAGAGATCAAAGAGCAATCAAATGGCTTCATCAATTGAAAGCTCAATGACTATAGGATCTTTATATCATAGATCATGACCCTAAAAAGTCCCAAGCTTTACTTGGAAAATCATTTATGAACACAGAATTGAAAACGGCCTTGTTGAACTAATAGGTACAAATCAGTGTACTGAAATGTACAACTCAGCCTACTGAAATGTAAAAATCAATCGACTTAATTGTACAATCAGTCGACTAAATTTTCCAGAGAGCAAGGAATCAAGTGTCAACTGATTCTGCCTGAATCAGTCGACTGAATCACCAATTCAGTCGACTGAATTGGCGAATCAGTTGACTAAATTTGCGATCCAGCACTTCTAACAGCTAGTTTTCTAAGCCCCAAAAAGTGCTCCAACGGCTCCTTCCCAACGGTCATAAACCATTCTAGCCTATATCTATAATGTTCCAAACACTTTGAGAGTATGGATTAACAAAAGGAAAAATATTACACTCTTCTTATCCATTATCAAGCCTTAGATTCATATGCTTAAGCTTTTATTGTTCATATCATATTAGATTGAACTTAATTCTTCATTCACCCTATCAAGAGGGATTTATTGTTGTAATACATTCACATCTATCTTTGAGAGAGATTGAGGGTTGGGCATAACCTTTGTTGAGCAAAGGGGATTTGTTTGTTGTAAATGTTTCGATCTACACCCGCAGGTAGATTGGGTTTGATCTTCACCCGCAAGGTGATTGGTTAGTGGATTTGAAATCCTCAAGCAGAGTTCTTGAGGCGAGGACGTAGGCAAGAAAGTTGAATCTCGTTATATCTTGTGTTTGATTTCTTTAACTTTCTCTTATTCATTTGCTTTCATTAATTGTGCTATTTGCATTATTGTTTATACTTACTATATTTGCAAAAGTTTTTAAAGTTCATATATATTGCATCAACCCAATTCACCCCCCCTATAGGGTTGATTCTTGGGCCTACATATCGCATGCTTTCCCAAGCAACACGCGATGTTCTAGCAATGCCTATTTCTACTATAGCCTCTAAATCTGCATTTAGCACAAGAGGGCGTGTTCTTGATCCATAACTAATACTTTGTCTCATAAAACAATGGAGGCCCTCATTTGTGCACAAAACTTGGAGCGGAATTTGACAAATCCATTTTGTTTTTGAGATGCACTTGATGAGGTGGAGCAATATAAGAAAATCGAGTTAGGTATTAGCAATTTAGCATTCATGTCTACTACCTTTAGTTTATAATATTGTTTACTGCCTTTAGTTTATAATTTAGCATTCATGTCTACTGCCTTCAGTTTATAATACTGTCTTTTTTCTTTTTTCTTTTTTCTTTTTTCTGGAAATTATTAAACTCCTTTTTTTATATATTTCTTATAGAATCACATAAAGTGGAAAAATGTATTGTTGGTGATTGAAAAGAATTCCTGCATTAAAGAGGTAAACCCCACTTGTTGGTATATAACTATAGATATACACTTGTTGGTATGTAAATTATAAATTGTATTTGCACAGTTGTTCTTTTTATGTATTATTGACATATTGTTTTGATTTTTAAGGGCTGGTAGTGCTGATTTTTTAATTCAGGTGGCTGGTAGTGGTAGATTTTTGAAGGCTGGTGTTGATATTTTGTGAAGGATAATGTCATAGTGCTTGGTGCTACTGACTATGTTGATTTTTGAAGCCTAGTTGGCTAGTTCTTGGGATTTTGGGATAGGCTTCTGATTCTTTTTTTGGTACAAACTTTTTGAAACTGTAAATGGTTGTAATTTTGTAAATGGCATGGGAATATAGGATATTAGAATGCGATACTATCCCTCTCTCTCTCTTTAGAATGATGCCCTGAACTTGTTTTCGTTATTAGTGATTGTCTAAACATCTTGGAGAAATTGAGAAGGTAGTGAAGTACCACCTGATTGCTTAGTTTTTGGTCTAAATTTATTCCATTTATGCTGGATGAAAGATCGCATCAGGTGGAGTTTTCATATAATGCATTATTGTATTTATGTTGATATGCTTAGAATGATAAATTGCAATTATGCTTAGAATATGAGTAAATTTAAATCAGATAGTTATTCGAAGTCTGGCAGGTGGGTGATAGTGCTAAATTTGGGTTCCAATTGAGCCCAAAAAATGAAACAAAAATTGAGCTCAAATAGGAACCCAAATTCTAGTTGATATACCAATTGAGCCCAACAAATAAGCAAAAAGGGGCCCAAAATAAATTTGGTGGAAACCTGAAAACCGCAACATTACCAATTTGGTCGATGTATCATGTATTCATATGTTCTTATGGTGATGGTGCGGTTTCCGTTTGCATATGAGGGAAACCGATTTGGTCTGTTTAGTGGAAAATCTCCCCTAAACAGATTGAGGGTTGTGTGGGTTGGGGGAGTGACTGGTGGCTAAAAGCTCAAGATTCCCTCTATGGTAGAACAGTGATGCCTAGGGATCACCGAAATCAGATCTGATGTCAATACAGGGAGGTGTACAGGATCGTGATGCGACAGCAATGGTGGCTCAAGATTTCATGTGATAGGACAATAGGGTTTGACGGTAGTAGAATTAAGGTTCGAGTAGATTTTGGCGATGGGTATGGCTGGGTTTACAATGGGTTTCACAGTGAGGGTTCAAAGGGTTTGGGGTTTAACAGTGATGGTGCGATCAGGCTATGGGTTGATGGTTTCATGTTTGCAGGGGCGGATCCATAATATTTTTCAGTGATTGCACATAAAAAATTGTTCACAAACTAAATTTTAACTTTATATAACTTTCACTAGCTTAACCTCCAAAATTCAAGAACGTAATAATTTCAAAAAGTTTATATACAAAAACAAAAGGTTTATTATAAATTTTCATACTAGCCAAAAAAACCTGCACCAAAAAAATCGAGAAAGCAACAATCACTAGTGTAAAAAGAATAAAACAAAAAAAATTGAGTGGTTGCACTTGCCACCATAGGCATACTAGTGCATCCGCCCCTGCATGTTTGGACCATAAAGGTGTGACTGGTCTGGTGTGATGAGGTGTTATGGGGTGATGGGTTGCAATGAGGCCTTGAGAGTAAGGGCTCAAAATCAACAGTCATGGTTGAGTTCAACAAAGGAGAAGATGTGCGATTTGGTGTGGTAAGGTGTTGACGACAGTGGTGCAGTGGCCATGGGTTGGTCAAGAAGCTGTGATTGGATGTGATGGGGTGAGATTTGAAATATGGTAGCGATGGTTTTCAAAATCAAAGAGTGTGAAGCGCAAGATCGTTGGTTGCTTTGATACCAAATCTAACGCAGCACAAGCACACAAGAGCATTTAGAACACAGACAAAGAGAAGAGAGAAGAGAGAAGAGAAGAGGGGGAGGGAAGAACCTAGGCTTCGCACCTAAGGCTTTGTTTGGAAACAGGACCAAACAATAAGAAAGAACACCAAATTCAATTCATCGTAAGTTAATCTTCTTAAAGAGTTATAGAGCCTTTATATAGGACTCCATTTACATCAAAAGAAGTATACTTGGGCTTCAAGAAACTTGGGCCTCAAGTCTAGCAAATATAGTAAAAACTTAACCCCTAAGTCTAGGAATTCAAATGCAACAATTTATTATTCTAAAATAAACTAAGTAACTATAATAAACACTTGGTCTTCAAGTTAATAGGCCAAGCTGGGCCACCCTATAGTAGACTGTGCTTGATGTCCCCATCACTCTCACAGAAAAACTTTAGTTAAATGAATAATTGCAAAAGGCATAGCATGCAATTAAATAGTTACTACCAAGCAACAGAGATATAAACAAAAGATTAGCCAAAAGTTAGAAGGTTACTCTATAGAAGAAACAAGTGAATTCAGATTAAGAATGCGTGTGAAGAATGTCACGTGAAGAATGTTTACCTCACAGTACTTATCATATGGCATTCCATGTCGAAGAGTTCCTCCTGCCAATTAAAGGGAGAAGAATGATGAAGGTCAGAAACCTCGTCTACTACAGCAAAAGTGCTAAATCTTAATGAATAGTATCAAGGACTAGTTAGACCTAAGGGTGTTAATGGTTTTGGTTAAAACCGAGAACCAAACCGAACCGGGCGGTTTGGTTTGGTTTTTTTGTCATTAGGTTTGGTTATGGTTTTAATTTTAGAAAACCAAACTAAATTGGTTTGGTTTTGGTTTTGGTTTTCAGTTTTAAAAAACCAAACCAAACCGAAAAAACCGAAAAATATATTAATATATATATATATATATATATATATATAGAGATATAGATATAAACTTAAAGTTTGACATATTGATATATGTCAATATGTTTCTATTTTGATACAATGTTTAATGTTTTTTTTTGTTGCTAATGTAATGCTTTTATTAAAAATGTTTTTATTTGGAGTTTGGCATGTCATTTTTTTCATTTTCAATTATTTGTTGCTACTTGATAGGTTAAAACCGAAACCGAACTGAACCAAACCGAAATTTTTCGGTTTGGTTCGGTTTGGTTTTTTTATAATATGGTTTGGTTTTGGTTTGGTAGGAATAAAACCGAAGCATATGGTTTGATTTGAAATCTCCCCTAAAACCGAACCATTAACACCCCTAGTTAGACCCACCTATGATTGATCAACCTCTTATAAATAAAGGAACTAATATCAAAGTTAAACTTTATTGCATAGTACTAAGGACGAAGTAAATGGAAAGTACTTTGGATTTTTCACTTGATGTTTAAAAGAGTTTCCTCAAATACAACAGGGTTCCCAATTTGGTGGCTGACATCAAATAACATTTTTTCTTCTAAGAAGGGCAATATATATTTATGAGGTATCCACATTAGAATTTGAAGGACTCAGAGTATGGTTCAAATCTTCTAACAAATTACACTTCAAATTAGACACTAGATGCTCAATGCCTTTTAACAGAACAATTTTCTATCAAACATAACCAGGATTCCTCAGGGCTTAAAACACCTAAACTATGATGTAACCAAGTGAAGGAGGACCGCCCCTTAACAGTTTACAAACATCATATTTCAATCACAACCAAATAAAGTCCACAAAGCTCGGCCCATCAGTAAATTCAGAAACAAACATAATTTTTTTTGTTTCTTGTCTGATATTAGATGACACTGAGAAAATACAAAAATGGAATACAATTGGTGCATTGTAAGAAGCTCATTTCTACTAAGAAAAAGCCCACAATGTGCGTAGAGTACTGCAACATGTGTGATACAACTGCTTCAAAGTACATAAACTAATGGAACTATGGACTCGAAGCCCATCATTGCATAGAGCAACTCATCCTTCATGGTATATCTCCCCATAGTACTCATGTTATATTTTGTTATGAACACCAGTAATGCACTTTAATAGAAACGGAGGGAATTTTTTGATAAGAAAGAAATCAAATTTGCTGTTCAATCAAACACCCATTAAAATCAAACACGCATTAACAACAAACCCGAAAGGGTGTCCTCCTGCTGAGCATACAGCAATCCAAAAAGGGCATCGTGTCGAAGCAACATGAAGGCGTGAATTTGCGCTACTACAACATGGCACCCCCTTCAGGTATGTTGTTAATTGGTACTTTTGATTGAAAAGCAGATACCCATTTGATTCAAAATTGGTTCGACCCCAAGATTAAGGCTTTGTTGAGTCGAGTGCAGTTGTATTGAAACTAATTGTGCCAAATATGCTTTTGGTTTCAGATTGTCATTTTTTTCAAACACATGGGGGACACTTGAAGTTTGAAGAGGCTCATTGAACACGCAGATGCATAACAAGAACAACTACATGGGTTCCATTAATACTGCAAAAAAAAAATTTGCAAAAAAAATTTGCTAATACAGTTTTTTTTTTTTTTTTTTTTTTGTTGATAAGCTGCTAACGCAGTATTTGAAAGCATGGAAATTGAATGGGCTATAGAAGAGGAAATGAAGACACTTACAAAATGTAAATTATTTCCTGGTTCAAGCTGCTGCAAACGCTGTGCCAAACGCTGTGACTGGTGAGTCCTTTGCTTGGGATATCATGTGGGGGAGAGACAACACTCTTCGCGAGGACACGTGTAAGGTTGGCGATAGTCCATGTGGTATGTCAAGAGCGGCCGAGTTTCTGCAACACAAAGTGGAGGGAGCAGTGACGGAATGAAGGCGAAGAGCACGTGATAAACATGAGGGACCTTGCGAGGGTGGATGTGTGCGTCCACACGTGCGAGTGAGGTAGATTGGGTGTATTTCATCGGTCGTCGTTTTTTCTTTTTCTTTTTCTTTTTTTTTTTTTTTTTAATGAAAGAAGGGCATTTGTCTAAAAAAAACCCTATACTTTGTCAAAACCCTCAAACTCCACCTAATTTTTTAATAATGTTCAACTAAAACAATAAAAAGCGTTTTGGACAACTATACCCCTATTTTCTCATTACATCTCAGCTTTTCTACCGCCACACGCAACCTCCCCTCCCCTCTCTCCTCTTTCCTCTATTCCCTTCTTTCCTGTTCTTTCTTCATTTCGCTGCCCAACTTGTAGTCTCGTTGCCATTGGAGTCTGAGATCCGAAAAAATGGGGCTGTGATGATAATGGGCTGCCATCAGATGTTTCTAAGCTACACGGGGTGGAGGAGATTTAGGGGGGGAGGGGGGAAGAAAAGGGTTTGAAGGAAAACCCTAGGTGAGATCTTGTGCAGCGTGAATCTCGATGCCGACGGTGAAGGGTTATCGGAAAATGGTCGCTGGCGAGGATGAGAAGAGGGGAGAATGGTGGCGGTAGGAAGCGTCCATGCTTCTGTTCCCATCCAATTCAGATTGAAATTTCTATTTCTGCCATGGGTTTGGTCCGAGAGCACGCGGCAGTGGAAACAAGGTTTTCCATGCGCGGCTTTAAGTCATCCTAACCATCTCCGATGACCCTTCTCCATCGGCTGCTGTGAAGCCATGACGAGTCATGGCTGTGTTGATCTGCCCATCGATGGTGTGAAGACACATTTGCCATGGCCTGCCATGGCTGACTCTCGCTACTCGCCGGCGATGATGAGTCGGTGGAGTCGGAAAAAATGGAGTTAGTTGAGGTGGGAGTTCGCCGAAGTGGGGGAGCACGTCCCCTTCAATATTTTGTTAAAAAAAACAAACAAAAAAAAAGAGTTGGCCGGAAAAAATGTGGTTGGCCGGAGTGGGGAATTCAGGCCCATAGTTGAGATGTAACTAGTTTAAGGGCCCATAGTTGAGATGTAACTAGTTTAAGGGGTATAGTTGTCCAAAATATTTTTTATTAATTTAGTTGGGTATTTTCAAAAAGGGTAAATTACATTAAGACCCCTCTAAAATCTGACAATTACAAATAGATCCCTCACGTTTCTGAAATTATATTAAGATCCCTTCCCTCTAACTTCCGTCTAAAATCCGTTAAATCACTTTCAATTTTTTTCAAAATACCCTAATTACCCTTATTGAATGACAATTTCCATGTTAAATGCATAGAACTCATGAGTCCAACACATTCATCCAGTACATTTGATTGATTTATTTATTTATTGATAAACAACTAAAAGATTATATATATATAAAAGAAAAATCCCAAAGAGTTTAAATTTTTGTACAGCTAGTGTGGTAGCCATCAGATTTGCTCATTAGAAACAATTATCTATTTAATTGATGTGTAAAAATAAAAAAAATTTGATTTGCCAAGTTGCCACTTCACTTGCTACCTCTATACGTGCATCTCCATTGTAATAATTTTTTTTATTTATTTCTACATATGAGTAATGCTACATAGCCTTTTTTTTTTTAACTCAAATCTACTTACTCAAATGAGGTGGCAATTTAGCAAATCAATTTTTTTATTTTTTATTTTGCAAATCAATTAAAAATTTAATTAAATAAATAATTGTTTCTAAACAGCAAATTTGACAGCTGCCACATCAGTTGGACAGAAAATTTAAATTGTTTTTAGCATTTTTCTTATATATATATATATATATATATATATATATATATATATATATATATATATATATATATATATATTATCTTTTAGTTGTTTATCAATAATAATTAAAAAATTCAAAAATATTGGATGAACTATTGGACTAGTGAGTTAAACGCATTTAATATGGAAGTTCTCATCCACTAAGGGTAGTTAGGATATTTTGAAAAAATTTGAATATGATTTAACGAATTAATGGACGGAAGTTAGAAGGAAGGATCTCTTTGTAGTTTATTTTATAAAATAGGGGGTGTCAGTGTAATTTTAAAAACGTAAAGAGGTGTATCTGTAATAGTCAGATTTTAGAGGGGGTCTTATTGTAATTTACCCTTTCAAAAATTTTGTTAGAGTTTGAGTTTTTAACCAAGCTATAGGATTTTCTTAAAAAAATGCCCACGAAAGAACACACGCCCCAACTCACACACCTCGAGAAGTACAAACTTAGCCCAACCACATTTTAATGCTTGAAATGATGACTGGAGAGCCAAATGTTCGCCAATTGGCAAAAGGAAGGCAATTTTCACGACGTCCCTGGATTTTCCCTTTTATTGTTCATAAAAAAAGGAGAAATCCATTAATTAGTAAATCGTGTACATTAAAGAAAGTTAACACATAAGCATTAATTTCATACAATTTTTTCAAAATTTAGTAGGAAGATAAGAATCCCAAATATAAGGATTTTTCAAATTATGACCTAAATTAGCTGTAATATATGCCCCGATTAAGTTAATGATAAACAGGTCTAAAATCAACGATTTCAAAGTAATCTATTAGTTTGTAATGTCTTGAATAATTTTCATGATATTTTAACTTGGATCATAATCTTTCCGACAAATGTTGATGACAATCTGAAAATCTCCTTCAACCAACACATTTTTGTAACAACTTTTCTAAGTTTGCAATAGACCATATTTAAGCGCCATACATTCAACTACCAAAATTGAAAGCATTGTAAAGATTAAAAGACAAAGCCACCTAAAGACGTGCCAAATCATCTCTTAATATAAAGCCACTCACCGTAGATTTCTTGTAATGATATCATGAACCATCAAAGTTTAGCTTGATCCATCCATTAGGAGGTGGTTCCACTGAAAAAAACCTACAAACTTTAGGAGTCCTGCCACTATAAAACAAATTTGAGTGGTTAGAAAAATAAGAGGAAGTATCTTACCATCTATAACAACTCATTGGAGTACAAGAGTGCCCTGTTAAGAATTTGAGTAGGATGAGGTTGTTGACCTTGAAAAAGAACTTAATTGTGATGATTCCAAATACTCCATGAGAGGATAATAATCTTTTCAAATATATGCTCATATTTATGATAATAGGAATTTCTATTAAAATGAAGACAACTAAGCTAGTCCACAAAAGTTCCAGCAAACATAAGAGGGTTTGGGCAATTGTCCTTGGATATAGCTATAGGAAAACGTTGTTGGAATCATTAATAAAATTTCATATGGTGTGACGCAATTAATGTTATATGCTTCAAGAAACAAAATATTTAAAATCAAATATTTTTTTTTTTTTTTTTTTGTCTTAAAGGTACATCTACGCACGTTATACAGAGTATGAAATTTAAATGCAGGTCAATGGTATGGGTCAAATAACAATGCTTGTATATGCCTTCTCTTGCTTATCCAAAAAAAAATGTTTGAAAAAAAAAAAAAAAAAAAGAAGAAGAAGAAGTACATGTCTTATCTTTTAAGAAGGAATGCAATTTAGGGTGGGTTGAGTTTGGGTTAACTGAGTTTAGAATTTTTTACCTTACACCCAACCCAATTCAAGGTACCATTCAAAATTCTCTAAATTGAATACAATTTTTTGAATTCAGATTATATACGCTCGGATTTCTTATACATTTTAAACTTTAAAATATTTAATGCAACATCTAAGCATAAGTATAAAAGTTCAAGTCAAATTAATTTTATGTTAAATTTAATAGTACTAGAGGTGATGAAACACATGATTTGTAGGTGTGCATGCATATATGACACTCTAGCTAGATATTCCACTTAATGCTAGAGAGAATTTTGGGCAGCGGATATATAGCAAATTTGAATTCAACTTTAAGATGTGGATCGAGTGGTCTTAGGGCTTCTTGATAAGCAAGAGGTTTTCGGATCAACTCCCACCACTCCCATTTATGGACTTGGATTTGCTCAAGTTGAGGGGTTCAACTAGACACTCAAGTTGCCATTAGATTTTTGCCACGTGGATGATTGAATTTTCAACGGCTGGGATGAGAATGGGATGAGGAGGCTTGGCCTTGTGTAGAGAAGCCTAACGGCGTTAGCTGGGATGGAAGTGTATTGAAGCACTCTGGAAACTATTTGTAAGTGTACTGAAAAATGTTGTAGTTGGGTCTTGTCTATAAAAATCCATTTGATTGTTTTTATACCTGAAAATGTCTTCACAGCTCCGTTTGATTGCTGAGAAAACCCAAGAAAATAAAAGAAAAACTGGGAATTTTTTACTTCAAAAAACAACATAGAACGTTAGACTCAAATTTTTATTTTATTTTCTTTTCTTTTTGTCACTTTTCTCAGCAAACAAACAGAGTCCAAGGAAAAAGGAAAAAAAATGAAAAATTATAACCCACCACAAATCCCAGCAGTGCAGTAAACAAGGACAAAGATCATGCCACCAAAGGCCCAAGCAATACCCAGAATGCCAAAACCACCACACTGGTCAGTGTTCAAATTGGGATCAGTCTGGCTCCTGTACCCAATCACCGTAAGCACAGTAATGTAAAGAACAGAGTGGCTATGAACTCCGCAATCGGTCGACGAAGGTGAAGGAGACTGACTGTCGGCGAGAATGGAGAAGAGAGAGAGAGAGAGAGAGAGGAGGGATTCGAAAACCAGATCTGGATGCTCCCTCGCTACCCCTTTTGGTTTTGTTTTTGCAAATAAAATGGCACCGTTTTCCCTAAACACTTCCATCTCAGCTAACGCCGTTAGGCTTCTCTGCACAGGGTCAAGCATTCTAATCCCAGCCGTTGAAGATTCAATTGTCCACGTGGCAGAAATCTTATGGCTACTTGAGCGTCCAGTTGAACCCCTCAACTTGAGCAAATCCAAATCCCCCCTTTATGGCCACATTCAAGGACCTTGTAATATAATTGCCTGATGGATGTGAAATGAGAAGACTGTATATGTCCAATTGGATTTAATAAGGTGTCTAAGCATCTCAGAACCTTCTGAAACCAAATAAAAATAAAATAAAATAAAAATACAAACATATATTTGAATTCAAATTAATTTGCTTGTAGATATCCCCTTTTGTACCGATCATCAACTTTAGTCCCTACCCCTATAAATTATTCTTATAAGATTAGTGTAATCATGGTAAGAGATTATTGTTTTAAAATTTTAAAAAATATGTTTTCTCCAATTTATTTTTAATGTGTCACTACCATGCGTATATGTATGCATGTAATAAGTGTGCGTATATACGCACGTAATGTGTGATAACTCATGTTAGAAGCTAATTTTAAGAATTGACCTTCCTTTTTGGATTATGGAGCTTTTCTTTCCTAATTTTAATAAATGAAAATTTATTTTTCTTATTCCCAAGTGAACCTAGTCTAAATACTCTTTTAATGTTTAAGGAGGAGAGGAACAATAGAAAATCTTAAAGAGAAATTCATCCAAAATTTTTGGGAGTTTTCTTTAACCAGTTTTTGTATTTTGGCGGCACTAATACTGATTCAAAACTCCAATTAAAACAAATTAGTCCTTCCAAAAAAAACCTTTTGAAGTTCTATAACTTTGCACTTTACAAAAATTTCTCAATTCCAAAGTTTTGAAAATCAAAATTGCTGTTGAAGTTATTAAAATTGTATTATATACATTTTTATCATATATTGTTTTATAATTTTCTGATTTTGTAAACTGAATTGTGACGTTATAAGTCACCAAAACCAAATAGGTTTTGTTATCCTTATTCTTCTTGTCTCACTTCCCTTTTATTTTATTAATAATATTTAAGGTTATCAGCAAATGATTAGGAGAATTTATGGTGTTAACTTATTTAAGATGCTAAGTTCTTCACTGATGCTTCAGTTCTACTTTTTATTTTTTTTTAAAAAAAGGAAAAAGAAATTAGATATAAGCCAGTCCCAGTTATGACTCATGAGATGTTTGACAGATAATTGAGGGGCCGGGGGAATTCTAGAAGCCTGCCAAAATTATTGTCTTTTTTGAAGTGCATCACCCATCTCGGTCGACCACCATTTACTCCTCTGGGGAAAGTGGGAAACTTCATAGAAATGTCATGAAGAAAGTGCTTAGGCTGCCTTTGGGCCTCACTTTTCCACTCCTCTAGAACGGACGACACCAACAATAGTGTGGAAAAAAAAATTTAATTGTTCAAATCCTAGCGTTCAACGATGGAGGACTATTAGGCAGAGTGATCGATGTTATTTTTCCACACGTCTGGTCTCTTTCAAATTTATGGCTTCTGCTAGTTAAAGCCGCCAGCGGGTCAAAATTGCTCATACCAATAGGATTATTGCATGTGACGTGCATGCAAGGCCATAATACTCCCCCCTGGACAAGGAACCAAGGGTAGTGACAAAAAATGGGTTTTGGGCCTGCTGCAGCTCCGATGGTTTGGCTCAGTTGGCTATATCACATTGGCAGGGTTAGAATAGCTAGTCCAAACCTATCAATGGTCTCAGGGTTCAGATGGGTCCATGGGTTTAATTTATACCTACCTATAATTACATTCTAAGAAGCACGGACACCGACACGCGATACGATTACGATACAATACGGACACATGGATGTTAGAAAACAATGTAAATTCTACCATGTAAATTAAAAAGACTAAAAATATGGAAAGAAAAAGGTGTCGTGTCGGAGGTGTGTCAGAAGAATGTCGTATCTGATACGTGTCCGACATGGACACGACACCTCTAGAGAAATGTCCGTGCTTCCTAGATTACAATGATACAATACTCAATTTATAGGTTTGAACTAATTCCAAATGGGAAAGAGATAAACCTAAGACTGGTATTATTATTATTATTATTATTATTATTATTTTTTTTTTTGGACTTATGGAAGTTTGTTTAAAAACCCTTTGATACACATTATTCTCCCCTTATTTTGCAACTCAGACTTTTAAACAAGTTGGTTATAAATTGAGATACAGTATATAGTTTGGACACCATTTCAAAATTTAGTATCTTCGACAAACGTGCTTGACTGCTTGTTCAAGATCGATTGTCTTTGCAAATAAGGCGCATTACATGGATAATTAATCAGTTGACATTATTTAAAAACACCATTTTAAGAGATTGACTTTACAAAGCCCCCTAAGGCTAGGACAAATTAATGATGCTTGAGCCTATTGCAAGAGCTTTACAAACATGCACTCGGTCCTCATTTGATTTGCTTGCTAGCTTGAGAAGCATTATGATGCAGTGGAAAATTTGTGATCGAGACAAAACTCATCAAAAACAATCAAGCGTTCATCAATCTGTTAATTGTCACAAGAACAATGCTAGATAGTAGGCAACGATGATCGATATTCACTCAAGAATACGAAAGCAAAAAATAAAAGAGAAACTCTTTCTCTCGATATTATTAATCTCAAAATAATCAATTATCTACTCTTTGTCATAAGGCTTATATCCCTTTATATAGAAAATTAAGACCTAATTCTACTAGAACAAGAAATTAAACCTAGTTCTACTAAAACAACTAAGAAATAACTAGGAAACTAATAAAATAAAAGTAATAATTAAGACTTCTAAAATAGCTAAATAAATTAGAATCTTGATTCAGTAGCAAGACGTCTAACAGCCTGTGGTGCGTACGCATAATTATGCATACACTGATGCAATCTGCATCATTCTCTCCTATTTGAAAAGAATTAGCCCTCAAATTCGCAGCCTTATCTCGAAGCTATCTTTATGATGAGGAACCAAATGCTTGACATCGAACATACCATGAGTACAAATACTACCACCATACTTGCAGCTGCTGATATCACGGATCCATTGCTTGATCCGCAAGGGTTGTTCGATTGCACAAAAGTGATTGTTTTACACTTTATATCATCCTCCCTAATCTCCCTTGTTTGTTTGGAGAGAGTTCGACCCCGAACTCTGCAGGTTGTTTTCAAAGAAGCATTAATATCGATCACTCTATCTGAATAAATATTTTGATGACTTTGTTTGTTTCAATTTCATCCCTAATTTATTTTCTAGAAAAAAAAAAAAAAAATTAGCACCTTTCATCTGATTCAAAATTTTAAGCAATGGAGCATTAACAACACAACAAATATTGTCAACTCCCATAAAATCATAATGCTTCAACTCTTCAATAACAAAAACTTCATCCTCTTGAAAATTACCAAGTAGTTTAACACGACAACAAAAATTATTACTTGAACAATTTTTATCGCAGGTTATAGCCTCCTCTTAACCTTCCAAATTTTCAGTAATATTTGGTTCAATATCATTATCATCATATTCATAAAAAATAGGCGAAGAATTAAAATCTATTAAATTTTTAGCTTTAGCATCACTAAAATTATTAAAAGAAAATTTTTCCATGAATTTAAAATTCTTACCTCCTTCAACTTCATCAAAATCTTCATGTTCCACAAAAACTGAGTTTAAAGGTTGATTTACACAAACCTTCAATGCATTAAGTTTTGGTCTCACTACATCAAGCTGTTGTGCAAGCTGTGCATGTTTATCTTCCTCCACAAAAACATGGATACAAGGAATAATGCCCACGTTGCTTCCTTACTACAAACGTAGTAATTTGGGCTCTCAACGCGTCTATATCTTGTTGCATTCGGGCCTTGTTCTCACGGTTAAACACGTCCTCTAGATTGGTTTCATGGTTTTCGACACGTCCTCTTCCTCATCTTGGCATGACGGTAAGAACAAACTAGGCTCTAATACCAATTGATGCAGCGAAAAATACGCGTTCGAGACGAAACTCACTAAAGAACAATCAAGTGTCCACCAATCTATTAATTGTTTCAAGAACAATGTCAGATAATAAACAACCACGATTGATATTCATTCAAAAACACGAAAGAAGAAAATAAAGGAAAAACTCTTTCTCTCGATATTATTAATCTCAAAATAATTAATCATCTACTCTTTGCAATAAGGCTTACTTCCCTTTATATAGAGAACTAAATTATGAAATAGAAAAACCTAATTCTACTAGAACAAGATGAAACCTAATTTTACTAAAACAAGTAAGAAATAACTAGGAAACTAATAAAACAAAAATAATAATTAAATAACAATAATTAAGACTCCTAAAATAATTAAATAAACTATAATCCCGATTCAATAGCAAGACGTCCAATAACCCATGATGTGTACGCATATTCATATTATGCGTACGCCGATGCAATATCTGCATCGCATTACCACCAAACTTGAGTGAAAACGCTTCCCTAAAGAATTTTCAACCTCCTTGATTGGAACGCTAACCCAACTGGGCCCCCAATATTATAAATTATGAGCTTCGGTCCATAGTAGTTAAATCACATTTTAGAGAGAGAGAGAGAGAGAGAGAGAGTGAGTGAGAGGGACATAGGGTTTATCCATTTTATTAACTTTATCATTACAAAAATAATCTCTTGAAAGGTCTCCTGGGGGAGGTCTTCTTAGTGAAGGTGAATGCTAATTACTAGTACCGTAATCACAAATTTCAAGATTAGAAGAAAATACTAATAGTTAATGCTCCTTAATCTGATAGCTACCTCTCCAACAACTTTCAGGATTCATTCTTCTCCGTTTTCACATCTACATGACTTCTTTTCTTAAATATTTTTATTTTAACCCTTGGTATAAAGAATAATAATTATTATAATAGTTATGAATCTTTTCTTAAGTTTGCCCTTTTCATACATGGGTCGGGTTATTGTAACCCAAAAACTTTGTTTGTATATCTCATTAATTTCGATTTTTTTAAAATTTAAGAATATATAAGAAGTTTTTATAAAAGTGTTTGCCTAGTTTCCTGGAAATCATCATTTTGAATAATTTTTCAGAAAAAAGTTTTTCTAAAATGTTTAGTTTAAGTTGACTTTTTGGTAAAAAATGAAACAAAGATAATAAACGGCTAAAAAAATCCACTTAAATGGCAGATTTTGGAAATTTTTTTTTACAAAGTTGTTCAAAATAATGTTTCTTAATGAGACTACATGGCTAATTTTCATAAAAACATTTTATATTTTTCTTAAACTTTAAAAAAATAAAAATTGATGAGATATACAAACAAAGTTTTAAGATTACAATATCGGCTTTCTTCATAAGTCATTGATTTTTCGTAATTGGGCTTTTAAAAAATTCCACCAGTAGGACTTTTACCTCGTCAGCCTCTACCACTTTGCACGGGTGCACGAATTTTCTTGCCTGTGCAAGGTAAAACTGGATATTGTAATAATTCCTAAAATTCTTCGGATTTTGAAAAAATTTTGAGTGGAACTCTAAATTCACAGTTTGTAAAACATGTCAATCCTTTACCCGTTAGGTCTACTGAATGGGACAGAGTTGGCAGTCATATTTCTTTTGACATGGGGCATATCAAGAAAACGATTTGTGGAAATAAATTTTCATATGCAACCCATCATCCACGGCCTAATCTATTGACACAGGTGGTTCCCACACCTGTCACGGCAGGTTCCCCTCTCAATCTGGCTAAAGATAATCAGCATTTTTAACCATACTCAGGATTTTTGCCACAACTTACTGTTGTTGGGCCAAGCCATTTTCCATATGAAAACACCTTGACTTCACATTTGGTGAGCCAGTTCAAAGCCACGACTCCACGATTTGTCATAAGGGGGCAGTCGAAATGTATTAATAAACTTATTTTTAAAAATGAAGAATTCAAAAAGGGCTAAGAGCATAGATCATTCCGTCAGACACTTAATTGGCAGAGAAATTTCATTTTGACTTTTTTTATACATATTTTCTTATTTATTACTGGTGTGAGTTTTATTTCAAAAATCTTGACCAGTAAATTTTAAAATGTAAATTTTATTGAAAATGGATATATTGATTAAATATTATAAGCACTATTTGGTTGCACTTACGATAAAAAAAAGTTGTGCTTGTCTTAAACTTTTATTTTGGCAATGATGATTCGGTAAAACTTTTCATTACATCTAAAAAATTACTTAACGAAATCAATTTTACCAAACACGCTTTAATCTAAAAGCAAAAAACCAAAAACACAAAAAGTAATAAATGACTTTTACTACTTAAAAATACATCTTTTAAAAAGTGCAACTAAATGGTACCATAATTTTTTAAATTTTAAAAATATAAAAAGAACAGCTTCACATAAATGATTATTTAGAAGGAAAAAATACTTGGATTTTGGCCTATAGACAAGAAAGAGTCTTTCATATAATTGTGACATAGTCAAATAATGTTATAAGTTAATGAAAGCAAAGTAAAAGAGAATTATAAAATTAAAAAATATTTTGACAATTTCACTTTACTCTATCCTTATTGGCATAAATTATCACATCAATCATATCATACTTACATATAAGTTTTTCTTCATAAATTAGTTAGAACTCAAAGAGCTTTGGCATTAAAAGAACTTATAATTGAACTTATCCAACAAATGAGAATTTTGAGAGACTTTTAACCAATTTTTCTTAATTTTTTTTTTTTAAATATTGAACTTTGGAGTTAAAATCGGCCAGAGGGCAGAGGCACTATCTTTTGGAAGAAAAAAATAAAATATTTTGGCAAATAAACAATTAAAACTCGGAGAACATTGAAATTAAAATCCTTCCAAGTGGACTCGTCAACGAATGAAATGCTTTGAGAGAGAACCTTTTTGGACATTGTACTTTGGATTTAAAAATTGGGCAGAGGAGCTACCAACTACCAAGCTTTGGTTGTGGTATAGGACCCACCCGAACCCTCAGCCTCCAAAGTCCAACCCTCGAGAAGGCATGGTCCAATAAATCATGCCTTGGATTTCCCGGTCAAATATGTTCTTTTCCGAAACCACATGGCCGCGATGTAAAAAAAAAAAAAAAAAACAAAACAAAAAAACAAAGCCATCGAAACCCGACCCGGACATCCAAATACCGATTCTTCCCGAGCCAACCTCTGTGTCGCAGAGACTCAAAGCGAAAGAGTCCAAGGTGCCGCGTTATTCTTGCGAGAATAATTAAGACGATGTTGCAGTCATCGAATTCAGACATTTGTGGGTATAAAAAGGCACTTGAGGTTAAGCCAAGGGATCAATCACTTTAGCAGCTCCAAAGCCTAATAATTAACCCAATCCCATCTTCTTCTTCTTCCCACAACCACTCCTGTTTACTAGCTGCAACATGGCATCGTCACTATCGATGGAGAATTTGTTGGGTCTTCTCAGGATTCACGTCCACAGAGGGGTTAACCTCGCCAAGAGAGATGTCAGAAGCAGCGACCCTTATGTGGTTGTCAAAATGGGCAAACAGGTATATTCCCCCAAACCATATAGTCATATACCCCCCCTCTGGTCCTCTCTAGCTCTTTTGATCTTTCTGAGTCACTCCTAAGAACCCATGACTTGTGTTTTGGGATTGATCTTTTCTGGGTTTGATTTCATTTTGTCAGATTTTGAAGCTGGTTGATGTTCTTTATTTGGGTTATTAGTAGAACTATCATTCTATCAATCAATACTTGAAAACTTCATTTGTTCTAGGGTCAAGTCTTGGAAGTTGATTAGTATTTGGTTTTAAATTTAAAGCCATTTTTAGTGCTCCTCAGAAAAAAAAAACAAAAAAAAAAAAAACCGAGATCAGCAGAGTAATCAACATCTCTACTCTCTACAAAACAGAAAAGCAACAAATAAATATATCATTTTAGTTGAAAATATTTCCAGCACCCAAAATGGGTTGGTTTCTTTTTTTGAGCGGTTTGTTGTTTTTGTCTCCCAATACTTTCGTTGGCTATTTGCTCCCCCCACCCCCACCCACCTTTTTTTTCTTTTTTTTTTTTTTTTTTAACAATTAGCGACTGACCTATCCTACTCTACCCTTTACCCCATACTCCCACACCACTAGGATAATACTAATAGCTTTCTTCGCTCTTTATTTGCCAGATTTATTGCTATAACAGCTCTCTCTCTCTGTTTCTCCTCTTTGTGTTTCAACTTTCATCTGCAATATTACTGAACAGAGCATGCTTAGTTGATAAAAATTTGTGCGATATGATGACCTGGTTAGGAAACCATTAACTAGCTAACCCGCCTCTTTTCAGATAAAATAATACTAAAAATTCTTTTTCTCGTGTCCAATTATTTGGTTTGCCATTATATTTGCATAGAAGCTGTTTTGAGATCTGCATATGCTTGGAAAGCAGGGTAAACATATATGATAATCCGGTGCATATTAGTTAATTTAATTAATTAGTTAATAATATCCATTCCATTTATTGATCGATGATCACCTTCCTTCAGTGTCATTCATATCAACTGATGTTGTTTAAACGGCACATCTTAATGCAGAAACTGAAGACTCGTGTAGTGAAGAAGAATGTCAATCCCGAGTGGAATGATGATTTGACTCTTTCTATTGCAGATCCTAATCTTCCAATCAAACTCGTAAGTTTCTCGGTTATTTCATTTTTTGGCAAAAAATCAAAGATGGGTTTCGTATCAAAATTGTTTTCTTGATTCTATCGATAACTTTGTAGAATTGTAGATGCCACATTGGTTGGAAAGGTGTATAGAATAGATCTAACTAGTCTTACATGGGTTTTGCTATATAAAGATAATAATCGAGTAATTAATTTAAGACTTCAACCAAGGATATTCCAAGATGCGGCAAAAAATGAGTCTTTTTCAGGGATCCAACACCCCTAATTTTGGGCATCTTGCTCCATCTAGCCACTAAAGTTTTAAGGCCTAACACGTCGATCCTTATTTCTTGAAGACAGATTTTTGAGTGATAGGAAATGAATTGATAGTTAGCATCAATCAAAAGGGGGAATAAGAGATGAACACTTAGAGAAAAGAATCCATAAAATAGAAAGTAGTGCATGACTAACCTCAAATAATGAAATAAATTAATCGTTTCGATGATGTGGTCCATTTAATGTGATTGCAGATGGTGTATGACAGAGACACATTCACTCTAGATGACAAAATGGGGGATGCAGAATTTGATATCGGACCATTTCTAAAATCCCTACAGATGCGCTTGGAAGGCCTCCCTAACGGAACCATAATCACACGAGTACAGCCAAGCAGGGCAAACTGCCTAGCTGAAGAGAGCTGCATAATCTGGATGGACGGCAAAGTTGTGCAAAATATGTGTCTCAGACTGCGAAATGTGGAGTGCGGCGAAGTGGAACTCCAATTGCAGTGGATTGATGTTCCTGGTTCCAGGGGTCTGTAGATTATATGAACATTAGTGTGTCTGTTTACTACTGCATGTGCATGGTGTACAGAGGACGTTTGGAGGGTCCGAAAACGGCACCCAACGTGTACTTTCTTATATCGTTTTTTTTTTTTTTTTGGTTCATAGGCATGTAAAATCTAAGTGATACATTGATATATTGCTATATATTAATTTTCCTATATATTTTCCTCCATATTTTGGTATGTTAATTTGGGCTTTATTTATTTATTTATTTTTTGGGGGCTCAAATGAGGGGTATGGGTCCTAGGCCTACTCCCACTGAGGTTTGGACCCTACCTAGTCCCTCTACATTCTATTGGAATATTTTAATAAAAATAATATATTTTTATATATTATTACTTGTGAGCGTTTGTTTTTGTAACTTAATTATCCTCATTAAAATAATATATAATTGCTTCTTATATTTATTATACTATCCGTTGGCTTGTGAAGGTTACTCACATTACTTCTATTAGATGGAGGTTACATGTGTTAAACTTTATGAGCTAGCTGTTGGGTGTTAATAGCCAAGTATGTTACGTTGCTAAGAGTAACTAATGAGATGGGCTACTACTAGCCGTTTGAGGTGGAGTTATAACTTGCCATTGAGGTTTTGACGGTTTAGGCTTTACACCTTCTCTTACTAGCTATATATATATATATATTCTCTCATGTAATATATATATATATATATATAAACATACACAATTCTATACTAGTTTTAATAAGGGTGAAGAAATGGTGTATTGTGTGGAACTTTTACTCTTCGAATAGTGCAGATTCATTGAGTTTACAGTTTAAGTGGCTAGGTTGTTGTATCCTGGGGACGACGCGTTAGAGAACCTATTGCATCGGACTAACTTTTGCAAAGGCACGAATCGTCTTAAAAAGAGTGAGATACTCGTGCCTCAATCCACCACTTCACTTCTATCAGTAACATTGTTTCATTATTATTTTTTATTATGATTTTTATTTATAATTTTACTGAGCATCCCCAACAAAGTCTACAATGCAGAGTCCACATGCAAGCCCATGTCAGGGAATGGAGATTCGAATTTAATACCTTTGATGAGATTTACAGTGAAGAAGAGAGAGAGATATCTGAAAAAGTATTCCATGTTAATATTTCTTTAAGAACAGATGGTACATATATATACAAAGGAGTAACAGTCAGTTAGATTCTAACTAATAGCTATAACCGTCTTAACAAACATTAGTTAGAGTAACTAAATCAGTTAATCTAGTTTTGTACACTATTCCTTAATAGGCCCCCTCAAACAAATGGGCAAGGAACTTGGCATTAGTTTGCTCAGTAATCGAGTGAAACGCATAGAGGAAAGGCCTTTAGTAAAAAGGTCAGCAATCTGATCTTCACCAGAAATGAACTTAACTTCAAGATCTTTGCGAACAACTTTCTCACGTATAAAATGAAAATCAATTTCAATATGTTTGGTGCGAGCGTGAAATACAGGATTGGATGCCAAGGCCAAAGCGGAAATATTATCACACCAAAGCTTGGGTGCCTCACGAAGAAAAACATGAAGATCCTTAAGCAGCATGCGTAACCAAGATAAGTCAGCAGTTGCTTGTGCAAGAGATCGATACTCAGCTTCAGTGGATGAACGAGCAACTATGGCCTGCTTCTTAGCACTCCAAGTGATAGGATTAGGACCCAAAAATACAACAAAACCTGAAGTAGAGCGACGATCATTGGGATCTCCAGCCCAATCAGCATCACTATAAGCGGACAAAGTCAAAGAACCAGATTGATAGAAGATACCATGCTCTGTAGTGCCCTTGAGATAGCGAAGTATCCTTTTAACAGCAGCAAAGTGAACATCAGTGGGATTATGCATAAACTGGCAGACATGGTTTACTGAGAAAGCAATATCCGGTCGTGTAAAGGTAAGATATTGAAGAGCTCCCACCATGCTACGATAAGTGGAGATATCAGACAAAGGCATGCCATCTGATTTACTGAAGCGAGCAGAGGTAGAACAAGGAGTGGAACAAGATGTGCAGTCAAACATGTGATGCTTAAGGAGAAGATCCTTAGTATACTTGGCTTGATTAATGAATAAACCAGATGTGGTATAATGAATTTCTAAGCCAAGAAAGTAATGAAGTTTGCCAAAATCCTTAATGTCAAAAGCCAATCCCAATTGCTTAACTAAAGAGGTCATAAAAGAAGGATTATTCCCAGTAAGGATGATATCATCAACATATAGAAGTAAGATAGTAAGAGAAGAACCTTGGCAGTGAATAAAAAGAGATGAATCAGCCAAAGAAGCAGTAAACCCAAGAGAGCATAAATGCGTGGTAAAACTTTCAAACCAGGCACGAGGAGCCTGTTTTAAGCCATAGAGAGACTTGTGAAGTTTGCACACATGATGGGGAAATTGAGGATCAATAAACCTAGGCGGCTGACTCATAAAGACCTCTTCCTTGAGAACCCCATGAAGAAACGCATTGCTAACATCCAGCTGCCGCAAAGACCAATTAAACTGAGCAGCAAGAGAAAGAACTATTCTGACAGTAGCAGGCTTTACTACAGGACTGAAAGTTTCATCATAATCTAAACCAACCTCTTGATGATAACCCTTAGCCACAAGCCGTGCTTTATAACGAGCAATACTGCCATCAGAATGTCTTTTAATGCGATAGACCCATCGACAACCAACTAGATTCTGAGTAGGAGAAGGAGAGGAAGGAACTAAAGACCAAGTGCCCTGTTTTTGAAGTGCTGAAAATTCATCAGCCATTGCAAGTCGCCATTGTTCATGCTTAGAGGCTTCAGTGTAACTAGAAGGCTCAGATATAGAATGAATCTGAGTAGAGTAACACATCTTCTTTTTAAAAATTCCAGATTTGGATCTAGTTTGCATAGGATGAACAGAAGGGGAGGAGGTGGGGGGAGCAATATGCTCAGGAGAATGGGAGGGAGGAATAATAGAAGGAAATGAATTAGTATTAGAATGAGGAAGAGGAGGAGGAGATGGAGAAGGAGGATCAGAAGATGTGGAAATAGGAAGAGAATCAAAAAGTGGAGATGGGAAAATAGGGCCAAGAATGGATGGAAGATAACAAGGATCAAGAAAAAGAAGAGGAGAAAGCCATTGTAACACAACAGGAGGAGTAGAGGGAGAAAGAGAAGATGAAGAAGGAAGAAAATTAAAAGGAAAAGATGTTTCATCAAATACAACGTGACGAGAAGTGTACCACCTATTTGTAGTTGGATCAAGACACTGAAAACCCTTGGAATTTGGAGCATAGCCCATAAAAATACATTTGGTGGTATGCTTTTGTAGTTTATGACGATTATAAGGAGTTAGAAGAGGATAACAACTACAACCAAAAACTCGCAGAGATGAGTAATCAGGTTTGAGACCAAATAACACTTCATAAGGAGACTTGTCATGAAGAACAACACTAGGCATCCTACTAATAAGAAAAATAGCTGTAGAGAAAGCATGTGTCCAGTATTTCAAAGGCATAGAGGATCGAGACATGAGAGTAATGCCAGTCTCGACAAGATGCCGATGTTTCCGCTCAGCAACACCATTTTGCTGAGGGGTATGAGGACAAGAAAGTTGATGAAAAATGCCATGAAGATCACGAAAAAGATTAAAGTCAGTACTAGTGTACTCACCACCACAATCACTACGCAAAATTTTGATTTTAGTGGACAACAGATTCTCAATATAAGTTTTAAAATGAGTAAAGGTAGGTAACACTTGAGACTTATACTTCAAGGGAAATATCCAAGTAAAACGAGAGAAATCATCAATAAAAGACACATAGTATCGAAAACCAGTTATTGAAGTGATGGGGGAAGGACCCCAAACATCACTGTGTACAATTTGTAAAGGAGAAGAAGATTGAACATTAGCAGATGAAAATGGCAACTGAGACATTTTGCCATGTAAACAATGCTCACAAACAAAAGGAGAGGAAGCTGTGGAGAGCTTTAGCAACGAAGCTTGATTGAGAATGCGACAAAGAGCTTTATTATGAGGATGACCAAGCCGATCATGCCATAATTGTTGAGAAATTCGGGAACAAACTTGAGCAAGTGGAAAAGAAGACTGCAAGCAAGGAGTAGCAGGAGAAGAAGTTGGAATGGGATAAAGATCATCTTTACTCTGGCCTCTGTAAAGAATCCTCCCCGTGAAATTGTCCTGAACAGTGAAGTGAGTGGCATCAAAATAAAATGAACAATTATTGTCCTTGCATAATTGATGAACGGAGAGCAAATTAGATGAAATAGTAGGTACTCGAAGAATGTTGTTGAGCTTAAATGTGTGAGTAGAAGTAGGAAGTGTAGAATTACCAATATGAGAGATAGGAAGCCCCTGGCCATTCCCCACAGTCACTGTATCATTACCTGAAAATTCATTGTGTAGAGACAAATTGGATAGATCTGAGGTAATGTGATTTGTGGCACCTGTGTCTGTCAACCAAAACTTAGGGGGTAATGATGTTGAAGATTGGAAAGAAGCAGCCATTGCAGCAAGCTTTGAAGAAGGATGACGGCCTTGGTAAGAGAAATCCATACGATGATAACAATCCAAAGCCGCGTGACCATTCTTACCACAAATTTGACAGCCAAATTGTCGAGAATCAGAACTTAAGGGACTGAACTGTTGTCGAGAATCAGAACTGAAGGGACTGAACTATGATTGAGAAGAATTCCCTGAAGTATTGTAATTGGATCTACCACTGTAATTGGATCTTCCGCTGTAATTGGATCTTCCACGACCTCTATTATGCTGAAATCGTCCTCTACCTCGAGAATTGAAAGTATGTTGACTAGAAGAATTAGATGGTTATGACTGGGAAGCAGCCATAGCCATAGGATGTGACAAATCTTTCAGCTGATCGTGAGTTTCCTTGAGAGTTTGTTCTTCAGAGTGCAGTAAAGCATGGAGTTCTTCAAACGAGAGAGGATCATTTCGAGTTTTGATGGTTGACCTGATAGAATAATATTCAGATGGAAGACCTTTGAGTGTTATGTGCAACAATTCTTCATCATCAACAAAAGCAGAGGCTGCCGATAACTTGTCACGAAGCTCCTTAATTCGTTGAAAATAGACATCAACTGAATCATCATTTTTCTTGACTCCATGTAATTCCATCTTGAGATTCAATATATTTGCTCTGGAATTAGATTGAAATCGGCGTTCGAGCGTTGTCCAAACTCCTTGAGCTGTAGTATGTCCAACCACCATGGATAAAGCTGATGGAGAAAGTGTTGAATTGACCAGTGTAAGAAGAGCCTGATCTTGCATGATCCATTGATGAAAAGCTGGATTTTCTTGAGTAGAGAAATTGCCCTCGTTATCTCGAACAAATCGATCTGGACATGACACAGATCCATCGATGAATCCGATCAGAGAATACGCTCGAAGAACTGAAGTGATTTGATATTTCCAGATAACGAAATTTGATGAATCTAGCTTTACAGAAACCAGATTTGAAATATTAGAAAGCAAAATAATTGGATTTTGAAAGGTAGAAGTGGAAGAAGGAGTAGAAGATGAAGATCCAGTAGTTGAAGAAGCAGAGGATGAAGACGCCATTGTTGAATGGTCTTAATGCTCTGATACCATGATGAGATTTATAGTGAAGAAGAGAGAGAGATATCTGAAAAAGTATTCCATGTTAATATTTCTTTAAGAACAGATGGTACATATATATACAAAGGAGTAACAGTCAGTTAGATTCTAACTAATAGCTATAACTATCTTAACAAACATTAGTTAGAGTAACTAAATCAGTTAATCTAGTTTTGTACACTATTCCTTAATAACCTCCAGTTTATGAGCCATGTGTTTTAATAAATAAATGAATTAATATACTCAAGCGAAAGCAAAATTGGTACAAATTTGATCTGCATGGCAAAATAGTAAAAAATATATAAATAAATAACTAAAATATACCCGTAGGAACTAGCCATGGTTGTTTACTTCCACCTGCAAAAACAAAATCTGACGGTTGTAGCTTTACAACCAGTTGACCTTTCTATTTTTTAGGATGATATAATTCTAAAACATGCACCAAATATATGTATATAGGTGGTTGGATTAAATTCCTCAATCTCAAAATGCCTCCTTCATTTCCATAGGATTAGTGTAATGATCCGAAATGGGGGCTGTCACACCCCATTTTTGCACCACCTTACTAGGGCTCATCATTTCATGCATGTTTTTGTTTTGTTTTTGAGTCTAGTCACTTGCATTAGTTTTCTAGAGTCACAAGGACAATGGATATGAATTTTGGTTCAAATTGGAGTTGATCTTGAGGGATAATAAGAGCTTTTGTGACTTGAGGGGCATAATCGTCTTTTAAGTCCCAAACTTTTCATTTGACCTTGGAATGATCTCCAAATTATCAATTGGAGTTCATATGGATGCATAAGAGGTATTTCTAGGTTCAATTTGGTAAGTCAATGGCTCGGGATTAAAATGGCTCGATGTAGTTCAAGTTGGTTAATTGACCCTTCCTTGGGTTAGCTCTAATTGACTCACAATTACCAACCAAATCTTTTCAAATTGACTTTCATTAGTCATCATTTTACCCTCAAAAGTGTTTCATGAAGTTCAATTTTGATATGGCCTGATGATGAGTTTAGTGTGGTTATTTACGGATTATCCTTGAAGAATTAGTGCGAATCACAGCATGAGATTTTTGGTTAAAATGAAAAGAAAATTATTTTATTAAATTAGCCATTTTTATCATGACACTAACACGTGTACGTATGTGATGAGTGTGTGTACGCACATACGATACATGTGCATGCGTGTTAGCGGTCAGTCTCCCAATTTTTATAAAAGACAATTTCCTTTTCCTATTCAGATTAGAAGTCTTTTATCATTATAAAATACCTTTTGATTATTCTCCAAGGAAACCTAGTCCAGGAAGGAAAGGGAAACTCCAGATTTCAGCTGTAAATACTCTCTTAATGTCTTTAAACAAGGGGGAGGAGAAGAGGGTTTGGAGGGAGTGAAATTCGTCATAATTCAGTAGCAGATTTTCTTAAAACCAGCAGTCGTATTTTAATTATAACTTTTTTATCCGAAGTCAGAATTTGATGAAATTGGTCTTGTTAGAAAGATAATTCAATTCTCTACAACTTTGTATTTCACAAGCTTTGTCCAAATCCAACGTTTTCATACCCAAAAACGCGATTGAAGTTGCTGCTGCTGCAAAGTGACGAAAATCACTTTTCTTTTCTCTTGTTCTCTTTTTGTTTTCTATTTTCTTTTCAAAGTTGAGTGACTTTTGATCTCTTTGCTGTGATACCACTTTGACAAAGAGGAGGATTTGTGTTGGTTTGATTCACTCTAAAGACCTGAGGAGCCACGAACAATTACAAACACAAAGGAAGGCCCTTCCTAAGGTATTCTCCTTCTCTATTCAAGCTTAAACTAGGTTTTCATATGGGTTAGGCTTATTGCATGTTAAAGGTAACTTTTTTATCATGTATTAACACTCTAGCTAGTTAATATACATGGAATATCTATTGTTTATCTACTGTTTAGCATGCTTTAGGGCTGTCCTTTAGGTTTTTAATGCATAGCTATGATTCTTGTGCTCCTGTTTGTCCTTGTGCTAGGATTAGTGTCATTGCATGTTAGAGTTAGGATTTTCATCATGTTATATTGCTTTAGTTAGTTAATATGCATGATTTAATTTCTGTTTAGTTTGGTTTTAGCATGATTAAAGTATGTCTTGTGAGTTTTTAAGCATATTTGTGAGTTTAGGGTTTTAGAGTCATTGTTTCGTGTTTGTTTTCATATAGCATGATAAAGTAGACTTTTTTATTGGTTTTTCTTCGTGTTTGCTGTATATATTTTTCATATGGAGTAAACATGATAGTTTTGCATGCATGTTAGTATGTTTTAGGGTTTTTATGCATGATATGGTTCTAGGAATATGTTAGGACTTATTATTGTTCGCTGTTTTTGCTATTGGCATGCTTAGTGGATGATTTTAGGTCATAATACTATTCTGTCCAGATTTGCATGTTAGTGTTTTTGCATGGTTTTGAGCACTTGTAAGGGTGCAAATAGGTGTGGTATTTGTCCTATGGCAAATAGGGCTGCTTATGTCTGAAATGGCTAATGCTTGGAGCTAATTGCGCTCAGGTAAGTGGGTGTGAAGGTGCCCCAATTCACCTTTCTTCTTAACTCATTCTCTTCTCCCTATCTAGGGTTAATTTTTAATACAAGTCTATGGTTTAATCAAAGGTTTCCTTCATAAATAAAATTCTGGTTTTTATTAAAGTTTCCATTTTGTGGAGTTCTTTCTAAAATCAAACTTTCTATCATATTCAACTCTTTTGATCAAATAAGGAAACCTAGGGTTTTAACCATAGGTTTATATTAGGTCTTAACCCTAATTCTAATCGAACTACGTGGACTTTGATCCATGTATTTCGTTGCATGGTACGTAGGCGCTTTTCGTGAGGCTCAAGTCCGTTCTAGGATCCAAGCATCCTAGGTTTATTTATGTTTTCTTTTCTTCTTTTTATTTTCTGTTTTTATTTGCTTATTATGCATGGATGGATGAATGAAATATATGATATGCATGCAATTCTTGTGATGATATACTTGCTGATTTTTGTATGGAAAGACTTTAATTTAGCCCAAATGAACTGAGAGACCGAAAGGGTGACATGGGTGCCTATAGGCTTTGCCTAGAACCTTCCCATGTCATAACTTAGCCTCCGAATCCCCGATTTCTTTGGTTTTCAAAAGATTGGTTTTTGCCTTTCCTTTTTTATGGAGTCATTCAAATTGTTTTCCTAAAACAAACTATTTTTAGGGTTTTCCTTGTTTCCTTTAAAAAATAAGGTGGCGACTCCTTTCCTTTTTCTTTTTCAAACCCACTTTCTTTTCAATCCCTCGTGGGTCCAATTTCCGGGGTTCACAGGGGCCATTAGTTAAGTAGTAAGAAAACCATTTTTAAAGCCAAGTTTAGTGGATGTTCAATAAAAATAATTCTTTTGAAAATATTTTTGGAAAATTTGGCATGGTCCTGTTTGTAAATAGGACATACCAAGTTATCGACTATTTTAAAACCTGTGGAGAACACAATAATAATATGTCCAGTTCATCCACACAATAGTTCAAAAATAAACACATTTACAGACTGTTTCGTAATCACATGGGTTCCATTCAGTTCACATCATTATAAATTAATTATTACAGGCCATGAAATTAAAATTAATACATGCCTAGGCTCAAAGCCTATCTTAAATATTTTCTACATGAATGCAAGCATGCTGACGTGCTCCTAAAACTTAGGTCAACTTAGCTTTTAAAATATGACCTACAAGAAAATTGTGGAAGTATGAGCTATATGCTCAGTAAGAAAACATTTCTCAAAATAACCCAAGGTTTTAAAAACCATAATTTATCTATTTTCAAGGAGTCCTGCAAAACCATTGATTAGTTTGCAATATAATTTTCAGTAAATAAAACTGATAAAGATATAATGAAATAAACTGTGGAAGTTTAAATTATTTGATATCAACACCCCTTTTTCTTTTTAAAACGGTAAGAAATAACTTAAGCTATTTATGATTCATTATTATTCTTCCCAAATTCCATATTCCATATCACGGCTTTATAAGCTAATAATCATTGTCTGCCATATCCAGCAATCCATAACATCAGTCTTTTAAACTGATAAATCCTCCTCAAGTCATGCAGGGCCCTCGCGTGCGGAAATAAGAGGAAACACTATGGATCCTACTTGGACCCAGAAAATAACCTCAAAAGAAACACTATGGATTTGCTTTGATCCGGAAAGTAATCTCATTTCGGGAACACTATGGTTGTTGGGACTGGAAAGTACCCCTTATTATCACATCCATATCATCATCCCTTGTTTGTTCATTTATCAATTCCATAATTTCCATATAAACCGGAAAATTATATATATATGTATAAATTTTCCAAGAAAACCATATAACAGGTGGGTTTATAAAAATTACAATAAATAAATCCCCATAAATCATTTCCAAATGAATGATTTCAAAAACAATATTTTTATAACAAAAATGATGCGAATCAAATCCTAGGTTTACCACAATTTATAAAACCTTGTAAATATATACCTCATGCATGATATATATGCAAAAACTACCAAATACATGTAAATCTACATGATTTATACCCAACCCCCATACCACAAGGGTTTGAAATGAGAAAATGTCCCCTATCTCAAAGATGAGTGAAGAAAACGCAAAATCACCACCATAGACATGTAGATCGGGCTTAAGATGCACGTACAAGCTCCCCAAAGCAAGCCTTAATTTCCAAATGCCATGCTTGATGAAAAGAATGAAGATTCCAACTCTAAAATGTGACTAAACCTCACAAATACCATGAATAAATACAAAATGTAAGGGTATGATAACTCAATCCCAAATGGAATGAAACTCTAACTTTATACATGAGAAAATACCTTTCAAACTTGAAATAGAGGCTGGCCATGAGTAAATCCGAGCTAGAAATGAGAAGATCTAAGGCCAAAATGCATAAAATCCATGGAAAAATAGAGGACAAACCCTTCTCTCTCCAAGTCGTCTTTCTCATTCTCTTTCTAGCTCTTCTCTCTCTCTCTCTCTTTCTCTCTCTCTCACTCTAAAGTGCTGAGAATGGGTGAAATGGGTCGGGGTTTGGGTGTTTTGAAACACCCCAGGGGCACATGCATCATTTTCCAAACATATATAAAAACTGCCAGTCGAAGGTTTCAGACGTCTGAAAGTTAGTTTCAGATGTCTAAAACCAAATCTCAGAAATCATCATTCTCTGGAATTTTTAGACGTCTGAAATGTCACTTTAGATGTCTGAAATGTGTTTCAGACGTCTGAAACACACATACATCTGAAAATTGACAGTCAGTCAAGTTACACCTCATCAGCATAGACATCAACCTTATATTCATTAAAAACATTTAAGTAATCTACTTTAAGTTATTTAATGAAAATAAGCAAATAACCCCCCATTTGAATCCAAATAAAATATATATAAAAAAAAAAATCAAATTCCCAATATATCAAAATCTCATTTTCAAGTTTTAGTACAAAATCTATCTCCCGACAGATTTTTCTAAAACAAACATGTGAAGAATCCAATCCAAACATGCTGATAAAATCCCATAAAATCATAGAAGTCTTATAATATTATAAACTTCTATTACCACCAAAAATTATTTTTAAAAACGAAAATTTACGAAAATTCATTTTTCCCAACACTTAGCCAAATTTCAGCAGCTTAAACCCGAAGTTGCAAATAAAGCCCAACACTTATTTAAGATATTCCATTAATCAAAATAAGCATCAAAACACATATAATATCATATTATCATACACATCGATTACCCTTACATGAGATTATCCAACAAATCAAGGGATCAATTACGCTAATCATATATTAAGCCATAATAATACTTATTAAGAAAACAGGTACTCACAATTAGATTGTTTTTTTCATTCCCTTAGGATTTGATTCTTTAATTTAGTTTGACTCATAAGACTAGACTCCTTACGCTCAAAATGCTTTCATCATAAAATTATGTCATGTCCTTAGGTTAGCCTTTGGATAAATCAAGGAAATTGATTCGAGTATGGCAGCACATTGCATATATGTTTTCATATGTCATATGCATACTATATAAATATCAAGTTATGATAATGATCGATCTCCTGCCCCAGTCGGCAAGATGGTAATCATGATTGATTTGAGTATGCCAACATACTGCATATTTGTACATACATGTTTCATATTTTCTCTTTATCCTCGTGTTTTCTTATTCGATTTGGTGAGACCGTTGTTATGAGGCATGAAGTTGTTTTGTTGCATATGTTGTGTCTTGCAGGGGGAGAAATATTAAAGAGTTTTGAGTTTCATCTACTAAATTTCCTCTCAATATGATTATGTGGTTTAGAAGTGTTTCTGATGTGCAACTTCAAGGTAACAAGCTTCAATGGGAATTTGTGTCAGTGTTTTAGTTGTTTTTGTTATTGTACAGTGCATGTAGAGGGTAGTCTCAATTTGTAATGTGGGGTTGAGTTCTGTACCTTTCTTCCTGTCATTGTATTTTGTGTTTGGTTTTGTTACTAGAATTCTCAAAAGAGGGAGATTGTAAAGTGCTTGTTTAGGTGTGCACTTTATAGTAAGTGGCATTGAATCTCATTTTAAAAGATATATAATAAGTGCATGGACTTAGAGACCTTCATTATGTAATCATAGATGGTTAGATATTGGTCTGGTCCCTTTTTTTGGGTATATGATGTTGGATATTAGGTTGCAGCCTAGCTTTTTTGGGAAACAATCTGGATAGCTAACTCTCTAACACGTTGGAACTGTTGAGGTCCTACATTCAAACATTCAGTTAAGCGGTAAGCCTTTAACAATGCAAACAAGCTCTATTTTTTAGTCCGTGGCCCAAGCATGCCACATTTCCTTGCCTTCCCTATAAATAGCATTCCCCTCCGTGGTTCTTTCCTGAAGACCACTTTTCCGGTCTAGCCCTCCATTGATGGTCGGCCTGACCTTGTCCATCTTAATTCCATCCTTTCCCATTTTTACATAGCACTCGTCTCACCTTCTTTGAGTGATTAACCCCCATTCTTTTCCCTTTTATTCCCTTCCAATCACTTTATTCTGTCTCCCCTAAATCTTTATCTTTACCTGTATCCATCATGCACCATCTAGGTTTTTAGTGTGTGATTTTATATAAATGTCATTTTTTTCTTTATTATTGGCCCACCTTTCTCTTTCACCTTTTCTCTCGACGTTTTGAGCATTTTCACACCACCTATTTGATAATACTATGAGAAAATGGCCTTTATTTTTCCTTTTTGGTTGGCCCCGCCTGCTTCCCTTCTTATCACTCTCATTTTTGTCTTTGGCTTCTTTTTTTTTTTTTTTTCTTTTATCCACCTCCTGTTTGTCTATAGCTTTTAGTGAGTGTTTTTTCTTGAATCTAGTTTTGTTACTAGTTTTTTCTTATTTTCTATAGGCTGAGGAGGCGGGCTTAGCCTTGCCTCCCTCAACTTTAGATGATCATTGTTGTTTGTAACTACTGTAGTTTGGCATTTGCTGCAGCAGTTTGTTCTCTCTGGGCATTGGTGAGAGATCACCATCCTGATATTCTTCTCCTTGCTGAAACCAAAATTAAAGATCCCAAACTGAATCATTCTCTCTCTACTTTAGGCTTCTATAACTTTGTCTCTGTCCCACTAATTAATAAAGCTGAAGGATTATGCCCCTGCTTGGCGCAATGGGATGGAGATCGAAATGACCCTCTCGAATAGTAACTTGATTAATGCCTTGGTTTTCTCTGATTCCCCTTCACAGCCATGGAATGCCTACAATGGTTATGGCCCTCCCATCTGGCAACTCAAAAGAGAGTTTCTCGGTCACTTGGATTGTCTAGCTAATTCCTTTGTTGGACCTTGGCTTTGTATGTGTGACTTCAACTGTATTTTATCTCAAATTGACAAAAAAGGTGGCAGACCTTTTGCTAGTTCTTCGTTTGGAGGACTTAGAGCTATCATGGACGATAATGGCCTCATTGATTTGGGTTTTTCTGGTAACCCATTTACGTGGAACAATAGAAGAGAAAGTGTGGCCAATATGCAAGAAAGACTAGATAGGGGTATTGCTAGTATGGAGTGGAGGCTCTTATTTCTGTTTGCTTCTATATTTCATCTCCCTGCAATCTCATTTGATCATTGCCCTTTACTTCTTAATTCTAAAGGTAATAGGGATTCTTTTGCTAAGCCTTTTAAATTTCAAGCAATGTGGACCCGCGAGACTTCTAGCTCTTTGGTGGTGGAGCATGCGTGGAGAGACACTTGTTTAGGTTCCCCAGCATTTCAATTATGTTACAAGATTAGAGCTTCTAGATCAGCTTTGTTTCATTGGAACAAGGCCCATTTTGGCTTAATTTAATCCTGCATTTGTTATTTGAAGGATATCATTAGTAAGATTCAACAGTCTGATTCTTGTCGAATCAACTTGGAAGCTGACTCTCGCCTTCAATCGAATCTTGATGAATGGTATAAAAGGGAAGAAATTTACTGGAAACAAAATTCTCGAATCAGATGGCTTAAAGAAAGAAATCGCAATCCTAAATTCTTTCATCTATCTACCATTATAAGAGGTAGAAAGAACTCTATTGATTTTTTGAAGAATGATTTTGGAAAATGGCTGTCAAGCAGACAAGAAATAGGAGAGTGTTTTAATCAACACCTTCAGTCTTTGTTTTCTTCTTCCAATCCATCCTTCCTAGTGGGACTTAAGAATTTGATTCCAGAGTGTATCACATTTGATGATAATGAGTTTTTGTGTTCTATCCTAGAGGAGTCTGAGATCCGTGATGTCTTATTCAGAACGGGTTCCATAAAGACTTCAGGGCATGATGCATGGTATGTCTGTTCTATTCTTCAAACACTACTAGAGCACGGTGAAGATAGATGTGGTGGTTTCGATTAAGAATTTCTTTTTGGGAGGCTTTATGCTTAGACAACTAAACCACACAAACATAGCTTTTATCCCAAAAGTTTCTTCCCCTTCTAAGGATAAACCATTATCGCCCTATAAGCTTTTGTAATGTTGTTTACAAAATTATAGCCAAGATTCTCTCTAATCGTTTATAGCCTATTCTTTCTAAACTAATATCCCCCATGTAAGTTGCTTTCGTCCCTGGCAGATGTATTTCTGATAATTCTATTATTATCCATGAGATAATGCATTCTATGAAAAGGAAATCAAGCAAAGGTGGTCTTATGGCCATTAAAATTGATATAGAGAGAGCCTACGACAAGATCGAATGGCCTTTCCTTCAAGAATGGCCTTTCCTTCTTGAAGTTATGAGATGCTTTGGGTTCAATTCTAAGTGGATCAATTGGATCCACCAGTGCATATCCACCACGTCCTTCTCTACTTTAATCAATGGTGGCCCTGTTGGATTCTTTTAACCTCAAAGAGGATTGCACCAAGAAGACATTCTATCTCCATTTCTCTTCATCATGTGTTCGAAAGTGCTTTCCAGATTACTTATTCGGGTAGAATTTAATGGTGACTTTCATGGAATCAAAGTTTGTAGAAGCAGCCCATCGATTTCTCATTTGTTATTCACTGATGACCTTGCTTATCTTTAGTGAAGCATCATCCTCAGATGCTGAAGTTGCTATGCAATGTCTTCAGAAGTATGGTGACCGATCTGGTCAGTCTGTTAATAGAGCAAAATTCAAAATCCATTTAGTAACAATTTCTATAAGGAATTCTTTGGCTTCTATTTGACTCTATCCTGGGCTTAAGCAAGATGCCTAAGGAAGCGAAATATCTAGGTCTATCCTTACTTTTTGCTCGATCCAAGAAAAACAATTTTGTTGATATGGTTGATAAGTTCTAATCTCGTATTAGTGGATGGAAAGCTCACTCCTTATCCTAAGCTGGTAGAAGTACTCTTTTTCAATTGGTTGCTTCTTCTCTGCCAACCTATACTATGTCCACACTATCCATGCCTTTGTCTACTTGTGATTTCATGGACTCTAGAATACGAAAGTTTTAGTGGGGCTGCAAGGAAGGTAAAAGTAAGAGCCTATATATAAAGGCTTGGGATTCCATTTGTCAACCCAAAGGTGTGGGAGGGATGGGCTTAAGAAGATCTCATGATATGAATAAAGCCTTGATTGCAAAATGGGTCGGGCTTTTCTTGCTAATAGTGATCAACCTTGGGTCCAAATTTTTAAAGCTAAATACTGTAAATAAAAGCCTTTCATGGAGGCTCCCTACTACTCTATTGCTTCATGTCTTTGGAAATGTGTCCTCAAAAGTAAAGAATTGCTTGGCAAAGGTGCATGTTTCTTGGTGGGTGATGGTCGCAAAATTGATTTGTGGAAGGACCCGTGGGTTCCTAACTTTGAAGGGTTGCAATCTATGCTTTGTAGGGAACGCAGAGAAGGGGTCAACTTGGTTTCAGATCTTATTTTTCATTCCACTGGACAATGGGATGAGGCCAAAGTTCGTTTAATATTTGATCTAAGCTGCCGATCGCATTTTACATATTCAACTTCCCCCTTTCTATCCCAATCCACTTTTCGATAAGTTGGCATGGATCCCTAACAAGAAAAGTAAGTTTTCAGTTAAGTCTGCCTATCTTACCGATAATAATAGACGGTTTGCTGTTACTGGTCCTTGTTCAAAAAAATAAATGGCTGTCTTTGTGGAATGCCTCTATCCATGAATAGTTTAAACATTTCCTTTGAAGGCGATTTGGGATATCCTCCCTGTTCGCTCTGTTCTCTATAGCAAATTTCCTATTGTTGATACTTCCTGCCCTTTGTGTAAGTCTTCCTTGGAATTTGCCAAACATCTTTTCTTTGAATGTGATGTAGTGAAGATTTCACGGGTCCGTTCCATTGGGCTTTTCGTATCTTTGCTTTTTCACACCTCAGTCTCTCTGATTAGATTAAGGTTTGCCTCACTAATGATCTGATACTTCATTTACATCAGTCCTAAGGCCTCTAGCTTTCTTGTTTTTGTTGTTACTATATTAGAACATATCTGGCTTGTTAGGAACAAAATTATTTTTGAAGGTCTTACTATTGGTTTCAACTAAATGTTGAAGCACATTGAATTAAGTGACACAGGAATACTCTGCAACATAGATTCCAAAAAGCTATGCTTCTCGGTTGCCAGCAAGGTGGTGTCCTCCTCCCAATGGATGGCTAAAGCTTAACTTTGATGTGGCTATAAGATCTACGTTTTCCGTTCTCAGTGCGATGGTTAGAAATTCTGATGGGGCCTTCCTTTTTGATTGGACAGCTTTGGGACTGGCCTTTGATCCATCAGTTGCTGAAGCAAAGGCCAGTTTGTATGGGGTTGGATTACCTATTTCAACATGGAAAGTTCAATATAATGTTAAAGGGAGACTCATCTACAGTTTTGGAACCCATTGCGGATTGGGAAATATCTTCTCCTTGGGCTTTGGACCCTATAGTTTGTAAAGCTAGATTGTTGATTACTAATTTTCCTTTTTGGGTGGCCAGATACACTCCTAGGTTGGCTAACTCTACTGCTCATGAGTTGGCCAAATGGGCTACCTTTTGTAACCGTTTTGGATTCATTCCCATTTCCGACCTCCCCTTTCTGTTACTTCTGAGGAGGTCAATGGGAATGGTTTGTATGATCTTTCTTCTTAATATATATTCATTTGCTTATCAAATAAATAAAAAAAAAAAAAAAAACTCTATTTTTTAGCCTTTTTTCCCACCTTTCCGACCCCAAGTATATACTCATCTTTTTCTCTGATTTGCTTGTGTGGAGATCGAATACCCTAGCTAGTGAGAGAAAAAGAGTGTTGGAGCTCATTTGCTCTTACATTAAACCCTTTAGAGATCGATCTTCCTCCATTAATGCTTCATCTCATATCAAGCTCTCTTTCTCACTTATGACTCTTCATTTATGAGAGATTACACTATCGATCTTGTGAGATTCTTTATGCCTCCGATCTCATCCACAAAAGGAGTTGTATGAGTTTGTTGCTTGGAAGTCGTATGTGCATGGATTCGCTGCATATCTTGGGGGATAAAGTTGTGGTTTACTTAAGGAGATCTACCATTACATCAGTCTACGAGGTTAATATATTTGGATCCCAAGTGTTCGTATGATTGAGTATTGTAAAGCCTCTTTCCATACTGGCCGGATTGAGAATTTGGTGGTTTATGATTTTCACTTCGTTTTGGGGTTTTCCATTTATAATTTTATATATACTATGTGACTCTCTCAATGGCGAACAATTTCATTTATAGTGTTGTGCTGATTATGGATAATGTAATGTGACTGTTGGAAAATAATTTATGGGAGAAGATTTTGAAATAGAAACCTATTCACCCCTCCCCTCTATGTTACTTTGCAAACTTAATTGGATTTTTCACACAGATCCCTATATATCTAGCTCTCTCCCCTTAAATTATCAACCAATGCACATAATACATTCTTTGAAAAGATTTAGCTTCATATCAGATGGTGTTGACTACATTTTTTCCCTAACAAAAAGAAGGGTGAGGCTATTCGCACTCCTCCGAGGCCTTCTCGCACTCCCACCCACTTTCATTAATTTCACATACAAGGACAAATATGCCCTTCATTGTCTTCAAGCTGCACGCCACCACACAGCCCATTTTACTTATATAGTTGTATATACCAAAACCCACAATTCTAATATGATATCCTTATCTAAAATTCAAATATAATTCTTGCACATCAAACTAGCTACCATATAAAATCATCAAAAGTTTTTTTCCCATCTCAGATTTATTAAAGGAGCTCGAGAGAAGGCTGCAAGAGGACAATCCATGAGGTCCTTCATTTTGTTTCTTTGTATCCAGAGCTTGAAGAATGATAAGGGCACTATTGCCCTTGCATGTAATGTAAGAGATAGTGAGAGTGCAGGAAGGCTTCTGAGGAGTGCGAATAGCCTCGCTCAAAAAGAAAAGCAAAAGAAAGGGGGGAGTCACATCATGATATGTTAGTGCAATGGGCATACCCATAATGGGGCCAGCTAAGTGCGGAGGAGTAAATGGATGTGAAGGATCCAGTGGTGGGTGCCATTGTTATACAAAAAGTAGACTTTCAATTTCTCTCATACGTGCCTCTCGCTTCCGTTGGATTATTAGCCAATGTGTATTAACGCATGTTAAAATTAAACAACTCGACTCACCGATTTTCTCTGATACCAAAAATATATTAAGCAAAAGACACGTCCCCATTAAGTTGGTTGATAGTATCGTTGGGTTACCCATTACCCATTAGGTTTGTCGCGTACATATAAACTACTTACATTGTAGAATTCACGTCTCTTATGTTTTGTTTGCATGCAGTGCTTTTGGAGGGGAGGGAATCTACTTTTCCTTGTTTGTGAATTTTTTGAGAGCAAAAAAAATAAAAATAAAAATCAATGGAGAGAAATTGGGAGGAGGGGGGGTTGGGGTTCAAAACTCCTCCAAGGCCTACTTTCTTTCTTTCTTTCTTTCTTTCCTTTTTTTTTTTTTTTCCTTGTCATGAGTACGTGGAAAAAAGATGTAGAGAGAAAAACTTGTATAATATGTGGAATTTTCATAATACCCATTTTGACTACTAACGAATAAATAAAAAATTTAAAATGACATTTGACTCCTAACTCCTAATCAAAAGTAATGTGCATTTAATGAATCTTTTCTTTTCTTTTAAATTTCCAACTCCCAAGCAGGAGTGAAAAAGATAATTTTCTTTTCTCTCCTAAACTCCTCAACAAGAGGAAGGAAATTATCATAATTTCTTTTCTTTTAAATTTTCTCCTGACTTATATTTTGATTTCAGTTCGTTTCTCTTCAACTCACAAACATTCACTTAGACACACACATGATAATATGTGCATAATGGATATCGGCTTACCAATAAGAGGTTAGTGCCGAAGTCGGAGATGGGTCTACACTAGAAAGAAAACTTTTTAAGAATCTAACAAACTATTAAATTATAAAAGAAAACTACGGAGTATTTAAAAATATAACAAACTACCACATTATAAAATAGGGTTCAGGGCCAACCACATGGTATTTATTTATTTAATTTTTTAAAAAATTTTATTTTAAATGTCATCTCATCATGTATATTAAATGTTAATGGATTTCTATTTTCCACATAATCTTTTTTTAGAACAATAATAGCAAAAATGGCAAAAAAAAAAAAAAAAAAAGGAAAAAAAAAAGAAAAAATAAATGAAAAGGCATGGCTTATTTTGATTTCTTTGGGGAGCACTCTTGAAATTAATTTCTGAATGCGTCAGGCCGATGTGGGGGAATGTGTCCTTAAGATCGAATGGGAAGGACTTTAGTTGAGGTGTGTGCAAACTGATCCGGACACTGGTCAAACCGAAAAAAAAGAAATAAAAATAAAAATGGAAGAAGAAAAGGCATGGCTTATTATGTGCTTTCCCAAAGAAGAAGCTAAAAGAGTTGTAACTGAATCAAACAATCATATTCATTTATATTATCCACTGTATAAAAGCCCTGCAAAATCCCATATTCTCATCTCATCTTTTAAGAAAATTATGCTTCCCGTCAGCAAAAGGTTTGTTTCATAATTCAAAATTTTTAAAATCCCGATGTGATAATCATGTTGATTACTATATATATAGTCAATCACAAAAGCAAAGCCATACTAGGATGTTTTAAGTTTGAGTTAGTATCTCTAAACCTTTTGTTTTTTAATTTCCATAGGCCCGTTTGCATAAACTTTTATTTCCTATTTTTAACTTTCCAAAGTGACAAAAATGAAAGTTTTGAGTGTAAAAATTTTGAAAGTTACTTTTAGAAGTTGAGGAAGTAAAAAATTCCTATTCCCTCAACTTTTAAAAATAATTATCAAAATTTTGCACTATTAAAAATTATAAAATATTTATTTTCTTATTTTAAAAAATAAAAAAACAGAAAGTAAAATTTATCCAAATGGGCCCTTGTTTATTTATTTATATTTGTTATAATTAATTTTGAATTACAATTTTACGTCACTTGTGTGTTTTTTTTTTTTTTTTTGGGTCACCATTGGTAATATCCAAACTGAGCATATGGCATACCGCCTTGTGGGGCTTTAGCCGTTTCATTAACTATAGTATTTTCATTAATAAAATAATAACTCAAAAGGTTTCCCAGGAGAGGTCCACTTAGTGGGGTTACGATCCAAGGTAGGTCATCACAAGCTTCAACATCAACTCGACAAAGAAAGTAAATGTTATAATAATTACTTTGACGGCTTCCTCACCAACAACTTCTGGATCCAGTCCCTTCCTCGATTCCCACCTCTACATGACTTCATTTTTCTTTAATACATATGTTTTAACCCATTTGGAGTAATTATTCTATTATTTAATTTTAATTATTAGCTAACTAGACCTTTTTACTTTTAATTAATATGACTTCCATTAATCTAAATTATCTAACTCATATGCCAACCAAACCATTTGGATTTACCCTCCTGAAATTCAATCTTCCATCACCTAACCAAAAAGTCATTATACCTACGCTTAATTTTTCATTTTTCTTACATTGGTGGCTTTTTGTGGGCATTTCTAAAATATCATTAGTGACGTTCTTTTTTTTTTTTTTTTTTTTTTTTTTGGCTTTTCAGGATCCTATCATTTGAGAGTCTAACGGCATGGGTGGACGGGTTTTCTTGCCCACGCAAGAAAGACCGGATTCAGAGTAATTCCTCTTCTCCAGCAGCTCCCGTCCTGTAGAACCCAATGATTCATCTATTAGCTCATTTGAGGGATCGACCACTGGTTTGGTAGAGGAACGAACATTCCCTTGTTTTGAGGGAACATCCAATTAAACATTAGAACGATAATCCACTACATTAAAAAGGTTAGCATGATTCAAGTTATTATTGTTATTAGCATTGGAAAGGTTGCTAAGGATGATGGGGGAGGTCCGGCTATGAGCAAATAATTACAATTCAATACAAATGATGACTAACTTACTAGAAAATGACTACTAACTTAACTAAGAATGACTACTAACTGTGATTGAATAAAACTGATGACTTACTTATTAGAAAATGACTACTAACTTAACTAAGAATGATTACTAACTATAATTGTTTGCTCGTAGCCGGACTAGTTCCCCTACAGATTTAATATTCCCTTCGTTCTACAAAGATAGCTTGCATATCTTTGACAAAACACTCAAATTAAGAAAAACCATCAATGCATTGACTTGTACCTAGTCATAAAACATTTTTTTTTTCCCCCAAAAGTATCATTTCATTACCTTGGGATTTGGTTTTGTTAAAAGTAATTCTTGAAATAATAAAGGGTAGTATGTAAAAGTTAAAAAAGGTTTATAATTTGACTTTCTAAAGTGGACATAAATTTAATAGAAAATCAAATAAGTTGAATGGACCAATCAGTTCATTAAGTACTTTGAAATTAGAGTAAACTGGATTTATTCATATCAATCATTAGATTAACTAAATCTATTTTATGCATCACGCAGATTACAGCTCTTATATATATATATATATATATATTCATGACATCCATTGTTTGATGCACAAACCACTCGATGATAGGCTATGTGAATGTATAGGTAATTGTCCTTTTTTCAAACCACATTCCCATTTTTGTTTGGGCAGTGCTATACGAAACGAAGCACCTTCATATAACACCCCGTGCAGCATCAATCTTCATTAGCAAAATAAAAAAGCTCTGTTAAATAAATTAAAAAAGTTTTGATTCATACACATAATGTAACATAAAATGAAGTATTTTGGTGCTGCACATATCGTGGTGTATATGGCATCTCTCTTCTTGTTTTTAAGATGAAAAATGTCTTGTCACGTCATCATTTTGATCTGTTACATCACGTGACGGCATCAACCAAGGATTGTTGATATTGGAATGTTGCACTTTCGAGAGTGTGACAACAGGGATTTGGATTTGGTGTAGTTACTACATAGTGCAGTAAACGTAGGATCGATGACATGTGGCAAGGAGGAGAAATGGACGGTTGAAATTCGAGAGATACATTTGACGCTCAACACCTAACAGCTCTCCATTTTTTTTTTTTGCCCACGTATTATCGATCTTACATTTACTGTATCATGCAGTAAAAGTAACCAACTGTACCAAATCCAAATCCGTGACAACAGATCCTACCATCCTAGGCAATGCGAACATAGAACTTGATGGGAATTAAGGTACGCGATGCTTGCAGTGAAAGCAAAAGACTGGTTCGTTGTGGCTCCTTAAAATTGGTCTATTTTAGGTCACGCGTTTCGGAAGAGCACAATGGTCGGAATCTCTTCTAGATGGGATGACCTAGGTGTTTTTTACCAACTTGGCAATGCACTAATTTTGCAGTTACACCATTAAAGTGCAAAGCTATAAAAAAAATTTAAGATTGAGCCAACATGGCATCATAAAAGCCCTTAAAATTCTACATTTGGTACTGGTTTTCTGGCCTTGGTTAAATTTTGTGAACATTTTCCATTTTATATGAGTGCTTTTTTTGAGGGGTACTTTAATCCAATGTATATATAATACTCTCCGTTTTTAATTGACTATTCCCTTTAGAAAAACACATTTTTTTTAAAAACCCTATTAAATGCTCTCACATCAGCTCATATGTTTCAATATTCCAATTTTACCCTTAAGTATACAAAACATTGTAAAAAGAGAGAATACCCTTTTAAGAGTATTTTAGGAAATTAAATATAAAAATCGTTGACTTTTTGAATGTGATAATAATTTTGGAACATCTCAAAAAAGAAAATAGGCCACTTAAATAAGAATGGAGGGAGTATAACATTTACAGTCCCAATCAGTTGAGAATGTGCTCGGTAGTCGGTACCATGCATCGGGATTGTATCTTTTGTATTGATTCAATGTATCATGTAATCTATCAATTGACGAGGTGCAACCTCCAATACAGGTCCTGATATAACTTATGTCAGCATATTTTTACTTAACCGTCATCATATAATTTATATATAAGAACTTTATCCTTACTTTAAAAACTAATTTTTAATCATTCTTGCGTGGTTGGTTGAGTAGTCAATCCTTGAGTGTGCTTCAAGATGTCATCGTTTTAGTTCTTTGTAGAAATCGTTGCCTATATAGGTATAAGGCATCTCACACGGACCTTTAAAAAAATAGTTTGAGTTGAAACCTTGACGAATGTAAAACCTAATATACCCCTAATAATTAATAATAATAAAAACTAATTTTTGATCATAAAGGTTATAAAAAGTAGTTTTAAAATTCTTCTAAGCATGATAGGACAAGACCACCTAAGAATCAACCAATTAGTCACAGTACAACATTTTAAGAACAAAAGTTTATTCCATGTGTGGGACATAGTGCGCCATTCTTTAACATTTCCGTCTTTCATGTGTAGAAGAGGTGACGAGGAAATGTGAGAAATTCCAAAGGCAATCGAGTGATCGAGATTCGAGAAGGGGTGAAGTCAAACAAATCAGGCCTTGGCTATATGGGTCAAAGAAGTTCCACCCTCCAAATGGCCCAATCATAAACAAATCAAGAAATCAAAGCCATGGAATCTCGACCCGAATGCCCAAATCTCTATTCTCCCTGAGTCAACCATTGTTCAGGAAGAACCCAATAAAATAGAAGTAAAATCAAGCGAAAGAGTCCAAGGTGCATGCGTGTCTTTGTTGCGAAATTAATTTTAAAAAGTGTAATATAATCGTAGAATTGGTAACCTTTGTGGGTATAAAAACGCACTAGGGGTTAGGTTTAGCCAACTTGAAAGCTAGCCTCATCAATCAATCAAAATCCCCATATCTTCTTGATCCCACTTATTATCAATGGAGCACTTGTTGGGTCTTCTCAGAGTTCACGTCCACAGAGGGGTAAACCTGGCCAAGAGGGATGTTAGAAGCAGCGATCCATATGTTATTGTCAAAATGGGCAAACAGGTACCCTTGTCTCTCCCCTCTTTTCATGTTCCTGATTCATTTCTATGATCGAACTCGTGATTTAGATTTTGGTATTGATCTTTTTTTAAAAAAAAATAAAAATAAAAATAAAAAGTCAGATTTTGAGTTTATCCATTAATTCGTCGATGTTTAAGGATCAAAATACGTTCTTTTTGTGGTCTAAAGGGTTTATCAAGTTTTTAAGTTGATCATTTTATTAACTAGCAAAAAAAGAAAAAAAAGAAAAAAAAAGAAAAAATGTTGATCATTATTTTTTAAAATAAGAATATTTTTGCTATTTTAAAAAGACTAGATAGAGGTCTTGTTTCCTCCTCCCTTTTTTTTTTTTTTTTTTTTTTTTTTTTTTTTTTTTTTTTTTGTTTACAATTGATAGAATTTATCCTAATTCTTAACCCTTCTGTCTCTTAATATCAATATAAATGGATATTAGAGCTTTTTCATAAACATGAACCTGGGATTACTTATCACTCATTTAACAAATGAGACAAATGCCATTAGACTATTATGCCATCGACACATAAAAGTCTTGTTTAATTTGCACTTGTTCTAGTGTTCTTTGTTGCTTTTATCTCCCGATGTCCCTATTCTTTTGTAGGTACTTTCTTTTGTTTTTGGTTTTTTTTTTTGTTTTTTTGGTACAAATGAAAGAGTTCAATCCAAAATTTATCGTAATTCTACTTTTTACCCCATCCCTCCCTCGCTACTAAGGTCCCTCACCACTAGGCTTGGTACTATCCTATTTCATTGCTCAGCTAGACCCAATGGTTTGGTATTTTCCTTTTTCACTTCTCTGTGAGCTGATTTTTCTGGGGTGAAATTTTGTACAGAGTATTTGTTTTTTAAACCTTTCTCTAGCACTAGTATTTTGAAGCTCGAGAACTGCAAATTAGTTTAATCATGAATGATATCTTATGTGATTTTTGCTAATAAAGCGGACCGTTATTATATCAACTGATGGAATTTTAATGAAACATATGATGTAGAAACTGAAGACTCGTGTAGTGAAGAAGAATCTCAATCCCGAGTGGAACGAGGATTTAACTCTTTCTGTTTCAGATCCAAATCTTCCAATTAAGCTTGTAAGTGTTTTAGTTATCAAGTATTCACTTATGTGGTGCTAAATTTAAGTATGTGAAAAAATCGAGGATAATTATTTGTCAAATATGTAGTGAAGAAAATAATGAAACTGAAGGTTTCATCTGAATCATTTCCACAGTCAACTTCATAGACACAAAGGGCGGAAACGTATATAGAATAGATCTCTTTCACCGGCTTAATAATTATTATTGATCCAAGTAATTAATTGAAGATTGCAACCAAGGGATACAGCACGATGCAGTTAAAAATTGGTCAAATTAACTTCTTTTATCCATCTCTCCATCTAGCTTTTAAGTTTCCAACCCAGTAGTCTAAGTTATTAGGTGGAGATCAAGCCTAAATAGGTATATGAAGTCTGATATTGTGTCTAGTTTCCAACATTAAAACCTAAGTTATTAGGTGGAGGCCCAAACTAGGTAAATGAAGTTATGTTAAATCAGACATTTAATCGATGTGGGATGTGAGACTTCTTAGTACTCCTTTTCACGTGTAGGCTAAACAAAATAAAAACAAGTATATCATGTGAACAAGAAAGATGGACTCACAAATGAAACGAGCCCTTGAATAACATGCGACTGATATCATGTTAAGTTTCCATTTTAACAACTTAAGCCCTTTGATAGAGGTATTAGAACATATCGTTCTAGGATCTGTTTCATTTGTGAGCCTTTTTGTTGTTCACGTGACAAGCCTGTTTGTATTTTATTGAACTTGCACGTGAGAGAGAGTGGTGAGAAGTCTTACATCTTATATCAATAAAATATCAAATTTAACATAACTTTATATATTTAATTGTTTCCACCCGTCACTTATTAACTTAAACTATTACGTTAGAAATTTAATACTAATAAATCAAACCACAAGCAAACACCTATAAATATCGCCCCAAAATATAGAGTTGCTGTATTTTTGTACCCAAGCAAAGTGAAAAAGCTACAGAGTAAAAGAGATGTGAAAGTGCACTTTCGGAATGGTCTTATTCTTGCAAAGGAAAAAGGAATTAAAAGAATTTATTTAGAAAGTGATACTATTATTGTCATTAATAGTATTGGCAAGTTAAAAGGTTGCCCTTGGAACATTTAATTATAGTATTTTAAATGATTGTATTAATTAGATTATCTTACGAGTGTGGTATGGAAGTCAAAATAAATCATGTTTATAGAGAAGGAAATAGAGCTGTTGATTTCCTAACTAATTTAGGTCATATAAATAAGGGTAAATTGCACTTTAGGATCCAAAGTTTATGCCTAAGTTTTACTCTAGGGTCTAAAGTTTAAATTGCGTCAATTCAGTACTCGAATTATTAATTGAGTTGTAATTTGGGTCTGTTGTCAAATTTTTCTGTATTATCTCTATTTTGCCCCTTTATAGGTTTGAAAACCCTATTTTACCCCTATCAACTAATTACTAATTTTTTATATTTAACCAGATCAGAATCAATCTTATATTCTTTCTCCCTCTATTTTACTTATATCAAGATCTAATAAACCTTTATATTTTCTATTTCTAAAACACAAATCTGACAGTAGAGTGATTTAGATTTGGTGAAAATATAAAGGTTTTATTAAATGTTGAAAGGAGTAAAATAAGGTTTTCAAAGCCATAAAAAGGGCAAAGTAGAAATAATATTGAAAATTCTGACGATAGACCCCAAATTGCAACTCAATTAATAATTCGGATACTGAATTAATGCAATTTAAACTTTGGACCCTAAAGTGAAACTTGACTTAAACTTTGGACCCTTAAGTGCAATTTAACTTATAAATAAAAGCCACTTGGAATTCTAATTTTTCTAGATAAATTTTAAATATTTTATGGGAAGATGTTTTTGGTAGATCTAGTCTTCATTAATGTTAGATTTTTCTCTACTACTAAAAAAAAAAGATGAGAAAGTGCAATTTAATAAAAAATGGTTTTGACTTTTCACCTCCCCACTTACCACCAGTCTGATTTTTGTTCTACTAGATATATTGCATATGTACGTTGCATGTAAATTTTTGTTTACCATGTATAAAATATTTATATACATATTAATGCCATGTTTATCTATATATATATATATATATATATAATTCTATATGAGTCAAGTTATAGGAGCTTCACCTTTGCCGATAAAATTTTAAAATATTTTAATAGTTAATTATTTGAAGAAGGTAATTTTTTTTTTTCCCTAATATTTTTAAAATCAAATCCAAAAAATTTAGTTTTAGTGGTATGACCTTGTAATGGGCATTCAGAGTGCTATGTATATAAATAAAGGGAGGTTTCTTATTTCCGTAGAGAACTAAGAGTCCATATCTTTTCTACAAGAATTGGTTAGGAGTCATGTAACACTTCAAATTGGTTTGAAACTTCAAAAATTTTGTTTGGAGCAATATAAACGTGTAGACCATCTTTATCTCAAATTAAGGGTGAAAAAGTCTTTATAATTTTAAATAGGGATATTTCTTGTCAATAAATTTTTATAGAAGTAGTATAGTATAAATATAAATGACGAGTTGATCCAATATTATTGTCAATAAAATCCATCAATAACGCATGACTATATGCATATATGAGTGCTAGGCTAGACGTTGATCCATGTGCCGTAGCCGTCCTGGTGGTTTGTTTCGCTAGCTTGTTTTGCTCCTTTGATATGACCTTAATTGTCCTCCACCAACTAGAAAAAATATGACTAAGAACCAACCACGGGATAGAAGCCTGCAATTGTTGACCTCTTACTCTATAATTTGCTACGGTAACGATCTAGGGAGTACGTTCAGTACTTGGCCAGATTAATGCCTATCCTTTTTATTTTCAGGTATGCTACATAAACACTACAAGTGCATGTGCATGCATGTTCTTGAGCCCATCCTTTTAAAGAGGTGATAAAAATAAAATAAAAAATAAAGAATAAAAATATGGATGAATTTCTGAGGCTTAAACCGCTATTATTATCTCACAAACCTCATTATAGGCAAATACTCATCTGCATAAGCAATACGCGGTGTGTTCAATTATGGGAATTAGTTTTTAGAAAATGGGGGTAAGACTGCCTATCACTTATTTCTCTCAGACCCCACCTAAGTAGGAGCCTTGTGCATTGGGTACGACCTTTAATTAGATATTCATGATCACAAAAACATGTTTTTCATTGTGTTACGAGCTGAGCATCAAATTTTATCATCGGCAAAAAAAAAAAAAATAAAAAAAATAAAAAATAAAAAAAAAAACACGAAGTGGGCATCAAATTTTATCCCTCCCTCATGTGACGCACTAAAAATCACCGCATATTGGATTTCTTTGCCTGCCAGAAAATGAGGAAGAGAGAGATTCCATACCCCAAGCTCGGAATCTCCTTTTAAAACATGATTTATAGACTTCTATTTTGGGGAAAACAAAAAAAATTTGATCGTCATTTGATGGAAATGTGGTTCATGAATGTCAGAAGAATATCATTCTTATCCCAACATTAAGATCTAAATTCCTGACTTTTGTTAACACAAACTAGCCATCCCAAGAACATTTCAATATTTTCTTTAAAGTATTGACAAACATTGAATTCCTCACTTTTGTTAACACAAACATGATTTTATTGACAAAATTGGGTCAGCCCATAAGGAGAGAAGCCCAACACACACCACACCACACACACTAAAGAGATTGTTAAGAGACATAGAACCAGAAGAAGAAGAAGAAGAAGAGAGAAACAAACTACTGATGACATTACTAATCTGAAACAAAACATTCCAATGGGGAATTCACGTCTCAATACAAGGCTTTTTTTTTTTTTTTTTTGGATAACAATTATACATTCAAATTATATTATTAAATTATTTTTTTCCATCACTTTTTGAGAACCTTGTAATGATCATATTCTTCATGTAATTACCATGATTGCAGTTAGTGTATGACAGAGACAGGTTCAGTCTAGATGACAAAATGGGGGATGCAGAATTTGATATCAGACCATTTTTAGAAGCCTTAAAGATGCAGTTGGAAGGCCTCCCAAGCGGAACCATAGTGACAAGAGTACAACCTAGTAGACAAAACTGCCTAGCCGAAGAGAGCTGCATAATCTGGATCGAGGGCAAAGTCGTCCAAAACATGTTTCTAAGACTGCAAAATGTGGAGTGTGGGGAAGTGGAAATCCAACTGCGTTGGATTGATATTCCTGGTTCCAGGGGTTTGTAGAAAACATGAGCTCCTTAATTGTGTATCTGTATACACTATACCCACAAGGTATGGAGAGTCTTAAACAGGTAATAAGTTTCTTAGATTGGTTCCTTTTGTTTTGTAGACACATATAAACTTGGAGTGATGTTGAGTGTTATTTTCCTCCAAAATACTGGTGTGATTCTCTTGTATGATGATAAATGAGTACATGCTATTGGGTTCTGACCTATCAATATCTGTACTTACTATTAAGGGGCATTTAGTCATAAATCCAATTTAAAAACAATTAAAGCATAAAGTACACTAAAATAAGATGGGACAAAAATACCATTGACATAAAGTGAGAGAACATTGGAAACACTTACATGTGATCGTCCCATAATCTTGGGAGAAAATCCAGCCCAAATATTGCTCCATATTCCCTTTCCATAAAACCATCCCCTCCACTATTGCAATTCAGTAACGACGTCTTCCTTCATTATGTTGGCATATTGATTGTGAAACAGTTACACATAAATGTAATGTTTCATAATATCCATGTAACTGTTTTAGCATATAACTATTTAAAGTTTAAACATGTAATTGTTTAAATATTCTATGATTTGTAACTGTTTTATGTAAATATTTATTTACGTTTTTTGGGATAATCATGGAAAGTCGAATTTGGGATTACAAAAATTGAGATCAAAATCCTCATTTGTAGAGAACAAAAACATGATTTATTGTGGGAGAAAGAAAGAAATGATAATGAGATTGATGTGAATTTCATAAACTTAAAATTGGTTACGCTTAATTGTAGAAGGCTTTGGGACCAACTACCTCAGAAAATCATATGTACCCTCTTTTTTGTGTGTGTGTGTGTGTGTAAGGTAGTGCACTGATGGTACTTTCAAGTTTCAACATCTTATAATTGTAAAAATAAGGGTAAATTGTAGTTAAGGGTCCAAAGTTTGGGTCAAGTTTCACTTTAAGGTTCAAAATTTAAATCGCGTTAATTCAGTACTTGAATTATTAATTGAGTTGCAATTTGGGGTCTGCTATCAAAATTTTCTATATTATCCCTATTTTGCCCCTTTTATGGGTTTGAAAACTCTATTTTACCCCTATCAACAATTAATAAATTTTTATATTTTAACCAAATCTGAATCAGTCTTATCTTCTTTCTCTCTCTGTATTATCTCTATCAACATTTAATAAACATCTAATAAACCTTTATATTTTCCATTTACAAAACGAAAAGTTGACTGTAGAGTAATTTAGATCTTATTAAAATATAAAGGTTTATTAAATGTTGATAGGGGTAAAATAGGGTTTTCAAACACATAAAAAGGGCAAAAGAGGGACAATACTGAAAATTCTGACGGTAGACCCCAAATTGCAACTGAACTAATAATTTAGATATTGAATTGACGTGATTCAAACTTTGGACTCTAAAGTGAAACTTGACACAAACTTCAGACCCTTAACTGTAGTTTACCTTAAAAATAATGACATTTTAATTAATTATTCTATTTTAAAACTTCATTATGCATCATGTAACTATTGTATATATTTACATGCTGATGGTTCTTTAGCGTACATATATTTTCTCCGGATAATAGTCATTGAAGTTGTTGAATGCATGTGTTACAGAGTTTGCAAGGACGAGACCAGAAAAGCAATAAAAGTTAAAGAAACCCTACCATAATATTATACATTAATAGTTTCCTTACATAACAGATGTTGACGGTGATTAAAATATGAACTTTGTCAAGTATTGCGTAAATCATGGGGCAGATTTAAAAAGAATCCCTACCAAAATATTATACATTAATTACTTTGCTCACTTACCATAACAGATGTTGATGAAAATTAAAAATGGGAACTCTTTCATTTTATTGTGTAAATCATGAATCAAATTTAAAAAGATACCCCTGCCAGAATACTATATGATAACAGTTGCATACTACATAATAAGTAAGATAATTATTTAGGAATTATTTAGAAAATAAAGATAATTATGTACCTTAGAAAATCAATATAATTTCGAGATAATTATCTTCTAAAACAAAATTATCTAAATACGTAAGATAATTATTTAGACATTATCTAGAAAATGAACATAATTATCCTAGAAAATCAATATAGTTTTAAGATAATTATCTTTAAAACAAGATAAATTATGATCCCATCAAGAACAAGATGAACCCATTGTACAAATCGCACCCCATCAAGCTCTTCGAACAGCGGCAGATTATGGTTGAAGTCATGCTACACAAATCGCACCCTTGCCTTCACATATACACCAAGATTTGACCAAAACACACTAGGATGAAAATAGATCTGAGGGGAAGAGACGCATTGTAGTTCGGTGATGATCTTATGATGCTTGTGCAATGGTGTTGGAGAGGGGCAGATCTTTGGAAGAACGTAGTGACGAGTAGCAGATCCTTGAAGTTCGATAAAAACATCGTGTGTGGGTTCTTTAGGTCATATGTGTTCGGTCCCCAAGGTTTCCAATTAATTTCAGTCCAATTCTTCCCAGATGATACGAGCTCTTCTAGCTCGGTCCCCAAGATGCTTTTGGTATGAAAATCTAGATAATGCTAAGGTGTTTATGAAGTGTAACCATGGTAAAAACGGTTATTGTTAACCTGACCATGGTTAGATAGTTGTCAACAGCTATGGGGGAAACCCTAATTTAACTAGAGAAAATTCATAATGGTTATCTAACCCAGGGTTTGGAATCTACTATAAAAAGAACATTGTTCACTCCTATTTGAGGTATGCATGTTGCCATTCAAAACCCTAGAAACTTTCTCTCCCTCTTTCCTTCTCTAGACATTGATATTGACTTGATCGTCGAAGGTTTTAGGCCGGACAAACACCGACCTTCTCTGATGGTTCTTTCCTTGTTTCAGGACATCCAGTGCAACTATTCATTGAGGAATTGAACGGTACTATTCGTTGGTCAACCTAGCAGTACTATTCATTTCCATTTTTACCATAGTAACTCCCTTTGTTTATCGTGATGAGGCATTTCGGGTTGTCGGACCCTTACTATCGAATCGCTCTATGACTCGTTGGCATTTTTGCCTATACAAGAGGCAAATATGGAAGAGAGAGAAAGAGAGAGTTTTGGTCAATTTAACAGATGTGTGTGTGTGTGTGTGAGAGAGAGAGAGAGAGAGAGAGAGAGAGAGAGAGGGAGATAGGTGGCAAAATATCTGGAAGAGTGGAAGGGGTCCGTGTTTTATGTTAAGAGTAAAGAGGGGTATATTGGTCAATTTGACCAATTTGGCATATCATCCGTCACTTTTATCATTACCCTTTTATTTATTTATTTATTTTTGATAAGGTTTATTTATTGTTTGCATGGAACACCCAAAGTTATTGATATAGAAAATTTGAAAAGACTAAACTAGAAGACAAAACAAGCCCAAAGCTTGCAAACAGTACATGGAAGAGGGACAAATTAAATCAAGATATCAATCCTTATAAAAAAAAAAAAAAGAAAAAATCCAAAAAATGTACCCAAGCCATAAAAATTGACCATTTTCTTCGTTGTTTTTTGCCCATATCGTAGCAGTCTTCCATAATACTAGACGAAATTAAAATTTCATCCTAAAATATGCATACAATATACCAAATTTTATTAAAAATTGGTTCTTATTTAATTTATAACAAATTTTTATTTTTATTAAAACCCAAAGCTATCTTCCCTTTTTTTTTTTTTTTTTTTTTTTTTTTTTTTGTTAGGAAAGTTATCTGAAAACTAGAAAGTTTATTGTATCAACATACAACTTTTTTTCCAACCTTATTTAAAAGATTAGAAAAGTTAATAATATCAAAATCAAACTCTTCTTGGTATGCTCCTTTTTAAAGTTTGATTTTATCTCCATTTTCTCAAAACCAACAAATTTGAATTTCTCATTTTTATGTATGCATAGCATACTCGGGTACATATTTGGGAAAATTTCAATTCATTACAAACAATTATTTTTTTGCATAAAAATTTAATTGATTGGCCAAGTTGCCACCTCATTTCATTTGGGTAAAAAATTTGACTTATATGTCTCCTTTATTAATCAGAAAAACTTGTTATAAGTTCAAATTTTTTCTTTTCTCTTATGGTTGTGAAGTAGGAAAAAAATGTAAAAATATATATATATATATATATAGATATATATTCTGTAGTTGTTTTGAATTAGGATAAAAATATAAAAGTCAATCAAAGTTTAACGCTCCTGGACCAAATTCTTGGCTCCGCCTACTGGCGGTAGTTTGTGCTGCTAACTAGATTTTATAAAAGCTCAAGCTTTGCATGTCAAAACAACTGGTGATGATTAAGAAAGATCAAGCTTTCATAAGCTTTGGTTCAATAGCTGTTTGGATTCAGCCTTGTGCTGCAAACTAGATATTATTAAAGCTGGAGCTTTCCGACCATAGGAAATTGCTGCTTTTATCTTTCACGGAGTAATTTGTTTTGTGTCTCAATTCTTCAATTACAGGATAATAATGGAATGGAAATGCTGTTTCTTGCAGAACAGCCTGTTTAGGAATAATCCATGTGTCCTGTTTACTTGTCATTTTGCTATGAATTAGAAGGATCTTTCCGTATTTTTATTTTTTATTTATAAGCAATTCATTCAATTGATTAAGAAGCAAAAGTACAATTGTTTGCATCCCATCAACCTTGTCGCACATAATTGACAGCATCCGGCAAAAAGATGATTAGAAAGGAATCAAAGCAATTACATGGAGTGGCCCATTGGACAAGGGCGTAGACTGTTTTGTTATCCAACTTAAAAGGACACTCAAAACGACCTACATGGGGATGCAATTAAGCAAGGCTTCAACATCATACAACACAGGTTAGATAGCCCAATGAGGGTTCTGATTCGAGTTCAGTATTGAAGGGGATGCAAGACCAGAGCATCATCTCCCTCCACCATAATCATCGAGGCTAGGGTCTTTCCATATAAGTTGCTTGTATGGGGTCTTCGTATGTAGGGCTTACACTAACTGGATTTGGCTGTCGGCCAAAACACTTCTTCAAATGTATAGCCCCTCGTGATGGGCTGCTCTCTCACTTTGTTCTATTACCTGCTTATTATTTTGGAAATTAAAGGAAATGTTTTTACCTAGGGAAAAATGATAAAAACAGCTATTTTCTCTATCCACACCCTTATGTTTTTCTCCCTCCCTCTCTACCTACCCCATGGCTATAAGGGAACCAACTCGACAGTGACGACCTTCAACGACGACAACCAGATCCGAAGCTCCTGCATACCATATATATTGGAATGTTTGTACTAAACATAATACAGTGTACCCAATCTATGGACCATCTACATAATGTTGTTCTCATTCTGATTTTGTGCAGCTCTCATAATTGATGTTACTATTTGGTTCGATGTAACTATCTCAAAATAAAATAAATAGAGGAAGACGTTGAATACGGAAGTAACTATCCGGTTCGATAGTCACTATTTGGTTCGATTTTGTGCAGCTCTCATAATAAAATTCTAAAACAGTTCCATATGGAAGTAACTACCTCAAAATTTTTGAATTACACATTGAACAATATTGCTCTTAATTATAGAGACTATACCTGAAATTGATGTTACTATTTGGTTCGATGTAACACAATTCGAATATAAATAGAGGAAGATGTTACCACATACGCCTATTCGAGTTGATTGATGTGACGATTATGAGAGAGAATCTGGAATACTAAAATCAATCTTTAAGAGATGAATAAGGATGACCTATTTATAATAGAAGGTTGGGAGAATGGAGTGCTAGGATTGACTCTAGCTAAGGATGATCCAATAGCTCAAAATAAATCTTAAGAAATGATATTTATCTCAAATCCAAGTGATAATTATCAAACATTATCAAAATCTTTGGAAAAGCTAGAGGTTTAAGAGATAATATAAAAAAGATGAGATAATTATCAGAAATAAAGGGATAATGGGCTTGTGGCTAGCTAGGTGGCCAACTTCACTGGCCGTTTAGGTAGTGATTGGTGGCCACGTGGCCTTTTAGGGTGGCCGGTCGGCCACCAGTAGGCCATTTTGGCCACCTTTGCTTACTTGCTTACTTGTATCTTCCAAGTGTGCATATCAAGTCTAATAAAGTCCAAATTCCATGATTCCGGATTCAAAATGACCATAGTTCAATTTCTCACTTAAAATCACTTTAAAACATTTAAAATTAAGCCGAAATTGGTCAATTAGTCATAGATTAAGCCTAGACGGCTCCTTGGGGTAAAAAAAGCTAAAACAAGGGCTTATATCTTGATTGAACCATGGGTGCAACCAAGCTCTTTAAAAAATGATTTTGAATATTAAAAAACATTAATTAAGACTTAATTGATAACAACGAAGCATTTAATTTAACTTGTGAGACCAAATTAATAAGCAATTTTAAGAAGGACCAATGAACGGTGCCCAACTGGACCTACTATATAAATATATATAGATCATCTCTAATCAAATCAATTCTAAAGCTTCCCGGCCAAACTTTAAACCAGCACTAAGGACCTTAGGATTATCCTAGGACAAATTTGGTGAGAATTGGAAACTAAACATGTGCTATGCAAGTAAAATGATGAAAATGCCCTATAAGTCGCAAAAGCTCTTGTTTGCTATCAAAACTCAACCAAATTGAACCTCGAAAAATGCCATAGATTCTTTGGTATGTATAAATTTATAACCTCAAATATGAGACACCAAAATGATGTGAAAATGCATATGCATGTGATAATTTATGGGAGATAGAGAAGTGCGAATAGGGGTATGAAAATGAGATGTCTTCCGGATGGAATGAGGGGGAGGGGGGATTTGATCCTATCAAGCATTAAAATGGGTAGAGTTTTATGGGGGAGTAATTTAGCTGTAATTGATATAGAATGAGTGAGAGATTAGAGGTGGATCAGAGAGATGGTTGACGTATGTACATCGAATTTGAAATAGGGGTAATTTATAGGCAAAATTATAATTTTTTAGAGATAAAATGGAAAAATGGAAGGATATGTTGGGTAGTTGAGGTTAAGGAGGGAATTTAGAAAATGTTTTGAGGAGGAAATACCCCCTTTGATGGGGGTAAAATAGTTAGCATGCTACCTAAATAGAAACTCACACCTTCAATGTAGGAGTGATTTATGTAGGCGTGACTTTGATTTCAACCACTATAACACGCTATTTCACGTGCAGGAGAATCCTATAGGTAAAAGTTAAAAAGGGTAGGCTATTCATGCATACCTTGTACGCGTGGATAACCTTTTCGTCAAATAAGCAAAGATTTCCCTAAAAATTATGGACTTCTAGGTTTGTGTGCCCTTATCTGATTAGGTGGGATCGATTTGGTGGGATATGGTGCATGGTAGGCCCTACTCTTGATTGTCCGATTGCTCGATTTTGATCAAATCTTTATCCGAGAGCTTTAAAACATCAGGTTTCGGGCACGGATTGAAATCTTAATTTCCCAAACTTGGTTTGGGGCTAAGGGTATGTGGTGATGCCTTCTGAGGTTTAATTAGGGGCTTAGATAACATATGTTACGCTAATCAAATTGTTAATTAAGTTTTCGATCAGGGGGGCTTTGACTCCCGATTTTCGATCGTATGGTCTCAAATTGATCTTGGGACTTGAAATTAAAATCCAACCATTGGATTGTTCACTAGAGGAGTGGTTTGAAAAATAGGGCCACCTAAAGTTTGATTTAGGCGAGAATTAGGGTTGTGGGGCTCTGATCCTTAATCAGATCGTTGATCTTGGAATTAGAACACGCTAAACATTTTTTAGGGATTTCATTAATGATTTAGAAAGATTCAATCATAAATCAGATAGTGAGATTTGGGAATCAGGCCACCTAAAGTTCTTTCGGTGGCCGTTTAGGGTTTTGAGTAGGCCGGTCTGTAATCGGGCCATTGGATCTAGGAATTGATTGAGCTCCCTATAAGCTTGATTCAAGGGGTCAACTTGAAGCTTGGAAATGTTTTCCCGTGAATTTGGTTATGAGATCAAGGTAATTAAATCACCAAAGTTGCATCAGGTAGCTTGTTTAGGGTTTGAGTGACTCCGATCTATGCATTGGATTTTTAGAACTTTGAATTAGATACCCTAGACTTGATCCAAGGGTTAATTTTATCAAGGATTTGGGAGTGATGTATTAGGAAAAAGACCATTGGATTTGAGCGATTGGTTTCCTACGGTTATCCCATATCTCACCAGGGTGTTTAGCCAAGAGGTTGATGATTGAGCAGTTAGATTTGATTCAAAATTGGGTGAAATTTGGTTTCACGATCACTCGAGATTTGTTCGGTCAAGTTTTGGTACTGTTGATTAGATCACTGATTTTATTCGGATGAGGCTTGGAAAAATTGGGGTGTTTACAATGTTTATCTTTTTTTCTTAAAATAAAAATAAAAAACAAAAAAGAGGAAGCAACCCTCGTTTGGAGTATTCCAAATAGAGTTAGGCTATTGCTACCACATAAATTACTCTAAGCAATGGGCGGATTCAGAATTTTTTTTTTTTCAGTGGTTGCATTTAAAAAAAAAAAATAATAATTTTGATTTTTTTGCTAAGGATAAGATGGGAAAGGAAGAAAGGCTATACATATTAGCATCTATATTTAAAAATGCCTAGGCGACTTCCAGAGACACGAAACTTACTAATATATTACTCCTAACACCTCGATTTACCTATTGTAAGACAATGTCTTAGGAAGATGGGAAAGGGGAAAAGTCACAAGACCACATATTGGCATGACTCTGAATATAGGTGATAAAGTAGGAATGTAAAATTGACAAACACGTCATATTCTAAAAACATAGGTGACTTTTAAAGATGAGGAACTTTGCTTACATATCACTCCTAATACTTCTTATTTAATATCGGACATGGTTCCTCTTAATGGTTGCACATAAGAATAAACAAAACCTTGACTTTATATAATTCACAAAAGTGGTGTAATCTAATAAATTTAATAATAATTTAACCAAATTTAATAAAAATTACTCTGAAGTACTAAATAAAATTACTCATACAAATTTGAAAAAAAAAAAAGAACATTTTTTTGAGTAGTTGCATAGGCACACACTTGCACCTTAGTGCAACTGCCCTTGCTCTAAGCTCATCACTAAGTTTACACTTTTTAAGATTTTATGAAAATTATAAAAGGTTTCTACGAAAACAAGTTACTTAGTCCACTAGAAAAGATAATTCTGAACAACTTTGTAGAAATTGTTTTTTCCAAAATCTGTCGTTTAAGTGGAGTTTATAGCTATTTTTATGGAATACTTTGTAAAAGTGAAACAAAGATTGTAAATGTCCAAAAACTTCATTTAAATGATAGATTTTTAAAAATATATATTTTAAAAAGTTGTTCAAAATGTGATTTTTTTATTGGAATACGTAATAATTTTTGTAAAAGCTTTTTATATTTTTCATAAAACCTTTAAAAATATAAATTAAGTGAGAGATTTACAATACTTTTATGTGATGGCAATAATTCCTCTTCAAAGTATTGCCTTGATAAAAGAGACACGGCAATTTCCTTTTAGTGATGTAACTGGTCTGGTTTAACGAAGAGGGACTTCCTCGCGCATGGTACAGTGGTCTCCAGCAAAGGGCAGGAAAGGAATGACAAACTCTGGGTTCATGCACATGCATGTTTCTCTCACGCTCGTCTTACCCCAAAAGCAACAAAAACAAACAGACAAGCAAACATGTGGCCGTGAAACCTTCTTCGTGGGCCGTTTTGAATCTGTGAAAAAGATGATGGCGTAACATAGTATTGTGCATTGCAATAGCAATTAATATCTAATACTTCTACCGGCTCTAAATAAGTGGTATTATTACTATTATTATTTTTTTTGAGGTGTTTTAAAATTATTGTTATATTTCAAAAGTGATTAGTTTTTTCCTTTCATTTTTTAAAATATTTTTAAAAATGTATTTTTTAAAATAATATTTTATGCACTTAATGGTAAAATTAAAATATCAAAACATTTGTACCGAAAGCACTTAATAAAATTTCCTTTAAAAAAATAATTTTTTAAAAGGTGTCAGCCATGACCCTTACCCAAAAACAAACAAACAACAGACATGTGGCCATGAAACCTCCTTCGTGGGCCGTTTTGAATCTGTGAAAGCGATGACGTCGTATCAAGGACTGTGCATTGCAATAGCAATTAATATCTAACACTTGAAAAAGGGACAATTAATATCTTCTACGTAGCAGGAAAAAAAACATAAGAAAAAAACTAAAGAAAGAAAGAAATTCGGGGATCAATATCTGGTACATCAGCAGCCAAGTGTCCACAAATTACCGGAGTGGGCAGATTCTTATTTGGGGGGATTACAGATAGGTTCTGCTGGAAGCAAATAATTATAGCTAATAGTCATTTGTAGTTAACTTAGTAGTCATTTATTATGAAGTTAGTAGTCATTTTGTAGAACTATAATTATTTGCTCATAGCAGTACGTATTTGTAATTCCCCCCCTCTTTTATTTTTATTATTTTTTATTTTTTGTTCAAATGAAGGGGTTCGAACCCTCAGCGACATAATCCTATCATTCCCACCCTCTCCCACGATTGGGCTATCCCTCACTTAAAGTCATCAAACACGAGCTTTACCAGTACAAGGACCATTGCAAGTGGCATGGATCGTGCATCGTGTTCTGTTTTTGTTTTGTTTTATTTATTTATTTATTTTTGTTGTTTTGTTTTTGTTTTTTTTCCATAGTTTGAATTTTCATATTACGACTCATATGAAAATTCAAACTTTGATATGGCTCATATGAAAATTCAAACTTTGAAAAAACAACAACAACAAAAGAAAAAAAAAAAACCAGAAAACGAAAGATGCACGATTCATACCACTCGCAAATGGAGTATATACTCATATTTTACCCCCTAATTATAGAATGACTGATAGACATTTTTTTTTAATTTTTTTTTGATAAAAATCATTTTAGTAGCTTGAGCTTTTTGAAAAGTCTCAATGTGGGATCGAAATTATTATTATTATTATTATTATTTTCTAATTTAATGCTTAAGCTTCCCTATAACATGAAGTAATGTGATGTCTATCCCAAACTCCATCTAAGTAATTGACCGAACAATCACTCGGCATGCTAGTCTAATGGTATTTTCTTCATTTTTTGAGTAAGTGATTTTTGGGTTCAAATTTATAAAAAATCATTGATACTCATTTGTTGATATTTTGGAAGTTAGAGATAAAGGTAGGGTCTATTGACTATCAAAATCCAAAATTAAAAAAAAAAATAAAAAAAAAAAATCTTTTTGGCATGTGTTGGATATTCAGTTTCTATACGTAAACTGATTAAATGAAAGTGTTCAGTTTCATAGTTCTTTTAACAGTTTTACAAGAGAAGAGGGGATTTTTTAAATGGATGGAATTTAAAAAGAGAAGAGGGGTATGAAAGAAAAAATAAAAGGGATTTTTAAAAAAATCAGGTGAGGTAGATTTCCAATATTCTAAAAGTTAAGGGGATAAAAATTATTTAAAAAAAAAAAAAAAATGGTTCATGTGGGGCAGCTGCCCACCCTCATTTGGTATAAAGATCACACCCTCATTTGGTATAATTAAAGCTCCATCCAATCACCACCTCTCTAGACAAATTAGAACTCTCATGATCTGGACAGTTTCAATTCAGATACTGTTAAACAACCTTTAATGAGTATCAACTTCTGTATATATATATATATATGTATAGATGGTGTGATGGTTAAAAGCTGTAGCAAGGAGCCTAGGATACATTAGTTCCGAGTAGTCAATTTTCATCTTGAACCTCAAAGCATTTTATTTTTTGTTCAAATGAAGGGGTTCGAACCCACACCGACATAATCCTAGTCATTCCCACCCTCTCCCAAGATTGGGCTATCCCTCACTTAAAGTCATCAGACACGAGCTTTACCAGTACAAGGACTATTACAAGTGGCATGGATCGTGCATCGTGTTCTGTTTTTGTTTTGTTTTATTTATTTATTTATTTTTGTTGTTTTGTTTTTGTTTTCATTTTTTTTTTTTTTTGGTTTTTTCCATAGTTTGAATTTTCATATTACGACTCATATGAAAATTCAAACTTTGATATGGCTCATATGAAAATTCAAACTTTGAAAAGACAACAAAAAAAAAAAAAAAAAACCAGAAAACGAAAGATGCACGATTCATACCACTCGCAAATGGAATATATACTCATATTTTACCCCTTAATTATAGAATGACTGATAGACATTTTAAAATTTTTTTTTTTTTTTGATAAAAATCATTTTAGTAGCTTGAGCTCTTTGAAAAGTCTCAATGTGGGATCGAAGTTATTATTATTATTATTATTTTCTAATTTAATGCTTAAGCTTCCCTATAACATGAAGTAATGTGATGCCTATGCCAAACTCCATCTAAGTAATTGACGGAACAATCACTCAGCATGCTAGTCTAATGGTATTTTCTTCATTTTTTGAGTAAGTGATTTTTGGGTTCAAATTTATAAAAAATCATTGATACTCATTTGTTGATATTTTGGAAGTTAGAGATAAAGGTAGGGTCTATTGACTATCAAAATCCAAAATTAAAAAAAAAAAAAAAATCTTTTTGGCATGTGTTGGATATTCAGTTTCTATACGTAAACTGATTAATTGAAAGTGTTCAGTTTCCTAGTTCTTTTAACAATTTTACAAGAGAAGAGGGGATTTTTTAAATGGATGGAATTTAAAAAGAGAAGAGGGGTATGAAAGAAAAAATAAAAGGGATTTTAAAAAAAATCAGGTGAGGTAGATTTCCAATATTCTAAAAGTTAAGGGGATAAAAATTATTTAAAAAAAAAAAAAAAAAGGTCATGTGGGGCAGCTGCCCATCCTCATTTGGTATAAAGTTCCATCCAATCACCACCTCTCTAGACAAATTAGAACTCTCATGATCTGGACAGTTTCAATTCAGATACTGTTAAACAACCTTTAATGAGTATCAACTTCTGTGTATATATATAGATGGTGTGATGGTTAAAAGCTGTAGCAAGGAGCCTAGGATACATTAGTTCCGAGTAGTCAATTTTCATCTTGAACCTCAAAGCATTTAATACTCGTACGTTGACCCAAAATCATTTTGAACGATCAGGAAAGGCTGGACTGGTAGCTGAGAAATAATTGAGCGAAGCATTAATTTTCGCTTGCATTGAAGTTTCGGATTTATTAGTCTATCTTGTGGATAGCAGTGATGCACGTATAGGTCTCCATATCAGGTTAAAATCACAAGAGAATGGGAGAAATTTGGGTATTTATAAGGGGCCTCGGCTCGCAACGCTTTAAAGATGGACAAACCAAACAGTTGTTTTAACTTTGACGTGCATAGTTTAGCTTTAGGGGGTGTGACTGTACCATATTATGGAGGCTCCTTTAGGGGTCCGAAAAGGTACATGGACTGAAGAAGAAGATGCTCTTCTCAAGAAGTGCATTGAAGAATATGGAGAAGGAAAATGGCATCAGGTTCCTCTCAGAGCAGGTATATATATATATATATATATATATATATATAGATTGAGTTTATTTTGATGCTCACTAAATAAGTAAATGAATGAAATTCTGGTTTTTGGCGTTTGCAGGATTGAACAGGTGCAGGAAGAGCTGTAGACTGAGGTGGTTGAACTATCTCAGGCCAAATATCAAGAGAGGAGAATTTACATTGGATGAAGTTGACCTAATTATTCGGCTTCACAAGCTGTTAGGTAACAGGCAAGTACAAAGTCTCAAGCTAACTGAGTTATACACTAGAGGTGGCCGACACCATATATATGTACTTCTTTTGTTCCTAAATTATTGGTCTCCTTTTTTGTTTGGGGTGTTTCAAAATTATTATAATATTCAAAAGTCAATGATTTTTTTAATTTCATTTTCTAAAATACCCTTTAAAAAGTATTCTCTTTTTTTTCAATGTTTTATACACTTGAGGTCAAAATTGGAATGTCAAAACATAAATAATGATGTAAAAGTATTTAATATGGTTCCTCGAAAAATCAGATTTTTTTTAAAGGGGACAATCAATTAGGAACGGAGGAGGGAGTATTAACTTTTAATCGGCATGTACTGTAACATTTGAATATCATGAAAAACATTAAAAAATAAAATAAAAATAAAAATAGAAATGAAAAAATGTTCATTAGATAAATTTGTAGTATACTCGACGGTTTTATAAGATATGATCTCAAGTGATTTAGCTCATGTTAGAATTTATTAACTATTAATTGGCTCATAACATTTGAAAATCATATTGAAAAACGTTAAAAAATAAAAATAGAAATAGAAATGAAAAAATGTTTATTAGATAAATTTGCAGTAATCAGTAATACTCAACAGTTTTATAAAATATGATGTCAAGTGAACCAGCTCATGTTAGACTTCATCTTAGAGTGCAATTGGATGTGCTAGCACTTTTTGTTACATTTTAAAATTGAAAGTAGAAGTTTTTTATTTTTATTTTTTTTCTATTTCCTTTTTTCTAAGCTTTGAATATATATTTCCCAAGCAAGCTAGGAGTATGTTTTTTATTTTTTATTTTTGGTATAATGCTAGGAGTATGTTTGAAATTACTGACTGTCACCTATTTTAAAAAATGAAAAACAAAAAGATATATATATTTGGTAACCACAATATATGAAAAATAATTATGAAATTAATGAGGTGGCAATGGTGACAACATCGCGATGGAGAGGTGGTGATTGAGACAATGACCTACGGTGTGGATGAGGTGATGGTGGTAATGATGAGGAAATGATATTAGTGCAGTGGAGGTGGTTATTATGATGTAGTATGGTGGTGGAAATTTATTATTTATTTTTAAATTAAAATAAAAGAAAATTTTCCCTATATTAATTTTTGAACGTTTGATAGCTACTTCTTAATGTAAGAAATCAAGCTGACCTTACCAAACATGCTTTTCTACCAAAAGTTCTACCTTTTTGGTTTTAACAGTATAAAAGACAAGAAAGCTAGGCTTATCAGAACAGAACCTTAGTGTTTTGATCGATTTGGGAAAAAGACAGAGGGGGGACCAGCCATTATCAACTTAAAGGGGTTAAAAACCAAAAAGAAATTTATTTTTCGGTTAAAGAGAAGCTTTATTTATTATTATTATTATTATTATTATTATTTTGGTATATAAGAGATTTAGAAGGCGAAACAAAACGGGAAAATGCAGTCCCTGAATCACTCCTAGCAGTAGTTCATTGAGCCCATGTAGAGGGGTATTAAGAATAGTTAGACAATCCTCGCTTTGAACTCCAAAGAGAAGCTTTATTCGTTAAATAAATAGCATAACAAAAACGGGGACAATCTTATCTCACAAATTCTAAGGAAATTTATACAGTCCAAGAAATTTAATAGAATTAATCTAAGAAATATAATAAATTATCAACTTAAATCAATCAGATTTTATTTTGATATATATAGCAGTAAATTAATTCACAGTTTTTTTTATTATTGTTTTTTTTTTTTATGCAGATGGTCATTGATTGCTGGTAGACTTCCGGGAAGAACGGCGAATGATGTGAAGAACTACTGGAACACCCACTTGTACAAGAAGCGTATGGTCTCTCGCCAGGAAGAACTGAAAGATAGTGCCCAGAAGACGGTAGTGAAAGTGAATGTTATAAAGCCTCGGCCTCGGACCTTCTCCAAAAGACTACCATGGTTGAGGGAAAACTCATCCACAATGTTTGATGACATTCATCATCAACAAAAAGACAATTCTATTATTCTCAGCAAGCCATCGCCTCAGACTGCAGCGGCGCTGCCAGTATTAGACGGTAATAGTCAGTGGTGGGAAACGTTGCTTGTTGACGAAGACGCTAGCTGTTCCATCAGTGGGTCTGGAGAGGATCCCATTGCATGCAATGTCTGGTCCGAAGACATTGCACCAGCTGCAAACGTAGGAGAATCTTTTGCCCAAGGTGGCCAGAGTGGCTGGAATGAGTTTCCCTTAGATGTGGACCTTTGTTGGGATCTTTTTCAACAGGAAGCTTTGATCTAATGCTCTTTTACTCTTTTAGCCACCGACTGGTTGTTTGATTTCTGAAAACAGGACCTAAACTGGCGGATTTGGTTCGATTCTTCTTTTATTTGATTTAGTTTTAGTTTGTATGTTAAAAAAATCAAACCAAACTGAAAAATTGAAAAAACCAAAAAACCAAAGTATAGATAATATATTATAATTATATTTATTATATATTAAACTTCAATATGTAAACTTCCTATTTTAATATGTTTCCATTTTGATATAATATTTAATGTTTTTTTTTTTTTTTGGTTAACAATATTTAATGCTATTATTAAATTTGTCCTTATTTTTTTTATTTAATTGGATTATCAATTTTCTCATTTTGTTACGTGTATCTAATTATCCATAATTTGTTACTACTTGATTGGAGAAAACCAAAACTAAACCAAACAAAAACAATGGTTTGGTTTGGCTTTTTCTTTTTTTCTTTTTTTTTTTTTTTTAAAAAAATTTTATAATATGGTTACTTTGTAAAATTTGCTCTAAAGCTGAACTAAACCGAATCACGAACACCCCTATTGAAAACAACTCACACCTACTAAACTCGTTCTCTTTCTTATATATAATATAAATAGATAAATAAAAGAAACTCTCTTACGTTTGTCACGACTCATGTATATATATACTAGCGGTGAGCCCGTGCGATGTGCGGAATAAAATGCACCTAATCAGGTTAATACAAGTTGATATAAATTATATCAGTCCTATGCATTGGGGGTTATAAAATGTAATCAAGAGTTATTCATAATGTGTAATTAAGTATTGAAATTACCATAGGTTAAAAAAATATAATTAAGAGAGCAGTAAAAAAAATTAATTTATCAAATTCATAGTGATGTGGTATTATTTTTAAAAATTGGAAAAAAGATAAGACAACCACATGGTGCTTACGTGGCTACTCCAACATTAGTTATGTGTATAGGATGATGATTAGGTAAGGATGTAATTTATATCAATAATCGCATTGGAAGATGTATCTCGTGCAATGACTTCCAAGAAACTTTAGAAAATTGGTTCTCTCTCTATACTAAACCAATTAGGCTAAATTTTTGTGGGAAAATTTCAGATATGTTGTACTATCTCGCTGTAATTTTTTTTAAATGTTCATGAAACCTAGGTTGAGTTATTAATTTTCCAGCTGTGAAAATAAGATTTTACAGCAGAAAATTTGGTGTTAAATTAAATAATTTTTGGAAACCATGAGAACCGGCTGATTAGTATTTTGTCATGGATAGTGCTCTTTATGAGCTTTCCATATTATCTTGAACCAAGTCAGTTGGAGCTAAAATGAAGTTTTTATGATTTTTCAAAGTTTCAACAGAAAAATGGGGGAAAATAAGGAAAAAAACAAGAAAAGAAATCTGCAAAAGAATCAGAAAACCGTGAGAATAATGAGGTAGAAGAATGGGAAAGTGATTCGGTGCAGAAGGGTGCACCCACCCCCGATGCACTAGCACTTATTGAAGCTGTAAATGAGACTTTGTGGATGCAATTTTTTTTTAATTGAAGCTGTAAATGAGACTTTGTGGATGCAATTTTTTTTAAAAAAAAAATTCATAAAAGAAAATAATAAAAAAAATTCCTATGTAGTTATTTTTCTGTTTGGAGGCTAAGAAAGTAGATTTTTAAAGATGGATCATTTTTGAGTTTTTAATTTCATAACTAACTTTGAAGGCTTATAAAACTTTCATTTTAAATCGGATTGCAATGAAACTTAAGGCATTGTACTCTTGTTAAGGGGTTCTATTTTTTGAAAAAAATTTAGGAAATTTTTTTAAGATAAAAATTTTCCCCTATTTGAGCTACGAGACCGTTTTACCCATAGTCTTAAAATGGACCCTAACAACCTCTGATTTTGAATCTATTTGAACCCAATTTCCAATAGGAATATAAAGAGTTTGTAAATAAGTTGTGGAAGCTGTGGAGATCATTTTTTTTAACACATTGAGCTTTTACCTATTTTTTTAGGATTGTTAAATAATAGGCGCTTAAACTGTTTTTATTGAAATTTAAAGTTGCTTATCATTATAAACACTGTTCAATTTGGTTAAGATAACTCCAAATGAGTTTATTTTAGCGGGAGCATGCAAATATGAATGAGTTTTAGATATTTACGCATGAAATGAGATTTCATGATGCATCATTGTGTCACATTTATATTGTTGAATTTATATTTGTTGATTGAAATAAAAATTAAAATGTTGATGATAATGATGATGATGATGGGAGACGAAATTGAGCATATCTTGCAGTTAGTGCACTAATATATAGAGTCATTGAGCAAGTATATTGTGATTTATATACACATATTGCAAGGAGGTTATGTACTGTGACTAAATAGTAGAACACATTTGGCATGAGGTCTATATGTATTATTCGTGGAAACATTTGGCATGAAGCCTATTTGCATTATTTTGAATTACGTTTTGTTGGTTGTGAGATACAACAACGACTCAGGCATGATTCAATTATGTGAAATTATCAGTTATACGCCTCAATGTTTTAGCATGAGACATGCATTTTTGGATTGATGAAATTGATATAATTTCATTTGAAATTATGACTTCTATTATAGTTTCTCACTAAGCTAGATATATAGTTTATATTGTTGTAACCAAAAAAGATATTAATTGATTTCACGAGATAAAAGAAAGTATTAATTGCTTGAGACATGTATATGTATAGATTTGATTTGCTAAGAAAATTATTTCGCGTATATGAGATAATTATAAAAATATTGAAATGAAGAGAATTGATTTATTGAGAAAATTATCATGTAAGTTCTAGTAAAATTACTAAAAGCAATTCTGATATACAGGCTCTTATGCTATCTATAAAAGGAATATGTGATAGAACTTTTGGGGTCGTGACATGTTACGTTGGGATCGAGATGGTTTTGAAAAGGTGCTTTTTGAAGCTATTATTATGCTTGCAGACTTGTTAATAGTAGAACTGTAGAAGAGTTTGTGGTTGTGTAACAAAGCTACAGATATCTTGACCAAGTTCCCTTGGAAACAAGAGGATTTCTGAATGTGAATGGAAACTCCCCCGAGTTGGCTTGTGCCAATATTAGTGGAGGATGTCTCTTTAGTCATGTACTTATTTTATTTTATTTCTAATGAAAGTCTTTTCTATCATTTTGAACAAACAAAAAAAAAAAAAAAAAAAGAAAAAAAAAAGGGGGCCTCAGCCATGTACTTATTGTCATTATTAATATTTATAAATAAGAATGTTTTTCTTTAAGAAAAAAAATTGTAAATTCATGTATATTTATATATATATTCAAGCATTTCAAACTGTCAATAATTATCATAATATCCCTTTAATAATTCCAAAAACCTGCATAAAATGGTTGCAACACTCGGATTAATTATATTTGGCCATTATTGCCTTTCTCTTTCAAATTAATTAATTTTTTTCTTTTCAAATGATAGGAAAATGATAATGATTATTAGGCCGACTCACGTGGACCAAGTTGAGTTAATTGTAACACACTGTCAAACTTGCCAAAAACAATAAAATAAATAAATAAAAATGAGAAGGACTCAAGCTGGGTTTAGTTTGAGGGAATGGAATGGAGAGGGAATGGAATGGGAGTGAGAATGGAATAAGAATGGGAATGGATTGAGAATAAGCATTCCATCCCAATGTTCGGTAAGGGGTGGGAATGGAATGGAAAAGCATAGGTGGGACCCATTTTTAATGATTTTTATTCTTTAAGAGGAAGGAATAACCATTCCTCTTGGTTTGGGAAGGAATGGTTATTCTTTCATTGGAGGGAATAGACTCACACAAAGGAATAGCCATTTCATTACCTTGTGCAAACAAACACTTACTTTTTTTTTTTTGGAGAATGGAATAATCATTCCATTCCCTCCCTCATTCCCTCATAACAAACATAGTCTTATATCATTTCTCTCTCTTCCCTCTCTCCTCTCTTATACCCACACCTAAATCCCATTGCTGGCGATCGAACTCAACCCTCTTTCTCACCATTCTCTCTCTCATGCTCTGGTTTCACTTTTGACTTCGTTGATTTGTTTGAATCTAGAACATCAACTTATACTATTTTGTAGGGTTGAATTGATTTTGGGTTTTTTTTTTTTCTTTTCAAATTTAAGCATGGTGGTCTGTCTCTTGGGTTCGATTGCTTTAGTTGCTCAATCCTATAAGTGTAGCGGCACATGTGGGAGGAGTTGTATGAATGGGTAGTGGGAAGCTCCCCAACTAGATCCATATCCATGCTTGGTTCATCCACTTACTCCTCTGGCTTTGCTAGTTTGGTCTTAGTCTAAGTGGTTGCAAAGCCATCAGAGGTTCATTTGGCACCTTAGTATTTTGATGAATGAGAGAGCTAGTCCCAAGTTGAGAAAAATGGATTTTCGAGAAATCAAGTTCAACCTAACTTAATTTAAGCTTAACTTGACTCGATTTCCAGATTAAACTTAACTTTATTTTCTAAATTTTATTAAATGTAATAACATATCTAAATTTTCAGAATAACTTGGTTTGAAACTATTCACATTTTCAAAAACCATTTTTTTGGCCCTACCTTTGTTTAGGTATGAAATCAACAACAATATGGGTTTCGAGTTAGAAAAATCAAGTTAACAAAAGATGAATTCGTACTGTTTTTCAGCCCCATGGGTTCATGTTCCTTCATTTGAAGTTTTCTATAATAACTAGCGATGGAGATTTTTTTTGGGGTTTTCAAGGAAGCAAGAATGGCGTTCGTACTAATTGCTAAGATGACACTGATTCAAATAGATTTTAGTTACTTTGTACATTACATAAGCTAGTAAGTTGTCTCTTTAATGGTGATTTCTGAAACACACCAATCACAATTTATCTCCACCAATATGCAAATTTTTTTTTTCTTTTGCTATACGTACAGGAAACACAAACACAACACACAAATGAGAAAACCCAAATATGTGACATAAGCCAAATGAGGGCCAAAAAGCCCTATAAGGTTAACCCACACTCATCCTCCAAGAGAGCCCAGCTCTTGGTTGGAGGCGCAAGGTCCCACATCGACTAATTCTATCAGTTTGCTTACTATCTCGACCCATTAGTGTCATTATATGTATCACTACCAGTGGAAAATTTTTATTAAAATGATGAACTAGTACATTCTGGTAGGGAAATCCTTGATCAACTAGATTTAGGTTCAACCAAGTAGTTGGGAATTTCTAACCTAAGAGCGTCCTTTGAGAGTTCATCAACAGCTCTATTATTAGTCCTTTTTATTCTTTTCCTGTTTTTAAAATAAAGTTATTGTATATATTATTAAGTTTTTGTCAAAATATATAATTAATTAATGTGGGATGTGGTTTTTCTAACACTCCCCCTTATGTGTAGGCCTAACAAGATAATGATGAGCCTGTCACGTGGGCAACAAATACGAGCTCAATAGGCGTAAAAACGATATGGTCAGATATCTATTAAGTTTTTAACCTAAAAGACTAAACTTATAGGTGGAGGGTCCAAGCAGATATTAATACGAATGCATAATTATATACATAATCGATAGGTCTTTCTCACCTTGCAAGAAGTGAGAATGCCTACACTAATGTAGCCATGCATAAAACCTGATCCAAAAAACTAAGAGAAGTTACATCACGAGAATCCACTCGTGATAGATGACTTAGCTTAGTTTCCTTCCTGGACAAAATTTCGAAAGCCACAAGAGTCTCTTAAGACGATTTGCAATTGATATTGGTATTACTATTTAACAATATTAATGCAGAATTACGAGCCATTATATTTGGAGTTCAAAAAGCTTTGGATATAAAAGTGTTTACACCCTAAAAATCGGCTTAGGAATATTTGTGTTGACATTTGGCTAGAATGTTAAAACCCCTTCAGGAATTGCCCTAAAAAGGCCGAATCTTTTGCAAAACGGTTATCAACAAGTGCTTTAAGGCAGTTGTCAAAAGGATCATGGCTGAGTGGGAAGTTGCGAAATGATAGGAATGTGGCTACACTAGGAAGCTAAAGAATCGTGAAAGTGGGTAGTTAATGGACTGAATTCTACGAAGCGGTTGTAGCTGAAGCACATAAAAGATGAAAGACAGCCAGTTTTGAGACCCTTCAACATCAATCAATAAATCAGTTCCTAGTGAACTTATCTTTTTCTTTTTTATAGAATCCTAGGATTGTAAACCCTGAAACGTGTGCTCCTTTCTGGTTAGAGGCATGTGCACCCCTCTGTTCATATTTGTAATTCCAGAAGTTATCAATGAAAATGGCTTCCTCCATGGTAAGCATTTGTTTTTAATTTTTGTAGTTATTTTGTTTGTTTGGTTACTTGTTATAGAAAAAGTCCTTAAGCCCATTTAAGGCAAGGTAGAACCCGCAATTCATCACAATCTTGTGGTTGGTGTGAACCCCGGGAAAAGTGGCCCACAAGCATTGGCAACAAAGATAGGTTGAAACTGAAAAGGAAAGGGAGTCACCATATCATTTTTTAAAGGAAAAAAGGAAAACCCTAAAATGTTTTATTTTCCCAAACAAGTGACCCCATGTTTAGAAATGGAAAGGCAAAAAGTCTTTTGAAAACCAAAGATTGTGAATTTGGAGGCTAAGTTATGATATGGGAAGATTCTAGGCAAAGCCTATAGGCACCCATATCGCCCTAAACAGTCTCTTAATTTAATTGGGCTAAATCAAAATCTTAAACACACACAAATCATCAATTATCATCAAAAGACAGCATGCATATCATCCATTCATTCATTCACATAAGCAAGTAAATTAAAGAAAAAGAGAAAAGAGAATAGGGGAAAAGAAAACCTAGGATACTTAGTATCCTAGGGCAGACTTGAACCTCATGAAGAGCGTCTACGTACCATGTATGGAAATACATAGATCAAAGTCCATGTAGTTCGAAGGAATAGGGTTAAAACCTAATAAAGGCTTATAGTAAACCCTAAATTTCCTTCTATAAAATATAGGAGTTTCCAAAGATAAAATGATTCTAAAAAACTTTAGAAAATATGGAATTTTATTAAAGATAGAAACTTTCATTTGAAAAGGAATTCTTTCATAAAAGGAAACTTTAGAGACTTACCATATTCCCTTATTAGGAAATAACCCTAGGAGGGAGGAAGGAAAGTTTTAAGGAAGGAAAGGTGAATTAGGGCACCTTCAAACCCTACTTACTTTGAGCAAAAGCAACCTATCAAAATAACCGCCCTATTTCATAAGGTAATTACTTTATTTGCAAGATTTCTTCTTGCTATAGCCAAAATAATCACCCCACATTGGTAGGGTAATTGCACCTATCATATCCCACTTTCTATGGGTTTGTATCTGTCAAGCATCTGCAATTTGCATGAAATATACACCCAAAATACAAACAAACTAAACCAATTCTCAACAAAGTAATTATCATGCCTAAAACATAGGCAATCACATGCTCAAAATATGACATTCATGAAAATAAACAAATCTGGACAGAATTGAAATAAGGTCTAAAATTACCCATAAGTCAAGTGAATAACACGAATCATGAACTAATAGATACCCTAATTCAGCCCTATATGCAATGACATGCAAAAAGCCTAATATCCACTACCATGAATGAAAAAATCATCATAGTTATTCCATATGCAGTATATATACAGCAACTGTGAAGAAAAAAACAAATAAAAACCCTAAGCTATCATGCTATATGCAACTAAACCAAAACAAGGATGATAGAAACCCTAGAGTCACAACTATGCTCTAAACTACATGAAATAACTCTAAATTATGCAAAACTCATCATGAATGACATTTTAATCATGCATATTAACTAATAGAAGCAACAACACATGATAAAAATGCAAACTTGAACATGTAATATAGCTATTCTAAGAAAATAAAAACTTAATTTTAGCACAATTGAAACCCTAGAATCACAAACACACATAAAATCACATGAAATAATCCTCTAACATGCAAAAATAACCATGATCAACATTCTAATCATGCATATTAATTAATAAAAGTATCAACACATGATAAAATGCAAACTTGAACATGAAATAATGCTATTCTAAACAAAAACCCTATTTCAGCACCGTAGAAACCCTAGAATCCCAATTGTGCATGAAATAATCCAACTACATGCATCACTCATCATGAATAACATTTAAACCATGTATATTAACCATTAAAAGTATCAACACGTGATAAAAATACTAACTTAAACATGCATTAGAACTATTCTAAGTGAAACCCTAATTTCAGCATAAAGGGAATAGAGGTATACCTATAGTGGAGTTCTCTTGCTGTTATAGAGTCTTCTTCTCCTCTTATGAACAGTTGGAGACACTCTTCTTCAAGCCTCCAAGCAAAGCTCCAACCCTCCTTGAAACTCTTTCTCCCTATCTCTCACTCAAAAATTAGGTTAAAATGCCTTAAGGATGGCTGTAATTGCCTCTAAGTGTCTCCTTAGTGCTGAAGTATAGAGGGGTATCTATAGGGTTTGAGGGGAATCCCTTAATGGTTGGGATTAAAACCCTAAATATTGATCCAAGAGTCCTTAGAGACTTCCTTGGGGCTCAAGTAGGTCAATTAGGGTTAAAAATAAGGTGGAATGGCGGCTGGAGGTGGAGTAGTTTGAGAAAATAGGAAGGAGTCCCGCTTCAGCAAACAAAAAAGGAGAAAGGCTCAAGTAACCACCTGGACTTGGGTGGCTAGCAGCTTGGGCCCAGGCGGCTAGCTGCCCAGGTCTAGGTGGTCACCTGAGGCCTTGTCACCTCTTGCCTATTTTAAGCCCTTTTAGCTTCTAAATGTATTTCAAAGCCCAAATAAACTCTGATTTTGATGAAACGAAAGCCAAAACGATCGTGTTTTGAAGGAGAATATGATTTGAGTCACTTTAGGGCAAAAAACCCTGGCCATGGCTGTATCGTTAGGTTCTACAAAGGCGGTTAACCGCTATGCACCACCATCGCTAAGTTTAGGTATGCATATAAGGTCACACCGAATGCTTCCCAATTCAAAATTCAACCTTCCTAAACACATATAGGAATGAAATTAAGACTAATCAAAGTCAAATGAGTGAGAATTGAGTGAAAATCATAAGCCGATTCGAGCTAATCCGAAGTGGGTCTTTTAACCAACCTGAACCATATTGAGCCATTTTAATCCCGAACCATCAATTCATTAAATTGAATCGATAAAATACCTCAAATGTATGCATATGAATTCCAATTGACAACTCGGAGATCATTTCAAGGTCAAATGGAAAGTTTGTGACCTAAAAGACAATTATGCCCCTTAAGTCATAAAAAAGTTCTTATTAACCTTCAAGATCAACTCCAAATTGAACCAAAATTCATACACATTATCCCTAAGACCCTAGAAACTCAATGCAAAAGACTAAACTAAAAAATGAAACAAAAAAACACATAAAATGACAAACCCTAGCTAAGGTGGCAAAAATGGGGTGTGACAGTTGGCATGCTCATGCAACCCAATCACCAGAATCAAAATTTTGGAGGAAATACTTTTTGGCACACCCGGTGGGACACCATTCATGTTATTTTCCAGTTTTTAGGAGATTTTCTTGCAAAACCATGCAACTAAAACGTAGAGGACGTGGAAAAGAGATTATAGGCCAAGAATCTGGCCAAGAAGATAATATGGAAATCTCAGGGGATAATTCTCTAGAGAATGAAAATATGGAAAGCTAACCGTTAGTAGATCATGTGAATGTGGCAATGAATTAATGGCTTCTTTCAGAATAAATTTTGACACCATGATGCATGACATCTTTTAGATGATGATGTAACAGATGTCTCTTACTGTGAAGACGTTTGTTGAGCCTAATTAGTAGATTAGTGATCATTTGAATAAAAATTCAGACAAGCTACTTAGTTATATGGTGGAAAAACTCGGTCCGACGTTTAAGAATAACGCTCATGAAAAATCCAATCAATACGGTCGAAAGGCCAAAAATTCAAACAATTTGAAGTATGGGGACATACACATCTTGTTAAGGCAAGATCTTCTAAGCTCGAATCCACCAGTATTTCGACCTGAGGGGCAAATTCCCACTTCCATCCATTTGGGAAGTCAATTCGGTTATACTAGACTAAATGTTGGAACAAGTGGGACAAAGGATAATGTGTTTTATGCTACACCTAGGGGGAAAATTTATAACCAAATGCTTAATGATTCGTTTGACCCAAACCAGAATAGCCAATTTATGTTTGGAAACCCAAATGAAATTCCAATTAGAACTGGCCGATCAATGGTTGGAAATTATGGGAGTTCAAATGAGGTGCCCTATAATTATGCTGGTCAAGAGGATCCTCCACAAACCTTCTAGATTAACTTAAGAGACAACCTAGATCAGTTTAGAGAAGAGATTACAAATATTATTAGGGAGCAAATAGGGGCAGGTTGACCTCCAATTAGAACAGCTTATAGCCGTCTTTATCCTGATTATATTGACTAGCTTCATAAATTCCCTAGAGGCTTTAATTTTTCTGATTTTACTTTGTTTTTAGGAGAGGATAGGTAGCCCATTTTTGAACATGTTGGCCAATTCACGTGCCAATGTGGTGAAGCAAGTAGTGGTTTTTTAAAGCTAAGATTATTTCCAAGTTCTTTAATTAGTTGGGCCTTTAATTGGTATATCAATTTGCCATTAGGCTCTATCACAACATGGCAGGAAATGGAATCCCTTTTCTATACTTACTTCTGTAGGGTAAGACCGAAGTAACGGTCGCTGATCTAGCCCGAATGTGTCAGTAGCCTAGTGAGAAGGTTGATACCTTCGTCTAGAGATTCCGCAACGCCCAATGTAGGTGTAGGTCAAATTTTGCACAATCCGATTGTGTCAAAATGGTGATTAGTGGACTTAACCTGGAAAATAGGAAGAGGTTCATTGGTCAAGAATTTTTCCACCTAGGTCATCTTATGATGGCAGTTTCTAAATATGAGAAAATTCTTGAAGAAGAGAATCAATGAAGGGTTTCTTCAAAGGGTACTTATTACAGAAACCCCAATAGAGAAGTGGCTCAAATTGAAGCCATTGAAGAAAATGAAGAGATCGAAGAAGAAATTGCATTGGATGAATTAAATATTAATCGGCTTTATACATAAAGGGCTTTGGTAAAATCAAAAGTCCAAGAGTTAAAACAAAATTTCTAGAGGAGATCAAATAATGGTAGCCCAAAATGAAAGCAATTTTAGGGATAGGAAATATGATTTCAACCTCTCTAAAACTGAGCAAATATTCTACCTACTGTTGAAAGATGGGTAGATCAAGTTGCCAGATGGCCATAAGATCCCATTTGTAGAAAAAAGGAAAGATAAAAAATATTGCAAATGGCATGATTGCTAGACACATCCAACAAATAGTTGTATTGTGTTAGGAGATGTCATTCAAAGGTCGATAAATAGTGAAAAATTGAAATTTCCTGAGGAAAAAACTATCTATCAAGTGGATGAAAACCCTTTTCCTTTTGAATTTCCAGTTAATATGGTCGTTTTACATGTACAAGATTCAAACTTACTCAAAAGAATGGTTTTTATTCCTTTTGGAATTTTACTAAACATTTTGTGGACATGGTTATGCCTACATGGTTTTTGTAAAAGAAAGTGTTTTAAACTCATGGGTAAACCTCTTAGAGAATACCTTTGATGTTTTGTTTAAGAACTTTGAGCATTTGAAAGGAAAAAAGAATGATTTTATTCTCTTGAGAATTTTATCAAGCACTTGGTAGGCATAGTTATGCCTACATGATTTTTGCAAAGAAAAGTATTTTTAAACTCATGGGTAAACCTCTTAGAGAATAACTTTGATGTTTTGTTTAAGAACTTTTGGCATTTGAAAGCAAAAAGAATGATTTTATTCTGTTGGGAATTTTATCAAACACTTAGTGGGCATAGTTATGCCCACAAGGTTTTTTGTAAAGAAAAGAACTTCAAAATTCATGGGTTAGCATCCTAGAGAATTCTCTTGAGTTCACTTTTGATTATCTTGACTATTTGAAAGTAAAAAGAAAGATTTTATTCTCTTGGGAATTTCATCAAACACTTGGTGGGCATAGTTATGCCCATGTTGGAAAATGAGGTCTTTGTACATGGAAAACTCCCAAAAGTTGTCAAAATAGCAAGAACTCAATGCATTGCATTCATAAGAATAGCAAATATTTGAAAAGAAACAATGAAATGAAAGAATAAAGATGAACTTGAAGAAGTTGGGAATTATCTTACCTCATTTATGGAGTGGATGTTGGAAAGATGATTGTTGGGTTTCAAGAGCAAACTATCTGGTTGATCTTCATAGTGAGGAGCTTTGTATGTCTTCTTGAGGAAATGATGTGGGTACTTGGCATTTGAATATTTGTTTGTTGAGGAATTACTCATGTTGGGTGTTCTTGAGAAAATGGGTTTGATTTGAAAAAAGTAAGTTGGGAAGGCTGATTTGATGAATCAAAGGTTGTTTTGATTCCTTGAAAGTGATGTTGTTGGTGTTAAATCACCACAAAGATTCAAGTTTAATGCCAAAAGTTTGGTGTTTTTAATGTTGGGAATGTTGGTTTTGGGTTTCTAGAGAGAGAAGCTCTAAAAAATAAGCAAGAGGAGGATGAACAAATGAGGAAGGTGTAAGGCTTTATAGTCAAAACACCACAAAAGTCCAGTAGAAAAACACCTTCTTGGGTGACCAGTTGGCCCCAACTAGTCCAACCGGTCCCCCTAGCCCATGTTCGTTTTGTGCAATTTTTGCACAATTTCGCTTAACCGGGCCCCTTTTTGCTTGCTTTTTTTTTGATGAAATTCATCTTAAAAGGCCTAGAACGTGATGTGGATGATTTGAAATGTATGAAATGATGAGTGATTAGTCACTAATTGAATTATTAGTTGACTCATGGTGGTATTTGCAAGCCTACTTTGACATTTGCTTTGTTAAAGGGCTTTATCTTTGGATAATGGAAGGATGATGCTTATGATATTTGTTTGGAATCATGGAATTTTATATTCCTTAATTTCTTGTGATTAAATTGCCATTACTATTATTTCTTGAGGAAATTATAGCACGTTGGAATTGATTGAGTGTTCTTGCTTATTTTTAATCCTTGGATTAAATTAAATCTTTGTTGATTGGATGATGAGTTGATTGAATGCTTGGGATGCTTTGTAAGGATCATGAAATTGTTATTTCTTGATTCTTTATGATGAATTGACATTGTTATTAATTTCTTGAGGAAATTATGGCATAATTGGAATGTGTGCTTTGCATAATTTTAACAAAGATTGTTAAAATAAAGCTTATGATTGCTCGATTGGAATAGGTTTTGAAAGTATGTTTAAATGACTCTCTGAGTCACATACATGGATTGCTTTGAATTGCTATTAATTTCTTGAGGGAATTATAGCACAATTGGAATATTTGCTTTACTTAATTTTAACAAAGATTGTTAAAATAAAGCTTGTCATTGCTTGAATAGAAGTGGTTGTGGAAGTATGTTTAAATGACTCTTTGAGTCACATACATGAATTGCTTTGCATTGCTATTTATTTCTTGAGGAATTATAGTACAATGAATTGGTTGCCCTCACTTAATTTTAACAAAGTTGTTAAAATTAAAGTTCCATGATTTTGTTTAGTAAGCATGGTGTGTTTAAATGACTCTTGTAGTCACACACAACCCCTTATCTTGTGTGTCTCCTCATTAGAAAGAATGAGCGTGCATTATAGAAGCATATGTTTCCCTATTAGAAAGAATAGGCATATGATAATATAGTGTGTTTAAATGATCCTTGTGGTCACACACGCCCCCTATCTTGTGCGTGTCCTCATTATAAAGAATGAGCGTACATTATAGAAGCATATGTTCCCCTATTAGAAAGAATAGGCATATGAGAGTACCATGTGTTTAAACGACTTTCATAGTCACACACAACCCCCCTGTTTTGTATAAGTGTACATTATAGCAGTCATGAACATCCCCAGTAGTCACTGTCGAAATTCAAGCTTTGGTTCTTTACCCTTTTCTTATGAAAATGGACTATCTTTTCTAACATTGGTGTCGCTTGCGAAGCAAACTCCACCAATGAGGGGCATCTGTAGACACCCCATTTTTATCCCCATGAGATCATGATAGCATTTGGTTAGGTTTAGAAGCGTTTAGGAGTCCCTAAGCCTTAAAGGACACTTTTGCCCTTTTAAGCCTTAGGAGAATAGGTCATCATTGCTTGCATATTTTTGTCTCTTCGTTGAGTCCCATCACTTGCATTTAGTTTCTAGGGTCATTTTGGATATGTGTGTCAAATTTGGTTCAATTCCAGATAGGCTTGGATAGTTAATTAAAACTTTTGCGACTTGAAGGGCAATTTCGTCTTTTACTTCGTATATTTTTCAATTGACCTCCAAATTTGTTCTGGAGTGTTCCATTGATCTTAGAATGATGAAATGAGTCTAATTTAAAATCTAATTTAATTTATTGATAGGTTTTGGATTGGTTCACCACATTACCCTATGGTTAATTGACCTTTTTTCAGGTAATCGCCTCATGAAAACCCAGCCACCTAACCGTGGTTAGGGATTTTTGGTTCGAGAATATTCTAGGCTTATTCTACATTGAATCTTTGAAATTTTGGCTTTTGAATCACTCAAATCGGAGTTAAAATGAAGAATTTGTGTCCATTTGAAGTTTGGAGTCCAAAATGTGCTAGAATTTCAAAAATTGAGGAAACCTGAGATTGGTCTCGGGTGACCGGTTCACCCCAACCGGTTCACCCCAACCAGTCACCCAAGCGCTCCGTCTTGATTTGTCTCTCTTTGAGTTTTTGACGGAATAGGACTCTACCACTCTGAATTTTAGCCTTCCAAAGGACTTCTAAGCCTATTGGGAGGTGGTTTTGAGTTGTTTAACATCCATGGGATTTAATTACAGCCCTAGATTGGTTTTATGGTGAATTAATTTCAACCATTGGTTCATATGGTTGGTTGGTTATAAATAGAGGCTCATTCATTAGCATAAGGGACTTTTGACACATCATATTCATAAGAGAGTTAGGGAGAACGAGTTTGCACACACCCATATCACTTGGAGAAGACTTTCTACTGCAATTTTGAAGAGGAACTAGAAGACAATTAAGCCAAAGAGAAGGAAGAATGCAGCGAAGACCTTTGCTTTGTTGTAAGTCTCCTTTGCATCCTTTTATGATTCCTTCTTCTTCTACTCCATTCTCTGCATAGTTATGTTTTAGAATTGGATTAGGAATCATATATACTCTCTATTTTAGAGTGTATATGTGTCACACCCCATTTTTGTCACCTTAGCTAGGACATATCATTTCATGTAGGATTTTGAGTCCTTTTCGAGTCTAGTCTTTTGCATTGAGTTTCTATGGCATTGAATATCATGTGTATGAATTTTGAAGTGATTTGGAGTTCATTTCGATAGTCAATAAGAAACTTTTGTGACTTTAAGGGCATAATCATCTTTTAAGCCGTATATTTTCTATTTGACCTTGAAATGAATCCCAAGTCATTCCTTCGAGTTCATATGAGTACATAGAATCTATATATAGGTTCAATTTCATGAATTAATGGTTTAAGATCAATTCGGCTCATAATGGTTTGAGTTAGCTAAAAGACCTTTTCTTGGTTTGCTCAGATTGGCTCACAAGACCCACTCAATTTTCTCTCATTTAACTTCAATTGGGCTTTATTTACATCCTAGGTGTCACACACCATTTTTGTCACCTTAACTAGGGTACATCATTTCATGTAGGATTTTGAGTTCTTTTTGAGTCTAGTCTTTTGCACTGAGTTTCTATGGCATTGAATATTATGTGTATGAATTTTGAAGTGACTTGGAGTTCATTTCGATAGTCAATAAGAACTTTTGCGATTGTTGATTGTTGATTGTTTTAAAAATGGTTAATGGCTAGAACCTAAAGATAAGTGACTCACCTTCATGCCTTTAGTATGTCGCCTTACACTTCAAGGTACCCTTGGGGATGAAATGTCTAACTAAGGGCATGCTTCATAAGATTACACTTATCAAATTTAGTGCAGTCATGGAAATCTTGTTAAAATGTTTTGGTTATGGCCTAAAAAGGGGAATTTGTTCTTGAAGGAGGGCTGGATTAAACCCGTGATAACTTATTAAGGTTGGTTAACGTGGGTTCTAACTTTAAACCTAAGATGGCTGAACGAACTAGCAATTCTACATCCAACCTCGAGGCTTATCTTAGAACAATGATGGAGAAGCTTGACTACACCATTATGGTATCCGAGACCGCGTTGAAGATGGCTCAGGAAATCCAACAGAAAATTTTAGAACCCGGATCTAGGGCCCCCGCTTTTGACAATCATCAAGGTTCTAATGATTCTGAATCCACCGAGGACCCTAGAGGGGAAGGAGATGAACCACCTAAGACCAAGGAAAGGGAGTCCAAGACTGCATCAAGAGAAGATTCGATCGTACTGGTAAACAAGGTTGAAGCCTTAGAACAAACTCTAAAGGGAATCCGCAGATCTGATGATATGGTGGACATCCGTACTTTGTCTTTGTTCCCAAAGGCTTGTATTCCACTCCAATTCAAAATGCCTGAGCTAGAGAAGTTCGATGGTACGGGTTGTCCTAAAACTCACTTGAAGATGTATGTGCGAGCTATGCACTCCCGTGGGGCTAATAATGAATTGTTGGCCCAAATGTTTTAAGAGTCGCTGGTTAGCTCTACATTGAAGTGGTTTTTGGCTTTGGAAGAATCTAGAACCAAGACTTGGGAGGATGTCTGCAATGAATTCACAAATCATTACAAATACAACACAGAGGTAGATGTGACTCGTAGGGATTTGGAGACTACTAAACAAGCTATGAATGAAACGTTCTCTTCTTTCATTACTAGGTAGAGGATCAAGGCTTCTCAGATGGCGAACCGACCCAAAGAAGAAGAACAAATCCAAATGGTGGTCAAGAACTTGCTTCCCATTTACCATGAGCATTTGTTTGGACATTACTTCCAAAATTTCAAGGCCTTAATTGGAGCTGGAATGCAAATAGAAGATGCTATAGCTAATGGGACCATCGAGAATGAGGGGCAGGCTTATGGGGAATTTCCTTAGGTCAATAATGTGAGTGGTAGTCCTCATTGACAACAAGATCATTTAGTGCTTGCTGCTGCACCAATTTTGTCATGACTATCCATGATGAAGAGTTTAGGTTTTTGTTTGTTTTCTAGTTATTTGATTGTTTTCTAGTTATTTGATTGTTTTCATCCTCCAAGTCAAATGTCCTTTGAGTCTTTTGAGTCCTAGTTATTGTCGAGTCAAGATTTTCAATGTGTTTTTCTTCATTCCTTTAATAAGATATTTGATTTCAAGAATTCCATCGTCTCTCTATTTCTCTTCTTATTAATCAATTGACCATCAAAGTGGTATGAAAATATTTCCTAAGAGGCTCAAAAGCTCATTCCACTAAAGGAGCAAATGATTAATGAATTGTGACTAATTGACTAGGAAACATGGGAAAGCTTAAAAGTGGTAAACATAAGGGACCACCCACCCACCATACTGCATGAAGACATTAGTCAAGTAATTAAAGAAGGTCTCGAAGCCCTTACAAGAAGCAATTCAAAGATCAAAGGTAGAAATCGACTAGCATAGCTTAGGCTTTTCGAGATGTCTACTTCCCTCTCCCTTAAAAGAAAAAAAAATCAAAAGAAAGAAAAAATTATGAAAAGAAAAGAAAAATGAAAGAGGAAAAAAAGTACAAAAGGAAAGGAGAAGGAAGGGGTCAACATTAAGAAAGAAGATCAACAATAATCAAAAGAAGACTTTGTGATTAAGAAGACTAGATCATCCGTTCGAGGAATGCAAAGAAGAGTTCAAGCTAAGGTAGGGTGGTCCCTATGTGGTTATACGTAGAGCCTAGGCCCGCTAGGTTGAAAACTTGAAAAGGCGACCTAGGCAAAAGTTAGGGCTTTTGAAAAAAAAAAAAAAATGAATGATGAAAAAAGAAAAGTGAATTTTCTTGAACTATGAGGACCTGATTCTCCACAAAAGAAATGTTAGTTTGTTTGATTAATGTCTTGGGAAGATCAAAGTGGAGATACGTAGGCAACCCATAAAGTTACTTTGGGTACGGTCCAATTCATTGAAAAAAAAAAAAAGAAAAAAGAAAAAAAGAAAGAGAAAGAAAGGGGCTTTGCACATAACCAACCATTAAAGGCAATTCTTTGTGACTAAGTTAAGAAGAAGCAGTTTCATTGATTGAATTAGTGAGCTTAAAATACTACATGCCACTGAGAAAGTTAATTTGATTATTCTTCTTTTTCAATATGTTCTTGTTTGTCTTTCTCAATTACTTCGTGTGTCCTTCCATTTTTATCCTTTGAGTCTTGTGTGTCTCCAATGGTCATCGACCTTGTCCTTTAAAAGCACTCATTCACTACAATCCATTTGTAAAGTCCATTAGATTTTGTCCTATCATATCTTAATTTAGACTTAGACTCTTGTTATGGATTTAATGATGGAAAAGGGGTAGCAGTAACTACTAAAGAACAATTTGCCTTAGTTGTAGGCATGAGACTTTATGAGCTTGGGAGAATGGGTGTTGCTTTCTGTGAACCTGGGGCTAATTTGTCTTGCTTAGCTAAAGAGCTTGATCAAACATGATACTCTACGAACTTGGGGATTGATTCTACTCATAGAAGAAGAAATGAAATGTGTGCTAGGGCTGGTTTGTTTAATAAGAGAACCTGAATAAATTAATGAAGAGAAGGGGCTGAGGCTTCATGAGTTGAATTCCTTTGCACTAAGGAGAAAAGAAAAAGAAAAAGAAAAGAAAAGAAAAGAGGAGAAGAAGAGCCCGCTAGGTTAAAAACCTGAAAGGGCAGTCTAGGCAAAAATTGGGGCAACCCGCTAGGTTGAAAACCTGTAAAGGCGACCTAGGCAAAAGTTAGGGTTTTTGAAAGGAAAAGAGAAGTGAAGAAAGAAGAAGGAAAGATGAGTTTCCACTCTATACCTTGAAGAAGGATCTATGGGTTTAATCAAATCCTCTTGAAATGCATTGTTTCCTAAGAAGGCATGATTACTATTTTTAAAGAAAGAAAAATATTTTTTTTTTTGAAAAAAATTGCATGATTGTGCTAAGTCCGGATAAGTTACCTAAAAAGCGTTATGAGAAAAATTTGATGAAAATGATGATTGTGTCAATGTGTTTTCTTATGTGAGTTGCATGTCTTTTGGCTAAGCCATAACATATTTACGAAATAATCAATAGGAACTTTCCCCAATCATTTCAAGGACAATGAAAAGATAAATTTTCAAAAGTGTGAAGTCACCAAAGTGATGTGAGAAATTGAAATTGTTTTCCTTGAAAAGGAACGAGATTAAAAGAGAAGTTTTCACCTAGAAGAGGTATGATTGTTGATTTTGTTGCATGCTAGAAAAGCTTTGATAAAATGAAAATGTGAAAGGGTTAAGCTTTGTGATTTGTGCATAGGTTGATAACATTTGACCTTCGGATTTTTTTATGATATTGGTATTGAGTTGTTTGATAGCGTTTGATTTATGATATTTGTGATTTGTTTGAATAGTTTTCCCCACATATTATCCACTGGTATAACTGGTGTAGTATGTGAAGACCTGCATCGAACGCAGTTCGGTGTAGGTTATGGATACCTCATATTATTCACCGGTGCAACTGGTGTAATATGGGAAGACCTTTCATCGAACGCAGCTCGGTGTAAGTTATGGATACCTCATATTATTCACCGGTGCAACTGGTGTAATATGGGAAGACCTTCATCGAACGCAGTTCGGTGTAAGTTATGGATACCTCATATTATTCACCGGTGCAACTGGTGTAATATGGGAAGACCTTCATCGAACGCAGTTCAGTGTAAGTTATGGATACCTCATATTATTCACCGGTGCAACTGATGTAATATGGGAAGACCTTCATCAAACGTAGTTCGGTGTAAGCTATGGATGCCTCATATTGTTCATTGGTGCAACTAGCGAACAATATGAGAAATATGTGTGAAGAGTTCTGTGAAACTCATGAGGAGTACCTTTGTGTGTGAGCAGTTCTGAGGAGTACCTTTGTCTATGAGGAGTTCTGTGGAACTCATGAGGAGTATGATTGTGTGTGGAAGCTAGTTTGTGTGTGACGAGTTCTATGGGTAGGTGGCTTCCAACCTATAGATTCAGTGACATGGTCACCTTCTTTTTCATATGTTTCCCTGGTGGGTATTAATGAAATTAATTTCACCAAGCAAAAATGGGTTGTTCTTCTATCATTGGTTCACAAGTGAAATTTGTTCACCAATGAGGGGCTTCTGTCACACCCCATTTTTGTCACCTTAACTAGGGTACATCATTTCATGTAGGATTTTGAGTTCTTTTTGAGTCTAGTCTTTTGCATTGAGTTTCTATGGCATTGAATATTATGTGTATGAATTTTGAAGTGACTTGGAGTTTATGTCGATAGTCAATAAGAACTTTTGCGACTTTAAGTGCATAATCGTCTTTTAAGCCGTATATTTTTCATTTGACTTTGGAATGAATCCCGAGTCATTCCCTTGAGTTCATATGGTTATATAGAGTCTATATATAGGTTCAATTTGATGAACTAATGGTTTAAGATCAATTCGGTTCATAACGGTTCAGGTGGGCTAAAAGACCCTTTCTTGGTTCGCTCAAATTGACTCATGTGATCCCCTCAATTTATTCTCATTTAAATTCAATCGGGCTTTATTTACATCATAAACATGTTTTGAAAGGTTGATTTTTGATTTGGAAAGCATTTGGCTCAACCTTGTGTGCAAACCCTAGCTTTGCGACGGTGGTGCACAGCGGTTAGCCACCTTTGTAAAACCTAACCATGCACCCATAGTTAAGGAATTTTATCTTAAAATGTCTAAAAATGTGTTCCTCTTCAAACCACAGGTTGTTTTGGCTTTTATTTTGTCAAAATCGGACTTAATTTGATCCCCGAAAGACTTCCGGAAGGAAAAGGAGTCTAACCTGGGGTTGGATGGTTACCCGGGTGACCATTTGAGGCTGGACGATTACCCGGGTGACCGTCTGGGCTAGTTGGTCAGCTGTCCAAGCCCAAATGGTCAGCCGACCAAGGCCTAGTTGGTCACCTAAGGGAATCCATCTTTAAGTGGGATTCTACCTCTTCTCTCCCTCTTTTGACGGTTTCCTCCGCCATTACAACTTGTTTTCTCTTAGGAGTGTGTACGTTTGAGTTGTTTGAGCACCAAGAGAGTCTAATAGTCCTAGGATCATTGTTTAATGAATTAATCTTAGCCATTGGTTTATGGGGTCAGTTCTCTATATAAAGAATATGATATTCAGCACATAGGGGGGCCACAAGTGCACTTTACACTTAGAGAGAGAGGGAGCTACGAGTTTGGAGAGCTAGAAGGACATCAAGAGAAGGCTTTTCAACCCTCAGCAAGCAAGAGAACAAGGAATTTGAAGGCAAGGGAGGTTCTAGAAGAGGTAAGCACTCTTTTTGAATGCTGAATATAGGTCTTCTCCTTCTCCTTCTCCTTCTTCTTCTATGATAGTTCTAGTGCATGTTGTAACTCCACATGTTAGGTTAATTCCATGCTTTTGTGATATGATATGAATGATTTTAAGATGATTCATGGTTCTATGTGCTTGATAATCTTTAGTTTACTAAGGATTTGAAAGCGTTACTCTTTTTGTCTTCTTAAATCATGCATAGTTCATATAGTCTATTCGCTGTGATTGTTGTCATGAGTTGACGCTCCTGTTATTTAATACATATGATATGAATGATATTCATGATGATTTGAGCATGTGTTAGGGTTATTTCATATGTTTTAATGCATAGTTGTGAAATTAGGGTTTCGATAACCCTAAATTCACACAAATTTCCTATAGCATGATAGAATAGGTTTTATTTTCTGTTTTTCTTCATGGTTATTATATATATGATATATATAGAATAACTAGGATAGTTTTTGCATGCATGTAGTGGATTTTTAGGGTTTTATGCATGACATGAGATTAGGGTTGCATTAAGGTCTCTATTTATTCACTGTTTTTGTTGATAACATGATTAGTGGATGACTTTAAGCCTTAATACTATTCTGTCCAGATTGTTATGTTATCCTTTTTGATATGCTTTGAGCACGTGTAAGGGTGCAAACAGGTACAATATTGCCTTATTGCAAATAAGGTCGCTATGGCTTAAGCTTGATATTGCTTGGAGTAAATTGCACAAGGTAAGTAGGGTATGAAGTGCCCTAATTCACTTTTCTTAACCTTTCTTTTCTCTTCTCCCTCCTAGAGTTATTCTCTAATAGAGGGATATGGTCAACTCTAGGGCTTCTTTCCACCCCTTTTTAAAAGTTTATATCTTCTGTTGGATTTTTTTATTAAGAATCATTTTATCTTTGAAAATCACTATGGAAGGAAACCTAAGGTTTACCATAACTCTCTATTAGGATTTAACCCTATTCTTTTCGAACTACGTGGACTTTGATCCGTGTATTTCGCTGCATGGTACGTAGGCGCTCGTTTTAAGGCTCAAGTCCATTCTAGGATCCAAGTATCCTAGGTTTTTCTTCTCTTTTCTTTTTTCTGTTTTATTTTATTTTCTTTGTTTGATTATGCATGGATGAAATGGATGGATGGGATATATATTATGCATGCTGTATTTTATTGATTGATACTGTTTTGCATGTGATTAAGTTATTAAATTAGCCCAATCAAATTAAGAGACCAACTCGGGCGATGTGGGTGCCTATGGGCTTTGCCCAGAACCTTCCCACATCGTAACTTAGCTCCCGAATCCATTTTCTGGTTTTAAAGACTTAGCCCTTCCTTTCAAAATGGAGTCATGTGGTTTTTGAAAATAAAACATTTTTATGGTTTTCCTCTTTTCCTTAAAAAAATTAGGTGGCGACTCCTTTTTGTTTGTTGTCTTTCACCTCTGTATTTTTTGCCAAACCCTTGTGGGCCACGCTTTTTCGTGGGTTTACACTAGGTATGATTAGAAAGATCGAATTTCGATTGGGAAAGCATTTGGTTCAACCTTGTGTACAAACCCAGCTTAGCGACGGTGAAGCACCATGGTTAACCACCTTTGTAAAACCTAACTATGCACCCATGGTTAAGGATTTTTGTCCTAAAATGCTTAAAAATGTGTTCCCCTTCGAAACACGGTCGTTTTGGCTTTTATTTCGTCAAAATTGGACTTAATTTGACCCCTGAACGACTCCTGAAGCGATTAGAAGTCAAAACCGGAGCGGACTGGAGAGAACCCTCGGGTAACCGTCCGGGGCTAGGACGGTCAGCCGTCTAGGCCCAGACGACTAACTGTCCAGGGCCAGATGGTCACCCGAGAGACTCCATCTTTAACTAAAATTCTGACTCTCTCTTCTTCTTTTGACGGTTTCCTCTGCTATTACAACTTGTTTTCTCTTAGGATTGTGTAAGTTTGAGTTGTTTGAGTACCAAGAGAGTCTTTAATAGCCCTAGGATCATTATCTAATGAATTAATCTTAGCCATTGGTTCATGGGGTCAGTTCTCTATATAAAGGACATGATATTCAGCACATAGGGGGAGGTTAATTGCACTTTATATTTAGAGAGAGAGGGAGCTACGAGTTTGGAGAGCTAGAAGGACATCAAGAGAAGGCTTTTCAACCTTAAGCAAGCAAGAGAACAAGGACTTTGAAGGCAAGGGAGGTTCTACAAGAGGTAAACACACTTTCAATTGCTGAAATTAGACTTTCCTCCTTCATCTTCTCCTCTTTCTTTAGGATAGTTCTAGTGCACGTAATAGCTCTTCTTATGGATTGAATTCAATGCTTATGTGATGTTATGTGAATGATTTTAGGATGGTTCATGGTTTAATATGCTTGATAAACCTTAGTTTGCTAGGGTTTTGAAAGTATTATCCTTTTTATCCTTCTAAATCATACATAGTTCACATGTTTAGGTTGCTATGATAATTGTCATGAGTTGATGCTCCTGTTAGTTAATATATATGATATGAATGATATTCATGATGATTTGAGCATGTGTTAGAGTCTTTTCGTAGGTTTTTATGCATAGTTGTGAGATTAGGGTTTCGATAACCGTAAAATCACACAGGTTTCATACAGCATGCTTAGCTTAACTTTTTGAGTTGTTTTTCATCATAGTCATTCTATATATGCTGCATATAGTTGAATCATGCTAGGTTTGCATTCATATAGTAGTTGTTATAGGGTTTTTGGAGATATTATCCTTTTCTAAGGATAATTATCCTTTTTGTTAAGTAGAGTTTTGCATGAGAGCTTTCTGTGATGTGTTTAAGCATGAAATCACTTCTGTTGTGTTCTAGTATATATATTTTACGTAGGATATGATGATTGCACCTCCCCATAGTGACATTTTTTACATGAAATTATCTTGGGATAGTTTCGCTTAAGAAAGCTTGCTGTAGGAAGGCCTATTTTCATATTTTACATAAAATATCATCTTTTTGGTTAGAATAGACTTTGCTATCATGTTTATTGATATTGTGGGAGTCCCTCATGACTGTTAATGTGTCTTTGGTAGGTTTTTTTTTTTATGTGTGTTAGTCAGGTCATTGCATGTAGGATTGAGTTGGAGTCCTTAGTTATTCATTATTCTTGTTGTTTGCATGATAAATGGATAATTTTAGGCTTTGTCATGATTTCGTCCATATTAAGATATTGTTCTTCTTGCATGGTTTTGTGCACTTGTAAGGATGCAAACAGGTACAATGTTTGTTCTATTGCAAATAGGGCTGCTATTACTTGAAATTGCTAATGCTTAGAGATTTTGCGCTTAGGTAAGCAGGGTATAAAGTGCCCTAATTCACTTTTCCTTACTTTCTTTTCTCTTCTCCCTCCTAGGGTTATTCTCTAATAGAGGGATATGGTAAATCTTAGGGTTCTTTCCACCTCTCTTTCAAAAAGAGTTTATATCTTTTACTGAATTTTGATTGAGAATTATTTGTCTTTGAAAGCCACAATGGAAGGAAACCTAAGGTTTACCATAACTCTTTATTAGGTTGTAACCCTATTCTTTTCGAACTACATAGACTTTGATCTATGTATTTCCCTACATGGTACGTAGGCGCTCTTCGTGAGGCTCAAGTCCAGTTCTAGAATCCAAGTATCCTAGGTTCTTTTCTTTTCTTTCTTTCTGTTTTGTTTTATTTGTTTTATTATGCATGGATGATTGGACGGAATATATATTATGCATGCTGTCTTATGATGATATATGATGATATTTGAGTGAAAAAGATCTTAAGTTAGCCCAATCAAATTAAGAGACCAACTCGAGCGATGTGGGTGCCTATGGGCTTTGCCCAGAACCTTCCCACGTCGTAACTTAGCCCCCGAATCCAATTTTCTGGTTTCAAAGACTTTTCTTTTCCTTTAATGGAGTCATGTGGTTTTGAAAATAAAACATTTTTATGGTTTTCCTCTTTTCCTTAAAAAATGAGGTGGCGACTCCTTTTTGTTTGTTGTCTTTTAAACCCCTCCTTATCTTTTTGCCAAACCCTCGTGGGCATCGCGCTTTTTTCATGGGTTCACAATATGATTCAAATATGATGTGAAAGCATGCTAGTGGAATAGGATTGCGAATTGCTTGCTGTTAGGATAGTTTTTCTCTTAAGGATAGAGGTAAGTTTTGCACAGAAAATTAGTTGATGTGTTTAGACTGTTTTCTCTTCATGGTTCAATTATATGCATGATTTTAAGCATATTTTGTATAGGACACTTGCTGTGTAAGCCTCATCTTCATAGGTGTATGGATGATTATTCTTTTCGAGGATAATTATCGTCCTTAGAGGGTGAGGTTGTGCATAGGTGGTTTCTGGAGTGCGTTTAAGTGCGCTGTGAGTTTCTTTGCATTCTTAGGTATATATTTTACATAGGTTATGTGAAGAAATTAGTTATGCGGAGTGGTTTCTACATAAAATTATCTCCGAGTAGTTTTACTTAAGAAAGCTTGCCGTAAGGATGATTATTTCACATTATTATATAAAGTACTTACCTAAGGCATCATATTAGATTTTATTTTCATGTTTTGAATTGTCATATAATATTTTCATCATGGTAATTCACATTTAGCATGTTTTTGATAGTTTTATGCATGTTAGGGTGTTTAGAGCATATAGGAGCATATTAGGATTTTGTTTCCCTTTTGATTTTTGTTATTTGCATGAGTATTAGGTCATTATATGCATGTTTAGTATTCTGTCCAGATTTTATTTAGGTCTTCTAATGATTATTTGAGTATGAATATGGTTGGTTTGAGTTTAATAATTGCCCTATAGAATACATGGGGTAATTAATTGGTATTTTCTCGATGTTTCGGTATAATTTGCATATGATAAGTGGTTCATGGTAAGTTTTGTGTGGATTATTCTCTTCTCCCCCCTCGGGTTATTGTCTTTACTTTGGATTAGAAGTCCTAAGTTTCCAACTCTCTCAAAATTCTGTTTTATTTGGAGTTCTATTCTCTTTTGAATTCAAATCACTTTAGAAGTCTATTTGAGTTAGAATTCTATTCTTTCTCAAATACCTACTTTTTCTCAAACTATTTTTGGAAATTCCTAAGTTTTAAAACCTTTCTTAAGTTGGAAACTTAGGGTTTATAGTTCATTGTAAAGGGAATAATCCCTTCTCAATCGAACTACGTGGACTTTGATCCTTACATTTTTGTATGCAAGGTACGTAGGCGCTCATTTGATGTTCAAGTCCGCCCTAGGATACTAAGTATCCTAGGTTTTTCTTCTTTTTCTTTTTATCCATTTGTCCATCACATATATGCTAAAGGAGTAGGATGGACCCATGTTTCATCATTTATCCATCACATATTTGTTAGAGGAGTAGGATGGACCCATGCTTATTTATTTATCTATCACATATGATTGTTAGAGGAGTAGGATGAATTTGTTTCTTATTCTCTATCTCTTTACTGGTTTCTATATCTCTCTTATTTGTTCATTGGATGTTTACATGCTTTGTGGATGTTTATTGCTTTATGGATGTTCATGGATGAACATGGATGATTATGGATGATTCTTTACATATGCATGGTGACTAATTAGGAAGTGATTGAAATAGCCCATATAAATTCAGAGACCCATTTTAGGACGATGTAGGTGCCTATAGGATGTTTCCTAGAACCTTTCCATATCGTAACTTAGTCTCTGAATCTTCTCTTGTTTTGTAAGACCTGCTTTTCCTTGATCGGAGTCATGTGATTTTTTCAAAGGTTTTTCTTAAAAACTGTTTTTATGGTTTTCCTCTTTTCCTAAAAATGAGGTGGCGACTCCTTGTTTATTATGTTTTTGTGAACCTTTTAAAAACCAGATTTTTATTAATTTAAATCTCTACAAGTCTTTTTTAAAAGAAGGGTTTTCCTTCCCCCCGGATCGAAACCCGTGGTTCACACAATAGAACATCTCAGTGACATTTATGGTCACCTACTCTATTGTCGAGGATGTCACAAGAAATTAGCAATGCCCCGGTATGACCCTAGGAATTTGAAGAAAGCTGTGATTGGAGATGTTAAAGTCTCAGTTTACAGAGGTGAGCTACAAGTGAGAGGCCTTAATGAGGTCGAAGTTGCAAATGTTGCGGCTAGGAGGCTGAATAAGTATGAATAGAAGTTTCGATCTAGTAACTTGTATAAGGCTAGAGTTGAGAAAGAAAAACTGATAAAAGAAGAAAATGAAGAACATGCTAGAAGTTTGAGGAAGGAATACTGAAGAGTAGATGAAAGTAACAAGAGAATTCAACCTAATGAGTACTCAAAAGGTCAAGGTTTAAAAATTACTAGGAGAAATGATTATCAGGCCGCGACACTTCAGGCCGATAAGATCATTAAGAGTCAGGCTTCTAGTTTCAGTACTAGTGGGGACGATTTACGGAGTTTAATTAAGCCAAGGATGGTCAAGCCAAGGTCGACCCAGCCAGAGAGATGGGCCTAAGCTCATCACCCAAAATTCAGTCAACCTGAGTTGACTCGAACTTAGAAGAGGAGGCTTCAAAGAATGTAAGATGAAGAAAGGAGAGAGCTGATCCAAAAGACAGGGGGATACCAAATTCGGCCTCATATCTAGAAGCACTTGGAAGCACTTGAGGAGGAAAAGAAATCTCTTCAAATAGCCATTGAGAAGTGCAAAGAAGATAAGATCCTCGAGGCCGATGATTTTAATGCTGGTAACGATGATACCATTCAATTTGGTTCACTTCCACCTGCTAGGATTCAAGTAAATATGGTTTTTATTTTACCATTAGATTTCAAAGCTAAGGAAGGTCAGACGCAGTCTTCTGATGACATTGATATTGGCTTTGAAGGAAGGCTCTTTATTAATGAAATTTTAGAAACGTTTAATCAGTCTGTACAGACCGAAACACCTACTGAAAACATTACTTTTACCAAGCCAAGTGAAAACATGGCTAAACATTTGAAACCTTTGTATATCAAAGCTCATTTTAATGGAAAACTAATCTCAAAGGTTTTAGTAGATAATAGGGTTTCTATAAACATTATGCCAATCTCGATCATGAAAAGGTTAGGAAAGACTGAAAAAGATTTATTACCTGTAGAGGTTTCAATAGTTAATTTCATGGGTGGAGCTGTAAAGCCTGAAGGGGTTGTTCCTATAGAAGTAACTATAGGAAATAAGAACAAAATGACAGCATTCTTTGTCATGAATTCAGCATCAAATTATAATGCCTTGTTAGGCCGAGATTCGATTCATGCAAACCTATGTGTCCCATCTTCACTTCACCAATGCTTGATAATTTGGAATGGAGATAAGGCTAAAGTAATTTAGGCCGATAGTCACCCATTTGCCTTAACAACAAATTTTGCTAAGGCAATTGTTTATGATAAAAATGTGAAACCCTTGGAGTTTTCAGGGTATGATATGTTAGGATTATGCCGTAGAGCTAATCATAGAGATGATTGTTTAGGGATTAGGAATAATCATTTGATTTCATTTATGTATGTCACATTTATTATTGATTTAATAAAAGGGCTTATTCTATTATGTTTATATGCATCATTTATATTTACATAATATGTCCATGGAGTTAGAGTTGAGAATATGGAATTACAAAGAGTTGTAATTTTGAGACTGTAGATATATCTCTATACTAAACTCCTAAAGCGTTCCTAGTTGAAGGTTCACTATGATGGAGAATAATGAACCATAGGACTAGCACTTGTTAGGTTGACTTTATAGGAGAATAGCTAGTCTCAAGCTATTTGTGTGGAGACACTACAACCAACAAGTGGGTGCCTATTACTAGAATAGGTACACTGAATGTGACCAAAGATATGAGATAAACTGAATGGAGTTTTATCCTGCCTGTCAATCAGTTTCTCATTGTTATAATGGTATAAGTAATCCTTAGACCTGAGACACCATAGTTGTCTTATGCATGTAGCTTTAGAAGTTTGATAACACTAAGTGTAGATCCTATTCAGGGGTCTGCAAAGGTGTTCATTGGCCCTATTGCTATGTGTATGAAGGCATGTGAGTAATCAATAAGGGATCCATCATTCTCAGGAAAAAGAGAAAGAATGTCTCATATAGCATTCATAATATAACTCATTAAATCCATGGCCATGGTAGGATGAATGTGGAAAGGAGTTTCCATGAGTTCATCAGTGAGTTGATATTCATGAATGAGTATAAAGTAATTAAACTAGGGACTTGACAGACTTCCATGTCCTATTAGTTTAATTGAAGACATTGTGTTGAAGGAAGGATGCAGTTGTAACCTATAAACTATAACAGAAGGGTTCTTTGTTAGATACTTATTCACCTCATTAAGGACAACACCATGAACCATATACTAGGTGTTATTCATGATTAGTAGAAGCCCTAATTGATATAAGTGAGTTATAATCAATTAGGGAATTAGAAGGAGTTCCAATTAGACCCTAAATGAAAAGAGTTCCATTGTGCACACCTCGTGCTATTCCTACTACTTGATGATGCGAACCCAATGGGTCACACACTGATCATGCAATAAGAGCTTTAAGGTCTATGAGAGAAAGGGCATAAGTGAATAAAAGAATAGTTTTTAAGGGGCTAGGTTGTATGAGATACAAACTAGAGGGGTTATTGTGTAATTAAGAGTAATTACACAAAACCTATTAGGATTTGAAGTCCCCTCCATGGCTGGCCCTAGTGGAGGCTTTATAAAGCCTCCTATGATGTGATGACATCATCACTTGATCACTCCCAAGTGTTGGCCAAAAATCACAAGGGGCTCTCTCTCGCTCTCCTCTCTTCTCCTACTCTAGCAACCACAAGGGAAAGAAGGAAAGGACTTCAAGCTCTAGCTAGGTGTGGATACCGTTGGAAGTAGCACACTTGGGCTACTCGTACGCTGTTGTCCAGATTCGAAGCTTGGAGCAAAAAGGAGAAGACATAATCAACTGTAAGTTCTAAACCCTCTCTTTATAATTAGGGTTTTATTGTTTTGTATGAACCACAATCAGATTCATGGGCTGCATGGAATTGATAGGAAATTTTTGTTATTCAAGTTATTCCGCATTCTGTTTCCTTCTAGTTCAATTCCTTACATGATAAATATGGCCAACCCTTTAAGGTCACTTCATCAATGTTGGATGGAAGATGCCATGTAAATTCGGTCTCACAAGAGACCGTGTCTGGGAACAAAAGTTTTAATGAATATTGAAATCCAAGCATATCAAGAAGCCATGCAAAGAATAGAATCTTACATGGTAGAGACTAATGAATTGGTCAGCTTGGTCGATTGTGTTAGAGAAGATGCAAATAAAATTACTCTGGAAGAATTACAGCCATAGCCTAGGAAGTTGAGTGATGAAAAAGTTCAAGTCATAGACCCACTACAAGAAGTAAAACTACTAGGGGATTCTAAGCCGATTTTCATTAATCAAAACTTACCAGAAAGCTGGAAAGAAAAACTAATTTGCCTGTTAGAAGAATTCAAAGATTGTTTTGCTTGGGATTATGATGAATTACCAGGTTTAGACCGAAAATTGGTTGAGCATAAATTACCAATCAAAAAAGGATTTAAACCATATAAACAACCTCCTAGGAGAATGGCTCCAGAAATTCATCTCAAAATTAAAGAAGAGATTGAGAGACTATTAAAAGCTGGATTCATTAGAACGGCCAAGTATGTGGAGTGGATTACAAATATTGTTCCAGTCTTGAAAAGGAATGGAAAACTAAGAGTGTGTATAGATTTTAGAGCTCTAAACAAAGCCAACCCGAAGGACGAATATCCAATGCCTGTGGTTGACATGTTGGTCGATGCAGCAGTGGGATTTAAAGTTTTATCTTTCATGGATGGTCATTTGGGCTATAATTAAATTTTTATAACTAAAGATGATGTATCAAAACAGTATTTAGGTACCCAGGTAGCATTGGAACCTTTGAATGGGTTGTAATGCCATTCGGACTCAAAAATGCTGGGGCAACTTATCAAAGAGTAATGAATTATATTTTTCATGACATGATTGGAAAATTTATGGAAGTCTATATTGATGATGTGGTGGTTAAGTCTTCAGATTTGGACATTCATATGACTGATCTAAAGGAAGTCTTTTGAGAGAATGCAGGCTCATAACTTAAAAATGAGTCCTTTAAAATGTGCTTTTGGTGTGTATGCTAGGAACTTCCTAGGCTACCTTGTTCACCAAAGGGGGATCAAAGTCGATAAAAATAAAACAAAGGCAATTATTGATGCAAAACCGCTTTCTAATAAAAAAGAACTTCAGAGATTTCTCGGTCAAGCTAACTTCTTGTGCCATTTTATATCCAATTGTGCAGGGCAAACTAAAGCCTTCTCTCCTCTGCTGAAGATACGGGCGGAAGATGACTTCAAGTGGGACAATCAATATTAGGAAGCATTCGACCAGCTTAAAGAGTATCTTACAAAGCCACCGGTGTTGATGCCACCCAAGCAGGGAAAATCCTTGAAGTTGTACATTTCAGCTGCTGAAGAATCTATTGGAGCATTATTGGCTCAAGATAGAGATGATGGACATGAGCAGACTGTTTATTTTCTTAGTAAACTATTAAATGAAATCGAGTGTAGATACACACCGACTGAAAAACTATGTTTGGCATTGTATTTTTCTTGTATTAAGTTAAGATACTACATGTTGCCCGTTTTGGTTTGTATAATATGTCAAATTGATGTGGTTAAGTATATGCTAAGTAGACCGATTGTGAAAGGAAAAATCATAAAGTGGTCTTTAGTCTTGATCGAATTATGTTTGCAATATACTCCTCAAAAGGTAATCAAAGGCCAAGCATTGGCCGATTTCTTAGCGAGCCATCCTAATTTGGGAGATATCCCTAAAATATTACCAACCATGGAGATTGGATGTATTTCTGTGGTTCCATGGATCTTAATTTTTGATGGTTCAAGAACTGAGGAATTGGCTGGAGTAGGGATTGTTATGATATCCCCAACAAACAAAAGAACTCAGTTATCATTCAAATTGGACTTTGACTATACAAACAATCAGGCTGAGTATAAAGCACTTATTATCGGCCTTAGTTTATTAGTAGATATAAATGTTTCAAGTGTTCTTGTCATTGGGGATTCTAAACTAATTTTAAAACAGTTATCCGGTGACTTCAAATGCATAAGTGACTCTTTAATCGAATACAATAGAATTGCAAAGCATTTGTTAGGATTGTTTGCTGATGTTTTGTTTAAATTTGTCCCTAGAAAAGAAAACAATGAAGCAAATGAATTGGCCTAGATAGCCTCTAGATTAAAAATCCCTATAAGTGTCCTTGCTAGGAAGATAACTATAGAGAGAAGATTAGAATCGTCCTTAGCAAGTAAATTCAGTCCTGATGAGTTGGTGTTGTCATTAGATATTGCTCAAGATGATTGGAGATTTCCAATCATAAAATATTTGCAAAACTCATCAATTCAGATTGAATATAAGGTTAGAAAAGAGCTTTGAAGTTTGTCATTTTAGATGATGAACTATATAAAAAGAATATGGATGGTCTTTTATGTTTGTGCCTATCTCAATTTCAATCAATGCAAGTCATGGCCGAAGTCCATGAAGGCATTTGCAGGGCATATCAAGCAGGTGTTAAAATGAGAAGGCTCATAAGAAGATATGGTTATTATTAGTCGAACATAATGAAAAATTGTTTAAATTATGCTAAAGGGTGTCAAGCTTGTCAAATCCATAGGCCAATACAACATGCACCAATCATTGGGTTGCAGTCCATAGTTAAGCCTTAGCCGTTCAGAGGTTGGGCAATGGATATGATTGGTAAAATTTACCTAGAGTCATCTAAAAGAGATGCTTTTATTTTAGTGGCAACTGATTATTTTACCAAGTGGGTAGAAGCCATCCCAATGCCTTCGGTCTCCCAGACTGAAGTAATTAAGTGCATTAAAGAAAATATTATTCATAGATTCGGTCTACCTCAATGAATCACTGTTGACCAAGGCTCAGTGTTTTGAAATCTTACATTCAACTCCTTATTATGCTCAAGCTAATGGACAGGCCGAATCAATAAATAAAATTTTAAAAATAAGTATTAAAAAGATGATAGAGGAGAATCCTCGGGCATGGCACGAATTATTGTCAGAAACACTCTGGGTTTATTGAAACTCAAAAAGAACAAGCACAGGTACAACTCCATTCGCCCTAACTTATGGGCATGATGCAATTTTTCCAATGGAGGTAATTGTTCAATCTTTAAGAGTTGCTAAACAAAATGATCTAAGTGAACAAGACTATTATGATGCCATGATGGCCGAATTAGATGATTTGGATGATATTAGATTATTAGCCTTGGATCATTTACAAGTTCAAAAAAGAAAAATAGAAAAACTTATGATAAGAAAGTTCGGCCTAAATTTTTTATTGAAAATGAGTTGGTCTGGAAAGCCATTTTGCCCATTGGTTCAAAAGATCCCAAGTATGGGAAATGGTCTCCTAAATAGGAAGGACCTTTCAAAATTTTCAAAGTATTAAGAGGTGGTGCTTATCACCCACAAAATTTGGATGGTGATATACGATCGGCCTATTAATGGTCGATTCTTAAAAAAGTACTACCCTGCAATGTGGGAAAATGTTAAGTGTGTTTGAAAATGCAAATGTAGATATAAGACAAAGCATTTGCATTAATATTCAAAGCAAATTCAGAAAATATATTTCTGGCCATATGGCCGAATGACAAAAAACTGTTATCAATTGTTTACGTATCCACACTTAAAGAAATTAGAAGTACGGCCCTATGGCCAGACCAAAAGAAACTGTTAAAAGAGAAGAGAAAGAGGAGAGAAATTGTGCAAGGCCTTATGGCCGAATTACATCACAAAAAATTAAATGGCTACATTTTGGCCAGAAAATATTGTTCAAGGATTCTTGGAGGATGAAATAGTAGAAGAATCAAACACTAGATATTCTTTCACCTCGGTCCAATCAGTCTCAATGTTTTGCAGCTTAGCATCAATCTCAACCTATCTTTTTTCAACAGATTCTTCATCTTCGCAAAGTTGAAACTATTCGACCAGTTTATGAGCTGCTCCCATATGCTACTCTAAAGAATCTGCAATCTTGGATTGTTTGCCCTTTGTTTTAACCAAGCCTTCCTTTTTGTTAGCTAACTGCTTCTCTAGTTCCTTCACTTCATCCTCAATATTATTTACAATAGATTCACCCGTGCGGAATGTTTTTTCCAATTTTTTAGCCATGCCAAATTCTTCATCCAAATTTTCTTATAAAGATCTAAGTTTAGAGAGAAGGGATTCGTTTTCTTTGTCTTCCTGTTGGGCAGAAGTGAAGGATGAGCAGATGGGCCTTAGTTTTTTTAAGAAAGCTCGGAGGTTGGCCGATAGTCCTAGGGTACAGCTTGAGTTGGTTAATATAGTGTCTACTGCTTGTTTAATGGCAGATAGCTGAGTATGAACTGAAGACATAGGTGCTTTTATCAAAGAGTTCAGTAGTTTCTTTGCCTTTTCAGTCTTGGATGAATATAAAAGAATGGTTGAGGAGGAGACGGTTGGTGATGCGGACTTGTTTTTCATCAATGACCTCAATCATTGGAGAGAGGCCAAGGACGAAGAAATTTTGCCACCAAGAGAGGTTGGGGCAGGAGTTGGGATAAGATCTGGAACAACTGTTGAAGCTTTCTCTGGGGGACTTGCTTCTGGAGGAGGAAGGATGGTATCTTCTTCTTCTTTATCTTTAATCACTTCTTTATAAAGAGGAAGCGATTCGGTCTGCTGAGGCTTGGCAATAGAATAACTGGAGACTTGGACAGATTTAGCATCCGATTCCTTCTTTGATTGGGAGATGGAGGCAAAAAGTTCTTCAATATCATCCCCCTTTTTAGTTTTCTTTTGGCCAGCCTTAGAAGGGACCGTAGATTTAGGCTGACCTTGCTTCTTTGGTACCTTCGTGTTTTCCTCATTCGAAGAAAGAATTTCTGGAAGCGGTTTTAGAGGCCGTTCGTCATAGTTTGGAGCATCTGGAAAAGAAGGACGAATTTGATTTAAGTTAAAGATAAAAAGGATAATCATTGGAAAAAATTTGGAAATATACCTATGGAGTAGGTTGACATAGGCTATACTACCCATTTAAAACGATTAGCCAATTTTCTACTGGCTATCTTGCCCACTAAAGTGATTTCATTAGGAGAGGTAGGAGCTTTGACTGGCTCCAAAATATCAACAATTGCAAATTCGGCCATTGGGATTATAGGTCGATACTTGGATAACCACTTCTCAAAAGTCATGTAAAACTTGACTTGATTCACTTTCTGGCCTTTGAGAATTTTATCTTTATTTTTCTCCAAAACTTTGTCGAATTTTTTGGCCTTTAATTGAATTATTGCCTTTTCTATTTCGTTTATCATATTCCATTTGTTGCTTGGGACCCATTTAATTTAATAGAACTTCTCAAAAGCTAAAATTGACTGATAAGCTTCAAATTTATCAAGAAGAATACCTTTTTTCTTCTTCTCCTTTGGCTCAAACCCTATAGGCTGCATAGAGATTTGATCAGTTTCTCTACTCGAACTGTCTTGGGAAAAATAAAATACAGGCAAAAGAGTTGATGGCTCATAAGGCTGAATCCTCTTATTATATCGAGCCCAGAAAATTTCAAATTCAGGAGTAGCCTTTGGGGTTTTCTGTGAAAATGGAGCGATAGTGAAAGTAGATCTCAAATATATAAAAATATTGTCTACACTAACTACTTCATCAATATCTTTCAAAACGATTCGATGAACAAAGTTTTCATTAGCCGAATAAGTAAGAGGAAAAGGAAGAGATTGTACTAGGCCGAATTGTCTGGCCACAAAGTGAGGGCAGTAAATCTCAACCCCACAGCGAATTGTTACTAGAGTGCTCTAAAACAGACCGATGAAGGTCGCGGGTAGTCAAGACACTCCGCCAAATATGCTGAAGGCTATTAGTAAAATCCTTGAATAAAATTGCAATTTTCATCCACTCAAGGCTGAATTTGACCGGGAAAAATGGACAAAATTGTGAAGTTGTACGACTAGGGCAAATGTAAAGAAAGGAAAAACAATGTTCAAAAGAATAGGGGTTGTGGGTAAAATGCAAATATTTGAACCCATGACAAATAATATCAGTCCAATCTTTAAAACTTGGGCTAATTTCAGGGAAGTATACATGAAGCCAAATTTGGAAAATCCAAAGAGAACCCCCCCTATTGGAAAATTGGAAGAAAGAAGGTTAAAACAACCTCTATACAAGCTGGATAAAACAAGAGGGGCCAAAGCAAATCTGCAAACTCATGCCAGGTAAAGGGCGAGTTTTAATTCGGCCTTCATAATTTTAAAGGAGGGGTTATAGAAGAGATATTTGCAAATCCATAACAAAAGAAAAGCAATATATTCGATCTCATTAAGATCCACACTTTCCTTTTTGTATAAAGATATGAATTTTGAATAAGAAGTAGATTTCTTGTAAAAAAGAAGGGGAAGGTTATGTTCTGGAATAACAGTTAAAGCATTAATCTAGTTTCCATTGGGGCAGAGACTGAATAGAATAGAAAAGTCAAGAAGTGTGGGTGTCATCATGCCAAATTTCAAATGGAGAGTGTTTGTTGAGACGGACCATAAACTTAAGGCCGAAGCTAATAGTTCTCTATTTATTGGCACTTGGAATTTGGAAAAGTGAATTATTTCATAAATTCCAATGATAGAATAGATTGAACGGCAGCAATAGAAAGAAACCTAGGCCCTAAAGTATATAGGTGTTTTTCGTATGGAGAAAATACCTGGGTACTGAGAACCGAAGGATCGGTGGAAAGAAATTTCTCCAAACACTCTTTGCTAGAAAAATCTTCACCGCCGGAAATATGGTCAGACATGGTGGAAAGTAGAATGAAATGATAGACCCGAGCTAAACATCGCTGGAAAAATGAGCGAAGATGAGGAGTAAGATGCAAAGCTTTCTGAGCTAAGAATGGACCGTAGGAAGTCATCAAAACACTAGAAATGGAGGACAGCAGCGATGGAGGAGCACAGAAGAGACGAGAACCCTAGAAAACAATGTGACTGGTTCTGAATTGATGAGAAGATGAAGAGGAAGGAGAGGGTTTTAAGGCTTGGCGCGTTTAAGAGTTGAAAAGACATTTAGAATTATATGGAACATGGAAAACTGTGCGGTTACGGCATAATTTGATATATTATTATTTAGTGCCATCAGGATAGTAACTAGTAAAGATATGACACATGGCCAAATTTCAGAGAAGCTGGGGAATCGACATGTGGTGAAACAGTCATGAGAAGAGAAAAATGGTAAAGTGTTACAGTAGGTCGATTTATTAGGAAGAACATTTTACCAAATACAATTTAGTAAAACGTGGGAGGCAATGTTTACACCCTAAAAATCGGCCTAGGAATATTTGTGTTGACATTCGGCTAGAATGTTAAAATCCCTTCAGGAATTGCCCTAAAAAGGCCGAATCTTTTGCAAAACGGTTATCAACAAGTGCTTTAAGGTAGTTGTCAAAAGGATCATGGCTGAGTGGGAAGTTGCGAAATGATGGGAATGTGGCTACACTAGGAAGCTGATGAATCATGAAAGTGGGTAGTTAATGGACGAATTCTACGAAGCGGTACATTGTAGCTGAAGCGCATAAAAGAGGGAAGACTAGCTAGTTTTAAGACCCTTCAACATCAATCAACAAATCAGTTCCCAGTGAACTTATCTTTTTCTTTTCTTTTTAGAATCCTAAGATTGTAAACCCAGAAACGTGTGCTCCTTTCTAGTTAGAGGCGTGTGCACCCGTCTCTTCATATATTTAATTCGAGAAGTTATCAATGAAAATGGCTTCCTCCATGGTAAGCATTTGTTTTTAATTTCTGTAGTTATTTTGTTCGTTTGGTTATTTGTTACTAGAAAAAGTCCTTTAGCCCATTCAAGGTAAGGTAGAACCCGCAATTCGTTAAAATGTTATGGCTGGCACGCTCGCACAACCCAATCCCCATAATCAAAATTTTGGAGGAAACAAAAAGCCATTATATATGGGGGTTTTCTTTGTATTTGTAGTTTTTTCATATTAATAATATTATTTTTTTTGCGGATAAAAAAAAAAAAAAAACCTCTCTATTAGAACCCCTGATAACTCCACTAATGGCTGTGTTTCATGGGTTAACTTTTGATCGCTCCATCCACATTAATTTTAATAAGCAGATGAGTAGGAGGTTTCCCAGCAACCATGATAGTTTGGAAGGGTAATTTTAACATAGCTTTGTATTGGTGTGAAATCAAAATACTCCGAAGCTATATATTTTGCTTGCATAAGGATTTGTCTATGAAATATAGGCAAGTTTTGAAGAAAGAGCAGCATTTCTAATCCTCCACATGTAGTAAAAAAAGTTAGCTATCCAAAATTTTGTAGGAACTAATCAGTGGACATGTGCAACCTTGTACGATCATCAATCATTTACTTCTTTTATACAGATTTAGAGCTATTTATGAACGATCAAGTTACATAACCTATGCATAGGTACTTTATTTTACATGCATACATACATATATATTATCTAAAACGCAAAATGCTGATGTGCATTTCTTTAACCTTCCCTTTCTCATTCTATTCTCTTCTCTCATATATATATTATATAAAGAGCAATATACCGACCAAGCCTACATTTATATATATATATATATAGATAGATATAGATTATACCTTCAGCATTTTAGATATATATTCACGATCAAATACTCTATCTCTATATCTCTTATTTTTCACTTATTTGAAGAATTGAGTTGGATTGGCCGGGTTGATTACTTTTTTTGTGATCCGGTATTATGAGCGTACACTTACTGGCACATAAAACCAAAGAAGAAAAAGGTATATATTATTCAAAAGGAAAAAGTTTGTACAAGTCAAGGCTCGTGGCCATTACAAAGATAGAAAAAAAAAAACAAAAAACAAAAGCACAAGAAACAATAGTCATCTCTGCCCCAAGTTCTTCGCAGCTTAGTTGGTAGCTTACAGACACTTGGCCCCCAGAGGTAGAGTTAGGAAGGTCCTTTGAAGCCAGAGGTGGATCTGGGACTGCTTCAGTTATGTTCTCTGTAGTTGTTGCAGTCTGAGCCCTATTAGCGGTAGTAGGAATCTCATTGGAAGCCTTAACACCTTTCTCAGCCTCTGCATCAACCTTGGACTGAGATGTAACCTTGGGTTCATTCACCCTAGACTTATTCTCAGCTTCAGCTTTAGCGTCAACTTCCCCAACATCGCCACCCTCAGGGTCATCATATTCGGGTAGTTCCTTCCTTTCGAAGAGAATGTTAGCGATGCCAAAAAATTAGGCAAGGGCCAGCTTGACCAAGGTACCCCATGCAAGCTTGTAAGTCGCCTCAAGCTCGTTAGTCATCTACTCGATAAGGGTATCTTTGACCTTCTTCCTCTCCTTCTCCACCGCCGCATCAACAGAAGCCTTAGCTTTTTCCACCTTAGCCTTCAAGGCCTAAACCTTCCTCGCCTAGCTCACATTTCTCCTGAGCTAATTCGTCACTACCTTCCTTTGTCTTCTTCAGCTCAGCCTCCAGATCCGCATAGTCCTTCCTCGTGAGTTTGAGCTTGCTTATGGCACTCTCAACATTGGATTAGGAATGTTTTGCATTCAGTCTTCCATTTTTCAACTTGAGACATTGTAGTAGAGCAATTAGCCTCAGACTCTTGCAACTTCTACTCGAATTCACTCCTAACTTTGGTGACCTCGATCTCTAGTTTGTTATCTTCTTCAGCAAGGAGGTCACCAACGAGTAGGATTTGTTGGCAGCCCTGCAAAAGTATGACAAAGTCAGAAATCAAGATTGAAGACTCAGAGGAAAGGACCAAGGATATAAAAGCTTACTCTGTAAAGGCTAGTGAACCCAAAGCGAATTAGCTCGGCGGCAGTCTTCTTACCAAAGTGGGCTATATCAATCGGTAGCCTCATGGAGTTGCCCAATTGCTTGAAATTGTAATCCACAGAATAAGCACTTGTGACAACCTCATCTATGGGCACAGGGAACTGAAAATATTCGAGAAGGGGTCAGTTAGAATTCATGTCAAAATTTCATGGGCAGAGGATGAACACGAAACTGAAAAATAAACTCTCACCTCGGGGAATTTAGCCACAATCTCACTTTGGGAAGCTAGTACTCTCTCCTACAGCAGCAGCAGCGAATATGCTTCTTTGCACATACTTTAGTACGGGGGGTTGCTGCTCGGAGTCAGTAGTGGGCCTTCTATTTTTTGGAAGTTCCACTTAGGGGGCTTTCTCCTTCCCAATAATCTTAGGCACCTCAGGCTGAGGAACGACCTACTCCTTCATGGCAGAAGACATGAGTTTGCCACTGTTGGGGTCATGGACTTTTTGCTAGCATCCTATCCAGTATTCTTGGAAGAGGCAGTTTAGTTGGTCTTCTGCTGGGTCTGCTTTTGTTGCGACTGCTTCTACTGAACGGTTTTTTACAAAGCAACCTTTTGCTCAGTAGCTTCTTTCTTGGTAGCTTTTCTCTTGGCCACTAAGGCTTTCAAGCTCATCCCAGAATCTTTTCTGGGCCTCTAACTCCCAGAGTAAATTCTCTATCTTTTTAGGAGGGGATTTGAACTTTGTCACTTCATTGCCTATGACACAGTCTCCTCAGAACTAGAACTCTCTATTATAAGAAGAGTAGAATCACCAGTTTGATCCAAGATTCCTACCTCGATGGCACCCTCCTCTTCAACTAGAAGTGGAATCCCTTCCTCTTCTTCTTCTGGAGGGAAGGTTAAGTCTTCCTCGGGTTCCTCCTAATGGAGGAGACTTGCCTTACTGTAGGTCTGGTACTTTAGGTGGTAATGGAGCAGGGTATAAGCTGTTCTACAGTACTCATGCGCTTGGTAGTTCAGCAGTCTCTTGATATCCCCTTTCTTTCAGTTCCCACCAAACTGATTAATGTGTGAAGCTGCTAGAGAGAAACAAAGCATAAGTATCAACATAAGTTCGTCAATCACCTCAAGACCTATACAAATGAATCAAAAAATGATAAACTTCACTTAGGGCTTATAGAAAGAGCTGTGATTACGGGGAATAATGGTGTTGTTCGTAGGTAAAGTCCCATTAACAGGCCCATATACAAAGATGATGTGATCATGAGCCCAAGGGTTGGAATATGGGATATAAGTCATGAATGGCTCCCTATTGGGCTTAATGGAGAGGTAATAATCCAGCTTTTTTTTGGGGCAGGAAAGTTTGTAGTGGTGGAATGTTTCCTTTACTCCAACTGCGGTTCCTAAAATTTGGTTAAAGGCATGGACGCTTGAGACAATCCTAACTAAATTTAACCCTAGTTGGGTTGGAACAAGGTTACAGTAGAGAAGAAATTCAATAAAGATGTCAGAAAAGGGGACACGGACTCTGCCCTCCATAAATGCAGCAACAGGGACGGGGAAGCCATGCTCAGAGTCAGATCGATACATATTCTCCTTGGATCAGCGCATCGAAAGCTAAACTTCCCATCTTCGAAATTGTATAAGGCTTTAAATTCTGCTAGTCTTGCAGGATTGTCCTTAATTTGGTAAAAAGACGACATCTACCAAGGTTGAAATGGGGAAGGTTAAATTCTGAGATCAATTACTTCTTCTCACATGTCCTGACCTGAGTCTCTAGAACAAAGTTTTGACTGGTCTATTTGCCTTAACAAACTCAAAATTGTTCCAAGGGTCAACTCGGGAGTCACTCAGTTTGGTCTTGGGAAAATTCAAAACGAGGAGACTAAGAGTCGCCATCTTATTTTTACCCCAAAGTGGGATTTTTAAACCCTAAACGGCAGGAAAATTGGAATCTTGGCAATTTGCCCCAAAAATCGAAGGAAAACCCTAGGATCGCGAAACAAACCCCAAGAACAACACTAACAGTCCTAGGCAAAGAAAAATAGCATAATAGATTAAAAAATAAAGACAAAGAAAGAGTTATATTGTTTCAGATTCCAAGGAGTAGGTCAGAAAAGCAGGTCCTCCAGAGATAGACAACTGCGTGGCGGCAAGAACCTTCAAAGGACGACTTTTGGAACAGTGGAGGAACCAAAGGCTATCTTCAAGTGAAGAACGATGGCGGTAGAGCAAACCTAGAGTGGTGAAAAGGCTCAAGGCAGATCTTCTCCGGGGAATGAAAGATGTCAACGATGGATTCAGGAGAAAGGCAGTATTCATAGTATACTCCAGTAGAGGCAAAGAAAGCAAAAAGAATAAAGGAAATAAAGAGAGAAAATAAGACAAAGTGAATAAAAAAGTGATTTTGAGCAAGGACATAATGCGTCTGGGGCATTAAATGCTATTTACGGGGGACAAGAGAGCCCCCACTTACACAGTGACGTCAGTGTCTTGAGACACAGAAAGGCATAACTATAATCTGCCAGCTAAGCCCTAGAAGCTCAAATGCCATAGAAGCACAATGAGAGCCATTCAACAAATGTGAATTATGACAAGTCCCGCTTTGGGAAAATCATAATTGGGGCAAGTTGTGTGGAAATAGTCTTGAACTGAAGACCCAGCTCAGGCTAAGGAGCTCGAATTGGGACTATTGACACGTGGCTACGACAAGCTTAGGAAAATAAGCATGCTATCACCCAGCTCAGGACCTTATATTCAGCTCGGGACACTCATCACATGACTTATACTACAGTCCAAATTGTTATTACAGTCCAAAACTCTGAATACAGCTGTTATCCCTGACACAGTAGTTACAAGAAACCATGGTTATCTGCCTAACCATGATCAGTAAACCATGGTTAGATCTGACCTAACCAAGGCAATTACTTGACCTCACATAGTTAGTCCGTACAAGGAAGGTAAGCTACAATACCCTAATCCTTTGGGATTCATCTTCTTCCTTACCTTTACCTCCATAAACAGCTTTTGACTTAAGCTTTGGAGAGGGATTGGCCAAAACCCACCTTGGCATACCCTCTGACATTATTTCTTAGCTTGTGAATGTAGGTCCACTCGTGAGATTCAACTCCTTCATTATCAGCAGTCTTCGGGGCCTAGATTTAAACCCCACACATTTTCCAATATTGTACTCTGCAATAGGAACCCACTATATGTATTAATTTATTGGACATATGGCAAAATGATGTTCATATTTAATGCATTTGTATTTATGGTCATGTTATTTTAAACTGTCAATAGTAAAGTGGTACTGCTGCTATTCTATTGACCATTACTACGTTACAAATTATTGTACTGAATTAACCTGTTGGCAATTATGTGCACATCAGTAATCATATTTCGTGCATAGTATTCGTAAATTTGAATTGTTATGATCACAGAACATTAAAAATGGCACTGCAATCAATGAAAAATCTGTACACCCATGTTTACAATTCAAGCGTAAGTATAATTGTTTGTACATGTTAGCCCAACACACTACTCTTAGTTAACCTATGTTTACTTTCTCTTGGCCCCTTTGGTTTTTGGATACACGATAGACAGCGGCTTGACTGTGATTACAGTGCTCTCGTTTGGAGTAGTTGTTTGCCTTGCCTATTTTGGCATCCATGATCAGAAACCGTCCCTAATGATTTCTTGGATGATGTCCCTCCTGAAGCTTTAAATTTCTGCTACAGTCATGATCTCTAGAATTGCATTTCCATAGAAGAAATCAAACATGAGCCTGCATACAATGATACCACAGTCAAGGATGCAAAAAAAAAAAAAAAATCATACATTAATTTTTATAAATGATTCTTGTGGTCTACACATGTTGTTGAGCAGTGTTGATGCATATGTGTTTGTTAACATATTGACAGTATCATAATATTGTTGCATCATATAAAAAATGAAAACAAAATATTGTCATTGTAAATAAAATGTCTAACAGTACCATTATACTGTTGGATTACATAAAAAGTGACAACAAGACACTCCCATTGGAATATGATATTAGTAGCAAAATGAAGCCAACAAATAGCATTGAAATACTCATGAGAATTGGCTCTGTTGGGGCTAATTTGCTACAGATTCAAGCTCTGTTTGTTTATCTTGATTGTACTGTAGCTTCATTTAGCGTACGTACTCCATCTAACATTATTTGGATCATGTTATTATAGTCTTTAATAAGATTATGCATGAAACTATTTTTGGTTATGTGAATGATATTACCACTATTTTTCCTTTGTTGTAGTGGTTGTCTCTTATTACATGTCGTGGGCCCATGGAGTTGTATTATTTCCATGTCCCTATTTTGTGTGTTATGTACAAGTAATGTCCAGTGGTTTCAACTCCACCTGGTCTAGCAGTTGCAATGAGGGGGTAGAGGTGGTATTTTGCCTCAGAGATAGCTGCTTCATTCACTTTATCGTCAAACCACTTTGCTCTCAATTCATTATTCAAGCTCTCGAAATATATCTACAATGTAAGCACATATATTTAGGCCACACAGATTTAAGTATGATATAGTGTTTACAAGTATGTATTTGTGTCATGATTACCATGCTTGTAGTTGGGACATAGAATGCGATCTTGTTATCTTTTGGACGCATTATTATGTTTCCAAATGCATCGATAACCTGCAAATGGTTAAGTCAAATTAAGCATAATAATTTATTGGGACATTAGCAATATATCTTAATGAACAAAGTAATTACCAACAATAAGGTGGTGCTAGTTAAACGACAGTAAAGTAGTGCTGTTAAACTAAACTCACAATAGTAAAGTGGTACTGTTAAACAATAGTAAAGTAGATGATGTTAAACTAAATTCTAACCAATAAAGTGGTGCTATTAAACAATAGTAAAGTAGGTGCTGTAAACTACCTTTCACAATAGTAAAGTGATAGTGTCAAAATTCAAATACACTAACAACAACAGTAAAGTAGGTGCTGTTAAACAATAGTAAAGTAGGTGATGTTAAACTAAATTTTGAACAGTAAAGTAGTGCTGTTAAACAATAGTAAAGTAGGTGTTGTTAAATAATAGTAAAGTAGGTGATGTAAAACTAAATTTTGAACAGTAAGGTAGTGTTGTTAAACAATAGTAAAGTAGGTGCTATAAACTACTTTTCACAATAGTAAAGTGATGGTGTTAAAATTCAAATACACTAGCAACAACAAAATGATGCTGTTACAATGATTTAGCAAAACACTGGGTTGTGTTTCACTATATAACAATTCAGAATTATCCACAAACAACATTAGTAGTATCAGCTTACTGTTGCATAATAGAAATAAGTTTGAAGTAGGCAAATGATTCTATGCTTACATTGCCGCTTGTGTCACCTTCTAGCAATAGTTGCCTGATATCCTTTAGCTAGACAAGGTTGGAAACATCTGCTGAATGCCAAACTGTAACACTGCTTGTATCACCAACCATTAATAACATCATATTGTTGTGAGGTGATTATATGATATGTATTAAAAGATATTATGGAGTAAAATATTACTTAGAGAATTCTTTTTGAAACATTTGTTTAACTATTGCTTTCTCCTCTATAGTCAGCAACTTCGATATGGGAGACTAAGCTGGGAATGTTAGCTGTATACCATCAACATGGGATGGTCTCTTGTCAACAAAGTCATCCACATCAATTGCCTCTTTATTACCAAGCTCTTCTTCTACATGTTTGTCCTTTTAGCGATTACTTTTTTTTACCTCCTTCCCCTTTTTGCTTGTCTCATACGTATATTTCGGTTTTTTACTATCTTTTCTAGTCCTTTGTTTGGACTTCACACGTTTAGCAAGGGATGATGGAGTTGGTTGTTTTTTGGGATCATGAGATGTCTTTTTCATTGGCTTTGGATTTTGGGGCACCTTTGCAATCGCTTAGGTGATGTTGTGTACATTGAACTCCATGGTGTCGTCACCCAAATCATGTCCTATTTATGACTTTTTGCTTTGTAACTCCTCTAAAACTGCTTCATACTTCTTTTGGACTTCCAACAAGCTGTTTTGCTAGCTCTGAATTCTGCAGTTTCAGTTCGTCTATTTGTTTATCTTATGCAGCCCCTTCATTTTGCAATTCTTCAACCTTTGTTTTGAGTTGTGTAAGAATCTCATCTTTGTGAACATCTACTATCTTTGCTGGGTCTTCCTTGTCCTCTTTGTGGTCGAGGGGCTTGGCAAATTTTTCACTACAACAAAAATGATTATTAACAGCTTTAAATTAACAGCGTACACCTGTGGAATGCCGTTGATGATACTTTTAACCCCGTGCTTTTATTACACGCAGTGAATATCTCATAACGCGTCATCTTCAACAGCATACATTATGAAAATGCCAACAATGCACTTTATTATGGCATTTTAGTACATGCCGTCTTTGGGTTAAACCTTTTAACGGGCTAATTTTTTTCTCTTTTACGTGGTATTTGCTAAAAAATATTTTGAATAGTTTCATTTCCTTCATTTCCCCTCAGCCCCCACCCTATCTCTCAATCTCTCAGATCTGAACCATCATCCCTTCCTCTCTCTCTCTCATGGATATGAATCTCCACCACACCGATAGTTGCCATTCAGATCTAAACCACCATCCCCTTCTCTCTTTCTCTCACAGGTCTGAATCTCCACTAGGCCGATAATCGCCATAGACAGTAGCTCGAGTCATCGACTCCCCTAAGTTCTCCATTTGGGCAAAATCACTCCTCGGTGGGTTCTCTCTATATTTCTTTAGTGAGTATTTTGTTTTCTGTTTTTCTCATACATTTTCTTAATAAGCAATCGCTCATCACGCACAATCGTCTCTATGAACCACCATCATCTCCACCATGCATAATCGTTCACGATTTCTTTGAGCCGCTATAATATCTTCTACACACTGATCTGGTTGGATAACACTTAAGGTTTATGGTTAAGTAATCAAAGATCATTGATTATTGAAAGTACATTTGGGGGTTTAGATTTTTCGGTTAAATAATAAAAAATTATTGAAATTATTGAAATCAATTTGGGGGTTTTTGGTTAAAAATCAGAAATTGTGGCTTATAGTTTAGCAATTAATTTTATTTATTATTTTCAAGTTGCTTTGAGTTGCTTATTATGCTTCTTTTCATGTAGGATTTGATTTGTTATTGGGCTTCTTGGTTCCACAAGCCTAAAGCAGCAACATGATGGTTTTGTGGCTCTATACAAGTTTTGTTGACGGATTCATAACTCTTTCTCCTATGGTTGTAGCTCCTCCATCTCCAAAACCCCAGGTGGGTTTCCTCTCTAAAGCTAGTTAGTATTGTTCCATGCAATTTATCATAATATAATTTCATTCAAGTGTTTTATGGATATATATGGGGCTAACATGATGAAAGAATGTAAGAGTTTGCTAAATTAATCATTCAAAGGTTGTGTGGATTAAAATTTTATAATTGTGGTTTAGAAGCATCCTATAAAATCTAGGTGTTTTATTTGGTTGGGGTAGTGAGGCTGTGTACTTTTTTAATACAATATTGGGCAAATAATTACTTGCTGGACATGTGCAAAGAGCTCATGTCTCCTCTTGCCTTGATATATTTTGGAATGATTCTCTACTTTGGTTCCTTTATTCTTGCCTAGCTTATTGGTGTTTGATTTCAAGCTTGTAAGAAGCATTCCGTTGTTAGGCGATGTCTTTATTAATATGTGATGTATTTGAGCATCTAGGTTACTTGAGGTTGTATCTGTTGGTCATAATGGGGTACACTTGCTGTGTTATTTTGTTGTAGTGTGGATTTATGATGTTTTATTAAAAATTTTTGAATTGTCTAGTGTGAATCCTGGATGCCCAAGTTGGTTCATAATATTTGGTAATTTTTATTATGACTGCAGATCCTTAGGATTGGTATGGATACACAGGATACATTGCAATCAATCTTGCTTTTCTTCAACAAGCAAAGGTTTATCTTTAATACTAGGGAGGTAAACATTAGATAATAATAATTAGAGGAACTTTGTGTATTTATATTTGATAGGTAATCTGATATAAATAGAGCAAAATAACAGCAAAAAGAAACAACAACAACAATAACAACAACAGAGAAAATTCTAGTGATACTTTGTAGGATAATTTGAAGGTTTCTAAGGTTCAAAAACTTGATTACATTCATGTTTGAGCACGTCTCGACCAAGCCACTAATAGCCACAGCTTCGCTGAAAGAGTAAGAAAGGATTTCAAATCTATTTTATTTCTTTTTATGGACCTCCATTGTTTTTTACTCTTGTCTAATTTATATTTTATCTCTATGTATGTTATGGAGGTGAGAAGGGAAAAATCAGTGAGAGGATGAAATATCTGCGAGATTTAGTACCAAGGTGCAACAAGACCACAAGAAAGGCTGGAATGCTCGATGAAATCATTAACTATGTTCAATATCTACAAAGACAAGTAGAGGTAACAGACCCATTAGTCTTTGTACCCTTTTTTCTTCTAATTATTTTAGTCATGTTTAAACATTTTACGTATCTTTTTTACGTTGGGTCTAATCTTATCAATATCATTAATAGTTCCTGTCAATAAAACTCTTTGTCGTGAATCATTAGCTCGATTTCAACATCAATAATTTCTTTGCAAAAGAAGGTAAGGAAAAACATGCCTTAAAGTAAGAATTAAGCACACATACATACATACTAGCCCTAAAATTTCTTGTGTTAATCACTGTTGGCTCTTATTGTAAACAGGTATTCCTCTTGCACAGCCAATTTCCCTATAATAGAGGCAACATAATCGAAAATGGCTAATCCTGCCTTGGTCTAGTTTAATCAAATGCTATAAGTGATGTCCTGTTGTGGGTTGGAAATGGAAATGACTAATACTCCAAATAAAACCAACCCATATTGTCATGTAAGATTGAATAGCACTTATCCAACACTAGCTTCTACTAAAATCTTGGGTTTAAACCAGGACTTAATCCATTTGCTCTGTTGGCCTGTGGGTTTGCACAGGATATTGTTAGTAGGTGTTCTCAATCAATATTGGAGTGTAAGGAATGTGCTTTGTGTGATTTGGAAGATGGACCTTTGAAGGTAAGTTGGGCATTTATGAGGTAGAAACATCTCGGAAAGCTAGGAGCTAGGGTTCTTTGGCTTTTAGTTTTTATGGCTAGTTCATATTCTGGGATCTTCTTGTATTGTGTATTCATGACTCTTTAGCTTTGTGTTTTTTTTTTTTTTTAATGGATTATATGATATATCTTTCTTTCTTTCTTTCTTCTTGAAGGATAGAAGGGGTTTGTTTGATGAGGGAGTGTTATTGTTTGAATGAGATACAAAAATGGCAGGGGTAGAAGAGGTTAGGTTTTGAACATAAAGTGCTGAGTTCTGTGGATTACGCTTCAAGAGAAGGCTAGTAGATGCATACAGATTCCTATATAAGGAGAAAGACATGGAGCGTGGCTTGTCATAGTCTAGAAACCCCATTGGAAAGTAAGGATTGAGATATCACTAGCATCAACATATCTAGGAAATTGATACCAAAAAAAAAATTATTTAATCATTATGTAGGTTTTATTACATTACTTGGATGATCAAATAATAAATCTAAGCATGATATAATAAAATATGTGAGTAGATTATTAGAGTATTGTGTAGTTGAATTATATCTTATATTGGGATATACAAAAGGATGATAAGAAGGGCTGTCTTTCTTGCAGGTATTGAGGGAAACAAATGAGGATAGACTATTTCACAGTTTCAGAGAAATTGAGATCAGATTGTTGCATGTGAGATGCTGGGCAAGTGATTGAATTACAAGGTGCGGTTTATTTATTGTTGCATGTGTCTATACTGCTTTGTCTCTAAAGAAGAAGTTCGATGCAGTGGGTGGCAATAGTTTTGGCTATTAAAAAATTTGAAGAAGGTCAGGGTTGCTTTGGACACTATTCTCGAAGATTTAGACACATCAAATATCACAATCCAAGATCATTGCTGCACTTCATTGGCCATAGATCAGTGGGCTCATCAGAGACTGCCACTTCCCACACATTAGTTTCTCAGTCTAATGTCAACCATCCATGATAGCAAACATGTTGACCGTTCAAGTGCTTGCCAAATCTAATCTAAGAACCTGCTGATTTTCTTAAAGTTTGTGGAGATGGACCCTTTTTTTTTTTTTTTTTTTTTCTTTTCTTTTCTTTTCTATTAGGAATATGTGAAGTCCCATTGTTAGCTAGTATGCAATAGATATTGATATTCTATTTTTGTGGATCTGATGTATGTACTAGATATTCCCACCCTTTTTTTTTTGTTGAATTTTTCATTTCAAGTGGGTTTAATGAAATAGAGAACTCTTTATAATTCTATGTGTTTTGGATTTGAATGAGCTTACCAGTATTGCTATAGCTGCCTATTATCATTATGCCATGAAATTTCAATTAAGGCATGCCATATCGAATGTCATGAATAATCTATAGTCCTATAAGCGAAACTTATTTATGGTCGTAAAAGGGTATTTACAGCGTGCAATTGTATGCCATAAAAGACTATTTATGGTGTGCAGTCATATGTCATAAATAGCCATTTATGACATGCAATCATATACCGTAAAAGACCATTAACGGCATGTAATGTGTGCCGTGGATAACATCTGACTTTCCTACGACATTGCACCCTATGACGTGTGGGGGTATGCCGTAAAAGCTCATTAACGGCGTTTTTTGAACGCTGTAAAAAGCCATTTTTCTTGTAGTGTTTCTATGTTATGCATTATTCTTTCAAGCTCTTCATCCCCAACTTCTTCCTCTTTTCATCACTAGCAGCATCACTTTCCTGTTCACTTGCTTCTTCTTCTTCAGCTGGACTATCTCGACCTTTCTCATCATTATCATCATCATCTTCTTCTTCATCTTTTCATCAGTGGCATCAATATGTTTGCGCTCACACCCCAAGTCAAGAGTTTAGTTCTTTACATTCAATAGTTGGCCCTCTTTTTTGCTGAACCTGATCTCTCCACCATAAATCTGCATATGCAAGGAAGTTATTACATTGATGTTGTAATACTGTTATAAACAAAGCTGTTAACACCATCAGTTCACTGTTTGAATATAACATGTGTACTTGATATAACAGTATTAGTTTACTATTACTAAGTATCTTCAGTTAACTGATACTGTTATGAAAATACACATGTTATAATACCAACAATAGTACTCTAACACTGTTGCATGAAGTACAGTTATATTCCTACAACAGTGAAAACTATTGCTAGTCCAGAAAACATGTAATGCATTTTCTCATGTTATGTGTGATAATTCCTATATAGTAATTTTCCCTAGTAATAAACTCAAACAATAGTCATTTACCTTCTCATTTGGTACAGCCCTGAGTGTAATGCTGTCCATGACCTTGATCAGCTTTCCAAGGTTCCATTTCACAAACCTTGGTATTAATTTTTGGTTTATTGGCTTTAATATGGTGCTGTACTCACAAAGCCAATACTGTAACAATATATAAAGTAGAATAAGTTAATTTGTTGTCATATTAATGCGGAAGCATATAAATTGAATGTAAATATTTGGGTTTAGTTGCTTACCAAAAGTGCAATCACACATCCAGTCACATTTTAAGGTTTGTTGTGTGATTTTTGGATAGATGCCTCCAAGTATTTCTTAATTGTAGCTGGCCAGTCATAGTTTCTCATGGCATCCAAGTCTTCCACATATTTCACATATGACCAACTTTGATTTGTGCTCGATGTTGTGAAGAAGACAATAACAAAAGCATACAACCAAATTAGCCTGGCAACATCCTCATTGTCTTCTTTATCTTCTCTCTTCATTGCCTCTTTAATGAGCATCTCAATTGATTTTGGAGTTAACCTACCTACACCCCCACACATTCGATCAACTAGTGTTTGGTTAGCTTTTAGGACTCGCCCTAAAGTTATTGGTTCTGTGCCTTCATGTATGCCAAAGATCAAAGAGATGTCACTATTCCTCAACTTTAGAAGCTTGTCGCTTATCTTGAACGCAACGTAGTCAGGTGTAAACAATTGAAGGATTTTTTATCACATCCTTGTCATGCTTCTTCACATACTTGGTTTTCACTTTTTTATTTATGAAAGGTTCGAAGAAACCCCAAAAAAGGGTTCTTTTAAGCTCCTATACATGCCTTTCTTCAAATTGGTTGTGCTTAACCAACCTCTCGATGGCCAATAAGTTGGATCTCATTTGGTTTCCTGTTGAGGTCCTTGGCTTCTTTTGTTTGCTTGCACTGCCAATATCAGAACTTGTTTCTAATTATCAATAGCAAAGTCAAATTTTGTCAGTTTCAATGCTATTTTAAATGAATTAATAATAGCATACAGTAAAGTTTACTGTTGAATATAAGTACACAGTATCAGTTTACTATTACTAAACAAAAAACATTACAAATTTTAACATTCAATAAATATTGTACGACAGTGAATTGGTATTGTTTTACAACTGAAGAATTGCATAGAAAAACATTACACAGTATAAATGAAATAGTAAGTTGATACTATTGAACGTGTATAATATGTCAAAAATTTCTCAGAAGTAATCATACCATAAAAACCAACAGTACCAATTTACTGTTGGAACAATAGTTTTTTAGAACCACACAATAACAAGGATTAGGAATATGAAATAATAATGTGAAATAGTAAGGTGATGCTGTTGAAAGTGTATAATTTGTCAAAAAAAATTAAACAAGTAATCATAATATATGTACCAGCAGTACCAATATATTGTTGGAACAATATTTTTCATAACCACACATAAACAAAGTTCAAAAAGATGAAATAATAATGTGAAATAGTAAAGTGATGCTGTTAGAAGTGTATAATTTGACTGCTTTAATTTAGTTCAATGTTGGGTCAATTTGTGGACACCAACAACACCAATATACAGTTGGATCACTATTTTTTCAAAACGGCACAAGAATGAAGACTAAATGGGGTTTTCGCGCTCAAAAACCCTACTTACAAACCCAACAAATAGTGTCGTGGTTCTATATCATTTCAAAAATCCAAATATTTGCATGACAAATATACCAAATAGAGTTTCAATACGAACTGATTCACTGTTGGGTTTAAATTTTGTAATATTATCGACAATATTTCATTTAAACAAGAACAAATCATCTAAAAGAACATACCGATTTACTTGCATATTCATCGCCCCAGCAACTCCACAGGTGCCAATCATGTCGATTTTCATCGTGTGGGGCTTAGAGGGATATTGAAGCCACAATGACACTTGTCTATATATGCACCAAACAACCTCAGGGCCCCCCTAAAGACTTGCAGGATTAGAGATTAGAGGCTGGAATTGTAAGCTTTCAAGGTATAATAGATAAAAGTAGTACGAGCAGCCTCTTCATAAGATGATTGGTGTTTCCCACCAGCCGAACAATTAGGTACGTATTATAATGAGATGAACATACACAAGTTTTTACATAAATTTTTAAATAATTTATCCTCGACTCATATTTTGTAAAACTCATTGTTAGATTAATTAAATAATCTTCTCATCTAAGTCATACACACAAAAAATCAACTTAATCTGAGACTTGTTACTATTCAATCTAAAAATTCATCTTTTTAACCACTAAACATCTTATTTGTCTCAATCTTAGATCAACTTGATTTTTTGCATGCATTACTTACGTAGGAAGACTATCCAATTCAATAGTGGGTTCGCAAAATATGAATAGAAAATAGGTCATCTAAAAACTTATATAAAAATTTGTGTATAAAATTTGTGCATTATAATCTAACCCATTATAATGACTCTGTTATGAACTATATATACCTGACCATTTCACAAGGCTAATTTAGGGGCCAGATCAAAGTGATTGAGCAAAGAATTAAACTCATATCCAAAAAATGCCACTATTTTGAATTTCTATTCTTATTTATTATGTTGACTATCATTTTCTTGAATTTGTTAATTCAAGGCGATAGATTTGTGCCTTCAATACTTTGTAAATTTTGTTGAATTGTTTAATTTCAAATTAGACACCCAAGCAAGCCTAATTGCATAAGTTGATGGAAAAACACTTTAGTTGGACTTTGCTCATAGGCTTTGAATTCCACTTCAGAAGGATAATGTTGAAAAGTAAATATTAGCACGAGTGAGAGGCCGTGACCTAAATATTGTGAGTTTTGTCAAAAATAATCAAACAAAATGGGAGGGAGAAAGTCAGAAAATAAAAAATATAAGTAAATTGCATTTAGATTGCCCATCCCAAATGGGCAATTAACCATCTGCTTGGACATGATGCTTAACTTCATGATCTGCGATCAACTGATTAACTATCTTTCACTAAGAGAAGAGCTACACATGACGTCAAAATTATTGGTGGGAGAGACTATATATGGGAATTCATTAATTGGCTACCTACAAATAACCCTTGGATTAAAACTGAAATTGATGGATCCATCTTTGGTAATGAAGAAGGAGCAGGTGGGAATAGTTGACATATATGCAAATTGTCGTATTATCCAACAGAATCTGCTATTAGTGCATAAATATTCCACAGATTAAACGATGGTCTAATCCATGCTTTTAAATTAGACTCCCCCTCTCTCTCTCTCTCTCTCTCTCTCTCTCTCTCTCTCTCTCTCTCTCTCTCTCTCTCTCTCTCTATATATATATATATATATATATATATATAAAATATGGCGGTCAGGTAGGGAAGTGTTGAAATCATATCATATGCAAGATATATATATCTATATATATATATATAGGTTTTTTTTTTTCTTTTTGATCGACAAAAAAACTATATATTAATTAAAAGATCACTTCTTAGCAAGGCGCTAAGAAGAGAAGATTACATAAAGAAATATACTCATAGCAAACCCAAAACCCCAGATATATATATATATATACAATCCTACTATTATCATGTGCACCTGATATTAGTTAATATTAGGTGCATTAAAAAACTTTATTTAGTGATTTGTATTTGTGAATCCAATCGTTAGATTAGATAGTCTTCCCATGTATGGTTAAGATCCTCTACAGTCGCCCGCCCTCCAGTCTCCTCTAATTTACAGCTCTTAAGGCCCCTCTTCTTTTGAGTTAACTTAAGGCCGGCTCACAGCAAGTCATATCATCTACCCACTTAAAACTTTCTTTTTCTTTCTCTCTGAAAACGTTAATGGTTGTTTCTAAAGGAAAGTAAATTTCAACACTCTCTTGATGATTCATTGTCCGCCATATCTCATTCTCCCTGTTTTTTAGTCCTTTGATGAATACACTAGCATGATCTAAGTCTCTATTATTATTGATACAAGAAAACAAGAATATATCTTTACTTATGAAATTTAGTGCTGGAAAGAATTTAAAAACAAAAAATTAATTTTTGTTCGCTAATATTCCTCTTTCCTCTCATTGACCGCTAGGGCCGGCGACTCAACACAAGTAATCTTTGGGGGCTTGGGGCATCTCTTTGGTCTTCTCTTTATTTTTAAATTTTTAAATTTTTTTTTGTCAGTAGAGAAAAAAACTGAGAATCCATGGAGGTTTGCAGGTGGTGTGGAAGGTTCATTTTGGGTTTCGAATGCTCGACGTGATGGTTATGGAACAGGAAAGGAGATGTTTGACAGGGAATAGATAAAGGACAATGGATTTGGGTGTAAGTCAGATTTGAAGATGGTTGTGAGTAACTGGAGATGGAGGTGATGAGTGGCTAAGTGGCTAAAAGATGGTGGTAGCAATCTGCAGTGGCAGGCCGGCGGCCGTCATGGATGAGAGATTAGAGAAGTGTTTATCCTACCATTCTTAAAATGACCGTTTAAATGGTTAGGTGATGTGGGTAAACTTAAGCCCTTGGATTAACTTAAAATAAACTGTGAACTAGAGGGGAACTGGAGAGGATCCAAGCCCTCCCATGTAGGTGTCTTATGCCAAAAAATTAAATTGATATGAGATTGATTGATTGCTATTTAATTCAGAACATATATTTTTTAATCAATTACAATCGTTAGCTTATATGAGTCATATTTTTTCGCACATTTGGGTAGAAAGAAATTCAAAAAGATAAGAATCAGATAAACAAATTGAACTAGAAAGGAAAGAACCTGATTTCTGAAAGGGATTTTGAGACTTGCCCTACTAACTTGACTGCTATTAATTGGGGGACGTACATTCGTATTGCTGAGATGAGAACGAATAAAATAGTTAGATGACGTGGCGCATTGAGAACCTTAGATTTTGCTAGGTTGTTAGGAGCCGTCAACTGGACTGAATCAGCTAATATGGGACTGAAAGGGGATCCAAAGTCCAAACCCTTTCCTGAAAATCTAGCTACCAGAAATTGTGATCAAGCTGCTAATGTAGTGGTAAAATTTACTTTTAGGGTGAATGCCCCAAATGTTTGGAGTAGGATCCCCCTTCTTGGCTGTCCCCTCTTCTTGAGAAAGATAGGCCCTCCCCCTTGTAAACCTCTTAGGGATTTTTTTTTCTCTTGAATTAATTTATCTTCTATCTTTTGAAAAAAAAACCAAAAAAGAAAAAAAAACTTACCACCCTGCATCAATTAATATCTAAAATGAAACCACATACATTTTTTATATAAAAAAGCAGCGAAAGCCAAAGGTGAAGACTTTTCACACTCTAGCTTCTTGAGATGAAAATACCAGAACTAAATCCCCATGGGCCATGGAGACATGGAGTAGACATAAATCGTGGTTCCAATTAGGGGCCCTCTAAAATAATGACCCTATGCATGATATATGGTCCCCACCACATGTCATTCTGTTAGCTCCATGCAATTAAAATAACCGTGAATGGTCAATTTCTTTTGATCGCTTGCTTTCTCCAATTATTGAGCTGCCCACGCAATTGTCTCCCTCGGTAAATTGTCGTGTAGGATGAATCTCAACACAAAATAAATAAATACAAATTGTCATGATGATGTAGGGTCATCAGGATATTGAGTTGACGAAGATGTCTGCGACTTTAACACCCCATAACCCTATTGTTAATGGCGTGTTGGTTCGGTAGTTGTTGGGTTTAGCTAGTCCTATTTTTAGCTAAGGAAAATGTTATGTACAATATTTTACTTTATATGACAATACGCGTATACATCAAACATTTCTTAATTTATCTTGAAGGTCCCTTTTAACAATTACAAGTAGGTAAACATATGTGGAGCAATAACTTTCCAGGGTAAATTGCAAATAATCACCCTAAAGTATGAGGATCGGCAAAAAGTCTCTGATGTTCAAAATTAAGCAATATTTTCCTATAGTCACTTTAAAAATTATTTGATTTTAATCATTTTAAAATGACATTATTTGATTTTGAATATCAGAGGTTTTCTGCCGATCCCTTACTTTAAAAGGTTATCTGCCAATTTAACCATTTGCAACAGTCAATCTCACGTGTTTCGTGATTGGAGAGAGTCAAAAGATCAGTCACAAAATCTGAAGATATGCGTCTGTAGAGCATCCTGTACTTATATGGATCGTGAAAAGGACAACAGACCCATCCATGGATGGATTTTTCCTCTCCCGGAAGTTTTCTTTTGAGTGGAAAAGAAATGCTTTTCAGCATGTCTACCGGATGCATAGCACCCACAGAAACAAAGGAGTGGGACTTATGCCGGCCACGTTTTTGTCCCTCTGTCGTGCCATTGTTTTTTTATTTTTTCTCTTTCCATTTTAGGTGAAAGAAAAGAAGGTCCACACCCACGATAAGGATTAGATTCACCCATATAAAACAAACTTATTTTTTTCAAAATATATATATCTTCATAAACATTGTTAATACATATATGGGATGATTCATAAGGAATGACTCCCGTGCCGACACACAGAAATTCTTTTTGATTAGTTATTTTTAAATCTTACTGTTTCACCTAATTTACTAAAATGCTCAATCTCGTCCAAACCCACAAAAGGAAGGTTCCATCATCCTTGCGATTTTACAATGTTTGAGTTTCAAAACTCAAATGACTTGAATCAAATCCAAAAAAAAATAATAATAATAATTAAAAAAAAATAAAAAAACGATGGAAGAATCACCCCCTCATCTGATATAACCATATGTGGTGCAAACTGAGATCTAAACGAAACTAACCTCTTGGGAAGATTTGGTCTGGTTCTTGAGTGTATGGGAAAATTCTCACTAGCTAGTAAGTTCCGAACACCTAGCACCCCTCGAGTCAGATTCCTCGACCACAAATTCATCGGCTTCAAGTTCACCAGAAACACCTAGACAAAGGAACAAGTGCAACAAAATCGTATAAATATGAAATCTGATATAAATAAAATAATGATGAAATATCAAACAATCATATTAAAAAAAAAAAAAACCTGCTCAATTACAATATCAAACAATCTATTCTATATATGGAAATGCACTCATCCATAACAGGTGTATATATGTATATATATATTATTCACTTTGTCAGATCGGATCCTTAACGGATCGGATCAACCTAATTTCATATCTGATTTGTCAAATAATCGGACTTTTGGGTTATTGGATTGTCAGGTTATTGGATTATAAAATCATTACCCATATCCAGTTTTTTGGATTTGGATTAGGATAAGAATCCGATCCATTGACAAGTCTACTTACACTTGTCAATATCTTTCTATAGAAATCACATTTTGTTAATCCAACCATTAGATTACATATTCTTGTCATGTACATCATGTATGTCAAATTTTAAGTTAATCGGAGATTAAAAGTTATGTCATCCATAAAGTGTTTAAAATTAAAGTTTTATTTATTAAAAGAAATGTAAGTTTACATATCAACACTTCCCAATATTATATTAACTTGAAATTTGGCATGCATGACATGCATGATAAGAATATGCATGTAATCCAACGGTTGAATTGTAAAAATATAATTTCGATAGAAAGATATTGACGGATGTAAGTATAAAACGATTTACACTACGTGTCATCCCATATCTATATATATATATATATATATATATATATGTAGGGTTAGGATAGGGGATACAAGTTTTGACATAAATTTTGACACAAGTTTTTATAACTCTATCTATGATTCATATTTTCAAAACCCACTGTTGGATTAGATTTCTTACCCGTGTAGAACATATATGCAAAAGATAAAGTAGATCTAAGATCAAGAGCCTCTTCATCCAAAATATGAGGTTTTGATTCAATAGAAATGCAAGTTTTTGGATAGGATAGGATAGAAATCAATGTTGGATAAACTTGATTTTTTGCAAGCATACTCTGACATGAGTAAATAATCTAATCCAACGATAGGTTTCACAAAATATGAATTGGAGATGGAGTTATAAGAACTTGTGTTAAAATTATTGTCAAAACTTATGTACCCACCAGATTCTAACCTATATATATATATCTATATATATATATATATGAGCAATGACCAGACGATGTGTGGATAGATTAGTATATAATATTTTGTAATTATACAATAATATTATATATTATATTTTTGTTTATGCGGATAACTTGAATTGAGGATTCAATATTGCAATTCCTTTTTTCCTTTTCTTTTTTTCTTTTTTTTTTTTTCTTTCTTTTGAAGATACTTAAGTCAAAACTGTCTAATTAAGAGCATCTCCAAGAAGGCAACCATTTTAGTTATTTGGTAGTTAAATCATATTTTTCCTTCTTCAGGTGGTTAGCTGTATGACTAACTACTTTAGTTATTATCATTTTGGCTAACTACATTTAGTTAGCTAATGTTCACTAACTAAACTATTTTTCGTAAAGAAAGCGACATTTTTTCTCTTTATTTGCACCATTCCATCTTTCTTTCTCCACTAAATGATTAAAAAAAGAAATATTATTACTAAAAAATAGGTAATACCATAGTAAGAATACAAAACCTATTGAGTTAGTAGCCAAACTAAAGTTTGCTACATTTCTCTCTGCTTCTCGCTCTTTGTTCCCCACCTCTCTCTCTATTTCCATTTTTGATACAATGTTTAATACTTTTTTTAGTTACTTATGTAATGCTTTTATTAAAACTGTTTTTATTTGGAGTTTAGATTGTCATTTTTTTTCCATTTTGTTAGGGGTAAACAATTATCCATGATGATTAATTGTTACTTGATAGGTTAAAACCGAACCGAAATTTTTTGGTTTGGTTTGGTTTGATTTTTTTTTTTATAGTATGGTTTGATTTTGGTTTGGTAAGAATAAAACCAAAGTATTATGGTTTGATTTAAAATCTACCCTCAAACCAAACCAAACCAAACCAAACCAAACCAAACCGAACCCGAACACCCCTACTACTAATACACTGTTTGGTTCTAGTTTAACAAAATGGGAACCAACCATGCACCCTAGAACAGGCACTCTGCTTCTTTTATATTTTTTAACCCAACCATCAAAGTTCAAGTTTCTATTTAACATAAATGTTCTTAAAATTAATTAGGTGAATTCTCCCATCTCCATTTCTTTATCTCGCTACGTTTCCCTAGCATACACCCATATTGGTTCCTTTTTTCTTACCTTTTTTGCTTTTTGTTCTTTTTCCAAAAGAAAAATGATTCCTACATAAATATCAATATGTTATTCCTTTTTTTCATAAATAATTTTTTCCTCCCAGTATTTTACTGGTGGAGCGCGCTTTCAAAACGGAGAGATGTTTTTTTCCCAGTTTTTCACTAGTCGAGCTAGCCATGAGGGAGGGAGAGGTTTTTCTCCCAGTTTTTCACTGGTGGAGCTTGCCCACAGTGAGAGATGGGGGTTGCCTTCTCCAAAATTTTGATATTGTTGACCTATTCTTTAATAGAATTAAATTTAGTTCAGATTAATTATTTCATTTGAATCTGGATCCAAGGGGGTTGCATTTTGTGGATCAATTTTACATAAAAGTTAGTTTTGTTAGCTGATTTCTTTCCCTTCATTGTGAGGAGAGTTCAAGAATCAAAAGGTAAAATGCATACAAACAAAACCCTAGTGAATATTTTTAATTTTTTTATATGGAAAATGATGTTATTTAGTTTTTGCACCATTTAAAGTATGGTAAACTTGTCATATGGGGTTGGTTGAGCGGTTAGGTTCTAAGTGTACTTTTCAGAGGTTATCCTTTCAACACCTCGTAGAGATCGTTGTTTATGTGGGAATGGGGCGTCTCATATGGGCTATTAGGAGAATAGTTTAGGTTGAAACTAAAACCTCGTCGAGAGTAAGACTTAGGATATCCTTAGTCATTGATTAAAAAAAAATTGTATTTGGTAAACTTTCCATCAATAAAATAAAAATAAAATGTATTTAGTATTTAATGAAACGAGAACATTTCTTCTTTTTTTGGGTATATTCAATCTACAAAAATGAACGCATAAGATCATGTGTTCTGATTCATATTAATTTCTGGCATGATAAAATTTGTTGTCGGGTTATGCAAGAGTACGATGGATTTAGAAGCCTTTCGTCTGGTTTTGTTTTGTTTTTAATTTTTGGGTAAATTGCACTCTAAAATTTAAAGTTTAGGTCAAAATTCACTTTAGGGTTTAAAATTTAAATTGCGTCAGTTCAGTAACTTAATTATTAGTTGAGTTGTAATTTGGGGTTTATTGTCAAAACTTTTTATATTATTCCTACTTTGCCCTTTTTATGGGTTTGAAAATCCTATTTTACCCTTATCAAAATCTAATAAACTTTTATATTTTGATCAAATCTGAATCACTCTACTATTCTTTCTCTCTCTATATTACCCTTATCAACATCTAATAAACCTTTATATTTTTCATTTACGAAACTACAAATCTAAGGGCAGGGTGATTCAGATATGATCAAAATATAAAGGCTTATTAAATGTTGATAAGGGTAAAATAAAGTTTTCAAACCCATAAAAAGGAGTAAAGTAGGGATAATACAGAAAATTCTAACGGCAGACCTCAAATTACAACTCAACTAATAATTCGGGTACTGAATTGATGCAATTTAAACTTTAGATCCCAAAGTAATACTTAACTCAAACTTTGAATCCTAAGGTGCAATTTACTCTTAATTTTTTTATTTTTTATCTTTTTGAAGATGGAAATTATTATTGAAAAGAAAACAAACTAGGAGGTACATCCTATAGGATTTGGATTTGGTGTAGTTATTGAATGGTGCAGTAAACATAGGATCGATGACACGTGGTAAGGAGGAGAAATGGATGGCTCAAATTCGAGAGATACCGTCCAACGCCCAACAGCCCTCTATTTCTTTTCCTTGCCACGTGTCATCGATCCTACATTTACTGCACCATACAGTAAAAGTGGCCAACTGCACCAAATCTGAATCTCATCCTACGCGGGACAAAATAAGTTACATAATAAGTTACACGTTCAGGTCGTAAAAGATCATTAATTTCTTCCGCACCCTTCAACAGACTCAAGCTTTCCGACATAATTGACATGCAGGCCACTCGGCCCACTTCATGTATGAATTATATGGTTAGTTACGCTTAATAATTGCATGCTTTTGAAGAAGCTAGCTAGCAATTATTTTTATTTTTTTATTTTTTGATAAGCAAACCGATATTATTAAAAATAAAATAAAATAAACCAAGGGATACAAAAGAATCAGGGGAAATACAACCCCAGGAAGAACACCATAAAAGGAGCCACAATTATAAGATCAAAAAACACCAGACCAAAAACAAAGCCAAAGACACCATAAAAAGAAAAGCTAATGAAAAACCACCCAAATAGAATACTACCAATCCACATAAGAGAGACGCCTGCCCACACCAACAATAGCAAGACAACACCCAAAAAGAATATAGCGAACCACACAAGGAACTTGTCTGTCCACACCAGCAATTGCAAACCAAACAGCTATGATGGTTATCTCCCAAAAATTCTGAAAACCAACAAAAGCAAAAAGCCATAGCTGAGCCTGAAGCTTAAACCCATTCACAGACAATACACCCACTCCCTGAATCTGACTGGAGAGCGCTACCTCTCTAAATAATATTTATAAACCCATCTTGCTCCCAAAGCAAAAAACACACCCAAAGATCAACCAAAACAGATAACAAGAGAAAAATTGATTTCTTTTTCTATTACCACAGGATGTGATTGTCTATTGCTAGATGCGTAGGAGGCAAAGTAGTTAAAGATTCAAATTTTGGAGGTGGTAGCATGACCATTACTAAGTTTTTTGATGATCCTACTCACACACTGGAATCATTAAATTTAAATGGAATTGAGGTTAATCTCTAATTCAACCAGCTTGAGTAAGAACATGCCACTTCTCTTATAGTGGGCCCGTCTGAATCACTTTTGTAGTTAGTACCTCAATGGATAGGGAAACTAATATGATCATGTCCAAATAGAATCGCTATAATTAATTAGTTACCCTCCTCCTTCTACTCATTTCTTCTTTAAAATAAATAAATAGGTTCTTTTTCTATCCGTTTAATTAGTGGGCTAAGATAACATTTGATTTGAAAGAATAAAATGAACGTGGAATACAATGAAACTATGCGAGTAAGAATAAAAGGAAAGTGACAATAGAATAGGAATGGTCATCCTAACTATTTGACTATTTAATAAAAAAATAAAAATAGAATGAGAAAAATTAGATCAGATCCACTTTTTAAAATTTCATAGACTCTAAACAAATGATTATTCAATTCTCTACTATTACCCCTTACTGTCATTTTTCATTTTTAGGTAATAGAATCATCATTTAACGCATTTGCCTGTGGCATCGTACCCTTGTAGAGACCCAAAAACGACAAAAGTAAGTGGACCTATCTACAATGGTCCTGCGACTTGAAAACGATAAAACCAGAAGTGTGTGAAGCCCAAAACGCGAGCTCTTCGCGGGATGGAGAAATCCTGTTGGGGATACGAAATCTTGTTGCGGGCATGTAACGGTCCGTACAAGTGGTGTTGGTATCGCATTGAATGAGATGATTGGGACTATACTTCATTCATTATTTGCATATTTGGTAGTTGTTGGGCTAACCTCTTTTTGGCAATCACACAATATGATAAAATGTACAATAAATACCCACTTGGATTTGCTGCATTTGCAAAAAGCACTTATCCAGAGTCACTTCGTGCCTGTTTGGATGAGATTTTGAGAGGCCCAAAATCTCTTTTGATGGCCCATAATCATTTTTAAGAGTTTTTGAATAAAAAATGAAAAAAGTGATTATAAGCCCAAAAGAGATTTTGAGGCCAATTTACTCAAGCTGCCTCCTCCCTAATTCTGATTCAGCTTCTGATTCTACTTCTGATTCTACTCTGATGCTATCCTAAACAGACACTTCGTCTCTTGATATCCCTCTTTTTCTTTTTTCTTTTTTTTTTGGGTAAGCATCTCTTGATATCCTACAATGATGGACAAATCAAGAAGGTAAAAATGCAAAATAATAAGATTTTGTTTGGCTATTCAATTCAATTCAAAATTAAAAAAATTCAACAAATTGTATATAGTATTGAAGGCATAGGGTTATGACCTTAACCTTATTAGTTGTTCTGCACTTCAGTCGATCATTTGATCGTTTTTATCACGTGTCTTCATTTGGCTGCCACCAATAGTTTCTTTGAGATCAGCACCAAATCCTAATACATGACCTAGCCTAGAATAGTACATACTAATAATAATAATAATAATACTATGGCCAATACAAAGCATACGCACGACTCATTAGGGCTGCAAACGAGCTTAACTGCTCATTAATAGTTTATGAGAAAGTTCGTTAAGGGTTCAGGTCGAACTCGATCAATTAATAAAGGAGTCAAGCTCAAGCCTAAATTCTAGGATCATTTAGTAAACAAAACGAGCTTGAGCATACCAAAGCTTGGCTCGTTTAGCTCGTGAACTAACTAGCTCATTAAGAGTTCAATGAGAAGCTTGTTTAGGGTCTCGATAAGAAGTTCATTAGTAAGCACATAATTTAAGGGCTCGTGAGTTGGGGCATAATTGTCCACTGTACAATTTGGTATGAAAAGATACACATTCCCTAGTAGTAGATGTTTAATGTTTTTACTTATCCTAGTACAGTTTTGATGTGAAAGAAATACTTCTTTTGCAAGATCCAATGAAAGTATGATGACATGATCGATGACTAGTTTTGAAGCATATATGGGTGTTATAATGTGCTCTAAGCCTCTAACCAATAACTTTAGTTTTTTTAAGTTTATTGCAGCTCTTTATTTAATAATACTAAAAACAATTATGGCCTTATGAGATTTTGATTTTGGGTTCTTTATGGTTTATGTTTGGGATAATATGCTCTTTATGGCTTATGCTTGGATGATGTTTCTTATTGTTGTCTTTTGGTTTATGCTCGGAATGATGTGGTTTTTATAATTTATGCTTGGGATGATGATTCTAAACCACTTATCTCAAAAAATAAATAAATATATAAATATATAAATATAAACGAGTCAAGCTCGAGCTCAACTCGAGCTTAAATATTTTCTAACGAGCCAAGCTCAAACTCAAAATTTAGGCTCATTAAAAAGCTCGGCTCATTTACTAATGAACAAGCTTTTTAATGAGCCAAGCTTGAGCACTTCAAAACTCGGCTCAACTTAGCTCATTTGCAGCCCTTATGCACGAGTCCGATCAAAATCTGGCTTGGCTCAAATATTTTCTAACGAGCTGAGCTCGTTTGCAGACCTGAGGACTTCAAAGCTCAGTTTAGCTCGTTTGTAGCCATTATACATACATGTGATCGATCGATGCACCCGATATGTTAAGTTAATTTTTGGACTGCCATCTCAAAACTCACTCGTGTCAACTCCCTTTTGTGTCACATACCTTCATGATCTTATATTCTACCACATCCTCACCAAGTTGTTTCTGCTTAAAAATGAATTTATCAGGACTAAAATATGTTTTGTGAAAGAAGAACCACGTAGGCAGGCTTTGCCAGGTAGGATGAGGTTGCTGGAGGATAATTAGTTAAAAGAGATAAGCGTTTTGACCACATCAAAAGGAGTTTTGAGGAAAATAAGGAAAATGGGTCATGAGGACTTTGTCATGATTAGGAGAGCGGGGGAGGCTAGAGCAATTCTGGGACACAGTAGCAGCAGGAACAAGGCCCACTACTACCACCACAATGACAGTTGCTGCAAAGAAGGCATGTACGTGGGAATTTCAACTTGATGCTATATAAAAGACAAAAGACACACACAAAGAAGGGGTTCCACAACCAACAAACAAATCCTACTCGGGAAAATCAATTCTAGCTTCTTAGCTCTTTTCAAATTTAATTCTGTAATTAGCTCCTTAACTATTCTGTTTGATTCGTGCTTGGATTTCATACTTTAGACAATCTTGCTATTCCGTACTTGAGGTTTTTTGTAAGTCTTTACTTTTAATGAAAGTATTTTCCTTCGTAGTTTCTCAATTATTGCATTGTGATAAATTCTATTTACATATAGACTCTAATTAAATTTAGGATCATAGTTTAATTTCGAACCACAGAGAGAGGAACCCCAATCTCTCGTTAATTGCCTGAGCTACATTGCATTTCAATTATAATCATAAGCAGTGACTAAATAGGCATCTAGGGCCAATGGCCTTGAATTCAACAACCTAGGAGGAGGTGATGTGGGGTCGTGGTCACACGATCTTTAGGCTTTCGAGCCTTGGCACGCCCGTAACATTTTAGTGTGAACACTTTTTTGGCACGCTTGGTGGGACTAGGTAAACACAATGTCAAGAAAGACAAAGAGTACCGTAGGAACCTCTGATGGCCAGGCGCCAACAGAGGAATCACATCAAGAAGAATATCTGTTGAAAGAAACTTTTATAGCAGATAAGACCATTAGAGACATGGTAGAGTCGATGCGTAGGTTTTCTACCCTCCCTTCGAAAGTCAGCCACATGGGGAATAACCTAAGATCAAAGATTGATGGGCTGGGTGTTCAAATTAATAAATTAGACAAGCTAGATAAGCTGGATAAATTAGATAAGTTGGACACACTGTGTGAACACTTAACTTTGTTAGTGTTTGCATTGAGCAGTCAAAATGGGTTGGGGAGGGAGAAATATACTAAAGAACTAGGGTCAGGTGACTATAGTGTTTCACAAAAGTCTCAAGAGGGATTTATCTCTCAGACAAATGTCTTAGGCCAACGGTCTGAAGACGATAAGGTTTATATTCCACCTCCATTTAGAAACGACTAGTCAGATAAGGCTGAGACTTCCTAGGGGGAGGAGGCAAGAAAAACGGTGTGAATTACGGCTTTAACGGTGCAGACCACTTAGGCTGTAATTTTAATCAGACCAACAGCCAAAACATGGCTGGTCATGGCTAGGGTTTCAAAAAAGGAAAAGAGCCTGAGAGTATAATAAATCCATTGTATGAAGGCAATTTTAGAGCAGTTAGAAGTCAACCACATGTGGAATATGGCCAAGGGTTTGATAATAGGCCACTGATGGGGTACTATAACCAACCTATGCCTTATGGCCAACCCAATGTCTTTCCTAGGTCACCTGGAAATTTCTACCCCCAAAAAATTATGGGCAGGCATTTGGTCAAGGAGGCCATGCACAGCCTATAAATGGTCCCCCAGATCGTAATGAAATTCTGAATATGATACAAGAACATGTAGGTGCGGCTCCTCGAGCTAATAGACCAATCTATAGAAAACCATATCCAGAGTGAATCGATCATTACCATGAGTTTCCTAGGGGATTTAGGTGTCCAGATTTCACCTTATTTTCAGGAGAAGAAGAGCGACGGTCTACAATGGAACACATTGGCAGTTTCACAATCCAATGTGGGAAATTAGCTAGCAATGATTATTATAAACTGCGATTATTTACTAACTCTTTTATAGGTGATGCTTTCTCTTGGTACATTACTCTACCACCTGAGTCCTTCAGCATGTGGACAAAATTAGAGTCTCTTTTCCATCTACATTATTATAGATCGGAGCCCGAAGTAACCATGGCTGATTTGTCTAGGTTCAAGCAAATATCTGGAGAGACTGCTGAACAATACCTTGCCAGGTTTAAAAAAGCCAAAACTAGGTGCCGTGTAACCTTACCCGAACATGAGTTCATGAGGTTAGCTCAAAACGGCCTTGAGTTTGAGCTCCGTAAGAAGTTTGAAGGAATGAGTTTTGTTGATCTTTATGAGTTGTCTACACATGCCTCTAGGTATGAGAGGCTCTTAAAAGAGGAAGAACAAAGAAGGAATTCTTCGTTTGGGACTTACTATCAAGATCCTAATTATGAGCTTGATTTGGCAGAGATCATTGGCCAAAAGCCAATGATATGTCCTGCTTTATTGAAAAAAGAAGTAGAAATCCCACCGTCCCAAAATATTAAAAGAACGGTAATGGACAGTAGAAGAAAATACACTTTCGATATTACAAAAGCCAACGAGATTTTTGACCATCTTCTAGCCGCCAAATACATTAAGTTATTGGCAAGGCATAGCATACCAACTAAAAATGCTAATCAATTTTGTAAATCGCATGGTGTTAAATCGCATACTACTAATAATTGTGTGATTTTTCGAAATGTGATATAGGAAAATATCAAGAGGGGAATGCTGAGGTTCCCAGAAAAAGCCAAAGACGAAATGGTCGTTGAGATAGACCATTTTGCGTCAATGGTAGGCATGAACATGGTGGCTGTTGATTTGAGGAGTTTAATTGGCCAAGGTAAAGAAAAACAGAGAGAGGCCAAACGGCCTTTTCCATATCAGAGACCATCTAAAGAATATAATTTCAATGAATCAAAGGCCGATGACATCTTTGATCATCTACTGGCTAGCGGGTTTATTGCTATACCAGTAAGATGTAAGGAAGTAACCATGGAGTAGCCATTCTACAAATGGCACAGGGTCAAGACTCATGATACCTCTCATTATCGAGTTTTCAAAGACTTGGTGCAAAAAGCTATTACCAATGGGGCGCTAACTTGTGAAGTTAAAGGTGTCGAGGGGAAACCACCACAAAAGTCTAAAGTGACAGTTGCTATTGTAGATGCGAGGAGGTTGCCTGTAACTAAAGGCGATCGACCAGTAGAGGGTCTAGGAATTAAGACACCATACCGGAGGGATAGGCTTATTCATCACCACCATAACCTGTGTCACCAATGCAGGAACCCTGTTCCACTTCCTTCTCAATGATCTGTAGGGAAGTGGACTTGGGAAAAGGTTCAAAAGCAACAAAGTTGTTACTGGTAGTGCAAAGGACATTTGAGGGAGAGCAAAGAGTGCCTGCACAGAGAAGCACATCTAGAGTAGCAAAAAGAGAAACCTCCAATAAGCCGAGGATGATAAAACCACCATTGATCAGGCCAGATGTTTGGAATAGGTTACAGTACCCAAAGTTCCCATTGCCAGCCATGAGAACTCAGAAAAAAAGGATGCAACGGTACAGAGCAACGGCTAAAAGGTGGCAGGAAGAGTAACAACCTGGCAAAAAGGTTGAACAAGCCATCGATCACGAAAATGAAGGTAAACAGCCTGAAGAAAATGCTACAGAGGGAGAAGTTCCAGATGAGAGCGTTAAAGATTCTTACAGCATCCAATTTGGCTCGCTACCACCAGTTCTGGGATGTAGCATGGTCTTTACTCTCCCAACAACCTTTCAGGCCAAGAATGGGTAAGAGGTTCGTGTAGTAGGTAATATGGAGGACGCAATTGACCCACCATCAACCTTGGTGAGCGCAGTGGTTGAAACATGGGAGAAGGGAATAGAAAAAATAGTCCTAGAAAAGCTTGCAAAAAAGATGACCCAGCACGTGAAGCCATTGTACATCAAGGTCCACATGAATGGAAGCCCTGTGAGCAAAATGTTGGTGGATAATGGAGTAGTAATGAATATCCTTCCAACGGGCATGTTAAGAAAATTAGGGAAGACCGAGAGCGATTTTATCCCTTCGGAAGTGACAATAGTAAACTTCGCAGGGGGTATAACTAGGACAAGGGGAATTCTGCATATATCATTGGCTGTGGGCAATAAGGAATGCTTATCTGCCTTCTTTGTGGTGGATTCTTCGTTATCATACAACGCTCTTTTAGGCCGTGACTAGATACACTCGAATTGGTGTATTCTATCATCCTTACACCAATTTATAGTGTTCTGGAATGGAGATAAGGTGGATATTGTCTGGGCAGATTAGAGACCGTTCTTGGCAATGTCAAACATGGTGGAAGCGCATCTGTAGGGCAAAGAGGTTGGCCCGATAACATTTACCAGAAAAGATAAATACGAGATGCCACAACCTGTGACTAGTAAATCTGAGTTGTTCCCAAAGAAAGGGGTAGAAAGAGTATTTCAAGAGGTGCAACGGCCTAATGTATTGATTCCATATAGGCTAAAACCTAGCTGCATAATTGAGGAAGTGTTGTAATGTCAGTACACCTTGAAGAAATCGAGTGAGCTAGGTTGATGGCGGCCTTGTCTCGAAAGCTTTTGGTTTATGCCACCGAGTAAAGCCTCTATAATATTGCTAAAGCTGAATGTGTTACTGTCACACCCCATTTTTGCACCACCTTACTAGGGCTCATCATTTCATGCATGTTTTTGTTTTGTTTTTGAGTCTAGTCACTTGCATTAGTTTTCTAGAGTCACAAGGACAATGGATATGAATTTTGGTTCAAATTGGAGTTGATCTTGAGGGATAATAAGAGCTTTTGTGACTTGAGGGGCATAATCGTCTTTTAAGTCTCAAACTTTTCATTTGACCTTGGAATGATCTCCAAATTGTCAATTGGAGTTCATATGGATGCATATGAGGTATTTCTAGGTTCAATTTGGTAAGTCAATGGCTCGGGATTAAAATGGCTCGATGTGGTTCAAGTTGGTTAATTGACCCTTCCTTGGGTTAGCTCTAATTGACTCACAATTACCAACCAAATCTTTTCAAATTGACTTTCATTAGTCATCATTTTACCCTCAAAAGTGTTTCATGAAGTTCAATTTTGATATGGCCTGATGATGAGTTTAGTGTGGTTATTTACGGATTATCCTTGAAGAATTAGTGCGAATCACAGCATGAGATTTTTGGTTAAAATGAAAAGAAAATTATTTTATTAAATTAGCCATTTTTATCATGACACTAACACGTGTACGTATGTGATGAGTGTGTGTACGCACATACGATACATGTGCATGCGTGTTAGCGGTCAGTCTCCCAATTTTTATAAAAGACAATTTCCTTTTCCTATTCAGATTAGAAGTCTTTTATCATTATAAAATACCTTTTGATTATTCTCCAAGGAAACCTAGTCCAGGAAGGAAAGGGAAACTCCAGATTTCAGCTATAAATACTCTCTTAATGTCTTTAAACAAGGGAGAAGAGAAGAGGGTTTGGAGGGAGTGAAATTCGTCATAATTCAGCAGCAGATTTTCTGAAAACCAGCAGTCGTATTTTAATCATAACTTTTTCATCCGAAGTCAGAATTTGATGAAATTGGTCTTGTTAGAAAGATAATTCAATTCTCTACAACTTTGTATTTCACAAGCTTTGTCCAAATCCAACGTTTTCATACCCAAAAACGCGATTGAAGTGGCTGCTGCTGCAAAGTGACGAGAATCACTTTTTCTTTTCTCTTGTTCTCTTTTTGTTTTCTATTTCTTTTCAAAGTTGAGTGAGTTTTGATCTCTTTGCTGTGATACCACTTTGACAAAGAGGAGGATTCGTGTTGGTTTGATTCACTTTAAAGACCTGAGGAGCCACGAACAATTACAAACACAAGGGGAGCCACTTCCTAAGGTATTCTCTTTCTCTATTCAAGCTTAAACTAGGTTCTCATATGGGTTAGGCTTATTGCATGTTAAAGGTGACTTTTTTATCATGTATTAACACTCTAGCTAGTTAATATACATGGAATATCTATTTTTTATCTACTGTTTAGCATGCTTTAGGGCTGTCCTTTAGGTTTTTAATGCATAGTTATGATTCGTGTGCTCCTATTGTCCTTGTGTTAGGATTAGTGTCATTGCATGTTAGAGTTAGAATTTTCATCATGTTATATTGCTTTAGTTAGTTAATATGCATGATTTAATTTCTGTTTAGTTTGGTTTTAGCATGATTAAAGTATGTTTTGTATGTTTTTAAGCATATTTGTGAGTTTAGGGTTTTAGAGTCATTGTTTCGTGTTTGTTTTCATATAGCATGATAAAGTAGACTTTTTTATTTGGTTTTTCTTCGTGTTTGCTGTATATGTTTTTCATATGGAGTAAACATGATAGTTTTGCATGCATGTTAGTATGTTTTAGGGTTTTTATGCATGATATGGTTCTAGGAATATGTTAGGACTTATTATTGTTCGCTGTTTTTGCTATTGGCATGCTTAGTGGATGATTTTAGGTCATAATACTATTCTGTCCAGATTTGCATGTTAGTGTTTTTGCATGGTTTTGAGCACTTGTAAGGGTGCAAATAGGTGTGGTATTTGTCCCATGGCAAATAGGGCTGCTTATGTCTGAAATGGCTAAATGCTTGGAGCTAATTGCGCTCAGGTAAGTGGGTGTGAAGGTGCCCCAATTCACCTTTCTTCTTAACTCATTCTCTTCTCCCTATTTAGGGTTAATTTTTAATATGATCCTATGGTTTAATTAGAGGTTTCCTTAACCAACAAAATTCTGGTTTTTATTAAAGTTTCCATTTTGTGGATTTCTTTCCTAAAATCAAACTTTCTATCATATTCAACTCTTTTGATCAAATAAGGAAACCTAGGGTTTTTACCATAGGTTTGTATTAGGATTTAACCTTAGTTCTAATCGAACTACATGGACTTTGATCCATGTATTTTGTTGCATGGTACGTAGGCGCTCTTCGTGAGGCTCAAGTCCGTTCTAGGATCCAAGCATCCTAGGTTTATTTATGTTTTCTTTTCTTCTTTTTATTTTCTGTTTTTATTTGCTTATTATGCATGGATGGATGAATGAAATATATGATATGCATGCAATTCTTGTGATGATATACTTGCTGATTTTTGTATGGAAAGACTTTAATTTAGCCCAAATGAACTGAGAGACCGAAAGGGTGACATGGGTGCCTATAGGCTTTGCCTAGAACCTTCCCATGTCATAACTTAGCCTCCGAATCCCCGATTTCTTTGGTTTTCAAAAGATTGGTTTTTGCCTTTCCTTTTTTTTATGGAGTCATTCAAATTGTTTTCCTAAAACAACCTGATTTTTAGGGTTTTCCTTGTTTCCTTTAAAAAATAAGGTGGCGACTCCTTTCCTTTTTCTTTTTCAAACCCACTTTCTTTTCAATCCCTCGTGGGCCCAATTTCCGGGGTTCACAGTTTGGCGACTCCACTGGGGATTTGTGGGCTAGACTCTATAAAGTTTAATTGGGCTAGGTTAATTTCTTATGTTTAATTAAAATCAATCACATTGCATCCGCATGATTGTGTGCTTTCATTTATTGCATTGTGTGCGCAAACTCTTGCATGTTAGGATCGATGTCCCTCGATGTATCCTTGCCAACAATCGGCCTAGTCTCAACCTTGGTTTTCCTGATTCCATGTGTTGGGGCGAAAGCTATCAACCTCTCTTGCCTAGTACCCTTGGGCTTGCCCTTGGGTATATTAAATGAGTTAATCACGTACTGCTGGACCCACGCGGCGTTCCTGATGCCACATGTGGTTAGGTATAAGGATTGCTCAAGCAAGTGAAGGACCCTAGCCTACCCTTATCATTAGTCCATATAGACAGACTTGTAGGACACTACGGTCTCACCTTTATGCACCCACAATTGTTTGTAATGATGCTATGCTGTGTTTGTGGTGTGAGGCTTCATATCTTATGCCCTTAATATAGACCTTTAAACCCTAGCCTTCGTTAAGGCCATGGGTTAGGAGGAATAAATTAAGGAAATAGGATGTAAAGCTATGTTTGTGATGTGCTAGTCCTAGGGGATTAATTAAACCTAGTTGAAGGACTCTATGCCCTATTCTTTAAAACATACCCTTAATCCATGATCCCTGTAAAGGTAATTGGATAAAAGGAATGAATTAATTGAACATGGTGTAGAGACCGAGTTCATTAAGGAAAATATGGAGGTTTAGGACAAGTCCTTAGGCTAAAGGTTAAAACTTTTCTATCCATAGACGTGCTGGCTTGGATCCGCAATCCACAAGGGCGTCTAGTGAGTGTTGAGTCTACCCATCAGACAGACATGGCCGACGAAAGAACTAGTGAGGGGCACTTTGACCTTGAGGCTTGCCTGAAAGCCATCATGGCCAAGCTTGACCATACCGCCGAGACATCCGATACCGCATTGAAAATGGCTCAAGAGAACCAACAGAAGATGGCGGATCTTGAACAAAATGGCTCTAAGGCCTATTCCTCGGGTATACCTCATAGGGCTGGCACCGAAGAGGGACCTCAATCCAATGAGAACACCAAGACAAGGGGGGAAAGTAGCTCGAAACCTGAGGTCACCGACCTAGAAGGGGAAGCCAAGGGGAAAGGTTCTAGCAGTGATTCCGTGTTAGCTAGCAAGGTAGAAGCATTGGAGAGAACTATAAAAGGGATTCGCAGGGCTGATGACATGGTCGATGTGCGGACTCTATCCCTGTTTCCAACGGCTCGTATTCTACTACAATTCAAGATGCCGGAGTTAGAAAAGTTCGATGGGACGGGTTGCCCTAAGACTCATTTGAAGATGTACGTGCGAGCTATGCACCCTCGAGGGGCTATTGACGAGCTTTTAGCTCAAATGTTCCATGAAACCTTGGCCACTTCTGCTTTGAAATGGTTCTTATCCTTGGATGAGAATAGAACCCGGACTTGGGAAGACATATGCAATGAGTTTTCAGAGCACTACAAGTATAACACAGAGGTGGACGTTACTCGAAGGGACCTAGAAACTACCAAGCAAGGGGCTCATGAAACTTTCTCCGCTTACATTACAAGGTGGAGACAAAAGGCGTCGAGAATGACGGATAGGCCGAATGAGGAGGACCAAATTCAGTTAATGGTTAAGAACCTGCTGCCCGTGTATCACAAGCACCTATTTGCCCACTATTTCCCAAATTTCAAAGCTCTCATTGGGGCTGGCACGCAGGTTGAAGATGCTATCAATGATGGGACAATCAAGACTGAGGAAGTGAGGAGTCGCAAGACAAACTTTACTGGGAAGAACAATGCCGAGGTCAACACCATAACTCAACCAATCCAACCCTTTTCTCTTAATGATGTCAACCCACCTCGCCAATTCACTGACCTATTCATGCCACTCGAAAGAGTCCTTGAAAAGCTCATAAGTCGTGACCTATTGAAGCCACTCGACCCAAGACCTCCACCAAATCCCTTACCCAAGAGCTACAATGAGAATGAGTACTGCAAGTACCATCAATCCAAAGGCCATGCCACCAATCGCTGTATTCGCCTTCGCCACCAAGTCCAAGACCTCATTGACAAGCAAGTCATTTCACCACCAACCCGTCCAAATGTCATCCGTAATCCTCTCCCATCACACAACAACACACCCCCACCTAACACCATAAATGCCATTGGGGTTGAATCCTCTCGCCTTCGCCATCCCATAAGACAATACACTCCGCTCCCCATGACCTTAACCCGTCTCTTTACCATTTGCCGCAATAACAGCCTTATCATGCCACTTCCACCAAAGCCAAGACCATCAACCCCTCACCAATATTGCCAATACCATCGTGCACCCGGCCATGACACCGAGGCTTGTTCTATACTAAAGAAGATCATCCAAGACCTCATTGACCAAAAGGTTTTGTTGTTGCCAAAGAAATCTATCCAACAAGAGCTGAAAGAAAGATATGAAGCAGGGGATCCTCAGGTTGGCCTATTAGGTGAAGCGTCGGGGAAATATGATTACTATGTGCTGTACTCAAGCCCAAGTTCGATATCAGATGAGCCGATAGTCCCTTCAGGTTGGGATGACTTGCCGACAGAGATGGAGAGCATCGATATGATAGAATGGGATGACTTGATGAATGACTCCGAGGAAGTCCATGACATATGGGCTAGCGATGATGAGTTGGACCATATAACCAGAGGGGGTCGTCATTTCAAGCCCCCCCACCTAGAATCTGAAAATCCGTTGGAAGATTTGGAAGGGCAGAGGCGTCCTAGCTTGCAAGAAGAAGAGGATGAAGTGCTTAGGCAGCTGAAGAAGACCAATGCCAACATTACTATTTGGGGCTTGCTCATGGCCTCGCATAAGCACAGACAGACCGTGTTGAAACTGTTGAATCAGATACAAGTGCCTGTTGACACATCCCCCGAGGGATTGGTACATTTGGTGAATCCAACTCCCAAGAACTCAACCATCGTGTTCACCGATGTAGACCTACCTAAAAGCGGGCCGAGCCATTCTCAAGCTCTCTATGTGACCGTTGACACTATGGGGAAGAGGGTTCCCACCGTTCTTATCGACAATGGGTCCGCACTGAATGTATGTCCTCTCCGAACTGCCACTGTTTTGGGTTTGGGACCCACTGATTTCACGCCATCTGGGCAGACCGTAAGAGCTTATGACAACACCCGCCGAGAAGTAATAGGGGTAGTTACTTTGCCTCTTATCATGGGACCCACTGAATTTAGGGTAGAATTCCAAGTGTTGGATGTGCCGTCATGTTTCAACTTCTTGTTGGGCCGACCTTGGATCCATCCCGCTGGGGCTGTGCCATCTTCACTCCATCAAAAGGTGAAGTTTCCATATGAAGGAGCCATAGTAACGCTTCAAGGGGACTATGAATTGAAACTCGCAGGTGTGCCTATATGTGAGATACAACCTGAATCAGCAGCGATACCGCTATCTGGGTTTGATTATGTCCAATGCATTGAGAAAGAGCTGAATGAATCATCACGCCATTACTCTTCTATAAAGCAGTACATCCCATATACTTTTTATCCAAGTTCCAACCCAGCCGTGGCAGATAAAAGTTTTGGTGATAGATACTTCATAGAAGGGCCAAATCCTTAAAGTTTGACAAGTTGGTACCATTCTATCCAAGATCTATATGGAAGCTTGAAAGAGGAAGACTGGGCAGAGAACCTTGATGCGGGGGCTATGACTGAAATGTTCCAAGACATGATCCTCACCGTGGAAGACTCGACCATTGAAGAACTCCAGGGTTCATCCATTAGCCATGCTACCGTGCCATTCCTGAATTGGTACCTTGAATGTGGTGTCATTGCGGAGATCCATGAAGAAGAAGACCTTAGCCTACCTGATAGCAGCTTGTAGGTGTCTTAGTTTAGTAATATTTCCTTTATTCAATAAGATGTATCTACTTTACTCACTTTGTGGAGTCATAGTATTGATACAGATTTGTTTGTTTTCCTTCTTTCTTTTGTGTGTCATTCCCATTATTCCTAGTCAATAAAGTGTGCTTTCTTTCTCTATATATGCAGTGTCTCTTTTCTCTCCTCTATGGATATTTATGGCATGGATATAGATCCTAGGAACGATGTCCCCCCGGAGCTCATTGAGCAAAGGAAAAGGGGCGTCACCGAACCTAATATGGATGAATTGGAATCAATCAACTTAGGGACGAATGAATTGCCAATAATAGTTAAAATTGGGAAAACCCTCTCCCCCGTTGAAAAAGAAAAGATGATCTCCCTCTTGAAAGCCAACATTATGGCTTTTGCATGGTCTTATGAAGACATGCCTGGCATCGACCCCGATATTGTGCAACACTATATCCCCACTAATTCCCTAAAGAAGCCGGTAAAGCAGAAACTCAGAAGATTAAAACCAGAATGGGCTCTAAAAGTAAAAGAAGAGGTAACTAAACAACTAGACGCGGGTTTCCTCCAAGTTGTGGAGTACCCCGAATGGTTGTCAAATATAGTGCCTGTGCCTAAAAAAGATGGGAAAGTGAGGATGTGTGTCGACTTCCGAGATCTCAACGCCGCGAGCCCTAAGGATGACTTTCCTTTACCCCATATCAACGTGTTGGTAGATAGCACGGTGGGACATGCACTCCTCTCCTTCATGGACGGATTCTCCGGGTATAACCAGATAAAGATGGCGCCTCAAGACATGGAGAAAACAGCCTTTATCACGCAATGGGGAACGTACTGTTACAAAGTAATGCCTTTTGGCTTAAGAAACGCTGGGGCTACTTACCAAAGAGCAGCTACGACCCTATTGCATGATATGATCCATAAGGAAGTCGAGGTTTATGTCGATGATATGATCGTAAAGTCCGTGGATAGAGAAGGGCATTTCAAGGCACTAGAGAAATTCCTAGAGCGAGCAAAAAAGTACAATCTCCGTCTCAACCCACAGAAGTGCGCTTTTGGTGTCACTGCAGGCAAGTTATTGGGGTTTATGATCACTCAGAGAGGTATCGAAGTGGACCCAGGGAAGATAAAAGCTATTGTGGAGATGGAGCCGCCTAGCACTGAGAAGCAGATCCGGGGTTTTCTGGGAAGAGTTCAATACATAAGCCGATTCATTGCCAACTTGACCATGGTTTGCGAACCAATCTTCAAATTGCTTAAGAAAGGTGTGCCAAAAGTATGGAACGAAGAATGCCAAGAGGCCTTTGAGACCATTAAGAGATACTTGAGCAATCCTCCAATCTTAGTTCCTCCACGGCAAGGCGCGCCACTTTTGTTATACTTAACGGTCACCGAAACCGCGACGGGAGCTATGTTAGCTCAATATCTTGAAGGGTCTACAAAGGAAAATGCCATTTATTACTTAAGCAAGAAAATGACAGACTATGAAGTGAAGTACAATGCAATTGAAAAGGCTTGTGTGGCACTAGTATGGGCGACGCAGAAACTCCGGCACTACATGATGTCCTTCGAAGTGTTCTTGATAAGTCGCATGGACCCGTTGAAGTACCTGGTAAAAAGGCCAGTATTGTCATTCAGAACTGCTCGATGGTTAATTCTCCTCAATGAATTCAACATCAAGTACGTGAATCAGAAGTCTATCAAGGGAAGCGTCATCGTAGACTACCTAGCCAGCTGTCCGGTGTCATCATCCGCTCCGTTCAACGATCAATTCCCAGATGAGGACGTGCTAGAGATTGGTAGAAAAACTTGGAGAGTATACTTCGATGGGGCAGCCAATAAGAAAGGTTATGGGATAGGAGTCCTGCTGGTCTCACCTGAAGAGGCATTTACACCGTTGGCGGTCAAGTTGGAGTTCGAAGCCACCAACAACATTGCTGAATATGAGGCCTGTATCCTAGCATTGGAAGCGGCACTTGAATTGGGGATCAAAGAATTAGAAGTGTTCGGGGACTCGGCGCTAATCATTTGTCAGATAAAAGGGGAATGGAAAACTCGAGATGAGAAGCTGCTACCCTACCATGCCTATCTGGAAGCTCTAACCAAGGAGTTCTCAGAGATAGAGTTCAACTACCTTTCAAGAAACAAGAACCAGTTCGCCGATGCCTTGGCGACCCTAGCATCCATGGTGGAGATACCTGAAGGGGGAAATGTGAAGCCGTTGGTAATAGAATGCCGAGACAAGCCTGTGTACTGTTGTGCAATCCAAGGAGGGGAAGTGAATGATGGCCGTCCGTGGTTCCATGACATAAAGAAGTTCATTGAAGAAAGGGAGTACCCAGAAGGAGCATCTCGCATTGATAGAAAAACCCTAAGGCGGTTGGCAAGTCACTATGTACTTTGTGGAGGAAAGCTATATCGGAGATCATACGACGGGATCCACCTGCTGTGTGTCACCGAGGAAGAAGCCGAGCATCTGATTAAAGAAATCCATGAAGGGACAGGGGCTCCGCATATGAATGGCTATATGTTAGCTAAGAAAATCATGAGGTTAGGCTATTATTGGTCTACCATGGAAAGAGACTGCCACGCACATGTCAAGAAGTGCCACAAATGCCAACTGTTCGCCAGTGGACAACATTTGCCTTCTATGCCTTTAACAAGTATGTCGTCACCATGGCCATTCGCGGTATGGGGGATAGATATCATCGGACAGATCAAGCCAAAGGCGTCAAATGGGCATGAATACATCCTGGTTGCCATCGACTACTTCACTAAGTGGGTGGAAGCAGCGTCCTTCAAGACCTTGAATTCTAAGAAGGTAGCACAGTTCATACAGGACAGCATCATCTATCGATATGGGGTACCGCATGAAGTTATCTCAGACAATGGCCAGCACTTTCAGAAAGAAACCCATGAGCTCTTGCAAAAGTACGGCATAGCCCACCATCTGTCGTCACCATACCGTCCTCAGACTAATGGAGCAGTGGAAGCAGCTAACAAGAACATGAAGAAGATACTACAAAAGACTGCGGACTCACATACAGATTGGCATGAGAAGTTGCCATTGGCTCTATGGGGTTACAGAACATCAATAAGATCGTCAACAGGGGCTACCCCTTATTCTCTAGTTTATGGAATGGAGGCCGTGTTGCCAGTTGAATTGGAGGTTCCTTCACTAAAAGTTGCCGTGGAGAGCCAGATAACAGAAGTGGACTGGGTTAAGAGCCGCTATGATGAGTTAGCTTTGCTGGATGAAAGGCGTTTAAGGGCGCTGTATCATGTTCAGGGGTATCAACGGAGAGTTGCCAGAGCATTCAACAAGCATGTCAAAGATCGAGGTCTAAAGAAAGGGGATGTAGTGCTGAAAGAAATCAGAGCTCCAGTTGTAATACCCGTAATTTTTAAATAGGGTATTAAGGGTTTAATCTATGGTTAGCGTAGTTAATCCCTTGATTTGTCAGATGATTACATGCATGGGTAATGCATGTGCATGATATTTCGATGTTGGATGTGTTTGGATGCTTGTTTTGGTGTATTGAGTATATTTCGGGTGCGTTTAGCCTTATTTGCAACTTAAGGGTTTAAGCTGCTGAAATTTGGCTAAGTGTTGGGAAAAAGTGAATTTTCGTAAATCTTCGTTTTGAAGGATAATTTTTGGCGGTAATGGGAGTTTAGAATATTATAAGACATTGGTGATTTTATGGGATTTTATTAGCATGTTTGGATTGGGTTCCACGCATGTTTGTTTTAGGAAAATTTGTCGGGCGACGGATTTTGTACTAAAACTTGAAATCTAGATTTTGATATATTGGGTATTTGATTTTTTTGATATTTTATTTGGATTCAAATGGGGGGTTATTTGCTTATTTTCATTAAATAACTTAAAGTAAAAGGAAGAAGAAAGAATGGAGAAGATTACTTAAATGTTTTTAATGAAAATAAGGCAGGCATGTGTACTGTGTGGGTTTATACACAATTGCCTGAGTTACTGGGCATTTTCAGCAAGTGACGATCGATCGTGACCTAGGGACGATCGATCGTCAGTGCCCCAGAAAGGCATTTTCACTTCTGTTTTTCACGATCGATCGTGCCCTCAGACCACGATCGATCGTGCATCGCGGTTTTTGCAAATTTTTTTGTGTAAATGACGTAAATGCCCCTCACCCCTTATAAAAAAACCCATCCCCACGATTTTTAGACCAAAATCTGATATTTTTGGTCATGGAGAGAGAGAGAGAGAGGGAGAGAAGGAGAAGATGGGGCGGAGGCTCGACGGCAACTCGCCGGAGCACGGCGACCCCGATCCGACGCCGGCAAGCTCGGATCTAGCGTATTTTAGCCCGATCTACGCGTGTATGGTGGTGGATTTGGGTTTTTCTCTCTCTTTGAGGCTTAGGAATGCATTATTATGGTCGGATTCATATTCTCCAACCTCTTGGTGGAGCTTGGAGCTTGTTCACGGTGATTTGAGCTAGGATTTCGTGGGTGTTGGCATGGGTTGTCATCCTCACCAACTCTTTCGCATTTTTAGAGGTATTTCTCACATTTTGGAGTTAGGTTTTGTAATTTATTTTGGGTTATTGTCTCATTCTTACATTTTTGGGTTATTCATGCATATTGGGGAGCTTTGGTGGTGATTTGGAGTTGGGACCTCCGTCACCAACATCATCCATGGCATTTGGGAGCGTGCATTTGCATCCTAGGGCTTGGAGTTCATACCCACGGCATTAAAGGTTACATTTTTCCAAGGATTTGGTTGAGGTAGGTGCAATTTACATAGGTTTAAACTATTGACATGATAATATGGTATATATTATCATATTATTTGGTATTCTTGGGCCTAGAATATGAATATACATGATTTATGGAATAAATCTTAAATTGGACTTTGGGGTATTGGATAACATAAATTGGAATTTATGTTTATTAATGAGTTAGTTTATTTTATACATTAAATGGAATATGATTGTATTGATTTTACGGGTATTTATGATGTTATCATAAATTGGTATAACGATGTGATTATTTCCACTATGGTTTATGTGGTATATTTTGAAGATGATTTTGGTTATAAAATCATTTTATGGTTTATCGCATTGCATGTTGGCATAATCATGCATTAAATGGATTTAATGAATACTGGGTAAAAGTATTGCATTAAAAAGGGGTCATTGGAATTGGACTACTTGCAGTCAATGGGACTTTGCGGTGTTTTCCATTCCTTTGGTCCTGGGGTACTTTCCGGTTCCAGGTAGGAACCCTTGTGTTCCCGAATCAGAGGCTACTTTCCGGTTCCAGGTAGGAACCCTTGTGTTGTCCTCTTGGAGGTTGGGTTTAAAATCCTCCGTTTCCGCGCGAAGACTCCTGCGGGAGTGGTTGGTAATAAATGGATTAATGTAAATTGGACATGAGTCACATGCATTGGGCATTATGCATTGTTTATTTTAAGTTATGGATTATAACTTATTTTCAGATTTGTAATATACTTGGTTAGTATATTTTGCTTTAAATGATATAATGGGTTTTATTTATATCATTGCTTTAGTTTACTATGTCAAATTGTATCTACTGAGTCGTCGGACTCACGCCTATTATTTTTTAAATGTTTTTCAGATAATCCAGGGATTGGTTTGGCTATCTTGGGCAGAAGATGTTCTTAATGGAAATTTCATTATGTTAATCATCAATGTAATTGAATCAGAAGTGTAAATGTAAATTTAATCGGGGTTGTAATTGTAATTATTTATGGTTGTATACGTGGAATGCGATGCATGGGATGATACCACCACCATGGATGACGGGAAATTTTTATGCATGGATTTTCATAACAGGTTTTCAAGATGGTATGTCCTATCTACGGATGGGTCATGCCGAAAATTTTTAAAAATGATTAAGGTTTTAACATGTGTCATCCATGTTTTATCAAAGGATTTATTAAAGAAAAAGCTGGTTTATTATTATTAATCACGGCTTAATTAATTTGGGTCGTGACACCAGTGTTCGATCCGCGGGGAAAATTCAAGCCAAGTTGGGGTGGGCCATACATTATCAAAGAGATATTGCCAGCAGGGGCTGTTCGCCTCATGGATTTAGATGGAATTGAGTTCGCTCGTCCAACTAATTTGGACCAATTGAAAAAATATCATGTTTGAGGCCTGCTAGGTTGAAAACCCGTAAGGGCGGCCTAGGCAAAAGTTAAGGCATAAGAACTACGTAAGACCTGATTCTCCATTCAAAAACAAAAAAAAAAAACAAAAAAAAAAACAAAAAAACAAAAAAAAACAAAACAAAAACAAAAAAAAAAAAAGAAGAAAAAACCATGGAGATACGTAGGCAACCCATAAAGTTACCTTGGGTGCAGTCTAAATCAAACAAGAAAATCCCAAATTTGATTTATTATTGGCAATTTATTCAAAACTAAAATTGATTGACATAGCAATTCATTGGTATTAAGTAAAAGAACTATAAATATGCCATAAATATCCTATTCTATTTTCTTGAGCCTCTTTGCAGCTCGCTCCTCAGCTTTCTTCTTCTCTCTTTCATGTCTTCTTTTCTTGCTCAAGTCATGTTCATAAGCTGCTGTCACTGCTTCCATAATATCTTCTCTGCAAGATCCAAGTTCGTTGTTCTTGATAAGTCCAAAAATCCTTTCTCTTCGAGTAGTCTCTCTCTCACCTAAATTGCTTTTCAACCATTCCTTATACTCGGAGCTCATCATATACGGACCATCAGTATTTGTAACTTGGGTTAGTATCAACTTGTTAGGCCATCGGTCCTTCGCCCAAGTCACTACAGAAAGACCCGCAGGCACCACAGGATAGTCACCTTTCAAGGAAGTAGGTGTGGTTTGCATGGCACCCATCTGACGAAGAACCCTTGAAGGCCAATAGAAGGAAGTAGACCTCAGTCCTATGAGTCTCACCATGGCGCATCCAGAAGTCCGCAGAAGCACCTGGTCACTGCAGCCCCATATGAATACAAACCACTTGACACTCCTCCAAGAAAGGGTTTGGTAGTAACCTAGCCAATCTCTCAATGAAAATTGCCCAGGTAATTCAATGCGGCGAAGGCAGTAATGCTGGGGCTTGTATGGTGTAATGGCAACTGGTGACAAGAAATTCAGTCTTTCAAGCAACCACATCTGCAGTAGAATGGGGCTACCTCCTAAAGGAACCTTTGGGTCCTCATGAGTTTTATCCAAACCATTCAGGGTTTCAGCTAGCACCATGGGAATCAAGTTATGGCCCTTGGCAAGGAGAGGAATCAAGTCACAGATTTGAACGGGAACATGTGGAGTACCAGTGGAAATAAGAAAACGACCAATGAGGCAAAAGGCAAGTGCATGCTTAATAGGAAAGGTAAAATTCAGAATACCTTTACTATCACAAGCTAAAAAAGAGGTTGCCAATTTCATCAAGTCTACCATATGGTCCTTTACAAACGTAGAGGCATATTGTGAGTGAATCCCAAGTAGATTGGAGAAAGAAGTAAGAAAGCTTGGGCGAGGAGTAGGGAGAATGAAAGGACCTACCGTTGAAACTCCATACAATGCACAGAATTCCTCCATGGTTGGGCACAGTTCTTCATAGTTGAAGCGGAACACATGAACTTGAGGATCCCAAAAATATGTAGCAGCAGTCAAGAGGTTCGTTTCAAGCCTCACATGCCTTAAGGAGAGCAATGGATCCAAGCCAAAGCACTTGAACTCAGATTTTGCTTCAGCACTCATAACTCTCAAAAACCCTCCTAAAAATTTGTCTAGAGCCTCCATAATTTCTAATGAATGAATACAAGTAGGTTTAGGAACCTCTTGGATGTGTTTTTATAGGGAAAAGGTCACAAATCCAAGTTCAAATAGGAAAAAACCCATCAGAATAGGAAGTTTCCTATTCAAAGTGGGATTTCCGCTTCGGGCTCGGGTAACCACCCAGGCCTGGGCGGCTAGCCTCCCGAGGCCTGGTGGTCACCCAAGCCACCTTGTTTTGGCTTTCTCCCTCGCTTTGTCTCGCCTTGACGCGTGATCAAACCTCCTTCCAAATGAGATATTCAACACTTTTTGAGCTTAAAATCAATCAAATTCCATCTTGAAATCAATTCCTTGAATTGATTTTATGTTCAAAAGGGTTGAATATATTTCCCCTGTGTCATGCCAACTCAAGTGACAATGTGTTAAGTCACTTTCCTCTTGCACCATGCCTGTTCAATCTTGATAAATTAATCATATATCCTCATGTCAAATCTTGATTTTTCATCTCACTTGGTTGAATGTATTCATCACTTGAATATATTCTTCCATTTCAAAAGTGTATTCACCCTTTGAATATACTCCTCAGTTTCAAATTCTTGATTTTCCATCCCACTTGGTTGAATATACTCATCACTTGAATATATTCTTCCATTTCAAAAGTGTATTCACTCTTTGAATATGCTTCTCAGCTTCAAATTCTCATTCTCTATCATACTTGGTTGAATATATTCATCACTTGAATATATTCTTCCATTTCAAAAGCATGTTCACCCATTGAATATGCTTCCTAGTTTCAGATCCTCATTATCACTTACTTGGTTAAATATATTCATCACTTGAATATATTTCTCAATTTCAATGGTATGTTCATCACTTGAACATACTTCTCAGATATTTTGTCACTTACTTGGTTAAGTATATCCACCACTTGGGTATATTTTTTTTCCATTTCAATGGTATACTCATCACTTGAGTATACTTCTCAGATATTTTGCCACTTACTTGGTTAAGTATATCCATCGCTTGGGTATATTTCTCCATTTCAATGGTATGTTCATCACTTGAACATACTTCTCAGATTATTTGTCACTTACTTAGTTAAATATATTCATGACTAGAATATATTTCTCCATTTCAATGGTGTACTCATCACTTGAGTACACTTCTCAGATTATTCTCTATCTTACTTGCTTAAGTATATCCATCGCTTGGATATATTTCTCTATGGTATGTTTATCACTTAAACATACTTGTCACTTACTTGGTTAAGTATATCCATCACTTGGATATATTTCTCTATTTCAATGGTATGTTTATCACTCAAACATACTTGTCACTTACTTGGTTAAGTATATTCGTGACTAGAATATATTTCTCCATTTCAATGGTGTACTCATCACTTGAGTACACTTCTCAGATTATTCTTATCTTACTTGGTTAAATATATCCGTCGTTTGGATATATTTCTCCATTTCAATGGTATGTTCATCACTTGAGTGTACTTCTCAGCTTACTTGGTTAAATATATCCATCACTTGGATACATTTCTCCATTTCAAAAGTATGTTCATCACTTGAACGTACTTCTCAGTCTTTTTCAATCATTAAGTATACTCATCACTTGAGTATATTTCTCAGCATCTTTTTCATCACTTGGTTAAATATGTTCGTGACCTGAATATATTTCTCCATTTCAAAAGTACACTCATCACTTGAATACACCTCTCAGATTATTCTTATCCTACTTGGTTAAAGATATCCATCGCTTGGATATATTTCTCCATTTCAATGGTATGCTCACCACTTGAGTATACTTCTCAGATTTCATTCTCAGATTACTTGGTTAAATATATTCGTGACCTGAATATATTTCTCCATTTCAGTGGTATACTCATCATTTGAGTATACTTCTCAGATTTTTTGTCACTCACTTGGTTAAATATATTCGTGACCTGAATATACTTCTCCATTTCCAAGGTACGTTCATCACTTGAACGTACTTCTCAGATCTCATTCTCATCACTTGGTTAAATATATTCGTGACTAGAATATATTTCTCCATTTCAAAAGTATGTTCATTCGTGGTGGCTTGAATATGCTTCTCTTGACAATCATCAACCCCCAGTAGTTTAAGTATACTCATGACTTGAGTACACTTCCTTATTTCAGTCTCAGGTTTTCAACCTCCCATCATTGTTTGGTTACAGTGTGTGATTTCTCCAGGCTTTTTGGCCAAAAATGGGTTGTTCTTTATCATTGGTTCACAAGTGTAACTTGTTCGCCAATGAGGGGCTTCTGTCACACCCCATTTTTGCACCACCTTACTAGGGCTCATTATTTCATGCATGTTTTTGTTTTGTTTTTGAGTCTAGTCACTTGCATTAGTTTTCTAGAGTCACAAGGACAATGGATATGAATTTTGGTTCAAATTGGAGTTGATCTTGAGGGATAATAAGAGCTTTTGTGACTTGAGGGGCATAATCGTCTTTTAAGTCCCAAACTTTTCATTTGACCTTGGAATGATCTCCAAATTGTCAATTGGAGTTCATATGGATGCATATGAGGTATTTCTAGGTTCAATTTGGTAAGTCAATGGCTCGGGATTAAAATGGCTCGATGTGGTTCAAGTTGGTTAATTGACCCTTCCTTGGGTTAGCTCTAATTGACTCACAATTACCAACCAAATCTTTTCAAATTGACTTTCATTAGTCATCATTTTACCCTCAAAAGTGTTTCATGAAGTTCAATTTTGATATGGCCTGATGATGAGTTTAGTGTGGTTATTTACGGATTATCCTTGAAGAATTAGTGCGAATCACAACATGAGATTTTTGGTTAAAATGAAAAGAAAATTATTTTATTAAATTAGCCATTTTTATCATGACACTAACACGTGTACGTATGTGATGAGTGTGTGTACGCACATACGATACATGTGCATGCGTGTTAGCGGTCAGTCTCCCAATTTTTATAAAAGACAATTTTCTTTTCCTATTCAGATTAGAAGTCTTTTATCATTATAAAATACCTTTTGATTATTCTCCAAGGAAACCTAGTCCAGGAAGGAAAGGGAAACTCCAGATTTCAGCTATAAATACTCTCTTAATGTCTTTAAACAAGGGAGAAGAGAAGAGGGTTTGGAGGGAGTGAAATTCGTCATAATTCAGCAGCAGATTTTCTGAAAACCAGCAGTCGTATTTTAATCATAACTTTTTCATCCGAAGTCAGAATTTGATGAAATTGGTCTTGTTAGAAAGATAATTCAATTCTCTACAACTTTGTATTTCATAAGCTTTGTCCAAATCCCACGTTTTCATACCCAACAACGCGATTGAAGTTGCTGCTGCTGCAAAGTGACGAGAATCACTTTTTCTTTTCTCTTGTTCTCTTTTTGTTTTCTATTTCTTTTCAAAGTTGAGTGAGTTTTGATCTCTTTGCTGTGATACCACTTTGACAAAGAGGAGGATTCGTGTTGGTTTGATTCACTCTAAAGACCTGAGGAGCCACGAACAATTACAAACACAAGGGGAGCCACTTCCTAAGGTATTCTCCTTCTCTATTCAAGCTTAAACTAGGTTCTCATATGGGTTAGGCTTATTGCATGTTAAATGTGACTTTTTTATCATGTATTAACACTCTAGCTAGTTAATATACATGGAATATCTATTTTTTATCTACTGTTTAGCATGCTTTAGGGCTGTCCTTTAGGTTTTTAATGCATAGTTATGATTCGTGTGCTCCTATTGTCCTTGTGTTAGGATTAGTGTCATTGCATGTTAGAGTTAGGATTTTCATCATGTTATATTGCTTTAGTTAGTTAATATGCATGATTTAATTTCTGTTTAGTTTGGTTTTAGCATGATTAAAGTATGTTTTGTATGTTTTTAAGCATATTTGTGAGTTTAGGGTTTTAGAGTCATTGTTTCGTGTTTGTTTTCATATAGCATGATAAAGTATACTTTTTTATTTGGTTTTTCTTCGTGTTTGCTGTATATGTTTTTCATATGGAGTAAACATGATAGTTTTGCATGCATGTTAGTATGTTTTAGGGTTTTTATGCATGATATGGTTCTAGGAATATGTTAGGACTTATTATTGTTCGCTGTTTTTGCTATTGGCATGCTTAGTGGATGATTTTAGGTCATAATACTATTCTGTCCAGATTTGCATGTTAGTGTTTTTGCATGGTTTTGAGCACTTGTAAGGGTGCAAATAGGTGTGGTATTTGTCCCATGGCAAATAGGGCTGCTTATGTCTGAAATGGCTAAATGCTTGGAGCTAATTGCGCTCAGGTAAGTGGGTGTGAAGGTGCCCCAATTCACCTTTCTTCTTAACTCATTCTCTTCTCCCTATTTAGGGTTAATTTTTAATATGATCCTATGGTTTAATTAGAGGTTTCCTTAACCAACAAAATTCTGGTTTTTATTAAAGTTTCCATTTTGTGGATTTCTTTCCTAGAATCAAACTTTCTATCATATTCAACTCTTTTGATCAAATAAGGAAACCTAGGGTTTTTACCATAGGTTTGTATTAGGATTTAACCTTAGTTCTAATCGAACTACATGGACTTTGATCCATGTATTTTGTTGCATGGTACGTAGGCGCTCTTCGTGAGGCTCAAGTCCGTTCTAGGATCCAAGCATCCTAGGTTTATTTATGTTTTCTTTTCTTCTTTTTATTTTCTGTTTTTATTTGCTTATTATGCATGGATGGATGAATGAAATATATGATATGCATGCAATTCTTGTGATGATATACTTGCTGATTTTTGTATGGAAAGACTTTAATTTAGCCCAAATGAACTGAGAGACCGAAAGGGTGACATGGGTGCCTATAGGCTTTGCCTAGAACCTTCCCATGTCATAACTTAGCCTCCGAATCCCCGATTTCTTTGGTTTTCAAAAGATTGGTTTTTGCCTTTCCTTTTTTTATGGAGTCATTCAAATTGTTTTCCTAAAACAACCTGATTTTTAGGGTTTTCCTTGTTTCCTTTAAAAAATAAGGTGGCGACTCCTTTCCTTTTTCTTTTTCAAACCCACTTTCTTTTCAATCCCTCGTGGGCCCAATTTCCGGGGTTCACAGTTACTGAAGATGATGGATAGGAATTTGAGGAAGAACACATGATTGGTTTAGAGGAATTAGAGGTAGCACCGGCCAAAATAGATGACCTAAAGGCCAATGTCTAGGATCCTCTAGAAGAAGTCGACCTAGGAGATGAAGGCGAGAAGAGGCCAACATTCATTAACCAGTTGTTGCCTGAAGAATTCAAGAAGGAATTGGTAGTAATACTCAAGGAATTTCGAGATTGATTTGCATGGAATTACCATGAGATGCCAAAGCTGGACCAGAAATTGGTAGAGCCTCGCTTACCAGTAAAGTCAGGGTTCAAGCCGTATAAATAGCCCCCCAGGAGGATGACAGCTGAAGTCACTCAAATGATCAAAGAGGAGATTGAAAGGTTGCTGAAGGCTGGGTTCATCCAACCCATAAGGTACGCCGATTGGACTTCTAATGTAGTCCTAGTAATGAAAAAGAATGGGAAACTCAGGGTACGTATAGACTTTAGAAATATTAATTTGGCTACCCCTAAGGATGAATACCTAATGCCCGTGGCAGATTTAATGGTAGACCGAGCGGCTAGACATGAAATCTTATCATTCATGGATGGCCATTTTGGTTTTAACCAAATCTTCATTGATGAATATGATATCCATAAAACAGCCTTTAGATGTCTAGGGGCAATAGGGGTATATGCTTGGAAAGTAATGCCCTTTGGTTTAAAAAATGCTGGGGCTACCTACCAGTGGGCTATGAATGTTATCTTTCATGACATGATTAGCAAATTTCTTGAGGTGTATGTTGATGATAATGTTGTAAAGTCAAACGGAACCTATATCCATTTGAACGATCTTAGAAAAACCTTTGTTAGAATGCAGCATCACAAGTTGAAACTTAACCCCTTGAAATGTGCCTTTGGGGTGAAAGCAGGGAATTTTCTTGGTTTCTTGATTCACCAAAGAGGCATCGAAGTAGATAAAAATAAAGCAAGGGCTATCATGCAGGACAAACCTCCACAAAATAAAAATGAATTACAGAGGTTTCTTGGCCAAATAAATTTCTTACGAAGGTTTATCTCAGACCTTGTAGGAAAAATCAATGTTTTTACACCGTTTCTGAAATTACAGGCGACAGAAGAATTTGTGTGGGAGGCCAAACACCAGAAGGCCTTTGACAAGATAAAAGAGTATTTAACAACACTACCAGTCCTGATACCCCCATCTCCTGGCCGCGAGCTGCATTTATATGTAGCAGCGGCTGAAGCTTCAATAGGGGGTAATGTTTGCCCAGGTTAATGATCAGGGACATGAGCATTCTGTTTATTATTTGAGCAAAACTCTTACATGTACAGAAAAATGTTATTCAGCTATTAAAAAATTCTGCCATGTTATTTATTATTCTGTGCATAAATTGTAGCATTATTTTTTAAATACCACTATATCAGTTATCTCTAAGAGCGATTTGGTCAAATATATGTTGTCTCGACCAATAGCCAGAAGCAGGATAAGCCGTTGGGCATTCATTGTTTCAAGACATGCTCTGAGGCATGTTCCTCAACGGGTTGTGAAAGGGCAAGTATTAGCTAATTTTCTGGCTGACCACCCAATGGATTTGGATAAGAAGGAAATAGAAGTAGACCTAGGTGTGAACCCCGGAAATTGGGCCCACGAGGGATTGAAAAGAAAGTGGGTTTGAAAAAGAAAAAGGAAAGGAGTCGCCACCTTATTTTTTAAAGGAAACAAGGAAAACCCTAAAAATCAGGTTGTTTTAGGAAAACAATTTGAATGACTCCATAAAAAATGGAAAGGCAAAAACCAATCTTTTGAAAACCAAAGAAATCGGGGATTCGGAGGCTAAGTTATGACATGGGAAGGTTCTAGGCAAAGCCTATAGGCACCCATGTCACCCTTTTGGTCTCTCAGTTCATTTGGGCTAAATCAAGATCTTTCCATACAAAAATCAGCAAGTATATCATCACAAGAATTGCATGCATATCATATATTTCATTCATCCATCCATGCATAATAAGCAAATAAAAACAGAAAATAAAAAGAAGAAAAGAAAACATAAATAAACCTAGGATGCTTGGATCCTAGAACGGACTTGAGCCTCACGAAGAGCGCCTACGTACCATGCAACGAAATACATGGATCAAAGTCCACGTAGTTCGATTAGAACTAAGGTTAAATCCTAATACAAACCTATGGTTAAAACCCTAGGTTTCCTTATTTGATCAAAAGAGTTGAATATGATAGAAAGTTTGATTTTAGGAAAGAAATCCACAAAATGGAAACTTTAATAAAAACCAGAATTTTGTTGGTTAAGGAAACCTCTAATTAAACCATAGGATCATATTAAAAATTAACCCTAAATAGGGAGAAGAGAATGAGTTAAGAAGAAAGGTGAATTGGGGCACCTTCACACCCACTTACCTGAGCGCAATTAGCTCCAAGCATTTAGCCATTTCAGACATAAGTAGCCCTATTTGCCATGGGACAAATACCACACCTATTTGCACCCTTACAAGTGCTCAAAACCATGCAAAAACACTAACATGCAAATCTGGACAGAATAGTATTATGACCTAAAATCATCCACTAAGCATGCCAATAGCAAAAACAGCGAACAATAATAAGTCCTAACATATTCCTAGAACCATATCATGCATAAAAACCCTAAAACATACTAACATGCATGCAAAACTATCATGTTTACTCCATATGAAAAACATATACAGCAAACACGAAGAAAAACCAAATAAAAAAGTCTACTTTATCATGCTATATGAAAACAAACACGAAACAATGACTCTAAAACCCTAAACTCACAAATATGCTTAAAAACATACAAAACATACTTTAATCATGCTAAAACCAAACTAAACAGAAATTAAATCATGCATATTAACTAACTAAAGTAATATAACATGATGAAAATCCTAACTCTAACATGCAATGACACTAATCCTAGCACAAGGACAAGCAGGAGCACAAGAATCATAACTATGCATTAAAAACCTAAAGGACAGCCCTAAAGCATGCTAAATAGTAGATAAAAAATAGATATTCCATGTATATTATCTAGCTAGAGTGTTAATACATGATAAAAAAGTCACCTTTAACATGCAATAAGCCTAACCTATATGAGAACCTAGTTTAAGCTTGAATAGAGAAGGAGAATACCTTAGGAAGTGGCTCCCCTTGTGTTTGTAATTGTTCGTGGCTCCTCAGGTCTTTAGAGTGAATCAAACCAACACGAATCCTCCTCTTTGTCAAAGTGGTATCACAGCAAAGAGATCAAAACTCACTCAATTTTGAAAAGAAATAGAAAACAAAAAGAGAACAAGAGAAAAGAAAAAGTGATTCTCGTCACTTTGCAGCAGCAGCAACTTCAATCGCGTTTTTGGGTATGAAAACGTTGGATTTGGACAAAGCTTGTGAAATACAAAGTTGTAGAGAATTGAATTATCTTTTTAACAAGACCAATTTCATCAAATTCTGACTTCGGATGAAAAAGTTATGATTAAAATACGACTGCTGGTTTTCAGAAAATCTGCTGCTGAATTATGACGAATTTCACTCCCTCCAAACCCTCTTCTCCTCCCTTGTTTAAAGACATTAAGAGAGTATTTATAGCTGAAATCTGGAGTTTCCCTTTCCTTCCTGGACTAGGTTTCCTTGGAGAATAATCAAAAGGTATTTTATAATGATAAAAGACTTCTAATCTGAATAGGAAAAGGAAATTGTCTTTTATAAAAATTGGGAGACTGACCGCTAACACGCATGCACATGTATCGTATGTGCGTACACACACTCATCACATACGTACACGTGTTAGTGTCATGATAAAAATGGCTAATTTAATAAAATAATTTTCTTTTCATTTTAACCAAAAATCTCATGCTGTGATTCGCACTAATTCTTCAAGGATAATCCGTAAATAACCACACTAAACTCATCATCAGGCCATATCAAAATTGAACTTCATGAAACACTTTTGAGGGTAAAATGATGACTAATGAAAGTCAATTTGAAAAGATTTGGTTGGTAATTGTGAGTCAATTAGAGCTAACCCAAGGAAGGGTCAATTAACCAACTTGAACCACATCGAGCCATTTTAATCCCGAGCCATTGACTTACCAAATTGACACTAAAAATACCTCTTATGCATCCATATGAACTCCAATTGACAATTTGGAGATCATTCCAAGGTCAAATGAAAAGTTTGGGACTTAAAAGACGATTATGCCCCTCAAGTCACAAAAGCTCTTATTATCCCTCAAGATCAACTCCAATTTGAACCAAAATTCATATCCATTGTCCTTGTGACTCTAGAAAACTAATGCAAGTGACTAGACTCAAAAACAAAACAAAAACATGCATGAAATGATGAGCCCTAGTAAGGTGGTGCAAAAATGGGGTGTGACAGAAGCCCCTCATTGGCGAACAAGTTACACTTGTGAACCAATGATAAAGAACAACCCATTTTTTGGCCAAAAAGCCAGGAGAAATCACACACTGATACCAACAATGATGGGAGGTTGAAAACCTGAGACTGAAATAAGGAAGTGTACTCAAGTCATGAGTATACTTAAACCACTGGGGGTTGATGATTGTCAAGAGAAGCATATTCAAGCCACTACGAATGAACATACTTTTGAAATGGAGAAATATATTCTAGTCACGAATATATTTAACCAAGTGATGAGAATGAGATCTGAGAAGTACGTTCAAGTGATGAACGTACCTTGGAAATGGAGAAGTATATTCAGGTCACGAATATATTTAACCAAGTGAGTGACAAAAAATCTGAGAAGTATACTCAAATGATGAGTATACCACTGAAATGGAGAAATATATTCAGGTCACGAATATATTTAACCAAGTAATCTGAGAATGAAATCTGAGAAGTATACTCAAGTGGTGAGCATACCATTGAAATGGAGAAATATATCCAAGCGATAGATATCTTTAACCAAGTAGGATAAGAATAATCTGAGAGGTGTATTCAAGTGATGAGTGTACTTTTGAAATGGAGAAATATATTCAGGTCACGAACATATTTAACCAAGTGATGAAAAAGATGCTGAGAAATATACTCAAGTGATGAGTATACTTAATGATTGAAAAAGACTGAGAAGTACGTTCAAGTGATGAACATACTTTTGAAATGGAGAAATGTATCCAAGTGATGGATATATTTAACCAAGTAAGCTGAGAAGTACACTCAAGTGATGAACATACCATTGAAATGGAGAAATATATCCAAACGACGGATATATTTAACCAAGTAAGATAAGAATAATCTGAGAAGTGTACTCAAGTGATGAGTACACCATTGAAATGGAGAAATATATTCTAGTCACGAATATACTTAACCAAGTAAGTGACAAGTATGTTTGAGTGATAAACATACCATTGAAATAGAGAAATATATCCAAGTGATGGATATACTTAACCAAGTAAGTATGTTTAAGTGATAAACATACCATAGAGAAATATATCCAAGCGATGGATATACTTAAGCAAGTAAGATAGAGAATAATCTGAGAAGTGTACTCAAGTGATGAGTACACCATTGAAATGGAGAAATATATTCTAGTCATGAATATATTTAACTAAGTAAGTGACAAATAATCTGAGAAGTATGTTCAAGTGATGAACATACCATTGAAATGGAGAAATATACCCAAGCGATGGATATACTTAGCCAAGTAAGTGGCAAAATATCTGAGAAGTATACTCAAGTGATGAGTATACCATTGAAATGGAAAAAAAAAAAATATACCCAAGTGGTGGATATACTTAACCAAGTAAGTGACAAATGATCTGAGAAGTATGTTCAAGTGATGAACATACCATTGAAATGGAAAAAATATACCCAAGTGGTGGATATACTTAACCAAGTAAGTGACAAATGATCTGAGAAGTATGTTCAAGTGATGAACATACCATTGGAATGGAGAAATATACCCAAGCGATGGATATACTTAACCAAGTAGGTGATGAAATATCTGAGAAGTATACTCGAGTGATGAGTATACCATTGAAATGGAGAAATATATTCAAGTGATGAATATATTTAACCAAGTAAGTGATAATGAGGATCTGAAACTAGGAAGCATATTCAATGGGTGAACATGCTTTTGAAATGGATGAATATATTCAAGTGATGAATATATTCAACCAAGTATGATAGAGAATGAGAATTTGAAGCTGAGAAGCATATTCAAAGAGTGAATACACTTTTGAAATGGAAGAATATATTCAAGTGATGAGTATATTCAACCAAGTGGGATGGAAAATCAAGAATTTGAAACTGAGGAGTATATTCAAAGGGTGAATACACTTTTGAAATGGAAGAATATATTCAAGTGATGAATACATTCAACCAAGTGAGATGAAAAATCAAGATTTGACATGAGGATATATGATCAATTTATCAAGATTAAACAAGCATGGTGCAAGAGGAAAGTGTCTTAACACATTGTCACTTGAGTTGGCATGGCACAGGGGAAATATATTCAACCCTTTTGAACATAAAATCAATTCAAGGAATTGATTTCAAGATGGAATTTGATTGATTTTAAGCTCAAAAAGTGTTGAATATCTCATTTGGAAGGAGGTTTGATCACGCGTCAAGGCGAGACAAAGCGAGAAGCAAAACCAAAACAAAGTGGCTTGGGTGACCACCAGGCCTCGGGAGGCTAGCCGCCCAGGCCTGGGTGGTTACCCGAGCCCGAAGCGGAAATCCCACTTTGAATAGGAAACTTCCTATTCTGATGGGTTTTTTCCTATTTGAACTTGGATTTGTGACCTTTTCCCTATAAAAACACATCCAAGAGGTTCCTAAACCTACTTGTATTCATTCATTAGAAGTTATGGAGGCTCTAGACAAATTTTTAGGAGGGTTTTTGAGAGTTATGAGTGCTGAAGCAAAATCTGAGTTCAAGTGCTTTGGCTTGGATCCATTGCTCTCCTTGAGGCATGTGAGGCTTGAAACGAACCTCTTGACTGCTGCTACATATTTTTGGGATCCTCAAGTTCATGTGTTCCGCTTCAACTATGAAGAACTGTGCCCAACCATGGAGGAATTCTGTGCATTGTATGGAGTTTCAACGGTAGGTCCTTTCATTCTCCCTACTCCTCGCCCAAGCTTTCTTACTTCTTTCTCCAATCTACTTGGGATTCACTCACAATATGCCTCTACGTTTGTAAAGGACCATATGGTAGACTTGATGAAATTGGCAACCTCTTTTTTAGCTTGTGATAGTAAAGGTATTCTGAATTTTACCTTTCCTATTAAGCATGCACTTGCCTTTTGCCTCATTGGTCGTTTTCTTATTTCCACTGGTACTCCGCATGTTCCCGTTCAAATCTGTGACTTGATTCCTCTCCTTGCCAAGGGCCATAACTTGATTCCCATGGTGCTAGCTGAAACCTTGAATGGTTTGGATAAAACTCATGAGGACCCAAAGGTTCCTTTAGGAGGTAGCCCCATTCTACTGCAGATGTGGTTGCTTGAAAGACTGAATTTCTTGTCACCAGTTGCCATTACACCATACAAGCCCCAGCATTACTGCCTTCGCCGCATTGAATTACCTGGGCAATTTTCATTGAGAGATTGGCTAGGTTACTACCAAACCCTTTCTTGGAGGAGTGTCAAGTGGTTTGTATTCATATGGGGCTATAGTGACCAGGTGCTTCTGCGGACTTCTGGATGCGCCATGGTGAGACTCATAGGACTGAGGTCTACTTCCTTCTATTGGCCTTCAAGGGTTCTTCGTCAGATGGGTGCCATGCAAACCACACCTACTTCCTTGAAAGGTGACTATCCTGTGGTGCCTGCGGGTCTTTCTGTAGTGACTTGGGCGAAGGACCGATGGCCTAACAAGTTGATACTAACCCAAGTTACAAATACTGATGGTCCGTATATGATGAGCCCCGAGTATAAGGAATGGTTGAAAAGCAATTTAGGTGAGAGAGAGACTACTCGAAGAGAAAGGATTTTTGGACTTATCAAGAACAATGAACTTGGACCTTGCAGAGAAGATATTATGGAAGCAGTGACAGCAGCTTATGAACATGACTTGAGGAAGAAAAGAAGACATGAAAGAGAGAAGAAGAAAGCTGAGGAGCGAGCTGCAAAGAGGCTCAAGAAAATAGAATAGGATATTTATGGCATATTTATAGTTCTTTTACTTAATACCAATGAATTGCTATGTCAATCAATTTTAGTTTTGAATAAATTGCCAATAATAAATCAAATTTGGGATTTTCTTGTTTGATTTAGACCGCACCCAAGGTAACTTTATGGGTTGCCTACGTATCTCCATGGTTTTTTCTTCTTTTTTTTTTTTGTTTTTGTTTTGTTTTTTGTTTTTTTTTTTTTGTTTTTTTTTTTTTTTTTTGTTTTTGAATGGAGAATCAGGTCTTACGTAGTTCTTATGCCTTAACTTTTGCCTAGGCCGCCCTTACGGGTTTTCAACCTAGCAGGCTTCAAACATGATATTTCTTCAATTGATCCAAATTAGTTGGACGAGCGAACTCAATTCCATCTAAATCCATGAGGCGAACAGCCCCTGCTGGCAATATCTCTTTGATAATGTATGGCCCACCCCAACTTGGCTTGAATTTTCCCCGCGGATCGAACACTGGAGCTCTGATTTCTTTCAGCACTACATCCCCTTTCTTTAGACCTCGATCTTTGACATGCTTGTTGAATGCTCTGGCAACTCTCCGTTGATACCCCTGAACATGATACAGCGCCCTTAAACGCCTTTCATCCAGCAAAGCTAACTCATCATAGTGGCTCTTAACCCAGTCCACTTCTGTTATCTGGCTCTCCACGGCAACTCTTAGTGAAGGAACTTCCAATTCAACTGGCAACACGGCCTCCATTCCATAAACTAGAGAATAAGGGGTAGCCCCTGTTGACGATCTTATTGATGTTCTGTAACCCCATAGAGCCAATGGCAACTTCTCATGCCAGTCTGTGTGTGAGTCCGCAGTCTTCTGTAGTATCTTCTTGATGTTCTTGTTAGCTGCTTCCACCGCTCCATTAGTCTGAGGACGGTATGGTGACGACAGATGGTGGGCTATGCCGTACTTTTGCAAGAGCTTATGGGTTTCTTTCTGAAAATGCTGGCCATTGTCTGAGATAACTTCATGCGGTACCCCATATCGATAGATGATGCTGTGCTGTATGAACTGTGCTACCTTCTTGGAATTCAAGGTCTTGAAGGACGCTGCTTCCACCCACTTAGTGAAGTAGTCGATGGCAACCAGGATGTATTCATGCCCATTTGACGCCTTTGGTTTGATCTGTCTGATGATATCTATCCCCCACACCGCGAATGGCCAAGGTGACGACATACTCGTTAAAGGCATAGAAGGCAAATGTTGTCCACTGGCGAACAGTTGGCATTTGTGGCACTTCTTGACATGTGCGTGGCAGTCTCTTTCCATGGTAGACCAATAATAGCCTAACCTCATGATTTTCTTAGCTAACATATAGCCATTCATATGCGGAGCCCCTGTCCCTTCATGGATTTCTTTAATCAGATGCTCGGCTTCTTCCTCGGTGACACACAGCAGGTGGATCCCGTCATATGATCTCCGATATAGCTTTCCTCCACAAAGTACATAGTGACTTGCCAACCGCCTTAGGGTTTTTCTATCAATGCGAGATGCTCCTTCTGGGTACTCCCTTTCTTCAATGAACTTCTTTATGTCATGGAACCACGGACGGCCATCATTCACTTCCCCTCCTCGGATTGCACAACAGTACACAGGCTTGTCTCGGCATTCTATTACCAACGGCTTCACATTTCCCCCTTCAGGTATCTCCACCATGGATGCTAGGGTCGCCAAGGCATCGGCGAACTGGTTCTTGTTTCTTGAAAGGTAGTTGAACTCTATCTCTGAGAACTCCTTGGTTAGAGCTTCCAGATAGGCATGGTAGGGTAGCAGCTTCTCATCTCGAGTTTTCCATTCCCCTTTTATCTGACAGATGATTAGCGCCGAGTCCCCGAACACTTCTAATTCTTTGATCCCCAATTCAAGTGCCGCTTCCAGTGCTAGGATACAGGCCTCATACTCAGCAATGTTGTTGGTGGCTTCGAACCCCAACTTGACCGCCAACGGTGTAAATGCCTCTTCAGGTGAGACCAGCAGGACTCCTATCCCATAACCTTTCTTATTGGCTGCCCCATCGAAGTATACTCTCCAAATTTTTCTGCCAATCTCTAGCACATCTTCATCTGGGAATTGATCGTTGAACGGAGCGGATGATGACACCGGACAGCTGCTAGGTAGTCTGCGATGACGCTTCCCTTGATAGACTTCTGATTCACGTACTTGATGTCGAATTCATTGAGGAGAATTGACCATCGAGCAGTTCTGAATGACAATACTGGCCTTTCTACCAGGTACTTCAACGGGTCCATGCGACTTATCAAGAACACTTCGAAGGACATCATGTAGTGCCGGAGTTTCTACGTCGCCCATACTAGTGCCACACAAGCCTTTTCAATTGCATTGTACTTCACTTCATAGTCTGTCATTTTCTTGCTTAAATAATAAATGGCATTTTCCTTTGTAGACCCTTCAAGATATTGAGCTAACATAACTTCCGTCGCGGTTTCGGTGACCGTTAAGTATAACAAAAGTGGCGCGCCTTGCCGTGGGGGAACTAAGATTGGAGGATTGCTCAAGTATCTCTTAATGGTCTCAAAGGCCTCTTGGCATTCTTCGTTCCATACTTTTGGCACACCTTTCTTAAGCAATTTGAAGATTGGTTCGCAAACCATGGTCAAGTTGGCAATGAATCGGCTTATGTATTGAACTCTTCCCAGAAAACCCCGGATCTGCTTCTTAGTGCTAGGCGGCTCCATCTCCACAATAGCTTTTATCTTCCCTGGGTCCACTTCGATACCTCTCTGAGTGATCATAAACCCCAATAACTTGCCTGCAGTGACACCAAAAGCGCATTTCTGTGGGTTGAGACGGAGATTGTACTTTTTTGCTCGCTCTAGGAATTTCTCTAGTGCCTTGAAATGCCCTTCTCTATCCATGGACTTTACGATCATATCATCGACATAAACCTCGACTTCCTTATGGATCATATCATGCAATAGGGTCATAGCTGCTCTTTGGTAAGTAGCCCCAGCGTTTCTTAAGCCAAAAGGCATTACTTTGTAACAGTACGTTCCCCATTGCGTGATAAAGGCTGTTTTCTCCATGTCTTGAGGCGCCATCTTTATCTGGTTATACCCGGAGAATCCGTCCATGAAGGAGAGGAGTGCATGTCCCACCGTGCTATCTACCAACACGTCGATATGGGGTAAAGGAAAGTCATCCTTAGGGCTCGCGGCGTTGAGATCTCGGAAGTCGACACACATCCTCACTTTCCCATCTTTTTTAGGCACAGGCACTATATTCGACAACCACTCGGGGTACTCCACAACTTGAAGGAAACCCGCGTCTAGTTGTTTAGTTACCTCTTCTTTTACTTTTAGGGCCCATTCTGGTTTTAATCTTCTGAGTTTCTACTTTACCGGCTTCTTTAGGGAATTAGTGGGGATATAGTGTTGCACAATATCGGGGTCGATGCCAGGCATGTCTTCATAAGACCATGCAAAAGCCATAATGTTGGCTTTCAAGAGAGAGATCATCTTTTCTTTTTCAACGGGGGAGAGGGTTTTCCCAATTTTAACTATTCCTGGCAATTCATTCGTCCCTAAGTTGATTGATTCCAATTCATCCATATTAGGTTCGGTGACGCCCCTTTTCCTTTACTCAACGAGCTCCGGGGGACATCGTTCCTAGGATCTATATCCATGCCATAAATATCCATAGAGGAGAGAAAAGAGACACTGCATATATAGAGAAAGAAAGCACACTTTATTGACTAGAAATAATGGGAATGACACACAAAAGAAAGAAGGAAAACAAACAAATCTGTATCAATACTATGACTCCACAAAGTGAGTAAAGTAGATACATCTTATTGAATTAGGGAAATATTACTAAACTAAGACACCTACAAGCTGCTATCAAGTAGGCCAAGGTCTTCTTCTTCATGGATCTCCGCAATGACACCACATTCAAGGTACCAATTCAGGAATGGCACGGTAGCATGGCTAATGGATGAACCCTGGAGTTCTTCAATGGTCGAGTCTTCCACGGTGAGGATCATGTCTTGGAACATTTCAGTCATAGCCCCCGCATCAAGGTTCTCTGCCCAGTCTTCCTCTTTCAAGCTTCCATATAGATCTTGGATAGAGTGGTACCAACTTGTCAAACTTTGAGGATTCGGCCCTTCTGTGAAGTATCTATCACCAAAACTTTTATCTGCCACGGCTGGGTCGGAACTTGGATAAAAAGTATATGGGATGTACTGCTTTATAGAAGAGTAATGGCGTGATGATTCATTCAGCTCTTTCTCAATGCATTGGACATAATCAAACCCAGATAGCGGTATCGCTGCTGATTCAGGTTGTATCTCACATATAGGCACACCTGCGAGTTTCAATTCATAGTCCCCTTGAAGCGTTACTATGGCTCCTTCATATGGAAACTTCACCTTTTGATGGAGTGAAGATGGCACAGCCCCAGCGGGATGGATCCAAGGTCGGCCCAACAGCAAGTTGAAACATGACGGCACATCTAACACTTGGAATTCCACCCTAAATTCAGTGGGTCCCATGATAAGAGGCAAAGTAACCACCCCTATTACTTCTCGGCGGGTGTTGTCATAAGCTCTTACGGTCTGCCCAGATGGCGTGAAATCAGTGGGTCCCAAACCCAAAACAGTGGCAATTCGGAGAGGACATACATTCAGTGCGGACCCATTGTCGATAAGAACGGTGGGAACCCTCTTCCCCATAGTGTCAACGGTCACATAGAGAGCTTGAGAATGGCTCGGCCCGCTTTTAGGTAGGTCTACATCGGTGAACACGATGGTTGAGTTCTTGAGAGTTAGATTCACCAAATGTACCAATCCCTCGGGGGATGTGTCAACGGGCACTTGTATCTGATTCAACAGTTTCAACATGGTCTGTCTGTGCTTATGCGAGGCCATGAGCAAGCCCCAAATAGTAATGTTGGCATTGGTCTTCTTCAGCTGCCTAAGCACTTCATCCTCTTCTTCTTGCAACCTAGGACGCCTCTGCCCTTCCAAATCTTCCAACGGATTTTCAGATTCTAGGTGGGGAGGCTTGAAATGACGACCCCCTCTGGTTATATGGTCCAACTCATCATCGCTAGCCCATATGTCATGGACTTTCTCGGAGTCATTCATTAAGTCATCCCATTCTATCATGTCAATGCTCTCCATCTCTGTCGGCAAGTCATCCCAACCTGAAGGGACTATCGGCTCATCTGATATCGGACTTGGGCTTGAGTACAGCACATAGTAATCAAATTTCCCCGATGATTGACCTAATAGGCCAACCTGAGGATCCCCTGCTTCATATCTTTCTTTCAGCTCTTGTTGGATAGATTTCTTTGGCAACAACAAAACTTTTTGGTCAATGAGGTCTTGAATGATCTTCTTTAGTATAGAACAAGCCTCGGTGTCATGGCTGGGTGCACGATGGTATTGGCAATATTGGTGAGGGGTTGATGGCCTTGGCTTTGGTGGAAGTGGCATGATAAGGCTGTTATTGCGGCAAATAGTGAAAAGACGGGTTAAGGTCATGGGGAGCGGAGTGTATTGTCTTATGGGATGGCGAGGGCGAGAGGATTCAAACCCAATGGCATTTATGGTGTTAGGTGGGGGTGTGTTGTTGTGTGATGGGAGAGGATTACGGGTGACATTTGGACGGGTTGGTGGTGAAATGACTTGCTTGTCAATGAGGTCTTGGACTTGGTGGCGAAGGCAAATACAGCGATTGGTGGCATGGCCTTTGGATTGGTAGTACTTGCAGTACTCATTCTCATTGTAGCTCTTGGGTAAGGGATTTGGTGGAGGTCTTGGGTCGAGTGGCTTCAATAGGTCACGACTTATGAGCTTTTCAAGGACTCTTTCGAGTGGCATGAATAGGTCAATGAATTGGCGAGGTGGGTTGACATCATTGAGAGAAAAGGGTTGGATGGGTTGAGTTATGGTGTTGACCTCGGCATTGTTCTTCCCAGTAAAGTTTGTCTTGCGACTCCTCACTTCCTCAGTCTTGATTGTCCCATCATTGATAGCATCTTCAATCTGCGTGCCAGCCCCAATGAGAGCTTTGAAATTTGGAAAATAGTGGGCAAATAGGTGCTTGTGATACACGGGCAGCAGGTTCTTAACCACTAACTGAATTTGGTCCTCCTCATTCGGCCTATCCGTCATTCTCGACGCCTTTTGTCTCCACCTTGTAATGTAAGCAGAGAAAGTTTCATGAGCCCCTTGCTTGGTAGTTTCTAGGTCCCTTCGAGTAACGTCCACCTCTGTGTTATACTTGTAGTGCTCTGAAAACTCATTGCATATGTCTTCCCAAGTCCGGGTTCTATTCTCATCCAAGGATAAGAACCATTTCAAAGCAGAAGTGGCCAAGGTTTCATGGAACATTTGAGCTAAAAGCTCGTCAGTAGCCCCTCGAGGGTGCATAGCTCGCACGTATATCTTCAAATGAGTCTTAGGGCAACCCGTCCCATCGAACTTTTCTAACTCCGGCATCTTGAATTGTAGTGGAATACGAGCCGTTGGAAACAGGGATAGAGTCCGCACATCGACCATGTCATCAGCCCTGCGAATCCCTTTTATGGTTCTCTCCAAAGCTTCTACCTTGCTAGCTAACACGGAATCACTGCTAGTACCTTTCCCCTTGGCTTCCCCTTCTAGGTTGGTGACCTCAGGTTTCGAGCTACTTTCCCCCCTTGTCTTGGTGTTCTCATTGGATTGAGGTCCCTCTTCGGTGCCAGCCCCATGAGGTATACCCGAGGAATGGGCCTTAGAGCCATTTTGTTCAAGATCCGCCATCTTCTGTTGGTTCTCTTGAGCCATTTTCAATGCGGTATCGGATGTCTAAGCGGTATGGTCAAGCTTGGTCATGATGGCTTTCAGGCAAGCCTCAAGGTCAAAGTGCCCCTCACTAGTTCTTTCGTCGGCCATGTCTGTCTGATGGGTAGACTCAACACTCACTAGACGCCCTTGTGGATTGCGGATCCAAGCCAGCACGTCTATGGATAGAAAAGTTTTAACCTTTAGCCTAAGGATCTGTCCTAAACCTCCATATTTTCCTTAATGAATTCGGTCTCTACACCATGTTTAATTAATTCATTCCTTTTATCCAATTACCTTTACAGGGGTCATGGATTAAGGGTATATTTTAAAGAATAGGGCATAGAGTCCTTCAATTAGGTTTAATTAATCCCCTAGGACTAGCACATCACAAACATAGCTTTACATCCTATTTCCTTAATTTATTCCTCCTAACCCATGGCCTTAACGAAGGCTAGGGTTTAAAGGTCTATATTAAGGGCATAAGATATAAAGTCTCACACCACAAACACGGCATAGCATCATTACAAACAATTGTGGGTGCATAAAGGTGAGACCGTAGTGTCCTACAAGTCTGTCTATATGGACTAATGATAAGGGTAGGCTAGGGTCCTTCACTTGCTTGAGCAATCATTATACCTAACCACATGTGGCATCAGGAACGCCGCGTGGGTCCAGCAGTACGTGATTAACTCATTTAATATACCCAAGGGCAAGCCCAAGGGTACTAGGCAAGAGAGGTTGATAGCTTTCGCCCCAACACATGGAATCAGGAAAACCAAGGTTGAGACTAGGCCGATCGTTGGCAAGGATACATCGAGGGACATCGATCCTAACATGCAAGAGTTTGCGCACACAATGCAATAAATGAAAGCACACAATCAAGCGGATGCAATGTGATTGATTTTAATTAAACATAAGAAATTAACCTAGCCCATTTAAACTTTATAGAGTCTAGCCCACAAATCCCCAGTGGAGTCGCCAAACTGTGAACCCCGGAAATTGGGCCCACGAGGGATTGAAAAGAAAGTGGGTTTGAAAAAGAAAAAGGAAAGGAGTCGCCACCTTATTTTTTAAAGGAAACAAGGAAAACCCTAAAAATCAGGTTGTTTTAGGAAAACAATTTGAATGACTCCATAAAAAAAGGAAAGGCAAAAACCAATCTTTTGAAAACTAAAGAAATCGGGGATTCGGAGGCTAAGTTATGACATGGGAAGGTTCTAGGCAAAGCCTATAGGCACCCATGTCACCCTTTCGGTCTCTCAGTTCATTTGGGCTAAATCAAGATCTTTCCATACAAAAATCAGCAAGTATATCATCACAAGAATTGCATGCATATCATATATTTCATTCATCCATCCATGCATAATAAGCAAATAAAAACAGAAAATAAAAAGAAGAAAAGAAAACATAAATAAACCTAGGATGCTTGGATCCTAGAACGGACTTGAGCCTCACGAAGAGCGCCTACGTACCATGCAACGAAATACATGGATCAAAGTCCACGTAGTTCGATTAGAACTAAGGTTAAATCCTAATACAAACCTATGGTTAAAACCCTAGGTTTCCTTATTTGATCAAAAGAGTTGAATATGATAGAAAGTTTGATTTTAGGAAAGAAATCCACAAAATGGAAACTTTAATAAAAACCAGAATTTTGTTGGTTAAGGAAACCTCTAATTAAACCATAGGATCATATTAAAAATTAACCCTAAATAGGGAGAAGAGAATGAGTTAAGAAGAAAGGTGAATTGGGGCACCTTCACACCCACTTACCTGAGCGCAATTAGCTCCAAGCATTTAGCCATTTCAGACATAAGCAGCCCTATTTGCCATGGGACAAATACCACACCTATTTGCACCCTTACAAGTGCTCAAAACCATGCAAAAACACTAACATGCAAATCGGGACAGAATAGTATTATGACCTAAAATCATCCACTAAGCATGCCAATAGCAAAAACAGCGAACAATAATAAGTCCTAACATATTCCTAGAACCATATCATGCATAAAAACCCTAAAACATACTAACATGCATGCAAAACTATCATGTTTACTCCATATGAAAAACATATACAGCAAACACGAAGAAAAACCAAATAAAAAAGTCTACTTTATCATGCTATATGAAAACAAACACGAAACAATGACTCTAAAACCCTAAACTCACAAATATGCTTAAAAACATACAAAACATACTTTAATCATGCTAAAACCAAACTAAACAGAAATTAAATCATGCATATTAACTAACTAAAGCAATATAACATGATGAAAATCCTAACTCTAACATGCAATGACACTAATCCTAGCACAAGGACAAGTAGGAGCACAAGAATCATAACTATGCATTAAAAACCTAAAGGACAGCCCTAAAGCATGCTAAACAGTAGATAAAAAATAGATATTCCATGTATATTAACTAGCTAGAGTGTTAATACATGATAAAAAAGTCACCTTTAACATGCAATAAGCCTAACCCATATGAGAACCTAGTTTAAGCTTGAATAGAGAAGGAGAATACCTTAGGAAGTGGCTCCCCTTGTGTTTGTAATTGTTCGTGGCTCCTCAGGTCTTTAGAGTGAATCAAACCAACACGAATCCTCCTCTTTGTCAAAGTGGTATCACAGCAAAGAGATCAAAACTCACTCAACTTTGAAAAGAAATAGAAAACAAAAAGAGAACAAGAGAAAAGAAAAAGTGATTCTCGTCACTTTGCAGCAGCAGCAACTTCAATCGCGTTTTTGGGTATGAAAACGTTGGATTTGGACAAAGCTTGTGAAATACAAAGTTGTAGAGAATTGAATTATCTTTTTAACAAGACCAATTTCATCAAATTCTGACTTCGGATGAAAAATTTATGATTAAAATACGACTGCTGGTTTTCAGAAAATCTGCTGCTGAATTATGACGAATTTCACTCCCTCCAAACCCTCTTCTCCTCCCTTGTTTAAAGACATTAAGAGAGTATTTATAGCTGAAATCTGGAGTTTCCCTTTCCTTCCTGGACTAGGTTTCCTTGGAGAATAATCAAAAGGTATTTTATAATGATAAAAGACTTCTAATCTGAATAGGAAAAGGAAATTGTCTTTTATAAAAATTGGGAGACTGACCGCTAACACGCATGCACATGTATCGTATGTGCGTACACACACTCATCACATACGTACACGTGTTAGTGTCATGATAAAAATGGCTAATTTAATAAAATAATTTTCTTTTCATTTTAACCAAAAATCTCATGCTGTGATTCGCACTAATTCTTCAAGGATAATCCATAAATAACCACACTAAACTCATCATCAGGCCATATCAAAATTGAACTTCATGAAACACTTTTGAGGGTAAAATGATGACTAATGAAAGTCAATTTGAAAAGATTTGGTTGGTAATTGTGAGTCAATTAGAGCTAACCCAAGGAAGGGTCAATTAACCAACTTGAACCACATCGAGCCATTTTAATCCCGAGCCATTGACTTACCAAATTGACACTAAAAATACCTCTTATGCATCCATATGAACTCCAATTGACAATTTGGAGATCATTCCAAGGTCAAATGAAAAGTTTGGGACTTAAAAGACGATTATACCCCTCAAGTCACAAAAGCTCTTATTATCCCTCAAGATCAACTCCAATTTGAACCAAAATTCATATCCATTGTCCTTGTGACTCTAGAAAACTAATGCAAGTGACTAGACTCAAAAACAAAACAAAAACATGCATGAAATGATGAGCCCTAGTAAGGTGGTGCAAAAATGGGGTGTGACACTAGGTTGTACCAGTTTGGTTCTATGGAAGATGGAATTTGATGGGTCTAGAACTGATAGGAAAAGTGGGGCAGGGATTGTCTTGACTGCTCCCAATGAGCAGAAATATGAATATTTTTTCCAGTTAGATTTTGAGTGTAGTAATAATCAGGCCGAGTATAAAGCCTTGATTATTAGGTTAGAAATAATTCTGAAAATGAATGTAAAGGATGTGGAGATAGTTGGAGATTCCCAGTTAATTATTAACCAATTGGCAGGGACATTTAAACGTAACACTTGGTCATTAATGCCATATATGACAACGGCCTCTCAGCTGTTGGATATGTTTGATGATGTAATACTGAAGCATAGACCAAGGGAACTTAATAATGTGGCCAATGAGTTAGCTCAGTTGGCCTCAGATCTTAGAATCAAAGAAGAGGATGAGAGGAGAGCTGTTGTTGTTAAAAAACAAATTCTGCCTTCAGTAAAAGAAAGAAGTATTAATTTTGAAGTAATGGCCGTCAATCAAGAGGTTGATGACTGGCGAGCCGCTATTGTAAAGAGGTTGCTGAATCCAAGAGGTACATATGACAAAAAGGTCAGGTTAGCAGCCACACAATACGTTATTTATGAAGGGGAGTTATACAAAAAGCGCTATGACGGACTTTGCTTCAATGCCTTAGTCAAGAAGAATCATTGCTCGTGATGGCTGAAGTTCATAAAGGAATATGCGGAGCTCACTAAGTAGGGATCAAAATGAGCTAGGTGGTTGATCAGACGACATGGGCATTATTGGCCGACGATCATTCAAGATTGCATCAACTATGCCAAAGGCTGCCAGGCCTATCAAGAGCACGGTCCAGTCTAGCATGTTCCTACTATAGAGCTATAGTACATTATCAAGCCGTGGCCGTTTAGGGGATGGGCTATCGATGTCACTAGTAAGATCTCTCCTCCTTCTTCAGGCCGTCATGGTTTTATAATCGTGGCAACAGATTATTTTACCAATAGGTGGAGGCTATGCCTAGAAATTTAGTGGATTAAGGAGCAATTATTCGATTCATTAAAGAACATATCATTCACAGATTTGGTTTTCTAGAGACGATCAACACTAACTAGGCCACGGCGTTTGTTGGAGATCAAGTCAAGGCATTTACACAGGAATATGGCATACGGTTAACCAATTCAACGCCCTACTACGCACAGGTAAATGGTCTAGTGGAAGCAGCTAACAAGACATTGAAGAATACAATGGGAAAAATTATGGAAGACAAACCCCATAAATGGCATTTACTACTGTCTGAAGTACTGTGGGCATATAGGACGTCGTACAAAGAAAGCATCAGGACAACACCTTATGCTTTGATTTATGGGCATTACGTGGTTCTTCCTATGGTGGTAACGGTACCATCTTTACGGGTAGCCTTTCAGGAGAAGCTACTACCATTAGAATACACAGAGGCGATGATAATCGAGTTGGAGAATTTGTCAACAGAAAGGTTAAGGGCGTTGGGTTCAATTGAAATTCAGAAAAAGAAAGTAGCCCGTGCCTACAACAAAAAGATCAAGTTCGAGGCTTTCCAGGTAGGAGATTTGGTTTGGAAGGCCATTCTTCCGTTGGGTACAAAGGACCCAGTTTTTGGGAAATGGTTACCAACCTAGGAGGGGCCTTTTAAAATTAAAAACGTTATACTAGGGGGAGCGTATTCTCTGGAAGAATTATCTTCTAGTAGACAGGTTAGAGTAATCAACGGCCATTATTTGAAAAAATATTACCCTACAGTGTGGGAGGCCGTTCAGTATCATCCACAGTAAAACAGTTTATAAATAAGGCCGGTATAAAAGGGGAAATTCAAATAAAACCCAATATAAATGTATCAACAGCCTAAATGTCAGAAAAAGAAAATTGCAAAGAAGACCAATCAACATCTAAATTGGTTATTTCAGCAGTAGCCTTTTCCTGTTTGTCTTTCCAAGTAGCAGTAGCAGGACCAGCAACCATAAAACTAGTGCGAAGTTCATCGGCAGCTCTGAACCGGTCTCAGTTTATGTTTCTCCAGCCTTTCCTCTTTTGCAACGATGGCAGCCAGTTCAGTTTCAGTGCTTTGCTTCTTCAGCATCAGCACTTTAATTTCATGATTTAGCCTGTCAAGTTCTCCTTTGTGTTGCAGTTTTTCGGGGAGTATCTTCTCCAAAAAGGCCTTAGCAGATTTAACTTCTTCAATGGCCTTCACGATTTGATCTTTCAGACTTTTCCTTTCCACTTCAAACGAACGAGCTTCATCAATGATGTTGGAGGCAAACTAATACCTGGTCATCAGTTGAGGGAACTCAGAGATTTTTTCAGCCAGTAGGAGTTATCCTAGGGCCAAGATCGTTTGTGGAGGCCAGAGTCTCATAACAATTCACCAGTTCATAGACAAATTCGGTAGTCAAATTAGGAAAGCCGATGGAGAGTAATTCTTTGAACCTGGCTTTCACCTGATCAAATTAGATTCCCATAGGAGGTATTGGTAGTACTGACTGAAGGCAAAGACTTAACTATTGGTGCATCTTCTAAGGAGGCTAACCAACTATCAACATCATCTGGCACTTCAATAACTAGACTGGCAGGAGGAATTGGGGCTATGGGTGCAAAGGGAGCTTCTGTCTCTTTATTCACAGAGGTTGGCGATCCAAGGGATAGAGTTGTTCATTTTTAGGAGCAACCGCTTTGCTAAGCTTCTTATTCTTTGGGCTGTTGGAGGAGGCTGTGGCTTCTGTTTTGGTTTCAGAGACCTCTTCGGCCTTTCTTTTTCTAAGACCCTGTCCTCCCCCTTTCAGGATCGCAGCAATAGAGGTTTTGACACAACCTCTCCTGGAGAGAGTCTTAGGGGGAGCTTTTGGTTAAGGGTCCTCTCCTTCCTCTTCTTCTTCTTCTTCCTCAACAACTATAGAGGTAGCCTGACTGGAACTGGTGGCTTTGGCAACTCCTGAAATCGAAGAATCATTAATAAGGAGGCTAGAGTCAATATGACAGATACATATATATGAAATTAGATACCTATAGGGATGGTAAGATCAGGAGCAATTTGGAGAATGTCTTTTGGAATGTTAAGATCGAAGGTAATGGAAAAACTGTTAGAGAACTCAACTCCATCCTCATTCCTTTTACGAAGAGTGAAAGCCCTATCGGCCATGGCAAATTTGGTCGTTAGAACAAGAGGTAAGGGTTTGCTAAAGGGAATCATGTAAAGAGAAGGGTCACCAGAAATTTGAGAGCCATACAGCCATTTATCTTTAGACCAACGGACAAGACGAGATTTCATGAGCAACTAGGAACTTTTCAAAGGCTATCTCACGTCTTTCTTCTGCATTGGCCTCTGATTCAGTGGGATTCCACTTAATTTTGTAAAATATTTTTATACCTTTTAATGGTTTTAAGATGGTCATAGGCCGTACCTTTTTTCCCTTTACACTTCTTAGGTTCAAGAGGCAGTTTGCTCTTCATCAGATTGTCGGGAGGAGAGAGCCTTGCCAAATACTCTTGTTCTGAGCGAGTGGCCAGTTTCTTAACACAAATTCCCCTACCAGTGTTTGAATGGTAGTATAGGCCGACGAAGATTGGGGAAGAGATTTGATACGGAGAGACCAGAGCAATCTTACTGTACTCTTCATCAATTTGGAACAGCGTAGACTCTTCGGCAATAATTAATCTCTCAACAAGGCCAGAATTTAAAGTAAAGATGCAGTGAGGAACTGGGATCATTTGGGTGAAGCCGAATTGACGGCACACCAAATTTAGGGAGTAAATTTCAACCCCAACTTTTAAATTCTTCTTGTCGAAATTACCTGTAAAGTGTAAGTCTTTCACTGTCAAGTAAAAATTCCAGATATCCTGATTGTCTTTTGTGTTCTCATTAAAAGGGGTAATAAACCATTTTGGGCCAAATTCCTATCGGCCAAAAGGGAAAAATAGTTTTGATGGATGGTCTATGGAGAGATTGAAGAAAGCAGAGAAATAGGAGCTAAATGGAAGGGTTTCGGTGGAAGCGCCGATCCAATGGCCTCTATAACAATTCGATGGATTGTCTGCTGGAATACTTTTTGTTACCTCTGGGAAGTATTCATACAGCCAGAACTAGAGGAGCCAGAAAGGACCCCGACCAGGAATCAGCCCGCTCTTCACCACATCATGGCATCCTCGGTAAAGATGGCCCAGCACAAATAGGGCCAGGGCTAATTTTCAACCAGAGGCTAGCGCCTATGGAAATCCTATTGTACTCTTGGGTCATCTGGCAAGATGCACAACAAAGAAGAAATCTGCAGATCTATTAGAGAAGGAAGGCACAGTGCTCTTGAGGTAAAATCTTGTTTCCATTGGTGCTAGCCCTATTTTCTTTGGCTGCATACACCCCATACAAATTCCTAAAGGAGGTAGAGAAGGAGAAGAGAAAATCAACATCTGGATCGTAGGCTACATTAGGGATATCTCCAATTGCAGGAAGGCCGGTGAGAACGCACAAATCAAAGACTGTTAGAGTTATAAGGCCACAAAAGAAGAAGAAACAGTTTGAAGAAATATTCCAGAAACTCAAGGCCGCTGCAAGAAAGGGCAGTCCATGGGGTAATCATGCTTGGTAAGCATGATGTGCTCGTAAATCCCAACTTTTTTCTAATGATTGCTAAACTTGGGTTCTAGCCGTTCGACCCATTTAGTCCAGGAAGTTGTAACCCTAGGCCAAGATCTAATCAAGGTACTAAACATCCATTCCTGTCAGTTTAAAGATTGGCAGTTGAGCAGGGAAGATTCTTTTAGGAAAAGGGGGAAATAGGGGTTTAGAGGAGCAGGAAAGTTAGGGGATGAGAAATGGGGGCTAATCGATTGAGATTGGGTGACTACTTTTGGTGATACGGCATCTTCCAGACCCTCGTACACGTATTTGGCCGGATTCACTTTATAAGAAGTTGCCATCGCCTGAGAAGCCTTGAGACCTCTGGTTTTTGCCATGGGTGAACAGAAGAGAAGGGTTTTAGGGAGAAGAAGGAACTGAGAGAGAAGCGAAGATGAAGAAAAATCCCTGATTTGGCAGTACAAGTGGTTATAGTAGAGAGTAAAGATAGTGTTTATGAGGGGTAGCAGAGTTTTATTGGAACTCTACATGGTAATCATTGCTGATGGACGGGTTTGTATTAATGGGGAATTGACGCGTGGCCAGGGAAGGGATTATCAACAACTTCTATCCATTATTTTTGAATTTTAAATGTTTGATAAGAGCATAGAGGCACTTGATAAGGGAGCATTGTTTCTGCCTAAAAATGAATCTATCAGGACTAAAATATGTTTTGTGAAAGAAGAGCCACGTAGGCAAGCTTTGCCAGATAGGATGAGATTGCTGGAAGAGAATCAGTTAAAAGAGATAAGCGTTTTGACCATGTCAAAAGGGAGTTTTGAGGAAAATAAGGAAAGTGGGTTATAAGGACTCTGTCATGATCAGGAGAGTGGGGGAGGCTAGAGTAATTCTAGGATGCAGTAGCAGCAGGAACAAAGCCCACTACTACCACTACAATGACAGTTGCTGCAAAGAAGGCATGTACGTGGGAATTTCAAGCTGATGTTGTATAAAAGACAAAAGACACACACAAAGTAGGAGTTCCACAACCAACACACAAATCCTACTCAGGAAAATCAATTCTAGCTTCTTAGCTCTTTTCAAATTTAATTTTGTAATTAACTCCTTAGCTATTCTGTTGATTCGTGTTTGGATTTCATACTTTGGACAATCTTGCTACTCCACACTTGAGGTTTTCTATAAGTCTTTACTTTTAATGAAAGTATTTTCCCTCGTATTTTCTCAATTATTGCATTGTGATAAATTTGTTTACATATAGACTCTAATTAAATTTAGGATCATAGTTTAATTTCGAACCACAGAGAAGGAACCCCAATCTCTCGTTAATTGCCTGATCTACATTGCATTTCAATCATAATCACAAGCAGTGACCAAATAGGCATTTGGGGCCAACGGCCTTGAATTCAACGACCTAGGAGGTGCTGTGGGGTCGTGATCACATGATCTTTAGGCTTTTGAGCCTTGGCACGCCTGCAACATTTTAGTGTGAACACAAGTATAAAGAGTTAGTATGAAAGTATAAATACACTAAACTCTTCCAACTAAGCTATGATGAAATTAAAAGAATGGAAGGAACGTATTTTTGTATACTTATGAAAACATTTTGAAATTAGTTTAGTCAAATTTAAAAAATTTCTAAGAACCAGAATTTCTTATTGTAGATCATTCGACTCACAACTCGCATAGAATTTGTTTAACTAATTTAAATTACTTTAATTAGGGTGATAAGAATACATCATTCAGCATACCTAAATATTCATAAGTACTCTAAAGAATTCAGCCTAGGCTCTTATAGGACACGACCTCATTCCTACACCGATGGAGGTAAATGGAGACTACAATTAATTAATTAACTACATCATCCAAAAAGGATTGTAGTATCTATTAAAAATAAGAACTCAATCTTAAGTACTGCCATCATTATCTACACAAGAGGAAGAGACTCTTAAAATATTACAAATGATAAGTGCACCACTAAATCGATTAGTGATTTATTATTACTCATATGAATTTACTTTCTACAATCTCAATCCATTCAAGTAGGTTGGGTTAGAATGTTAAGATTCACTAAATAATCATGAATGCTTGGATACCCAAAATACTTTGGTTTTCTAGTATTATTTGCTCATGGCATGGGGTCGCTACAAAAGAAGGGGCCCAAAAATTCTGAAACCACAAACAAAATGGTGTTTTGACAGTTAAACTTTCATGTGAGGTATGGGTTTAATGATCGATAACCGGGAGAGCACTAAGCTCATTAGTAGAGAACCTTGAAGGTGGATTGGGTGGTATTAGAGCCTTTTTCCAAGTAAGAGGTCTTAGGTTCAACTCTCACCACTCCCCCTCGATTAAGGCCACCCCCATAGAATTTGTCCTATAATTGTTCGGTGCATGTGGGATGGGAGGAGTGCATGTGTTATAGGGATTAGTCAAATACAAAACATCTGGAACCTCTTGATAGAAAATAAAAAAAGAAAAAAAAGAAAGAAAGAAAGAAGCTCATTAGTAGAACTCTTCTTTGTCGTGGCTAAAAGAATCTAAATCATAATCTAATGCGGAGTAGAACTTTACCATTACATTCTTCAAATAATCTAAGCTTAGACTTGATCCCAAGCAATGTTTTGAAAACCAATCTAAACATCGATCGGGTCAAGTGATTGGATTGGTTCAACTCGATTGTTTCAACTGATCAGGTCAAATGGATCAACCGATTAAGATATATAATGAGAATAAATGTTATAATATTTTTGTATAGAAAAATATATTGTAAAAGTGAATTAAAAAAATGTAATTTGGTACATAAATATTAATAAAATTTAAATTTTCAAGTTTAGATTTGAAAATCTAAAACTAATAACTAATAAATTATAATTAGCACATAACATTAATAAATAATAATAACTTAAATGGAAAACATAGAATTACAAGAAAAGGCAATCGTTCATTGGTTAAATTTAACTTTACCATTGCTTTATTGCCCAATTGATCCAGTTGGTCTGAGGGCCAATGGTTGAACCACTTTATCCGATCGAGTTGTTTGATTTTATACCCTTTTGGATTGATCGAACTAATCGTGCAGTTCGAAAAACATATTGGGTCCGATTGAATGAGGTTCAACTTGTCGAGGGTTGGGTTGGATTTCAAAACACTGATCCCAAGGTTTTTTTTTTGTTTTGTGATAGTATGAGGTCAAGAGGTTTCAACGAAAGATGGAGTGGGGGCCCAAAAATTCGAAAACCACTACAGGCAACTTGCTAGTTTTAGCAGGGATCATTTCCTATTCTATGGTTGTTTACACACTTATTTCAAAAGTTATAGTGAAATAAAACTTATTTCCAGTCTTACAATAAACAGTTTTTCTTAAAAGGTTTATAACTTCTACTATTTCTAAAATGGCCACAAGTCTTCGTTTTAATTTTATTATCTCACAATTACTTCTTGTAAAGTAAGGGGTTTACTAGAAAAAATCGTCTATGATAATAAGAGGTCTATCCAAATTATACTTTTCTCTTAATCTTCTGTTAAATTGATAAATATATATTAAAATCCAATGATCTCTTATTAAGTCTAATTCGTCATTTCCATAATTTGATAAGATTCATAATATCCAATGTCTTCTTAGCTCTAAATTGTTTTTTGCTTGGTTAAGATTAAAATTTGGTACGGATTTAATCCTCTCGTAAGTTTGACAAATTCTTTTTTTTCTTATAAAAACTATTAGATTTGTATTTTTGCGAACTTCGTTACGAATATTAAGGATTTCGTCTTTATCTTCTATTCCACTTATCTCTATTAGTCTTCTTTGCACTATGCAAAGCTAATTAATTATGTAGTCTAAATATGTAAAAGTTCCAACCTTTTCTAAAAGATGTCTTATTTCTACTTCTTCGTTAATATTGATTTCTTTACTAAGTCTATCAATTTCTGGGTCTATTTTAGTTCTCAAATAATGAACAAAGTTTGGAAATATGCTCATATACTATTTAACTAAAGTCTATAATTTGTTGCAGACTTAAAGGCTTTTTGGGAAAATTATATATTTCAATTAAAAGTCTATTAACACTAGTATGCTAGTTAATATATTGATGCAATTCTTGAATTGGATGTAAAATTAATAAATCTCTTATTGAATCTAATTTTTCGTCAACTAGGTCAGAAAGGGTCAATAAAATCCAGATCTTATTACGGAATAAGTCATCTATAGCTTGGTTAATACTAAAATCTGGGATTTCTTCAAATCTTTGATAAGTTAAGAAAATTCTTTTCTTTATTTATAAATCTAATATATTAGTCTCTCTGCTCTCCCTAAACTAAAATGTAGCCTATTTACTTCTTCACTAGTCTATGGATAATCTTCAACTATATTAGATAGCTTCCATTGTCTTATATATCTGTTTTATCCACTCTAAAATAGATGTAAGGTGGTTATAAGTTCCTTTTAGGTTGATGTGGACGCCGGAAATCGACTCGGGGTGGAATCGAGTTTCTGTTTCCACTTTTAAAAGGATTTTCAAAAAGCAAGGGAGTCGCCACCTCATTTTTAGGGTACGAGGAAACTACTAAAAGATTTGTTTTTAAAGAAAAACAAAGTTTGACTCCATTAATGGAAATAGGCAAGTCTTGAACCTAAAAATGAGGGTTCGGGGGCTAGGTTACGAAATGGGAAGGTTCTGAGCCACGGCCCATAGGCATCCATGTCGCCCGATAAATCGGTCTCATTTATTGATTGGGCTTAATTAATTTTAACCATGCATGATAACTAAAAATTAAGAAAATTAAAAGATAAAAACTAAGCTAAGTTGGACTTGGGTTCAAGTGAGCGGCCTACGTACTTCTGACGAAGATCAAAGTCCACGTAGTTCGAACAAACATATTGGGGGGAAGAGTTTCACTCCTCGTAGGACTCTATTAGAATCCAATCCATAATCAAACACTTGCTTTCGAAAATAATTTGATTTGAGACAAACAACTTTGATTTGAAAACTTGTTTGATTTTATATCAAAACTCTAATAAAACCCTATGAATAATAAATCTCATGGGAGCATGCATCATCACATAAGCAATTACATCATAGCAACGGAGTTTAGAGATTATACCTGACAGAACTGATGCAGAGTTCTGTTTGCAACGTCGGGGTTTTTGAGTCGAAATTTGGGTAGAGCTTCCATGCTTTCCAAGCTTTATGATGGCCTCAAGGGAGGGAGTCGCAAGTCAGGCAGAGCTTCCACGCCTTTAAGCTCTAGAATGGGTTGCAAGGTAAAGGGTACTAATAGGAATGTCCCCCACTAACTATTGAGCCAAGCTCTTCTTTAGAATGAGTCTCAAGTGAAGGGATACTAATAGGAACACTTCACCCTACACTCAAGAACTCAAGCTCTTCAGTTGCTTAGGAAAATTCTATTAAGACTTGATGATCCATGAATGAAGGGAAGACCCCTATTTATAGTGAAAGGTGGGTGGAATGAATGGCCAAGATTGGATCTAGCTAGGGATGATCCAAGGGATCTAAAACACTCCCAAGAGCTGGTTCTTATCTCAAACACTTCAAAAATCCAGAGGAAATTCGAGTTGGAGAGAGATAAGGACTCAATAGAGTTCAAGATAGGGTAAAACACCGTCAAAGGCCAACGGGCACCTTGGTGGCTGTTTGGCCACCTTGGGTGCCCGTTTGGCCTTTCATTGGTGGCCGTTTGGCCTTTCTAGGTGGCCGTTTAGCCTTCCTTAGTGGCCATATGGCCACCAGTAGCCTTTTTAGTGCATTTTTTGCCTTCCTTTGCCCTCAAAGGCCAACGGGCACCCTTGGTGGCCGTTTGGCCTTTCTAGGTGGCCATTTGGCCCTTCTAGGTGGCCATACGGCTAACAGTAGCTGATTTGGGTGTTTTTCATGCCCTTTTGTGCATTCTTATCCCTTTATGCAATGTGTATTGCCCATTTCAAGTCCAAATACATTGGTTTTGGACTTAAAATGACCATGGCTCAATTTTCTATCCAAAATCTGATAAAAACAAACCTAATTGAGCCACACTTGGTCAATTAATCAAGGGTTAAGCCCGTATGACTCATAGAGATCAATTAAGGTTTACCGGGATGACATTAAGGTTTGAACCTTAATAGAGTCTTAGTTGCAACCAAACTCTCCCAAAACTAATTCCAAGCATTAGTACACCTTAATTAACATCCAATTGACATTAATGAAACATTAATTGAACTTAATTGGATCAAATTAAGAAGCAATTATAAAAAAGGCCAACGAACGGAATCAAACCAAGCCTACTTGGACCATTCTTAAGCAAATCAACTCCAAACTTAACCAAATTTTAAACCAAGCCTACTTATGACATTCTAAGACCATTAGGATCATTCCGGGATGAATTTGACGAGAATTGGATATCAAATAAAAATTATGCAAGTGAAATGACATAAATGCCCTTCAAGTCGCAAAAATTCTTATTAGTTATTAAGACTTAACCAAATTGAACCCCGGAAGATACCATGGACTCTTTGGGATGTATAGAGCTTAACTAAAAAGATTTGGTGCCAATATGATGCATTTCTCTACATGTGATAATGCTCCTAAAGTGGAAAGGTATGGAATTAGAGGATGAAAATAGGGTGTCTACAGTTGAGTAAATATGATATGTTGTCAATGTCAAAGCTAGGTATCCTACTATACCTAGAGATGTCAAGGTTGAATCATTTCTCTTCATAATGATTATATTCTGGCAATATACTCATAAGTTAAGTAGCATATATACTAAAATATATTGGTAATTTCTTCTCTCTAAGTTTTTTATTAATAATCTTAAGATCTGGTCTTATTAATTTAGATATTTTTTCTTGTGAGTTCCACTTGGTCTGTTTAAACCACTGGTCTTCTATTTTATTTGCTACTTCTTCTGGAGTGATATTGTCTAGATATTTGAGTTCTTTTAACAAAATTTTCAAAGTCTTTTTTCAATACTTTCTAAAAGGGTCTTTGCTATTTCTATAGCTAATTGGCAGTTAACTCTAAGATTTCTCCAATGGTTTGTTATAATAGGTTCTCTACAATGAAGTTCAGCATAAACTCTAGGTGTGGGTTAATGTCTAAGCTCAGAGTAGGTCTTTCTAAGGTATAGAAGTTCTTTCTTAAAATATGGATAATAATTGTATTTTTCTCCCTTTTTTAATACTTCTTTTACAACTTCTTTTAAACTAGTAATCGTATTGAGTATAGATGATTCAGATTCAGAAGCCCTAAAGTTACAATTCATAAATTAAAGTATCCCTTAGTTTCAACATATATTAAACATAAGTATATAAAATTTTACCTTCGCCGAGTGGGTATGGTCCACTGCAGCTTCCGCTTCTTTTTCTTTTCTTTTCCTTGCCTATGTTCGCAGTTTGATCCTCTTTGTGGACTTGTCTTCACCTTAAAGATTTGCCTTCAAGAGTCTAAAAGGCTTTAACGCCACAATGCCTGCACGCGGCTGATTGGCTAACCGGCAACTAGACAAAGGCAATCAACAGCTCACTAGACAAAGGCAATCTTGAGTGGTTTTCCAGTCAACTTCTCTAAATTCTTCCCAATTTAGAGATTTTGTTGGATATGCTTTTTCTTTAAATTAAAAACTCAAGTTATGGGTTCTCTCTTTTTAATCTTCTCATCATTAAGAATCTAGTTTCTCCTAAAGTCATCTCTTCTGATCTGAAGCTTAAAGTCTATCTTTTCCATCATTTATAATTCTAGTGTTTCTAGAATTGGTCCTCTTATTTTCTATTGGTTTTTCCAGAGATTTTATATCTTCTAAATTGATCTTGCAAGGTGATAGATTTATTTTTTCTATATTAGATAGAGTTTCAGTCTTAAACTCATTTATCAATCTTTGAATTTCTAATATTTTATCATTATTCCTTGGAGTTGATGATATTATCTTTTGAATGGTCTTAGATTCTTCGTTTATCTTTGAATATATATATAGGGTACGTCTAACCATCTTTTATTATTTAAGTCACTATTAATTTTTATAGTCTTATATTCTTCATCTATTTTCTTTTGTTGGTCTTTTAAATTTATTAAGTCTTGTTGGATTACTTTAAATCCATGGTCTAAATCAATCCTTTGATTGCCTATTTCATTAACCTTATTTCTTATGATTTGCTTTAAGTCTAGATTCCTTTGCTCGGAGGTTTTTAACTGGTCTAAAGCTTTGTCAATGTATTTTTTATACAAGTTTTCTTGTTGACTAAATACTTTAATAAATTCTTCAAGAATCCGTTTTAAATTTTCATTGATTTCTTTATAATTATTATTACTTTTTTCTATTATTTTTCTAATTAGATTTCCTTCTGAGCATCTATTTTCATCTTGTCTCTCTAATTTTTTGGCTAGCTTTTGATGAAAGTCTGTAAGGTATGTATAAAGATCATGAAGTCCTTTACGTTTTGCTTCTAAATCATTTTTTATGTCTGTCTCAAATTTATTAAGTTGTTTGAACATTATTACTAATCTAGATGCCATCCAATTTCTTCCTTGGACAATATCTCTAGTCATTTCTAATTGCTATTGAGTAGTTGACTTAACCCATTCTTTATCTTCCTCAGAAAGTCTATTAATTTCTTTAATGATGTCTTCTAGGGTTTGTGAAGGTGGGATATCTTACACGTTCAGCATTGCTAAATTTCCAAAGATTTATATCCATTTTTTAGCTTCTAAGAACTTTCTTAATATGTTCTATATTACTTTTTATTTCTCTTATAGTCTCGTTCTGCTTAAACTCTTCTCTTATAATTCTCTTGACTATAACTTCTAGCAAGTCTTCTGTTTCTAAATTTTTCTTAGAATTTTCTAAGATCATCTTAAGAACTTCACTTAAGTTTAATGGTATTTGATTATCTAAATCTTCTAAATCTGTATTTAAATTATTGATCTTAATTATTATTCTTTTATTAATTGCTTCTATTTTTTTAACAATATCTATTATATTAACTAGAGCTAATGTATTCCACTGTTCAAAGTCTACTATCTTATTGAAAATACCTGCTACAACTTGTTTATTTTCTACTTCTCTGGTGTCTATATGATTTAAATGATTACATCTGGGTTGATTATTAAACCTACAAATATCATCGTCTTGAGGTATAGTTAAATATTCTACATTACTTTTGTCTAAATTTCTAATTTTAGAATATAACTAAGATAAAGCCAGATTTATTTATTCCTCAAACTAGGCTTTGATACCAATCTTTTAAGGATCGTGAGGCATCTGAGGTCTCTATTGAAAAGTCTAAAATTCTGTATCCTAAACTAAAATTTTATAAGACTTTTTGGTCCAAGACTTTGAATTTATAAATTTATTGGGTCTACTTTTAATTTACAAAACTTATAAACGGAATTAAGTTTCTTTTTGCCATATCTTTTGAAAAAGGTTGGTCAATGACCATACTTAAGGAAAGGGCCCGTTTTAACAGCGCGACTTTCATGAGCGGTCGAACTGGTAGCATCCAAAACCGTCTACTCTCTACTCTAAACTTGAAAGCAAAATCTTGAAATATATATAGGAGAAAGAGCATGTTTGATAAATTAGGTTGGAATTGTTGGACTGGTAGTTGCCTGATCATGATTAATGAGAGAGCTAGTAGTAATATTTGGAAGAGTTTGTTTTCGTGGCTGATATGTATGCACGTCAGGCACTCCTAATCACGACCGGAGTACCTTTGGAGCGTGAAGAGATACGAAAACATGCATTTATAAAGTGGGTTTGGAGGCATTGAAGCTGCACAAGCTAGCTAGAGCGCCCTGTCTCTGATTAAGTTCTGGTGGCTTTCGCTGCTTAATTTCTGGTTTGTAGCACATATAATGGAGGGTTCATTAGGAGTGAGGAAAGGTGCATGGACTAAAGAAGAAGATGTTCTTCTGAGGAAGTGCGTTGAAAATTTTGGAGAAGGAAAATGGCATCTGGTTCCTCTTAGAGCAGGTAATATTGTGTTTGCATGAGAGAGAGAGGGAGAGAGTTTATATGATAGATGCTTACAAAAAGCCACATTCTATTTCTTGCATTTGCATGCAGGCTTGAACAGGTGCAGGAAAAGCTGTAGATTGAGGTGGTTGAACTATCTCAGGCCAAATATCAAGAGAGGAGAATTTGCATTGGATGAAGTTGATCTAATCATTAGGCTTCATAAGCTCTTGGGTAACAGGCAAGTGCAAAGTATTTTGACCAAGGCCTTTCTATTTTATTTATTTTATTTTATTTTTCTATGGTTGCCCATAATTGAGAGCATATATACCTATATTAAAGTTTTTGGCCTGACGAATCTTGGGTGAACCACTACCAATTCTGAATTGGATAACACACCATTGATTGATTGGATTCAAGAGGGTGGCAGTGGAAAATAAAGTACTTTACCTCCAATTGTTGTGAGAAAAAAACTATATGTGGTGTTACAAGTCAACGGTAATAAAAAAATGATAAAAATATCAAAATATCTTTTTTGTTTTATAATTTTATTTTACTTTATTCTCATTAATTTGTGATATCACGTGGCTTACATGAAAGATTTACTTCCTTTCTCTTTATGCCTAAATTTTACAAACCATTGGTCCAATGCTTACACTTTGTTTGATATCCGACAATTACGGATGTAGATTCCCTCTCTTTTGTTTCTAAAATTAAAGCGGTGCCCCCACCCTTCTAGTCTTGTCGGATAACCGATAGAGGGAGTATTATCTAAGGTAATGAAATGACACAAATGTCCTTAAGCAAAAAAAGCACCGTTTTTATATATTAACATACACATATACGAGATCGAGCTGATAAGGTCCGAGATGTCCCGGAGATCCAGGACATTGTACGGTTGGGAACCATTCTTTTTCTCTCTTCCATTTTTTTCCTTTTTTTCGCTGTGATGTCATTATGCTCAGTTAGCTTGTCGGAATCATACCATATGCCCAGAGGCAACTAAAGTGAATGTGCATGTGTTTTTTTTTTTTTTTTTTGGGTGAACATCAATGTGTGATTTGCATGTGCTATGTTAGTGTTTGTGTGGTGGTGGCGGTGGCGGCGAATCATGATATAGTTCTCGTACAAATTATGCAAACATGGTGTTAAATGTCCTGAATTCATTATTCACTCAAGCGTGGGTATTCTCCAACTATGCAATCCAAAATTGTCAATTGCTTGGACCTTCCGTCATGCTCTCTTTTTGGTGATTATATTTGACCATATATCTATATATATATATACAACTCAATTTGTCAGTTTTTCTTTCTTTCTTTTTTTCTTTATTAGTATTATTATTATTATTATTATTATCAGCAAATGAGAATTTTATTAATATAATTTGAAGAAATACAATCCAAACAAACTTTGGCCAAAGACTATTCGCCAACAAATCTCGAAAATGTAAAGATCAGAACCCCAATTTTGTTGATTTTTTTTTTTCTCACATTTTTACCACAAAAATGCCTTAATAACATATATAGCTGTACGTAGTTATATATATATATATATCTCCGAGGAGGAGTATCATTTCCTTAATAACATATATTGATGAATTGAGTATCAATAGAGGTTGGTTGGAAAACCTGAAAATCTGGCTAACTGAGGATAAGTCTGACCAGTTTTGTTTTCATACTATTTGGTAAATTTCTTTTTCCTATTAAATAGTTCAACTTTATTCTGAAAATAAAGCATAAATATAGTATTTTTCAAACCAACTGTGAATTAGTTTATTTAAAAACTAGAAAACAGTTATGGACTGGATTTAATCTAATTCAATTTTTAAAGTTCCCAAATAGACCCTAGGAGTTATTCATCAATAGAGATTTTTAAATCATATGGGTGCATCCACTTACCTAATTAATAAGATCTTACTAGGTTCGAGATTTTTACTTTCTCTACCCAAATAGGGGAAGAAAAATATAAAAAGGTAGCCAAAAATGGAAGGCGGCATTTTGAAAGTTAGGATCAACTTACCCTTTTAGTCACGTGACTAATAACTGCCTTTTAAAATCTCCCTTTGTCATATTCCTAGGCTTTAGGACATTTCCAACAACATGACATTGCCCCATGCTAATGCCCTATGTAGCAATCGTTTCTAAAATGTCTATTTCTCGTCACGTTAGGCTTAGAACAATTGAAAGAATGTATTCCACGGAATTATGGTCGGTGAGAGTAGGAATTGGAATTGGCAAGGGAGATGGTGGATAAAAATAAAAATATACTTTTTCCGTTCCTATTTTGTTAGCCTATTTCTTTGTTTTTTCATTTCTGAAACGTCTACTTGTCGTCATGTTAGGCTTAGAGCAATTGAAAGAGTGCATGCCACAGAATACATGCTTTAACGGCATGATGGTCGGTGAGAGTAAGAATGAATTTGCAAGAGGGATGGTTGTTAAAAAAAATAAATAAATAAATACTCCATCCATTCCTATTTTATTGGTTTATTCTTATTTTTATGATGTTTTAAAATTATTATCCCAATAAAAAAGCCATTGAATTTTCTAATGAATATTTTACATTTTGCAAGGTTTTGTACACTTGAGGGTAATTAAAATTGGTATGTTAAAATATTTATATTGATTTGAAAGCATTTAAGACAATTTTTTTTTATTAAAAAAAAAAAACCACGATTTTTTCAAAAGTAACAATCAAATGTGAATGAAGGAGTAAAAAATGAAAAATGAAAATGGAATTTTATTTTATCTTTTTATTTTACAGAGTATTGTATTTTATTTTGGTAAGAGGAAATAAGATCGATCAACTCCAGTGAAGAATAGATCTACCAATAATGTCTTTTCAAAGAATTTCTAAAATTTCCCTAAGAAAATTATAATCCCAAATCTGATTGTATTTAATTTTATGACTTAAATTAACCAAGAAATCAGCAACTTTATTTTCCTCTATATAAATATGATTTATTCTTATTTCCATACCACACTCTAAAATAATCTTAATACAATTAGATTAAATACTATAAATCTTCTAAGAACCACTTTGAAGCTTACCAATGCTATTAATCACAGTAAATTTTTTTTGTTTTCTTTTTCATTCGCAAGGAAAATGAAGATCATTTTGAAGTGCAATCGCTTCCATGTTAAGTACCGTAGCATTTTCATCAAATCAAATCGCTTGCATGATAAAATAACTATACTTCTTTTTACAAGTCATTTTTTTATAAAATCAATATTTTTGGAATCTAATTACTGAGACCTTTCAAATGGTTTTTTATAAAATTAGTATTTTTTGGAATCTAATCATGAAGACCATTCAAACAAGACTAATAATGAATATGGAAAAATAATTATTAAAAAATAAAAAACTTCGCTTGATTTGAAACTCAACCAAAAAAAAAAACAAAAAAACAAAAAAACTTCACTTGATTTGAAACTCGATTCAAAATATTGAGGCTTGCTTGGGAATTTTAAAATCTAATCAGATTCGATCCAATCCCTAACTATTATTTGGTTTTAATAAACTAACTCATAGTTGGTTGAAAAAAACTGGTTTTTATGTTTTGTTTTCAGTAGAAAGTTAAACAAATTAACAAGAAAAATAAAATAAAATTACGAAACAACATAGAATCAAAACTAGTTAGGTTTATTTTCAATTGGTTTGGTTTTTAGGTTTGTCAAATAGCCTCTTCAATCTCAGTTAAGTTTAACTTCATTTTCAAAAATCAAGTTAAACTCAAGTTGATTTTCTAAACTTAACACGAATTTTCCAAAACTCAACTTGATTCTCTTGAAAAAATAAAAATAAAAATAAAAATAAAATTTCCTATTCATGAAAATATCTCAACAAGTAGATTTTAAAAAAATAAATTTTTTGAAAAATGAATATATAAAATGAAAGTATAACATTTTAAACTTTGGAAAATTTTTTTTTGCCACATGTCAGAATTGGGAACAGGATTACCTCATTGGGATCTTTTGTTTCATAAAACCATTTGACTAATGAAAGTTTACAAAATATGACCCTCCTGACACATCCGTCACCCTCATGGTAGGTTAAGGACTTTCGGTCCCTTGTAGCAACACTATATATATATATATATATATATATATATATATATAGATGAAAGATAAGGGTTATCCAATTTTATTATATTTTTTTCTACTATTTTTTTTAAAAAAATAATTTTATTAATAGTAAATTTAACTACTTTGACATTAGGTTTGTCATTTGTGCTAGTTAAAAAAATTTGTTTTGATCAATCAGATGATTATACATAAAAAATAAAAAAAGATTCATTAAAAGCTATGTAAGCATCTAATATATCATTACTTTAGATAAGGACATTGCACATTTATCTTCCTTTTTCCAATTTTTTCCGAAGCCCCAAAAAACAGGAAAGTACATTTTGATGAACACTTCGCAGCTTAATACCAACAAAATGGTGTTATCTGTCAACAAATTACAACAAATTGATTGTCAACTTAATATAAATTGAGTAAATAATCCTCTATTTTGGTATTACAGTTAGAAGTGGTCATCAAAATGTAATTTCCACTCTAGATGCATGCGTAGAGTAAAAGGATTACATGCATTAACTAGATGGGGTGGGCGGTATAGAAAATAATAAAGTTCGTGTGGGCCAGCTTAACTGAGAGTAACTGATACGTGTAAGAAGCTTTAAGATCATGAACTTGTGGTTGTGATAAATGTGGTGTGGTGATATGGTATCATAAAAGACACTTTTATGATACCATAAAAGTGACATGCAAGTATGTGGGGCTGACATGCACGTCTTTGTGATACCATAAAAGTGACATGCAATTATGTGGGGCTGACATGCAATTATTGTGCATGTCTATGTAGGTGGTCATTGATTGCTGCTAGGCTTCCCGGAAGAACAGCGAACGACGTGAAAAACTATTGGAACACCCACTTTTACAAGAAGAATATGGTTTCTCCCCAGCACCAAATGAAAGGTAGAGCCCAACAGAAGCCGGTGAAAACCCAAGTTATAAGGCCTCAGCCTCGGACCTTCTCCAAACCTCTTCCTTGGTTGAGGGGAAACACCTACAACCAGTGCTGCTGCAGACACTGCGATTACTCTTTCGAAAGAAAATTTTGGCAGGTCCATCTTCGACACTGGCGCCACCAGACGAGGATGGAATTCCCTGGTGGGAAAGCTTGCTTTTTGAGGAGGAAGTTGACAAAGGAATCACTTCTTCAGTAGGTGGGTTGTCAGGCCTATGGGCTGAAAAAGACATTAATGCACCAACGACAGAGGCTGCAGGGGACACTTTTGTTGAAGGAAGCTACAGTGGTTGGCATGGGTTCTCTACCGATGTGGACCTTTGGGATCTCTTGGGTGAGGAATAGGAAACACTGAATTCTGTGGTACGGTATGTTGTAGACCCTTTTTTTCTGATTCTCAAGGATGGTTTAAAAAACCTTAATTTTTCTTTCTTTGAGTACTCATGCATGTACTGGTGGTAGTTGGCGTGCATGTGTGGATAGAGTAGTTAATTAGAGGAATATGGCTTTCACTTGGTCAGTCTGAGAGGTGTAATTCCCTACTTGTTTACGTATATATGTACAGTGGTATGTTTAGTTTTTTACTACTTTGACTGGTGGCTGCTGTTAGGAGAAATGTAAAATTGTTGTTTTTATTTCTTGTTACATTTCTTGGAGCTTCTTATATTACTCCTTCCATTTCATTTTTTTTAAAATTACTTTTGACCAAACACACATATTAAGACAATTAATGCTTTTAATGCATTGTCAATTTGTCATGTAATCCAATTTTTTTAACTTTCCAATTAACCTTTTTATAGTAAAATGTCACTTGATGTATAATTAATATAATAATAGTAATTTTAAATATTATAAAAGGTATTTTAAGAAAATAAAATAATGATTTGTTTTTATTTTTGAAAGTGATCAAATATTTTGCAACATCAAAAAGTGATTAGACAAACTGAAACTGAGGGAGTATTAGCTAAGAATTTGTGTTATTGTAAGAATAGTTAAATCGTACGTGCTTTTCACTTGAGCTATTTAATATAATTTAAATCTCCTGTAGGTTTTTTCCTATCCATTAATGCATTATCTTGCCACTTATTAAATTTTTCTTTTCAAAAGTACTCATTTCCTCTTTGAGATTTAGGTTTTGTGTTAAAAGTAATTCTAGAAATAACAAAAGGCAATATAAGAAGTTCATAAATAAAATAAATAAATAAATAAATAAATAAAGGAAAATGATAAAGGGGACTACTAACAGAGGACGAAATAGGGGGACGAGTAACCATTGGTTACCCAACATTATGTTTGACCCCTTCTGTTGAATTGCTTCCATATATGGAATCCCTATATGGCTATATATGAGAGATTATAGAAATGCGTACGATCTTCATCAATTTATGCTTCCATTTATTTAGGCATTATATCTCCCTCAAATTGGTAATTGGTTTCTTTTGGGTTTCCTTTTCAGATATGGGGATATCACCATTTGATGTCGATGGTGTTCAACATATTAATGACACTAATCAGGGGAAAACAATGCAGGAAGGAATTCTTACTGTTATCTTTAAAAAAAAATCACAAATTATCTGAATATTCATGATTCTAAAAACGTACCTGTCTTTTTTTTTTTTTTTTGGGGGAAGGGGGAGGAGGGGGTGGGGAACTCTCCATTATTATATGATAAAACTCTCAATTTATCTGATTTATCATGATAATGGTTGAGTTATGGTATTATCTTGATGCATATTTTGTATTATGTCATGGTTAATTATTTGAATATTTTGCATTGATTTAATTTGTGATTTTATATGATGTGTCATGGTTAATTATCTGAATATTTCGCCGAACTCGAATGCAGGAGGTATCTCAAAACTTGGGTCGATGATTCCTTTTGGGAATCGTTAAAGGAATGATATCACAATAATTTTGAGGAAACCCCTTATAATCCCGTTTATTTAAATTTTGAAAACATTTATTTGAATATTCATGGCACTAATCAGGGAAAAACAATGCAGGGGGGGGGGGGGGGGAGGGAATTCCTACTATTATCTTACAAAAAATAACAAATTATCTAAATATTTATGAGTCTAAAAACGTACCTATTGTTTTTTTTTTTAGGGGGGGTAGGTAACTCCCCATTGTTATATGATAAAATTCTCAATTTATCTAAATATTTGTCATAATAATGGTTGAGTTATGGTATTATCTTGATGCATATTTGTTGGGAGAATTAATTAACCTTTTTCTACCACACACATAGCGATTAACAAGAAAAGAAAGAAAGGATTAAAGAAACAAGAACACAGAAATTTACGTGGTTCCCTCTAATTGAGGTACGTTCACGGCACATACACAATTTCACTATACTCTGAGGCGAAAAAGAGAATATAAAATACATGCAAAGTCTTCTGACGGCCAGCCCCCTTATATATAACACCCGTAGTAATTAGGATTAACATACCACAACAATTTTTTATGATGTGTCATGGTTAATTATCTAAATATTTTGCATTGATTTAATTTGTGATTTTATATGATGTGTCATGGTTAATTATCTGAATATTTCGCCGAACTCGAATGTAGGAGGTATCTCGAAATTTTGGTCGATAATTCCATTTGGGAATCGTTAAAAGGAATGAGAAGATCACAGCAATTTTGAGGAAACCTCTATAATCCCGTTTATCTAAATTTTGAGAACATTTATCTGAAACGGGAATTTAGGGTTTCCCATATTAAGTTATTTTTTAGCTACTAACGGTGTTAATACCACTAACCAATCAGATTCAGCCACATCAATGATCTTATGTTTTGATCCTCTAATAGTGGTCCTATGTATCACTACTCAAAAAAATTTAAAAAAAAAATTAATAATTCAACTTTTACAGTAGACAAACATTTTGGGACAACAAAAATAGTCTATCTTTATGGGATAAAGCAAGTATTTAATTACCAAAAAAAAAAAAAGAAAATTAATGATCTTTAAGTTTTCCTTTTATTTTTCATTTTACTATATTTTAATACATTTTTTGCAAAGCGGTCATATCTTATTAGAAAAAAAATGCTAAATCATCCTCTTTTTTTTTTTTTTTAATCCAAATTCTCCTCTTCCAAATGATGTGGAAGTTGCCACATTAGCTAACTATGAACAATTATTTTTTTTTATAAAATTTTTAATTGCTTAGCATGGTTTCCACGCCATTTGGATATGAGCATTTGGGCAACAAATTTTCCAAAAATTTACACAATTTCGATAGTGCAATGTAAAATTTGGACAGAACAATTCAAATTATGACCAAGACAGAAATTTATCCATAGAAAATGAAGTCAGGAGGGTATTTAAATGGTTTAAACAAACGAAACATCTAATTAGGTGATTGAAAAAACTGGTCATTTTAAAAGAACTGTTCAAACTATCAGAACTTGTTGGGTGATTAATGATCTTTTAGTTTTCCTTTTAGTTTCTCTCTATCACAACTACTCTCTCATTCTCTCTCCTTAACCACTTATATAATATTGGATAATACTTGGCTCCTCACAGTAGAGGAGCAACTCCTCCTCCCTCCCACTCATACTATGTCACGTGTCTAACAAAACAAATGAGAATTGATTATGTACATGTATTCCTATATTATATTATTATAGACATGCGTCTACGTGTTCATGTATATATATTTATGTGTCCAAAAGAATATGAATATGTGCTAATATATTTGTGTTCACGTGTCTACATGTCTATATCCACGTATTCATATTTTTTAAAATTAATTATAACACCTGGCATAATATGAGTGGGAGGGAGGAAGAGCTACTCCTCTACTGTGAGGAGCCAAGTATTGTCTAATAATACATAGTGTTTTTTTCAATTTGAATTCAAAAAAAATCTTTTTTTTTTTATCTTAACATTTTTATTCTAAACAAAAATAAACTTTTGTTAATTGGTTTTTCCTTTTTTGGAGATCTTTGTCATTTTAAAATTTTTTTTTTTCCCCACACAATGTGTGTGCTTCGAAATCTAGTTTAATACAAGCATTTGACAAACGCTAATGAAGCACGTAGTCATACCATCCATGCAACACGCAGGTCATGTTTTTTTATTAAGGATTGTATTCTATAAAGAGCTCTTCTGGTTTACTCTTCAACATTCTTTGTTTTTTTTTTTTTTTTTTGGTTCGAAGGGAAAGGAAGGGCCGATTCTTATGTATATTCCAGTACATAATACATAAAAAAGGCATATGACAAACAACCTGAAATATCAGAGAGATCTAGGACACATTCAAAGATATAAACTGGGAAAAATATACGTGAAATATTGATATGATTTTTTATGGCGATGTGGGTGACAAAAAACTTGCTTTCTATTTTTTCGTAGCAACTTGTTTTCTTTTCACATCTTTACACTTCTCTTAATTTCTTCCACTATACGTACAATTATTATCCGTTGATATAATTTTCTACCACTAATCAAAAGAATAAAAAATAAATGCACGCTAACTAGACAGGAGTTAACGAAAACCTGTGAGCTTCAAAAGGTTTATCATCAATCCCTTCATTTATGTAGTTCACTGCAAGAAATCGATTCTGCAAAAAGTGGTCAATAAAATATAGCTAAGAGACAACACTGCCGAAGGTAGAGAGAGCAACAACCATGAACGAAGGATGTCTTCATTTACACGGGCATCTCATCTCTTACACAAGATGAACTCACACATTAATATACGAATAAATTTGATAAATTCTGAAAATATGAGATGCATTCAAACAAATATAACCACACACAATTTCCATCGATGAGTAAAACATCAGAAGAAATGCCCCAGTTTCAACTTTCAACAGTAGATAGATACAGAACCGAATTCCCTAATTTGAATAGAACAATTTAAATTTTATTAACAGTATAGAAACTAAAAAGGGAAAAAAAAAAAATCCATTCTTACTTCCAATAGGGAGGGACAAATGATGAAGGATCTGTTTAGTAGATGTCACCAACTAGACATTCAGCTGAAGAGTATTTGTGTAATATACATGTCAACCCCATCTTCTCATTGTGTACGTACCTATATATATATAGATATATATATATATATATAGACACATATATAATATAATACATCCTTTTAAATTCATTTTGAATGCATGTAGACAGACTTTCAAGTTCACAGCAAAAAAATTTGAATTGCCTCAGAAACTAATCCTAAATTCATATATATATATATATATATATATATATATAGAATTTGAGGTATTTAACACAATTTGAGCACAAAGGAGGTCTAATTGTTACTTTTTCAATATATTCTTCAAATTCCTCCAAATTCAAAATTTGAATTCTTCAATCATTGCATCAGCTGAAGTCATTGGGCCAAAACCAACCCAAATTTAATGATATTAATTATACAAATGCTGCAAGGCAATTAAACCTGCAACGAAACATACCATTTCAAATGACCTTTTCATATATAAGAAAAGGGTTGAAGGATTACGACTATAACAAGAACTCAACATCGCATAAGCAAATCCAATAGTGATAATACCTGGCCAGCATTGCGAGAATCAGGATCTATCTTAAGACATTGCTCATATGCTTCAATAGCCAGTGATATATTGGCAGCATCTCTGTAAAGAACCCCTACACAGATTTTGAGAAATGAATTGACTAGAGAAACTTCAAAGAGGAAAGATTAAAGTCTATCTGGGATAAAATTTATATAATATATATATATACTTAAAAAACAATTGGCAAATAAGAAAGTACTTTAAACCCACAGAACATATTAACCCAGCAAAAGAGAAAAAATGAACAAGTACAGAAACTCAATCATACTAAAGTCACCACTGAAAAAATTAGAAGACCAACTATGCAGTTCCTATTTTCAAAAACAAAATTATGTGCAAGTATGGTGGACTACAAAGACATAACTTCAAATGAATCAAATACAACTCCAGCACCTTTTTGAATCCCAATTAGTCAAACTCAAGCAAAAACAATTCTGTACAAATCTGCTATAGCAAAAGTTTAATAAACATATAATATATACAGAGTTCAGAAAATGCAGCAACAGTTCCATGTCAGCACTGTGCGCGCACGAGAGGAGAGCAAAGGTCATTCTGGACATTGTTGAAACATCACCCATGTCAGCACTTTGCCAAGGGGTCAGCTATACATCTTTTGCAGAACATTAAGCACGAAATTCCTCAAGATGCTTAAAATATTTTTATCCTTGCTAGGCTGAAATTTAGTGACAAGCATATCAAGCACCTTACCACGTGGCCAATCACACACTGACTCTGCTCTTTTTCTTGTGACAACAAATCTATCAAGGTTATTCGCGAAAAGGTAGTCAAATTTTGTTTCAACACCAACAAAAGTAGGATCATGAGTTTCCTTTATATATGAGCATGGATGATGTCGTGAAAAAGTCCAACCTTGAAATTCCCCAAACCACGAATGCCTTCATGGACAGGAAAATAGAATTGCAGTATCTTAACAGTATGTATGTTCCACATCCATCATGTTATTATATGTATATTGCATTCTACTCCTATACCCAAAAAGTATTATTAATAACTAAACATCACACGAAGAAAGTTATTATTCTAATTCAATAGTAACAGCAATGTAGAGTAGCACCTGAATCTTGTACTTGCTCAGCCATCCTGCCCTTTCAAGATATATAAAAGTAAGTCCAGATAAGAAAAAGACACCTTCACGAAGAAAGAAACTTCCAAGACACGCCAATTGAAAGTCATTGAAATGAGTGAGCAGATACTGCATCATAAACAGATAAAAAATAACGAGATGTCGTCATTTATTAACTATGAGGGCCATACAAAATGTCAATCTGGCACAGAAAATTTAAACCTTTGCATTAAATCATAGTTCCAAATCACATGTATCTCTAAAGCTAATTGAGACATTTCTCCATTCAATATCTAGAAAGTATAATAAAGTAAATTCTTGAACACTTATTCATTATTTGGTTCTCAGAAAATTGCATTCCTAAGCAATTTCTTCTCTTTTTCATTGTCAATTCAGAGAACCACAAAGAAAGAATCAACTAAAACTGTCTATGTCCATCCCACAAAGATAAACCATCTATCCTTTTTTACTGTGCCACTTGCAAGCATTGCATACTCGGTGTGAAGAAAAAACCAAAAAAAAAAAAAAAAAACCACACACACCCATACTGACTGTGCTGTAACACGTGGGAATATAAGGGGGGCAAAAGAGGAAATTCACCAAACACAGACATTGAATGGTCAAGACCTAATAGGAGCAGAGACGCACGCCTGCATGACAGAAGCATGCAGAGAATTAAATGCACATTAAATGGCTAACCAAAAATATGGCATATTGCATTTTGATTGTCCCCAATCCCCTGCCCCTTTAGATAAGCAAAGCAATTAGGCAAATGTTACACATAGAAGAGTTGAGGTAATGATCCCTACAAATACCTCAACCTTCAGAATGTATCTAAATATGCAAGTAGGCAAATGTGATAACTAGAAAACCAATTTACCTAAAGGAAAAACGAAGGAACTAAGTTTAAAAAGAATATAAGTGTTTACTAAATGCTATGGTCAAACTTACAGGGAGCAATTAACTTAATGACTTGAAATAACAAGATTAACTTACCAGATTTGGGCACACTACTACTAATTGTTTTTCCAGTAAGACTCCTGCTAACAATGCCAAAACCAATATGGTAATAGCAAGATTAGCTATACCCAAAATGCATGGCATTAACGTGCACAGGAAAAATACCCAATACAATCTTCAAGCTACATATATTACCAAAATGTCCACTTTAAATTATAAAATTCATCATGCATACCTTGTGCAATCTCCAAAAAAATTCTCCTTGATCTATTCCGTGTACCTACAAGAACCATGCCAATTGGAGCTTATATTACAAGATAAAAAATGTAAGAAAAATTTTGCAATTTTCAAACGATATCCAATATAATGGAAATAAGTACTTGTGCGTACCTTATTTATATCTATTACCATCTTCAAGCTACATATACTACCAATATGTCATCTACACATGGTCCAACACGAAACAATTCTACATGGATTGTGTAAAAAAATATACAAATAATAGTACTCTTAATGGGTAGGTAGGTGAAACTACTAGTTGTCTATTCTACATGGATTGCATAAAAAATATACAAATAAATTTGACCATTAATTAAATGGATATAAGATAATATTTGTCAATACAACAATAATATCAATGATGTAACACATTTTTTTTATGAAGTAATGAATATATTAAAAAGAAAAGTCCTGCACACACAAAATATATAGTTAAGTCCTTTGAACTGATTGACTCTTGCAATCTTGGAAGATGAAGAAGAAAAAATTACTATTAAATACTTGTTAAAATAATAGTACTCTTACTTAGTAAAATACTTGTACTTGCACCAGATTTTTCAAGTTAGGAATACGGAAACCACAATAAATAAAACAAAGATAGATTGCTATTAAATCTTAAACTCTTATTTATTAAGTTACATAAGTTACATATCCTACAGATAATGAAATACTCTCTTGAGTTGACTTCATATTTATGATTTTTCTAGACCAAGTAAAATTTCTCTAACGGGGAAATTTTATAATGATAATTTAGAACTCTCAGAACTTCATATACTGATTCTTCATATAGGTGTTTTCTAGAACTTCATATACTGAATCTTTCTAAAAATTTCAAAACAAAATCGAAGATAGAAAGGGAGGGGGGGGGGGGGACAGAGACGCTATAGAAAGAGGGGGAAAAAACAGAGAAGCAAAAAAAAAAAAAAAAAAAAAAAAAAGGAGGGAAAAAAATCGAAGATAGATAAATGGGAGAGAAGATATAGAAAGCGAGCAAACCTAGATGAGAAACATTACAAGAAAAAGGTTGATAGATGACGCTTTTAGAATTTAAAAAGATGACCGTTTTTTAAAAACCAGACATCTTTTGAGTTTTAGGATGAAAAGATGACTAGTATTTAAGATCAAACTTAAAACAGTCATCTTTGAAACAACAAAGATGTCTGGTTTTTAAAAACATTATAATAAAAGATGACTACTTTTAAAAACCTGTCGTCAATTCACTTTCCTCCTATGTCATTTTTCTTTAGCTCCTCGATCCCTTTTTAACATAACCTACTTTTTTTTTTTACTCTGTCTCTCTCTCTTTCTCCAATCTCCATCCCTCAGTTTCTCATAAAGCCTTACGCATCAGCACCACAACCCTCACTGTCATCATAGCCCAGGCCACCTTTACTGTTGCCATATATCGCCCAAGGCTGCCCTCACAGAGAAAGCTTTTTCTAGTTACAAGACGAAATCCTGCAGATTGCTTACTCTGAATAACCAACCTAGACCTTGTAGCTTGCAAATTAAAGTCCATCGTGCATTCCTTCCTCCATAACATTCGAGAAACCCTAGCTTGGTCACCATCTCCATCTGCCTCACTCGCGCCGACAACGTTGCGATCCACTTCACTAGAAGTTGCTACTAGCCTCGCTGGAGTTCGTCCAAGTTATATCTCTCTCCCACTCTCTCAATCTATCTAGATCTATCGCAATCTACCTTGTATGTTTTTCTCTGTTCTTTTTTTTTTTTTTTTTTTTGGGTGCATTCTCTGTATCTCTCACTTTTTCTTGCTTCCGATCTTTGTCAGCAAATCTGTTCCTCAATGTATAGTTACATGTGCATATACATTAGGGTTTCATATGTTCTTGATTACGTTTAATTTCATGGTTGGGGTTTGGTGTGATTCATTGTACATCATATGTTATTCGATAATGTTCTCGAGTGTTTGGGTTGGGTTTTATTTTTTCCATTGGTTTGAGACAATATTTTAGCTAGAATTATATAAGGGTATTTAAGATTTGCAATGTTTTTTGGGGGTTTTAATTTGGGGATTTTCTGAGGATCGGATACATGTGGTTGTACTGAAAGAACGTGGGTGGCCATTTGTTAGGATTTATGATGCATGGGTTTAACAGCCCTATGTGCCGGTAGATCTAACGCCACTACCATTGACAACTACCTTCTTCTCTCTTCCCTTCACCTCTTTCCTCCTTTCTTGTCCATATTTAATTTGAACCAAATTATAATTTTGCATCTCTTTGTTTCATAAGAAACCCATTGCAATTTCACTCCCCCACTTTTAGGACACAACCTGTTTGATTCATTGCTTCATACAAAGAAATGTATTTTTCTAACAATTTATAGTTTATTAGTGTATTTTGAAATTCTACTTTGAGATCGATCTACATATACACTGGTAAGAAACTATTTGAAGTATTTAGTTAATGTTTGAAATATTGAATATTTGATATGTTTAAGCCACATTTCCCTTGGTCAATTGAATTATAGCTTGATGATGATGGCATGAGAAATATTAAGAAGGAGTCACCTAACGTCATTTAGGCATGTGGGTTGGATGTAATCAAATTGTTATAGCAAAAATCCTCGTGTTAAGGTCACCATTAGCTAACATTAAAGTCTGCATTAGTTAATGTCCAACAAACCTGACTTTTAGCCTGTTCCAAGATGAAATGGAAATCAAACTTACCTAGCTTTCCCCGGAGTGTGTGATCCCCGCGCAAATATATATGAACTCCACCAAGCAAAAGTAGCTTCCACAGGATGTTAAGATTATAATCGTGGACTATTTATTTTCATTCTATAGTTTTTGAAGTTCCTCTTTTATCCTTACTTCCTTCAAAGGCAAAAAATTTGGAAAATAACAATTAAAATAAACCCTACTGGAGGTGGTTTTTTTACTCTTTATCATATGAACATGTTTCTGTTTGCGTGCTTCTTCCTCCGCAGAATACAACTTTATTGCTCTCATATAAAATTTCTGTTTTATTTAAGATGATGCGTCATGAAAAATAATTGGAAATGAGGAAGTGTTGGCATGCATGACACATGCATTTGTCATGGCCAAATTGTAGAAACTGGAGTGCATTTGTTACGTAATAATTGCTTTTGAACTTTCCTGTTTGTGTAGGGGAAAGCCAATCTGGCTTTTGGCTTTTGGCTTTTGGCTGAAGCTATATCCTCTTTGTTACGTATTTCTCTCACATTTGTTCTCTCCATTTCTCAATGAATCAATCATAAATTTTTCCAATTGTTCAATTTTTTCGATTGATCATTTGCAAAATTTTACAAATATTTCGCTTGAAACATGAAGGGATTTGACGTAATTTGGCAAAATTTGGAGTTGTTGAAATCTGCATTTGAATTTAGTGGAAAATGCTAGTTTTTGATGGATTGAGAATGCCGATACGGTGTTTTGGAGATTATGAATTGCTGAGTTTAGGGTAGTAATTTGGTGAGGGTTTTTCAGTTAAATGGCATTTAAGGTGTGTAGTTGTGAATTTGAAGGGTATTTTAGGAATGTTCTTGCAAATTCTCATTAATGCCTTAATAGGATTCTTTGAAAGTAATCAACGATTGAGTGGATTAAACACATACAAAAGATTTTTTTTTTGGGTGTTTTTGTCGTAAACGGACTTTATTGGAGGTGGGAATTTAGTTTAGATATTGGAATGTTATTGTGTGAAATGTGTACCTTTGTTTTAAGAATATCCATTATTCGTTTGGACTCTTGCCCTGAAACGGCATTTACTCACTTTTTAGTTTAAAGACTTCCAAGAGTTGTATTTCATGGATCTGCAATTCTATGTAGACATTTAAATCACCTTGGAATGAAATTGGTTATTTAAGTTGTGTTTGATCAAAATCTTTAAGAAGTTTGTTGTTATTTATTTCCAGTTTGATTTATCTGCTCCTTAATTTTTGGCTTTATAGCCTTATAAAGCTTTAACTTCTTGAGTTTCTGTATTCTAATTTTGTGATGTCACCACTACATGTTTTGGATTGTCATCATGTATATGAATTATGAAGATTTTTGCCACATTGCATCTATATGTACAGAGCAAATTGGCCCCAAGTGTCGACGCTTTTTTAGGCCTTCAAATTTCATGAAGTTTGAGAAAGATGAATCAAGACGAATTGCTATTCTGCCATTTTACCTATATGTGATGCGTACAATAGGTCTTTCTCTTCCATTCTACTTTCAATGGGCCGTTTCTTTTATCTTTCAAAAGAACTATAGTATAAAAGATCAAATAGTAATGCAGTAGAACATTTAGTTGTTTTCTTTATTAAGTTTTCTTTTGGGTTGTGCATCTTGTACATCTTTTTTACATAATGATACAATACTTTGCTAATTTTATATATATATATATATAGATATATAAATCAAAGCCAGTTCAGATTCAAACATAGTCAGACAATGCCGTAGGATTTGCGTTTAATTATTATTGTCTGACCTGGAAGTGAATCGTATTCTGTCTGGTCAGTTTAGTTGGATCAGCCTGATTGGGTTATTATGGTCTTCATTGAGAATGAATAATTGTAAGACTATGTGACTTCCATGGCTGATGAGATGCTAGCACTAGACTTATGAGTCTCATTGTAATTTTGAGTTCTAGATCATTTAGTAGATGATCCAGAAACACTTCTCTGTGTCTGTGTGCGCACTCGCTCATGTAATAATGTCATGTATTGCTGCTTACGGTTCATTGTTGTTCAGGTTTCGCTTATGCAAGCCAGAATTGATATGAGTAAGCTTGATGAGAATTGATACGCAGGCCAGTATTGCTACTTATCGATTGCCAGCTTATTCCTTGCCATCTTTAATGTATAAGAACCGTAATTATTTTGCTTTTTCCAGGAAATGGAGGCCTGTATACGAGGCTTTATTCCTAATCTGGCACAACTATGGGATATGCCCGCAGCGTTTATTCAAATGAACTGCCGCATAACTGCACACAAATTCTTCTTCTTTTGTGATCCTCATAGAAGAGATTTGCCATTGCACAAGTTCTAGTTAAAGCAAAGAGTCAATTTTATATTAGTTTAGTCATTTCAATGGAAGAATACCATTATTTTTACCATTTATGTAATGCGATATGGCACTGGTGCTCTATTCTTTTGCCATAATTATTTATTTTGGTCTCTGTTATTATACTTTTTTGAACTCTCTACAATCCTTAGGTTTTCTTTAGATGTTTCACTGCGATGTAAACTGTCAAAATTAGTAAATTGGGGGATGATATAATTAAATGCCCGTTTTGGCAGCAATACTGAAATTTATGGGGTAAAAGAATGAAATCAAGTATTTTAGAGTTTTCTCTCCCCATAAAATAATCAGATTTCTGGTTGGTGATGTGGAGATAGGTAATAGATATGTGAAAATGACCTGAACATTGTGGGATGGGATGCGTATAACTTCTATAACATTGAAAGGGAATGGGGGTAGATATCAACTTGCGATTCTAATGGAATAGGTCTGATTTGTGACAATAGAGAAGATGGTGATGTTTTGTGATGGTAAAGGAGACATTGAGAATTTCTGACTTTAAAAAAATTTAGGATATAGTTTCCACCCCCGCCCCACCTAAATTTTATCCAGAACTGGGGCGCACTAGGGTTAAGGTTTAGAATGTGTCAAAAATGACGGTTATCTTTACACAGAACTGTTAAAAGATTTTTCTTTTTGCAGGTAATAAAGCATTTCTATGCATTTATTTGCATTCTAAAGGGAGAAACTTGATGTTGACATTGATTGGGCCTTAATTAGTTCAAAAGCTAGTATGATTTCTGGAGATTTTGTTTTCTCCCATTTCTGCATTTTTAGCTCTTTCTTTTTACGATTAGCACACTGTTACATAGAATTATATATGTTAAATAGATTTTGCCTTTTGCAGATGCATGTGAGTGAGAGAGAAAGAGAGAGAGAGAGAGGAAGGGATATTTTTCTTTGATAGAATCAAAGAAATTAGAGCAAATTAACACTGAAACTTTTGTGGATGCTCACTCTTCTAATTTGTCCCTTTTTTTTTTTTGTTTTTTTGTAATTCTCACCTGATGGCTTCTTTTTGTATAGTTGAATCATGCATCATTGCAAAAGGTGAAAATTTTTTGAGGATATTGCCTTTTTAGATTTGTTTTTCATTTTAACATCCAAAATATTGTATTTAAGACTAGTTGGGTCAAAGGAATGGTGACTTTTGAAACCATGTTATTCTAATCCAATAAAATGAAAATTATGATTTTATAATTAATATGAGCAATTTAATTTCTTTTGTTATTTTATTTGTCTTAATTTCTTTCATTTCATATTGAGAATTTAACTATTAAGTAATTTGTATAAACAGGTTAATGTATTAAATTTAATAACAGGTTTGTAGGGTAGTAAATAGTATATGACAAATTTTTTGTATATATTCACACAAAAGAAAAAAAAAAGATCCGTAGATAAGATGACTATGAAAAACAGTCATCTTATGTAGTAATATATGACTACTTTTTAAGAACATAAGATGATTGTGAAAAACAGTCATCTTATATAGTAATATATGACTATTTTTATGAACATAAGATGACTGTAATATATGACTATTTTTAAGATAAAAAGGGTCATGTTTTTGTGAATATATGACTATTTTTAACGGTTATCTATAGCACACGAAGATGATGTTTTTCGTATAAAAAGATGATTGTGTTAATGAATAAAGGGTCTTCGTTCTTTAAACTAAACATGACTATTTTTAAAAAACAGTCATCTATAGCACTCAAAGATGACAGTTAAAAACAGTCATCTTATTTGATGATAAAAGATAACGGTAGAAGAGATGACTATTTTTATTAAAACAAAAGATGACTGTTTTGGTAAAAGATGACTGTTAAACACAGTTATCTATCAACATTTTTGTTACAGTGAAAGTAGAGATGAAAGTGGGCTGAGATAAGCCTATTGAGACACTATAGAGGATAACCGTACATCTCATCCAGCTAGCAAAGCCAACAAATACCCTACCAAACCCTAAAAATCGAAGAACAAAAAAACAATGAGATTTCTTTATAACTACGTGTGTGTTTTCGAACAAAAATAGAACCAAAGAAAAAAAAACCCTAAAAATCAATTGTATTTGTGTGTGTTTGTCGGAATAGACGTAGAAGAAATCGAACCAAAATAGGAGAGAAAGTGAGTTACTGAGCGAGAGAAAGAGAAAGAGAGAAGAATATGTATCGATAGAGGGATACTCCAGTGATCGGCTTCCTCAAGCGAGTGAGATGGCTTCTAGTGAGAGGAATATGTACCGGTGGTAAGAAGGCTGGAGGCTCCGACGTCATAGATCATAGACTAGGGTTTAGGTTTGGATTTGCATTTAGGTTTGGTTTTGGTGGAAAGCATGGTTGTGTTGTGCGGATTCTAGAAAGAAACATAAGGTTTTTTTGCTTTGCCTTAAATATAAAGTAGCTTTTATCTGAAAAAAACCATAATATATATGAGTATTTACCATCTTACCCTCATATTTCCTAAAGATTTCGCATGCAAATTGGCACCCAACAAAATACCAACAAAAGGCTTTCAACGATTTTTTACCATCCATAAAACTGAACAATTCCCAAAGGAAAATTAAACTGTCGGCAAAATTAATCGGCAATTAATGATTTTTTTGTAGTGGTGGCTACAATAAAAAAGATGGACCACATGTCAAAAAGAAAAACCATGCATGTCTAGAGGGCTAATTCTGATATTCTAGCAAAAAATTGGATACCATACTTACAAGATCACTTGAAATGGCGAGTCATTTCAAATCGTAAGTGGTTACTAAATGGTAAGTGAGTAATGGATCACTTCAAATGGTAAGTGAATCACTTTAAATATTAAGAAGGAATGATACCCTAAAAACTTCGAGGATACCCTAAAAGTGTCCTATCTAGAGAAGTTAATTTAGTACATGTTGCTTTTACTCAAAGAAAGTGGTCTGTATGTCAAGACAAGAGAAGAGGAAGAACAAAATCCATTATTCAAAACACGTTTTGATGAAGAAAGTGATCTATGGCTGAAAAAAACTACCTAGCAGCTAATTATCTATAAATAAAAGAGTAAAATTGCAATGATACAAAGAAGAATAGCATGCTTCTTACTAAAAAATGACATATAAATTGAGAAATGGTTTACATTAAAATAAAAATTTTTTAAATTTTTTTTTAAAAAAAAAGAAAGAAAAAAGGACAATAATTGACTAGCACTTACCTGCAAACAAGGCAATGACTAAAAATATCTGACCGACAATTATTTATAAGCAAGAAAGAGCCAAAATTAACTAACTGATGGTTACAAATTAGTTGTCTACATATAGCAGAAAAAATAATATATTCAGCATATGCTGAGGAAGAAAATATTGATTGTGTAAACTTGTTTTACACATGGCTTGGTTAGTGAATATGTGGTTGGTGAGTATGTAGTCAAAAGCTTGATGTCGACAATGGAAGCTAGTCGACCACAAGGAAAATTCAAACACAGAAGTTAGGCAGATTTGATCGTTGATTGCTGCTTTCACCTATAAATATAGAATTTCATTATATTGTAAGAATGTGGAGTGAGAAACAGAAAGTCCTCTATGAAATTTTTTTGTGAGCTAAAAATCTCTCTCTCAGGTGCACCACCAGTAGGGATGGCAATTTTGACCCGCCCCACCCCCCCGTCCTCATAGAGGCAGGTTTTTTTGAATTTTTTCGGTTCTCGGTTCGAGTATGGGTTAAATTTTGAATTTTTCATCGGGTGTGGTTCGGTTATGGTATTTACTAGCCCCATCCGGTAGAACTGAACCGAATCGAACCGAACCATAAAACTGCCCCGCCCTGCCCCGCTTGTCTTTTTACAATTTTACCTTTATATATATATATATATAACCTATAACTTTAACTCAAAAAAACACTAGCCGCCTCACACCTCACCCTCACCGCCTCACACCTCACTACCTCAGATCAGATCTCTCTCCTTCACTCACGCTTCACCCTCAGTCCCTCGCCGTCCACCGTCCACTGTCCGTTGACACTGGTCCTCGCCTGGCCTCCTCACCCTCATAGCCTCCCCACCCTCACGGCTTCCCCACCTTAATACGTACCTTACCCTCATGGCCTCCCTATCCTCACGGCTTCCCCACTTCAGTACATACCTCACCCTTACAGCCTCGCCATACCTCTATACCTCACCCTTACGGCTTTGCCAGCTTGCCTTCACGGCCTCCCCACTTCACCCTTACGACTTCATTGCATCACTGTCACCATCACCAGTTCACCACCTCAAATCTACGCCCACGGTCACGTGTACGCCAGATCTACACTAGATCTACAGAATCCAGCATTGTGATAGTTCCTCGAATTTCAACTAGACCAAATCTACATTCCTTTCACCACTGTAAGCTACTCAACTACACTTTCATTCTCTTTCTCAAATTTTAATATATATTTTACATGAAAATGATGTGAAATGAAAAGGATTTGTTAATTGCACTGAATTATATCTTTGAGTTGGAAAGGATTTCTTTCGTTTGTCTCTTTACTCTCTTATTTCTTATGTTTATCTCATATTTCTAAAAATTGATTTTTTTTTTTTTTTTTTAATTGCTTGAGTAGGGCTAGGCGGGGTGGGGATGGTTTTCCTAGGAAGAAATAGGGTTGGGTGTCACACCCCATTTTTGCACCACCTTATCAGGGCCCATCATTTCATGCATGTTTTTTTTTTTTTTTTTTTTTAGTCTAGTCACTTGCATTAGTTTGGTAGGGTCACAAGGACAATGGATATGAATTTTGGTTCAATTTGGAGTTGATCTTGAGGGTTAATAAGAGCTTTTGTGACTTAAGGGGCATAATCGTCTTTTAGGTTACAAACTTTTCATTTGACCCTGAAATGATCTACAAATTGTCAATTGGAGTTCATATTGATGCATATAAAGTATTTCTAGGTTCAATTTGATGAATCAATGGCTTAGGATTAAATGGCTCGATATGGTTCAATTTGGTTAATTGACCCTTCTTTGGGTTAACTCAAATTGACACACAATTACCAACCAATTCTTTTCAAATTGACTTTAATTAGTCATTATTTCATCCTTGAAAGTGTTTTAGAAAGCTTAATTTTGATATGGAAAGCATTTGGTTTGATCCTATATGCATACCTATGCTTTGCAAAGGTAGAGCATAGCAGTTAACCACCTTTGTCAAACCTAACCATGCACCTATAGTTAGTGGTTTTCACCCTAAAATGTTCAAAAATGTATTCCTCATCGAAACACGGTTGTTTTGGATTTTGTTCCATCAAAATCGAAGTTGATTTGACTCCTGAAACACTCCTAGAAGGCAACAAAGTCCAAAAAAAGAGAAAAGCTAAAGCGAGCTCAGGTGAACACCCAGCCCTGGGCGGCTAGCCGCCCAGGCCCTGGTGGTCACCTAGGCCACTTTCCTAATTCTTTGCTGAAGCAAACTCTTACCTATTTTGACGGCTTGGGACTCTTTTGGACGAGTTTCCTTCTAATTTTTAGTAACTTTTGAGTTTTTTAAGCACCAAGGGAGTCTCTAATAATCCTTGGATTAATTTTTAGGGTTTTAATCATAGCCATTGATTTATCCTAATGAAACTCTATAAATACCCCCTATGCTTCAGCACTAGAGGAGGCAATTAGAGGACACTTTATGCATTAAACCTAAATTTGTGAGAAAGAATAAGAAAGAGAGAGAGCTAAAGGAGAGTCGAAGTTCCTGCTGTAGCCTTGAAGAAGCTTGATCCAAGTCATTCACAAGAGCAAGGGAGAGTTCCTACAATAGCAAAGGAAGCTTTCCTAAGGTATTTTCCTCTTCTATTAATGCTTACACTAGGGTTTCTTATAGAATAGGTCTATGATATGCTAAAGTTGAGTTTTTTTATCATGTATGAAAACTTTAGTTAGTTAATATACATTAAATAAATATTATTTATCATGAGTTTAGCATGTTTATGGTTTATTTAATAGGTTTTTAAACATGATTGTGAGTTTAAGGTTTCCATTGTCCTTGTTTTAGGTTAATTTCATATAGCATGTTAGTTTAGGCTTTTTTGTTGGTTTTACTTCATAGTTGCTGTATATGTATTGCATATAGAATAACTATGATGATTTTTCGCATTCATATAGTGGAATTCTAGGGTTTTTATGCATGCCATGGTATTAAGATTGCATTAGGGTTTATGAGAGTTCGCTATTTTTGCTGTTTGCATGTTTAGTGGATGATTATAGGCTATGATACTATTCTGTCCAGATTTGCATATTGTTATTTTTTCATGATTTTAAGCATGTGTGTCACACCCCATTTTTGCCACCTTAGCTAGGGTTTGTCATTGCATGTGTCTTTTTGTTTCCTTTTTGAGTCTAGTCTTTTGCATTGAGTTTCTAGGGTCCTAAGGATGGTGTCTATGAATTTTGGTTCGATTTGGAGTTGATCTCGAGGGTTAATTAGAACTTTTGTGACTTGAGGGGCATAATTGTCTTTTTGATCACAAACTTTCCATTTGACCTTGAAATGATCTCCAAGTTGCCAATTGGAGTTCATATGGTTGTATTTGAGGTATTTGTGGGACCAATTCGATGAATTGGAGGTTCGGGATTAGAATGGCTCAGCAAGGCTCAAGTTGGCTAAAAGACCTACTTCGGGTTAGCTCGAATTGGCTCATGATTTTCACTCTATGACTACTCATTTGACCTTGATTGGTCTTAATTTCATCCCCAAATGTGTTTAGGGAGGTTGAATTTCGAATTGGAAAGCATTCGGTGCGACCCTATGTGCATACCTAAGCTAAGCGATGGTGAGGCATAGCGGTTAACCACCTTTGTAGGACCCAACCATGCAGCCATGGCTAGGGTTTCTTGCCCTCAAGTGACTCAAATTACATTCCCCTTCGAAACACGGTCGTTTTGGCTTTCGTTTCGTCAAAATCGGAGTTGATTTGGGCCCTGAAACACATTTGGAAGCTGAAAGGGTCAAAAATGGGCTGAAGCTGACATGGCCTCGGGTGACCACCCAGGCCTGGGCGGCTAGCCGCCTGGGCCCAGGCTGCTAGCCGCCCAGCCCCAGGTGGTCACCCGAGCCACTTTCCTTTTTTGAGCCTTGACGCGGCTCCCACCCTATTTTCTCGGATTTGCACGCCTTTAGCCGCCATTTAACCCTAATTTCAGCCCTATTTGACCTACTTGAGCCCCAAGGGAATCTCTAAGAGCCCTTGGATCAATCCCTAGGGTTTTAATCCCAACCATTGAGGGTTTTCCCTCAATCCCTATAAATACCCTCTTATACTTCAGCAATAGGGGGACACTTTGGAGGCCACTTGGAGAGAAAATTCTGAAGTGTGAGGCATGTGTGAGACTTGGAGGCTATGGCAGCCATCCTTAGGGTAGTTTAACCTATACTTTGAGTGAGAGAGTGTGAGAGTAAGCTTGGAGGAGGGCTGGAGCATTGCTTGAAGGCTTGAAGGAAGGAACTCCCAGCAGTACACAAGAGAAGGAGGACTCCCTACAGCAGCAAAAGGATACTTCACCATAGGTATTCCCCCCTTCCTCCTCTTCTCTCTTTTAAAGTTAGGGTTTTTGCATAGAATAGGATGATTGCATATCAAAGCTTGTGTTTTTATCACGTCTTGTTGCTTCCATGCATGTTTAGGATCATATTTGTGGGCTGTTTAGTATGCTAGGATGTTATTCCATGTGATTTACTGCATGTTTGGGACTTTAGGGTTTCTTAGGTGCTTAAAATGGTTTTCTGCATGAAATAACTCTTTGGTATATTAGAGCTTGTGTTTTTATCATGTCTTGTTGCTTCCATGCATGTTTAGGATCATATTTGTGGGCTGTTTAGTATGCTAGGATGTTATTCCATGTGATTTACTGCATGTTTGGGACTTTAGGGTTTCTTAGGTGCTTAAAATGGTTTTCTGCATGAAATAACTCTTTGGCATATTAGAGCTTATGTTTTTATTGTGTTTTGTTGCTTCCATTGGAATGTATGCATGATTAGGATAATATTTATGGGCTGTTTAGTATGCTAGGATGATGTTCCATGTGATTTGCTGCATGTTTGGGATCCTAGGGTTTCCTTAGTGCTGAAATGGAGTTTATGTTTAGAATAGCTATATTTCATGTGCAAGCTTGTATTTTTCTCATGTGTGGATGCTTCTATTGATTAATATGCATGATTAGCATGATGTCTATGATGGGCTTTGCATGATTTAGAGTTATTTTATGTGATTTTGAGCACAATTGTGATTCTAGGGTTTCATTCATCCTTATATTAGGAAAGTAGCATATAGCATGATAGCTTAGGGTTTTTCTTTGTGTTTTCTTCATAGTTGATATATATGTGCTGCATATTTGATAACTATGATATCTTTCTGCATTCATAGTAGTGGATTTTAGTGTTTTTTTGCATGTCATTGCATTTAGGGTTGAATTAGGGTTTTAGTTAGCTTATGATTCATGTTGTTGCATGACTTGTGGTTGATTTTAAGCCTTATTTCAATTATGTCCAGATCTGTTATTTGTCTTTGATATGATATTTTGAGCATGTGTTAGCCCATGTTTGGGCATGATAATGGCTTGATTTGGAATCTAGCTTGCTTGGTTGGTATTTTTGGTATGTTTTGCGTGGAAATTGCAGGTGCTTTGACAGGTACAACAGGTGCAACTACCCCACCAATGTGGGGTGGTTATTTTGGCTATTGTGAGATGAAATCTTACAAATAAGGTAATTACCCTATGCAATAGGGTGGTTACTTTGACAGGTTGCTTTTGCTTAAGGTAAGTAGGGTATGAGGGTGCCCCAATTCACCCTTCTTCCCTTTCTTTGAAACTTTCCCTTTCTCCCCCCCTAGGGTTGTTTCCTAATAGGGGAATATGGTGATTCCTATAGTATCCTTTCAATAAAAAATACTTTATAAATCAAAGTTTCCATCTTTTATCAAAATTCCATATTTTACCAAAAATCTTTTGAGAATCATTTATTTTGGAAACTTACCATGTTTTACTTGAAAGGAAACTTAGGGTTTACCATAAGCCTTGATTAGGTTATAACCCTATTCCCTTTCGAACTACGTGGACTTTGATCCATGTATGTCCATACATGGTACGTAGGCGCTCCTTGTGAGGTTCAAGTCCGCCCTAGGATACTAAGTATCCTAGGTTTTCTCCCCCTCCTTCTTTTTTCTGTTTTTTCTTTGATTTACATGATTATATGGATGAATGAATGAATGATATGCATGCTGTCTTGTGATGATAACTGTTGATTTATGTGTGATTAAGACTTTGATTTAGCCCAATTAAATTAAGAGACCGTTTAGGGCGATATGGGTGCCTATAGGCTTTGCCTAGAACCTTCCCATATCGTAACTTAGCCTCCGAATCCCCGAATTCTCTGGTTTCCAAAAGATCATTTGCCTTTCCATTTTTAAATATGGAGTCAATCTTTTGTTTTCCTAAAACAAAACTGTTTTTAGGGTTTTCCTTGTTTCCTTTAAAAAATAAAGTGGCGACTCCTTTCTTTTTCCAAACCCATTCGTGGGCCCTCTTTTCCTGGGTCCACAGATTGGCGACTTTTAAACCCTCCTGTGGGCCTTAACAATTTCTGGGGTTCACAGAACTGGTGACTCCGCTGGGGATTTGTGGGCTAGACTCTATACAATTTGATTGGGCTAAGTTAATTTCTTTTGTTTAATTAAAATCAATCACATTGCATTCGCTTGATTGTGTGCCTTCATTTATTGCATTGTGTGCGCAAACTCTTGCATGTTAGGATCGATGTCCCTTGCCACTGACGGGCCTAGCCTCAACCTTGGTTTTCCTGATTCCATGAGTTGGGGCGAAAGCTCTCAACCTCTCTTGCCAAGTACCCTTGGGCTTGCCCTTGGGTATATCAAATGAGTTAATCACGTACTGCTGGACCCACGCGGCGTTCCTGATGCCACATGTGGTTAGGTATAAAGATTGCTCAAGCAAGTGAAGGACCCCAGCCTACCCTATCATTAGTCCATATAGACAGACTTGTAGGGCACTATGGTTTCACCTTTATGCACCCACATCTGTTTGTAATGATATCATGACCGTGTTTGTGATGTGCTTAATGAACATTTAATAAGAGAACCTTTGCACCCTATACCCTATATCCTTAATACGTACCTTCCACCCATGACCCTTGTAAAGGTGATTGGATTAAAAGGGACTAATTGAGTATATATGGCGTGAAGTCATTGAGACAAATATGGAAGCCTAGGACATACCCTTAGGATGAGAGACTGATTGTTCCCTTTCATAGAGGAGTGAGAGGACGTACTGGCTTGGATCCGCGACCAGCAAGGGCGCTTAGTGAAGATTGATCCTACCAACCAGTCAGATATGGCCGATGAAGCAACTAGTGAAGGGGGTTTTGATGTTGAGACTTGTTTGAAGGCTATCATGACCAAGCTTGATTATACCACTGATGTATCCGAGAGAGCATTGAAAATGGCCCAAGATATCCAACATAAGATGTCCGAACCAGAACAGAATAATGGCCGTACCCCGGGGGATAACACTGAAAATGGGACCCAGTCTGGAGAAGGCACTAAGACCAATGATGGAGGAAGTACTAAGCCCAAGGGGAATGAATCACCTGAAATTTTTAACCTAGAAGGGGGAAGTAAGGGAAAGATCTCTGATACAGACTCTATGTTGGCTAGCAAGGTAGAAGCCTTGGAGAGGACTATAAAGGGAATCCGTAGGACAGATGACATGGTGGATATACGTACCCTATCTTTGTTTCCTCAAGCCCGTATCCCACTACAATTCAAGATGCCCGAATTAGAAAAGTTTGATGGAACGGGTTGCCCTAAGACCCATTTGAAGATGTATGTGCGAGCTATGCACCCTCGAGGAGCGACAGATGAACTCTTGGCTCAAATGTTCCATGAAACCCTAGCCACTTCCGCTTTAAAGTGGTTCCTAGCCTTGGATGAGAATAGAACCCGGACTTGGGAGGACATATGTAATGAGTTTTCAGAGCACTACAAGTACAACACTGAGGTGGATGTCACAAGAAGAGACCTAGAGACCACGAAACAAGGGGCTAATGAGACTTTCTCTGCGTTCATTACAAGGTGGAGGCAAAAGGCCTCGAAAATGGCAGATAGACCGAATGAGGAAGATCAGATTCAGTTGGTGGTTAAGAACCTGTTGCCGGTGTATCACAAGCACCTCTTTGCTCACTACTTCCCTAATTTCAAGGCTCTTATCGGAGCAGGCACACAAGTCGAGGATGCCATAGCTGATGGGTCGATCAAGACAGAAGAAGTCCAAAAGAGCCGCAGGCCGAACTTTGCTGGGAAAAACAATGCCGAGGTCAATGCCATAGCCCAACCCATTCAACCTATCTCCCTAAATGACACCAACCCACCTCGCCAATTCACCGAGCTGCATATGCCACTTGAGAAAGTACTTGAAAAGCTAAAAAGCCGAGGCCTGTTGAAACCTCTCGACCCAAGACCACCACCAAACCCATTGCCCAAGAGCTACAATGAGAATGAATACTGCAAATTCCACCAAGCCAAAGGCCACTCAACCAACCGTTGCTATCGCCTTAGGCATGAGATCCAAGACTTACTTGACAAGCAAATCATCTCACCACCAACTCGCCCAAATGTCACTCAAAATCCACTTCCCTCTCATAATTCATCCAACTCCATAAATGCCATTGAAGCCGACCCATCTCGACCTTGCCTACCCATAAGACAATACACTCCATTACCCATGTCCTTGACCCAAGCCTTTTACCAATGCTGTAACCAAGGCCTTATCATACCTCACCCTCTAAAGCCAAGACCCCAAACACCCCATCAATATTGCCAATACCATGGTATACCCGGCCATGACACTGAGGACTGTGCTATGTTGAGAAAGGTCGTTCAAGACCTCATTGATCAAAAGACCCTACGATTGCCAAAGAAGTCCATCCAACAGCAGTTGAAAGAAAGATATGAAGCAGGAGACCCTCAAGTGGGGTTATTGGGAGAACCTTCGGGGAAGTTTGATTACTATGTGCTTTATCCTGATCCATTGCCAAGTGAGCCCATAATTCCTACGGGCTGGGATGATATACCCGAAGAGGTGCAGATGGAGGACATTGACATGATTGAATGGGATGACCTGATGGGTGACACAAATGAAATTGATGACATATGGGCTAGTGATGAAGAAGTAGACCACATGACAAGAGGGGGCCGCCATTTCAAGCCTCCGCACTTGGAATCTGATAATCCACTGGGTGAGTTAGATAAGCGCCTTGATGTGCAAGAAGAAGAGGATGAAGTACTCCGACAATTGAAGAAGACTAATGCCAATATCACCATATGGGGCTTGCTTATGGCCTCCCACAAACACAGACAGACAGTGCTGAAGTTGTTAAATTAGATACAGGTTCCGGTTGATTTGTCTCCTGAGGGATTGATGAATCTAGTAAACCCTGCTCCGAAGAATTCCACTATAGTGTTCACAGAGACTGACTTACCTAAGAGTGGGCCAAGCCACTCCCAAGCCTTGCATATAACTGTTGATACCATGGGGAAGAGAGTTCCTACGGTCTTGATTGATAATGGTTCCGCGTTGAATGTATGTCCCTTGAGAACTGCAACTGTTTTGGGCTTGGGGCCCACTGATTTCACTCCATCTGGGCAGACAGTGAGGGCGTATGACAATACCCGTAGAGAAGTAATTGGGATGGTCACTCTACCTTTAATCATGGGACCCACGGAGTTCAGAGTAGAATTTCAAGTCCTGGATGTGCCGTCGTGTTTTAATCTGTTATTGGGAAGGCCTTGGATTCATCCTGCTGGGGCTGTACCATCATCATTGCATCAAAAGGTAAAGTTCCCACATGAGGGAGCCATTGTTACACTTCAAGGGGACTATGATTTGAAAATGGCGGGAGTACCCATATGTGAAATAAAACCAGAATCAATTGAGATACCCTTGTCGGGGTTTGAGTATGTGCAATGTATAGAAAAAGAGTTCAGGAAGGAAGAGCCATCACACTATTGCACTTTTTACCCAAGTTCTGATCCAGCACTGACAGACAAAGACTTTTGTGACAAGTACTTTACAGATGGGCCGAATCCTCAGAGCTTGACAAGTTGGTACAATTCTGTGGGAAAGAAGAAAGAAGACTGGGTAGAACATGTGGATACCGAGGCTATGGTTACCATGTTCCAAGATATGGTTCTTACTTTGGGGGAGTCAGCAACAGAAGATTGCCAAGATTCGTCAATTCACCATGCATCCATGCCACTTCACAATTGGTACCTAGAAGATGGAGCCATTGCAGAGATCCTTGAAGAGGAAGATCATGACTTGCCTGATAGTAGCTTGTAGGTTCTTTAGTTAGAGTCTTTCTTGCTTTCAATAAAGTGTGTCCGCCTATCCCACTTTGTGGAGTTAGGAGTCGTTTCATAGTTGTGGCACCAAATTTTGGTTTCCTTTTCAAGTTTGTGTCTTTTTGTTTGTTCCTTTAATGAAGTGTGTTTCTTTTATATATTTTGCTTGCAGTGTTTCCTTTCTCTCTTCTATGGATATTTATGGCATGGATATAGATCCTAGGAATGACGTCCCCCCGGAGCTCGTCGAGCGAAGGAAAAGGGGTGTCACCGAACCTAACATGGATGAATTGGAATCAATCAATTTAGGGACAAATGAATTGCCAAAGATAATTAAAATTGGGATAACCCTTTCACCACTTGAAAAAGAAAAGCTGATAGCCCTCCTAAAGGCCAACATAACGGCCTTTGCATGGTCTTATGAAGACATGCCCGGCATAGATCCAGACATTGTGCAGCACTTCATCCCCACCAATCCCCTTAAAAAGCCGGTAAAGCAAAAATTGAGAAGATTGAAACCCGAGTGGGCATTGAAGGTAAAGGAGGAAGTAACCAAGCAACTCGATGCGGGGTTCCTACAGGTTGTGGAGTATCCTGAGTGGTTATCCAATATAGTTCCCGTGCCTAAAAAAGATGGAAAAGTGAGGATGTGTGTGGATTTTCGAGATCTTAATGCAGCAAGCCCTAAGGATGATTTCCCTTTGCCCCACATTGATGTATTGGTAGATAGCACTGTAGGACATGCGCTCCTCTCTTTCATGGATGGGTTTTCCGGATACAATCAGATAAAGATGGCGCCGCAAGATATGGAGAAAACGGCCTTTATCACACAGTGGGGAACATATTGTTACAAAGTGATGCCGTTCGGTTTGAGAAATGCCGGGGCTACCTATCAAAGAGCTGCTACAACATTGCTGCATGACATGATCCATAAGGAGGTGGAAGTATATGTGGACGACATGATCGTGAAGTCCGTGGATCGAGAAGGACACTTCAGGGCACTGGAAAGGTTCCTGGAGCGAGCAAAGAAGTACAACTTGCGGTTGAATCCTCAGAAATGCGCTTTTGGTGTCACTGCAGGCAAGCTATTAGGATTTATGGTTACTCAGAGGGGAATCGAGGTCGATCCGGGAAAAATCAAGGCCATTGTGGAGATGGAGCCGCCTAGCACAGAAAAGCAGATTCGAGGGTTCTTGGGGAGAATTCAGTACATAAGCAGGTTCATTGCTAATTTGACCATGGTGTGTGAACCGATTTTCAAGTTGCTTAAGAAGGGTGTGCCGAAGGTATGGAATGAAGAATGTCAAGGAGCCTTTGAGACTATCAAAAGGTATTTGAGTAATCCACCAATTCTAGTTCCTCCGCGACAAGGTGAGCCGTTATTGTTATACTTGTCGGTCACTGAAACCGCGACGGGAGCTATGCTAGCTCAGTACCTTGAGGGGTCAGAAAAGGAGAATGCCATTTACTATCTAAGCAAGAAGATGACAGATTATGAGGTGAGGTACAACGCCATAGAGAAGGCTTGTGTGGCTTTGGTATGGGCAACTCAGAAACTACGTCACTACATGATGTCGTATGAGGTTTTCTTGATAAGCCGAATGGACCCACTGAAGTACCTGATAGAAAGGCCGGTCTTGTCCTACAGAACTGCCCGATGGTCGATTCTTCTCAATGAATTCGACATAAAGTATGTAACACAGAAGTCAGTAAAAGGAAGTGTCATTGCAGATTACTTGGCTAGCTGCCCTGTGGCGTCATCAGAACAATTTAATGATCAATTCCCCGATGAGGATGTCCTGGAGATTGGAAAGAAGGTTTGGAAGGTATACTTTGATGGAGCTGCAAATAAGAGAGGGTATGGGATAGGAGTTCTACTAGTCTCACCTGAAGAAGCATTTACACCTTTGGCAGTCAAGCTAGGGTTTGAAGCAACCAACAACATTGCTGAGTATGAAGCCTGCATCCTCGCGTTGGAAGCTGCACTAGAATTGGGGATCAAAGAGTTAGAGGTTTTCGGAGATTCAGCACTGATTATCTGCCAGATAAAGGGAGAGTGGAAGACTCGTGATGAGAAGCTGCTGCCATATCATGCATACTTAGAAGCCTTGACTAAAGAATTTGTGGAAATAGAGTTCAATTATTTGTCAAGAAATAAGAACCAATTTGCTGATGCTTTGGCAACTCTAGCTTCTATGGTGGAAATCCCGGATGGTGGGAATGTAAAACCGTTGGTGATAGAATGTAGAGAAAAACCTGTGTATTGCTGTTCTATTCGAGAAGGAGAGGTAAAGGATGGCCATCCTTGGTACTATGACATCATGAAATTCATCGAGGAAAGGGAGTATCCTGAAGGAGCAACCCGCATTGATAGGAGAACACTGAGGAGGCTAGCGAGTCACTATGTTTTGTGTGGAGGAAAGCTATACCGAAGGTCATACGATGGGGTCCATCTGTTGTGTGTCACTGAGGAAGAAGCCGAACGTCTTGTTAGTGAAATCCATAAAGGAGTTGGAGCACCGCACATGAATGGTTATATGCTAGCTAAGAAAATCATGAGGTTGGGCTACTATTGGTCTACAATGGAGAGAGATTGCCATGCACATGTTAAGAAGTGTCACAAATGTCAAGTTTTTGCTAATGGACAACACTTGCCTTCCATGCTTTTGACAAGCATGTCGTCGCCTTGGCCGTTTGCAGTGTGAGGGATAGATATAATTGGACAGATTAAGCCGAAAGCCTCCAATGGGCATGAGTACATCTTGGTAGCTATCAATTACTTCACTAAGTGGGTAGAGGCAGCATCTTTCAAGACCCTGAACGCCAAGAAGGTAGCACAGTTCATACAGCTCAACATCATCTACAGGTATGGGGTACCCCATGAGATCATTTCAGACAATGGTCAGCACTTTCAGAAAGAAACCAAGGAACTTTTGCAGAAATACAATATAGTGCACCATCTATCCTCCCCTTATCGCCCACAGACTAATGGGGCAGTGGAGGCCGCCAACAAGAATGTTAAGAAGATATTACAGAAAACAGCTGACACCTACACTGATTGGCATGAGAAGTTGCCATTAGCCTTGTGGGGCTATAGAACATCTGTGAGATCATCAACAGGGGCTACCCCTTATTCCTTGGTGTATGGGATGGAGGCTGTTTTGCCTATTGAGTTGGAGGTACCGTCATTACGGGTTGCTATGGAGAGTCAGATAGCAGAAGCAGATTGGGTTAAGAACCGTTATGATGAGCTGGCATTGCTCGATGAAAGGCGATTGAGGGCCTTGTATCATGTGCAGGGATATCAGCGAAGGGTTGCGAGAGCATTCAACAAGCATGTCAAAGACCGAGGTTTGAAGACAGGGGATTTGGTGTTGAAAGAAATCAGAGCTCCAATTTTTGATCCACGAGGGAAGTTCAAGCCAAGTTGGGGTGGCCCGTATGTTATCAAGGAGATATTACCAGCAGGGGCTGTTCGCCTCATGGATTTGGATGGAATTGAGTTCGCTCGCCCTACCAATTTGGATCAATTGAAGAAGTATTATGTGTAAGGCCTGCTAGGTTGAAAACCCATAAGGGCAGCCTAGGCAAAAGTTAAGGCATTTGAACTACGAGGGCCTGATTCCCCATTCCTAAAAAAAAAAAAAAAAAAAAAAAAAAAAAAAAAAAAAAAAAAAAGGAAAAAAAATGAAAAGAAAAGAAAAATTGAAAAAAAGGATGGGGATACGTAGGCAGCCCATAAAGTTACCTTGGGTGCGGTCCAAACAACACCACAACAACAAATCTCAAAATTAAATTATTATTGGCAATTCATTTAGAACTAATTGATTGACATAACAATTTATTGGTGTTAGATAAAGAACTATTGACATGCCATAGATATCCTATTTCTAAAGTCTTCAAGTCCTTTTGATTTTCTTCAGAGTCTCCTGGTTTGCTTTCTTCTCCTTTCTTTCAAGTCTTCGCTTTTTTTTTTCGCAAGTCATGAGCATGTGCTGCTTCCACTGCTTCCAGAATGTCTTCCCTACAAAATCCAAGTCTTGTGTCCTTGATAAGGTCATAAATCCTTTCCCTGCGTATGGTTTCTCTTTCACCCAAGCTAGTCTTCAACCATGTCTTGTATTCAGGGCTCATGACATAAGGCCCATCAGTGTTCTCAACTCGAGTCAGTTTCAGTTGGTCAGTCCATCTAGTCTTGGCCCACTTAACCATTATGGGGCCCACGGGTTCGACAGAATGATCAAATACCACAGAAGTAGGTATGGTTTGCATGGCACCCATTTGACGAAGGATTCTTGAAGTCCAATAGAATGAAGTTGATCTCAACCCTATGAGCTTGACCATAGCACACCCAGAAGTTCGAAGAAGAATTTGTTCCTTACATCCCCATGTGGAGACAAACCACCTGATGTTTCGCCATGAGAGAGTTTGGAAGTAGCCCAACCATTCCCTCAAAGAAAATTGACCAGGAAGTTCAACTCGACGGCAACAATAATGTTGGGGTTTGTATGGATTAATGGTGGTAGGAGATAAGAAATTAAGCCTTTCAAGAAGCCACATCTGCAGTAGAATGGGGCTCCCTCCTAATGGGGCTTGTGGGATATCATGAACTTTGTCTAAACTGTTGAGGGTTTCAGCTAGCACTATGGGAATCAGGTTGTTGTGCTCAAGAAGAAAAGGAACCAGTTCACAAATTTGAATAGGGACATAGAGAGTCCCCGTGGAGATAAGGAAGCGACCAATCAAGCAGAAAGCAAGAGCATGTTGAGTAGGAAGGTTGAAATTCAAGGTACCTTTGCTATCATGAGCCAAGAAGGAAGTTGCTATTTCCATGAGATTCACCTTATGATCCTTCACAAATATGGAGGCCTCTTGTTGAGAAATCCCAAGGAAGTTGGAGAAGGAAATCAAGAAACTTGAGCGTGGAGTAGGGAGGATGAAAGGTCCTACAGGTGAAACTCCATACAAAGTGCAGAACTCTTCCATTGTTGGGCATAGCTCTTCGTAGTTGAAACGGAATACATGAAGTTGGGGATCCCAAAAATAAGTAGCAGCAGTAAGAAGAGTGGTTTCAAGCTTCACATGCATCAAAGAGAACAACGGATCCAAGCAGTAGCGCTTGAACTCCTTCCTTGCCTCCGCACTCATAACCTTCAGAAAATCACTCAAGAGTTTGTCTAGGGCTTCCATAACTTGCTCTCAATGAATGTTAGTAGGGTTTGAGACCCCTTGGATGTGCTTTTATAGGGAAAAATTCAGAAATCCGTGTTTTGGAAGGTGGAATCCCGTCAAAATAGGAAGTTTCCTAAAATCAGGCGAAACACCGCTTCGGGCTCGGGTGACCACCCAGGCCTGGGCGGCTAGCCGCCTGGGCCCAGGCGGCTAGCCGCCCAGCCCCAGGTGGTCACCCGAGACCGCCGTCTTGTTTCGCCCATTTTTGCCTTGTTATGCCTTCGTTTGGCCCTTTTGTGATGTTTTGACTCTTTTGTGCTTGATTTAAGCCCGTTTTTCACACAATACAAGATCATATCATTGCAATAAAGTTCAACATAGATTCATCAAGTATCCATAATAAAGGCTCAAGGTTGGGAATTGAAGTTCCTAATTAGTACATGACAAGATAGATAGAAAGATTCCAAACATTCCTAACAAGAGGTGAGTGAAACTCAATGATTTCCTATGGGCCTTCTCTTTCGACTTGGCCCAGCTCCATCATGCCCTGAACGAGGTGCTCTAAAAGGGGGCATATCCTGTGGTGGATTAGACGATGATGCCTGTTGCAAACAAAGATAATGAGTTAGGAGGGTAATGGTGCCAATCCTAGTTGAAAGCTAATAAGATGATCACTCACTTGGGGATTCAAGCGTGCTTCCAGAACTGAGTTCTCTAAACTCATTCGCACAAGATCCCTCCTCAATCCTTCATTGAGTTCAATGCATTCCTGGGCATACTCCCGTGGAACCTAGGAAAGTATAAACATGGTTAACAATGATGAAAGAATCCAATTTCAAGAAGATAAGAGTTTAGAACTCACATTCTCATAATATGGATCGATCTTGGGATATTCATCGAATGGTGGATGGGTAATGTCAGTCTTCACAAATTTTGTCCCACTGCACAAGTTCACATACCAATTTAGTTGTGGGAGGGGTGGAGGTTGATTTCCTTCAAGGTCCTCATCCTCGTCATTGTAAGTCATCCCAGTGGCAGATCCAACTGTGGAGCTGTGTCCCCTTGCCCGTCGGCCCTGAAATTCAAATACTTGTCAAATGGAGTCTTTCTTATAATCTTAAAAAGAGTTTAAGAGTATGGGGGAGCTCACCCCTTGAGGTGGGAGACCAGTGACCCTAGGATTCATTAGATATTGTCGGCAAAAGGCAGTGTATTCTATGCGAGGGGAGGTGAATCCCTCAGCATCCCAACCCCTCAGAGCTTCTTCTAGTTCATCACCCACTAGGTGGCTAGTGTGCCTCATGTTCTCTGGTGGCATGGAAGGTGTCACAGCTGCATTCATGTTTCCATGGACTTGTCTCAGGACTCGTTCCCCAAGATACCAGCTTCTACCTGTGGGGCCTTCAAAAAGGACCCTTTTGCTTGTCAACTCCAAACAAGAGGAGTACTTCTCAGGTAGCCTATGCTGCCACAGCCTCCATGGATCCCATTCCACCTGTTGAGTTTGAAATGGGAAATGAGAAAAAAGATAAAAAAGATAAAGAGAAAGAAAGATTCTACCATATCAACAGTCAAGCTGGCAAGATATGCCCTTGCATGGGCATAATCGTGTCGATTGGAGGCTCTTGTAGCCAAGCAAGATGGAGTGTAATTCTGGAGTATGGGCCATGACATGGCATCACTAGCAAGAGTCGGGCGACACATGTTCAGGTACTCGTAGTACCATATCTGTGGAAAACCAAAGGAATAGAAGAAATCATGCATGTGCTAAGTTTCGGGAAATAATAGAGAATTGAATGTTCTTTGTTACCTCCCAAACGAAAGGAAGCCCCCCAAAGTTCTTTGCAACTCCTCGGGACATGTCAGTCATGGAGCGATACATGTTTGCGAAAGCATCTCCACCCCAATTGTATCTCCCAATTTTGTTCACATCTTCCATGCTAGCTAGCAACTCAAGTCGAGCCATGTCATTGGTGCCCGCAAAAAAGGTGCATGAAATCATGTAGAGCAAGAAAGCTCTCACAATGTATTTGGGATCCGTCCCCTCACTCTCTTCTTCAGTGGCAAAGGTGTTGTAGAGCCAAGTACGGCGCACACCTTTTGGGCTTAATTCCGCTTCAACCCCAAGTAGAGCTACTATGTAGTTTTGATCCATGTTGGCTTGTTCATAGTATTCCAAGCGCTTGCCTTTCAAGCTCAACCCAGTTATCATAGTGAAGTCCTTAGGAGTCATGGTCATCTCCCCGAAGCTAAAATGGAAAGTGTTGGTGGTGTCCCACCATAGCTCTGTCAAGGCAAATAATGCTTGCCTATCCCATTGCTCGTTCCATAGAGCATCTAGGAAGGGCTCAAAACCCGCCTTCTTTATTATCTTGCGAGCACGTGGTTGGGCATGATTCATATGTCTCCACCAAGAGATGAGTCCCTTTATTGATGTCCTTGTACGGAGACTTTGGAAGTCGGGCTATGTCAAAGGATTGTGCATTGAGAACATAGAGATATTGGGCATGCATTGGTAATTGATTTCAAATGGTTTTCCAAAAGTTTTAAAATATGGGTTTTGATTCATGAAATGAATTAGGAATGAATGCCCATGACCTTGTGTATTCAAATTCATTGATTTTGTAAGGATTGAACATGTTTTTGCCTTTCGGGCATTTTATCGAACACTTGGTGTGTAACTTGTTTTCAAGCATTGAAATGAAAGATTTTTGTGTACCAAATCCTTGCCAAGACCATATGACTTGGTTCTACAATGCAAACCAATTGATGTTTCAAGAATTGAACATGTTTTTGTCTCTTTGGCATTTTATCAAACACTTGGTGGGCATCTTTTCTCAAGCATTGGGAAACAAGCCTCTTACACACTCAATCCTTGCCAAATCAATGAACTTGGCTTAACAATGATAGAAACAATCAAAAGAAGATCATGGGAATGCATTTTATCCAATAGAAATCAAGATTTCAAGATAAACATGTTAAGTTGGGAAGAACTAACCTCATGTTGGGAATGGAGGTATGAGAGATGCTTCTTAGGTTCAAGCAACACCTTGTCTTGGGATGCATCATAGATTGGTGCCTTGTATGTATTCTTGATCACATAATATGGATACTTGATGTTGGAATCATTGCTAGAAGCCATTGTTGGTGGTTGAGCTTGTATGTGAGAAAAATGGGTTTGATAAGGAAGATGATGAATTTGATCTTGCAACTTGATGATTGATGCTTGTTTTTGTTGTTGAATGACTTGTTCTTGATGCTATTTCATGCACACAACTTGAATTGCAAGTGAAACTTTGAATGAGAATATGTATGTGAGAATTTGGAGAAGGATGGAGTGAGTTCTAGAGAGAGAAGCTCTCTATTTTCGAGCTTGGAGGCTTGAATGCACAAATGGGGAGTCAAGGGTTTAAAAACCCTCAAACTGGGCAGCACCAGCCTCGGGTAACCGCCCAGCATGGGGCGGCAAGCTGCCTGGGCTTGGGCGGCAAGCCACCAGCAGCCAGGTGGTCACCCCCCCTTGCTCGCTCCGTTGCGCTTGTTTGGCCTTTGCTCGCCTATTCGCGCTTTTGAACCTTCTTTGAGATGGATTATCAAGCTTGTTTTGAGTTGAAAAATGAATAAATATCTTGACTTTGTTTGACATGAAATGATTTGAATGAGATTGCATTGGTTGCCGTTGTGTGGGCATGGCATGCTAGTAGGGGTGAACAACCCTCTCTATGCATATGGTTTTGATTGTTAGGGATGAATTCCCTCCTATGTCACTATGATTTGTTGTCATTTGGGATAAAGATACCTTCCCTATATGCATGTGAATGATTGCTTTCATGAGATAATTGTGTCTCCTATATGAGTTGGTGTTTGAGTTGAGGCATGAATAGCCTCCATGTGAGATGATTTGGTGAACTTGTTGTGTGTTGGTAAGTAGAAGCTTACCTTTGTTTTGATGACTTAGTGAGAGAAAGATGCAATCTTTCTCATGATTACATGCCTACCTTGATGACTTGAAAGATGCGATCTTTCCCATGGTATGTGTTTACCCTGATTGAAGGTTGTGACCTTCCTCGTGCTATGTGACTACCTTAACAATTGAATAATAACCTTGACGGTTTGAATATGAGAAGGATGTATCTTTCTCATATTTTGAGATGGCCTTGATGGCATAGTGTTACCCCGTATTGTTCATCAGTTGTCACTGGTGCAGTATGGGATGTGATTACCTTGATATTTGAATGATAACCTTGGTGATTTGAATATGAGAAGGATGTATCTTTCTCATGTTTTGAGATAGCCTTGACGGCTTCCTGTGGTATGTGTTTACCTTAATTGACTCGAGCAAGAGAAGGCCGTGATCTTTCTCGTGTTTACCTTGACAACTGAATGACAACCTTGATGGTTTGAATATGAGAAGGATGTATCTTTCTCATATTTTGAGATAGCCTTGATGGCATAGTGTTACCTCATATTATTCACCAGTTGTCACTGGTGTAATATGGGAAGACCTTTCATCGAACGAAGTTCGGTGTAAGCTATGGATACCTTGTACTATTCACCAGTTGTCACTGGTACAGTATGGGAAGACCTTTCATCGAACGAAGTTCGATGTAAGCTATGGATACCTTGTACTATTCACCAGTTGTCACTGGTACAGTATGGGAAGACCTTTCATCGAACGAAGTTCGATGTAAGTTATGGATACCTCGTACTATTCGCCAGTTGTCACTGGCATAGTATGGGAAGACCTTTCATCGAACGAAGTTCGATGTAAGCTATGGATACCTCGTATTATTCACCAGTTGTCACTGGTGCAGTATGGGATGTGATTACCTTGATAATTGAGTAATAACCTTGACGGTTTGAATATGAGAAGGATGTATCTTTCTCATATTTTGGGATGGCCTTGATGGCATAATGTTACCTCGTACCATTCGCCAGTTGTCACTGGCATAGAATTGGAAGACCTTTCATCGAACGAAGTTCGATGTAACCTGTGGATACCTCATCTTGTTCCCCAGTGAAACTGGTATACAGTATGAGAGGAGTTCTGTAGAACTTATGAAGAGTACCTTTGTGCTTGTGTATGATGAATTCGAAGAATTCAATGATATGTTCACCCTCTTTTCCCCAGTGGGTCTTGATGAAATCAATTCCCCGGGCAAAAATGGGTTGTTCTTTTGGTCATTGGCTTGCAAGTGAAACTTGCTCACCAATGAGGGGCTTCTGTCACACCCCATTTTTGCCACCTTAGCTAGGGTTTGTCATTGCATGTGTCTTTTTGTTTCCTTTTGAGTCTAGTCTTTTGCATTGAGTTTCTAGGGTCCTAAGGATGGTGTCTATGAATTTTGGTTCGATTTGGAGTTGATCTCGAGGGTTAATTAGAACTTTTGTGACTTGAGGGGCATAATTGTCTTTTTGATCACAAACTTTCCATTTGACCTTGAAATGATCTCCAAGTTGCCAATTGGTGTTCATATGGTTGTATTTGAGGTATTTGTGGGACCAATTCGATGAATTGGAGGTTCGGGATTAGAATGGCTCAGCAAGGCTCAAGTTGGCTAAAAGACCTACTTCGGGTTAGCTCGAATTGGCTCATGATTTTCACTCTATGACTACTCATTTGACCTTGATTGGTCTTAATTTCATCCCCAAATGTGTTTAGGGAGGTTGAATTTCGAATTGGAAAGCATTCGGTGCGACCCTATGTGCATACCTAAGCTAAGCGATGGTGAGGCATAGCGGTTAACCACCTTTGTAGGACCCAACCATGCAGCCATGGCTAGGGTTTCTTGCCCTCAAGTGACTCAAATTACATTCCCCTTCGAAACACGGTCGTTTTGGCTTTCGTTTCGTCAAAATCGGAGTTGATTTGGGCCCTGAAACACATTTGGAAGCTGAAAGGGTCAAAAATGGGCTGAAGCTGACATGGCCTCGGGTGACCACCCAGGCCTGGGCGGCTAGCCGCCTGGGCCCAGGCTGCTAGCCGCCCAGCCCCAGGTGGTCACCCGAGCCACTTTCCTTTTTTGAGCCTTGACGCGGCTCCCACCCTATTTTCTCGGATTTGCACGCCTTTAGCCGCCATTTAACCCTAATTTCAGCCCTATTTGACCTACTTGAGCCCCAAGGGAATCTCTAAGAGCCCTTGGATCAATCCCTAGGGTTTTAATCCCAACCATTGAGGGTTTTCCCTCAATCCCTATAAATACCCTCTTATACTTCAGCAATAGGGGGACACTTTGGAGGCCACTTGGAGAGAAAATTCTGAAGTGTGAGGCATGTGTGAGACTTGGAGGCTATGGCAGCCATCCTTAGGGTAGTTTAACCTATACTTTGAGTGAGAGAGTGTGAGAGTAAGCTTGGAGGAGGGCTGGAGCATTGCTTGAAGGCTTGAAGGAAGGAACTCCCAGCAGTACACAAGAGAAGGAGGACTCCCTACAGCAGCAAAAGGATACTTCACCATAGGTATTCCCCCCTTCCTCCTCTTCTCTCTTTTAAAGTTAGGGTTTTTGCATAGAATAGGATGATTGCATATCAAAGCTTGTGTTTTTATCACGTCTTGTTGCTTCCATGCATGTTTAGGATCATATTTGTGGGCTGTTTAGTATGCTAGGATGTTATTCCATGTGATTTACTGCATGTTTGGGACTTTAGGGTTTCTTAGGTGCTTAAAATGGTTTTCTGCATGAAATAACTCTTTGGTATATTAGAGCTTGTGTTTTTATCATGTCTTGTTGCTTCCATGCATGTTTAGGATCATATTTGTGGGCTGTTTAGTATGCTAGGATGTTATTCCATGTGATTTACTGCATATTTGGGACTTTAGGGTTTCTTAGGTGCTTAAAATGGTTTTCTGCATGAAATAACTCTTTGGCATATTAGAGCTTATGTTTTTATTGTGTTTTGTTGCTTCCATTGGAATGTATGCATGATTAGGATAATATTTATGGGCTGTTTAGTATGCTAGGATGATGTTCCATGTGATTTGCTGCATGTTTGGGATCCTAGGGTTTCCTTAGTGCTGAAATGGAGTTTATGTTTAGAATAGCTATATTTCATGTGCAAGCTTGTATTTTTCTCATGTGTGGATGCTTCTATTGATTAATATGCATGATTAGCATGATGTCTATGATGGGCTTTGCATGATTTAGAGTTATTTTATGTGATTTTGAGCACAATTGTGATTCTAGGGTTTCATTCATCCTTATATTAGGAAAGTAGCATATAGCATGATAGCTTAGGGTTTTTCTTTGTGTTTTCTTCATAGTTGATATATATGTGCTGCATATTTGATAACTATGATATCTTTCTGCATTCATAGTAGTGGATTTTAGTGTTTTTTTGCATGTCATTGCATTTAGGGTTGAATTAGGGTTTTAGTTAGCTTATGATTCATGTTGTTGCATGACTTGTGGTTGATTTTAAGCCTTATTTCAATTCTGTCCAGATCTGTTATTTGTCTTTGATATGATATTTTGAGCATGTGTTAGCCCATGTTTGGGCATGATAATGGCTTGATTTGGAATCTAGCTTGCTTGGTTGGTATTTTTGGTATGTTTTGCGTGGAAATTGCAGGTGCTTTGACAGGTACAACAGGTGCAACTACCCCACCAATGTGGGGTGGTTATTTTGGCTATTGTGAGATGAAATCTTACAAATAAGGTAATTACCCTATGCAATAGGGTGGTTACTTTGACAGGTTGCTTTTGCTTAAGGTAAGTAGGGTATGAGGGTGCCCCAATTCACCCTTCTTCCCTTTCTTTGAAACTTTCCCTTTCTCCCCCCCTAGGGTTGTTTCCTAATAGGGGAATATGGTGATTCCTATAGTATCCTTTCAATAAAAAATACTTTATAAATCAAAGTTTCCATCTTTTATCAAAATTCCATATTTTACCAAAAATCTTTTGAGAATCATTTATTTTGGAAACTTACCATGTTTTACTTGAAAGGAAACTTAGGGTTTACCATAGGCCTTGATTAGGTTATAACCCTATTCCCTTTCGAACTACGTGGACTTTGATCCATGTATGTCCATACATGTGACGTAGGCGCTCCTTGTGAGGTTCAAGTCCGCCCTAGGATACTAAGTATCCTAGGTTTTCTCCCCCTCCTTCTTTTTTCTGTTTTTTCTTTGATTTACATGATTATATGGATGAATGAATGAATGATATGCATGCTGTCTTGTGATGATAACTGTTGATTTATGTGTGATTAAGACTTTGATTTAGCCCAATTAAATTAAGAGACCGTTTAGGGCGATATGGGTGCCTATAGGCTTTGCCTAGAACCTTCCCATATCGTAACTTAGCCTCCGAATCCCTGAATTCTCTGGTTTCCAAAAGATCATTTGCCTTTCCATTTTTAAATATGGAGTCAATCTTTTGTTTTCCTAAAACAAAACTGTTTTTAGGGTTTTCCTTGTTTCCTTTAAAAAATAAGGTGGCGACTCCTTTCTTTTTCCAAACCCATTCGTGGGCCCTCTTTTCCTGGGTCCACAGATTGGCGACTTTTAAACCCTCCTGTGGGCCTTAACAATTTCTGGGGTTCACAATGTGTAAGGGTGCAAACAGGTGTGATAATCGTCCTATTGCAAATAGGTCTGTTATTGCTTGAGTTTGCTAATGCTTAGAATAATTGCACAAGGTAAGTGGGTTTAAAGGTGCCCTAATTCACCTTTTCTTCCTTAGCCTTTCTTTTCTCCTTTTTGGGGTTAATTCTTAATATGGACATATGATAATTATCAAAGGTTTCCTTAATTAATAAAATACTAATTTTCTATCAAAATTTCTATTTTATGGAAGTTACTTTTATTTCAAACTTGGTTTAAATATCAGATTTTCTATCTTTTTAAATAAGGAAACTTAGGGTTCTTACCATAGGTTTATATTAGGTTGTAACCCTAATTCTAATCGAACTACGTGGACTTTAATCCATGTATTTCATTGCATAGTACGTAAGCACTCATTTTGAGGCTTAAGTTTGTCCTAGGGTCCAAGTATCATAGGCTTCTCTTTTCTTTTCTTTTTTCTGTTTTAATTTATTTTATTTGTTTGTCGTGCATGGATGAATGGATGAATGAAATATATGATATGCATGCTGTCTTGTAACGATATATGTTGATTTCGTGTGTTGAAAAGATCTTAATTTAGCCCAAATATACCGAGAGACCGAAAAGATAACATGGGTGCCTATAGGTTTTGCCAAGAACCTTCCCATGTCATAACTTAGCCTCCAAATACCTAGTTTTCTTTAGTTTCCAAAAGACTGTTTTTGCATTTCTTTTTTAAAACATGGAGTCTTTTCAATTGTTTTCCTAAAACAAAAAGGTTTTTAGGGCTTTCCTTATTTCCTTTTAAAAAATAAGGTGACGACTCCTTTTTCCTTTTCAAAACCTAATCCCTTTTCGTCAATCCTTGTGGGCCACTTTCATGGGTTCACATGGGGAATGGTTATTAATTTTCTTGCCCCGTTGGGTTTAGGGGCGGGTTTGGGCATTGGGTTTTAATATTAGGGTTGGGGATGGTATATGGTCGACCCACTCCATTGCCATTCCTAACTACCAATGGCCTCAACACCCCACTCCACCAACAAATTGGTATCAGAGTGTAAGGTTACCAGAAAATGTAAAACATAGCATAACAGAGTGTGTTTTGTTATTTTGCTCAAAAATCAAATGGCTCAAAATAGAGGTTTGAGCACATAAGAGTGTAGAGCTCGTCGATACGAGTTCAACAATGTAAACAGTCTAGAAAACGAAGTTAAAATGAGCTCTCTAGAATCATTTAAAGGGTTTCAGCAAGCCAAACGCGCCTTTACTGTCATCTTCTCGGGCAAAGGCGACACTATTCCGACAACACTGTTCCGATAAGTAATGTCCGATAAAACTATTCCGGTAAGTAATTCTCGGTAACACTATTTTGGCAGAATATTCCAACGAAGGTATATTCTACATCATTAGCCCAATCAATAGCTTAGTTAGCGCAACATCATCAACCTAGTCAGCAACTCAGTCAACGCCACATTAGTAGTCCAGTAAGAGACCAGCCAGTGCCTAGTCAGCAAAAGAGGTTGTGATCCAGTGCTTCGCATAAACAGTCCAGATTCAATCTTAGCCTTCAAATTTAGATTGATTATATCAGAATAATTTCTTACCTGATTTTGACGATCTAGGACTCTTTTCTAGTGAAAGAGACTGTTCCGGACACAACCGTATGGTCTGATTTTCGAGATTCGACACCAAATTTTGTCCAAAGTTAAAAATTAGATTTTTGAAGCAATTATAATAGCCAACGAAAGCGCATAAGCTTTCATCCCAAAGCTCACCAAGGATGACTACGACAATTAGTACATACAAATGAAAGCACTACTAAGTGCTCAAGATGTTATAGACATCGTAGAAGATAGATATGAAGAAGTCACTGCAAAAGATGTAGAAGCAGCCACGTAAGAAACACAAAAAACAACCCTCAGAGCCGATCGAAAGAAGGATTGTAAAGCAAAATCCATCATATATCAAGGTCTTGATAAAGCCACATTCAAGATCATTACATCTGCCAAGACATCCAAAGAAATTTGGGAGATTCTCCACAAAACCTACAAAGGTGTTGACAAAGTAAAGAAGATTTGCCTTTAAACTCTACAAAGTGAATTTGAATCTTTACAAATGAAATCTCCAAAATCAATTTCTGATTTTTATACACGAGTTATGGTAGTCGCAAATCAGTTGAGAAGGAATGGAGAAAAGCTCTCTGATTTGAGAATCTTAGAAAAAATTTTGCGATCCTTGGATCAAAAATTTGACTTTATTGTCATGGCCTTAGAAGAAACCAAAGATCTGGAGAAAATTCCTCTAGAAGAACTTATAGGTTCATTGCAAGCATACTAGCAGAAAGTATTGAGAAAAGGTGACGACAAAGTGTTAGAGCAAGCTCTACAGTCACAGATGTCCCTCAGTGAAGAAAAATACGAGCAAGGGGGGGCGTCACCTAGAGGAAGAGGACGAAATCAAGGATCTCGTGGAAAAGGATCTGGAAATTCATAATCCAGAGGCGGAAGAGGCTCTAGTAGAGGAGGACGAAGCCAACAGAACTACGTTCCAAAAGGAAAAGGATAAGGAAGAAGAAGTGGTTCTAACAACTGTCAGAACATTAATAAAAGCAATGTTCAGTGCTACAACTATCACAAGTACAACCATTACAACAACGAGTGCAGAGGAAGGCCACCATCAAATGAAGTTAATGAGAAAGATAATTTTGCAGAGAAGGAGTCAGTTGAAGGAGAATCATATATTGATGCTGATGGCACAAAGCTCAACTAAACACGGTCAAAATGTTTGGTTCCTTGATTCTGGAGACAGTAATCAGATGACTAGAAAAAAGAATCTATTCACTAAACTTGATAAGAAAGCTCATAGAGAAATATCATTTGGCAATCTTTTTAAAGTCGCAGTTCGAGGAAGAGGGAATGTTTTGATCAAGCAGAAGGATGGAGATCATGCTTTTATCTCTAATGTTTATTATGTTCTAGACATGAAGACTAATATATTGAGTCTAGGACAACTCCTAGAGAAAGGCTATGATATTAGTCTTAAAAACAGGCAGCTTAATATTCTTGATACTCGAGGGAAGGTAGTTACTCGAGTAAAGATAGTGAAGAATAGGATGTTTCCATTTACTATTCATCATGATACAACAAAGTGTTTGAGTACTGTCATCAATGACAAAGATTGGCTATGGCATCTCAGATTTGGACATCTCAATTTTGGAAAGCAAGCTAAATGGAGAGCTATAATGCTTTTCCAATTAGTACACACAAATGTGTGTAATCCTTTGAATCCAACATCAAACGGACACAACAAATACTTCCTTACCTTCAACGACGGTTACAACAAAAAACTTGCGTATATTTTCTCAAGCAGAAATCAGAAGTATTTAAAATCTTCAAAGAGTTCAAAACTCTTGTGAAAAAGCAAAGCGGTTTTCAAATTAAGACGTTGCGATCTGATCAAGGTAGTGAATACATCGCAAATGTGTTAGAAGAATTCTTAAGCAGCAAGGAATCAAGCAAGAGTTTACACTATCCTACATGCCTTAGTTAAATGGTATAGCTAAGAGGAAGAATCACACAATCCTTAACATGGCTAGGAGCATGCTAAATGATAAAAACATGCCCAAAGCTTTTTGGGCTGAAGAAGTTTTATGTGCAGTCTATTTGCTGAAAAAGTGTCCTACAAAGAATTTGAAGACAATGACACCACAAGAAGTGTGGAGCACTCACAAGCCCAGCGTGAGTCATCTCAAGTTTTTGGTTGCATTGGATACGCTAAGGTCCCAAAGGCAAGAAGAACTAAACTTGAAGATAAAGGAATGAAGTGTATCCTTGTTGGATATGGTGACAGAACAATGGGATACATACTATATAATCCTGTCACCAAGAAAGTGTTTTTCAATAGGGATGTCATTTTTAAAGAAAATGAATCCTAGAATTGGGATCAAACTGAAGCTTTTAGAAATGCGAAGCAAATTCTTGAAGAAGAGCTAGTGACTAGAGAGTCACGATTACCAAGAGAATAACAGACACTTCCACGGTTTTTTCCCTTACCACAAAGGAATGAAAGCTTCAACACCAATAGCACAAGAATTCTCAGACATAAAGCCAAGAAGAACTCAAAGCGTGCATAATCTGTATAAAAATACAAAACTGATGGATGAAGATATCACTCTATATTATCTATAGATGAGTAGTGATCTAGTTAGCTTCGAAGAGGCTAATAAAGAAGATAAATGGAGGAGTGCAATGGATGAAGAGATTAAATCCATTGAAACAAACAAGACATGGGAGTTAACTAATCTCCTGAAAGGTCGGAAAACCATTAGAGTGAAATGGGTCTATAAGACGAAGAGAAATGCTCAAGGAGAAGTCCAGAGATACAAGGCAAAGCTTGTTGCAAAAGGTTACAAGCATCAAGAAGGAATAGACTACGGTGAAGTCTTTGCTCCAGTTGCCAGACTTGAGACCATCAGATTGTTGATTTCATTAGCTACACAAAAAAGGTGGAAGATTTATTAGTTAGATGTAAAGTCAATATTTCTAAATGGATTTCTTGAAGAAGAAATCTATGTGGAATAGCCACTTGGATATGTGAAGAAAGGCTAAGAGAATATGGTGTACAAGCCAAAGAAGGCGTTACATGAATTGAAGCAAGCTCCTAGTGCATAGAATGTGAGGATTGATAATTATTTCCAGGAAAATGGATTCGAGAAGTGTCCCTACGAGCATGCACTATATCTGAAGAAGGAAACTGATGGAAGCTTGCTGTATGCATGCCTATATGTTGATGACTTGATGTTCACCGGCAACAATCTAGCCATGTTTGAATCCTTCAAAAGGAACGTAGTTCAAGAATTTGAGATGACGGACATTGGACTACTGTCTCAATTCCTAGGCATTGAAGTCGAGTAAAGCAATGAAGGAATCTTCATCTCCCAAAGTTACTATGCGAAAGAGATTCTTACGAAATTTGGCATGGAGAATTGCAACCCAGTCACAACTCTTGTTTCAATTAGAACTACGAAAGAACAAGCAAGGAAATGTTGATCCAACCTACTTCAAAAGCTTAGTTAGAAGTTTGAGGTACTTGACTTACACTAGACCTGATATACTCTATGGAGTTGGACTAGTCAGTAGGTACATAGAGGTGCCTGATCAGTCTCATCTAAATGCAACAAAGAGGATACTTCATCACATCAAAGGTATTCTCAATGATGGTTTGTTCTGTACTTCAGCTGAAGATTGTAGACTTGTTGGTGTCACACCCCATTTTTGCACCACCTTACTAGGGCTCATCATTTCATGCATGTTTTTGTCTTGTCTTTGAGTCTAGTCACTTGCATTAGGTTTCTAGAGTCACAAGGACAATAGGTATGAATTTTGGTTCAATTCGGAGTTGATCTTGAGGGATAATAAGAGCTTTTGTGACTTGAGGGGCATAATCGTCTTTTAAGTCCCAAACTTTTCACTTGACCTTGAAATGATCTCCAAATTGTCAATTGGAGTTCATATGGATGCATAAGAGGTATTTCTAGGTTCAATTTGATAAATCAATGGCTCGGGATTAAAATGGCTCAATGTAGTTCAAGTTGGTTAATTGACCCCTCTTTGGGTTAGCTCTAATTGACTCACAATTACCAACCAAATCTTTTCAAATTGACTTTCATTAGTCATCATTTTACCCCCAAAATTATTTTATGAAGTTCAATTTTGATATGGAAAGTGTTTGGTTTGACCCTATGTGCATGCCTATGCTTAGTAAAGGTAGAGCATAGTGGTTAACCGCCTTGTTCAAACCTAACCATGCCCCCATGGTTAGTGGTTTTCACCCTAAAATGTTCAAAAACATATTCCTCATCGAAACACGGTCGTTTTGGCTTTTGTTTCATCAAAATCGGAGTTCATTTGGCCCCTGAAACACTTCTAGAAGCATTGAGAGTCAAAATAGGAGAAAAATCCGAAGTGGGCTCGGGTGACCACCCAGCCCCGGGCGGCTAGCCGCCTGGGCCCAGGTGGCTAGCCGCCCAGGCCATGGTGGTCACCCGAGACCACTTTCCTATTTGCACTATGTTTCCTTGCTGAAGCGGATTCCTCCCTATTTTGACGTACAAGGGCTCTTTTGGATGGGTTTCCTTCTAATTTTTGGTAACTTCTGAGTTACTTAAGCCCCAAGGGGGTCTCTAATAACCCTTGGATTAATTTTTAGGGTTTTAATCCTAGCCATTGGTTAATCCTAATTGAAGTCTATAAATACCCCCCTATGCTTCAGCGCAAGGGGAGCCACTTGATACCTAAAAACCTAAGTGTTAGAGAGGGAATAAGAGAGAGAGACTTGAAGGAGAGCTGGAGTTCTTGCTGTAGCCTTGGAGAACATTGGTTCAAGTCATCCATAAGAGGAAGAGAGAGTCTCTACAGCAGCAAGGAAGCCTCTTCCTAAGGTATGCCTTACTCTTTCTTATGCTGAATATGGGTTTTCATATAGGATAGGCCTATTGCATGTTAAAGGTAGCTTTTTTATCATGTATTAACACTCTAGCTAGTTAATATACATGGAATATCTACTGTTTATCATAATTTCAGCATGATTTAGGGCTGTCCTTTAGGTTTTTAAGCATAGGTGTGATTCTTGTGCTCCTGTTGTCCTTGTGCTAGGATTAGTGTTATTGCATGTTAGTCTTAGGGTTTCTTATCATGTTTTATTGCTTTAGTTAGTTAATATGCATGATTTAGGTTCTGTTTAGGTTTATTTTAGTATGTGTGAAGTTTGTTTTGTAAGTTTTTAAGCATATTTGTGAGTTTAGGGTTGTTAATGTCCTTGTTTTGTTTTAGTTTTCATACAGCATGATAAAGTAGGTCTTTTCATTAGTTCTTCTTCATGTTTGCTGTATATGTTTTTCATATGGAGTAAACATGATATTTTTGCATGCATGTTAGTCCATTCTAGGGTTTTTATGCATGGTATGGTTCTAGGATTGTGTTAGGGCTTATGAAAGTTTGCTGTTTTTGTTATTAGCATGCTTAGTAGATGATTTTAGGCCATAATATTATTCTGTCCAGATTTGCATGTCAGTATTTTTGCATGGTTTTGAGCACTTGTAAGGGTGCAAATAGGTGTGGTAATTGTTCTAAGGCAAATAGGGCTGCCAATGCTTGAAATGGCTAATGCTTGGAGCTATTGCGCTCAGGTAAGTGGGTGTGAAGGTGCCCCAATTCACCTCTCTTCCTTAACTCTTTCCCTTCTCCCTCTCTAGGGTTAATTTTTAATACAAGTCTATGGTTTAAATCCAAGGTTTCCTTAACCAACAAAATTCTGTTTTTATCAAAGTTTCCATATTGTGAAGTTCTTCCTAAAATCAAACTTGGTTTATCTATCATATTCAATTCTTTTGATCAAATAAGGAAACCTAGGGTTTTTACCATAGGTTTATATTAAGTTTTAACCCTAGTTCTAATCGAATTACGTGAACTTTGATCCATGTATTTCGTTGCATGGTACGTAGGTGTGAACCACGGGTTTCGATCCAAGGGAGGAAGGAAGGAGAACCCTTCTTTTAAAAAGACTTGTAGAGATTTAAATTAATAAAAATCTGGCTTTTAAAAGGTTCACAAAAACAAAACAAATAAGGAGTCGCCACCTCATTTTTAGGAAAAGAGGAAAACCATAAAAACAGTTTTTAAAGAAAACCTTTGAAAACAAACCACATGACTCCGATTAAGGAAAAGCAGGTCTATCAAAACAAGAGAGGATTCGGAGACTAAGTTACGATGTGGGAAGGTTCTAGGAAACATCCTATAGGCACCCACATCGCCCCAAAATGGGTCTCTGAATTCATATGGGCTATTTCAATCACTTCCTAATTAGTTACCATGCATATGCAAAGAATTATCCATAAACCAATCGCATTCATCCATGAACATCCATAAAGCATATAAACATCCATAAAGCATGTAAACATCCATGAACAAGTATGAGAGATATGGAAAGCAAGTAAGAGATAGAGAGAATGAACAAACAAATCCATCCTATCCACTAGCAAATATGTGATGGATAAATGAGCAAGCAAACAAAATCCATCCTATCCACTAACAAATATGTGATGGATAAATGTATAAGCATGGATCCATCCTACTCCACTAGCATATATGTGATGGACAAATGGGTAGAGAGAAAGGGAAAGAAAGAAAAAGAAAACCTAGGATACTTAGTATCCTAGGGCGGACTTGAACATCAAATGAGCGCCTACGTACCTTACATACAAAGATGTAAGGATCAAAGTCCACGTAGTTCGATTGAGAAGGGGTTACTCCCTTTACAATGAACTATAAACCCTAAGTTTCCATTAAAAGAAAAGAAGAGTTTGAAAAAGAAGAAGAGTTTCCAAAAAGGAATTTGAGAAAAGATAGAATTTGAAAAGAGATAGAACTCTTATCCAAAAAGAAGTTTTAGAAAAGTAGAATTCTAAAAGGGATAGAACTCTAATTAAAACAGAATTTTAAGAAAAGTAGAATTCTAAACGAGATAGAACTCTAAATAAAACAGAATTTTAGTGAAAGTAGAGTTCTAAAAGGGATAGAACTCTAATTAAAACAGAATTTTGAGAGAGTTGGAAACTTAGGACTTCTAATTCAAAGTAAAGACAATAACCCGAGGAGGAGAAGAGAACAATTCATACACAACTTACCATAAACCACTTACCATATGCAAATTATCCCGAAACATCGAGAAAACACTAATTAATCACCCCATGTATTCTATAGGGCAATTATTAAGCTCAAACCATTCATATTCATGCTCAAATCATCATTAGAACACCTAATTCAAATCTGGACAGAATACTAAATATGCATATAATGACCTAACACTCATGTAAATCATCCCGAAACATCGAGAAATCATCAATTAATCACCCAATGTATTCTACAAGGCAATTATTAAGCTCAAATCAACCATGCTCATGCTCAAATCATCATTAGGAGACCTAAATCAAATCTGGACAGAATACTAAACATGCATACAATGACCTAAAACTCATGCAAATAACAAAAATCAAAAGAAAAACTCAATCCTATAAGCTCCTATATGCTCTAAACACCCTAACATGCACAAAAACTATCAAAAACATGCTAAATAGGCATTACCATGATGAAAATATCATATGACAATCCTAAACATGAAAAGAAAATCTACCATGATGCCTTAGGTAAGTACTTTATGTAAGAATGTGAAATAATCATCCTTACGGCGAGCTTTCTTAAGTAAAACTATCCAGAGATAATTTTACGTAGAAATCACTCCATATGAATGGTTTCTTCACATATCCTACGTAAAATATATACCTAAGAATGCAATAAAACTCACAGCGCACTTAAACACACTCCATCAAGCACCTATGCACAACCTCACCCTCTAAGAACGATAATTATCCTCAAAAAGGATAATCATCCATACACCTACGAAGACGAGGCTTACACAGCAAGTGTCCTATACAAAAGACGCTTAAAATCATGCATATAATTGAACCATGAAGAGAAAACGGCCTAAACACATCAATTGATTTTTTATGCAAAATGTACCTCTATCCTTAAGAGAGAAACTATCCTAACAGCAAGCAATTCGCAATCCTAATCCACTAACATGCATTCTCATCATCTTTGAATCATATACACTCTAAAATATAGAGTATATATGATTCCTAAATCAATTCTAAACCATAACTATGCAAAGAATGGAGTAGAAGAAGAAGGAATTATAAAAGAAAGCAAAGGAGACTTACAATGAAGCAAGGGTCTTCGCTACGTTCTTCCTTCTCTTTGGCTTGGTTCCCTTCTAGTTCTCCTTTGAAATTGCAGTAGAAAGCCTCCTCCAAGTGATATGGGTGTGTGCAAACTCGTGGTCCCTCTCTCTCTTATGAATATGAAGTGTCAAATAAGCCAAAAGTCCCTTATGCTGATGAATGAGCCTCTATTTATAACCAACCAACCATATGAACCAATGGTTGGGATTAATTCACCATAAAATCAATCTAGGGCTGTGATTAAATCCCATGAATGTTAAACAACTCAAAACCACCTCCCAATAGGCTTAGAAGTCCTTTAGAAGGCAGAAAATCGGAGTAGTAGAGTCCCATTTCGTCAAAAACTCAAAAAGAGAAAAATCAGGATGGGACTCTCGGGTGACCGGTTGGGGTGAACCGGTCCAACCGGTTGGGTCCAACCGGTCACCCGAGAAGAATCCAAAAAATTTGGAATTCTAGCTCGGTTTGGACTCCGAACTTCAAACGGACACAAATTCTTCGTTTTAACTCCAATTTGAGTGATTCAAAAGCCCAAATTTCAAGGATTCAGTGTAGAATAAGCCTAGAATATTCTTGAACCAAGAATCCCTAACCACGGTCAAGTGGCTGGGTTTTCATGAGGCGATTACCCGAAAAAAGGTCAATTAAGCATAGGGTAATGTAGTGAACCAATCCCAAACCTATCAATAAATTAAATTGGTACTTCAATTGGACTCATTTCATCATTCTAAGGTCAATGGAACACTCCGGAACACATTTGGAAGTCAATTGGAAAATATACGAAGTAAAAGACGAAATTGCCCTCCAAGTCGCAAAAGTTCTAATTAGCTATCCAAACCTATCTGGAATTGAACCAAATTTGACACACATATCTAAAATGACCCTAGAAACTAAATGCAAGTGATGGGACTCAACAAAGAGACAAAAATATGCATGCAATGATGACCTATCCTCCTAAGGCTTAAAAGGGCAAAATTGTCCTTTAAGGCTTAGGGACTCCTACATGCTTCTAAACCTAACCAAATGATATCATGATCTCATGGGGGTGAAAATGGGGTGTCTACAGTAGGCGCTCTTCGTGAGGCTCAAGTCCGTTCTAGGATCCAAGCATCCTAGGCTTTTTTTTGTTTTGTTTTCTTTTTCTTTATTTTCTGTTTTTTATGTGTTTATTATGCATGGATGGATGAATGAAATATATGATATGCATGCTGTCTTGTGATGATATACTTGCTGATTTTTGTATGGAAAGATCTTGACTTAGCCCAAATGAACTGCGAGACCGAAAGGGTGACATGGGTGCCTATAGGCTTTGCCTAGAACCTTCCCATGTCATAACTTAACCTCCGAATCCCCGATTTCTTTGGTTTCCAAAAGATTGGTTTTTGCCTTTCCTTTTTTTTATGGAGTCATTCAAATTGTTTTCCTAAAATAAACTACTTTTAGGGTTTTCCTTGTTTCCTTTAAAAAATAAGGTGGCGACTCCTTTTTCTTTTTCAAACCTAACCTAATCAATCTTTAATCTTTCTTTTCTTTTCGTCAATCCCTCGTGGGCCCAATTTCCGGGGTTCACAGTTGGCTATTCAGATAGTGATTGGGGAAGAGATCTAAATGAAAGGAAAAGCACAACAGGATTCACATTCCTTATGGGAAATACAACATTTACATGGTCATAAAAAAAGCAAGCCATTGTAAAGCTGTCATCATGTGAAGTTGAGTATATTGCTGCCAGCTCAGCTGTCTGCCATGGCATATGGCTCAAGAACGTGTTAAAATATTTGAGTTTTCCACAACATGATCCAACAGAGATCTACATTGACAATAGATCAGCAATAGCATTGGCGAAAAATCTAGTGTTTTATGAATGAAGTAAGCACATTGACACACGCTATCACTTTATCAAGGAACATGTGAAGGATAAAGGAGTGGAGCTAATTTCGTGTAGAACATATGATTAGATTTCTGACATATTCACCAAGCCGCTAAAGCGTGATGTGTTTGTAAGATTGAAAACCATGGTTAGCATGGACAATTTAAGGGACAAGTTTAAAGGGGGAAGTTGATTGTGTAAACTTGCTTTACACAAGGCTTGGTCGGTGAATATGTGGTTGGTAAGTATGTAGTCAAAAGCTTGATGTCGGCAATGGAGGCTAGCTAACCACGAGGAAAATTCAAACACGAAAGTTAGCCAGATTTGATCATTGATTGCTACCTTCACCTATAAATATAGAGTTTCATTGTATTGTAAGAGTGTGGAGTGAGAAATAGAGAGTCCTCTGTGAAATTTGTTTGTATTTGAGAAATCTATTCGTGAGTTATAAATCTCTCTCTAAGGTGCACCACCAGTGGCCTCAACACCCCACTGCACCAACAGAAAATACAGTAAGGGCCTATTTGGTTGTCCAATTCGAAATTAAACAATTTAAGAAATTTTACATAATATGGAAAGCATAATCATCATCTTGAATTAACAAATTCAAGAAAATGATAGTCACCATCACAAATAAGAGTGGAGATTCAAAATAGTGGGATTTGATGAATTCCTTAGAATTGATTCTACAACATCAACTATAGTGATAACTTAATATTTTAAAATATTCTAATTCAAGGTAAAGGATTTATACCTTCAACCCTATGTAAAATTTTTCAAATTATTTAATTTCAAATTGGACAACCAGCCCCAATTGTTGGGCAGAAATCAATGGTTTTACGAGCTCCATAAATATAAAGGAAGACCACATCCAAGGGGTCCTTGGTCCAACCATTTCTGGTATATATTAACTTAGCTAGGGGTATACCTAGTTTCTACCTAGCATAGGATATATCGATTAGTTTAACATAGCCAAGATTAATTAATTCATAGCCTTGTGGCTCCTTTGTAATTTACCATTTCAATTCACACGCGTGGTGAGTTTGGTGCATGTACTTTTAACTTCAGCACCAATGAGGAAATGAATGTTAGATTTTCTACAAATTAAATAAATCCTTTTGCCAATTAAGGGTCCGAAAAGGGAAGAACCCTAATCCTTTTACAATCGCCTGATCTTAACTAGTAATAGATACGCGGCTTATTAACCAGTCAAAATCATGATTTATTGGTTTTCGACCTTGTAATCGATGCTCCAGGTCGTTTGTTGATCAATTTGAACCATATATATAGCATCTGCCATCTAGCGCGGGCCACCGTCGAAAAACAGTAAATTTTCCAACACAGAGAGAGAGGTTCACACAATAATATATGACATTTAATTTCTTAAAACGTACCAGGCTTCTTTCTATTTGATGACCCAACAAGCGTAAAAACATAGGCACACTACAAGAACTAAACTGAGCATACTTAGCTTGACAATTTGACATAAACTATTTACTTTCTAGCTTCACACTTCTTATTCTTATATCTTAAATTCTTATTTAACCCCAATTTTTGGTAACCACATTATTCAAATTTCACTGAGAAGCATATATATCCTGACATGAACACAGGGTGTGATCGACTTGATGCTCAGATATTGCAAAGGTAAGTATCCAGCCCTTTGGACACCTTGGCTACAAGAGCTGCGTAGACATCCGGATTGGGGGCCGCCTCATTCGCCTTCTCAAATTCGAAAGACCACTTAACAGAGCCCACACCATCACCCTCTTTGATAGCCTGAAGTGTGACCTTGAAACTCTTGTAAAGATTCATAATGTCCCCTTCGAGGGCACAGAAGGTGATCGACTTATTTTCATCGTCTGCAGCTTCGATCTTCGCCCTTATAGTCATCAAACTCCCTGCCACCAATTCAGCCAAACACTATGCCATAACCATGCATAGCAAATACAATTAAAAATATGCATACCATCAAAGCGTGCAGATAAGGTAATCTTTACTTTATCTATCTATCTGAATTTGGTTCCTTGATCTATAGGTTTCTCCCCCACTTCCCACACCCCCCCTCCCCCCCCTTCTCTTTTTCCTTTTGATATGAAACTTATAATTAAATAAATAAATAAATTTGACGATTAGAACCTATCCAACCCCTAATCCCTAAATAAATGGAGGTATCAATGTTTTTTCATGAGCTTGAACGTATGTGAGATCACTTACTTAACAAGTGAAACAATTAAATGCTACTAAGCTATTATACCATTAGCCAAAATATGCATGTATATATATATAAATATAATATTATTATCAACAAATTTACAAGGTCTTAAGAGAATGAATAATATAACTTGGTGCTTTTGTGCAAGTGGTTTTCCTCTACTTCTTACTTTATATAAATATAACATTTCCTATTATGTTTAACTCAAAAAAAATTTCATTTTTATGCACTATACGAGTGTCTTTATCTATACTACCTATAAAAAGAGGAATGTGAGAAAAACTTTTGATTGACTAATATACCCTTATTTTAATTTTTAAATATACAACTACCTTTTTGCATATATGGGAAATATAGCAATATAAAACAAATACCTTAATAAGAATTATAAGGAAACTATAAAATACGATTCAATTGAAGGAAAATTAAAAAAGAAGCAAGCTTAAACAAAAACAAAACAAAACCCAAAAAAAAAAACAAAAAAAAACCATTAATGAATGCACAAGGAAAAAAAAGGAAAAGTTTAATGAACAACAAAAAAAAGTCCCTATCAAATTGTGAGGTTCATGAAATTTTGCAATATCTACCTACAAACCCAAAATACCAAACAAAACAAAACAAAACCAAAAATAACAAAAAGAAAAGAAAATAACTTAGATCACAACCCCCAAAAAACCAAAAAAAAAAAAAAAAAAATGTACAGGCCCAAAAAAATAAAATCACAAACAGTGATCCACCACGCATCAACGAAAAATATATATATATAGAAATAAAATCATATCAAAGAACCTATGTATAATGAAGTTTCAAAAATAATTTTAAGCACTATAATTTGGAAAAGATAATGAAAAAAAAATAGTAATCATATCAAAAGAAATAAAGAATTGAGTGATCAAAGTACTTTCATCATATGCAAAGGCACGATAAAATTATTAAATTTAAAAAATTATTATCATTATTGAAAAAAATAATTTAACTAAAATAAATTCACGTGCAATGCACGTGTACACCAACTAGTCTTACCAAGAAGATATTTACAAAATATGACAGAGCCAGTGGAGTAATCATTTCCTTCAACTAATTCGAAAGTCTTGAAGTTTTCAGGGAATAGTTGGACGAGATTGCTCATGTTGCTCTTGAAGAAGCCATAGAACTTATCTGCAGGTGATTTCATCTCCGTCTGCACTGCTAACTGTTGAGCCATGATTTTTGGTACCAAAAGCCAATGAGCGATAAAATATTGTAGTACGTGGTTATGCAATGCAGATTGCTCACTTTATATAACAAGTTTTCGGAATATTGTCAAGTGGGCTGTGCCCACATAATAATGGTTTCACTTTACAACTTATCCAAACCGACCATTTTATTCTCCCACAACTCTTTGGTCCTTGGCAAGGAATCTGTCCATTGCATCCACATCATGCTTAGCATTATGATTTTTCTGTTTTTTTTCTTTTTTTTCTTCTTCTTTTTTTTTTTTTTGGATGGGCAAACCGGTATATTATAAGATAAGAATGGGACAAAAAGCCCAGGACAAAAACAACGCCAAACATAGCAATAGAGCAACCCAAAAAAGGAAAACCCAGCAAAAGAAGAAATGGACAAAATGCAATCCAAGGCAATTAGATGGTTGAAATTACAGGGTGTCCACGCTGCAGACAAAGCTCCTTGCTTCTTCCCTTATTACTGATCAACCACCCCATTACAGGAATTTCGACATTTATGTTGCCTAAAATCTGTCGCTCAAGCTTAAAAATTTACATCCATTGGATGAAGAAAATGACTAATCCCCAAGCATGAATAAAATGACAAATGAAGAATATGATTGATATGCATGATGAAAGGGGTAGTGAACATGGGGTATCACAATATATAGCATACAATAATAAAGTGAATAAAATAAATTAACTATGAAATAATCAACAAATAAGAGAAGAACAAACCATGTGAAAGGAAAGAAAACAAAAAGGAAACATAAATAGGAAAGGAAATATGCAATAACGAAATATTAACTTAATTGGATTTGGACTGAGTTATGAGTGGCATACTTACGTATCTCACAGGGAGAATCAATGCAAACGTAGTTTGTCATGGGGATTGGTACGTTCCAATTGAAAGTATAAATATATATTAAATCTGTAAGAATTTTTTTTTAATGAAAAATTTTCAAAACCAAGATGTTTTATTGATAGGGCAATGCCCTTTTACATACAAATGGTTGGACAATGTATCAATCAAGGCCATTGAAATAGATGTTAGACTATGATTTCTAATTTCACAAGAATCAATAATCCAAAACATTATATGTCTTTACCTTCATTTGAAAGGGAAAAAATGGCTACATGTTTAATAAAAAAGAAGCCTATTTTTTATTTGAAAAAATACCTCTTAATTAACTTGAATTTTTTCTTTGTTACTACTTATATAAAACATCCACAATCTATTGAATAAAACATCCACAATCTAGGTCTAGATGTTACATGGACCCCCCATTTTGCATATAAAACTGTATTATCCCATCAATTTTGATGGCTCAATTCTCTCTTCATTTTTATTAAAAACAGTATACCTTTCGAAATCAAAAGCAATTCTAGGGTTTTATGTTAATATTTTCATACGAGAAGTAAAACCTAGGGGATGAGGATCATGGATATCATACGTAACAATCATGCTCAAAACAATATGCTTATACTCATTGCATCATATATTAAAAGTGATAAGAAAGAATATTGCATGCACGTACCTTTCCTGCAAAGATTTTAATAAAGTAATTCTACCTCTTTTCAGTGAGGAGAAAATTTGGGATGTGGAGACCTCTTGCTATGCTCGTAGATTCTCTCCCACTAAACTAGAAGCCAGGAGCACCAGGACCAACTCCTCTAAACTTTTACAATAGTGACTTCAACTCACTACCCACTAGGAGTAACCCTTTGAACTTCAAGAAATGCCTTCAAAACTCTTCTATATATTATCTACTTATAAGCTAGAAGGAGCATCAGAATAACTCATCCAAACTTAAAAGTAAAATCGTCAAGGTCTTCTATTCTCTAATTATGAGCTAAGAGAATCAAGAATAACTTTTCTAAACTTACAACCAAAGTCTTCAATGCTTAGAAAAACTCAATTGAGACTCGATGCCGTAATTAATGAGAGGCAGAAGACCTCTGATTTTAGGGCATTTAAAATTAAGCAACTAGAAAGTTACCGTTCAGTCACTTGGCCCATTCTCACGAAATGTATAGAAAGGCCCTAAAATGCTCTTTTTTATTGTTTTGTGTTTTTTTTTCTCTTTTCGTTAACCAAAACACTCTAAAGTTTGAAGCCAGATCATAGAATGAAAAAAACAAAACAAAACAAACAAACATTGCTTAACATACCCGGAAGTGGATTTGGTGCATTTAGTCACTTTAAATGTACCGTAAAATTACCGTACGATGAGCGACACATGAAGAGAGTTGAGATTGGAAGGCTGAGATTGGAGACAACCATTTCATACCCAACCAATCTCAACCCTCCAATCCCAACTCTTTCCATGTATTGCTCATTGTACGGTAACTTTACGATACATTTAAAGTAACTAAACGCACCAAATCCATATCCTTACACACCCGGCCTTGTTCTATCATCACAAACCAAAAACCCAAGTTGGTTAAGGATATAAGGGTCAAATGGCCAAAATACTCCTAAAAGAGCTAAATGCTAAAATTGTCTTCCAAATCTATCGGATCTCATTGAAAGCTGAGGATCAAAATATCGTATTGAAAGTAAATTATGCAAAAATTAAAGTCTTTTGGGTAGAATGACCAAGATGCCCTTTCTTGCCATTTTGCTAAATTAATTCTTCCCCCAAACTCTTCAAAACTCAACACGCACTTTAAAACAAGAGTTATCAAATGGCCTTTAGGTCTAATGGTATGTCACATCCCCAATAGAAGTATGGGATTTGCAGAAGTCTTAGTTTCGATTTTGCGTGGGTGCACGTATGGATGTGTGCATGTATTCTCCTATGGTTTAGTAAAAATAAAAAAGGATCTCAGAGTCAGCCAACCAGACCTTCTAAGCAGAGGACAATTGATGATCACAATATTGCAAATGGAAGATGGGCAGTGAAAACGGGGATATCACATATGCCCCTCATTGGCCGCACTCGAATTTCAACTAGACGTGGATGAAGAAGATGATAGCCTAATTTCACCTCAGGAAGACAGGTACATTAAAATTAATTTTTATTTTATGCAACCAAACATGTGATTTTATTTATTTTTTAAAATAGAAATATCTATGACCATGCAAGTAGCTAATTAAGGGGTTGTGAATGTTTCGAATCTGATTCAACTGAGATGAAAAAATAATGACAAACCTCAAACATATGGCCATCCGTCATTGTTTATGTTAGCATTTTCTTCTAATAATTGTTGATGTCTGTAAAAACAATATTATATTGTCTCATGAAATACTGTTATATAAAATATAAATACCGTTTAATTATATAATTTTTCTATTAAATGGGACATTAGTGAATGATATAAGACTTGAAATTTTTAATATTTACAAAAATATTATCCCCAATCCTAACCAAACATTAATTGATCGAGTTTCCATAACCGGAGAAATTTGAAAAGAGAAGTAAAATCGACCAATTTAATACAAGTTGACTTGAAAATCCCCATGTATATATATATATATATATATACTAGTTGGTAGACACGTGCGTTGCACGTGAATATTTTTGTATTATAAAATAAATATTTCATCAATGGTATACGAATTTATACTAAAATGGACCAGATAAATTGTCTTTTAAAGAAGAGGTTTTTGTGATGGGAAAAAAAAAAAAAAAAAATCAGTGCCAAAACTAATAAATTAATTAAATGTGCCATCAATAACTTAAATAAATATAAAAAATATATGTAAATTTTAGTTGTACACTTGCCTATCAAAAAGATATTTCTCATGGCTCTATCAGAGTGTGTGTGTGTGTGTATATATATATATATGTTTATTTTTGTAAGGAAAAAGCTAAATAGTTGAACCCTTTTTTTTCGAACTTGTTTGGCAACTAACCTAGTTATGTACTTATTTCAAAGAGTAATAATTTAAAAAAAAAATTATTTCATAAATAAATTGAACAAATAACATCATGTTTAAGTTCAAAAAATAAGAAATAAATTAAAATCAATGTCATCCAACTCATTGAAAATATTATTCTATGAGTGGGGAAGTTGGGTTTTTTTTATAAAATTTTTTTATAATATAAAAAATTAAATGAAATTATGATAAGTATACTTATTTTTAAAATTTTCTCAATGAAAAATGTGCTTACCAAAACATGGGAATCCTCTTGAGTTGTCCTTTGTTGAGATGATGCTCTATTGACCAAATAAGGTAGAATTTTTAACATCGTTACATATAAGATTTGGTTTTTTTAATGCCAGTTTTTGATAGTTTAGGAACCTCATTCGGTTTTATTATATTATATTTTAATAAAAGGTTCTATGTGAGAAAACAAACCAACTTCAAAAATAAATAATTAAATAAAAAGAAAGGTATCCTCATAAAATATTTGTGAATCACAATTTGTCAAAAACTTACACCAAAAAAATAAAATAAAAAAATACTCAAAAGTAATAATGTCCAACATAACTAAAATAAAACCCTACTGCATTTGCAAGGAATCTTGTAGGTAGGGCATTTAGTAAGAATAGAGGTAGGAGAACCAAAGTTACAGAAATATATGAAGTACTTGACCCACATGGAAAACAATATTTTCTATAGCAATTAGAACAAACCCTAAAACCTTATATTTCGAAAAAGAAAAGAAGATGAGGGCTCTATTAAAATAGGTTGAAGCTACTGTTAATGGAGAAAGCAGAATTTAGAATCGCATTGTTAATAAATAGATGATATATGTTATGAAATAGAGTTAACTTACAATTTTGGGTTTTATTTATTTATACGAATTATAGTTCCCTTAGAATTCCTATTTATTTATGTGTTTTATATTTTTATATTTCCTATATATGTAGAAGGGTAATTGTGCATTTAAAATTTAAAATAAGGGTACATTAGTCAATCAAAAGTTTTTCTCACATTCAACTTTTTATAAGTAATATATCTATATATATATATATATGAGTACACGTGCGTTGTACATGAATATTATTTAAATAAAAAAATTTATAAATTCTATATCTATATATATATTGAACATGAAAATCTAATTAATTGTTACTTTTGTGTTAATTTAACTTATTAAAATAAACGCTCAATACAATAGGTCAAAATTCTTTCAATTGTTAGGAGTTATGGTAGGAATAAAAAATTAGTTAGAACACATGCATAGTAGTGGAGGTTATATAGAATTTATGAAGTGAACATAAATTGTGTTATCTTTTTTCCTTCTTTTTTTGCTAAAAAATAAACATTCTTAATTGGTTAAATATGAGAGGCAAATAAATATATAAAATTTAAAATTTAAAATAAAGATGTAATAGTCAATCAAAAGTGTTTCTAAAGTATAAACTTTTATAGGTAGTATAGATATAATATAAAATCTGTCTTTTGTTACCTTATATGGGTTGTGGCAATTTGCTACTTCAATTTGAGATGTGCATTCCAAAGGGAAGTAGCAAACATAATTATTTTATTTTTATTTCCTATATTTTATATTTTTAATGCTTTTAAATATAATTTAATTTATTTTTTTAATAAGTGAAATTGATCCCTTATAATATAGTTTTTCTTACTTTTTCTAAAAAAAAATTCTCAATTTTATTTTTATATGGTATCATCATTCACATTTTTTTTTTTTTTTTTTTTGTTCACTTAGAGATTGAAAAGAGAGTGGAGATGAATATTTTCATTTTATTTTTTTCCTCATTTCTTTGTTTTTTTTTCCTTTTTCTTTTCCCCCTCCCTTCCCATCAACAACCAAATTCAAGCAAAATAATAATAATAATAATTATCATATACGTATAATAATAACAATTTCTACGTTACCATCAAAACACATTCAAGGGTTTTCCTACTCTATCCAAAATCCTCGAAAACAACCACCCCCAACCACAAACAAATTCAGCATTATCTGAATTCTTACCAAATTTCAAGAAATACATAATAAAAGTATAAAACACTCACGCAACAGCCCCTTGAGATCCGGTATCGTCTCCATGATGTGGCTATTTGGTTGGTGATTGCGCTAAGAAGTAGGTGTGCCTGTAACAGGCCATTCTCGTTTGCTAGAGAATGAGAGGAAAAGGGAGATCGAAGTCAACGTGCTTTAGGATTATATGTATAGTATTAAATGGAGTATTTGATTTAAGGTTTCCTTTGAATTCTTATTTGTGTTTTATATATTAAGGTATGTGTTTTAGAATATATTAAGGTATGTGCTTTAGAATTATAGTTTCCATATTGCTATATTTCCTATATATGCAGAAGGGTGGGTAGTTGTGTATTTAAAAATTAAAATAAAAGTATATTAGTCAATCAAAAGTTTTTCTTACATTCATCTTTTTATAGGTAGTATATATATATATATATATATATATATATCGGAATTGGTTAGATTTGATGCAACATTATTGAATGTGAACTCTGATCTCAAGAAAATTCAAATCCTTACTGAATTCAACTAGTTGACAACCTTTCTTTTTTGTTTTTAATTATATTGGAGAGAAATTAATCCCTAAATTTATGACTTACTTAGCTATTGAAGAGAAATCAACCCTTAGACATTAGAGAGAAATCAACCCCGAAAGAAATCACTAAATCAACCCTTAAACTTACAATTACTCAAACTTTCACCCACAAAAATACCATCACTGGGCCACAAACATTGGTCTTAGCCAATTACGAAGCTTCTTAAAATATTTAAGATAGCCCCATATAAACCTTCTGGCTGATGAAATAATACGGTAGCCTATATATGGGAACGGCTATTGCAACCCCTCATTTCTATAAGCCTACCCCCTATCCTTTAGGTTTTTAAGGTTTTATGCAAAATATAAAAAGTTTTTATGATAACCGGCCGTGATTTCCACTAAAAAACATCATTTTGAACAACTTTGCAGAAGAAAGTTTTTCCAAAATTTATCGTTTAGGTAAACTTTTTGGCAAAAAATGAAATAAAAGCTATAAATGGTTAAAAATTATATTTAAACGATAGATTTTGGAAAAACTTTCTTATGTAAAGTTGTTCAAAATGATGTTTTCTAGTGAGCATTATGGTCGGTTTTTATAAAAACTTTTTATATTTTGCATAAAATCTTAAAAACCTAAAGGATGGGTTGGGCTTATAGGAATGGGGGTTGCAATAGCCGTTCCCCCTATATATATATATATATATATATATATATATATAAACGGGTCCAAGTCCAATTAACCCCAGCGCCACCAAAACCTAAAAAAGGAAAAGAAAAGAGAAGCGGAGAGAGAAGCGGAAAAGGGTAAACCAAAGAAAAATCGCCAATTCGGTAGGAGTTCGATTCACTTCCCCAAACACGGCGTTACCTGGATCTCACCGCTGGTACCTCCACTACCATCGGAAAACCCTAATTCAATTTCTGCATAACAAGGCTCATCGTACGCCCCAGAGTAAACGAACCCCTTCCCCACACGGTGGTCGGGGTGCCCTCCCTTCCGACGGCGGCAGCCCTTCCGATCTCCTCTTCCTCGCCGGCGGTGGCAGCGGCTACTGATTATATATATAGACACACACACACACACACACACACACACACACAGAGATTTGTGTGGATTGATTGAAGGGGAGTTTGTGAATAGTAGACGCTCTTCGTCAATCTTTTGTGAGTTTTGATATAAAGAATATAGAAGATGTTGACTATCAAGAGGGTTCCGACTGTGGTTTCGAACTACCAGGAGGAGGAGGAGGAGGAGGAGGTTTCAGAAACCCTAGGGTGTGGACGAAACTGCCTTGGAGATTGCTGCTTACCTGGTACGTTTCGCTCAATGTTTTGAGACTTTTTATTTGGCTATTTTGGCTTAAAACTCACATTTTGGTATCCTGGCTCTGTTTGTTTCGATGGAAATTATTTGACAACTAGAGGTTTCTCCCGGGGAGGTGGGGTGTGGTGGGGTTGGGGAAGAAACAGCTTAACCTCTGTTTGGTTGTGGAGAAAACTTAGGAAAGGAAAATAAATTAAAAGTTTGAACTTTTAAGTTTTATATGTTGGTTTTGTTTTCAACATTGTAAAAAGCACTTATATTAACAAAGCGAAATAGTCGTTTTAGGCCGTGTTGTTTGGAGAATTCAGTTCTCTAGCTAGTGTCCGGAATAATGTTTAAGGTTCGAGAACTATTTTATTATATTTTTTCTATTCTTTTTGCACCTTTTCTCAGCAGCCAAACTGTGGAAAGAGAAAGAACAAATGAAGCCTTTTTAAATCTTTTTTATCCCCCCCTTATTAGTTCTTGACATCCCGGACAGTTTTTATTTGCGTATTAAATTGGTTGATGGTTGCAGTATCAAAGCTTCCTCTGTATGCTTTCAAGAAAGATACAGAGACTTCTATTGGAGGAGTTGTAAATTCATCCAAGGAAGAACCACATGTAGCTTTCATGAATTTGTTGCTGGGACAATGGGAGGATCGGATGAGGCGAGGGCTGTTTCGTTATGATGTTACCACCTGCAAGACAAAGGTTATTCTGGGGGAATATGGTTTTATAGCGCAGCTCAACGAGGGACGCCACCTGAAGAAACGACCTACTGAGTTCCAGGTTGACCAGGTGCTTCAGCCCTTTGATGAAAAGAAGTTTAATTTCACCAAAGTTGGCCAAGAAGAAGTGCTTTTTAGGTTTGAACAAAGCAGTGACAACGAAACCCATTTTTTCTCCAGCGCACCAGTTGTGGCTGATTCGAATTCCCCTAGTGTTGTTGCCATTAATGTAAGCCAATTTGATTACTCCTAGAAGATAAGGTAATGTTATATATATAGTGTAAGATTTTTTTCTGTTCTGGCTAATGAGTCGATGAATTTTGATTGACAGGTTAGCCCAATAGAGTATGGACATGTGCTTCTGATACCCCGCGTTCTAGATTGCTTGCCTCAAAGGATTGATCGTGAGAGCTTCTTGCTTTCTCTTCATATGGCTAAAGAAGCAGCAGATCCCTTCTTCAGATTGGGTTACAACAGTTTGGGTGCTTTTGCCACTATTAATCACCTCCACTTTCAGGTAGTAAAAGTTATCACTTATATTTGTATTGAGTCCACCTTTTTTGTTATTCCAGCTGTTTTTGTTTGTGGGTAATTTATCACTTTAAATTTTTAACTTACTGCAGGCATATTACTTGGCAGTTCCCTTGCCAGTTGAGAAAGCCCCAACCCAGAGAATAATGACAGTGAAGAGGCTGCCTGATAGTGGAGTGATGGTTTCACAGCTGTTGAATTACCCCGTTAAAGGTCTTGTGTTTGAGGGTGGAAATACAATGCGGAATTTATCTGATGCTGTTGCTAATTCCTGCATTTGCCTTCAAAATAACAACATTCCTTACAATGTCCTCATCACTGATTGTGGGAAAAGGATCTTTTTATTCCCTCAGGTAATTTTTCTTTTCTTATTATACATAGGCTGGCTCTGTTACTTTCATTAGTGGAATATTCAATTTTATCTTTATATTTTGGGGGAAAAAAGTTCAGATTATTGGGTGTTCAGGTCATTGATCAATGCACTACCAGAACTTAACTGTGACTGGAAACAAAGTACTTGGCAGTATAAATATAACAAAAAAGGACATGCTCACATGTTTAGTAGCAAGTTTTCGTATTTATTTGAATTTTGTGAGTCGGACTAAAATTTGGTATTGTTTCTGGTGATTGATTTCACTGAACACTCTTCATTTGTTTTAGCATAAATTATTAACCTTATTAATATTTGTTATTCCCATGTAGCAGTTTTTTAAATAGCAACTTCTGCAGTTGCTTGTAACTTATAAGATGTTAAAATTTGTTTACTTCCAAAGTTACTTGTAGTTTTTATTACATTAAAAAATATTGTATGATATTATAGAAATTTTCCACCTAATTGCTCATCATTCCCTAATCTGATTCTTTTGATGATGACTTAATGCTTGAATATTGGGGTCTGTATTATACTATGTTACAGCGTCATGTATGGCTGAAAATGGGTGTATTTCTTGATGGATGATTATGGGAACATGCCAATGATCACTTGTGGCTTTGCTTATTAACTCCAGCAATTTGCTGGAGTTGTAGTGTTAGAGTTTTTGTTGGTTTGTTTGATTTGATTAATGGTAGTAGCCTTTGTGTTGGCAAAAGAAAGTTGATTGATTTGATTAATGGTCAGTGTTACGCGGAGAAACAAGCACTTGGAGAGGTAAGTCAGAAGCTTCTGGACACTCAAGTAAACCCTGCTGTGTGGGAGATCAGTGGACATATGGTGCTGAAGAGAAAAGAGGATTACGAAGATGCATCAGAGGACTATGCATGGAGTCTTCTTTCTGAGGTTTCTCTTTCAAAGGAGAGGTTCCAAGAGGTAATGGCATACGTTTTGGAAGCGGCTGGTGTGCTGGGGGCAGATATGGAGGAAAGTAACATGAATCAAAACAAAGACGCTCCTTACAAACCACCTGCATCTCAAGCTCCCCCACATTTACCTCAGGATTGTCTTGTTTCGCGGTGAAGGATTAGCTTCGTGCAATGGTTTACAGAATCAGATCCATATTTTTGGCATTACTTCTACTGTATCAGATAGCAGGTTGATGTTCAGTGGCAGTACTTCTGCAGGAAAGTACTGTTTTGTGATTTAATGAGACCTCTTCTAGTTCTCTATAACCTGGAATCTGTTTTAACGGGAGTGACATGTGCTGTACATAAATGGTAGTATTAAATTTTTAAGCTGAGTTTATATGAATTCTAACAGCCCTCAAACATTAAGAATTGCGTTCTTACATTGTGCTTTTCTACATTTAATTGATGTTTGTTGTGAATATTAGAAGTTATTCAACTTAGAACTTGAATTTCTTTCACCTTTGCTAAGAACTGGATGTTGATTTATAGGACCACCAGAATTAGAAGAGTAGCTTTTCTTAGACCTATGATTTCTCCTCCATTTTTTTGGGTTGGCTGAGGAAGAGCCAGTAAGTTGGCTGCACAGGCTATGCAATTCTTATGTTACTTGTTTTATAAGCAATTCTCTTTCTCTGTTGGGTTGCTGAGGCTGATATTATTTACTAATGTGACATTGCAGCTTTAACCTGGTTTACTAGTAAGTAGTTATCTCGGCAATGATATTAGAGCTAAGGTGGTGTTTATATGCAAATTACACCCTCACCTCCTGATTGATTAGAGGGGTGTTTTTTTTTTTTTTTTTTTTTTTTTTTTTTTTTTTTTGGGGGTGTGGGTGGGTGTTGTTTGCGGTGTCATAAAAGTTGGATTTTGCAGGCACCAAAATTGCCTGTTTGTGTCATATGGTTCCAAGGAGAAATTTTGTGACTGCATTCCAAAACGAAACACGTTCCCCTGTACCATCCTAGTTTTAATTGCAAACCTGTCTTCTAGTTTCTTGGTTGATCTGGCCAGCTAATCCATTATGTATATTATTCGATCATGCTAATGAATGGTACATTATCTTTTTTCGGTTTACTATGATAATGTCTCAGTAACAACAGCTAAATTTTGTACTCTAATCATCTTTACCAGGTTAATTTTCCATAATCAATTTTCTCCTTTTTCTGTACGTTACTTCCTTCCCTTTGTTTTATGGGAGTCTTTGGGTAGTTTGGAAAGATGCATTCTTTCATAATTTGCTTGTATCTCTTCATTCTCTACTTCTACTTTGCCACGCAATGCGACAATGCAAAAACAACTTGACAGCGTATACAGCAACCATTGAATACAACTCTGGTATCAAGTGGGCTCCACGTCATCTTCTTCTTATGTGCCTGGTTCAGCAAGTGATAACAATGTTTTGAGGGGTATCTCACCGCCCAATTCCACTCAGTGTGATAGGGATTCTTCTCTTTGCAGCCAATCTCATGGTAAGCTTAGTTCCTGGGTTAATCTTTTTTCCCCAAACAAGCAAGATTTCTCTAAGCTTAATTTTTATAAGCCTAGCATATCAAATGGGAGAATTGTGGTTAAACCTCCGAAAGAGGTTGCTTTGGAGGGATGTTCTATTTGGGAAGGTTCTCTTGTACGTTACTTCCTTGATAAAACTTCCCTTCTCTCTTGTTCAACTTTGGGCTAATCGGCTATGGGGGAAAGAAGACCCAGTGAAGGTTTTTTCCTTTGATAATGGTTGCTTTATTTTCAAATTCGCTAATTCTTCTCGATGTGACCAAAGCCTAGATGCTGGTCCGTGTTTTTTTGCTGGTAAGCTTCTTGTGTTGAGAAAATGGCAGCCGGGTTTAAATTCGACAAAAGCTTTGCTTTCCAAGATCCCTATTTGAGTTGAACTTTTTAATGTTCCTTTGGAATATTGGACAAGAGATGGGTTGAGTTATGTTGCCAGTGCTATTGGTAGACCCCTCTTCTTTGACGAAGCCACTGAAAAGAGTGAGCGGATCAGTTTTGCCCATGCTTGCATTGAGATATCCGTTGAAGATGATATCCCTGAAAGTTTTGGTTTGATGTTGAGTACTGGGGAGATTGCTTGCATCACGGTTGAAGCTATTTGGAAACCTCAACGTTGTAGTACTTGCAAATGCTTTGGGCATAGCCTAAAATCTTGTTCTAAAGCTCCGAAACAGGTTTGGATTCCTAAGTGCCCCGATACAAAGAGTGTTATTTCTAAACCCTCTACTGTAATTGTGCAAGTGAGTTCTCAACAAGCCACCACGGAATGGACTACTGTGGCAAGAAAAAACAAATCAACCAAGAGAAAGGAGGTTGATGTCTTTCCTCCTGTGCCGCACAGTTTTGAATTACCTAACTCCGCAAATGGCAAAATGGAGACTCCTAATATGAATCATATTGTGCCAGTCAGAGCTGCCCCTTGTGATGCGATTGCTGCGAGCAAATCTAGTATTCCAGATTGTACAAAGTTCATTGACCAAGCTTTGGCCAATTTGAAACTTAAACCAAGCAAATCCTGCATTAGAGATTCTAGCATCAAATTGCCTATTCAAATTTTGGCGAATTCTCCTTCCAAATCACCAAATCAAAAAGGATGTAATGTTTATTTTCCTACGTTAGATAAGGGTTAATTTCTTTGTTCCCTTGTTTTTCCTCAGGCTGTGAGGGTTTTTTGTTTTGTGGCCCTATGAGGGCATGTTTCAAGCTTCATGCACATCTTTTCTCGTTTTTTGGAATATACCATCTCACTTATCCCAAAAAAAAAAAAAAAAAAAAAAAAAAAGAATACAACTCTGGGAATGGAAAAGGGTTTGGTTGGTCTGACCTGATTTACCACCATTCACAGAAGTAAAAAGAATTAACAACCTCATATAAACATAATCCATACTCAAAAAAATTAACAACCTCATATTCATAATGAAAGCAATCTGAAAACTTCTGTTTTTTCTTATCTTTTTTTTTTTTTTTTTTTGGCTATTGAACACATGCATAGCACAAGAAAAGAGGGGAAAATAGTAATCTGTAATCCCATTTCAGTCTCAATAGCCCTGATGACTAAGTCGGGCAATCTTGTTCCAATATCTAGGTTCCATTCACTGACTTGGTGATACAGTATAGCATTTGACAGCGCACTTGCTATAAAGATAGCCAGTGATAACATAAGTCATGCATCGAAACCTCAAGAAATTACTACAGAAAAGGGAGGACCTCCTTTTGAATTAAAAGCCAATTAAATTTCAAAAAGGGTGGTTGTTCTGTGGCATCTGAGATACTACTACACTTCCATCACTCTAGGGCTCATATTCCTCGGCATATTTGCATGTGCATGGGAATTGTGGAAATTGTAGGCTGACAAACGATTGCCCCCTGGAAATCAAACAGCATGCTACTGTCAACATCCAAATCCTTCAGATGGTCAAAAGCTTAAACTTTAAAGTGACAAAAATAATCGGCCATCAAACATAATTCTTCCGCTACTACCCCAACTCCACACGGCAACACATGAGCAAAGACCCGTTTTCCAGCTAATGATGGCAAATTAAATCTGTATAACCCTGATGATCACACACATAAATTTGTACAATTCTTGCCACTTACATCCGCTGCCCCCCCCCCCCCCCCAAAAAAAAAAAAAAAAAATCTAACTAAAAGAACCCTAATAGCATTCTTCAGTTGGATAGTAATGCTCGTACTCTACTACTTTGCCAGCAGGTTTGAGAGATCATCTATACACGACCAAAAATCATCGACCATGAAAACAGGAAATGGCATTACATATTTACATGTGAACTAAAAATGAAGGATGATGACCAAATTTTACTCCAGTATCATCATCCCAAGCTTCAATCATCATTTGCATCTTGACTGTCATCATTAAACTTTCCCATTGTCACTATCATTAAACTTTCTCATATAAATGCTTTCTAACCCAAGCATCCCTTCATTAAATATTCTACTCATAAAAACATATCCTTCCTCAGATTCAGCAGCCCAAGTTGACAGCTCAATTGCCTTCCGACTGAGGTCTTTGTAACGGTTCAACATAGCCAATGCAGGATCTTCATGTACAACACATTCTTGAGAGCCTTCCACAGTTCCAACCCTCGCACCCTTTGTCCACCTCTTTAAAATGTATTTGTTTGGGACAGTTTTAATATTCCTAACATTAACCACCTTTAGCGCATGACTACAAAGAATTCCAGCGTATTCAAACTTCATACAGCTGCAATTAATTGTATCATCTGATGAATTGAATTTCACTATATGCTGACAAGGCTTTCCAAAACTACTAAAACTGTACTCAAACAATGACCCATTTTCATTGCATTGACTAATAACAAGATCACAACAATCTTCAAATTCTTTCTTAAAAACTTCAAATACATTAGGAGTGTAGATATCCCAAGCATGCTTCAGTAAAGCTTCACTTGCCTTCAATATTGGTTCACGATGACTATTGCTGTTATTAGATTGTAGCTCTTTGTAGCGCAAGTTAGCCACCACCTTTTCAAAACGGTTCAAAAACTGAAGCACATCTGAGTCAGACTTCAAATATTTTCTCAAGCACCTGTTAAATCTCTCACTTAGTAGAGTGCTTTTCACGTCAGCACAAAATATTTGCCTCCCATATACCATAGCCCATGTCTCTTTTATTTTATATATTTCTTGCAGCCATGCATTATCCCAAAGACCATATTTCTCAAGCATAGCTTCCCATGACTGGAAAAATTGATCCTCCTCCTCATGGTCATATATACAGTTACGCAAGTCTTTGCCAAAATCATCTTGATCCTCAAAATGAGGACCCAAGTGTCGCATTGCATTTTGCCACAGATTCCATACACATATGCGATGATATGTCTTGGGAAACACCAACCCAATTGCTTTAGCCATTTCCAGATCATGAGCCGTGAGAATTGTTTTTGGTTTCTTTCTGGACATTGCCTGCATGAATGTTTGGAACAGCCACTGAAAAGTCTCAGGGGTCTCATCATATAGAAGTGCAGCCCCAAAGAGTACCATTTCTTTGTGATGGTCCACTCCTATAAAAGCTGCGAGTGGCCTACAAAGTTGATTTGTTCTGTAAGTTGTGTCAAAATATACTACATCGCCAAAATGACTATAATCAATCACCATCTTTGCATCAGCCCAAAATAAGTTGGTAATCTGCTCATCAATATCAAGTTGGATTGCATAGAAGAATGATGGGTTCTCCGATTGTTGCTTTTGAAAGTAACTTAGTAAACTTCCTGCCTCTCCCCCCTTCATATCTTTCATCCGTCTAGAATGCAAATTAATAGGAAGATAACCAAGATTTCCCTGATCCCCTACTTGTCTACCCATCGAATCAGAAACCAAATTTTGCCGAATCCCAGACCTGTCCACTAAGTCCGCTTCAATGGCTTGAGCAACAATTAGTTTTCTATGTGATGGCAATATATGGACTGCTTCAGGGCTTACAACCTCATGATTATGATTCGCTTCAAAATGGATGATGCGATATTTCCCATCAGATTGACGAGAGATGGTCATCTGTGCTGAGCAACCTGTTCTCAACTCCTTATGGGGCTTCTTCACATTTAAATTACGTTTGTCTGGGAGCCGAAAACCACGTTTGAAACAAACAAACCTTCGAGACATCACACTACCATCTATCTTGCTTCTGTTTTTGAAATCCTTTCGAACACTGAAGCCTACCAACCCAGCATACATGTTATAAAACTTGTACGCGAGATCTTCTGATTCAAACTTCATGCCAATTTTGGGCACCCTATCTGGTGACCCAATTTCAGGGCTATGGCACCGTTGCATCATATCAACATCCAGTAAACTTGACGTTTGTTGTGGAGTCTCTGACACATCAGTATAATCAATGTCCATGAGCCTTAACTGCAAAGAGAGGAATAAGTAGACACAATAAAAGCAATGAAAAAACACTACATAGTTGAACAACTTCTCTCTTGTTTTTCTTTTTCGAGGGTGGGTGGGAAGGAGTAGGGAAACAAATACTTCGTTGAACTGTTTGAGCATAAAATATGAGTCAATTTTGGTAGATCAAATGACAAAATCTAATAGTCCTATCTTAAATCCACTATCCAGTACAAAGGAAAATGAAGGTAGGTCCAAAAGATATTATCATACATAAGTTTAACAAGTTACCATCAATTAGAGTTATTACAGATACATATATAATTGAACAACCAGGAATGCACGAGACAGACTTTTAACTCTTATAATCTTCATTTAGTTCTAATTTCTAAACAAAAAACCTAAAACTCAAAACAAAACAAAAACACAAAAGCACAAAAACAAAGCAAAAAATGCAAAATCAAATAATGTTTCCAAGCATATATATGATGAAAAATCATTCTACAAAGGTTCCACAACCCCACAATTTGTGATATTAATTTTTTGATAACCAAAACAAATGAAGAGTTAGAATAACAAAGATGGAATTAATATAAAGAAAGGACTTGAGAAATCCTCATTCAAATAATTATAACCACAGAAATGAGGTTAACAAACTGCTCTATTCCAAGCTTCAGGAACTTCAGCGACATCATTTGAGGAAGGTCAGATTACTCCTCCACCAAATGTCAACATCAATTTCTAACAAATTTGATAGCTATGCTGAGTGCCGTTTCACTATATCTTTAGAAGCTATATTGGACCAACTTATGTACCACGAAAAGAGCTACATTTAGGGCTGTAAGATGAGTCAAGCTACTTGGGCATAGCTCAAGATCGGCTCAATAAAAAGTTCACTCAAGCTTGCTCCTAATATAAACAAGCAAAACTCAAACCTCATTTTTTAGCTCATTAATTTTCAAGCCAGACTCGAGTATTAAAATACAAGACTCGATAAGCTTAATGATACTTTAAATAACCAAGCTACTCAAGCTCAGCTCAAGATCGACTTGAAAAAAAGCTCATTTGAGCTCGCTCGTGGAATGAATGAGCCTTATTTTTGGGCTCGTTAATTTAATAAGCCAAGCTTGAGCAACCTATACTCGCTCGGCTCATTTACAAACCCAGATAAATTGCCCTCCTCGCTCAAAAACCCATTTATCTTATGGCAGAGCAAATTGCCCTGGGCACTACCTTTTACAGCCTAACACCACTTTCCCTACTCAAACTCAAATACCTAAGAATGCTAACCAAACAATGTACTTGAAGAATTTAAATTATAGAGAAAACTCTTCACCACTTCATAACAACTTGCACCAAATTACCCCACAAATTCAATAAGAAAAAAAAAGTACAAGTAAAATTGAAATGTAATATTAAAATAAATACAAAAATACATACAATAACCCCAACCCCAACACCAGCAAAGGAAGAAAGAAAGAAACCCATCTCCACTTTTCTTGGGTTCGCTCACAACTTTTTTTTTTTTCTAATTAATGTGGATATTATTCTCAACCCGCCAACTCCAGCACAAAGGAATCTTTTTTTTCTTTTTTTTTAAATTAGTTTTGGGTGCTATCATTCAATTAAAATATCACCCACTTTATTGAAAAAGTCCGTGTGTCTATGTGTGTGTATATATATAAGCAAAATTTGTAAGGTAGAAATATGGGATAAAAAATAATACCTGCGTCAAAGGCTGGAGGTCGTCCAATATCCCCTTTGCTTCAACACTTCTTAGAGAGAGAGAGAGAGATGGAATTTTGGCGGGGGCGCTATCACTTAAAACAAGTAAATTAAAATCTGAAAGGAGAAAACATGGACATCGGGTATAGACGTTCACTAGAATTTCAGGGATCGCAGGAATGAGAGAGAAACCAAAGATTGCACAAAGTCAATGCGATGACCCTCTTCTATGACACCCGGACAGACCAGCTTATCCTTAGTCGGGCTTAGATTTGTATCGGCAACCTAGATGGGTCGAACTCGGCCCAAACCCAACCCCGATTAAATTGGGAGATATCTTTGACACCCGGACGGACCATCATACATGTTGGAATTCGTAAGTGAAAACAATTTAAAAGATAAAATAAAATTCGATTACCGAAATAAATAAAAATAAAATCCGGTCATTGGTCAGAAAGGTCCTCAAACTCATGGTTGAAAGACCTCATCTGTATTCTGATAGGAGGGTAAAATTGTGGACCACTGATATGATTAAACCTTAAAAAGTAAAACCCTCATTACCCTTTTGATGTCCCTCTCCCTCAACAAATACGGGTGTCACTACATGCACTATCATTTCCATGTGGTTAAATTCAAGACCTATCTCCAACAAGTGAAGCGCACTAATGACTAGATCAAGAGCGTTAGTTGTTTGAAGACCATTTTCGTTTCTTTAGCAAAGAAGAATGTCGCAAGTAAAAAGAAATCACTTTGAAGTTTGAGACTTACCTGCCCCCCTAAAAAAAAAAACAAAACACAAAAGTCCAAAAAAAAAAGTAATTTACAAATTTAATTAATCTTTTTTTAAAATAAAACATAATTTTCCTAGCGAAAATAATTCACCACCATTTTTTTTTTTTTTTTGGGTAGTAGAGAAACGTTAATACCAACGAGGATTAGATCTATCAATAATATCTTTCCATAAAATATCTAAAATTTCTCTAGAAAAATTAAAATCTCAAGTTCAATTGCTTTTATTTCTGTGACCTAAATTAACTAAGAAATCAACGGCTCTATTTCCTTCTTTAAAAACCATGTTTTACTTTGGATCTAAGAACAATGCCCATTGCTCAAAGCGGTAAGCTGGTCCTTATTGCAATCTATAACAAGCTAATTTGACAGGCCTCCAAGATAGGTTTGAATAGGGAAGCTAACTGGATGACGCGAGAGCATGCCACATGGAGAAATCTTAAAAATAAATAACATGGCAATGCAAGAATAAATGTCTTCTTGGGTGGATAATAGACCTCACATTTTCTTCGAGCACGTATTTTTTACCTTAAGATGATGTAAATGCCCGGCCTATGTAGTTCAAAGCTTATTAATGAGAGAACGAAAACTCAAACATGGACGAAAGAGGATTCAATATGAAGAGAGCTTGCGTACAGAATTGAAAGTCTTAATCCAAGAGGTTGTCTGTGTTGGTGTCATTACCAAATGCATAATAAATAGAAGATGTCATCTTCATTCCAATCTTATTAATGATGTTTTCTGGTGTTATAGAACTGAATATTTCATTTGGGATATCCACAACCTCATAGCTACAAATAGTCTATTAATTTACAAGAGATGTAGATTTTCAAGCTGAGATTTGTATTGCACAGAATAAGCCATTTGTTCTATTACTTGCTTGCCTGTAGTTTGGATTAAATTGAGATCAGAATCCTTTGGCCCGGTCACCAAAAGGCTAAATGTTTCAGCATTTAAATTCTGTGAACCCAGCTGCATCCAGCTTCCTTCTTCAATCCGCTCACAATCAATTTCTCCCTCACCACCCCCTTCTCTTCCCATAGTCCCCCGTCAGCATACATATTGGCCAACAACACATAAGCCCCGTGTCTATCCGGCTGTAACTCCATTATCTTTTTCGCGACCATCTCTCCCAATCCCATCTCTCCATGAAGCCTACAAGCACCAATCAATGCTTCCCATACCAACACATCTGACTCAACCGCCATCTCTTTGATAAATCTCTGTGCCTCATTCAACCTCCCAGCACGACCCAGCATGTCAACAACACAAGCAAAATGTTCCCTTCTAGGCTTGAGATTATGAACATCTCTCATAATCTTAAATATCTTAATCCCTTCATCCACAAGACCGCCATGGCTACATGCGGAAAGGCACCCCAGAAACGTAACATCATCAGGATTCAATCCTTCCCTTGCCATTTGTTCAAGAATTTCAAGAGCCTCTCTTCCTTTACCATGCTGGCCAAAACCTGTAATCATAGTCGTGCAAGAAACCACATCATGTTTTGCCATTCTCATGAACACCAAGTGAGCATCTTCTAAGCTGCCACACTTGGAATACATATCAATAAGAGCATTATTCACGGATAGATCCAGTTCAAACCATGACTTCACGATCCTGCCATGAATATGCCTTCCATTCTCAAGGTTTGCAAAGTTAATGTACACTGAAAGAATACTAGCAAAACAGAAATCATTCTCTTTCACACCTAATCTAAGCATTTTCTTATAAACACCAATTGCTTCCTCGTTCTGCCCATTTTGCATGAATCCTGCAATCATTGCAGTCCAGGAGATTATATTAGGTTCCAAAATTCCCCCAAATATTTTTGTTGCCGATGTCATCCCTTCTGCACATTTTGAGTACATGGTTATAAGGGAGTTACAGATGGGTGTTTCACAAGCCAGCCCAGTTTTAATTGCACAACCATGGAGCTGCATCCCACAAGCCAGATATTTTGCCTCTGAACATGTCTTTACCATGCTTGTCAAGGTAAAGCCATCAAATCTGACATTCTCTTGTAGCATCCGAGAGAATATTCTCAAAGCATGTTCTTTACTGTTGTTTCGTGCACACGCATCAATCATTATATTCCACGAAACCAAGTCTAACTCAACTATCTCATCGAATGCTCTGATAGCATCTTCTAACTTCCTCTGCTTTGCATATCCATCAACCAAGGAGCATCCTACAAATTCATTCGAATTTAATCCATATTGAATCGCTTGGGCATGAAACAACTCTCTCCATTGCAGATATTCTAAACCATCACAAGCACCAATTAATCCTGCTAATGTGATGTGATTGGGCTTGGCATCCTCTTCTTTCATCATGGAATAAAGATGCACAGTTGCAAGGGCACCATAGTTACAACGAACATAAGTTGAAATCATTGTATTAAAGGAAACAACATCTCTTTGAGCCATTGTATCAAACACAAGACGAGCACCTTGAATCTGCCCACATTTGCAGTATAAACTAATGACCTTGTTCCACAAAGAGATAAACCCATCAAAGTCCACTTTTATGAGATGGGCATGAACCAACCTGCCGATAAATAAATCCCTCGAATCGGTGCAATCGTCTAGGACGTAGCTCAAATGGTGTAACTTCATACAATGGTTGTAGTTAGTTTCATATTTTTCAAATGGGTGTCCCTCAATTGGGTTGGTTGAGTTGGAAATAGTTCTAAAATTGCGCAACAAGCAGAAATGGAAATGGTGGTTCCAGAAACACACTCGGGCTGAGTTGTAATGGCACAGCTTAGCAAGAACTCCATGCATCTTGGCCTATATCAGTATGGTTAGTTTCCAGCAATCTGCAAATGCCCAAACGTTGCAGAGAAAGACCGTTAGAGCCATTTCTCTATGTTTGCATCATCCCGCAAGGAGATTAATGGCACACCCTGCGTTGCTGTGTTGCGAGTCGGAAGAGGCGACCAGAATACCGCCGGAGTGGCGTCAATCTCCATCGCCGTCTTGATCATCGGGTCTAGTGGATATCTCCAGAAGGGGATTTATGCACAGCAGCGTTGATACGCGAATATACCGAACAAAGAAGCGCCCCTTTCAGAAGTACCTATTTTCCTCGCGTGCGTCAAACTGCCAATACTCTTTCTCATGGAGTATCTTTTGTGGATGGCAATGAAGGTTGGAAGGAAGACACCCCAGCTTTCTTGTTGAATTTCCTTTTAAATGTACGGATAATTCTATGGTTTTCATAAATTTTTTAAGTTATCATGTTACTTAACATTTTAAGTAATCCACCTATAATTTAAAATGACACATTTGTTATTTAATGATTGCATACCATTTGAAATTTTGAAGCGACACATTTACCATTTCAAGTAATCCACTTATTATTTGGAGTGATCTACTTACCATTTCAAGTAATCCACTTATTATTTAAAACGATCTACTTACTATTTTAAGTGACCTTATAAAGATGGTACCTAATTTTTTGCTTGGCTACCATAGAATTAGCCCAAATGTACTTAGTGCCTGTTTGGATGAGATTCTGGGAGGCCCAAAATCTCTTCTGATGGCCCATAATCACTTTTAAAAGTGTTTGGATAAAAAATGAGAAAAGTGATTGTAAGCCCAAAAGAGATTTTGAGGTTAATTTACTTAAGCTACCTCCCCCTGATTCTGATTCAGCTTCTGATTCAACTTCTGATTCAACTTCTAATTTTACTCTGAAGTTATCCCAAACAGGCACTTAGTAACTTATATTTCCTCCAGCTATTATGATTACATAGCAAAAAGTTTTTCCCTTAAATCTATTTGTCCAAATTTACAGAGGTCCTGGTTTCAATTCTACATAAGTGCGTGTGAAAATAGGTATATATTCTCCTATCATTTGGTTAAACACAAAATATATATATGAAACACGAGACCCTCTCCCATAGTCTAAGAGCTCCTCCCTTTTTATTCTTCCATCGAAATGAGTTCGTATATAATAGTGGGTAAATCATGGTATAAATGTATGTATATTTATGTATGAATGTCGAGAAAGTGAAAACGACATGTAGAATGCGTTTCAATGCCAAAAAACGTTGAAATGGATGAAGAAGATTTCGAAATCTATCGAGGTAGGTGACAAATGGGGTTGATTGTACACAAAGTTGTACGTATTTTGGGACTATTGTGAGGTATAAATAAAAAGTTATGGGGACTCAAAATAAAAGAGGGTGTAAATAATATAAAGGGCTGGCAATAGCAGTATTCATTATCTAAATGATGTGACAATTGTAACACTCGTAACTTTTAAATAGGGTATTAAGGGTTTAATCTATGGTTATGATCATATGTATGGGTAATGCATGTGTATGATATTATGATGTTGGATGTGTTTTAATGCTTGTTTTTATGCATTAAGCATTAAGTGTGCGTTTGGTCTTATTTGCAACTTAAGGGTTTAAATTTGGTTAAGTGTTGGGAAAAAGTAAATTTTCGTAAAAATTCATTTTTAAAGATAATTTTTTGTGGTAATGGAAGTTTATAATATTATAAGACATTGATGATTTTATAGGATTTTATTATCATGTTTCGATTAGTTTCCTCACATGTTCATTTTTGAAAATTCTGTCGAAAGACGGATTTTGTACTAAAATATGAAAATGAGATTTTGCTATACTTGGAATTTGATTTTTCTGATATTTTATTTGAATTCAAATGAGGGTTATTTGCTCATTTTCATTAAATAACTTAAATTAAATAGAGAATAAAAAGAATGAGGACATTTACTTAACTGTTTTTAATGAAAAGAAGGTTGTGATCAGTACTGATGAAGAGTTGCCTAACTGACTGTCTATTTCCAGCTGTCTGTGTATTTCAGACGGCTAAAACATGTTTCAACTGTCTGAAAGACAATTTTCAACTGGCTGAAAGTTTACATTTGAGCCGTCTGAACAATCCAGAGGAGGAAAATTTCTCCATTTAGTTTCAACTGGCTAAAAGTTATTTTCAACCGTCTGAAACCTTCGACTGGCATTTTTTTATTTTTTATTTAAATAGAACAAATGATGCATGTGCCCCCACCCCTTTATATATCCCTTCAAGCCCGACCTTGGGGGCTTTAGATCTGGTTTTTTTTTTGCTTGGGAGAGAGCTAGAGAAAGAGAGAGAGAACTTGGGAGATAGGGAATGGGTGTTTGGTTGAGAAGTAAAGTGTTTCTCTCCTCAATTTACATGGGTTTTATGCATTTTGGGCATTCTCCTTCCATTTCCAGCTAGGGTTCACTCTTAGATGGCATTGGGGAGCTTCATTCTTGTATTTTGGAGTAGGGTTTCTTGTTTGGGCTCATGCATGTATTCTTGGAGCTTGCTCTTGGTGGGTTGAGCTTGGATTTCATGGGATTTGGCATGGACATTCATCCTCACCAATTCCTTTGCATTTTAGAGGTATTTTCTCACACTTAAGGGTTAGGGTTTGTATTCTTTTTGAGGGTTTATCATCACATTCTTACATTTATGGGTTTATTTATGCATATTGTGATTTTTTATGGTGATTTGGAGTTGGAACCTCCATTATCCTCATTAACCAAGGCATTTGGGAGCTAGGGTTTGGATTGGAAGCTTACATGTGCACGCTAGGGCTTGGATTTCACACCCACGACACACAAGGTTGCATTTTTCATACATTTGGTTGAGGTAGGTGTAATTTATATAGGTTTAAACTATTGATATGATAATATGGTATATATTATCATAGTATTTGGTATTCTTGGGTTTAGAATATGTATATAAATTATTTATGGAATAAATCTTGAAATGGAACTTTGGGTAATTGATAACATAAATTGGACATTATGTTTATTAATGAGCTTGGTTTATTTTATACATTCTTTGGAATATAGAGGTATGGATTTTATGGTTAATTTCCATGTTTAATCAAGGGTTAAGCCCATATGGCTCATAGAGATTAATAAAAGCTTACCGAGATGACATTAAGGTTTGCACCCTAACAGAGTCTTAGTTGCAATCAAAGTCTCCCACAAATAATTCCAAGCATTAATACACTTTAATTAAGACCCGATTGACATTAATGAAACATTAATTGAACTCAATTTGATCAAATTAAGAAGCAATCATAAGAAGGGCCGATGAACGGAGTCAAACCGAGCCTACTTGGACCATCCTTAAGTAAATCATCTCCAAACTTAACCAAATTTTACACCAAGCCTACAAATGACATCCTAATGATATTAGGATCATCTCGGGATGAATTTGGTGAGAATTGGATGTCAAATAAAAATTATGCAAGTGAAATGACGTAAATGCCCTACAAGTCGTAAAAGTTCTTATTAGCTATCAAGACTTAACCAAATTGAACCCCGGAAGATACCATGGATTCTTTGGGATGTATAGAGTTTAAATAAAAAGATTTGGTGTCCAAATGATGCATTTTTCTACATGTGATAATGCTCCTAAGGTGGAAAGGTTAAATGTTAGGAGATAAAAATGGGGTGTCCACAGAAGCCCCTCATTGGCGAAGTTTGCTTGGCAAGCAAACGCCAATGACCTAAAAGACACTCATTTTCAGACCCTCAGAGAACCAAATGAGTTTGACTTCGTCAAGACTCATGATGAGAAACTCACTAGGGAGTATAGGAAAACTCACTATATATCAACTTCGTTGATATGTAAAACACTTTCTATTTGCACACCAAAGTTCTATTGGTGACAAATAAAATAATCCTAACCACACGATAACTGAGTTGGCTTGAGATAGAAAATCACAAATTTCTAATGTGTGCCAAGTTCTATTGTGCGCTCACACAAAACAGGAAAAGCAACTACTTAACCCAAGAGGTCATCCTAATTTATATGCCAAAATTCTATTGGTACTCATATAAACTAAGGCATCCTATCCACATACCGGATTAACCGGTGCAATCTATGTGAGATAGGCAAAAACATGGATATACTATGTGCCAATTCTATGGAGCCCTTACATAGCTTGGGAGATGAATCCACCAAATCCACAATCATCTTGCTTACATGCCAAAACTTTGGAGCTCATATAAGACAAGGCATCCTGACCACAAGCCAACTGAGTTGGAAGCGCCCGATGTGAGACAGGGAAACAAAGGTTTCTAATGTGTGCCAAATTCTATGGTGCGCTCACACAAAGTGGGAAAAGTGACTGCTTAACCCATGAGGTCATCCTAGTTTGTATGCCAAAGTTCTATTGGTACTCATACAAACTAAGGCATCCTAACCACATGCCAGATTAACCGGTGCAATCTATATGAGATAGGGAAAAACATGGATATACTATGTGCCAATTCTATGGAGCCCTCACATAGCTTGGGAGACGAATCCACCAAATCCACAATCATCTTGCTTACATGCCAAAACTTTGGAGTTCATAAAAGACAAGGCATCCTGACCACACGCCAATTGAGTTGGAAGCGCCAGATGTGAGACAGGGAAACAAAGGTTTCTAATGTGTGCCAAATTCTATGGTGCGCTCACACAAAGGTGGGAAAAGTGAATACTTACCCATTAATTCAAATATCCTTTCTCTTGTTGATTACCCCATGTCCTATTAGTATGCCAACTAAGTTGGTGCACTCAATGCAAAATAGGAAAAACTTGACTTAACCATGTACCAATCTTTGGTAAACACCCGAAAATCGTGAATAAAGTGACTACTTAATTCACAAAAAAAATCCAAAACCTTTTTTTTTTTTTTTTTTTTTTTTTTTTTTCAAGGAAGAGACATAATCTCCAAATGCCACTTAGCAAATCATCACTTCAAAGGTTTAAAACATTATTTCAAATGTTTGAAAACTTTTCATTATTTCCAAGAGTTTTCAATCATTATTTCTTAATGATTCAAATGTTTCCCAATCATTATTTCTTAATGATTAGAAAGGGATTTCAAATCATTATTTCTTAGTGATTAGAAAAATATTTTAATCATTATTTCTTAATGATTAGAGAGACGTTAAATCATTATTTCCTAATGATTTCAAAAAACATTTTTTTTTCTTAAAGAAGAATTTCTTAAAAGCTTTCCAAACTCCTTCAAGCATTTTTTCTAATGCTCTTTTCCTTTTTCTTTTTCAAAAACTATCAATCATCCAAGCATTATTTCTAATGCTTTTAAATCAAAAACATTATTTCCAAAACTTCCTTTTCCTTTTCCAAAGGAAAATCAATTTAAAATGAAAAACATTATTTCTAATGCTTTGCTTTTTTAGGAAAATATATGTCTATATAATTCCTTATCCATAAAAACCTTTATAGGAAATCATTTTCATTTTTTCTAAGAAATGTCACTTCAAATCCTTTAAACTTCATTTCAAATTCTTTATACCTTTTTAAAGAGAGCATTATAATGTTTTTAAATCCTTTTAAACATCAACTTTAATGCTTTAAGCCCTTTAAAGCCATGGACTCTTCTAAGTCTTTCTCAAACAATGCCCTCTTCCTTGAAGGCTTTGCAAACAAACTCCTTTTCTTTTTCTTTTTTTTGCTATGTGATTTCATGAACAAGGTTAACCCAATCCGGGATATATATATATATATACTAGGATAACTCAAAGCTTGTATCCAAACACTTATAATCCCTTTTATATATGAATTTAGAGTTCTAGTATTCATAAAAAATCAAGTTTTAGTTGATTTTGGGTGGAGTTAGAAGTCCTAAACCAAATAGGAAAAGGATTTGTTCAAAACAAAGCACAAAAAGAGCCAAAATAGGCTACTGGTGGCCAGATGGCCACCCATAAAGGCCAAATGGTCAGTGAGATAGACCAAATGGCCAGTGAGATAGGCCAAACGACCAGTGACCAAAGGCCAAATGGCCAGTGAAGGTGGCCACTTGGTCAACTTACCCTATTTTGCCAATTTTCGCGATTTTTCACAATTTTTGAAGTTTTCCTACCCAAAATCGAACCCTAAACTCTATAAATTCATACATGAACTATTCTTCATTATTCATACACTTTCAAAATATTCATGAAGACTTTTACTGAGCTCCTCAACCAATGGATGTGCTCCTTGGATGGCTTGGACAAGATTGCTTTTTCAAGGTTTGGGCTTGGTGCTCTTTTCCACCTTTAGATGAAGTTCAAATGGACTTTCTTGAGAGCTGCAACACACTTTTGGGATCCCACCCTTCATTTTTTTAGGTTCAACATGAATGAAATATGCCCCACTTATGAGGAATTCTGTGCCCTTCTGAAGGTAAGAGCAACTGGCCCTTTTATCTTTCCAAAAGTTCGGGCTATATAAATTCTTTGATTTCTCTAACGGGCTTGCCATTAGAAGAAACCCGTTCTTTTGTTCATAACAAACAAGTAGACTTAAGGGCTCTCACTGCTGCATTCATGGGCTTAGGTGATGAACAAAGCCCCACTTTTAAATTGTATCACCACCACCGTCGCTTGGTATTTGCTTTCTGCATGGTTAGCTACTTCCTTCTATCAAGTAGGACCAGCATGGCACCAATTGAGATATATGACTTGATCCCTGCCCTTCATAGATCCCATAACATCATTCCATTGGTCTTGGCTAAGACTTTGAATGGTCTTAACGTACCGTGTGAAAACCCAGAAGCCCCGTTTTTTGGAAGCCCCTTTTTGCTTCAAATGTGGCTCTTTGATCACTTGAACATTATTGCCGAACCATATCTCGAAACTCAATTCAATTACAGGCCCAAGCATTATTGGAGCCGAAAGATAAACTTCTACAACAATGTTACTTTACGTGATTGGCTTGAATGGCTCAATAGTCTCTCTTGGGATGAGATTTGATGGTTCATCCTATGGTGGGAGATCAAAAAGTCACTGGTTAGGACTCCTGGTCATGCTCATGTTCAGCTGATGGGCTTGAAATCTTCTTCTTTTTACTGGCCCATCTAACTATATCATCAATTCGAAATTGAACAGGTGATCCCAACTGTCTTTGGTCATATCAACAAAAAATTCGTCATTTCTGCTCGCTTGGTTGATTCCATATCTAATGAGGGAGCCCACTCATGGAACGGTTGGGACTGCATTACTACCTCTACTTTCACTGATGGTCCTTATACACTCATCACAAAATACGTTGACTGGCTAAAGACTAACGTCCAAGTGCATGAAGTGTCTCGCCTGGACAGACTCAGTTCTCTTATTGCCAACTCTGAACCTGGGCCTTTGAAACGAAAGGCAATCAACTTTCCCATGACTCTGGTGGTTCAGGTGAACAGGAATCGCCCAACAAGTGAAAGAAGCTCAACTATCCCAAAGACTCTGGAATTCAAGAAGCCCAAACTGAAGGTAAAGACTAGAGGAAGTTCCTACAAAGTGATGAGATTTGATGACCTCGACAAGAAGAATGTGATTTCTACGGTTGAACAGAAGGACGAGAGCAGAGTCACTACAAAGACAATCGTGACTTACAATACTGGAACCAAAGTGACTAGGGTGATAGAACACACAAAGGAAGGAACAATTATTAAGACAATGACTACTGTGACGCCACAGAAAACCCAGGCTAAGGACAAGAGGCTAAGGACAAGAAGCCATCTGGACTCAAGACTAGAAATTAGAAACTTTTAATTTTGCAATATATCTCTTTCTTTTATTAATTCTATTAATATAGACTTAGGAATCTCTTTATTATGAAATAATCTTTAATTTTCAAAGTTTCTTAAAGAATTGCCTTGAATAATCAAATCTTGATAGAATTCTGCACTTTTCTTTCATTTTTCATTTTTCTTTTAGATCGCATCCAAGGTAACTTTATGGGTTGCCTACGTATCTCCACTTGAATCACATAACTTTTCACAAAACTTATCTTTTGTGGAGAATCAGGTCTTCGTAGTTCATTTTTACCATTTTTCTTCTTCTTTTTTTTTTGTTTTTTTTTTTTTTTTACCCTAACTTTTGCCTAGGCCACCCTTTCAGGTTTTCAAACTAGCGAGCTTGTCGATTTCAGACATGGTACTTTTTCAACTAGTCTAGGTTTGCCGACTGAGTGAATTCAACACCATCCATGTCCATCAACCTAACCGCTCCCCCTGATAAGATGCTTTTGATGATGTACAGACCAACCCAGTTGGGCCTGAACTTTCCCCTTGGGTCATGAACTGGAGCCCAAATTTCTTTAAGCACTAGATCGCCTTTCCTCATACCTCAATCTTTCACTTTCTTGTTAAACACTCGAGCAATCCTTCTTAGATATCCTTGAATGTGATATAGCGCCCTCATTCTTCTTTCATCGAACAGTGCTAGCTCATCATACCATCCTCTGGCCCATTCTATCTCTGATAGCTGAGTTTTTGCCAAGACCTATAAAGATGGTATTTCCAATTCAACGGGTAATAAAGCTTCCATTCCATACACTAATGAGAATGGGGTAGCCCCCGTCAAAGCCCTTACTGAAGTACAGTAGCCCTATAGTGCCAGAGGTAACTTTTCTGGCCAATCTTTATAAATGTCAACTGTCTTTTATAGGATGACCTTCACATTTTTATTAGCTGTTTCTACTGCTCCATTAGTCTGTGGCCAGTATGGACAAGACTTATGGAAAACAATGTTATATTCCTCACAAAGTTGCTACATATGCTTCTCGAAATGCTTGCCATTGTCTGAAACCATTTCGTGGGGGACCCCATATCAACATATTATATTAGTTTTCACAAAGTGGGCTACTTTCTTGGAATTCAGAGTTTTATATGATGCTGCTTCAACCCACTTGGTAAAGTAATCAATTGCCACCAGAATATATTCGTGCCCATTCGAAGCCTGTGTGTGATCTTTCCAATGATATCTATCCCCCAGGTTTAGAAGGGCTAAGGAGATAAAAGAATGGTCAGCAGTAGAGGTAGACGATGTTGCAGGTTGGCGTAGACTTGGCACTTGTGACATTTCTTTATATGTTCATGGCAATTTCTCTCCATTGTCAGCCAATAATAACCCAAACGAACGATCTTCTTTGCTAACATGTACCCATTCATATGCGGTGCACCAGCCCTTTCGTGAATTTCTTCAATGATCTTCCAAGCCTGATTCTTTGTTACACACAACAAGTGAATCCCATTATAAGACCTTCTATATAACTGCCCTCCACACAAGATGTAATGACTGGCTAGCCTTCTCAGAGTCTGCTTATCATTTTTGGATGCCCCTTCTAGGTATTCATCCTTTTCTAGAAATCTTTGTATATCTTAAAACCAAGGTAAACCATCATCAAATTCTGCCATTTGAACATAGCAAGAATAAGAAGGTGATTTCCTTTGTTCTACAATCAATGGGTGCACACTTCCTTCTTCTGGGATCTCCACCATGGATGCTAATGTGGCCAACGCGTCTACAAATTGATTCTTGGTTCGAGATAAATAGTGGAAGGAAATTTTTCAGAACTCCCCAGCTAAAGTCTCGAGGTAAGAATGATAAGGCAGTAGCTTTTCTTCTTTTGTTTTCCACTTCCCTTAAATTTGACAAATAATCAGTGTGGAATCACCATATACTTCTAATTCTTGAATTCCCAATTCCAAAGCAGCTTCCAACCCTAATATACATGCCTCGTACTCCGTAACATTACTGGTGGCTTCAAATTCTAACTTCATGGCTAACGGGGTATGAAAATCATTAGGGGATATGAGAAGAACCCCTATTCCACATCCTTTCTTGTTTGCAGCACCATCAAAATAAACCTTCTATGGCTTGGCTTCTATTTCAAATAGATCCTCATCTGGGAATTGCTGATTGACTTCTTCTGCTTCTAAGATGGGTTGATCAGCTAAATACTCAGAAATTGCCTTTCCTTTTATTGATTTCTACACCATATATTTGATTTCGAACTCGGACAGCAATAGTAACCAATGGGTTATGCGGTTATTCATTGCAAGCTTCTCAAATAAATACTTCAACAGATCCATTCTACATATTAATAGCACTTAGAAGGAAAGCATGTAATGGCGGAGCTTTTGGGTAGCCCACACCAAAGTTACACGTCTTTTCCAAAATGCTATAGTTTTCATTATACCCATGCATTTTCTTGCTCAAATAATACACCGCATTCTCTTTCCTAGATTATGGTATGTACTGAGCTAACATTACACCCATGGCTATCTCCGTTACGGTAAGGTATAGCAGTAATAGCTGACCTGGTCGTGGTGGCATTAGGATTGGTGGGTTAGCCAAGTACTGCTTAATTATTTCAAAAGCCTTCTGACAATCTTCATTCCATGTCTTTGGCACTCCTTTCTTTAGCAACTTGAAGATCAGTTTCAAATCGTAGTCAATTGAGTGATGAATCGGCTAATATACTGCACCTTCCTAAGAAGCCCTGAATTTCTTTCTCTGTCCTTGGTGGATCCATCTCTGTCATCACCTTGATCTTACTAGGATCTACTTCAATTCCTCTCTAAGTAATCATAAAACCCAATAGCTTTCCCGCGGTTACACTAAATGCACATTTCTACGGATTCAGATGAAGATTGAACTGTTTAATTCTTTTAAAGAATTTTCCCAACGCAGCTATATAGCCCTTGCGATCCACTGATTTCACGATCATGTCATCCATGTACACTTCAACTGCCTTATGGATCATATCATGTAAGAGGGTGGTAGCCGCCCTTTGATATGTAGCCCCAACATTTTTCAATCCAAAGGGCATAACCCTGTAACAGTAGGTACCCCAAGGAATAATAAAAGAAGTCTTTTCCATATCCTCAGGTGCCATTTTTATCTGGTTATAGCCCAAGAACCCGTCCATAAAAGAGAGTAGGGCGTGTCCTGCAGTGTTATCAACCAAGACATCGATGTGAGGCAATAGAAAATCATCTTTTGGGCTAGCTTTGTTTAGATAGTGGTAATCAACGCACATCCTGACTTTCCCATCTTTCTTCGAGACGGGTACTATGTTGGCCAACCATTTAGGATATTCAACAACTTGAAGGAACCCTGCTTTGAACTTCTTTACTATCTCTTTTTTGATCTTAAGAGTCTATTCTGGTTTCATCCGCCGAAGCTTCTGCTTTATTGGCTTGATTTTCGGGTCTGTCGGGATAAAGTGTTAGACGATGTCTGTATTAACCCCAGGCATATCTTGGTAAGACCATGCAAAGGCCTCCAAGTTATTTTTGAGTAATGAGAGTAGCTGACTTCTTTCTGACTATGTGAGTGTGGTCCCGATTTTAATTATTCTAGGCAATTCCTCAGAACCTAGGTTAACTGATTCTAGTTCATCCACATTTAGTTGAGCCTGTCCCTTAATCCTTTGCTCATCGAGCTTAGGAGGGACATCTTCCCTAGGGTCTATATCATTATTATTAATTGAAGACGAGACATAAGCAAAATTATTCATTTCATTGATAGCAAAGGGAACTACATTGACTGACTCAATAGGAAATTCAAAATCAAACAACTCAAGAGACTCAACAGACTTAGAGGACTCTTGACTTATTGGACTAGGGATGATAGTGAATCCTCTTTCAGTGATTATAGGTTTGTTTGCAATCCATTTCCCCAGGTATCCAATAGCTGGTTCAATATTTCCATATAAAGGTGCTTCTTCTGCATAGTCCATCATTAGAACCATGTCTTGAAACGCAAGCTTCATTACTTCAGGATTCATCTTATCAGCCCAATCCTCTTCAACAACATCTTCCTCTATCCATTCTGCAGTAATCGGGTACCATTCAGTCTTAAAGAAAATTTCAAAGCCCGGCACTCTTATCTTAGTGGACTCAAGGATAATTGGCTCAGGGAAACCATAATAGAGGAAGTCCTCCCCCTCTTTGATGAAACATCCATTTATGGTGGACTTGTATGGTTTCAATGGAGTAATCAAGGTATGCCCTCGTGCCTTAGCTTTATTCTTCATGGCTCTCTACTGAATCTTTTCTACAAAGTCTGTCTTCGTGGGCTTATAGCCGAGCCCGAAGGAGTTGGCATTGGTGGAATGCTTGATTGCCTCTAGTATACCCTAACACTTCTTTCCAAGGCCCATTCCGGGGAAGAACCCCATAATTTTCATTATTTTGCCAACCTTTAGATTGCAATGCAGAGAGAAATCCAAAGGGATCTTCTCTTTGTAGCGTGAGGCGCCAACTATGCATTGGACATAATCGAACCCCGACAGCAGAATGTCATTCGGCTCATGTTGGATCTCACAAATTGGCACCCTTGGCCCTTTTTGAGGAACGAGTTCTCAATCACCATGTAAGGTGACAATCGATCCTTGATGAAGGAGCTTAACTTTTTGGTGGAGAGAAGAAGGAACAGCCCCATTGGGATGGATCTAAGGCCTACCAAGCAGCAAGTTAAAACAAGCTAGCACATCTAGGACTTGAAATTCGACATTATATTGGGCGAGCCCGATGATCAGTGGTAGTGTCACTACTCCAATTACCTCCCTCCATGTGTTGTTATAGGCTCTTACTGATTGACTAGAAGGGGGTGAAATCTGTGGGCTCCAATCCCAGACAAGTTGCAATTCGAAGAGGACAAACATTCAACGCAGAACCGTTGTCTATAAGTAATGTAGGTACCTTTTTACCCAATATATCAATAGTGATGTGCAGGCGTGCAAATGATCGGTCCCATAATCTAGCAAATCTGACTCACTGAAGGCAATGGAGCTATCTTTCTAGACTAAAGCCACTAATCCCATAAGGCCTTCTGGTGTGGTGTCAATAGGAATTTGAACTTGGTTCAACAGCTGAAGGATGGCCTGGTGATGTTTGTAGGAGGCCATGAGTAAACCCTAAATAGAAATATTGGCCTGAGTCCTCTTGAGCTGTTTCAGTACTTCATCTTCTTTTGCATAGACATTCCCTGAGAAGTTTTCTCTATTTCAGCTAGGTGATTATCTGATTCCAGCGCAGGTGGTTTGAAATGACGACCACCTCGGGTTAAATAGTCAACCTCATCATCACTAGCCCAAATATCAGTGATCTCTTCGCTACCCATAAGATCTTCCCATTCAATAACATTAATTTCCTCTATGCCTGGTTCCATTGACTGTTTCGGCAACTTGATGATTTCAATCTTAGGCATTAGTGGCATAAGTAGTAGTCGAGAATCAATCAGCCGGTTAATCTTCATTTTCAGCTCGAGACACTTCTCAGTATCATGTCCAGTAGTTTAATGGAAGAGGCAAAACTAGTCGGGGTAAGGTCCCAAGGGAGGATTTTCAGGTTGGAATTGCAAAGGGCGAATGAACCCTTTTTCTTGACATATGAACAATATTTCAGTAAGGGATTTTGGTAGTGGTGGGCAACTGGTGATGGGTCGAAGTGGGGTTCTTGGCCCGGAGTTTAGCATGTTGATGTTAGGTGGGGGGGACTATATGGGTTAGCAAAGGACTTCTGGTGACATTTGGACGGCTAACAGGCTTTAGAGGGTTTATGACCTTGTTATCTAAGAGATCTTGGATTTCATGCTTGAGTCGGATACAACAGTCGGTACGGTGCCCTTTGGATTGATGGAAGTTACAATACTCATTTTCATTGTACCATTTGGGCAAAGGATTTTGGGGAAGCATAGGGTCCAAGGGTTTAAGGTAACCATGGGCTTTCAACTTTTCAAAGGCTCGGTCTAGCGGCATATATGGATCTGTGAATTGGTGAGGACTACTGGTGAGCTGAAAAGGTTGTTAGGGATTGATATTGTTGACCTCGGCTGCTGCCTTCCCACTAGTAGTGGGTCAGAAATTTCTGAATGGTTGTTCTTCATTTTTTAGAGTTCCATCATTAAAGGCATCCTCAACTTGGGTTCCAGCCCCCACCAAAGCCTTGAAATTCGGGAAGTAATGGGCAAATAAGTGTTTGTGATAAATGGGCAACAAATTCTTTACCACCAACTGTATCTGCTCTTCCTCATTTAGCTTATCTGTCATCTGTAAGGCCTTTCGTCTCCAACGGGTAATGAAAGCTGAGAAGGTTTCATTCTGCCCCTGCTTAATGGTTTCCAAGTCCCTATGGGTCACATCTACTTCAGTGTTGTATTTGTAGTGATTAGAGAATTCGGTAAAGATATCTTCCCAAGATCGAGTTCTTGACTAATCCAATGTTAGGAACTAACGGACTGCAAATCCAGAAAGTAACTCATGGAACATCTGAGATAGCAATTCATCAGTGGCCCCCCTAGGATGCATAGCCTAAGTGTACATTTTGAGATGGGTTTTGGGATAGCCCATTCCATCAAACTTTTCTAGCTCAAGCATTCTAAATTGAGATAGGATGTGGGCTTTTAGGAATAGTGACAAAGTATGAATGTCTATCATGTCATCAGACTTTCGGATACTCTTGAGGGCCCTTTCCATGGCCTCAACCTTGGATGCTAACACTTTTTGGTCTTCAGAGATTGGTGGATTGGTGTTCATCATAGTCGAATTGGCCAATCATCGATAATGATAAGATGACCCTAGGTACTTGAAATGGGCTAAGTGCTTTGTGGATTGGGTTGAGTATTTTGTGGAATGGGTTGGGTGTTGGGAATCATACAAGAGGAAAAATAGAAGTGCGAAATATAAAAATTTTTCTTTTGATCCCCTAACCCATGAATCTAACTATGTATAACACAAAATCAAACCCTAACTACGAAGAGGGTTAGAACACTTACAGAATTTTTGTCTTCTCCTTTTTGCTCCAAGCTTTGATTCCGGACAGCGGTGAATGAGCAACCCAAGTGTGCTGCCTCCAACGGTATCCACACTTAGCTAGAGCTTTAAATCCTTTTCACCTTTTCCTTGTTGTTGCTAGTGTAGGAAAAGAGAGGAGAGAGAGAAAGGGAGGCTGGAATTTTCGGGCAGCCCTTGGGAGTTCAACTTGTGATGATGTCACACATCAAAGTGTGACTTATATAGTCCACACTTAAGGGGGCCGGCCCTAGGGGGAAACCCTATTAGGGTTTTATGCAATTTCTCTAAATTGCACAATAACCCCTATAAATTATATCAAATATAAATAGGCCTCAAAGAACTATTCTTTACGCACTCATACCCTTTCTCTCATAGACTTTAAAGCTCATCTTGCATGATCAGTGTGTGACCCATTGGGTTCACATCATCAAGTAGTAGGAATAGCACGAGGTGTGTACAATGGAACTCTTTCCATTTAGGGTCTAATTGGAACTCCTTCCAATTCCCTAATTGATTATAACTCACTTATATCAATTAGAGCTTCTACTAACCATGAATAACACCTAGCTTATGGTTCATGGTGTCGTCCTTAATGAAGTGAATATGTATCTATCAAAGAACCCTTCTGTTATAGTTTATAGGTTACAATTACATCCTTCCATTTACATAATGTCTCCAATTGAACTAATAGGACATGGAAGTTTGTCAAGTCCCTAGTTCAATTACTTTATACTCATTCATAAATATCAACTCAATGATGAACTTATGGAAACTCCTTTCCATATTCACACTACCATGGCCATGGACTGAATGAGTTATATTATGAATGCTATATGAGACATTCTCTCTCTTTTTCCTGATAGTAACGGATTCCTTGTTGATCACTCATATGCCTTCATACACATAGCAATAGGGCCAATGAACACCTTTATAGACCCTTGAATAGGATCTGCACTTAGTGTTATCAAACTTCTAAAGCTACATGTGTCACACCCCATTTTTGTCGCCTTAGCTAGGACATATCATTTCATGTAAGATTTTGAGTCCTTTTCGAGTCTAGTCTTTTGCATTGAGTTTATATGGCATTGAATATCATGTGTATGAATTTTGAAGTGATTTGGAATTCATTTCGATAGTCAATAAGAACTTTTGCGACTTTAAGGGCATAATCGTCTTTTAAGCCGTATATTTTCCATTTGACCTTGAAATGAATCTCGAGTCATTACTTCGAGTTCATATGAGTACATAGAGTCCATATATAGGTTCAATTTCATGAACCAATGGTTTAAGATCAATTCGGCTCATAACGGTTCGAGTTGGCTAAAAGACCCTTTCTTGGTTTGCTCAAATTGACTCACAAGACCCAATCAATTTTCTCTCATTTAACTTCAATTGTGCTTTATTTACATCCTAGGTATGTTTAGAAAGATCGAATTTCGATTGAGAAAGCATTCGGTTCGACCTTGTGTATAAACCCAACTTAGCGACGATGAAGCACCATGGTTAACCACCTTTATAAAACCTAACCATGCACCCATGGTTAAGGATTTTTGTCCTAAAATGCTTAAAAATGTGTTCCCCTTCGAAACACGGTCGTTTTGGCTTTTATTTCGTCAAAATCGAACTCAATTTGAACATTTTAAGACTTCTAAAGCAAGTAGGAGTTAAAACCAGAGTAAAATGGGGAGGACCCACGGGTAACCGTCCGGGGCTGGACGGTCAGCCGTCCAAGCCCAGACGACTAACCGTCCAGGCCTAGATGGTCACCCGAGAGACTCCGTCTTCAACTAAAATTCTACTCTCTCTCCCTCTTTTGACGGTTTCCTCTGCCATTACAACTTGTTTTCTCTTAAGAGTGTATAAGTTTGAGTTGTTTGAGCACCAAAAGAGTCTCTAATAGCCCTAGGATCATTATTCAATGAATTAATCTTAACCATTGGTTTAAGGGGTTAGTTCTCTATATAAAGGACATGATATTCAGCAAATGGAAGGAGGTGAATTGCATTTTACACTTATAAAGAAAGGGAGTTACGAGTTTGGAGAGCTAGAAGGACATCAAGAGGAGGCTCTTCAACCATAAGCAAGTAAGAGAACAAGGAGTTTGAAGACAAGGAAGGTTCTACAAGAGGTAAGCACTTTTTTTGAATGCTGAACATGGGTTTTCTCCTTCTCCTTCTCCTTCTTCTTCTATGATAGTTTTAGTGTATGATGTAACTCCACATGTTAGGATAGTTCAATGTTTTTAGGATGTATCATGAATGATTTTGAGATGGTTTATGGTTTTATATGCTTGATAATCCCTAGTTTACTAAGGATTGGATAGTGTTATTCTTCTTATCCTCTTAAATCATGCGTAGTTCACATATCTAGGTTGCTGTGATAATTGTCATGAGTTGATGCTCCTGTTAGTTAATATACATGATATGAATGATATTCATGATGATTTGAGCATGTGTTAGAGTCTTTTCATAGGTTTTATGCATAGTTGTGAAATTAGGGTTTCGATAACCCTAAAATCACACAGGTTTTATACAGCATGCTTAGCTTAACTCTGTGAGTTGTTTCTCATCATAATCATTCTATATATACTGTATATAGTTGAATCATGCTAGGTTTGTATCCATATAGTAGATTTTATAGGGTTTTTGGAGATATTATCCTTTTCTAAGGATAATTATCCTTTTTGTTAAGTAGGGTTTTGCATGAGAGCTTTCTGTGATGTGTTTAAGCATGGAATCACTTCTATTGTATTCTAATATATATATTTTACATAGGATATGATGATTTCACCTCCCTATAGTGACTTTTTTACGTGAAATTATCTTAGGATAGTTTCGCTTAAGAAAGCTCGCCGTAGGAAGGCCTATTTTCATATTTTACATGAAATATCATCTTTTTGGTTAAAATAGGCTTTGTTATCATGTTTATTGATATTGTGAGAGTCTCTTATGATTGTTAGAGCGTCTTTGGTAGGTTTTTTATGCATGTTAGTCAGGTCATTGCAAGTAGGATTGAGTTGGGATCCTTAGTTATTCATTATTCTTGTTGTTTGCATGATAAATGGATAATTTTACGCCTTGTCATGGTTTTGTCCAGAATAGTATATCGTTCTTCTTGCATGGTTTTGCGCACTTGTAAGGGTGTAAACAAGTACAATGCTTGTCCTATTGCAAATAGGGCTGCCACTACTTGAAATTGCTAATGCTTGGAGCTATTGCGCTGAGGTAAGTAGGGTATGAAGTGCCCTAATTCACTTTTCTGCTTCTTTCTTTTCTCTTCTCCCTCCTAGGGTTATTTCTTAATACGAACACATGGTAATTATCAAAGGTTTCCTTCATTAATAAAATTTTGGTTTTTCTATCAAAGTTTCTATCTTGTGGAAGTTTTCAATTTTGGACTAATTCAATACATTCTCGAACAAGGAAACCTAGGGTTTTTACCATAGGTTTGTATTAGGTTGTAACCCTATTCTTTTCGAACTACGTGAACTTTGATCCATGTATTTCGCTGCATGGTACGTAGGTGTCACACCCCATTTTTGCACCACCTTACTAGGGCTCATCATTTCATGCATGTTTTTGTTTTGTTTTTGAGTCTAGTCACTTGCATTAGTTTTCTAGAGTCACAAGGACAATGGATATGAATTTTGGTTCAAATTGGAGTTGATCTTGAGGGATAATAAGAGCTTTTGTGACTTGAGGGGCATAATCGTCTTTTAAGTCCCAAACTTTTCATTTGACCTTGAAATGATCTCCAAATTGTCAATTGGAGTTCATATGGATGCATAAGAGGTATTTCTAGGTTCAATTTGGTAAGTCAATGGCTCGGGATTAAAATGGCTCGATGTAGTTCAAGTTGGTTAATTGACCCTTCCTTGGGTTAGCTCTAATTGACTCACAATTACCAACCAAATCTTTTCAAATTGACTTTCATTAGTCATCATTTTACCCTCAAAAGTGTTTCATGAAGTTCAATTTTGATATGGCCTGATGATGAGTTTAGTGTGGTTATTTACGGATTATCCTTGAAGAATTAGTGTGAATCACAGCATGAGATTTTTGGTTAAAATGAAAAGAAAATTATTTTATTAAATTAGCCATTTTTATCATGACACTAACACGTGTACGTATGTGATGAGTGTGTGTACGCACATACAATACATGTGCATGCGTGTTAGTGGTCAGTCTCCCAATTTTTATAAAAGACAATTTCCTTTTCCTATTCAGATTAGAAGTCTTTTATCATTATAAAATACCTTTTGATTATTCTCCAAAGAAACCTAGTCCAGGAAGGAAAGGGAAACTCCAGATTTCAGCTATAAATACTCTCTTAATGTCTTTAAACAAGGGAGAGGAGAAGAGGGTTTGGAGGGAGTGAAATTCGTCATAATTCAGCAGCAGATTTTCTGAAAACCAGCAGTCGTATTTTAATCATAACTTTTTCATCCGAAGTCAGAATTTGATGAAATTGGTCTTGTTAGAAAGATAATTCAATTCTCTACAACTTTGTATTTCACAAGCTTTGTCCAAATCCAACGTTTTCATACCCAAAAACGCGATTGAAGTTGCTGCTGCTGCAAAGTGACGAAAATCACTTTTCTTTTCTCTTGTTCTCTTTTTGTTTTCTATTTCTTTTCAAAGTTGAGTTGAGTTTTGATCTCTTTGCTGTGATACCACTTTGACAAAGAGGAGGATTCGTGTTGGTTTGATTCACTCTAAAGACCTGAGGAGCCACGAACAATTACAAACACAAGGGGAGCCACTTTATGCATTAATACTTGAGTGTTTGAGAGAGAATAAGGTATTCTCCTTCTCTATTCAAGCTTAAACTAGGTTTTCATATGGGTTAGGCTTATTGCATGTTAAAGGTAGCCTTTTTATCATGTATTAACACTCTAGCTAGTTAATATACATGGAATATCTATTTTTTATCTACTGTTTAGCATGCTTTAGGGCTGTCCTTTAGGTTTTTAATGCATAGTTATGATTCTTGTGCTCCTGTTTGTCCTTGTGCTAGGATTAGTGTCATTGCATGTTAGAGTTAGGATTTTCATCATGTTATATTGCTTTAGTTAGTTAATATGCATGATTTAATTTCTGTTTAGTTTGGTTTTAGCATGATTAAAGTATGTTTTGTATGTTTTTAAGCATATTTGTGAGTTTAGGGTTTTAGAGTCATTGTTTCGTATTTGTTTTCATATAGCATGATAAAGTAGACTTTTTTATTGGTTTTTCTTCGTGTTTGCTGTATATGTTTTTCATATGGAGTAAACATGATAGTTTTGCATGCATGTTAGTATGTTTTAGGGTTTTTATGCATGATATGGTTCTCGAAATATGTTAGGACTTATTATTGTTCGCTGTTTTTGCTATTGGCATGCTTAGTGGATGATTTTAGGTCACAATACTATTCTGTCTAGATTTGCATGTTAGTGTTTTCGCATGGTTTTGAGCACTTGTAAGGGTGCAAATAGGTGTGGTATTTGTCCTATGGCAAATAGGGCTGCTCAGGTCTGAAATAGCTAATGCTTGGAGCTAATTGCGCTCAGGTAAGTGGGTGTGAAGGTGCCCCAATTCACCTTTCTTCCTTATCCCTTCTCTTCTCCCTATCTAAGGTTAATTTTTAATATGATCCTATGGTTTAATCAAAGGTTTCCTTCATAAATAAAATTCTGGTTTTTATTAAAGTTTCCATTTTGTGGATTTCTTTCCTAAAATCAAACTTTCTATCATATTCAACTCTTTTGATTCAAATAAGGAAACCTAGGGTTTTTACCATAGGTTTATATTAGGATTCAACCCTAATTCCAATCGAACTACGTGGACTTTGATCCATGTATTTCGTTGCATGGTACGTAGGCGCTCTTCGTGAGGCTCAAGTCCGTTTTAGGATCCAAGCATCGATGATAGGATCTTTTCACTGTGGGGTGGAACATAATTGGTAATAATTCTATCACAAAACATTTGAGACGAATTTATTTTATTGCAAATGGTTTTTTGATTGCTCTTAGCGACTAATTTATTTTGTAGCTAATAGAATCCATATTTGGTGAACCAATAGTAGTAACGAAATAGTTGTCACAAATAGTGTTTAAAATGTTTTTATCGACAAAAGTATTTTGTAGACAATATTTATGTTTTTGCCAACAAAATAATTTTGTTGCTAATGGATGTTTCTATGCTTACACTTTTATATTCATTAGCGACGAATTTCTACAATTGGCGACAAATAGTACGCAATTCGGCAACGATGTCTTTTGTTGGTAATGGTTGATTATTGGCGACGAAATAGAAATTTGTTGCTAAATGGGAATTTTTTTTATTGAAATTTCATAGTTTTTGCGACAAAATCCTATAATCGGCGACGAATATGATTCATGTTTGTGACAAAGGTTTTTTGTGGCTAATGGTTAACTAATTGGCGACGAGATATATTTTGTCGCTAATACATCTCTTTTTGGCGACGAAACCAAAGTTTTGTCGCTAATAGCCTTCTGCCACGCTCTTTTAGCCACGACCTGGCGACAAAATTTTTTCGTTGCTAATACTTTTTGGCGACGATTGGAGTTGCTTTCGCGACAAATGCTTTTATCGCCAAAAGCCCAATTTGTTGTAGTGTATATCCTAGGTTTATTTTTGTTTTCTTTTCTTCTTTTTCTTTTTCTGTTTTTATGCGCTTATTATGCATGGATGGATGAATGAAATATATGATATGCATGCAATTCTTGTGATGATATACTTGCTGATTTTTGTATGGAAAGATCTTGATTTAGCCCAAATGAACTGAGAGACCGAAAGGGTGACATGGGTGCCTATAGGCTTTGCCTAGAACCTTCCCATGTCATAACTTAGCCTCCGAATCCCCGATTTCTTTGGTTTTCAAAAGATTGGTTTTTGCCTTTCCTTTTTTATGGAGTCATTCAAATTGTTTTCCTAAAACAAACTATTTTTAGGGTTTTCCTTGTTTCCTTTAAAAAATAAGGTGGCGACTCCTTTCTTTTTTCTTTTTCAAACCTATTTCCTTTTCAATCCTTGTGGGCCCAATTTCCGGGGTTCACAGTAGGCGCTCTTCGTGAGGCTCAAGTCCGTTTTAGGATCCAAGTATCCTAGGTTCTTTCCTTCTCTTTTCTTCTTTTTCTGTTTTGTTTTATTTGTTTGATTATGCATGGATGATTGGATGGAATATATGTTATGCATGCTGCCTTGTGATGATATATAATGATATTTGAGTGAAAAGATCTTAAGTTAGCCCAATTAAATTAAGAGACCAACTCGAGCGATGTGGGTGCCTATGGGCTTTGCCCAGAACCTTCCCACGTTGTAACTTAGCCCCCGAATCCAATTTTCTGGTTTTAAAGACTTTGCTTTTCCTTTAATGGAGTCATGTAGTTTTGAAAATAAAACATTTTTATGGTTTTCTTCTTTTCCCTAAAAAATGAGGTGGCGACTCCTTTTCATTTGTTGTCTTTTAAACCCGTATCAAATTATCTCCCCAAAACTCCTTGTGGGCGCCGCGCTTTTTTGTGGGTTCACAACATGCATAAGGTAACTATGGTGTCTCAGGTCTATCGATTACTTGTACCACTTTAACATTAAGAAACTGATTGACAGGCAGGTTAAAACTTCATTCAGTTTATCTCAAATCTTTAGTCACATTCAATGTACCTATTCTATTAATAGGCACCCACCTGTTGGTTGTAGTGTCTCCACACAAATAGCTTGAGACCAGCTATCCTCCTATAGAGTTAACCTAACAAGTGCTAGTCCTATGGTTTATTATTGTTCATCATAGTGAACCTTCAACTAAGAATGATTTAGGAGTTTAGTACAGAGATATATTTACAGTCTCATAATTACAACTCTTTGTAATTCAATATTCTCAACTCTAACTCCATGGACATTTATGTAAATATAAATGATACATACAAACATAATAGAATAAGCCTTTTTATTAAATCAATAATAAATGTGACATACATAAATAAAATCAAATGATTGTTCCTTTATCCCTAAATAATCATCTCTATGATAGGCTCTAGGGCATAACTCTAACATTGGGCATTTTGTGAAATAAGTTGGGCATTTTATGAAATAGGTTGGGTATTTTGTAGAGTGGGTTCGGCATTTTGTGAAATAGGTTGCGTATTTTGTGAAGTGGGTTGGGTATTTTGTGGAGTGGGTTAAGTTGGGGTTACTTGGGCCTGAACTGCTTCCTGGGCCAACCTCAATGCTTCATCAAACTTCAGAGACACTTGTTGTAACATAACCATCATCTCATGCAAAAGCTTATTAACATCTTCAGGTGGGACCACTCCCTCAAAAGAGGTTGATGCGGGTACTGCTGGGTTCATTTCTGACATAATTCCAACTGATCTGCCTACCCTCACTAGTCTTCCTACATGGTCTCTAATCCAAGCCAGTCCCCTTGTACGAAAGAGAATGGGTTTAAGGCACGACGAAGCAGGCTCTTCAACCAAAGTCCCATGACTATTTTGAAGTGTATAAAGTCTAACTCAACATGGCCCTAGTTAGATAACCTATCCACATCGTGCCTTGTGGGGCGTTGGGCGGGTGATCATACTAGGGTCATTTGATTGGGTTATACCTTGTTCACTTAACCACATAGCTGTTAACACCCCATTTCTTACCCATTGACACCATAGGCCACTTTTTTTAAGCCCAATGATGAAGGACAGTAGCAAACGAACCATCGCAAGCAAGCCCAAAGGACTCGCGCAGGCACAGCGGGCCTTTTTGGCATTTTTCAAAACCCCATGCTCGTACGTGCATGGGTTATGCACGTACGATCATGCCCCTCTTCTCTTTGAATTCCCAGCATTTCCCTCTGAATTACTTCTTACCTTATGTAGCCCCATGCTGACAGCTGCTCGATGGCGACTGAGAAACCCTAGAAACCCTCAAATTAAACCCTAATTTCTGCCTATAAATACCCTGTTTTCATTAAGAAGAGGGGCCATCTTTTCCCATCCAGCCTCCACCCCGAAAAATCTGAGAGTTCACGGCTGTTGTCACACCCCATTTTTGCACCACCTTACTAGGGCTCATCATTTCATGCATGTTTTTGTTTTGTTTTTGAGTCTAGTCACTTGCATTAGTTTTCTAGAGTCACAAGGACAATGGATATGAATTTTGGTTCAAATTGGAGTTGATCTTGAGGGATAATAAGAGCTTTTGTGACTTGAGGGGCATAATCGTCTTTTAAGTCCCAAACTTTTCATTTGACCTTGAAATGATCTCCAAATTGTCAATTGGAGTTCATATGGATGCATAAGAGGTATTTCTAGGTTTAATTTGGTAAGTCAATGGCTCGGGATTAAAATGGCTCGATGTAGTTCAAGTTGGTTAATTAACCCTTCCTTGGGTTAGCTCTAATTGACTCACAATTACCAACCAAATCTTTTCAAATTGACTTTCATTAGTCATCATTTTACCCTCAAAAGTGTTTCATGAAGTTCAATTTTGATATGGCCTGATGATGAGTTTAGTGTGGTTATTTACGGATTATCCTTGAAGAATTAGTGCGAATCACAGCATGAGATTTTTGGTTAAAATGAAAAGAAAATTATTTTATTAAATTAGCCATTTTTATCATGACACTAACACGTGTACGTATGTGATGAGTGTGTGTACGCACATACGATACATGTGCATGCGTGTTAGCGGTCAGTCTCCCAATTTTTATAAAAGACAATTTCCTTTTCCTATTCAGATTAGAAGTCTTTTATCATTATAAAATACCTTTTGATTATTCTCCAAAGAAACCTAGTCCAGGAAGGAAAGGGAAACTCCAGATTTCAGCTATAAATACTCTCTTAATGTCTTTAAACAAGGGAGAGGAGAAGAGGGTTTGGAGGGAGTGAAATTCGTCATAATTCAGCAGCAGATTTTCTGAAAACCAGCAGTCGTATTTTAATCATAACTTTTTCATCCGAAGTCAGAATTTGATGAAATTGGTCTTGTTAGAAAGATAATTCAATTCTCTACAACTTTGTATTTCACAAGCTTTGTCCAAATCCAACGTTTTCATACCCAAAAACGCGATTGAAGTTGCTGCTGCTGCAAAGTGACGAAAATCACTTTTCTTTTCTCTTGTTCTCTTTTTGTTTTCTATTTCTTTTCAAAGTTGAGTTGAGTTTTGATCTCTTTGCTGTGATACCACTTTGACAAAGAGGAGGATTCGTGTTGGTTTGATTCACTCTAAAGACCTGAGGAGCCACGAACAATTACAAACACAAGGGGAGCCACTTTATGCATTAATACTTGAGTGTTTGAGAGAGAATAAGGTATTCTCCTTCTCTATTCAAGCTTAAACTAGGTTTTCATATGGGTTAGGCTTATTGCATGTTAAAAGTAGCCTTTTTTATCATGTATTAACACTCTAGATAGTTAATATACATGGAATATCTATTGTTTATCTACTGTTTAGCATGCTTTAGGGCTGTCCTTTATGTTTCAATGCATAGTTATGATTCTTGTGCTCCTGTTTGTCCTTGTGCTAGGATTAGTGTCATTGCATGTTAGAGTTAGGATTTTCATCATGTTATATTGCTTTAGTTAGTTAATATGCATGATATAATTTCTGTTTAGTTTGGTTTTAGCATGATTAAAGTATGTCTTGTGAGTTTTTAAGCATATTTGTGAGATTAGGGTTTTAGAGTCATTGTTTTGTGTTTGTTTTCATATAGCATGATAAAGTAGACTTTTTTATTGGTTTTTCTTCGTGTTTGCTGTATATGTTTTTCATATGGAGTAAACATGATAGTTTTGCATGCATGTTAGTATGTTTTAGGGTTTTTATGCATGATATGGTTCTAGGAATATGTTAGGACTTATTATTGTTCGCTGTTTTTGCTATTGGCATGCTTAGTGGATGATTTTAGGTCATAATACTATTCTGTCCAGATTTGCATGTTAGTGTTTTCGCATGGTTTTGAGCACTTGTAAGGGTGCAAATAGGTGTGGTATTTGTCCTATGGCAAATAGGGCTGCTTGTGTCTGAAATAGCTAATGTTTGGAGTAATTGCGCTCAGGTAAGTGGGTGTGAAGGTGCCCCAATTCACCTTTCTTCCTTATCCCTTCTCTTCTCCCTATCTAAGGTTAATTTTTAATATGATCCTATGGTTTAATCAAAGGTTTCCTTCATAAATAAAATTCTGGTTTTTATTAAAGTTTCCATTTTGTGGATTTCTTTCCTAAAATCAAACTTTCTATCATATTCAACTCTTTTGATTCAAATAAGGAAACCTAGGGGTTTTTACCATAGGTTTATATTAGGATTCAACCCTAATTCTAATCGAACTACGTGGACTTTGATCCATGTATTTCGTTGCATGGTACGTAGGCGCTCTTCGTGAGGCTCAAGTCCGTTCTAGGATCCAAGCATCCTAGGTTTATTTTTGTTTTCTTTTCTTCTTTTTCTTTTTCTGTTTTTATGCGCTTATTATGCATGGATGGATGAATGAAATATATGATATGCATGCAATTCTTGTGATGATATACTTGCTGATTTTTGTATGGAAAGATCTTGATTTAGCCCAAATGAACTGAGAGACCGAAAGGGTGACATGGGTGCCTATAGGCTTTGCCTAGAACCTTCCCATGTCATAACTTAGCCTCCGAATCCCCGATTTCTTTGGTTTTCAAAAGATTGGTTTTTGCCTTTCCTTTTTTATGGAGTCATTCAAATTGTTTTCCTAAAACAAACTATTTTTAGGGTTTTCCTTGTTTCCTTTAAAAAATAAGGTGGCGACTCCTTTCCTTTTTCTTTTTCAAACCCATTTTCTTTCAATCCCTTGTGGGCCCAATTTCCGGGGTTCACAGCTGTGTCTACAAAAAGTCCGAAAAGAAAATTTGTGAAGCGTTGCTGCTACCCGAACCTGAGGGTAACGGTTCCTAACTTTCAATTTCACTCTCTTTAATGATTCATCATGATTACTTGTGATATGGCATGAAATGAATATGGGTTTCATAAGTCTCTTCATTCGTTGCTTGCATTTAAGATGCATTTAGACTCAATTTGATGTAGATTTCACTTCTGCATATAAGGGTGCTAAATAGGGTTTTTTTTTTTTCTTATTTGTTTCAAGCATATGGGGGAAAATAGATTCATGTATGAATTCCAGCACTCGCATCATACCATGTCTGTCCATGTATGCATATGTTCGTATTGATCTATTCACAATATCAACATGTACCCATGGCATTTAGATCTAAGACACTAGTATCAATTGTAAAACATGATTTGGATTGTTCATAAACCCTCTAACATGACAACAGCATGGCGTACATTCTAGGCACATTATCAGGAAGCATCTACGTACGTACATGGCCCTTTTTTTACATGGTTTATGGATGTTCATGGATAAATATGAATGGTTTATGGATGATTTTGTACATATGCATGGTGACTAATTAGGAAGTGATTGAAATAGCCCATATAAATTCAGAGACCCATTTTGGGGCGATGTGGGTGCCTATAGGATGTTTCCTTAAACCTTCCCACATCGTAACTTAGTCTCCGAATCCTCTCTTGTTTTGTTAAGACTTGCTTTTCCTTGATTGGAGTCATGTTTTTGGTTTTTTAAAGGTTTCCTTTTAAAACTATTTTCATGGTTTTCCTTTTTTCCTTAAAAAAATAAGGTGGCGACTCTTTGTTTGTTATGTTTTTCTGAACCTTTTAAAAACTAAATTTTTATTCATTTAAATATCTACAAGTCTTTTTAAAAGAAGGGTTTTCCCCGATCGAAACCCGTGGATCACAGTCTGGCGACTCTATTGGGGATTAATGGACTGGACTCAAGTAATTTATATGAGCTAATTTAATTACTTAAATTAAAATCAATCACTTGCATTTGTATGATTGCATTCTTATTTTATTGCATTGTGTGCGCAATTGCATGTGAATGATAGGTCGATGTATCCTTGCATTCTTGATTGGCCTAGCCTTGACCCCGGTTCCCTTCATTCTCAGGTGTCATGTTTGCAAAGCCATCAACTCCTCTTGCCACGTATCCTTGGGTTCCACCCTTGGGTATATTAAATGGATCAACACATACCACTTGACTCACGCGATATCCCTCATGCCACATGTGATAGGTATATGGTTGGTTTAAGCAAGTAGGGGACACTATCCTACCCTTTTAGTACATATAGTGGATTTTTTAGGACACATAGACTCACCTAACTCAAAGTTACCATGCTTATGGAATGAATGCATGTATAGAGAAAATGTATGTATGGTATGTATGTATGTATGGATATGTGGAATGAATGTATGTGTGGCATGAATGTGCGTTGCGGGAATGAATGTGAATGGAATGAATGGCAAGGCAATTCATGTCACGATTCTTTGGGCAGATGAAACAAAGCCTTCAATACAGTGATCTAGATTCTTGCTCTTGAATGTGATTGGAGATATGAATGAATGCTATGTGGGTGGTTAATTCTAATGGGTAACATGACTCTAAAATCAATACGCCTACATACCCTTAGTATGTCACTTTATTCCTTGTCCCAAAGGGCACCCTTAAGGATGAAGTGTCCAACTAGGGGCATGTTAAGTTTGAGCCTAATTCTTTTGTCCACCATTAGTGGTTGCATCACTATGTTGTCATAGTCTTGGGAAATGTGAGTGCTTAATTGTTTTAATTGCAGTTAATGGTTAAGTTCTAAGGTTAAGTGTTTACTCTCTTTACCTTTAGTATGTCATTTCACCCTTGGACCCAAAGTCCATTTGAGGTTGAATTGTCTAACTAGGGGCAAGCCCTATAGGATTGAACCCTTTTATACAAAGTGCATTCATGGAACTTTTTTTTTCTTTTAAAAAAAAAAAAGTAAAAATTTTTTTGAGCATCCTCTAAAAAAGAAATTTGTTTTAAAGGAGAGTGCTAGCTTGGACCCGTGATTCATTCGGTTGTCTGATTAGAACAAACTTTGAACAATACCTTGCCATGGATGAGACTTTTGCATTGGGTAATCCGACTATATCTGAAAAGACACCTGCTTCTGGGAATTCTGCGAACCCACGGAGGATTGAAAGGCTATTAAATGACATAGGATAATTAATTAGTGATTTCTCAATGTTTTGAGATAATTGGCACATGGTAAGTTTGGTTCATTGTGAGTTTTGTGGTGCATTGTTCTCTTCTCCCCCCTAGGGTTATTGTCTTTACTTTGGATTAGAAGTTCTAAGTTTCCAACCTTTTATAAAATTCTATTTTATTTAGAATTCTATTCTCTTTTGAATTCAAATCATTTTGAAAGTCTATTTGAGTTAGAATTCTATTCTTTCTCAAATACCTACTTTTCCTCAAACTATTTTGGAAACTCCTAAGTTTTTAAAACCTTTCTTAAGTTGGAAACTTAGGGTTGATAGTTTATTATAAAGGGAGTAACCCCTTCTCAATCGAACTACGTGGACTTTAATCCTTGCGTCTTTGTATGTAAGGTACGTAGGCACTCATTTGATATTCACGTCCGCCCTAGGATACCAAGTATCCTAGGTTTTCTTTTTTCTTTTATTTTTTTGTCCATCACATATGATTGCCAAAGGAGTAGGATGGACTCATGCTTATTCATTTATCCATCACATATGATTGCTAGAGGAGTAGGATGGATCTGTTTCTTATTCTCATATCTCTCTTTACATGCTTTCCATATCTCTTCTATTTGCTTATGGATGTTTACATGCCTTATGAATGTTTACATGCTTTATGGATGTTCCTGGATGAATATGAATGGTTTATGGATGATTCTTTACATATGCATGGTGACTAATTAGGAAGTAATTGAAATAGCCCATATAAATTCAGAGACCCATTTTGGGGCAATGTGCGTGCCTATAGGATGTTTCTAGAACCTTCCCACATCGTAACTTAGTCTTTGAATCCTCTCTTGTTTTGTTAAGACTTGTTTTTCCTTGATTGGAGTCATGTGTTTGGTTTTTTAAAGGTTTCCTTTTAAAACTATTTTCATGGTTTTCCTTAAAAAATAAAGTGGCGATTCCTTATTTGTTATGTTTTGTGAACCTTATAAAAACCAGATTTTTATTCATTTAAATATCTACAAGTCTTTTTAAAAGAAGGGTTTTCCCTGATCAAAACCCGTGGTTCACAACACCATTAACCAATTAATTGTACCATAAATTCCAGCCTATATGATGTTTGTATGAAGCACAATCATAGCTCTGATACCACTGTAAGGAATTAGTGTAGAGAAAATCTACAAAGCGGAACATAATGATAATAGTACAATTCCTTAAAGCCCGTGAATTTGATTGTCATTCATACAAAACATAAAACCCTAACTAAAGAAGGGTTAGAGCACTTACAGTTGATTCAAGTTTTCAATTTCCAAGCTTTTGAATTTATGGACAGTAATAAATAATCCTTCAACGAGCAACTACGAGCAGCACAAGTGCACTGCTTCCATGGTATCCACACCAAGCAAAAGCCTTCAGTTGTTCTTCTTAATCTCCTTAGGGTTTGCTAGAAGAAGAGAAGAAGAAGAAGAAGAGAGAGAAGCTCCTAACTAAGGGCTGGCCAAGAAAGGGAGTGACTGAGTGTTGTATCAAGTGTGCAAGGTAGCACACTAAGGAGGGTTGGCCAAGGGGGGAATCCCACTTTGTGCAGGAGTTGCAATTTCCCTAAATTGCATAATAACCCCTCCTATTTACATCCAATGCAAGTATGGCCCTCATGAACTATTCTTATGCATTCTTGCCCTTTCTTTCACAACTTTAAAGCCCCTCCTTGCTTATTGGTGTGTAACCCGTTGGGTTCACAACATCTAGTAGTAGGTAATGGCACTTAATGTCATATAGAATGCCCAATGGAACAGTTTCCATTAAGGGTCTAATTAAAACACCTTCCAATTCCCTAATTGATTATAACTCACTTATATCAATTAGAGCTTCTACTAACTATGAATAACATCTAGCAATGGCTCATGGTATGGTCCTAAAGGAGGTGAATAATTATCGAACAAAGAACCTTTCATTTACAGTTTAAGGTTACAATTACATCCCTCCATCATACACAATGTCTCTATTTGAACTAATAGGACATGAAAGTCTGTCAAGTCCCTAGTTCAATACATTTATGATCATTCGCACATATTAACTTAAGTAAATGCACTATAGAAACTCCTTTTCCATAGTCATCCTGCTATGGCCATAGACTTACATAAGTTATATTATGAATATCAATTATGAGACATTCTCTCCCTTTTCCTAAGAGTGACAGATCCCTTATTGATCACCCATATACCTTCACACATGAAGCAGTAGAACCAATAAACACCCTTGTAAACCCCAATAGAATATACAGTCAGTGCTATTAAACTTCTAAAGCTCCATGCATAAAACAACTATAGTGTCTCAAGTCTAAGGATTACTTGTAACACTGCAACTATGAGAAACTGATTGACAGGCAGGTAAAAACTCCATTCAGTTTATCTCAAGACTTTGGTCACATTCAGTGTACTTGTTTATTTATACAACAAGCACTTACATGTTGGTTATAGTGTCTCCACACAAATAACTCAGAGACTAGTTATCTTCCCAAAGAACTAACCTAACATGTGCTAGTCCTATGGTTCATTATTGTCCATCATAGTGAACCTTCAACTAGGAATGATTTAAGAGTTTAGTACAGAAATATATATACAGTCTCACAATCACAACACCTTGTGATTTTATATTCTCAACTCTAACTCTATGGATATATCATGTAAATATAAATAATAGAATAAATATGATAGAAAAGCCCTTTTATTAAATTAATAATAAATGTGACATTCAATAAATAAAATCATATGATTATTCTTTATCCCTAAAGCATCATCTCCATGATTGGCTATAGGGCATGATATAGTTCAATAGTGGAGTTCTGGGAATCGACCTAGAAGGAAAACAAAGTGCGGAATGAATTGATAAACAAAACTTTTCCATAATCGATTCCTTAACCCATAAATCCAATTATGCTTAAACACAAACAAAACCCTAACTAGAAGAGGGTAGAATTACTTACAATTTTATTTATCTTCTCCTTTTGCTCTAAGCTTTGAATCTGAATAGCAAAGAAGAGAACGAGCAGTCCAAGTGTACTGCCTCTAACGGTATCAACACCTAGCTAAAACTTCAAGTCTTTCCTTCTTTCTTCCTTGTTGTTGCTAGAGGTGGAGAAGAGAAGAGAAGAGAGAGAGACAAAGAGAGAGGCTAGTGTAATTTTTGGCCAGCACTTGGGGAGTGTTAAGTGTGATGATGTCACACATCATAAGAGGCTATTTAAAGCCATTAATAGGGCCGGCCCTAAAGGGGATTCCAATCCCTAATAGGTTTTGTGTAATTACTCTTAATTACACAATAACCCCTCTGTGAACCCCAAAAAGTGGCCCATAAGGATTGAAAAGAAAATAGGTTGAAAAAGAAAAAGGAGTCGCCACCTTTTTTTTTTTTTAAGGAAACAAGGAAAACCCTAAAAACAGTTTGTTTTAAGAAAACAATTTGAATGACTCCATATTTAGAAAGGAAAGGCAAAAACAAGTCTTTTGAAAACCAAAGAGACTAGGGATTCAGAGGCTAAGTTATGACATGGGAAGGTTCTAGGCGAAGCTTATAGGCACCCATGTCACCCTTTCGGTCTCTTAGTTTATTTGGGCTAAATTAAGATCTTTTCCGATCACATATATCATCACAAGACAGCATGCATATCATATATCCCATCCAACCATCCATGCAAAATCAAATAAAGAAAACAAAATAAAATAGAGAAAAGAAGATAGAGAATAAAAACCTAGGATACTTGGATCCTAGAGCGGACTTGAGCCTCAAAACGAGCGCCTACGTACCATGCAACAAAATACATGGATCAAAGTCCATGTAGTTCGAATAGAATAGGGTTAAATCCTAATATAAACCTATGGTAAAAACCCTAGGTTTCCTTATTTGAAAGATAAAAAATCTGGTATTTAAACCAAGTTTGAAATAGAAATAAGATGAAAACTTTGAGAAAAAAGCAACTTTATTTTAACAAGGAAACCTCTAGTAATTCACCATGAATTCATATTAAAAAGTAACCCTAAAAAGGGAGAAGGGAAAAGTTAAGGAAGAAAGAAGTGAATTAGGGCACTTTTACACCCTACTTACCTTAGGCAATTACTCCAAGCAAATAGCAAGCTTAAGCAATAATAACACTATTTGTAATGAGACAATTATCGCACCTGTTTGCACCCTTACATGTGCTCAAAACAAGACAAAAAGAAGAACAAAGAAATCTGGACAGAATAGTATTAAACCCTAAATTCATCTACTAATCATGCAAATAACATAAACAGTGAATAAAACTAAACCTTAATGCAATCCTAACACTAAGACGTGCATAAAAACACTAAAATCCACTAAATGCATGGAGAAAACATCATAGTTATTCTATATATATCATACATATAACAACCATGAAGAAAAACCAATAAAAAGCCTATTTTAACATGCTATATGAAACTAACATGAAATAAGGACAATAGAAACCCTAAACTCACAAGCTTGCATTAAAAACTATAAAACAACCCTAAAGCATGCATAACTCATGATGAACAGTATTTAAACCATGTTTATTAACTAACTAAAGCTATAACACATGATATAAAAAAAACTCAACTTTAGCATGCAATAGACCTATTCTATAAGAAACCCTAATTTAAAGTTGAATAGAAGGGAGTTTTACCTTAGGAAGAGTTTCCTTGCTGCTGTAGAAACTCTCTTCTTGACTTGTGGATGACTTGAACCAAGCTTCTTCAAAGCTACAGCAGGAACTCCAACTCTCCTTTAGCTCTCTCTCTCTTATTCTCTCTCAAACACTCAAGTTTAATGCATAAAGTGGCCTCCAATTGCCTCCCCCTAGTGTTGAAGCATAAGAGGTATTTATAGAGTTTCATTAAGACAAACCAATGGCTAGGATTAAAACCCTAAAAATAAATCCAAGGGTTATTAGAGACTCCCTTGGTGTTTAAAAAACTCAAAAGTTACCAAAAATTAGAAGGAAAGTCATCCAAAAGAGTCCTAGTATGTCAAAATTGGAAAAAAAAAATCCCGTTTTAGCACAAAAATAGGGAAGTGGTCTCGGGTGACCACCAGGCCTTGGGTAGCTAGCCACCAGGGGTTGGGCGGCTAGCCACCTAGGCTTGGGTGGTCACCCGAGCCCGCTTCAGTTTTTTGCCCTTTTTTGACCTCTTTTGCTTCTAGGAGTGTTTTAGGGGTCAAATCAACTCCGATTTTGATGAAACGAAAGCCAAAACGACCGTGTTTCGATGATGAATACATTTTTGAACATTTTAGGGTGAAAACCACTAACCATAGGGGCATGGTTAGGTTTGACAAAGGTGGTTAACCGCTATGCTCTACCTTTACAAAGCATAAGTATGCACATAAGATTGAACCAAATGTTTTCCAAACCAAAATTAAACTTTCTAAAACACTTTTAGGGATAAAATGATGACTAATTAAAGTCAAATTGAAAAGATTTGGCTGGTAATTGTGAGTCAATTTAAGCTAACCCAAAGAAGGGTCAATTAACCAACTTGAACTACATCGAGCCATTTTAATCCTGAGCCATTGATTCATCAAATTGAACCTGGAAATACCTCATATGCATCCATATGAACTCCAATTGATAATTTGGAGGTCATTTCAAGGTCAAATGAAAAGTTTGGGACTTAAAATACGATTATGCCCCTCAAGTCACAAAAGCTCTTATTATCCCTCAAGATCAACTCCAAATTGAACCAAAATTCATATCCATTATCCTTGTGACTCTAAAAAACTAATGCAAGTGACTAGACTCAAAAACAAAATAATAATATGTATGAAATGATGAGCCCTAGTAAGGTGGTGCAAAAATGGGGTGTGACACCCTCTAGTTTGTATCTTATAAAACCTTACCGCTTAAAAACTATTCTTTTATTCATTTATACCCTTTCTCTCATAGACTTTAAAGCTCTCTTAGCATGATCAGTGTATAACCCATTGGGTTCACATCATCAAGTAGTAGGTATAGTATAAGTTGTGCACAATGGAACTCTTTTCATTTAGAGTTTAATTGGAACTCTTTCCAATTTCCTAATTGATTATAACTCATTTATATCAATTAAGGCTTCTATTAATCATGAGTAACACCTAACATATGGCTCATGGTGTGGTCCTTAATGAGGTGAATAGTTATCTTACAAAGAACCCTTCTTTTATAGTTTATATAGGTTACAATTACATCCTTTCATCCACACAATGTTTCCAATTAAACTAATAGGAAATGGAAGTCTGTCAAGTCCTTAGTTCAATTACTTTATACTCAATCATGAATATCAACTTAATAATGAACTTATGGAAACTCCTTTCTATATTCATTCTATTATGGGCCCATGGATTTAATGAGTTATATCACTGAATGATATATGAAACATTCTCTTTCATTTTCCTGAGAGTAATGGATTCCTTGTTGATCACTCACATGCCTTCACACACATAGCAGTAGGGCCAATGAACACCGTTGCAGATTCCTAGAAAGATCTATACTTAGTGTTATCAAACTTCTAAAGTTATATGCATAAGACAACTGTGGTGTCTTAGGTCTAAGGATTACTTATACCAATATAACAATGAGAAACTGATTGACAGGTAGGTTAAAACTCCATTCAGTTTATCTTATATTTTTTGTCACATTCAGTATACCTATTCTTATAATAGGCACCCACTTGTTGGTTGTAGTGTCTCTACACAAATAGCTTAAGACCACCTATCCTCCTATTGAGTTAACCTAACAAGTGCTAGTCCTATGGTTCATTACTATCCATCATAATGAACTTTCAATTACGAATGTTTTAGGAGTTCAGTACAGAGATATATTAATAGTCTCAAAATTACAACTCTTTGCAATTCCATATTCTCAACTCTAACTCTATGAACATATTATGTAAATATAAATGATGCATATGAACATAATAGAATAAGCCCTTTTATTAAATCAATAATAAATATGACATATATAAATGAAATCAAATGATTGTTTCTAATTCCTAAACAATCATCTCTATGATTGGCTCTAGGACATAATCCTAACAGTGCTGCGATTCTGTGTGAAATGCCTATTAGGTGCGTACACACCTTCTTTCCGGCAAATAGATTGTTTGTTTGTTATTTTATTTAGTTTTGTTCCTAGTTGATTAGTATCTGGTTGGTCTTTTGTATATTCTAATCTCTGATTTCTAATATATTTTTTATTCTCTTTTCTTTATTCATTCATTATTTTAGTCATTGTGTGTGCTATTATTATTGCATGATTTAGGGTGTAATTTAATTGAATACTTAATTAACTAAAGCCAATAATCATGTGTGTGGGCTAGTTTCGATCGGGCATTGCTGGGTATAATGAGTTAAACCCTAACTCCAAACCCTCTCTGGTTATGACAATTTAAACCCTACTAGGGTTCAAGTTTGATTCCTAAGTCAAATTGGGTGGCAACTCTTCTGCGCGTTAGCCTTCCTAGTTAGTGGTGTACTCCTGAGTCGCGTGATTTAGGACGTGGTGCTCACACAACCCATTGCCACACCCCATTTTTGCACCACCTTACTAGGGCTCATCATTTCATGCATGTTTTTGTTTTGTTTTTGAGTCTAGTCACTTGCATTAGGTTTCTAGAGTCACAAGGACAATGGGTATGAGTTTTGGTTCAATTTGGAGTTGATCTTGAGGGATAATAAGAGCTTTTGTGACTTGAGGGGTATAATCGTCTTTTAAGCCCCAAACTTTTCATTTGACCTTGAAATGATCTCCAAATTGTCAATTGGAGTTCATATAGATGCATAGGAGGTATTTCTAGGTTCAATTTGATAAATCAATGGCTTGGGATTAAAATGGCTCGATGTAGTTCAAGATTGGTTAATTGACCCTTCTTTGGGTTAGCTCTAATTGACTCACAATTACCAACCAAATCTTTTCAAATTTACTTTCATTAGTCATCATTTTACTCCCAAAAGTGTTTTATGAAGTTCAATTTTGATATGGAAAGTGTTTGGTTTGACCCTATGTGCATGCCTATGCTTAGCAAAGGTAGAGCATAGTGGTTAACCACCTTGTTCAAACCTAACCATGCCCCCATGGTTAGTGGTTTTCACCCTAAAATGTGCAAAAACATATTCCTCATCGAAACACGGTCGTTTTGGCTTTTGTTTCATCAAAATCGGAGTTCATTTGGTCCCTGAAACACTTCTAGAAGCATTAGGAGTCAAAAATAGGCAAAAATCCGGAGTGGGCTCGGGTGACCACCCAGCCCCGGGTGGCTAACCGCCTGGGCCCAGGTGGCTAGCCGCCCAGCCTTGGGAGGTCACCCGAGACCACTTTCCTATTTTTACTCAATTTCCTTGCTGAAGCGGATTCCTCCCTATTTTGACGAACAAGGACTCTTTTGGACGAGTTTCCTTCTATTTTTTGGTAACTTCTGAGTTACTTAAGCCCCAAGGGGGTCTCTAATAGCCCTTGGATTAATTTTTAGGGTTTTAATCCCAGCCATTGGTTAATCCTAATTAAACTCTATAAATACCCCCTATGCTTCAGCACAAGGGGAGCCACTTTATGCATTAAAACTTTGAGTGTTTGAGAGAGAATAAGAGAGAGAGACTTGAAGGAGAGCTGGAGTTCTTGCTGTAGCCTTGGAGAATATTGATTGAATACATCCACAAGAGCAAGAGGGAGTTCATACAGCAGCAAGGAAGGCTCTTCCTAAGGTATTCCCCTTTCTGTTCAAGCTTAAACAAAGGTATCATGTAGGATAGCTCTAGTGCATGTAATGCCTATAATTTTTAGCATGAATTGAGGTTTTTATTGGTTAATACATGTGATAATAATGATGTTCATGATGGGTTTTGCATGCCTTAGAGTTAGTTCATAGGTTTTAATGCATAGGTGTGATTCTTGTGCTTCTGTTGTCCTTATTTTAGAATAGGGTCATTGCATGCTAGAGTTAGGTTTTTTGTCATGTTTTATTTGTTTTAGTTAGTTAATATGCATGGTTTAGGTTCTGTTTAGTTTTATTTTAGCATGTTTAGAGTTGGTTTTGTATGTTTTTAAGCATATTTGTGAGTTTAGGGTTTTAGAGTTTTTGTTTTGTGTTTGTTTTTATACAGCATGTTAAAGTAGGTCTTTTCATTGGTTTTTCTTCATGTTTGCTGTGTATGTTTTTCATATGGAGTAAATATGATATTTTTGCATGCATGTTAGTATGTTTTAGGGTTTTTATGCATGATATGGTTCTAGGATTATGTTAGGGCCTATGAAAGTTTGCTGTTTTTGCTGTTAGCATGCTTAGTAGAGGATTTTAGGCCATAATACTATTATGTCCAGATTTGCATGTTGGTATTTTTGCATGGTTTTGAGCACTTGTAAGGGTGCAAATAGGTGTGGTATTTGTCCTATGGCAAATAGGGCTGCTCATGTCTGAAATGGCTAATGCTTGGAGTAATTGCGCTCAGGTAAGTGGGTATGAAGGTGCCCTAATTCACCTCTCTTCCTTATCCTTTCTCTTCTCCCTCTTTAGGGTTAATTTTTAATATGATCCTATGGTTTAATTAGAGGTTTCCTTCACAAATAAAATTCTGGTTTTTATTAAAGTTTCCATTTTGTGGAGTTCTTTCTAAAATCAAACTCTCTATCAAATTCAATTCTTTTGATCAAATAAGGAAACCTAGGGTTTTTACCATAGGTTTGTATTAAGTCTTAACCCTAGTTCTAATCGAACTACGTGGACTTTGATCCATGTATTTCGTTGCATGGTACGTAGGCGCTCTTCGTGAGGCTCAAGTCCGTTCTAGGATCCAAGCATCCTAGGCTTCTTTTTGTTTTCTATTCTTTTTCTTTATTTTCTGCTTTTATGTGTTTATTATGCATGGATGGATAAATGAAATATATGATATGCATGCTGTCTTGTGATGATATACTTGCTGATTTTTGTATGGAAAAGATCTTGATTTAGCCCAAATGAACTGAGAGACCAAAAGGGTGACATGGGTGCCTATAGGCTTTGCCTAGAACCTTCCCATGTCATAACTTAGCCTCCGAATCCCCGATTTCTTTGGTTTCCAAAAGATTGGTTTTTGCCTTTCCTTTTTTTTTATGGAGTCATTCAAATTGTTTTCCTAAAACAAACTATTTTTAGGGTTTTCCTTGTTTCCTTTAAAAAATGAGGTGGCGACTCTTTTGTGTTTTCAAAACCCACACAACCTTTTCGTCAATCCCTCGTGGGCCCAATTTCCGGGGTTCACACCCATAAATGTCATCTTTTCATCCTCTAATGATATCCTGCCAAGTAATGTATTTTTCCAATTCTTTTGGAAGCAAAACATCTGCCTTTGAAGAAATTAGACAACAACAATTACACCTATCTAGGCTGTAGATCTTTAAACCAATGAGATGATGCCACATCAACATTGTGGGCTGCATCTTCTTCATTCTCTCACAACCCATATCTATTTTTGATTTCTTGAAAATGATTTTGAATCAATTCTGAATTTAAATCAATTCAAAATCTATTGGACAATTTTTGTGCAATAGCTCACTTTCTATACTAAATAATGTTTTAACATTGATGGTATGAAATGACACAATAATTGATAGGATATTGTATGATCCCATTTATTCGAGTTTCACTATTCGTAGGGTATTAATTAATCTTCAACACGAACTTGAATTATCATTTTATAAATCAATGATGTTATCAAATAATTTTGTTTTTAGCAAAAGAAATCGTTTCCTTTAGCGTATGTATTTGAGATTGATAATTCTTGTCGGATAATAAAACTCCTCAATTGAGTGTTCGAACTACGTAGATTTTTATCCCCTTGAAGAGATACATAGGTCATTCATTTAAGCTCTAGTCCACCCTAGTTTACATTTTGTTTTTATTCTTTTTGTTTTCATACAATTTGTGATATATGTATGGACTATGAAGCACAAGCACCAACATGCAATATGGTTACGATACGACATGGATACCTTGACAAGATAATTTCTAAAAAACTCAAGACACAACACAGAGGATACATCAACATATAAATAACTAAATATTATTTATATATATTTATGCCATTTTCTAGAAAACGCGTTAGAGCCCATCATAATAAATGTACACTTCAAGGTATAAAATTAGTCTTCACTAGAAGACCATTATAATAAAGTAACTATGGTTAATTAAAGATAACTTTGTTTAACAAAACCAATTATAGCTTTGCCATACATGGGCTGGCTTTGGTTAAAAAGCCAAAATTTTAAAAAAATTTTTAAAAAAAAATGAAAGAGCGATTAGGCTCAAGTCTAAATTGGAAGACTTGTGTGCCCTTGAGTCCCTTTTAAAAAACAATCTCAGCCATAGGTCGAGCTAAACATGGCAAGACAAAATTGCCCCTACCATATAATTACAAATTCTTTGCTTGTTTTTCTCTTGTAACTGCCATACCCTCCATCATAGCAATTTGATTAGTTTTATCTTAAAATTCTCTCTTCATTTTTATTCTCCTTTTTTTTCTCCCAAGATTCTCCCCTAATTTCTCTCCCTAGCAATTCTCCCATAACCATATCCGCCTTATTTTGGTTATCTTTTTTTTTTTTTTTTTTTTATCAGCAACAACAAGAGATTTTATTAATTATAGAAGAGAAGAATTACAAAAGGAGGACAAGACGTCCACCTAAAATAAACAAACAACAAAAACAAAAGATAACCAGAAATTAACTCAAGACAGCCCTCCAATCAGATTTTAACAAAAACAAAGGAATATCCCCCATATCCCTAGAAGAATGAGCCCAAAAAGAAGCAAGAAAATGAACCTTATCCCACAAATAACTCAAAGAGAACTCCTTATCCTCAAAAATTCTCCCATTCCTTTCAATCCAAATAACCCAAAACAAAGCCAAAAAAGCACACCTCCAAAGAGTGACAGCCTTCTTACTCTTACCAAAGCCCCAAAAATCAATGTCAAACATTTTACTCACACAATTCGGCACCACCCGCAGCTCCTCACCCCAACCAAACAACTTACTCCACATCCAACTCTCAACGGAGCAATGCAAGAACAAATGATCTATACTCTCCTCTGCTGTCCCGCACATAACACACCACTGAGGCTGCGCAAATAAAGAAGGCTTCCTTCTCTAAAACAAGTCATTAGTATTAATTCTCTTGTGAACAACAGTCCAAGCAAACACCTTAACTTTTAGAGGCACACAAGACTTCCATACCCTCACAGAAGGAAAAGAATATGAAGAACTAGAACACTCAATCAACTTGAAAAAATAAGATTTACAAGAAAATTTCCCAGACTTATCAAAGGACCAAACCCTCCTATCAGGGACAACCGGATTCAAGACTACCCCTTCCAATAACAACAACAGAGATGATAACTCACCACTCTCCCTATCATTAAGATTTCGCATGAAATTGAAATTCCACCCAAGAGAATGGTCATCAAAAGACATCATGGTAGAAATGGAAACATTGTGAGACAAAGAAAGACGATACAAACGGGGAAACAAATGGCAAAAATAAATAAATAAATAAATAAATACATGGAAAGAACATGACATGAAAATTCATAACTTTCAATTTTTGTAATAGATTTTTATTATATTAATGGTTTATTACATCCAAATACAATATAAGATGTATTTGACCAATTGTTAGTTTCAGTTTTGAATGTTTTAAAGTATTTTGAGTTTGAATAATATTAAGTTTCAAGTCACTATTTTATTTTATGGATGATTTCTTGATGTGTATTTGCATATGTAATTATTTTACAGATGTAGACACCCCATTTTCATCCTCTAATTCTACACCTTTCCACCTTAGGAGCATTATCACATGTAGAGAATTGTATCATTTTGGCACCAAATCTTTTTAGTTAAGCTCTATACATCCCAAAGAGTCCATGGTATCTTCGGGGGTTCAATTTGGTTGAGTCTTGATAGCTAATAAAAACTTTTGCAACTTGGAGGGCATTTATGTCATTTCACTTGCATAATTTTTATTTGATATCCAATTCTTACCAAATTCATCCCAGAATGATCCCAATGACCTTAGGATGTCATTTTTAGGCTTGATTTAAAATTTGGTTAAGTTTGGAGATGATTTGCTTAAGGATGGTCCAAGTAGGCTCGATTTGACTCCGTTTGTCGTTCCTTCTTATAATTGCTTCTTAATTTGATCCAATTGGGTTCAATTAATGCTTCATTAATGTCAATTGGGTGTTAATTAAGGTGTATTAATGCTTAGAATTATTTTTGGGAGAGTTTGATTGCAACTAGGACTCCATTAGGGTTCAAACCCTAATGTTATCCCGGTAAGCCTTAATTGATCTCTATGAGCCATATAGGCTTAGCTCTTGATTAATTGACCAAGTGTGGCTCAATTAGGATTTTTTTTAACCGGGTTTTGAATATAGAATTGAGCCATGGTCGTTTTAAGACCAAAATCAATGAATTTGGACTTGAAATGGGCAAAATACATAGCATAAAGGGATAAGCATGCACAAAAGTGCACTAAAAAGGCTACTGGTGGCTGTATGGCCACTAAGGAAAGCCAAACAACCACCTATGGAGGGCCAAACAGCCACCAAGGGTGCCCGTTGGCCTTTGACGGTGTTTTGCTTTATCTTGACTTCTATAGACTCCTTCTTTCGCCCAAACTCGAATTTCCTCCGGATTTTTGAAGTGTTTGAGATAGGAATGAGCTCTTGGGAGTGTTTCAGAGCCCTTGGATCATCCCTAGCTAGATCCAATCTTGGTCATTCATTCCACCCACCTTTCACTATAAATAGGGGTCCTCCCTTCATTTATAGATTACCAAGTCTTAGTAGAGTTTTCCTAAGCAAATGAAGAGCTTGAGTTCTTGACTGTGGGGTGAACATTCCTATTAGTATCCTTTCACTTGAGACTCATTCTAAAGAAGAGCTTGGCTCAATAGTTAGTGGGGAACATTCCTATTAGTACCCTCTAGCTTACGACCCATTCTAGAGTTTGAAGGCGCAGAAGCTCTGCTCGACTTACGACTCCCTCTTTTGAGGCCATCTTAAAGCTTGGAAGGCGTTGAAGCTTTGCCCAACTTTCAACTAAAAAACCCTGAGGTTACAAATAGAACTCTGACTCAGTTCTATCAAGTATAGTTTCTAAACTCCATTGCTATGATGTAATTGTTTATGTGATGATGCATGCTCCCATGAGTTTTATTATTCATAGGATTATATAAGAGTTTTAATCCTAAATCAAACAAGTTTTCAAACAAAAGTTGTTTCTTTCAAAGTGAGTTGTTTTTTTAAAATAAAGAGTTTGATTATGAATTGGATTCTAATAGAGTCCTACGAGGAGTGAAACTCTTCCCCCCAACATGTTTGTTCGAACTACGTGAACTTTGATCTTCATCAACAGTACGTAAGCCGCTCACTTGAGCTCAAGTCCAACTTAGCTTAGTTTTTATCTTTTAATTTTCTTAATTTTTAGTTATTGCATGGTTGAAATTAATTAAATCCAATCAATAAATGAGACCGATTTATCGGGCGAAATGGGTGCCTATGGGCTGTGGCTCAAAACCTTCCCATTTCGTAACCTAACCCCTAAATCCTTGTTTTTGGTTCAAGACTTGCCTATTTTCCATAAATAGAGTCAAATTTGTTTTTATAAAACAGATCTTTTAGTGGTTTCCTCGTACCCTAAAAATGAGATGGCAACTCCTTGCTTTTTGAAAACCCCTTTTAAAAGTGGAAACATAAACTCGATTCCCCTCGAGTCGATTTCCGGTGTCCACAACAGATAACTATTTGTTCAAACACTTTGTCTTACATGTAATTGTCTTTGTAGATGAAGCAACTATATTTTTTCAGATAATGAAACAGTTTCTATGGTTCTATCCCAAAAATGTTCGATTTATTAGATTGATAATCTGTAAATGATTTTTGAAATAGTTACATGAGTCTAAAATAGTTACAGATTAAACTTTGCATTTACTAGTATTAACTAATTTTTGTGGATGAAACAGTGCATAAATTATGGAAGAAAATGTGGGAAATGTTATTAATAGACATTGAAATGGAAATTCCATTATCAAATGTGTAAATCATGGAAGAAAAATCAAAAACAAAATATCTCTAACAAAATAGAAGTTATAATCCCTTTATTACTTACCAAAACAATTGCGCAAGGGAAAAAATGGCATTAAGGCAAGAGCTAAATCCAACTTATAATGAAATGTTAACGATTAAACCTACTTTTTGGACTTGGGCCTATATAAGTGTAATAACCTGATTTTTTATTTATAATATCTTATTATTTTGTATGAGTAAATATTCCTATGTGTGCACCCACACCTTAACCCCATGCACTACACCTACCCATCCACCTATTTGCGAGTGACAACTCACCTAGTCTATGCCCTAGACTAAGTACAAAACCCATGCCCCTACACCTACACAATCGGTGCTTTCCCATCCTCTCATTTTCAGTTTTGTTTCTTCCACATTTAGAGAGAGACCGAGAAGCATAGAGAAAGAGAGAAAGGATGAAGGAGAAGAGGAGAGATGGGAGTTGGCTCGTGGTGGCTTTAAGCTGAGCTCGTGGAGCTCTCACGGTTGATCTATCTATCTATCTATCTATATATATATATAATTGAAATACATAGTAAACATTATTATCATTTGGTAACAAATGGAAGTTAGATTTTAACTCAAACTCTTAACAAATTAAAGTTAGATTCTTACTCAAATTCTTTTTGGGAGGCCTATATCCACACCTTTTTTTGCTTATCCACACCCCTTCATGGGTAGTTTTGTCATTTTCCTTTTTTCCCCTTCTCTCTCCTCACTCCCTCTCTCCATCACATAGATTGATGTTTTCTCACCCCTCTCTCCATCACACCGTCATTTTTCTCTTTCCCCTTCGTTTAAAGTTTTCTCACCCCTCCATCCCTTCCTTTATCTCTCTCATTTTACACACTCTTTCCTCTAAGTTGCAGCAGTGAAAGGTTCAAGCAACCATAGGTCTCTCTTAAATACATATATATATATATATATATCCCCATGATCAAAGCAAAGTAAGCTCTCTTTCTCTACCTCCACAACCCATCTCGATCCCCAACCCCGAGTTCTCTCTCTGGAATGAAAATGGAGTTTGACCCATGTTTCTTGAACTAGATTGGAATCTATTTATTTATCTAAAAAAAAATATTTTTATGATCTGATCACACCCTGGCGACTGGATGCCTTGGGATTCTATTTGTTCATCCAAAAAAAAAAAAAAAAAAAGCAGCAAAGAAGATGAAGATGGCAAGTTGGAGAAGCCCAAGTAGGTTTCCATCAAGTTTCAGATTAGAACCAAATGGGAGTTTTTCGCCGACGATATGATGTCTTTTTTTCTTCCATTTTTTTTTTTTTTTCCTTGGTTGTGTGTTAGGACCATATCAAGGAGGCCTTTGCTGTTGGAGCTCTACTGATGTCATTGATGTGTTCAATTTTTTGTCTTTAAGAATTGACTATTTTTTGAGAAATCCCAGATGACATTGAATTAAACCAAAGCATCTTGTAAAGACAAGGGATGTCTGTCAATTTTTTTCAATTTTTCAATGGAAGGGGACGATGATAATGGTGAGCTTCGGATGAATAGAGCTAAGTTCAGATCTATTTGTCGTACTACGAGTGAAGAAAGAGGGGAGGGGGAGTGGATAAGCAAAAAAAGGTGTGGATATAGGCCCTCCCATTCTTTTTCTAAGAACAACTATCAAGTTGCATGACTATATATATGAATATAAACTCTTTAAATATTCTGTTTTATGAAGAAAAAAATTCTGAATATATATCTAAAAGTTTTTAATCTTTCGTTGATAATTTTGATTATAAAAAAATATATATATACTTTTGAATTTTAAACTTTATCTTTTATGAAAAAATATAAAATCTTTATGTATTTATTATTTTGTATAACTAATATTATTTAAAAATATTCACGTGCAACACACGTGCTATATCTAGTATATATATATATATGTACCCATATGTGTATAGCTTGCTATATGCTCATTTTCCTAAGTTGAGTTAGTGTACGTCACCTTACCCTAGGTTTTTGGGATCTAGGAACCCATTTAAGATGGTAGTTTTTGCTGAAAATGGCCATTACCGCTTGTTTTGAAAATTTGCAGATTTTCGAGTCATGAAAACCCGAATCTTTGAGCCCCAAAACCCCTATGCCTTCGTAAGTTTTTTTGAGAACAATTTGTATAATCTTGTAGAGGGTTTGACAAGCTTTCATTTGACCTTTGAATCATCAAATTTGGTTGAGAAATGAAGGAGATATCTTAGAGAGAAGTTAGGGTTTTGAACATGTTACAAATGGTGCAACCCGTCCAAAGGTTGGGGATGATGTGGATTGTGATCCACTGTGGGTACGCTCACCCCCACCTACCATGTTCTCACGCTTTTGGAGACCTTAGATTAACCTGGTGGACCCCATATTTGACCATTTGACTCGCCACAATGGACCCCACCTTATGGGACTTTTGTTGACCAGATTTGACCAAGGGTTGACCAACTTTGACTTTTGACTTATTTTCCTATTTTCTAAAATTCTGAAAAATACGAAATAAGTTCCAGAAATCAGAGAAAAATTCCAAAAAAATAGGAAAATGATTTCAAAAATTATATTGACATTTTAAGACCCATGTTGACCAAGTTGACTTCATTTCGACCACTATTTGCCCAATTTTCTATTTTCTCAGAAAATACTATAAAATTATAAAAAAAATTCACATAAATTGTAAAAAGTGTTCTAAAAATTATTGTGACCTCTTAGGACCCTAGCTTGACCCTAGAGAAGCTTTGGACAATTAATTTGAGCATGCTTTATTATTTTATTTGATGTGGAAACCTTAAATATTATGCATGTGCATTATCATCAAATTTTGGTTGGTCCTCGGGAGGATCTTAGGGCGCATTAGCATTGCATTAGCATCATTGGCGTTGTCACATGTGGGGACTTGGGTTTAGCTTTGCTAGGGAACCGAGATAGGAATTGTGATTCTCTTCTTATGATATAACGTGTTTTATCAAGTATGATTTTATAAATCAATGATGGATTTTAGTTTTAAATTGAGAATATGATACATAGAATATAGCATGACGTGTAGTGTTATTTTAATTGTGAAATTTAAGCCATATTGGTTATTGCGAAATGATTACTTATGAAAATTGCTTAGAGCATGTTATTGAGAAATATTGTTTAAAATCATACCTCACATGATTATGAAATATTTTTGAATATTTGCAAACATTTGGTTCATGATATTATTTTGTGGAGACCACGAGTCTCAGATTGTATCACACGGGTTAGGGCCTAGTGTCTTTGGTTGAAAATACTCCCAAAAGTGAGCAAGTACGGGTCACAGACCCTTGGGTGAAAGCCCCAAAACCCTCGAGAAAGAGCTATAGTGTGCCTATTTTCGTGCTTGGTTGGCGCCGGAAGCTGGTTAGCCTGAGAGTCAACAACGGGTGATAAAGTTCTTGACCCCCTATTTTGGAATAAGAACGGATATTGAATGAACCATGGTTTTAGAAACGATGTTTGGATTTGAAATAAAAACCCACATATGATTTATTGGAAAACATGTTTATTACTTTGTGATTTTAGAACTGTTTACTTTAATATCCCATGTATCAATATTAAATAATTAGTTGAAAAGTCACATATATTCCCATTTGGGCTTCGTAGCTCATTCCTGCATTCCATGCAGATTCTCAAGTAGAGGTTAAGGGTTCGTTGTAAGTAGACACCCGGTCATATGGATTTGAGGTTAGACCTCTGTGTGGCTTGATAACATGATCTTGGATATTTATAGTTGCATGGACATGGCATCTAGCACATGGCATTATCATTATCATCATTATTTCGATATTGGGACTTTGATTTTTACCCACATGCCATGGATGTTGGCATTAATGTTTTGAATTCATGTCAACAGTTGATATTATGAGCATAATGTATGAGTACGACATTTCATATTATTTTTGTTTGGATGTTACTGATGAGCTAGCGCAATTTTTATTATCAAAATTATTTATAAAATAAATAAATAAATAAGTACGTGTGGATCTTTGGCCAAGTCTTCTGCAGCTTTTATACTCTGTTTTGTCTACGTGTATAGCTTTTCAACGTTAACTTTTCAACGCTTAAACCCTCCAGGTCAGGGTGTTACAATACGAAATTTGAAAGGATTGTTGCCTCCATGATTTCTTGCAATTGGACTTTTCACCCAAAAAAATAAAAAATTGAAAAAAAACCCAACCTTCTTTAATGACAACAAGAGAAGCAAAGAACGAAGAGAAAATAAAGATTGAAAGAAGAAATGAGTTTGACATGACCGTTCTACACCTTTCACAAGGATAATACAACATTTGTTTTTTTTTTTTTTCTTTTAATTTTTTTTTTTTTTTTGGGGTTTGGTTCTCTGGCATAATGTGCACATCCACCTCCATCGATAAGAGGTCTGTGAATTTGATTTGTAGCTTTAGCCAGGTGTAGAGACCCAATGGTATTTTGGTCTTATATCATATTGAAAATTTTCATTTTCTGGACACTTGAGGCCTATCCGACACGTATTGGAGGCGTGTCAGGCAAGTGCTTTTGTCTCACACCACAACTGTGCTTCCTAGTGTACGGAAATCAAATTAAGCCCAATCAATAAAATGAAATCAATTCGAGTAAATTGGGAGCTTACAAGCTTCAGCTTATAACCTTCTTACACTGTAAACTAATCCTCAAATTCTTAGTTTATTGTTCGAGGCCTTCATTTTCCAAATTTTAAGGCATTTTTGGTTTTTGATTTATCTAATATCCTATTTGTGGGAGATATCGACGTGGAGTCAACGGATCCCATGTGGGTTGTGTTCGAGGAGGTCAACCGCAAGTGATGATAGGACAAGTGGAAAGAGATCTAGGTGGAAGAGAAAGAGAAGCGATTTGGGATAGCTTAGGAGTGGGAGAAAGGTAGGGAAAGAGTCGACCTAGAGGGGTGAGACTTGTATTGGAGAGGCTTCAGTTCAAATAAAGCCTTTTTAGAGATCCTTAAATCAAGGAGTAGATTCCTTGATTATCAATGTAGTTGGTGAGAGGATTCAATGTGTATCAATGAGGCCAAGAGAAGCCTTTTTATAGTACTAAAGACATGGGACAGCCATTAGGCATAGGTGCCAGAAAGACAGACCTAGGGTAATGGGGTAGCAAACCTAGGCTCTATTGGGTAAGTCGGCCACTTTACCCTGCACTAGTGCTAATACCCATACCAGTCAAGCTTTTCACCTGTACGAGGTATAGGGCTTAACCTATCAGTTGTCCCATCGCCTTTTTGTGGTGATTGAGGTAGTTGGCTTGTCACATCACTTCCTAACTGTTCCCCAGATCGACTATAGTGGTGTAATTCCCAATATCATGGAAACAACCTCCTTATAGAGCCTTCTCTCCATCCACCAAATCAAGATCCTCAAAGTGTCCCAGTTGTTGAGAGAAGCTAAGTTCGAGCGACCTTACTTAAAAGTCAAGCTTGCAATTGAGCCTCCCAGGTCCTGCCTAGACCCAGGCTAGTGTTAGACTAGGACTTGGCACCTCAAGGGCACTTCGAGGGGGATCAAGTAGATCGCCGACCTCAATTCCCATCACGTGATGTGATAGGCATCTAACTTAAAGAAGGTACGAGGACCCACCTCGAGATGGTTTAGGCACCCTCGATGATAAGGACGTCCCTCTGGAAAAGGGCATCCTCGAGGGGGTGGATGCTTCCCTCAAAAATACGTAGGGTGTGTGGGTTGGTGAGGCCATCTAGGTGAAGTCGAATCCTTGGTGGTGAAATGGGTCAACCTCATTGGTCAGTCTTTCCATATGGAAGGTTGTAATTAGTCTAACGTAGCTAATTATTTCGTGGTATCAACATTTGCCCCCATGATCGCACGTAAAATGTACATGTAGATCTCGTCTAAGCATACACATGCCAAGTAAAGTACAAATTGTCAGGTCTCGAGCAGTCTTTCCTGAGGTATGTGTACCGTCACATCGCTTCAATGCTACGTGTCGGTTCGTCCTTTGTCCGTTCCTGACGTTTCTGATCAACACGACCCTTAATGAATAGCCGCCTAGGTGACATGTCATCTTCTGGTGTGGCGAAGCGAATCGTCACATTTAATGCAATGTGATGTTGAATCGACGCAATGGCAGGGTGTAACTCTTCGCATTCGAGGTAATGATGACCCTCTTCTACTATAAATAGGACCCTTAGCCTCAAGAGAGCCTCATTGTTTCTTTGCCATTTCTTCCTTCACCCTCTCTCTCTAGAACTCTTCTCCCTATTTCCTTTTCTTCTCAAACATGCCTCCTGCCTTATGCCACAAAGATGGCTCTGTGCTTGTTATCCCTCCCAAAGAAACATGGAAAAATTCCTCATGGCTTCAAGATAACTTCTAGCAGATCACAAAGAAGGGCAAGCTCAACGAGTCGCTGTGATTAGTTAAAATATGTTGATACTTTCAAAAGAAATAAAAGCCGATGACGGGGTTCCTATTTTAGCTGATGCGATACCCCGATTTTGCGTTGAGCAAGGTGATTGCCTTTAATCAGGTATTCTTTTTGCATTGCACTCCCAAGTCGGAACGGGGTGGTCAAATTGGGTGATCCACATCTTGTCTCAGCCTGTTACCAAGGAAATCCTAGCCGATGTAAGGGTTATAAATGCAATTAGGGTGAGTGGAAACGACTACATCGCTCATGATAAAAAGGATCTTTCTCTACTAGTGTCGAGGTGGTGCACATCAACCCACACTTTTGTGGTGTCTTGGGGGGAGTTTGCACCGACTCTAGAAGGCGTTGTTGTCCTCACTCGTCTTGAACCTTTTGGGGTGGATAACTTGTTTAAGATTTCGTTAAGCACTATTAAGCGGGAGGCCGAGGATTTTCTAAAAGAGGCTCAGCCAAGTTAAAATTGTCTTATGGAAAAGAAGGGGACGACCTAGCCTACAAAGCCAATTTCGCTAGTTGGGTAGGTCTGTAGTGGAAAGATTACCCGAAGAAGCCTGAGGAAGGGACCAATTAATGGGGCGAATTTTGGACACAATTATAGCCTAGTAGCCTTCCTTAGCTACTGGCAAAGCCGCTATGTGTTCGAGGGTGCCCAAGAGGATGGGATCAATGCGACAGTATTTCCTATTGCAATCAAGATTGCCCAAAGGTAGCAATTTACCTAAGCACCAATGTTCCTAGGTTCTTTGTACTGCAGGTTAGATATGCTCAAGTCGGACATTGAGAGGTTGATGGAGCTCTATAATGTCTGTACTTTTTTGTTAGTTTCTTTTCTTCAAATGTTCCTTTATTAGCATTTCAGAGGGTACAGCCCTCCAGCCTTGAAGTCCCGTCTACCCAAAAAGAGAAAAAGACAGTTAATGGGAGAATAGTGGAGGTCGATGTAAAACAAGAGATGCCTCGCGCATGGCGATGGAAGAAGGGTTCGCCTCGTCATCTTTGTGATTCCATTGATACTGAAGCGGTATTTGAGTAGAGGGCTTACACCAATCGACCTACCACCATTAATTATCTTGAGTTTTTTTTGGATGAAAGCATCAAGTGGAGGCGGGTCGCGATGAATTTTTTGAGACTCGATGTCACATCTTTGGCGTTGTTTTAGCGACTCACTTGCTGACTTTGCAGGATGGGGAACGGCTCACAATCCTGTATAGTCCAAATAGGGTACTCCGCCAATTTGGATTTGATTAAGGCCCCAACCCCACTTCTTAGTGTTACCCCGTCAGCGGAAGCCACTTTCAAGATTTTCTCCTTCCTGATTTTCCTCGATTTTGTGCTGAGGTTGAGTCGATTGTTTCTCCAAGGATAAATCAAAAGGGGGTGTATAGTTAGGATGGCGTAAAATTTTGGAATCGCACCCTGACTTCTCTTCGCGAGTTCGTCGATTCTATTCCTCAAATGTGCCTTACTCTCCCTATTTTCGAAAGGGACTATTCCCTCCGTATCAAAGCAATTTAGTTGAAACAGGGGCAGAAGAAGACTGTTGCAATTGAGTGGGCTCAAATAGTGAAGTTGAAGAAGAGGAAAGTTGAGACAATTGCTACTAAACCTACCAAGGCGAGAAAGAAACAAACCAGCCAAGTAACCAACACTCCGTATTATAATTACATCTATTAGTGGCCTTCTCATTTTTGTCTCTTGTTTCTTTTTAGGGATCATCTTGTTAATTAGACATGGAGGAGGTTGCAGAGGACGATGATGTTAGTAGTATTCCCTACAGCTAATCATAGAGATGATACTTTAGGAATAAATAACAATCATAGGATTTCCTTTATTATACGTCACATTTATTATTAATTAATAAAGGGCTTTATCATGTCACGTCTATTCTATTCTTTATATTTACATGATATGTCTATGGAATTAGAGTTGAGAATATGAAATCACAAAATATTGTGATTAAGAGACTATATACATATATATGTGTGTGTGTGTGTGTGTGTGTATACATATATATATATATACATATATATATCTATACTAAACTCCTAAATCATTCCTAGTTAAAGGTTCACTATGATGAACAATAATGAAACCAAATGACTAGCACATGTTATGTTAACTCTATAGGAGAATAGCTAGTCTCAAGCTATTTGTATGGAGACACTAAAACAAACATGTGTGTGCTTGTTATAAGACAAGGTATACTGAATGTGACCATCTTAATTTGAGATAAACTAAAATGGAGTTTTTACCTGTCTCTCAATCAGTTTCTCATAGTTGTAGTGGTACAAGTAATCCTTAGACTTAAGACACCATAGTTGTCTTATGCATAAAGCTTTGTAAGTTTAATAGCACTGACTGTATATTCCACTAAGGTTTATAAAAGTGTTCATTGGCTCTACTGTTTCATGTGTGAAGGTATATGAGTGATCAACAAGGAATCTATCACTCTCAGGAAAAGAGAGAGAATGTTTCACAAGAATATTCACAAATATAACTCATAAAAATCTATAGCTATAGTAAGATGACTATGAAAAAAGGTTTTCATAGTGCAGCTAATGAGTTGATATTTTGGGTAGGTTCATATAGAATTAAACTAGGAACTTGACAAACTTCTATGTCCTATTGGTTTAATTAGAAGCATTGTGTTGATGGAATGATGTAATTGTAACCTTAACTGTAACTGAAGGGTTCTTTGTATGTTTTATATTCACCTCATTTAAGATCACACCATGAGCGATTACTAGATGTTACTCATGGTTAGTAGAAACCCTAATTGATATAAGTTGGTTATAATCAATTAGGGAATTGGAAGGTGTTCTAATTAGACCCTTAATGGAAAGTATTCCATTGAGCACTCAATGTGCCATTACCTACTACTAGATGTTGTGAACCCAATGGGCCACACAACAATAAGCAAAGAGGGACTTTAATTGTGAGAGAAAGGGCAAAAGTGTATAAGAAAAGTTCTCAAAGGGCCATACTTGCATTTGATGTTAAGTGGAGAGCTTAATATGCAATTTAAGTAAATTTCAAATCCCACACAAGGTGGGATTCCTCTATGGCCGACCCTAGCAATGGGGTCTATAAATAGCACCCTAGTAAGTACTAGACATATACTACATGCACTCCACTCTCTCCCTTGGCCAAATCAATTGAGAAGCCTCTCTCTCTCTTCTAGTTTATCATTTCTAGCAAACCCTAAAGAGGAATTGAAGAACAACAATTGGTTTTTACTTGGTGTGGATACCGTGGAGGACACTTGTACTACTTGTTTGAAGATCAATCATTTGTCTTAAGGACCTAATGTAAGTTCTAAACCTTATTCTAGTTAAGTTTTAGTTTTGTATGAACCACAATCAAATTCATGGGCTTTATTAAATTGATTCATATGATTTTTGTTATTCATTATGTTCTGCATTGTTGTTTTTCTCTACATCAATTCCTTACAGATGAGGTTCCCTTAGTTAGGAGGCGGCGGGTCCCCCTGCCCACAAGGCAGCAAGGGGGATCAGTTACTTCAACTCCTCCAATCGAGGTTGGTGAGGTGCATAATAATAGAAGCAAAGTAATGAGCACTCTTCTTGATGTGCTATGTCCTAATGATATTCTTGTTCCATCTTAGAGTTTATTGGGGAAGATGTTGGTGCTTCTAAGGGTATACTAGCAAGTGAGGGCCAAGGGACCTCAATCGCCTCTCCTCGTGAGGTCGAGCAAGTGATAGAACGAGAGATTGACCCTGATGTCGATTTGACTGTGCCTTCACTTGAGGAGGACCACAAAGCCGATGGTAAAGAGGACGTTAAAAACATAAATGAAGGTGACATTCTGGAAGAAGACGAGGAGTGACAAGTCGATGTTGAAAGCGACCTACTGGTGAACATACAGTGTTGTAAGTGTCTTCCAATACGGAGGATGATGTTAAAGATGACGCGAATCTTGCTGCCATAATGCAAAAGAAGCTTAAGGGCTCCCTCCAAGGAGTTAGTAAAAACCAAGTGCCAGTTGGTTCTTCCATCCCAATTATGGGCAAAGGGAAGGCTCCATTAGGCTTGATCTATAAGACTCCTGGTGAGTTTTTTTCTTTTTTTTTTTTTTTTTTTTTACATATATATGTATATTTGGTTTTTCCTGATATCGACTTGTTACTATATATCTTTTTAGATCGGGTGTTTGTAGTGCACAAAGCCGATCCTATGGCGGGGAGTCCCTTGGCGTGGTCCCTGAAGCGTGATCGTGCACTTTTTGCTGATACAGTCGACATGACCAATTTCTGGTTCCCAAAGAGAGGGCTGCTTTGGTGAGGTCCATTTTTGACAAGTATGGGGATGTTGGTGCAACTTGTCGCCTCACATCTCCTATTCGTAGTCAGAATTTTTAACTATTTGTTGACTACTGCTGAAGCTCTTCACATTCGCTTCCCAAGGTCACTGACTGCTGACGATATTGTCCCTATAGAAGGTGGTCTAAAGGACTTGTCTTTTGCTAGTTCCCTGGTAGACTGGCTCGATATAGAAGTAAAACGGTTTCATCCATTGTTCAAATTTGCAAGTGCTCATGTTGGAGGTATGTGATAAGGCCTTGGGGAACTTGCACGAGCAACGTCGAGTTTTAGATGCTCAAATCATCAAACTAGAACGTCGTCGAGGTGAGATAGAAGCTTGTCTTCATGCTGCTCGTGGTGATGCTCCAGAGAATATTGATATGGATGCTATCATGGCTCCTGACTTGCTAAGAAGAAGTTTGTAGCTTTTTTTTTTTTTTTTTTTAATGTTACAAATGCTACATTAAGTCGTAGTGGGGTCGTTAATTAGGCAGTGTTGGTGGTTTTTTTGTTTTGCTAAGGCAATGCCCTTTTATGTTGTAATTTTTTGAAACACACAAATGAATGGAACTACAACTTTCTTTTGCATATAAATTTGAGTACAAATTTTAGTAAGTCTATTCATTCCTCGTGAATTTTTTTGATGTCGATAATTCAAAAGGAATCAAAAGATGTCTAATAGCAAAATAACAAAATAATGGTAGGTCGACTTATCAAGGGCAATATGCCTTGATCCACATCGCATTCACAGGAGGTAGTAAGTCGTCAGAATCTACTAGTGAGATGCAATAGTACCCACTTTCACTAGTTTCTCTGATGACGTAGGGTCTTTCCCACTTCGAAGCAAACTATTTAGGAGCTGAGAGACCTCACCTCACATAATCTTCAGTTTTCACAACCAAGTCGCCCTAGGTCATACCATTCTGTTGTAGGATCGAGCCACCCTCTGTTAGTAGACTTGAGATCTTTCCAATGCTTTATCTCTTCTTTCCTCCAAAGCTTCCAAGTTAGCGAGCCTCCCTTCTGGGTCGACTTCACTAGCTAAGGCCATACAAGTTGATGGTATGGCTATCTCCAAAGGGAGAACAAACTCTGTTCCATACACTAAAGCATAGGGAGTTGTTCCAATAGCTCCCTTCTTCAAGGTTCTGTATGCCCATAAGGCCTTGGGAAGTTGTTCAGGCCACGACCTAAGAGAGTCATGCACCATCTTACTTAGGATTTTTAGGAGAGTCTTGTTGGTTGCCTCTGCTTGCCTATTTCCCTTAGGATAATAGGTTGTCAACTTAACGTGAGTAACTCGATACCTAGTGAGGAGATTCCTAACATGTTGATTCACAAAATTGAAATATGATATTTTCTTTGATAAAGTTGGACACAGGAGAGCCTCTCCTGTTGCCTTCCCGAGTGGTACGGCCTCGACCCACTTGGTGTAACATTCTATTGCAACGAGGATCTATATGTTTCCTCCCACCCCCCTGGTGAGATAGGTCATATGAGGTCCATAGCCCAAGTGTGGAAGGGCCATGGGGTTAAAATGCTCTATAGCTCGACTATAGGTGCATAAATGCAATTGGCATGGACTTGACAAAGTTGACATCTCTTGGCATATTCTACTACATCGACCTCCATAGTGTGAGCCAATAATAGCCAATGTGGAGCAATTGCCTGTATAGCTTGACGCTTCCTTGGTGTTCTTCACATGTTCCTCCATGTACTTCTTCTAGAACTCTCTATGCTTTGAGATTGGAAAGACTTTTAAACGACGCTCCTTTAATGCCTTTTCTGAATAGTTCGCCATTTTTGACAAAATTCCTGGGGGCTTTTTTCTGAATGGTGATTGTGTTTCTTCTTTCAAGAGGAAATGCATTCTCACTGATGAAATCAATGTAAGGTTGTCGCCAATCTCTTTCTTCTAAGAAATTACATTCTGTTGGGTCAGCGAGCTCATGACATTTGAGACATGCCTTTTGAATATCAACTGCATTTTGTGACATGGATGGCCAATAGTACCCTTGGCATTGGATCCGGTGATATAGGGGTACTTTGTTCTAGCCATAGTACTATAAATGCATAGTACTTAGTATTTTGTGGGCTACTTCTTTATTGATACATCGAGCTAGGACATGGTCTGGCTTTCTGTGGTATAGTTCGCCTTCAAGGATCACGTACTTTTCTAACCGCTTGGTTATGCTTAGACGGTCAACCTTATTAGATAACTGATCAAATTATCGATTTCCTCCGGTCATCTTTGGCCATCTCATCTTCATGAATTAGGTCGAGCATGGTACAAAGCATAAGTCACCTTGTGATTCTAAGATCAAGTTCCTCCCCCATGCATGGTGACCTTGGAGACTAAGGTTGTAAAGGCATCTGCATGTCAATTACCTAAGCAAGGCTGATGCTCAACCCTAACCATTTCAAACCTATCAAGCAGCTTTTGTACTATGGTCCTGTATGGTGCCAATGCAATCTCTTTTACAGCGAATTCGCCTGAAGTTTGCTTAATCACAAGATTAGAATCTCCCTTTATATAAAGGCGAACTACCCTAATCTGAAGAGTTGTGATGAGACCAATCACTAGTGCCTCGTACTCGGCCTCATTGTTGTAGGGAAAGGCGAGCCCATAAGATTGAGACATTGTGGCCCCACTTGGGTTGGTGAAGACTATTCCAGCACCACCTTCTCATGTTGCTGCTGTTGACCTATCAAAACTCATTTGATACCCCCCTCCTTCTATAGTAGCCCATGCTGCCTCGATCAAATCTTTGGGGATGTCATTAGCTAATGGTTCATGTTTTCCACTCGAAAGTGGGCTAACAGGTCGGCCAGCACTTGGCTTTTGATTGCCGTTGGCACTCTACAGAGAATATCAAATTCTGCCATGAGTAAAAGCCATCGAGCTACTCTACCTGACAAGGCAGATCGAGTGAGAAGGTATCTAAGTGGGTCACACTTAGTCATGAGGTGCAACTCATGAGCTAGGAGATAATGTCTAAACTTTTGACAAGCAAAAGACCACAACCAGACAATGTCTTTCGACTGGGGTGTATCATGCTTCTGGGCCACAAATGATTCGACTTATGTAATACACGAGTTTTTCTTGCCCATCAATTTCTTGTGCTAGCAGTGCACCCATAGAATTCTCCGTCGACGTGAGGTACATTCTGAAAGGTTCTCCAGGTCGAGGTGGGATCATGCTGGAAGTGGAGGTTAGTGCAGTTTTGATCTTCTCAAAGGCGACTTGGTGCATCTCCTCCCATTTGAAAAATGCATTTTCTTTTAACAAAGGTCCAAATGGCTTCATTACTTCTGACAAAGCTGGGATAAAGCGTCTCACATAAGAGACTTTGCCAAGAAAACTCTTGAGTTGTTTTTGGGAAATGGGATGCGACATTTCGTGTATGGCCCAAGCTTTGGAAGGATCAACATCGAGGCTATGTCGATGTACTAAGAAACCAAAGAGACCCTAAACGCACACGTGAGGGGATTCATGAGAAGTTTGTAGCGATGACATCTTTCAAAAACACCCTTTAAGTCAGCGACGTGGCTGTGAATCCCGAAGAGTGGCCCACATGATTGAAAAGGAGTCACCACCTCATTTTTTAAGGAAAAGAGAAAAACATTAAAATGTTTTATTTTCCAAAACAAGTGACTTCATGTTTAAAAATGGAAAGGCAAAAGATCTTTTGAAAACCAAAGATTGTGAATTCGAAAGTTAAGTTACGATATGGAAATGATCTAGGCAAAGCCTATAGGCACCTATATCGCCCTAATTGGTCTCTTAATTTAATTGGGCTAAATCAAAGTCTTAATCATACAAGAATCATCAATTATCATCACGAGACAGCATGCATATCATCTATCCATCCATCTACATAAGTAAGAAAATAAAAGAGAAAAGAGAGAAAATGAAGGAAAAGAAAACCTAGGATACTTAGTATCCTAGGGCGGACTTGAACCTTAAAGTGAGCACCTATGTACAATATATGGAAGTACATAAATCAAAATCCACGTAGTTCAAAAGGGAATAGGGTTATAACGTAATAAAGGCCTATGGTAAACCATAAGCTTCAATCCATAAAATAAAAGAGTTTCTAAAGATAAATGCTTCTCAAAAGATCTTTAGAAAATATGGTGCTTAGATAAAGATAGAAACTTTTTATTTAAAAAGGAATCTTTTATGGAAACTATTAAGGTCTATCATATCCCCCTATTAGGAAACAACCCTAGAAGGGAGAAGAGAAAATTTAAGGAAAGAAAATAGAGGTATTTTCCATACCCATCACACTTATCATTTGCAACATTAACATGTCAAAATAATCACCTTATTTCATAAGTTAATTAACCTATTTGCAAGACTTCTTTTTGCAATAGCCAAAATAATCATCCCATTTTAGTGGGGTAATTGCACATGCCAAACTTACGCCCCACTTTCTATGGGATTTGTACCTATCAAATTACCTGCAATTTGCATGCAATATCCACCAAGAACAACAACTAATCAATCCAATTCTCAACCGAGCAATTATCATGCTTTCAAATAGGCTATCACATGCTCAAAATACCACTACAATGATAATAAACAAATCTGGACAGAATTGAATCAAGGCCTAAAATCATCCATAAATCATGCAAACAACAAGAATCATAGACTAACAAGAACCCTAACACAACCCTATATGCAATGACTCAACTAATATACCAAAAACTAACAAAAATAATGCTAAAATCTACCAATAATCATGAGAACATTCAATGATAACAATAAACATGATAACAGAGTCTATTCCAATCAAAAAGTTAACATTTTAGGTAAAATATGAAAAAGGGCCTTCCTACAACGAGCTTTCTTAAACAAAATTATCCTAAGATAATTTCACATAGAAACCTCATTATGGGGAGGTGCAATCATCATATCCTACGTAAAATATATATCCTAGAACAATATAGAAGTGATTTCATGCTTAAACACATCACAGAAGGCTCTCATACAAAACTTTACTTAACGAAAATGATAATTATCCTCTGAAAAGGAGAATGACTCCAAAACCCTAAGAAATCAACTATATGCAAGCAACAAACACCATAGTTGTTCTACATGTATCACATATATAATAACTATGAATAAAAATCAGTGAAAAACCCCAACCTAGTATGTTATATGAAACTTACCCAAAACAAGGATAATAGAAACCCTAAAATCACACATATACATTAAATCACATGAAATAACCCTCTAGCGTGCAAAACTAATCATGAATAACATTTAAATCATGTATATTAACTAATAAAAGCATCAACTCATGATAAAACAAACCTAGCTTTAACATGCCATAGAGCTATTCTAAGCAAAACCCTAATTTCAACACCATAGAGAGAATATCTTACCTAGGGTTTAGCCTTCTTATAACTGTAGAGACTCTCTCTTCTTTTGTGACTCAAGTTGAAAAGCTCTCCTTCAAGCCTCCAAACAAAACTCCAGCTCTCTTTTGGAAGTCTCTCTCTTATTCTCTCTCAGAAATTAGATTTAATGCATAAAAGTGCCTCTCTAGTGCTGAAACATAGAGAGGTATTTGTAGGGTTTGAGTGGAATAAATCAATGGTTGAGATTAAAACCCTAAATATCAATCCAAGGGTCATTAGAGACTCTCTTGGGGCTCAAGTCACTCAAATAGGACTGAAAATATGATGGAAAGTCGAGTGGAGGCGGAAATATCCGTCAAAATAGAAAGGGAATCAAAAAACCCTAAAAAATAACGGAGTCCCTCGGCTGACCACCCAGGGTTGGGCGGCTAGCCACCTAGGCCTGACAGAGACCCTTGGCTGACCACCCAATACCTAGGTGACTAGCCACCCAGGTCTAGGTGGTCACCCAAGGGCCTTATCTTGTTTTGTCCTTTTTGCACCCTTTCAGCTTCCAAAATTGTTTCAGGGGCCAAATTAAATCCGATTTTGACGAAACGAAAGCCAAAACGACCATGTTTTGAAAAGGAATATAATTTAAGACATTTTGAGGTAAAAATCCTTAGCCATGGCTTCATGGTTAGGTTTTACAAAGGCGGCTAACCGCTATGCACCACCGTGGCAAAGCTTAGATATGCACACAGGGTCACACCAAATGCTTTTTAATTCGAAAATTCAACCTATTAAAACAACTTTAGGAATGAAATTGAGACTAATTAAAGTCAAATGAATGGGAATTGAGTAAAAATCATGAGCTGATTTGAGCCAAACCGAAGTGGGTCTCTTAACCAACTTGAACCATATTGAGCCATTTCAAACCCAAATCACCAATTCATCAAATTGAACCTATAAATAACTCATACATATCAACATAAACTCCAATTGACAACTTGGAGATCATTTCAAGGTCAAATGAAAAGTTTGTGACCTAAAAGACGATTATGCCCCTCAAGTCACAAAAGTTCTTATTAACCTTCGAAATCAACTCCAAATTGAACCAAAATTCATACCTATTATCCTTGGGACCCTAAAAACTCAATACAAAAGACTAGACTCAAAAAAGAAATAAAAATTCACATGAAATGACATACCCTAGCTAAGGTGAAAAAAATGGGGTACCTATCTACGTTTTTTATTTGACCACTATGTCATCGACATAGTCTTCTACTATTTTGTGGAGCATGTCATACAATATAGCAATCATAGTCCTCTGATAATTTTCCCTAGCATTTTTGAGCTCGAAGGGCATAACATCATAGTAGAAGTTCCCCATTAGCGTCCTAAAAGCCGTTTTCTAGGCATCCCCTAGCGCCATCTTGATTTGGTTATACCTACTGAAACCATCCATAAAGAAGAACAGTTCGCGCCCTACTGTTGCATCGACCAACGTGTCAAGGTTGAGCAAAGTAAATTCATCCTTGGGACAAGCTTTGTTGAGATCTCTAATGTCGACACAACATCAAATCTGGCCATTCTTCTTTTTGACTGGTAAAATATTGGCAAGCCATTCAAGGTGCTGTATAGGTTTGACAAAGCCAGCCTCAAAGAACTTTTCTATCTTTGTTTTGATTTGGAGTTCGAGTTCGAGTCAAAATACTTAAGTAGGCTGTTTCACAGATCGCAAGGTTATCGCAACATTAAGGTGATGCACTATTACTCTATAGTTGAGACCAAGCATCTCCTTGTAACTCCATGCGAATACATCAGCATATTCTTTGATTAAAGCAATTATGAATTGCTTTTGCTTCAGGGGTAGGCACTTACTAGGGAAGATAGGTCATGGTGGGTCACCTAGATCAGCAAGGTCGATCTTTTCAAGTTCTTCCTCTTGTGGCCTGGGTTCATCCTGTAGGCATTTTGATGCAACCAAGATCTCGGGGAGGTCATTGCTCGTGTTTAAGCATTCCCTTTGGTGGGGGCTAAACCCAATTAGTTCAGAGTTTACTCCCGCTGACCGTCACAAACCGTTAACCCAGTACACAATCTTCCCATTTAGGAAGAGGATTCTAGTGGTTTTTGGCCATTTCTTCTCTGGCAGGGGACTCAACGGAGATCACTTGCCTTTGTCTTTCGATTTAGAAATAGCAAAGCACCCTTGTTTAACATCCTCCCATAGAATGTACTTTTGAGGGAGTTGCTTCTCCTTCTAGAGATGTTTCATCAAAGGAAAGATGCCTCCGTGATGTAGGCTTCATGTTTTTCAAAAGGTGACACTGATGCTGGTATTACTACCATTTTTCCTTTGAGTCTCAACTTTAAGCACTGATGAAACGTGGATGGGATAACTTTGAATTTATGGATCCAAGGTCTACCTAGGAGCACATAATACGAGGTCGAACTTTCTATAACATAGAATCTGGTGGCCGACTTGGTGGGGCCAACTTCTAAATCGAGGATGGTATGCCCCATGGTTTGTTCTCCTTTTGCTGCAAATCCAGAGATCTCGATGGATTGTCTAGATACTTTATTCAAAGGTATGCTTGTGGAGACCAAAGTGTTGGATGATATTACATTCATTGAGGATCCTTGGTCGAGCAAAGCGCTTCTGAGTTCAATCCCGTTAATGAACACCGTGATATACAAGGGTCAATTATGATTTATGTACGGTGTTTCAAGATCAGCATCACTAAAGGTGAAGATAGTGTCATGGTTTTTGATGGATCGCTTGATTGACCCTTCGTTGGTGAAAGCTTCTTCATTTCTTTTGTAGGTGAGGTAGACCATAGCCTTAGTAGCCTCAAAGCGCAGGGGTTGTGAGAAACCCATCCGATCATAGAAAGCTTTAAACTTTGCATGATCTTGGAGTTTCTCGGCCAAAGAGTCATATTCATCTAGGCTCGCCTCTTCACTATTGCAGAAGTCAAGGTAGGTAATCGTTATTGCTTACTCCACTCTGTTATGGTCTGGGAATGGATCTGCATTAACATCTCGAGGTGGGGCGACCTCCAAGTCCCTATTGTTGAGTTTTTTGTTAAAGAATCTTCAGAAGGCCCGGCATTCTTCAGTAGCATGCCTATTAAACCGATGGTAGGCACAGTAGTTAGGCCGAGCTTTATCATCTGCAATTGGCTTAACCGCGACTGGAAGAAAACAAATGATGTGATCTTTGATCCACCCCTCAAACACCATCAGTACTTCCATGGGACAAAGGAATGGAGGGGTTCCTCAATTTCTTTTCCCTTCTTAAAAGAGTCATTTTGCTTGGGTTGCTTTGTATCCATAGTAGCTGCAGTTGGTGTCGAGTTTCATTTCGAACCCCTCCAGTCCGACCTGGAAGCACACCTGGCGAGCTCTTCTTGTTTGTTACAATGTGTGTTTTTGGCTACTTCGTAGAGGCGGAGGAGAATGATCCAAGGTTCGAGTTCTCGAGGTGCAACCTGTATAATGGGAGTAGGCCATTTAGACACACCTTTACTAGGTTTTCTCTAATAATTAGGTCATCCTTTTTCCTAAACCTTTTGATGAATTCAACTGGGTCTTATCCTTGCTTTGTCTTTCTTGGCTTGAAGTGATAATAGTGAGTCATTCTTCTACATAAAAGAACTTTCCGTGGAAAACGAGGACCATTGCATCCCAAGTCGGCATAGATTCAGGAGCTAAGTTTGGGTACCCAGAATAGGCATCAACAGTGAGCAATTTTGAAAACTTACGGAGTCGCAAGTTCTCATTAGATCAATGAGGTCCTAATGCGTCAAGGAATCGCACTACATATTCTCGTGTATTTCCATTTATACCGTTGAATAAAGGAAACTTTAGAGGTGGTGTATACCCTAGGGGGTATGGTGCACTTGCTAGCTCAAATGGGTATGGAGGTTGCATGTCAAGTTCCGATGTTGTGGCAAGGTAAGCCTGGCTCATTCCAACACCATTCTCTTCTCCATCTCTTCAATGGTGACATACTTCTGAACGAGAATGGATCCCGATAGCACAGAACCTAGCAGCATGGAGCCTAGCAGTACATGACCCCCATTCTAAGCCGCTCCATTTTAGGTTGATGCTCCCACAGATGGTCCTTCTTGGGGATTGACCCCCTAAGGAAGGGGGTTTTCGCCTTCATGGCGAGGTTCACCGGTTTCTGGGTTTTCTCTTTGAGAGCACGGTTCTTCCAAGATCCGATTCTGGGTGTCATTGAATCCTGTGAGTGTGGGAACCAAGATGTTGACAAGATCTTCGAACGGAGGATGTCGAGATTCTCGAAACTGGTGAGATTATCGACTTTGTCAACTCTGGTAGGATCGAGCTCTGCGTCTAGACTCGCTGGATGCTTCTTGGTTATTATCTAACTCCAAGTTGACAGATCAAGCCCTCACCGGCCCAAATCATTGTGTACTCCCTCTGGTATTCACCATCATGTGTACTACCTCCCTAGCGGAGTCACCAAAATGTTTGTAGGAGATATCAACGTGGAGTTAACGGATCCCACGTCAGTCGTGTTTAAGGAGGTCAGCCGCACATAATGATAGGACAAGTGGAGAGAGATCCAGGTGGAGGAGAGAGAGAAACGATCTAGGATAACTTAGGAATGGGAAAAAAGTAAAGAGAGAGTCGACTTAGAAGGGTGAGACTCGTATTAGAGAGGCTACGGTCCAAATGAAGCCTTTTTAGAGATCCTCAAATCAAGGAGTAGATTCCTTGATTATCAATGTTGTTGGTGAGAAGATTTAATGTGTGTCAATAAGGCCAAGAAAGGCCTTTTTATAGTGCCAAAGACATGGGACAGCCGTTAGGCACAAGGCCAAAAAGACAGACCTAGGGCTATGAGGTAGCAAATATAAGCCCTATTAAATAGGTTGGCCACTTTACCCTACATTGGTGTTAATACCCGTACTAGTCAAGCTTTTCACCTGTACGAGGTATAAGGATTGACCTGTCAGCTATCCCATCACCTTATTGTGGTAATTGATATAGTTAACTTGTCACATCACTTCCCAGCTGTTCCCCAAATCGACTATGGTAGTGTGATTCCCGATATCATGGGAACAACCTCTTTAGAGAGCCTTCTCTCCATCCACCAAACCAAGATCCTCTAAGTATCCCACTTGTTGAGAGAAGCTAAGGTCGAGCGACCTTGCTTAATAGTTAAGCTTGCGATTAAGCCTCCCAGGTCTTACCTCGACCCAGGCTAATGTTAGACTAGGACTTGGTACCTTAAGGGCACTTTGAGGAGGATCAAGTAGATCGCCAACCTCGACTCTCATCGCGCGATGTGATGGGCATCTGACTTAAAGAGGGCATGAGGATCCCCCTCGAGATGGTTCGGGCATCCTTGATGATGAAGGCGTCCTTCCGGAAAAGGGTATCTTCGAAGGGGTGGACACTTCCCTTGAAGGTACATAAGGTGTGTGGATCGGTGAGGCTATCTAGGTGAAATCGAATCCTTAGTGGTGAAATGGGTCAACCTCATTAGTCAATCTTTCTACATAGTAGGTTGTAATTAGTCCACCATGGCTAATTATTTCGTGGTATCAACATACCCTTTTTTCAAATAGGTTTCTTTATTTCCTAAAAGGAATGTTGTAACTCTTTGATTATTTTTATAAAAGACAAAATCAAAAGTTGAAGCGAGGGCTGATGTTCTTATACACATAACCCCAAAAACATTTAGTCTTTTAAAAAGGGGTAAATTGCAGATAACCCCCACAGGTATGTGAGGGTCGGTAGAAAACTCCGCTAATGTTCAAAATCAAACAATGTCCACTTCGAATGTTTTAATTTTTTCAATGCGCCACACTATTACTCGTTATTGATGAAAAGTGATGGAAGAAGCTATTAACTGATTTTCTTGTCAAAAATACCCTTGGGTCTCTCTCTCTTAACCCAAATACCCATCCCATGTCTTTTTCTACACCCATAACGGTGGTGGAAGAAGCCATGGGGATCTCGATCTTCAGTTCCTCCTCGTAACGATGAGGACGATCATAGATTTGAATAGTGGCAAACCCCTCTTTAACCTCTGCAAACAAACTAACCTTAACAAACATTCTCTCTAAAATTTCTTCCCTCCCTCGATGGTGTCATGCGTCGACAATAGAGAAGTCACCAATGGTATTTAATGATGGAGAAAAGGCTACAAAGAAGATGAAGAGGTGGGCTGCTTCACTATGGGGCAAAAGCAAAACAAAAAACAAAACAAAAAAGGAGAAATGAAGAAGAAGGTTGTCAAAGAAGAAGATCTAAAGAAGGGTTGCCTCAACACGAGGCAAATCTAATGTATAAAAAACAAAAAAACAAAAAAAAATTAAATAAATAAATAAATAAGAACAAAAAGAAGCAAAAAAAAAGGAAAATGTAAGGGATGAAGAAGAATCTAAAGAGAAGTTGCCTCAACACAGGGTAGATCTAGCTTCAGATCTTCACGACTCAAAACCCAATGGTAGTGGGGTGGTGGTAACAACGACGGCGGCGAGAAAAATGGGTTAGAGAGAGAGAATGATAGGTGGTGTATGTAGGTGCACATGAGGGGAGAGTATAAGGTTTTTTCATCTTTTTACTGCTACAATTAAACTATGTTAGGCTCATAAAAACCAAAATGATTTGGAAGGGACATTACTTAATTTTTAAACATTAGGGGGTTTCTATTGACCCTCCATACTTTAGGAGGGTTATCTACAATTAACCCTTAAAAAAAATTATAGATTCAAAATTCAAGGTGATATAATTAGAAATCTAACCACCTTTTGATAAAAAGGTCAAGATCAAGAAACGTGATTTTGATACACCAATTTCTAATAGATTTTAATGTGATAGTGAATTAAGATTTGCCACATTGATCAGCGTTTTTTAGAAATCACTTCAAGGACTTAAGAATTGTGTAAAAATTAATTGATCGAATTTGCATCCCCTAATTTTGACACTGGATAAAATCATATTTTTTTTCTCTTAAGTAATTACGAGAGGCACTGACAATAAGTATATCCATCATTTTCCTAGGAATAATCTGAAAAACAAAGAAATGGTCCAATCTATTAGCTTTGCAAGCTTTAGAGAAGGCAAAAGGTATACGATAATTAATTGTTTGAGAAATAGAGTTGAATTTACAAAGAAATCAATATTTTTGTATAAAAAATTAAATTAATTATAAAGTATTTCATTGTAATTTGTGAAATTTACAAGAGGGTAAGATTTAAAAACAAATTAACGATTTATATGAGGTAATAATTTAATTTAAAAGTAATTTATTATGATTGGTGGAATTTTATAGGCTTCAGAAAACCCTGAACATAAATTTCTTCTTCTTTTTATTTTTTGGGCAAATTGCAGATAACCCCCCTTATGTATGGGGGTATGGCACATAACCCCCCTAAAGTTCAAAATGTTGCAATGTCCCTCCCTTAAGTCTATACATTTGTCAATTGGGTCCACCGCTAAAGTCCGTTTGCTGAATTTGACAGAAAAATGTCACGTGCTTGTCAAGTGATGGTTTGAGGGGCATATGTTTCCATTTTTGCCCTTTTGCTAAAAAAACACTAAAATTTCTTTAACTTCTCTGTTTGCCAATGTCATGGCCGTCCATGGATACAAGCCAATGTTTCTCATTATTCTCCAGCATCTCAACAACCAGAGAACCCATTGTTCATTACAATTCAACTACCATGCAGTGAATCTGATTTGCAAGGAAAGGGGGAAAAATACATTAAGGAAGAAGAACACTAGCAAAAAATTCCAGCAACAACCATAAGAGCGATCTTCCTCAGAGAGAAAAAAGAAGAATTAGAAAAATAAAATAAAATAAAGGGAAGATAACCATCCAGACCTGCAAGAAAAGAAGACCCAAAATTTAAAAAATTTAAAAAAAAAAATGAAGAAGAAAGAGAGAAGACAGCCATGGGCCATGGCCGGTGCCCATGGAAACAATGGCCATAGCTCTCTTAACTTGACACAGGAAAAAAAAAAAAAAGGAAGAGGAAAAAAAAGGAAGAGGAGAGGATTCGTTGGAGGACCTGTAGGCAAGAGAGATTAAGAATTTGAGAGTTTAAAGAGAAACCGAGTGGGAGAAATTGAGAGAATAAGAAGTGAGAGATGAGAGGGAGAAGAGCCTCACGTACCAGACGAGCACGAAAGGTTGCTGTCAATACCAACGATGCTATATCAGGGAGCATCGACAAACCAGCGGTAGCGTGGTTCAGCAAGGAATGCCGTGAAGGTGAAGAAGACGAGAAGCGGGGGCAGCCATGGCAGCTGCTACTACTGCTGCTGCTTTATCTTCTTCTACAATTTTTTTTTTTTTTTTTTTTACTCGAATCTAAAACTCAGCACGTGAAATGGAGGGTGAGGGGCAAAACTAACCTTTTAGTAGTCTGTTAACACCGTGTATTTTTATCAAACGGCAAATCTGTATTAGGGGGCACATTGCAACATTTTGAACTTTAGGGGGGTTATGTGCCATACCCCCCATACATAAAGGGGGTTTTATGCAATTTACCCTCTTTTTTTTTTGGGGATTTTTTTTTATGATTATAAGAAATTAAGAATTAAGATTAGCCTTTTATAAGTTGACATATTAAGAATGATGATGATTAATTGAAGGGGTTCGGCTTTTCTAGAAATTGAGAGGAACCGAACCTTAATTAAAGAAGGTTTTCAATTATATTTAGGGTTGTCGATGAGCTTTGGCTTCCATCCAAAAAACAAAAAACCAAAAGAGCTCTGGCTCAAATGGCACCAGGGCGGGGTGGGGTATGTTAGGCATCAACTCTCCTCAAATGTAACCCCAAAAATAATAAATTAAATCCTAAAATTCTAAGAATTAAATAACAAATTAGACATAATATTTAAAAGTCATCTAAAAGGGGTATATATTTTGTCATGATAAGCAAGTAACTTGTCCTAAATTACATATATATAACTAGTAATTAGGGATGCACGCAGGTGGGTTTGGAGCGGTTTAGGGGCAAACTACCAACCAATCCACCACCAAATCATATGTGTTAAAAATTAGTGGGTTGGTTGATTTTTTAAACGGTTTGTCACCAGCAATTTAGGCGATTTCTATTGTGCCATTTTAAATTGAGTCTTTTCTAATATATATATTAGGCCTTAGTTGATGAGTTGTAAATAAATTTAGAAAATTTAATCACTTTGGTTGGTTATGTAAAACTTGATATACACTTTCACAATATCTTAATATTAAAGAAGTAAATTATGACTTTGTGAGAATAAACATCCAATCAACGTAGATAAAATTGGAGATAATGTTAAATTAACTTCGAATCTTGCTAGAAAACCCAAAATGTGGCAACCTAACAAAATAACAATAAGAAATAGTAAAATACACTAATATGCAACCTAATTTCGTGTTTCAGAATAAAGACTTGAGTATATGAATCATGTCTTATCTTAAATGAGTTGACGTGCATCTTTTGGAGACTTGGGAATCTAATGCGTAATGCCATCAATAATTGTAATAAGAAGATTTCTGTATTTGATTTTTATAAAATTTATACATATGTTGTTAAAAGTGTTTGATTTATTGGGGGTATGACGATTTCAACCCGCTAACAAAACTAAACCATCAATTCTATTGTTCAATCCACTTAAACTGTGCCACCTAACCTCTCAAATCACCAAGATCGATATTGAACGGAACAAATTAGTTTGGCTTGACGGAGTCGGAGGTTTGTTGCGCATCCCTACTAACAATTACTAATAATTAATAATAATAAAAGATCTTCTGATTGACAATTCTTAAAACGAGTTCTAAACCCAATGTTCTGTTCTTAAAGAACTGTCAATGTATCGGAATTCAAATTTACCTTTTGTTCATCATCTTCTTGAATTCCTCGAAATTAACGCAGCCGTCGCCGTCCACGTCGACGGAGCTGATCATCTTGGCACAATCCCTCAACGTGCACTTCTCCCCCAAACTCTTCAGCACCGCGTGCAACTCACTCGCCGATATCACCCCGTTCTTGTCCCGATCGTACATGTCGAACGCGTCACGGAGCTCTGCCATCCCATCCTGTCCGTCGTCCGAACCTCCACGGTGGAACTCCGCGAACTCTTTCAGGTCAATGTAGCCGTCGCCGTCGGTATCCACCTCTGACATTATGCGCTTCAGCTCGTCGGGCGTCGAGTTGGAGCCCAGCGCACTGAGGACGTCCTTCAGCTCGGCAATCGAGATTTTTCCGTCGCCGTTCTTGTCAAATCTGTTGAAAACCTTTTCTACGTCCTCCATGCTCCCCAGACAACTAGACTCATTGGAACTTGATGGGTTTGTTGTACTTCTTGCCATGCTTAGAGAGAAAGTTGAAGAGAGAGAGAGAGAGAGAGAGGTTGTGTTTGGCTAGGGGTATTACCAAGGTCCAATCGAGAGTTACTCTACTCAGTTCCAATCAGAACTAGACGCTTAGAACATCTTCTTGCCATGGTAGAGAGAGAAAGTTGGATCCAAACTACAGAAAAAGAGAAAATTGGAGGGAGAAAGTTAGTGTTTGGGTGAGAAAGGGGGAGGGAGTTTTAAGCGAGAGTAGAGAGTACGGTTCTGTTGGGGTAGGGGTATTGATAGAGGCAGGGTTTACGCGGTTTTTTGGAGTGTTTGGACACGGTAGAGTGAGATTCTGGTCATCCTTATACGCGGTTTCTGAAACCAAACCAAAAGTTTGCTCTGGTGGGGAGTGGTGATCAAAAGGGTTAGGGTCATTATATCATGCCACGTGTCACGAGTAGGGAGCAAGGAGGAGAGTTTTTTAACTATTTGTTGGTATGGGGACCAATGCTGTTTCGACACGTTTGAAGATAAAAGTGACTGCTGTGGGTTTTGCAGAGGAAGCTGAAAAGGGTATTGGCTGGCCGTGCAAGAAACTCGTGGAACCTGTTTTACACTTGCAGTGGATGATGAAGACTGAGTAGCTGAAAAAAATATTTAAAGCTTCCCTGTCACCCACGAGTTCTTCCGAAAAAGTTATTGGGATAAATAAATGGAAGGAGAGGAGGAGGAGTTTGATTTAAACTCGTCATACCTGCAAAACCAGAATCAGAGATTACTTTCGAAACTTACTAGCCTTCTATCAAGATCTTGGAAACCTGAGTACGATTTGGAGAGAGACAGAGAGATCAACGCAGAGAAAGGTTTTGTTTGGTTAGGGGTATTAAAGGGAAGGGTCTTACGCGGTTTGGACTTTTTTCGGACACGGTGTAGTGCTGTCTTAGTCATGTTGAAACGCGGATTCAAAACCAACCAAAAGTATACTTTTTTTTGTTTTGTTTTTTTATTGGATGGAGGTGGTCATAGGAAGGGCAAAGCCTTCCTATGTATATGTGGTAGGGCTAATGGTCTCACGAGCCAATCAAGTTCAAGTAAAATAAAAAAATGGGACCAATAAGTACATTAACATTCTTATTCTGTTTGAACTTGATTGGCTTGTGATACCACCTGTCATATCACAGTTACATGAAAGTTCTACTCGATGGGAAGGGTTAGAGTCCATTACGTCATTTGCCATGTGTGGAAACCATAAAACAGAGCAAGGATTTTGTGCTGAGTTGCTAAGTATCGTGCTTAGATGCTCAAGGTGTAATACCTGTAATTTGAAAGTAAGGTATTAAGGGTTTAAACTGCTGAAATTTGGTTAAGTGTTGGAAAAAAGTGAATTATCATAAATCTTTGTTTTTAAAGATAATTTTTTGTGGTAATAGAAATTTATAATATTATAAGACTTCTGTGATTTTATGGGATTTTATTAGCATGTTTAGATTGGGTTCCTCACATGTTTGTTTTAGGAAAATCTGTCTGGAGACGGATTTTGTACTAAAACTTGGAAATAAAATTTTGATATACTTGGAATTTGATTTTTCTGATATTTTATTTGGATTCAAATGGGGAGTTATTTGCTTATTTTCATTAAATAACTTAACTTAAATGTTTTTAATGAAAAAAAGGTTGAGGTCTGTGCTGATGGGGGAAGTGCCTGATGGCCAATTTCAGCTGTCTGAATATTTCAGACATCTGAAAGTTGCAATTCAAATGTCTGAAAATTCCAGAGAATGATGATTTTGAGGTCTAGTTTCAGACGTCTGAAACTTACTTTCAGACATCTGAAAGTGTTGGCGGACAGTTTTTAAAAAGGGTTATTTAACGATTTGACCCCCTTTTTCCCTTATTAAACCCATTCATAATGGGTTTCTTACCCATTTTTAGCAGAAAGGAGAGAGAGGAAAGGAGAGAGAGGAGAGAGAGAGAGAGAGAGAGAAAGAGAAAGAGAAAGACACGAAGGAGAGAAAGAGGAACTCGACGGTGAGGAGCGTGATCGCGAGAGCTCGGATCCGACCCCACAATGCTTGGATATTGCGATTTCCACCCCGATCTACTCGTGTACACTCTTAAATTCACGTTTCTAGCTACCATTTGAGAGGTAGGTGCATTTTTCATGGTTGTAAATCATTGTATGCATGATTTGGTACATTATCATGGGTTTTTGCATGTTTACATGATATGATACATGTTTACATGGGATTGAAGTTTGAATTTCTTAAAAATTCATATATTTGGGAAATTAGGGTTTTGTTTTATACCCTATTTAGCTATATTTGTATTGTTTTACATACCCTCACATGATTTGGGATACAATGGGTTGATTTTGGAAAACCTATTTGTTAAATCCTTGCAATTGACTATTTAACGGTCATTTTTACATAAGTGTAGGAAACCCATTTTTCTACAATTATAAATAAAATGGTTTTGTGAAATTAACATGTAAATGAATGTGATGATAGGGGTACTTTCCAGTCTTAACGACCGTAGTATTCCCGAAATGAGGTTACTTTCTGGATCCATGTAAGATTCATAGTGTTTCCTCAAGATGAGGTTACTTTCTGGACCCATGTAGGGATTCATAGTGTTTCTTCTCATTTTCGTGCGCGAGGGACCCGTATGACCTAGGGAAGATTATTTAGTTTAAAAGACTGATGATATTGTGGATTGCCAGATATGGCGGATTTATGTTTTAAATGATTTTCATGTTCTCCTGTACTTATTTTAAAATTTTTAATATACAACCCCTTATTATCTCATTCTATTTAATTGTTCATAATGATTTTAAAATCTTGATATACAATTTTGAAAAATGTATCCTACTGAGTTTATACTCACGCCTATTTTTAAAACTTTTTGCAAACTTTGAGTAAAGTAAGGATGACTCTTATGAAGAGGCATCACATCGGACTTAGCATAGGCATTTCATTATGGATGTTGTGCAGATGCATTTTACAATTTTTATGGCCTGTATATTATTTAGACAGACTTATTGTATCATATACTACTTGTATTGACAATAGAACTCTGTGGGAGCTAGTATGCCAGCTTATTTTAATTGGCTGTTGTGGATGGGTGAATGATTTTGATTTTAAATTGAACAGGTTTAAACTGTCGAGAACTTGATATGTCCTATTTTCAGACAGGACCATGTCGGATTTTCTAAAAATATTTTATAAAACTATAATTTTTATTATAAATCATCCTTGGATTTCATTTTATTTATTCTTCTTTTTATTGATACGTCATAGCCTATTTTAAGATCGTGACACAAAGTTGTTGCATGAGTTCTTAAATACAAGAAAAACTTGTATGTAATTGTGACGTATAGTTAATATGGTGTCACGGGTCAATAGGAAGCAAACAAAGTGGGATTGTCAGAGTATTTTTTGCCCCTACAATCCCACTTTGCTTACTTCCTATTGACCCATGACACCACGTGGTCATGTCACAATTAAAGGTTAAAAAGGTTAAAGGTTTAGATTAAAGGTTAAAAAGGTTGTCTATTGAGATCATTTTAATCATTTCAATAATATATTTTTTAACTTTTAATTTAAACCATTCACAAAATCATCCCAACGGTGCTTACCATAGTACTGAGTTTGAGCAGCTCAGCATTGAATCCTTAATCCATTAGACAAAGGAAACACTTAATCTCACCGTGGCTTTGGTGACAACTATAGAATGACCTAGAAAGAAAAGTCTTCCTAATATTGATTAAGTTGAGTTTTACCTTTAAGGGGGCCCTAGCCTAGGTAACAAATTGCCCACTAGCATAGAGCTATATCCTATGGTTCAAATGTTTGCAATAATATAATAAAAAATGAGTTGCAAGTTTAGTAAATATATAATTGAGGGCTTTTATCAACATCCCAAAACTTGCTTTTTATCCGTTATTTTTAAAAAATTTTAAGGTCTTATGAAAAATATAAAAGGTTTTTATAAATAAAAAAGAAATGACTACATTGTCTACCAAAAAACATAATTTTGAACAATTTTATAATTTTTTTTTTTATTTAAAATCTCTCGTTTAAGTAAACTTTTTTTCCATTTATAGTATCTATTTCATTAAATAACCAAAAAAATCTACTTAAACGATAGATTTTTGAAAAAAATTCTTTTACAAAGTTGTTCAAAATAATGTAATTTTAACAATTAACATAGCCATTTTTCTTGAGAACATTTTGTATTTTTCATAAAACCTTGAGAAGTTTAAAAAGTGGGGGATAAAAAGAAAGTCTTAGGGAGCCAATAGCAGCCCCAATATATATATACGGTTATATTCCCATTAGCACGTGTTGATATAAGTTAAATCAGCACCATGCAATGGGGGCTTATATCCCTTGCATTGGTCCAATGTACCTCATATCCCACTAATGCACAAAGTAAAACTTTCAATGCGAGTGTAGATATAAGTTATATCAGCACATGCTTACCTGATCATCATCCTATATATATATATACGGATATATTCCCATTTGCACGTGTTGACATAAGTTATATCAGTACCATGCATTAGGGGTTGTACCCTTACATTAGTTCAATGGACCTTAAATCCCACTAATGCATAAAGTACAACTCCCAATGCGGACATTGATATTAGTTATATCAACACGTGCTTACCTGATCATCATCCTATATATATATATTGTATGTTTATTAGCATTTTACCTAGTACAGGGCAATTTCAAATCCTAGTTCCGCCCTTGCATGCATAATGGCAACATATGTGAATCAAATATTTTTGGGGGCCTTGCCCCACAACATCAGGGGCATGTGTGGGTTTGGTAATGCATGGTTTAATTAAAAAAAAACTATCACTGTATTAATGTGATATGAATCGTCCATTGTTTTTATAAACGGCTAAGATCACATCAGCATAGTGATGGTTTTTTTCAAACCATCACTAAATCCAGATTTCAATATCAATCCTCATCACAAATCTCATCACTTAATTACTAAAGGCCATACTTGTGTGATCCAAGCCATCCAAAAAAGCAATGGACAAATCAGATTAAAAGACTCAAAAAGTTATTAAGTTGAGCTAACCTCAACAACTTTTTGCTTTTCAAAAAAAAAAAAAAAAAAACAACTTTTTGGTCTTTTGATCTGAATCGTTTATTGCTATTATAAATGGTTCAAATCACACCAATACGATAATGATTTTTTTCAAACCATCACTAAATCCAAACTCGCTAATTACCGCACACATCAAACAAGGAGCAAATATAAGTGTCCACACAC